>OZ014519.1:164548165-165876743 GCA_963966055.1 Lathyrus aphaca
GCATGTCCTCTCACATGAATTAGAGGATATTCCTCTGAAATTTATTTTTTCCTCACACGTACCACCCTCACTCCAATCACACTATAAAACCTACCAATCATTGTGAAAACAGACGTCCACCAACACCTGAAGAAAACCTAGCGGAAAGCGGAGGAAGAAAGAAGAGCAATACCCACCAAACACTAATCTACCTAAAAGCTCAAAAAAATTAACACAATAAGAATCCCACATTGAAATTTTTAATGATGTGAGCTATAACCCTCCTCCATTCATTTGTTTCGCAACAAAAAATAATAATAACAAGAAGCAGAAGAAGCGACGAGATGAAGAAGATGAAAGCAAGCGGAGAAAGGCAGAAAGGAAAAGATTATATAAAAAAAAGAGGATCGAAAATACCTTCCACTCTGAAGTTTGAAATCGGATTCTCTCCGATTCTGGTATGAATGCTTCTCCTTCTAACTTGATGTTTACTTTCCATGATTTATCGCGTTGAATATTTATTTATGATTGTTTGATGCCATGTGCCTCTGATAAGCTTATGGTTTGCGTTTAGATTTGGGGATTATGGTTTTTTCCCATTTGTTGGATTTATGTGAGTTTTTTGTGTTTAAAGTTCATTGTTTTTGGGGTGGAGATGGTAACGATGATGATACAATGAGGTTGAGGTTTTCTTTGTGAAAAAGAAAGCCAAGTGAGTTGAGTTAAAGAAATAGAGGGCATTGTTCTTGAGTAGAAGAAGGTGAATGAGTGGGTGAAGGTTTCTAAAAATATTTTCTGTTTCAATATTGATGTGAACGAATGATAGACTTGTTGTGTTGTTTCTTAAATTTAATCGTGGAATGAGTGTGAATTCTTCTAGACATGTGTGCATTTTCCTCGCGCCAGCTGTCTCCATTAAATAGCTTCTTTACTTTCCACTGCCTAACACCTGTTTTTGCTTTGACCAAGAGAGTGAGTAAAATGTGTCGTTTGTTTGCCCTCTGTTTTATTCAATGTACCTGAGTTTTCTTTTTTATGAGTTTTGTTTCCAACACTTGAATTCACGCTGTTCTATGTATCTGCATCATACGCCACATGGTATCCCCAATTGATGGGGAATATTCTTTGTTGAGACTGATAGCGTGTAGTAACAGCTAGGTTTCTGGTGGATTTTTTTTCATCAAGCATTATCATTTGATATGGGCCGGGTGGTCCAATGGATCTCTTGTACCCGTTCCCATTTAAATGGATGTTGATATTAAAGAGAGGCCAACGCCTCACAGGCCCAATTTCTCTTTTAACACCCCTGTTTGCTGATTTCAAACCCAGTCCAGTAACTTTTATTTATTCACTTATTTATTTTTAGTTACTTTATTTTTTTCCTTTATAAAAAAAATCTAAAAAACTTAAAAAAAATCTAATTAGTTAATTATATTAAGTAATGTCATTTAATATAATTAATTAATCTCTTAATTAATTTTATTAAATAAATAAATTTAATTTAATTAATTAATTATTCTTCCTTTTAACAAAAACAAAAAAAAAGAATTCTTTAGCTAGTTTTATTCAAATTTTGATTTCTTTCATATCTTTCGATTTAATTCCTATTTGAATATAAAAAAAATCCAAAGAAAACATTTTATTGATTAATTATTTTAAATATT
Source organism: Lathyrus aphaca (assembly GCA_963966055.1). Lineage (NCBI taxonomy): Eukaryota > Viridiplantae > Streptophyta > Magnoliopsida > Fabales > Fabaceae > Lathyrus > Lathyrus aphaca. Next base: position 164,549,809 of record OZ014519.1, read on the forward strand.
TTTATTTAATATCGATTAATTAATTTGTTAATTAATCATATTAAATATTTCTATTTAACTTGGTTAATTAATCTTTTCTCCTTTATTCAATTTTTGTGTGTGCGATGAATGATTGTGTATGCTCGATCCTTCTTGCTTGTGATATGATATTATGCTTACTTGTGTGATTTACTTTTGCATTTTGACGATAATTTGCTAAGTAAAAAAAACGAACGCACATTAAGACTAATCATTTCAAAGATAAACGAAATCTTTGGTCCAACGTGTCGCTCCCCGGATTTCCATCCTGGTACAAACGCGAAAGTGGCGCGGAAAGAGGTAGAGTCGCCAGCCAGGCATTTTTATCCCGAAGGAACGGGAATGGTAATGCTGCACAAACCAGAAGAAAAGAAAAGGAAGGACACGGGTCCTGCGAACCAAAGAGACTGAGTTCGGGAGTCGGTTACGACCTGGGAAGGTATTAGCACCCCCAGATCGTCCGTCGTACCCGACGAGATCCACGCTTGCAAAGAAATCGTTTCAAAGGGTAAAGAACTGAAAGCTGCTGTAAAACTGAAACTGAAACTGGATAAGAAAGAAAAGAAAGGGGGAAAATGTAGGGAAAATAAAAAAGTGCTCGAACGGGCCCTACCCCGCTACCTACGTACCTCATCTGGACAATGAGGATCAGAGTCGCTGTAGTTCCCCTAACTAGGGGTGGAAAAGATTGCTTGTGTCTTAAGGCTTAAACTGCCTATGTCAATGCTCAGGTGTTGCAGGCTCAGACGACGAGTGCGTTACCGTCTTGCAAAATAACAAGTAGGAGCACGTTCGCGGACAGAGCGGAGGAGATGAGAAAAGAAGTCCCGAAGGAGAGACGCTTATTATTTGTTTGTGTTTTTTAGAAGCTTTTAGGAGTGTGTGACAAGGAAGTGAACTCAAACTCGTTTCCGTGGAATGTGCACTTGTCACTACATTCCAAGATGGAATAATAGAACAAGCACACTCAAGTAAGGAGAAGATCCCAAAAACTTGAACCCGGAGATTAGGGCTTAAGCTCACTAACTCATTAACTTATTAAGTGTTTTTGTATTTACAATGAAGAAGTGTGTTTTATGATTTTCTTGGTGAAGATGATATCCTGATCAGACTTGTACATCACAAGACAAGCTTGTACTATCCCAAGATGGGAAGACTACAAGTGTCTCATGGGATAAGGCTATTGCTCAAGATATCACTTCAATCTTTATTAAGTGTCTTTTAGGTTTTTGAGATGAGAAGAGAAAAGAAACAAAAGGATCACAAAGGTAAAAGTCTAATGGGGGACTAATGAATCCTAAAGTTATCATGCAAAGGTAATCCTAGGTTAGTGTGGTTAACTATCCTAAAGAAGAAAGAAAGAATAAGAGAAAGAGTAGAATGAAGACAAGAAGAGGGAGGAAGTAAGGCCTAAGCCCAACAATCACAATAATAACATTAATGAAGAAAAGGGAAGAGATAAGATTTGGAGATGTGGGAATCACATCCACACCTCTCACTTACTAAAGCCCCTGAAATGGTTAGTGACACAAGCATAAATGCAACAAAATATGAACATAATGTCAAACCAAAGTCACACAACCAGAAGTGAAGTCATAAACTCAAATGCCAAATGCAAACTTAAATCACAAGAAGGAGAAAAGAAATACAACTCACAATGAAACATTATGAATCACCATGACAAAACAAAGTAAACATGAGAAGATACAAAGAAAAATAGTCAAAAGCAAGACATCAAAGTTCAAGACCAGAACCCTAACATGTTAGAAAAGGGTCTAAGGATCAAATAAGATGAAGAGAAGAAGTGCACATAGTCAAGTATTCACATCATGAGAAGAAAGAAACAAAAGAGGTGAAGTGAGCATACATAAGTGTGGGAGAACTCCAAAAGCAAACATATTATAAAATTCCCAAAGCACAAACCACAACTCAAGATCAGAGAGGTATTAACAACCTAAGATGGCCCTTAACAACTTGAAGAAGTTGGCACAAGTTCCCTTCTAAGCTAAGGAGTGAACATATGATCCAAAAGAAGCAAAAAGGGACAAGTGAAGAACCAAAATTGAAATCAATTCAAGTAAGCATCCAAAAATTCCACAAAATTGCACAAATGATCTTCAATCATACTATAACGACATGCCAAAAGGAGGGGATCAAGATCAGAAGCTTAACCATTCAAATAAAAATTCAAACATGGATTAGGGTTAGAAAGCTTCATGCATAAGTTAGAGACCAAAATCAATTAAACAAGATTCTAAAAATCAGAACAAAAATCACCAATAAACTACATCTCATCATGAATCCAGAGCAAAAAGAATCACTTAAAAATTCAAAATAATGATCAAGATAAAAAATGGACAAGTCAGCATGCTTCAAAATGGAATAAAAACAATTAATTAAGAGAAACAATTAATTTCCACGTGACAATTAAAAATAAATGAAAAATAAAAAAAAACAAAAAATTAGAGAAAACTCAAAGGACCTTTCATGAATTTTTCTATAATTTTTGATGACCTAAAACTATTTTTAAAAATTAAAAAGCAAACTGGAAATAAAATGAAAATAAAAAGAAATAAAACAAAGAAAATAAGCCAGGGGGTGAGTTTAGAAAGAAATTCCAGTTCATTTTACATGGGCCTTTAAATAGGGGGTGAATAGCAATTGAGGCCCATTGGTCTGCGCAGCTCATCATAATTGTCATGGAAATTCAGAGAAAAAAAGGAAAAAACAAGAGCCAGAGGATCAAATGAACGCACAAGATCAAGTCATTCATTAAAACATGTATGCACAATGATTGGACACAGTGTGAGAGTGCACATTAGTTGTGGTGGGTGCGAAATAAAAGGCATTATTCAGATTATAAAATGAAACATAAAGTCTCGTGCAAGGGAGGCCTTCATTTTAATGTGCTGGCATGAGGTCATCCGTCCAGATGACAAATCCAAGGGTTGCGTTTCATCTTCTTCAATAAAACTCAGATCAGAATCCGGTGACCGGAGCCCTAGCTCCGGCACTGGAAAATTCAAACAAATGAACAAAACAATACAGAAATACATCAAAACCTCCAGATCAAGTCATTAAGCTACACTGAATCCAAATATGCTCACGAAATTCACAATGGAACAAAGAATAATTCGGATCGAAGCCAAACAAATTTGAGCATCAAATTTCAGATCAACAATACAACCTCAATATTCATCCATTTTCAAATCCAATCATCACAGAATCATCAGCATATCACACAGATCACAATGCATACAACTAAAACCATTTCTAGATCCATGAATTCAGTGAGTTACCTAAACTTGCAGAGCACGAATTAGGTCAAGATAAGCCTCCAAATGTTGCAGATCTACCTCTTTTAACCTCTCCTTGCAAAATAAATGCAAGAGAGAGCTTCAATTGCTCTAGATCTTGAAGTTTGAACTGAACTGCACCTGAACTGCACCTTGTGAAATCTTGAGCTTCAACTTGAATCAATGGTGGATTAATGATCCTTAGGGTTCAAGGAAGAAGAATATGAAGTTTGTTTGATGAATGAGTGAGAGAATCAGAGGATTCGAAGAGAAATGCAAAAGAAGCCAAAACTTGAGAGTGATGAAATTGTGATGAATCTCAGCACAAAGTAAACCCTAGCTGCTTATATATGATGTTAAATGATCACTGATGAAAAATAAGAGGGAATGCACGTGAGGAATGAGTGGGAGGAAGAAATTGCAAAATTGGCATGAAAAGTGTGATGAGGTGATTTGCTCGTGCATCCTTCTCATCCTTTGCACATTGTAAACACCCCAAATTTTCCCTCACTAAGTTCACACCATGTTTTGTGATCTTTTCATTTTCATAAGTTCAATCATATCATATCATTTTGCATTTTTGCTTCACTGCATTGGTTCAAAGTCATCTGCATCTAAGGGTTTGTGATCTGAGCAATCCAAGATCCATCTGAGCCACTCCAAAGGTATTCAATCATCTCAAGAGGCTCCATGTATGTTCAATAATCATATTATATCCACCAAAGATCAAGGAAGCCAAAGAATCACAAGAACTGGCAAAGAATGGAAGCTGAGCTAGGGTTTGACTGCACAGATGACCTGAAATTAAGGTTTTGGTTTCAGAGGCCATAACTCTATTTTTTGGTCATTCTTGTTTCTATTGGTCTTAATATGTCATAAGGATCATACACACCAAGTTTGATTAAGAAATTCATTGTGGAAGTCATCTGATCACTGGGTAACTTCTTGAGCAAGTCAGAGCCAAATCAGGGCATCTGAGGCCCCAACATGGAACCAAAGTGGATTTTTCATCAAATTGAAGTTATATGGTCTTTATTTGATCATTGAAGAGCTTTGAAGTTCACAAATTTGAATAAAAGTGGGCTAAACCAAAAGTTGCCAAAAATGGAAATGACTTGTAATGTAAACTTTCCATTTTGGGAAAGTTTTTCAACCTCCTCTTTCTTAACCAAAAATGCTTCAAATGAAAAAATGTTGGTCATGAAAGTTTTAGATTGGATCATTACCTTTTCAAAAAGAACAAGAACAAGATCCAATTCATTTTTGAATTCAAGTTATGGCTTTCCAAAGTTGGCAAAAATCACATAATTTCATGTTTCATGCCAAAAGGGATTTTTTGCAAAACCTCATGCCAAACCATTTTGTGACTTCTAAATGACTTCTATGCATCATTACAACTTGCCAAAATCAGAATTGCACAAATTCACAAAGTTTCATGCCTTGGATCACAAGCCTCCATAAGTCATTTTTTCATAAATTCTCAAAAGAGGGATTTTTTGCAAGAAGGACTTTTAATGATTGATTTGGTTTCTAATTGGCCTCAAAACCTCATAACAACATCACATGATTCATTTTGCTGCAAATTGCCCAAGAATTCACAAGATTCCTTGCCTTGGTACACAAAAAATTCCAAAGAAGGAAATTTGCAAGAACATTGGAAACTCTTGATCAAGGCCATCCAGCTCACAAAATCTGATCCAAAGGCCTTCCTTGATCTAAGATGAAGCAAGACAAGCCCTAAGATCTTCTCTGACCCGAGCCATGCCTATGGTACACAAAATCTTGACTTTTGCATTTTCACCCATACCAATCAAGCTGTGACATTACCAACTTTCTGACCAATCCCAATACCTTATACTAATCAAAAGCAATCCAAAACACACCACACACAAGCCTGAACTCTCCCATAAGCCAGGATTCACGAAACTTGCAAAAAACTCCATTCCTTCGAAACTCTCTGCCCAGCCATCAAACCTAAAAGAAAACTTCACCATTCATTCAGAAATGCTTCATAGAGCATAAACCACCCTTCACTTTGCCTTGAAAGCCTCTGAAACTCAGATACGATTTCTGTTGCAGCAGGAACAAAACCCTCAAACCAAGCCATACAAACTTGTTCTAAGCCTCATATCATCTTCAGGAGACTCATAGGAGTGGACTTGCACGAAAAAGGGATCCAGAAAGCCCAGAATCAGAAGGTTCAATCTCAGGTATAGCTCAAGAACCTTTTTTCCAGAAACTTGTTTTTAAGTTCTTGAATGATTCTATGAGCTCCCCTGATCATGGGGATGTGATTATTTTTGAAAATGGTTGAGAAACCAGGATGTATGCTTGCTCTGAAATTTTTGACCTAAAAATGTCTTACTTCGATTTGGCTTTTTGATGAATGATAAATGGATTTTGTTTGGGGATTTAGGTTTAGTGATGCGTGGGGTTCATTTCTGGGCAGAAAAATCATGTTTTAGATGCTTAGGGAGAGAGATGGGATTTTGGCTCGTCGGAGAAGATGACCGGAACACTGTTCCGGTCACCTGGAAATGTTTATGCCCTAATCCTGTAATTAAGCAACTTTGAATGTCAGCCCTTGGATGTTGTGATTCCCGCGTGAGTGAATGGACCGGATTGTATCATTAGCCCTAATTCTCATTTAATTAAATTAATTAAGATTATTTAGTTTAATTAAATCAGAGTGAATCCAGACCATCAAAAAACGCGCTAGTCAACCTAAAAAACCCAGCTTTGAATCTGGAGCATTGGATGTGATTACCTTTCCATTAAATTAATTTTTATTTCATTTTTTCTAATTTATTTTGCACGAATTTTTAAAAATAGTAAAAATAGTCAAAAAATTCTGAAATTTTTTATCAAACATTTTATTAATTTTCAGAACCCAAAAATATTTTTATTTTTTATTTTTTTGCATTAAAAAATATTTTTAAATCATTTAAATGTTATTTTTAATTAGTTAATTGATTTTAATTAATTAAAAATACATTTAAGTATTTAAAAATCACAAAAATATTCAGAGAACATCTTTGAACATTTAGAAGCATTTAAAAACTCACCATACAAATTTCTTTTTGGTTTTGATCATACTTTGACATTTTTCATTTGAATTAGGGTTCTTAAATTTATACATTTTTAACCCTAACTTCAAAAATTCATAAATTAAAAACCAAGTTGAGTTTGTGAATGATTCTTTTTGCATTGTTCTATGCATGACTTCTAGTTTCTAAAAATATTTTTGTTTCATTTTTATCTTTCATTCTCAATTTGTTTGGCATTTTACCTTGAGGATCACCCTTAAAACCCTAGAAACTTAGGAAATTCATAACTTCCTTTAGGTTTAGCTTCTGACCTCCCCCTTTGGATGGTAAACTAGTATAGGTTTAGGGTTCCTTTGAGTGCATTTTCAATTTTTTATCTTGTCATTTGTTTCTGTTTTTGAGTTTTGCATCTCACATGTTCATATAACCCTAATTTTGCATCTTCACTTGCATTCATCTTGCATATGCTTGCATACATGAACTTGCCATGACATTTTATGCATCCACATGACATATAAGATATCTTAGGACATATTAGAATCATGTTTGATCATTGCATCATCCATTTTCCATGTTATGCTTTCATTTCATTTCATATGCATTCATGAACTTTCATGCTTCTTATATGCTTCATTTGCATTCCCATCTCTTGTATGATCATTTGCATAGCTTGACATGCTTTCATATCATCCCTTGGCATCATGAGCATGCTTCTGGTTTTGGTTTTCATCTTTTCATTTCATCCCATTTCCATTTCATTTCATTTCCTTTTACTAACTTTTTCAGGTGGTAAGTGTTTGAGAAGTGAATTTGCCTTCACTTCTCACAATCTCTTCTCATCTCTCTTATGCATCATTGCTGCATTTTATCTTTGTATTAGAGTGAGCTTGCTCATTCATGTTCCCTCCTCACTTTCTCTCTTCAAGCAACGTATCTTCTTAAGTGAAGTAAGTTGACTTGCTTCTTCTGCTTCTATTCCTTTCATCTTGCTTCTTCTGCTCCTTCCTTGGTGGCTTTCCTTGAAGATTTCTTGCAAGCTTCATAAACCCTAGGAATACCCAAGCATGATAACAATTAGGGTTTGATTAGTCCCCCTCATTAGTTTTACCTTTGTGTCATCTTTGTGTCTTCTCTTCTCACCTCATAATCAAGGATTAAACCCTTAAGGTTTTAAGGCTTTGTGATTAAGGTTATGCCTGCATCCTTCTCTTAGGATGGAGTGTATAATTTTAATCCTAAGTGTTAAACCCTTAATGTGTTTAAATCCTTTAATCAATTCACTTAATAATCATTAAGACATCTAGCTTGTAACTTGGGCCTTGCATTAGGGTTCTAATTCTTCCTTAATTGGTTAAGAAGGACTAACCCTAGTGTTAATGGACAAGTCCCCCTCAAGTTGTCTTACAAACCATAAACTCACTTCTTAATCTTACCATTAGTTAAAATCCACTCTAATAAAGGCTTTGGTTTGTCATGAGGTTAATCCCTAATCATGGATTAAGTTGAGGAGCCTTTCTCAGCTTAAATGTTCTCATCTATTATCCTTCTATTAGGATGGTGTAATGGGTCCATTAAATCTTTGATTATGGCTTAAACTCATTACTTAACACTAAACAAAAACTCCAAAAAACATCTAAATAATCACAAGTAGGTTAATGATCTTAATCCTACATCATGGTGATTAAGTGTGAGGTGCTTACTTCACACTTAAGGTATTCTCATTACCCCTAATCAGAGGGAGGATGTGATGAGTTTACTAACCCTTGGTTTAGGCTTAAGCTCATTTTCTTATGACAAACACAAAAAGAAATAAAAGATTGAAAACATCAAAAACAAACAATAATCGTCTCCTCCGGGATTCTTTTCTCATCATCTTCACTCATAAACGAGAACTCGCTTCTTCCGTCTAATGCAAGACAGTTAGCACCTGAGCCAGACAGGTCATACACTTGAGCATAGACAAGTAAGCAGTTGACAAGTCAATTTATCTTTCAGTCTCTTTGAGTCGAACTACGGTGTTCTGACTTCCTCATTGCACGAGAGGATACGTAGGCATAACTTAATTGTTATCGAACAAAAGTATCCCTATTCCAGCTTTATTCTTTAAGCCTCATTGTCTTGAGCTTTGCACTCTTCCCTGACACTGACACCTCTCTTATTCACTTCACATTTCTTTTGCACTGACACTTGCATTCTTTTCCATCTTTTGCACACAAAATAGCACAGACACTTACCCCTTTTAAACACAAACTTTTAAGTGTGGATCCCGTCGAGTATGATGGACAATCTGGGTGCTAATACCTTCCCAGGTTGTAACCAACCCCCTTTCTCAGTTTCTCTGGTTCGCAACCGTCTTATCCGTATCTTTCCAGGTTTATGCAGCATTGCCTTTCCTTCGGGATAAAAATGCCTAGCTGGCGACTCTTTTCAGTTCACCCCTTGTGTTCTCTCTTTCACCGACCGTTCACGTCTGTACCCCTTCTAACTAGGTGTCATTTGGTGGGAGCGACAGCTTGGCGACTCTGCTGGGGACCCTTATACTACAACCAAGGCTTCTGGTTCTTTTTGTGGGTTCCTTCTAGCGCTTGTTTGATTTGTTTTTACTGGGGTTTTATGTTCTATGTGTGTTTATTTATTTTTCTTTATTTATTGCTTTATACACAGCTTTATTTATTGCTTTCTTTACAAGTCTTATGCATATTCTATACTGTCATTGCTGGATCTGGATTTCTATTTTGGTGGGTGGGATTTCATTGAGAGATTAAGGTCCTATACCTGAGACCTGAGTGACACCTAGGCTAGAGTGGTTCATATTCTTTCCCATTCTATTTCGGTCTGGTGCGGGAATATGAAACACGATTCAGATGTGGGTTTCTTCTTGAGAACTCTGTGCTACAGATTTCCTGTAGTGCTAAGGCTATCTGGGAAGCCTGCTAAGTCTGGATGACCTTTATTATGACCTTCAAAATCTGGGGTGAATTAGAGGAGGATCCTTTATGGTTATTGTAATCACTGTACCTCCGGGTTAGAAGTGTTTACACTTCTCATAACTGATCCAAGTCTGAGGATCCTTGTTCTAGAACATTACATGTGAGGGGGTTGGGTTGTTTACGGGTTTGTAGGAACCCTTGGCCACATCATACCCTGTTACTGTTTTGTTTAAGAATACTCCACTTTGGACAGTTCTTGTGATTAACCTTGGACATGTGACTCTTTATTTGAGTCCCCCACCCTAGTTACTGGATTTCTGAGCCTCCATCTGAACTCCTGAACATACATGGACCTTATATAAGGACAGATAATCAGATCCGGCTCTTGATCACAAACCCTTGCATATCATTTGCATATATCATCATTGCATCATTTAACATTTGTTTTTTTTAGGGTATCCACCTCATTATATCTTGGTTTTGGTTTTGGCCTCTTCTACTGCTTAGACCTCTGCTTCAGTTATCTCCATCATCACCTGCATCAGTCTATCAGAGACTTACTTCCAGCTTCTCAGTTTGTGATCTTCATCAGCATTTGTCTTCAGCTTCTTCAGCAGCATTCATGGCTACTCCCAGGAAGAGTAACATATCTTATCACTTTTTGAGCCCATATTGACTGGTATCAGGCAGGTCCAGTCACTTATCACCCCTGACTACATCCCACTATTCAGAGAGCACTATGGGGGTATCTTAGACATGGTCATGGATCTTGATTCTTCTCAAAGAAGCATGATCCACACATGCTTGCAGTTTAATGACCCTCCACTTAGATGCTTCACCTTTCCAGACTTTCAGATTGGGCCTCTGTTGGAAGAGTTTTCTTTGTTGATTGGAGTGCCTATCAGGGGAGGGATCCCCTTCAACCCATAAATGACTGCTCCCAGAAGTGAAGAGATAGCAAGGGCATTGTACTTGGAGCCTGCCCTTATTGAGCAAAACATGACAACAAAAGCTGGGATTCCTGGTTTACATATGGACTTCTTGATTTCTCAGGCCATCCTGAAGGCTACATTGGGAGAATGGAGGGCAGTCTGTGCACTCTTAGCCCTCAGCATATATGGGGCTATATTGTTTGCAGATGAGCCTAAATTTGTCAGTAAGAATTCCATCCACTTGTTCCTGCTGAGGAACCCTGTGCCTACATTGCTAGGAGATTTTTACTATTCTATCCATCAGAGGAATGAAAAACAAAGGGGAAAGTTGGTCAGATGTTGTGCTCCTTTGTTTTACTCCTGGCTACTCAGACACCTTCCTAAATCAGATGCTTTCTTGAACCCACATCAGCAGAGGAATTGGGCCAAGAGATTCATTACCTTAACCTCAGATAATATCAGATGGTGCACCCAGAGCACCAAAGGCAAGGAGATTATCACCAGCTGTGGGCATTACCCTAATGTGCCTCTAATAGGAGTAAAAGGTTGCATCAACTACAACCCTTTACTGTTTAAGAGACAATTGGGTTATGCCTTAGTTTACCCTAAGAGGACAGGATTTAGCTGAGACCCTATACTGTGAAGTGCAACCTAATTCAGCTGTTGCTAGACAAGCTGCCTGGGCTTGGGACAACATCCAGACAAAAGGGATAGCTATTCTTGGAAGATGTAACAATGTTGCTTCAGCTCAGTACTCTGACTGGTCCCGTACTAGAGCACAGATTACCAGAATGCCTTTCACCATGGAAGACACACCTGGACCATCTACAGTACAACCTGCAGCAATAGTTAGCCTGGAGGAATTTGAAAAGATGAAAGAAAGGAATAATCAGCTGTCTGAAGCCCTGAAGAAGACTCTTTGGGAAAGAAATGATGGCCGTCTGGACATTGAAAGATTGGAAAGGCTCAAGACTGAGCATCTTACCAAGATTGAGAGAACAGATGACTACATAAGGAAAGCAAGAATTGGGGAACAAATATTGAAGAATGCCTGCAAAGAGGCCAAGATTCAGAAAGCTAGGGCTGAGCATTACCTGGAAGAAAGTCAGGCTAGGTGGATCAGGATCACCGAAGCCCGTGCACAAGAAGACCAGAGGACTCAAGCCAAGATTGATCAGCTGGAGGCCAATGAGAAGAAGCAGCAGGAAGCTTTATTGGCAGCTCAGAAGGAGATTTCAGAATTGAAGCTCCGGGCGGGGCTAAAGAGATCAAAAGACCAGGACAGGCATAAGAAGCTGACTAATGCCATTGCTACCAGGAACCTCCTCATTAGGACCATTACAGAGCACCCAGCTGGTCCGGTGACTGAGGAACTCCTGAAGGAAGTGAGGGAGGATGATTATGGATTGGATGTCTGATTCCTTTTGCTTGTATTTCTTTCCTTTTGATGTACTTTTCCCTTTTGTTGTATTTTTGACCCACCATGGGCATATATTGTAAAACAGACTATGTATTTTTCATCATTTGTAATATATTTAGTTTGTTTTCATTGGGCTTCTTTTCTCAAAAACATCAAGCATCTTCCTCAAGGTCTGGAAAGGTCAAAACCAAGAACCAAACCGGATACCTTGGAAAAAAAATAAGCATACTGCATTGCATACTAACATTTTCTTTGTTTTGTAGGGTTTTTGTTTATTATTTTTGTTTCTAACTTTGTTGTGATCTCAGGAAACATTTCTCGTGGCCGAGTGTTCCCTGTCGACCGCACACACCGGTACCCTACGCGTAACAACCTTCCAGGCATTCAGATGGAGCAGGTATAGCAGGACCTGAATGAGGTCAGAAATCAGATGGTAAATGAAAGGGTCGAAATGAGAAACCAGATGACCCAATTTATGGCTGTGATAACTGGCTTAGCCCAGAGTCAAGAAAGGTTGAGAGAGCTGGTAGAAAGACAGACACCTGAAGAGCCCCACCTTGGGACAGGAGGAACCAGCAATAATGAGCAGCCTCATATTGACCCACCAGAGTATGGGCCCCATTTGAATCCAGATGTTAACATCCCGAGGAATGTTCAAGGTAATACTGCTGGGGGCAGAATCCTGCAAGAGGATCCCCAAGAAGAACAATTTACTGTTATTGGGGCTGGAGATGAGGTATATGATAGAAGACTGAATGAGATTGCTGAAAAGTTAAGATCTTTGGAATCTCAGAATTCTTTGGGCTTTGACGTAATGGATATGAGGCTGGTAGATGGGGTGAGGATTCCCCACAAATTCAAACCCCCATGCTTTGAGAAATATAATGGTACCTCTTACCCGCGTACTCATCTGCAATCCTTTTCAGGAAGACTCAAGGCTTATACCATGGATGAGAAGTTATGGATGTTCTATTTTGAGGACAACCTAACTGGAGCTTCAAGGGAATGGTATTCGCATCTGACAAGGGCCACTATAAGATGTTGGAAAGACTTGGCCGAAACCTTCATCCGACAATACCAATACAACCTAGACATGGCCCCCAATAGAACTCTTCTAATGGGCATGTCTCATTCTTCAAGGGAGAGCTTTCGGGATTATGCTCAGAGGTGGAGACAACTTGCTGCTGCTGTCCAGCCACCCATGTCTGAAAGAGAAATGGCTGACATGTTTATGAACACCTTGCAGGGAACTTATATTGATAGACTTGTTGCTTTCTCTTCCACCAGTTTTGCCGATGTAGTTATAGCTGGTGAGAGAATTGAGAGTCTTTTAAAGATGGGCAAAATCTCTGACAATGGTGCAAGTTCCTCCAGCAACCCCAGAAAACCTTTTGCAGGACCCCGAAGGGCGGGTGAAACAAATGCTATCCATGCAAGCAGGGGAAGACCCCAGTATTCTCACAGAACAGTGGCAGCTGTTACCATCCCGGCTCCAGTTTAACAGCACCCACTTTACCCTCAACAACAACAACAACATTATCAGCAACAGTCTCATTTTCCGCAACAAAGAACCTACAACAACAACAATAGCAACCAACAGCAACATCCCTTTCAACAGAGGCCATCTCAGGCCAATAGGGTGATTAACCCTATCCCTATGCCTTATGTTGCTTTATTGCCACAACTCCTGAAGCTTAACCTAGTTGAGTTAAGGACGTTGGCACCACCAGATCCTCTCAATCTCCTGAAGAATTATGATGCTAATTCCAGGTGTGCCTTTCACTCCAACGCCCCTGGTCACAATACTGAGAAATGCAGAGCCTTACAGATGAAGGTTCAGGATTTGGTCGATTCCAAAGCTCTCAATTTTGCACCTCCTCCGAATGTTAACATAAATCCTATTCCTAATCATGGTGGGCCCAAGATTAATGCCATAGAAGAGGACCAACCATCTACGCTAATTGATAATGTTGCACAGATTCAAACACCACTGGCTGAAGTTAAAGTTCAACTTTTAAGATGCCAAGTGTTCCCAGGCTGTGAGGCCTGCTGTGAATTGTGCAAGGCTGCTATTAATGGTTGTGAGAAGCTAAGGTTTGGCATAGATGGCCTCATCAGAGATGGAATCTTGCAAATTACTTCAACAGCTCCTTCAACAACTCTGTTTTCAGCAACAATGGATTCTCCTACAACATCAACAATCCTTTCTTCAGCAACAACAGATCCTCCTACAACAGCAATAACTATCATTCCCACCGATTCTTCAACAACTCCAGCAATTACTCCATCCATTATTTCAACAGATCAGAGTTCAACAACTTTTTCTTCTACAACATCAGAACCCATTTTATCAACAGAATCTCCTACAACGCCAGCCAACATTAATGATGATGTCTCAACGGTCACAATCTATTATGACCCAGCAAATGTTCATCCCGACAACAATTTCCAACAAACTACAACACCTCCTGTCAGATCTCCAGTCACAATCTACTACGATCCGCATACCATCACAGTTCCTTCCGCTGCAGCAATCAGTCCGGTTACCATTACGGTACCTGGACCTGTTCCTTATGAAAGCAGTAATGCCATACCTTGGCACTACGGCTCTAACTCTACTGCAATGGGTAGAAAATCACTCTAGATTCATCAACCTCTTCACCACAAGTTGACAATGTTGGGGGAGGCGGAGGCTTCACCAGAAGCGGACGCCTTTTTGCCTCACAAACACCAAGGCCTAATGCTGAAGCAGAAGCTACTGCTAAGGCGAAAGGGAAGAATGTGGTATCTGAAGAGTCAACTGTTAAAGAGAATCCGAAGACGTCTTTTGAGAAGGAGGTAGACGAATTCATGAGGATAATAAAGAAGAGTGATTACAAGGTAGTGGACCAGCTTCACCAAACCCCCTCCAAAATCTCTATATTATCATTGTTAATGTGTTCCGAAGCCCACAGGAATGCATTGTTGAAAGTCCTGCACGCAGCATACGTGCCGGAAGAGATTACTGTTAATCAGTTAGAAACTGTGGTTGCAAATGTCAACACCAGTCATGGACTGGGATTTACAAATGCTGATTTAACAACGGAGGGGCGCGACTATAACAAGGCTTTGCACATCACCTTGGAATGCAAAGGTGCTGTCCTTTCTCACGTACTGGTGGACACTGGGTCTTCGCTCAATGTTCTCCCAAAGAAGGCCTTGGTGAAGTTGGAGTATGATGGCTTGGCATTGCGCCCAAGTAATTTGGTTGTTAGAGCATTTGATGGATCTAAATGATCGGTGCTTGGAGGGATCGATTTACCTGTGTTGATTGGCCCGCAGACCTTTAAAACTACCTTCTTTGTGATGGACATACAACCAGCCTACAGATGTCTGTTGGGTAGATCCTGGATCCACGCCGCTGGCGCTGTTACATCTACCCTTCAACAGAAGTTAAAATTCGAGTGGGAAGGCCAAATCATCACCATTTGTGGGGAGGAAGATATCTTTGTTAGCCAGCTGGCCACGTATAAGTACATAGAAATGGATGGGGAGATCCATGAGACCATGAGTCAGGGTTTTGAGGCCCTTAACATCAATGAAGCATCTGCTGTGTCTGGAACTTCCATCACTTCATATCAGTAGGCCCGGAAGGTTGTTGAGGAGGGTACCGCTCATGGCTGGGGCAAGCTGCTTCCAGTTGAAAAGAAAGAAGACAGATTCGGGTTGGGTTACAGACCAACTTGACAAGATCAACAATAGGCTGCAACGGAGCCCAAATTTGTTAGCGGGGGAATGCTTACCCCGGATGCTGTGAACAATATGGAAGACGAGGAAGAAGACAAACACAACTTGGAAAACTGGATACGTCCAAGGATCCCGGGGAACCAAGTCTCAAACTGGTCTTCCCAGGAAATTATAAGAGTTACTCCTGCAGAGTAATTATTATTTCCTGTCTTTAAGCATGCATCAAGTCCTGCATCTTGCCCAAGATGTCAGGGCTCATTTTGTAATCGGGCCATCTTGTATTTTGTGCAAACGATCAATTAATGAATATCAGGACATCTTTTGTAAATGAGTCTCTTTTTTCCCGCTCACTGTTTTTCATTTTTTTGTACAAAAATAAAATGGCAATGTTTTTCAAAATAATAACTTCATTTTCACTTTTTCTAAGCAAGATAAAACTGATCACTAAAATGAACAAATCTAAACCCTTGCAAAGAGTGCCCTCCAGACTGCACCGAAAACAACACTGCTATGACTTCGTATGACTTTGACAATCCGATTAATCAAGCCGATGAAGGGGTTGAAGAAGATTATGAGATACCTGAAGAACTAGCCAGGTTGTTAAGACAAGAGGAGAAGGTTATCACTCCTCATCAGGAGGAAGTAGGAGATAGTTAATCTTGGTATCGAAGAGGACTTGAAAGAAGTGAAGATCGGGGCCCACCTGCAAGATTCAGTGAAGGAACAACTTATTGACATGCTTCAGGAGTATGTGGATGTTTTTGCCTGGTCTTATCAGGATATGCCAGGTCTGGATACCGACATTGTTATGCACAAGCTGCCACTAAAAGAAGACTGTTCGCCAGTAAAACAGAAGTTGCGCCATACTCGTCCGGATATGGCCATGAAGATAAAAGAAGAGGTACAAAAACAGTGGGATGCCGATTTCCTTGCTGTGACTAGTTATCCGCCGTGGGTTTCTAACATTGTACCTGTGCCTAAAAAGGATGGTAAAGTGAGGATGTGTATGGACTACCGGGATCTGAACAGAGCCAGCCCGAAAGATGAGTTCCCATTACCTCACATTGATGTATTGGTCGACAATACGGCTCAGTTCTCAGTGTTCTCCTTCATGGATGGATTTTAAGGATATAATCAGATCAAGATGTCACCTGAAGACATGGAAAAGACAACTTTCATCACACCCTGGGGCACATTCTGTTATAAGGTAATGCCATTCGGACTGAAGAATACTGGTTACACTTATCAACGGGCTATGGTAACATTATTCCACGACATGATCCACAAAGAAATTGAATGTTATGTGGATGACATGATTGCCAAGTCCCTCACAGAGGAATACCACCTGGTGAATCTGTTAAAGTTGTTCAAACGCCTGAGGAAGTACCAATTGAAGTTAAACCCCAACAAATGCACATTTGGGGTACGTTCCGGTAAGCTGCTGGGATTTATTGTAAGTGAAAAGGGAATTGAAGTTGACCCTGACAAAGTCAAAGCCATTCAAGAAATGCCTGCACCAAAGACTGAAAAAGAAGTTCGGGGGTTTCTAGGTAGATTGAACTACATTTCAAGGTTCATATCTCATCTTACAGCGACCTGTGAGCCCCTGTTCAAGTTGTTAAGGAAAGAGCAAACAGTCAGGTGGAATGAGGACTGCCAAAGGGCTTTTGACAAAATCAAGGAATACTTACAAGAGCCTCCGATCCTTATGCCTCCAGTTGAAGGAAGACCTTTAATAATGTACTTGACATTATTAGAAGAGTCAATGGGGTGTGTGCTGGGCCAGCATGACGAGTCTGGTCGAAAAGAGTATGCAATATACTACCTAAGTAAAAAGTTTACCGACTGTGAACAACGTTATTCACTGCTCGAGAAAACTTGTTGTGCTTTAGCGTGGGCTGCTCGCCGACTAAGGTAGTATATGCTGACCCACACTACCTTATTGATCTCAAAGATGGACCCAGTCAAGTACATATTTGAGAAGCCAGCACTTACTGGACGGGTTGCAAGATGGCAAATGATTCTCACAGAATATGACATTCAGTACACATCTCAGAAAGCCATCAAGGGCAGTGTACTGTCTGATTATCTAGCTGAGAAACCCATTGATGATTACCAGCCTATGAGATTTGACTTCCCTGATGAAGACATCATGTTCATAAAAGCAAAAGATCATGAAGAGCCTGTTCACACTGAAGGGCCGGACCCAGAAGAAGAATGAACAATGATGTTTGATGGGGCTGTTAATATGAGTGGTCGTGGAGTTGGTGTAGTACTCATTACACCTAAAAGAGTTCACATTCCTTTCTCGGCAAAACTCACTTTTAACTGCACTAACAACAAAGCTGAATACGAAGCCTGTATCATGGGTCTTGAGGAAGCCATTGACCTCAGGATCAAGACTTTAACTGTATTCGGAGATTCAGCTCTGGTAATCAATCAAACCAACGAAAAATGGTACACTCATCAGGAGCATCTGATTCCATACCGGGATTATACGAGGAAATTACTGACATTCTTCACAAAAGTCAAACTTGAGTATATCCCTAGAGATGAAAATCAGTTTGCAGATGCTCTAGCTACCATTTCATCCATGATCAAAGTTCAAGCTGCCAACTTTGTGCCTCGGATTTCAGTATCCAGACTTGACAGACCAGCATACGTATTCTCAGTAGACATTGCTAAAGATGATAAGTCTTGGTTCTATGACATCAAATTCTTCTTGGAGGATCAAACATACCCACCTGGGGCATCGTCTAATGATAAGAAGACATTAAGAAGGTTGGCTGGTAGTTTTTTCCTGAATGCTGATGGTTACTTGTACAAAAGAAACTTTGATATGGTACTCCTCAGATGTGTTGATAAGACAGAGGCATAATTGCTGATGCACGAGGTGCATGAAGGGTCTTTTGGTACCCATGCTGGAGGGCATGCAATGGCTAAAAAGTTGTTAAGATCAGGCTACTACTGGATAATAATGGATGCAGACTGTTGTGCTTATGCCAGAAAGTGCCACAAATTCCAGATTTATGCAGACAAAGTGCATGTGCCTCCGAATCCTTTGAATGTGATGTCTTCACCTTGGCCCTTCGCCATGTGGGGCATTGATATGATTGGAAAGATTGAGCCGACTGCTTCATATGGCCACAGATTCATCCTGGTAGCCATTGACTATTTTACCAAGTGGGTTGAAGCAGCTTCGTATGCAAATGTCACCAGGCAGGTGGTAGCCCGATTCCTGAAGAGAGACATCATCTGTCGGTATGGAGTGCCCGAGCGAATCATTACTGATAATGGTTCCAATTTGAACAATAAAATGATGGAAGAACTGTGCCAGGACTTCAAGATCCAACACCACAATTCTTCTCCTTACAGGCCAAAGATGAATGGCGTTGTAGAGGCAGCTAACAAGAATATCAAGAAGATTGTGCAAAAGATGGTGGTCACCTACAAAGACTGTCATGAGATGCTACCATTTGCCTTACATGGGTACCGTACCTCAATCAGAACATCCACTGGGGCAACACCATATCAACTTGTGTATGGTATGGGGGCAGTCCTACTTGTTGAAGTTGAGTTACCCTCGTTACGGGTACTGATGGATGTCAAGCTGAATGAAGCAGAGTGGGTTTGATCCCGTTACAATCATCTGAATTTGATCGAAGAAAAGAGATTAGATGCAATCTGTCATGGGCAACTGTATCAGAAGAGAATGAAGAGAGCCTTCGATCAGAAAGTCAGGCTTCGGGAATACCAAGTGGGAGACCTTGTGCTGAAAAGACTCCTCACTCCTCATACAGACCACAGGGGAAAATGGACTCCAAATTATGATGGTTCATTCATAGTAAAGAATGTTTTCTCGGGTGGAGCACTGATGCTCACTACTATGGATGGTGAAGACTTCCTGTCCCCTGTGAATTCAGATGCAGTTAAAAAATACTTCGTGTAAAATGACCCGCTGGACATAAAAACAGAATGTAAGTCCAGGCAAAAATAGGGCATCCTGGCGAGTCAAAAACAGAATAAAGACTCGGGCAAAAATAAGGGAAAATAATAAAAAAATGTGTACACCCGCTGAGTTGAAAAGCCGCATTGGACAGCTCAGGCAAAATTGGGTATCCCGGTGGATTGAAAACCCGAAAGGGCGATCCATGCAAAATAAGGGAATAAGCGAACAACTGCATTCTGAATTCGTCTGTATCATTTACAACATGACAAGCTTCGAAAGGTCCGAGCATCGGTCAGAATCATCCTTCTTCAGATAGCAGGATGAGAAAAGCGTCAAAAGTCATACTAGTCATAGCGAAAGGGAAGCTCACTAAAGCGTCATCAACATTGCCAGCACCTTTTGTTTCTCAATTTTGTAACAATCTCCTCATTTTAGGGGATCTGTTTCTTTGACTGTATTTACCAGTACAGGGCACCCAAATTAATAAAATCAGATTTTCAGTCACACTTCGTCTTGTACATTTTTATTTCATTTGCAAAAATGTATGATATCCTTGATATAATGGTTGCATAAATACATATGCGCTTTTTCTAATCAAATGCTTACAGGAAATATATTACTCACTCTCGGGAGTGTCTAAACTCCTATGATGGAATCCAGTAAGGGATACCTCGGGGTACTTGTGCGTTTCTTTGTCATAACAGGATTGCAGGTATTCAACGCGCAACATGGGGCATGAAAGGTTTCCCCCAGCTGTCGTACCCCGAAAAATACGACCTCACGCGATCCGAATGGACGGAGCCGCGCGCCGGACGGACCGAAGAGTCGCCACCTAATTCTATTTATTCCCGAAGAGGGAAAAGGAAGATATAGATACAACCCGGGAGGAGAAGGATGAGGACAAAGGTCAACAGAACCATTGCCTGGGTTCGGGAGTCGGTTATGCAGGGGGAAGGTATTAGCACCCCCTACATCCATCGTACTCGATGGGAACCATCTAAGTTATCACGCGCGAAAGGATGTCTATGCTTAAACGAATTGCTTTCTAGAGGGAAATGAGTTGAATTATAAGTTAGATTGATCCTAGGTGCTCGGCAAGGATTGAGATCCTCGTGCCTACGTACTCCCGTGTGCAATGGGAAAGTCAGAGCCTCGTAGTTCGGCCTACTAAGGGTAATTGATGTTGATTTTATTACCTTTCATCGATGAAAGGGTTTAGGAGTTGAAATGCACTAAAGACTATGGATAGTTTATCTCGCCCAACAAGACGAGCGTCTTGCGTCAAAAATAATCGGAGCGAGTAATGAGAGCTCGTTATCCTCCTTTCTACCGCTTAAGGCTCGTGACCTAAATATCTTCTCGTTTTATTAAAGTGTTTTATTTCCTAAGACCGCTTGACGTTGGATCAAGGGTTTGGATCTAATCGAAACGTTTTGGTTTTTTGAGGTTAGAGGGTAAATGCAAATGGAGGTTTATTTGGTAGTTTGTTTAGCGAGGCACAAAGCGCTCGGCTCGCAAAGGTGGAGTGGATCCTAATAAACGATAAAGATAACTGGAAAATAAAGTGCAAGTGTGCGAGTGAAATCGCTTGGCGTTGGACCAAGGATTCAGAATTAAATAAAATGCGGAAAATAAAGTGCGTACAAAGTAATGGGAGAGGGATACAAAATAAATACAGGGGATTGCGAGAAATAAAGAGGTCTCGTTGTAGTTTGCCCAAGAGGAAGCGTGTGTGCACTGTTTTCGAACTATTCGAAGGCGTTCGGCCTTTTTAACCGGAGGCAACTATTCGAAGGCGTTGGACCTTTTTAATCGGAAACAACTATTCGAAGGCGTTGGACCTTTTTGGGACGCGTCGAAATTTAGTTCGTGAACTACCTTAGAATCGATTCAAAATTGGAATCATTCTATAAGGAGTCGAAACATTTTTTGAAATGTGGAAATATATATATAAATTGAATTGCAAAAAATAAATAGAATAATGAATACAAATAAATAAATAATTTAAATAATATTGAGAATAATGAATAAATTAAATTATATTACAAGTTTTTTGTTCAAAATAAAAATAATAGGATAAAATAAAATAATAAAAAAAGAGAGGGCCTCATATTGACCGAATATCACCGATTTAACGAAATCGGGCGAAAAACGGCCTTTTGTTATGTCATTGGCCCAAATAAATAAATTGATAATAGTAAATATAAACGAATTAATATTATAAATTAATAGAAACAAAAGAAATAAAACAATGGTCTCCTAACAATTTCAATAAAGTCGGTCCGATACCAAATATCCAGAAATCGCATTTATATCATTGACCGAAAAAAATAGAAAATTAAATACAAATGGAGTGAATAAACATAAAACCATAAAATTAGGTTAAAAAAAACATTTGAAAAGATTTACAAAAGAAAATTAATAATAATATATATAAAAAAAAGGTGGAGGGTGCAAAAGATCAGTGGGTCTGCAATGTGTAAAAAAATGAATCCAGATTTGGGCTTACAGCCCAAAGAACCAAAAATATACTATATATTATGTCGCTCCCGACAAATGACAATGGGTCAAATAAAGGTACAGACGCGAACGGTCGGCGAGGGGAACAGTGAGAACACACAGCCGTGAACTCACTGGAGAATGAATAGAGTCGCCAGCTAGGCATTTTTATCCCGGAGGAAAGGCAATGCTGCATAAGCCTAGAAAAAGATGGACAAGACGGTTTGCGAACCAGAGAGACTGAGAAAGGGGGTTGGTTACAACCTGGGAAGGTATTAGCACCCGGATTGTCCGCCGTACTCGACGGGATCCACGCTTAAAAGACTTGTGTTTTAAAGGGGTAGTGTCAGTGCAGTCTGTGTGTAAAGAGCTGGAAAGCAATATGTACAGGTGTCAGTGTAAAGTGTATAAGTGATATGAAGTATGAAAGTGTCAGTGTAAGAACAGAGTGAAATGCTCAAGAATATGAGGCTAAAGAATAAAGCTAGAAAGAGGGGGAATATACAGAGACTTTTGTTCGATAACTGTTAAGTTATGCCTACGTATCCTCTCGTGCAATGAGGAAGTCAGAACACCGTAGTTCGACCCAAAGAGACTGAAAGGTGAATTGACTTGTGAACTGCTTATTTGCCTATGCTCAAGTGTATGACCTGTCTGGCTCAGGTGCAAACTGTCTTGCATTAGACGGAAGAAGCAAGTTCTCGTTTATGAGTGAAGGTGATGAGAAAAGAATCCCGGAGGAGACGATTATTGTTTGTTTTTGTGTTTTCAGTCTTTTATTGCTTTTTGAAGTTTGTCATAAGATAATGAGCTTAAGCCTAAATCAATGGATTTGGTAAACTCATCACATCATCCCTCTGATTAGGGGTAATGAGAATTGCCTTAAGTGTGAAGTCAGATTCTCACACTTAATCACCTTTGATGTAGGGTTAAGATCATTAACCTACTTGTTGATTATTTAGATGTTTTTGGTGTTTTTGTTTAGTGTTAAGTAATGAGGTTAAGCCATAATCAGGGATTTAACAGACTCATTACACCATCCTAAAAGAAGGATAATAGATGAGAATGTTTAAGCTGAGGAAAGCTCCTCAACTTAATCCATGATTAGGGATTAAACTCATGACAAAACAAGCCTTTGATTAAGTGGATTTTATTTAATGGTATGATGATGAAGTGTTTTTTAGGGTTTATAAGACAACTTGAGGGGGACTTGTCCATTAACACTAGGGTTAGTCCTTCTTAACCAATTAAGGAAGAATTAGAACCCTAATGCAAGGCCCAAGTTACAAGTGTGATGTCTTGATGATTATTAGATGGATTAATTAAGAGATTTCAACACCTTAAGGGTCCAAGACTTAGGATTAAAGTTATACACTCCATCCTAAAAGAAGGATGCAGGCATGATCTTAATCACAAAGTCTTAAAGCCTTGAAGGTTTAGTCCCTGATTATGAGGTGAGAAGAGATGACTCAAGGAGAGACACAAAGGTAAAAACTATGGGGGAGACTAATCAAAACCCTAATTCATTATCATGCTTGGTTGGTCCTAATGTTTGTGAGGCTTTCAAGAACAATCTTCAGATGAACCACCAGGAAGCAGATGAACAAGATCAAGAGAAGCAAAGTGACTTGCTTCATTCAAGAAGTCAAGTCACTTGAAGAAAGAAAGTGGGGGAAGGAAGAATGAGCAAGCTCAAACTCAAGCACAAATAAGAATGCAGCAAGGTATGCAAAAGAGATGAAAAGAAAAGTTATGAGAAGTGAAGGCAAATTCACTTCTCAAGTTCACTTACCACCTGAAAAGTTAGAAGCAAGTGCAATACAAGGCTAAATGAGATGAAATGTTATGATGCAAAGCAAAACCAGAAGCATACACATGATGGTTATGATGTTATGAAGTACTACAAACATGAGGTAAGGCATAGGGATGTTCATACAAAGTCATGGATGCAAATGATGCAAGTTAAGGAACATGAATAAACATGAAATGTTATGAAGCATACAAGACAAATGGCATGGCAAAGATGTAATGCAATGATCAATGATGCTTCATACATGTCTTAAGATGTCAAATGAATCATAAGAATGCACAAAATGCAATGGCAAGTCATGTTATGCAAGGAAATGCAAGAGGGATGCAAGAGAAGGCCCAAATTAGGGTTCATGGATCAAGCATCACACACAAACCAAAAACAGAAGCAAACCCTAATATGAAAAATGGAAAATGGCACTCAAAGAAACCCTAGACCTATAACAAACCACTGCCCAAAGGGGAGCTCTCAACTCTCAACCAAACTCAAGTTATGAATTTTACAAGTTATTAGGGTTTTTTAGGGTTTGTAACAAAAGAAATGCCAATCAATTGGAAAATGTAAGATCAAATCTTGGCCTTTTTATCTTTGAAAGTTCATGCTAAATGGAAAACAATGCAAAAAGAATCAATGTCTTAACCTTCACCAAGAGGCAGAAATGAATTTTCAAACATATGACCAAAATAATGCATCAAAAATGATTTAATTCAATGAAAAATTCTTAAAATGCATCAAGATCAAAAAAGAAATTTGGTTTGAAGGTTGGACAATGTTTCTAAATGTCTTAGAACATTTCATGAATTTTTTTGTGATTTTTAAATACCTAAAAGTATTTTTAATTAATTAATTCTCATTAATCAATTAAAAATAATCTTTTAAATATTTAAAAATACTTTTTAAATGATAAAAAATAAAATAAAAATATTTTTATGTCATAAAAATTAATAAAACCTTAAAGAAAAAGTTTCATAATTTTTATGATTTTCTAGCTATTTTAAATAAATTATACAAATTAATTGAAATAAATATGAATTAAAACAAATAAAAATGAAAAGTAAACAAGGTGGATGGCCAGGATTGCATCTGGGTTCAAAAGTGTTGACTGGCGCGCAATCTTGTGGCCAGGATTCAAACTGAATTAATCACAATTAATTAAAATTAACCACGTGGATTAGGGCAAATGAAATGATCTGGAGCGTTGGAAAGGGAGGGAAGTCAATGGGTCAACGCATATCCACGGCCAGCATTCAAACTGACATTAATTATGGGATTAAACCCTAATTAATCTCAGGTGGCCGGAGAAGACCTCCGGTCGTCTTCTCCGGCCAGAGGGTCACCTGAAAATCACCCAACTCCCTAAAAACGTAAAATAAATGAAAACTAAGACCAGGGAAATGATCCTAACACTCCCACGAATCAAACCCCTAACCTAAAACAAATTTATCCAACCTAAACAAGCTGAATCGAAGCAACTAAGTTCTAGGGTTCGTAAGCTTCAAACCGAAATTAAACTCTCAAAACGCAACCATTTTCAAAACCAATGGTACCAGAATGATCAGCAAGACATGTAGAGCAAGTTTGTAACAATCAAATTGATTTCTGGAAAAATTAATTTGGAGCTACCTGAGATTTGCAAACTTTGATTCTGGAACTTTCAGGCCTCTTCTCCTTGCTCAATCTGCTCCTCTTGGTTCCCCAAAGCTGCTTGAATGCTCAAATGGAACTTATATTTGTTGGATGATGAGTTTCGAAGAGAACTGTTTCTGCTCAGTCAACAATGGCAGATGAGTTCTTGGCACTTTCAGGCTGTGAAGAGGAGTTGTTCATGATCTATGAGGTGTGTTGAGAAGGCTTGTGGTGTTGGTTGATGTGTTTGTGGCTTGTAGAGAGAGATTCGATAGAATCTGCAGCATGAAGGTGAGCTATGGCAGATGGGGATTCAGGGTGTTTTTGGCTTTGTCTCTTGATGCTTTGTGTTCTATAGATCAAGGTGAAATGAATGGAGGCAAAAGTTTGGATGTTTGCAGGCTGTGTGATGAAATTCGAATGAACTTGCAAGATGGAAGGTTTTTTGTGAAAGTTATGAATGTGTATGTTTCAGCCTTGGTTCTCATGTGATATGGTTTGCAAATTTAATGAATAAACAATTCTGATTGGTCTCTTGATGTGACTTGTGCAGCTGTGATAGGTGAGTTTGCTTTTGCATAAAAACCACTTTTGTGTAAGATAGGGCATGGCATGATACTAGGCAAGGACAAGTTGGGTTCTGGTGCAGCATGGTGAGTGTGAGAGGTTGGCCTGACCCAAGGCTCAATGCAGCAAGTTGGCATAAGGTTATGAGTGGTTTTGCAACTAGGTTGGCTTATGGTTCACATGTGACTTTTTGCATAAACAAGCATGAAATCATGGGCATTCCTAGTTCATTTCTGATTTTTATGACTTAGAGGAAGTTGGCATGCTGGTTTGACATGAATTAGAGGCTGCATTTTGACTTGATTCAAGACTTTGCAAAATTTTCACTTAGTGCATGACATGAAAAACAATGATTTTTGCTAACTTTAACACACCATAACTTTTGATTCAAGAAGAGTTAGATCATGTTCTTGTACTTTTTGAAAAGGGAAAGATGAGATCTACAACTTTCATGACCAAAGTTTTTCCATTTGAAGCCTTTTTGGATCATAAATCAAAGCTTGAAAATTGACCTAAAAGGAAGCATTCTTGAAAAGTCAACAAAACCCAAAAAGTCAACTTTTGTAAAAACCCTAAATTCTTGATTTCCATGAACTTCAAACTTCTTCCATGATCAAATAAAGATCATATACACTCAAAATGATGAAGATCACCCATTGGTTGGGTCATTGGGGGCCTCAGATGCCCTGATTTTGCACTGACTTGTCTGAAAAGTCAACTCTTGATCAGATGACTTCCCCATGGAATTTCTTCATGAAAATTGATATGCATACTCCCTATACCATATAAAGATCAATGGAGACAAGAATGACCAAAAATTTTGGGGTTATGGCCTCTGAAACCAAAACCCTAATTTTCAGTCAACTGTGCAATTCATCCTGGCTCTGCATCCACTCAAACCCTAGTTCTTGTGATCCCTCTGCAATTTTGACTTTGTGAGGATGTATTATGACATAAGAACACACATGGACCACTTTGAGTTGAATGGTGGCCTTTGGAATGGCTCAAGATGCTTTTGGCTTGCTCAGATCACAAACCCTAGGTGCAGATGCCTTAGAAGCTATGCAGTGAATCAAAATGAGATGTGAGATGATATGTTTTGTGTATATGCATATGAGATGATCACAAGCCATGGTGTGAATGGGTGAGGGCAAATTTGGGGTGTTTACAGCTGCCCCTATTCAAACATGAGTTAGCTGTGCAGGATGTAAGCAGCGCCTTAACAGGCAAACAAGATAACTTGTGGTTGAATACCAAAGACAGTCCAAAATTTGCACTCACAAAATGAAGAAGAAAAGGGATATAGATTGTAAAAGCAAATAAAGCATATTATAAAGTGTGTGCGACGGAGGACGACCGTCGAGCAGAGGACGACTGCTGGGTAAATAGCAATGACGGGGACGGCCGACGTGCTGGGAAAAGTGTGCAAAATAAAGCAATGACGGGGACGGCCGACATGCTGGGGATAAAAGGTAAAGCCAAGACGGGGACGGCCGACTAGCTGGGAAAATAAGATATTATGATGGGGACGGCCATCAAGATAAAGTTGTAAAATTCTCTGGGGATAACAGAACATGACGGGGACGACCATCAAGTTCATAAAGCAAAGTAACCGACGATGGGGACGGCCATCGGGTTAAAAAAAGAAAAGGGACCACGACGGGGGCGGCCATCGGGTTAAAGAATAAATGAAATAAACAGATGATGGGGTACGGCCATCAAAGGTGAAGGACGATCACCTAGCAGGGGACGGCTGCTCTGTTGGGCATAAAAGAAATATGATGGGGACGGCCATCAAAGGTGGAGGACGACCACCTGGCAGAGTACGGCTGCCAAAAATATCAACGATGGGGACGGCCATCGGATAGAAAAGGTCAACGATGGGGACGGCCATCGGACGAGCATGATGGAGGACGACCATCAAGAAGTGGAGGACGACCACTCAGCAGGGTACGGCTGCTCTCAAGGTTTATCAATAACACAGGACGAGTGTTGGATAACCAAAATCAACAATGGGAACGGCCATTGGATAAAGTGATGAAGGACGATCATCAAAAGGTGGAGGACGACCACCTAGCAGGGAACGGCTGCTAAAATCAACGATGGGGACGGCCATCGGATGAGCATGATGGAGGACGACCATCAAGAAGTGGAGGACGACCACTCAGCAGGGTACGGCTGCTCTCGAGGTTATCATGACACAGGACGAGTGTCAGATAAAAAGACAATATTTTGTAAGCGATCTACTGGGGATATGGCAAACACGGATGAGTGTTTATATCCAAGAAGCAAAAGGTATAAGTGTTTGGTATTGTGTATAGATTAAAAATGCGGACGAGCATCCTTAAGACCACGATACGGACGAGTATCCTGTAGAAACAAACCGACACATGTTCAGAGATGATGATACAGACGAGTATCAACTGGTTAACAAAGAACATGGACGAGTGTTGCATCTGAAGGGATTCTTCTGGGGAATAATAGACACAGACGAGTATCTATATTCAAGAAGACACAAGTGTTTGACATGGTGTATGGATTAAAGATGCGGACGAGCATCCTTAAGACTATGATACGGACGGGTATCATGTAGAAACAAACATTAGACGCAATGTTCTGAGATGATGGTACGGACGAGTACCAACTGGTTAACAAAGAACAAGGACTACTGTCGAATCTGTGGGGATATAAATGATGTATACAAAATACGGACGAGTATTTGCATAAGTGTACCAATGAGTAGTGGGTATGTATAGATGAGCATTATCTGCTGGGGAGAGTGACACGGACGAGTGTCAAGAAAGAAGAGTATAATATTAACAAGTATATGGGTGATGAAAGTGTAAGTGAACTTGCTGGGGATGCGACACGGACGGGTGTCAAGAAAGTGTATACAGGCATAGGCGACCATGCTGGGGATATGACACGGACGGGTGTCAAGGATGAGTATATATGGGTATATGTGAGTGCAAAGAGGGTGTCTTTGGCTTTCTGCTGGTGATTTGACACGGACGGGTGTCAGGAAATATCTGCAATACTGGTGATCTTGTTTGTAAAGTATATTCAGGCAACCTGCTGGGGAAAGATGACACGGACGGGTGTCAAAAGGGGTTATGCACTGGTGTTTGTGATTTGAAAGGCAGCTGCTTTTGCTAGGACTCTGATGGGGATGTTTCTGTATATATTCTGTACGCTGACAGGTTGTCAATACTTACAAGTGTTCGATTCACATCATGACTTATGATTATGCTATGCATTTGATTTTTGCCGTAATGCTCCGTATTAGACGGAATGCTACGCTCTGAGGGTATAATATGATGCGAATGCTATGATTATGCAAAGAGGCACAGACCCGGGATTTGGATCCCGTTGCTGCAAAGATCTCTGGTTGATCTGCTCGAAGTGAACATCCCAGCTGGGGATGAGATCATTGGTAGATCTAATGATGTATCTGTTTGGGGATATAAGCCACTGATTGACATATCCTTATAATACGGGACCCAGCTGGGGTTTGTAGAAGCGTTCCTCCCCTCGGTTGTGACTTCTTCGTGCGTTGCTCTTCTGAATAGAGGCTTGAAGCTCCGCGGGGAGATGATTTCCTGATTCTGCATCCTGCTGAGGAGGGATAGTTGGTATTTTAGCCGGGGAAATGCTATTGGTAAATCAGCTGGGGAGAGCAATGGGAAGCAACTCAGCTGGGGACAGAGCATTTCGGATGCTGATATCTTTTGTTGATTTGCCAGCTTGCTGAGATATACCTTGCATGCCCCAAGTTGCGTTCTGGATACCTGCAATCCTGCAAAGATAAGGAAACGCACAAATGGTCCCGAGGTATCCTTTACTGGATTCCGTCATAGGAGATAAGTACTTTCGAGAGTAAGTACATTCCCTGTAAGCATGTGCTTTATTTTTAGAGAAAGGCATCTGTACTTATGCAATTGTGTTTTTAGAGATATCAGACAATTCTTTGCAAAACATAAAAATGTAAAAAACGAGACATGACTGAAAATCTGATTTTATTAATTCATGCGCCCTGAATTGGCAAGATACAGTCAAAGAGACATATCTCCTGAAATGAGGAGAATGTTACAAATTGAGAAACAAAGTGCTGGCAGTGTTGATGACGCTTTGAGGAGCTTCCTCTCCCGCTATGACTCGTATGACAATGACGTTCTTCTCGTCTTGTTTTCTGGAGAGAGTTGATTCTGATCGGAGCTTGATTCTGTCAAAGCTTTCCAAGTTGTAAGTGATACAGACGAATTCAGAGTGCAGTTGTTCGCTTATTCCCTTATTTTGCATGGATCGCCCTTTCGGGTTTTCAATCCATCGGGATACCCATTTTTGCCTGAGTTGTCCAATGCGGCTTTTCAACTCAGCGGGTGTATATTTTTTGTTTATTTCCCTTATTTTTGCCCGAGTCTTTTATTCTGTTTTTGACTCGCCGGGATGCCCTATTTTTGCCTGGACTTACATTCTGTTTTTATGTCCAGCGGGTCATTTTATGCGAAGTATTTTTTAACCGCATCTGAATTCACAGGGGATGGAAAATCTTCACCATCCATGGTGCTGAGCATCAGTGCTCCACCAGAGAAAACTTTCTTGACGACGAATGGTCCTTCATAATTTGGAGTCCATTTGCCCCTGTGGTCTGTATGAGGAGGGAGGATTCTTTTCAGCACAAGATCCCCTACTTGGTACTC
Organism: Lathyrus aphaca; assembly: GCA_963966055.1. Lineage (NCBI taxonomy): Eukaryota > Viridiplantae > Streptophyta > Magnoliopsida > Fabales > Fabaceae > Lathyrus > Lathyrus aphaca. The sequence goes on from OZ014519.1 coordinate 164,580,329, forward strand.
TCGGTGCCTGACTTTCTGATCGAAGGCCTTCTTCATTCTCTTCTGATATAACTGCCCGTGACAGATCGCAGCCAATCTCTTCTCTTCGATCAGACTCAGTTGCTCGTATCGGGACCTAACCCATTCTGCTTCACTCAGTTTGACATCCATCAATACCCGTAGCGAGGGTAATTCAACTTCAACTGGTAGGACTGCTTCCATACCATATACAAGTTGATACGGTGTTGCCCCAGTGGACGTTCTGATTGATGTGCGGTACCCATGCAAGGCAAATGGCAACATTTCATGCCAGTCTCTGTAGGTGACTACCATCTTTTGCACAATCTTCTTGATATTCTTATTTGCTGCCTCAACAGCGCCGTTCATCTTTGGCCTGTAAGGAGAAGAATTGTGATGTTGGATCTTGAAGTCCCGGCATAATTCAGCCATCATTTTGTTGTTGAGATTAGAACCATTGTCAGTAATGATTCGCTCGGGCACTCCATATCTACAGATGATATCTCTTTTCAGAAATCGAGCTACCACTTGCCTGGTGACGTTTGCATATGAGGCTGCTTCAACCCACTTCGTGAAATAGTCGATGGCGACCAAGATGAATCTGTGGCCGTTCGAAGCAGTTGGCTCAATCTTGCCGATCATGTCAATGCCCCACATGGCAAAGGGCCATGGTGAAGACATGATGTTTAGGGGATTTGGAGGTACATGCACTTTATCTGCATAGATCTGGCATTTGTGACATTTCCTGGCATAGGCACAACAGTCTGCGTCCATTGTGATCCAGTAATAGCCTGATCTTAACAACTTCTTAGCCATTGCATGTCCTCCCGCATGGGTACCAAAAGAGCCTTCATGCACTTCATGCATCAGTAGATCTGCTTCCGTCTTGTCAACACATCTGAGGAGTACCATGTCAAAGTTCCTTTTGTATAAAGATCCATCAGTGTTCAGAAAGAAACTTCCAGCAAGCCTTCTCAAAGTCTTCTTATCATTGGAAGATGCCCCAGGTGGGTATGTTTGATCCTCCAAGAAGCACTTAATGTCGTGGAACCAAGGCTTATCGTCTTTAGCAATATCTGCTGCAAATACATATGCTGGTCTATCAAGTCTCGATACTGAAATCTGAGGTACAAAGTTGGCGGTTTGAACTTTGATCATGGACGAAATGGTAGCCAAGGCATCTGCAAACTGATTCTCGTCCCGAGGGATATACTCAAGTTTGACTGTTGTGAAGAAAGTCAACAACCTTCTTGTATAATCCCTGTAAGGTATCAGATGATCTTGGTGCGTGTACCATTTTCCGTTGGTCTGATTGATTACCAAAGCTGAATCTCCGAATACGGTCAATGTTTTGATCCTGAGGTCAATGGCTTCCTCAAGACCCATAATGCAAGCTTCGTATTCAGCTTCGTTGTTAGTGCAGTTGAAAGTGAGTTTTGCCGAGAAAGGCATGTGAACTTCTTTCGGTGTAATGAGTACTGCACCAACACCACGGCCATTCATGTTGACAGCCCCGTCAAACATCATAGTCCATTCTTCTTCTGGGTCAGGCCCTTCAGTGTGAATGGGCTCTTCGTGATCTTTTGCTTTAATGAACATGATGTCTTCATCAGGGAAGTCAAACCTCATTGGCTGGTAATCATCAATGGGTTGCTCAGCAAGATATTCAGATAGTACACTGCCCTTGATGGCTTTCTGAGATGTGTACTGTATGTCGTATTCTGTGAGAATCATCTGCCATCTTGCAACCCGTCCGGTAAGAGCTGGCTTCTCGAATATGTACTTGACCGGGTCCATTTTTGAGATTAGCAAGGTAGTGTGGGTCAACATATACTGCCTTAGTCGGCGAGCAGCCCACGCTAAAGCACAGCAAGTTTTCTCGAGCAGTGAATAACGTTGTTCACAGTCGGTAAACTTTTTGCTTAGGTAGTATATTGCATACTCTTTTCGACCAGACTCGTCATGCTGGCCCAGCACACACCCCATTGACTCTTCTAATACGGTCAAGTACATAATTAGAGGTCTTCCTTCAACTGGCGGCATGAGGATTGGAGGTTCTTGCAGATATTCTTTAATCTTGTCAAAAGCCCTTTGGCAATCTTCGTTCCACCTGACCGTTTGTTCTTTTCTTAGCAGCTTGAACAAGGGTTCACAGGTTGCTGTGAGATGAGATATGAACCTTGAGATGTAGTTCAATCTACCTAAGAACCCTCGAACTTCTTTCTCAGTTTTCGGTGCAGGCATCTCTTGGATGGCTTTGACTTTATCAGGGTCAACTTCAATCCCCTTTTCGCTTACAATAAAGCCCAGCAGCTTACCGGATCGCACCCCGAATGTGCATTTGTTGGGGTTCAACTTCAGTTGATATTTCCTCAGACGCTTGAACAATTTCAGCAGATTTACCAGGTGTTCTTCCTCTGTAAGGGACTTGGCAATCATGTCATCCACATAACATTCTATTTCCTTATGAATCATATCGTGGAATAATGTTACCATAGCCCGTTGATATGTTGCACCAGCATTCTTCAGTCCGAATGGCATCACCTTATAACAGAACGTGCCCCAAGGTGTGATGAATGTTGTCTTCTCCATGTCTTCAGGTGACATCTTAATCTGGTTGTATCCTGAAAATCCATCCATGAAGGAGAATACTGAGAACTGAGCCGTGTTATCAACCAATACGTCAATGTGAGGTAATGGGAAATCATCTTTCGGGCTTGCTCTGTTCAGATCCCGGTAATCAACACACATTCTTACTTTACCGTCCTTCTTAGGTACAGGTACTATGTTAGCGACCCACGGCGGATAGCTAGTCACAGCAAGGAACCCGGCGTCCCATTGCTTTTGTACCTCTTCCTTGATCTTCATAGCCATGTCTGGACGGGTACGGCGTAGCTTCTGTTTGACTGGTGGGCACTCTTCTCTCAAAGGCAACTTGTGCATGACAATATCGGTATCCAACCCTGGCATGTCCTGATACGACCAAGCAAACACATCAACATACTCTTGCAGCAGATCTATCAGTTGCTTCTTCACTGAGTTTTGCAGGCAGGCCCCGATCTTGACTTCTTTCACATTTTCTTCTGTACCAAGATTAATCACTTCAACCTCCTCCTGGTGAGGAGTAATGACCCTTTCCTCTTGCCTTAACAACCTAGCTAGCTCTTCAGGAAGCTCATATTCTTCATCAACCCCTTCATCAGCTTGATTGATCGGATTGTCAAAGTCATACGATGTCATAGCTGTGCTGTTGTCGGTGCGGTCAGGATGGCACTCTCTGCAAGGGTTTAACTGGTTCATTTTAGTGATCTGATTTTAGTCTTATTTAGAAAAGTGAAATGAAGTTGTCATTTTGAAAAACACTGCCATTTATTTTTTGTACAAAAAGAAAAATGGAAAAACAGTGAGCATAAAAGAAAAAGACTCGTTTGCAAAAAGATTGTCTGATATTTCATTAATTTAATCTTGTTTGCACAAAAGTACAGATGGCCCTGATTACAAAATGAGTCTTGTCATCTTGGGCAAGATGCAAGACTTTGATGCATGCTTAAAAATACAGGAAATAATAATTACTCTGCTCGAGTAACACTTATAATTCCCTGGGAAGACCAGTTCGAGACACTGCTCCCCGGGATCTTCGGACGAATCCAATTCTCCAGGTTGCGCTCCTCTTCCAGCTCGTCTTCCAGACAGTTGATAGCATCGGGGGTAAGCATCCCCCCACTGACAAAACCAGGCTCTCCAGCAGCCTTCACTTGGCGTTGAGTTGGTTTGTAACCCAACCCAAACTTGTCCTTCTTCTCTTCCACAGCTAAAATTTTGCCCCAGCCTAGAGCAGTTCCTTCCTCAACAACCTTCCGGGCTTGTTGGTATGACGACATAGAAATCCCAGATATAGCAGAGGCTTCATTGACATTCAAGGCTTCGAAACCTTGGCTCATTGTTTCAACGATCTCACCGTCCATTTCGATATACTTGTAAGTAGCCAGATGGCTAACAAATATATCCTCTTCCCCACAGATTGTGACAACTTGGCCTTCCCACTCATATTTTAACTTTTGGTGAAGGGTAGACGTTATTGCGCCAGCGGCGTGAATCCAGGGTCTACCCAACAAACAGCTGTAGGCTGGCTGAATGTCCATCACATAAAAGATAGTTTTAAATGTCTGCGGGCCAATTGTCACAGGCAGCTCAACTTCTCCCAGAACCGATCTTTTCGAGCCATCAAAAGCTCTAACCACCAGGTTGCTGGGTCTCAATGCCAGTCCATCATATTCAAGCTTCACCAGAGCCTTCTTTGGTAGGACGTTCAGGGAAGAACCTGTATCCACCAGCACATGTGAAAGGACGGCTCCTTTGCATTCCATAGTTATGTGCAAGGCTTTGTTGTGATTGCGGCCATCCACTGTCAAGTCAGAATTGGTAAACCCTAGCCCATTGCTAGCAGTAACGTTTCCAACCACGGTCTCCAATTGGTTGACAGTAATCTCCTCGGGCACGTAAGCTGCGTGCAGTACTTTCAGTAGTGCATTCCGATGGGCTTCGGAGCACATGAGCAGTGAGAGGATGGAGATTTTGGATGGTGTCTGATGAAGCTGATCCACAACTTTATAATCACTCTTTTTTATGATCCGCATAAATTCATCAACCTCCTGGTCAAATGGAGTCTTCAAGGCTTCTTTGGCAGCTGGATCTTCCTGCACCGGGCCTTTTCCCTTTGCCTTGGCAGCAGCCTCTGCCTCGACAGTAGGTCTTTGGACTTGCGAAGCAAAGAGACGCCCGCTTCGGGTGAAGCCTCCGCCTCCGCCCACATTATCAATTTGTGGTGCAGGTGCTGATGTTTCAAGAGTGATTCTTTTCCCTCCACAGTATAAGTCAGAGCCATAGTGCCAGGGGATGGCCCTATTGCTTTCATATGGTACAGGTCCAGGCACCGTGACGGTAACTGGACTGATTGCTGCTGCTGAAGGGGTTGCAATTGTTTGTGGATCATAAAAGATAGTAACTGGTGCTCTAGTGGGAGCAGCACCCTCTGAATGGTAGGCGGAGTTATTTTCTGGATCGTAGAAGATGGTAACAGTGGAAACGTCTTCATGATTGTTTGCTGGTGTTGTAGGAGGTACTGTTGGAAGGACTATTGTTGTTGTTGATGGAGAGTCGAAATGGAATGAAGCTGATGTTGTAGCAGGAGAAACTGTTGAAAACTGATCATTTGGTAGGACAGATGAAGTACTTGCTGGTGTTGTGGATGAATTATCGGGAACAATAGTTGTTGCAGTTGTAGCGGGGTCTGGAACCGTTGTTGATGAAGTTACCGGATTTACAGGAAATGATGTAGTGATTTGTAAGAGGCCGCTCTTAATAAGGTTGTCAATGCCATTCCTCAAGTCTTCACACCCATTCCATGAGATATTGCAGTAGGGGCACCCCAACTCACATCCCGGAAATATATCATTTTCACGGAGCTGAGCCTTGATTTCCACCAATGGTGTCCTGATCTGATCCACACTAGTTATCAAATAAACCTGTTGGTCTTCTTCAATGGCATTAATTCGGGGACCACCATGGTGTGGCATTGGGTTTTTGTTGACATTGGGTGGAGGTGCAAAGTTCAGAGCCTTGGAGTCCACTAAGTCTTGTACCTTCATATGCAGAGCTCTGCATTTTTCTGTACTGTGACCAGGTGCGTTCGAATGAAAAGCACACCTAGCATTGGAATCGTAGTTCCTTGGTAGACTGTTAGGATCCGGTGGTGCCAACGTTCTTAGCTCAACCAGGTTGAGTTTCAGAAGTTGTGGCAATAAGGCAGCATACGGCATTGGAATCGGGTCTATCACCCTGTTAGCTTGAGAGGGTCTCTGCTGAAATGGCCTCTGTTGATTGTTGTTGTTGGAGTTGTTGTTGTAGTTGTTCCTCGGAGGATATTGATTCTGATACTGAGGTTGTTGTTGGAAATTTTGTTGAGGAGGTTGATATACTGGTAGAGGATGAGCTGGAGCAGGGATTGTGACTGCTGCTATTGTCCTGGGAACATATTGGGGCCTACCCCTGTTGGTGTGAACGGCATTGGTCTCGCCAGTTCTTCTTGGGCCTGCAAAAGGCTTTCTTGTACCACTGGACGAGCTTGCACCATTATCAGATATCTTACCCATTTTCAACAGGCTTTCGATTCTCTCCCCAGCTATGACAACATCGGCGAAGCTGGTGGAAGAGAAAGCAGCCAACCTGTCAATATATGTTCCCTGGAGAGTGTTCATAAACATGTCTGCCATTTCTCTCTCAGACATTGGTGGTTGAACGGCAGCAGCCAATTGCCTCCATCTTTGGGCATATTCACGGAAACTTTCCCTTGATGACTGTGACATTCCCATTAGGAGAGTCCTGTTGGGTGCCATGTCTAGGTTGTATTGATACTGTCGGATGAAGGCCTCTGCCAGGTCCTTCCAGCATCTTACAGTTGCCCTTGTCAAGTGGGAATACCATTCCCTTGATGCTCCAGTCAGACTGTCTTCGAAGTAGAACATCCAAAGTTTCTCATCCATTGTGTAGGCCTTCAGCCTTCCCAGAAACGATTGCAGATGAGTCCGGGGGCATGAAGTCCCATTATACTTTTCGAAACATGGAGGCTTGAACTTGTGGGGGATCCTGACCCCGTCTACCAGCCCCATGTCCATGACGTCAAAGCCCAGAGAATTTTGAGACTCCAGTGATCTCAATTTTTCAGCTATCTCATCCAAACGCCTATCATAGGCCTCTTCTCCAGCACCCATGACTGTGAATTGGTCCTCCTGAGGATCCTCTTGAAGCACTCTGGCTGCAGTAGCCGTTCCCTGAACGTTTGCGGGGATGTGGATCTCAGGATGTAAATGTGGGCCAAACACTGGGGGATTAACATGTGGTTGCACCCTTTCGTTGTTACTTGTGCCAGCAGTTCCCACATGGGGGTCCTCTTGAGTTCTTCCCTCTACCAAAACTCTAAGCCTCTCCTGACTCTGAGCTAAGTTATTCATCACTTCCATGAATTGAGTGATCTGGGTTCTCATCTCCACCCTTTCGTTAGCCATCTGGGTTCTGGCCTCGTTGAGGTCTTGCTGCAACTGGTCCATTTGGATGCCCGGAAGGTTGCTTCTAGTTGGGTATCTGTGTGGCCTGTTGAGAGGAAACACCCGGCGACGAGCAATTCTGCCTGAATATCACAACAGAGGTTAGTATCAATAAAACAAAACCTACAAAACAAACAAGAGGGGTTAGTATGCAATGCAGTTGTGCTTATTTGCTATCAAGGGTATCCGGTTTGGTCTTCAGTTTTGACCCTTCCAGACCCTTGATGATGATGCTGCTTGAGGTTGCTTCTGAAATGAGCTCAGGTGGAAACCAACAAATATATTACAAAGGTGCAATAATACAAATTGTTCTTTTTTACAACATAAGCCCTTAAAGGGTCAAAATACATTACAAAAAGAAAATCAAAAGTACATGGAATAGAAACAACAACAAGCAAATGATCAAACCCCGAGGCCAAACTCATCCTCGCGAACTTCCTTAAGAAGTGCTTCGGTCACAGGATCAGCCGGGCGCTCCGTAAGACTTCTGATGAGAAGGTTTCTTGTTGCAACAGCTGCAGTCAACTTCTTGTTCTGACTTTGGTCCTTAGACCTCTTCACTCCAGCTCTGATTTCTAGCTCTGAAATTTCCTTCTGGGCTGCTGCCAGGGCCTTTTCCATCTGCTCCATTTTGTCCTGAACTCTCTTGTCTTCTAGAGTACGGGCCTCAGTGATCCGGACCCATCTGGCCTGACTCTCTTTCAAGTACAAGTCTGTTCTCGCTCTCTGGAACTGGGCTTCTTTACAAGCGTTCTTCAGAATCTGCTCACCAGCTTTAGACTTGTTGATGTACTCTCCAGACTTCTCAATTTTTGTCAAGTGCTCAACTCTCAGCTTCTCTAGTCTTTCAATCTCCCTCACACCTTCACTCCTCTCCCTGAGGGTCTTCTGCAAGGCTTGGGATAACTTCTCATTTCTGTCCTTCAAGCTTTCAAACTCTTCTAGGCTGACTGTTGCTGGAGGTGGTGCTGAAGATGACTCAGGCATGTCTTTGATGGTGAAGGGCAATCCTGAGATTTGGGCCCTAGCATAGGACCACTCATGATATTGGGCTGATGCCACATTATTGCACTTCCCCAGAATGGTGATTCCCCTGGTTTGAACATGATCCCAGGCCCAGGCAGCCTGTCTAACAGTTGCCAGACTAACCTTGTTCTCACAGTAGAGAGTCTCAGCCAAGTCCTTTTCCCTAGGAGCATGAACCAGTGCATAACCCAATTGCCTCTTGAACAGCAGGGGGTTGTAATTGATACTTCCCTTGACTCCTACCAAAGGCACATTAGGAAAATGCCCACAGCTAGTGATTAAGTCTCTGCCCTTGGTACTTTGATTGCACCACCTGATATCTGCTGTAGTTAGGACAGAAAGTCTCCTTGCCCAGTTGCTTTGCTGGTGAGGGTTTAGGAATGCATCTGTCTTAGGTAGATGCTTGAGAAGCCAGGCATGGAATAGTGGAGCACAAATCCTCACTAACTTCCCTCTCTGTTTCTCATTCCTCTGATGTACTGAGTAATAGAGATCACCCAACAAGGTAGGCACTGGGTTCTTCAAGATGAACAAATGGATTGCACTCTTGCTGATGAATCTGGGCTCATCTGCAAATAGCACAATTCCATACACACCTAAAGCCAACAGAGCACAAACAGCTTTCCACTCCCCCAGGGAGGCCTTCAGACTAGCTTGAGAGATTAAGAAGTCCAGCTGAAACCCAGGGACACTAGATTTAGAGGTCATGTGTTGTTCAATCAAGGCAGGTTCCAGGTGCAAAGCTTTGGCTATCTCCCCATTGCTGGGAAAATCCATTTCAGGATTGAATGGGATCTCCCTCTTGATAGGCAAACCAGTCAAAGATGAGTATTCTTCCAAAAGAGGACCCAACTGGAAGTCTTGAAATGTAAAGCATCTTAATGGGGGGTCATAGAACTGGATGCAGGTATGGATCAGGCTCCTCTGAGATGGGTCCATGTCCATAACTAAGTCAAGTATGTCCCCATAATGCTCCTTAAACAAAGGGATGTACTCTGGTGTAATCAGGGTTTGGATCCTCCTGAGGTCTGACAAGTCTGGTTGGAAGAAATGATAGGTAATGTTGTTTTTCTTTGGAGCCATGATGCTGAAGACTGGGTAGAGTGCTGATGACAATGCTGAGAAAAGAGAGAGAGCCACTGATTGGCTGGTGCTGAAGCAGACAGCTAAAAACTGAAACAGATGCTGGTGAAAATGGGTCAAAGCTGCAGATGGGGTCAAAACCAAAACCTGATGAACAATGGATACCCTGAAAAACAAATAAGCACATGTTAATATGATGCAATGAGTATGCATGCAAATGAAATGCAAAGGTCTGTGACTGAGCTGGATCTGAATAAATGCCTTGGTATAGATCCATGTGTGTCTAAGAATTCCAGATGGAGGTCTAAGAAATCCAGTAACCAAGGTAGGGGACTCAAATAAAGAGCCACATGTCCAGGGTTTTAGAATCACAAGAACTATCCAACATGAAGCATTCTTAACAAAGTCAAAGTAACAGGGTATTCTGAGGTCAAGGTACCTGCAAACCTGTAAACAGCCCAACCCCCTCACAGGTAGTGATCTAGAACAAGGATCCTCAGACTTGGATCTGTTATGAGAAGTGTAAACACTTCTAACCCGGAGGTACAGTGTTTACAATTACCATAACAATTCCTCCTCTAATTCACCTCAGTTTCTGAAGGTCAATACTAAAAGGTCATCCAGACTTAGCAGGCTTCCCAGATCCCCCTAGCATTGCAGGAAATCTGCAACACAGAGTTCTCAAGAAGAAACCCATATCTGAACCGTGTTTCATATTCCCGCACCAGACTGAAAATTGACTGGGAAAGAATATGATTCACTCTAGCCTAGGTGTCACTCAGGTCCCAGGTGTAGGACCTTAACTCTCAATGAACCCCACCCACCAAAACAGAGAAACCAGATCCAGCCAGCAACAGTATGACAATATGATATATGGAAAACTGTAAAGAAAGCAGTAAATAAAGCTGTACAGAAAGCAATAAATAAAGCAAATATACAAACACAAATAACACAAAACACCCCAATAAACACAAATCAATCAAACGCTAGGAGGAACCCACAAAAAGAACCAGAAGCCCTGGTTGCAATATAAGGGTCCCCAGTGAAGTCGCCAAGCTGTCGCTCCCGACAAATGACAATGGGTCAAATAAAGGTACAGACGCGAACGGTCGGCGAGGGGAACAGTGAGAACACACAGCCGTGAACTCACTGGAGAATGAATAGAGTCGCCAGCTAGGCATTTTTATCCCGGAGGAAAGGCAATGCTGCATAAGCCTAGAAAAAGATGGACAAGACGGTTTGCGAACCAGAGAGACTGAGAAAGGGGGTTGGTTACAACCTGGGAAGGTATTAGCACCCGGATTGTCCGCCGTACTCGACGGGATCCACGCTTAAAAGACTTGTGTTTTAAAGGGGTAGTGTCAGTGCAGTCTGTGTGTAAAGAGCTGGAAAGCAATATGTACAGGTGTCAGTGTAAAGTGTATAAGTGATATGAAGTATGAAAGTGTCAGTGTAAGAACAGAGTGAAATGCTCAAGAATATGAGGCTAAAGAATAAAGCTAGAAAGAGGGGGAATATACAGAGACTTTTGTTCGATAACTGTTAAGTTATGCCTACGTATCCTCTCGTGCAATGAGGAAGTCAGAACACCGTAGTTCGACCCAAAGAGACTGAAAGGTGAATTGACTTGTGAACTGCTTATTTGCCTATGCTCAAGTGTATGACCTGTCTGGCTCAGGTGCAAACTGTCTTGCATTAGACGGAAGAAGCAAGTTCTCGTTTATGAGTGAAGGTGATGAGAAAAGAATCCCGGAGGAGACGATTATTGTTTGTTTTTGTGTTTTCAGTCTTTTATTGCTTTTTGAAGTTTGTCATAAGATAATGAGCTTAAGCCTAAATCAATGGATTTGGTAAACTCATCACATCATCCCTCTGATTAGGGGTAATGAGAATTGCCTTAAGTGTGAAGTCAGATTCTCACACTTAATCACCTTTGATGTAGGGTTAAGATCATTAACCTACTTGTTGATTATTTAGATGTTTTTGGTGTTTTTGTTTAGTGTTAAGTAATGAGGTTAAGCCATAATCAGGGATTTAACAGACTCATTACACCATCCTAAAAGAAGGATAATAGATGAGAATGTTTAAGCTGAGGAAAGCTCCTCAACTTAATCCATGATTAGGGATTAAACTCATGACAAAACAAGCCTTTGATTAAGTGGATTTTATTTAATGGTATGATGATGAAGTGTTTTTTAGGGTTTATAAGACAACTTGAGGGGGACTTGTCCATTAACACTAGGGTTAGTCCTTCTTAACCAATTAAGGAAGAATTAGAACCCTAATGCAAGGCCCAAGTTACAAGTGTGATGTCTTGATGATTATTAGATGGATTAATTAAGAGATTTCAACACCTTAAGGGTCCAAGACTTAGGATTAAAGTTATACACTCCATCCTAAAAGAAGGATGCAGGCATGATCTTAATCACAAAGTCTTAAAGCCTTGAAGGTTTAGTCCCTGATTATGAGGTGAGAAGAGATGACTCAAGGAGAGACACAAAGGTAAAAACTATGGGGGAGACTAATCAAAACCCTAATTCATTATCATGCTTGGTTGGTCCTAATGTTTGTGAGGCTTTCAAGAACAATCTTCAGATGAACCACCAGGAAGCAGATGAACAAGATCAAGAGAAGCAAAGTGACTTGCTTCATTCAAGAAGTCAAGTCACTTGAAGAAAGAAAGTGGGGGAAGGAAGAATGAGCAAGCTCAAACTCAAGCACAAATAAGAATGCAGCAAGGTATGCAAAAGAGATGAAAAGAAAAGTTATGAGAAGTGAAGGCAAATTCACTTCTCAAGTTCACTTACCACCTGAAAAGTTAGAAGCAAGTGCAATACAAGGCTAAATGAGATGAAATGTTATGATGCAAAGCAAAACCAGAAGCATACACATGATGGTTATGATGTTATGAAGTACTACAAACATGAGGTAAGGCATAGGGATGTTCATACAAAGTCATGGATGCAAATGATGCAAGTTAAGGAACATGAATAAACATGAAATGTTATGAAGCATACAAGACAAATGGCATGGCAAAGATGTAATGCAATGATCAATGATGCTTCATACATGTCTTAAGATGTCAAATGAATCATAAGAATGCACAAAATGCAATGGCAAGTCATGTTATGCAAGGAAATGCAAGAGGGATGCAAGAGAAGGCCCAAATTAGGGTTCATGGATCAAGCATCACACACAAACCAAAAACAGAAGCAAACCCTAATATGAAAAATGGAAAATGGCACTCAAAGAAACCCTAGACCTATAACAAACCACTGCCCAAAGGGGAGCTCTCAACTCTCAACCAAACTCAAGTTATGAATTTTACAAGTTATTAGGGTTTTTTAGGGTTTGTAACAAAAGAAATGCCAATCAATTGGAAAATGTAAGATCAAATCTTGGCCTTTTTATCTTTGAAAGTTCATGCTAAATGGAAAACAATGCAAAAAGAATCAATGTCTTAACCTTCACCAAGAGGCAGAAATGAATTTTCAAACATATGACCAAAATAATGCATCAAAAATGATTTAATTCAATGAAAAATTCTTAAAATGCATCAAGATCAAAAAAGAAATTTGGTTTGAAGGTTGGACAATGTTTCTAAATGTCTTAGAACATTTCATGAATTTTTTTGTGATTTTTAAATACCTAAAAGTATTTTTAATTAATTAATTCTCATTAATCAATTAAAAATAATCTTTTAAATATTTAAAAATACTTTTTAAATGATAAAAAATAAAATAAAAATATTTTTATGTCATAAAAATTAATAAAACCTTAAAGAAAAAGTTTCATAATTTTTATGATTTTCTAGCTATTTTAAATAAATTATACAAATTAATTGAAATAAATATGAATTAAAACAAATAAAAATGAAAAGTAAACAAGGTGGATGGCCAGGATTGCATCTGGGTTCAAAAGTGTTGACTGGCGCGCAATCTTGTGGCCAGGATTCAAACTGAATTAATCACAATTAATTAAAATTAACCACGTGGATTAGGGCAAATGAAATGATCTGGAGCGTTGGAAAGGGAGGGAAGTCAATGGGTCAACGCATATCCACGGCCAGCATTCAAACTGACATTAATTATGGGATTAAACCCTAATTAATCTCAGGTGGCCGGAGAAGACCTCCGGTCGTCTTCTCCGGCCAGAGGGTCACCTGAAAATCACCCAACTCCCTAAAAACGTAAAATAAATGAAAACTAAGACCAGGGAAATGATCCTAACACTCCCACGAATCAAACCCCTAACCTAAAACAAATTTATCCAACCTAAACAAGCTGAATCGAAGCAACTAAGTTCTAGGGTTCGTAAGCTTCAAACCGAAATTAAACTCTCAAAACGCAACCATTTTCAAAACCAATGGTACCAGAATGATCAGCAAGACATGTAGAGCAAGTTTGTAACAATCAAATTGATTTCTGGAAAAATTAATTTGGAGCTACCTGAGATTTGCAAACTTTGATTCTGGAACTTTCAGGCCTCTTCTCCTTGCTCAATCTGCTCCTCTTGGTTCCCCAAAGCTGCTTGAATGCTCAAATGGAACTTATATTTGTTGGATGATGAGTTTCGAAGAGAACTGTTTCTGCTCAGTCAACAATGGCAGATGAGTTCTTGGCACTTTCAGGCTGTGAAGAGGAGTTGTTCATGATCTATGAGGTGTGTTGAGAAGGCTTGTGGTGTTGGTTGATGTGTTTGTGGCTTGTAGAGAGAGATTCGATAGAATCTGCAGCATGAAGGTGAGCTATGGCAGATGGGGATTCAGGGTGTTTTTGGCTTTGTCTCTTGATGCTTTGTGTTCTATAGATCAAGGTGAAATGAATGGAGGCAAAAGTTTGGATGTTTGCAGGCTGTGTGATGAAATTCGAATGAACTTGCAAGATGGAAGGTTTTTTGTGAAAGTTATGAATGTGTATGTTTCAGCCTTGGTTCTCATGTGATATGGTTTGCAAATTTAATGAATAAACAATTCTGATTGGTCTCTTGATGTGACTTGTGCAGCTGTGATAGGTGAGTTTGCTTTTGCATAAAAACCACTTTTGTGTAAGATAGGGCATGGCATGATACTAGGCAAGGACAAGTTGGGTTCTGGTGCAGCATGGTGAGTGTGAGAGGTTGGCCTGACCCAAGGCTCAATGCAGCAAGTTGGCATAAGGTTATGAGTGGTTTTGCAACTAGGTTGGCTTATGGTTCACATGTGACTTTTTGCATAAACAAGCATGAAATCATGGGCATTCCTAGTTCATTTCTGATTTTTATGACTTAGAGGAAGTTGGCATGCTGGTTTGACATGAATTAGAGGCTGCATTTTGACTTGATTCAAGACTTTGCAAAATTTTCACTTAGTGCATGACATGAAAAACAATGATTTTTGCTAACTTTAACACACCATAACTTTTGATTCAAGAAGAGTTAGATCATGTTCTTGTACTTTTTGAAAAGGGAAAGATGAGATCTACAACTTTCATGACCAAAGTTTTTCCATTTGAAGCCTTTTTGGATCATAAATCAAAGCTTGAAAATTGACCTAAAAGGAAGCATTCTTGAAAAGTCAACAAAACCCAAAAAGTCAACTTTTGTAAAAACCCTAAATTCTTGATTTCCATGAACTTCAAACTTCTTCCATGATCAAATAAAGATCATATACACTCAAAATGATGAAGATCACCCATTGGTTGGGTCATTGGGGGCCTCAGATGCCCTGATTTTGCACTGACTTGTCTGAAAAGTCAACTCTTGATCAGATGACTTCCCCATGGAATTTCTTCATGAAAATTGATATGCATACTCCCTATACCATATAAAGATCAATGGAGACAAGAATGACCAAAAATTTTGGGGTTATGGCCTCTGAAACCAAAACCCTAATTTTCAGTCAACTGTGCAATTCATCCTGGCTCTGCATCCACTCAAACCCTAGTTCTTGTGATCCCTCTGCAATTTTGACTTTGTGAGGATGTATTATGACATAAGAACACACATGGACCACTTTGAGTTGAATGGTGGCCTTTGGAATGGCTCAAGATGCTTTTGGCTTGCTCAGATCACAAACCCTAGGTGCAGATGCCTTAGAAGCTATGCAGTGAATCAAAATGAGATGTGAGATGATATGTTTTGTGTATATGCATATGAGATGATCACAAGCCATGGTGTGAATGGGTGAGGGCAAATTTGGGGTGTTTACATATTAAAAATACAAAATAAAACATAAAGGAGGAGGGGGTATCATCGCTACTATATGAGTAAAAGGAAAAGATCAGAAGGGCCTAGCCCATCTCTTAATACACATCATGAGGGTTTTTTAAAGGATAGGTAGATATAAGACTTAAAGAAAATTATGCATCAAGTTAAAAATAAAAAAACAATAAATTTATGATTAAAACAAATGAACAAATAAACCAGTTCTTTCTTTCTTTTTTAAAGCAATGAAATGCGAAGAAACAGCACACATCAAACTCTCTCTCTCTCAAAATACCATCAGCAAAAAAAAACAGATTGAAAAACAAAGTAACCAACCCCTAACTCGCTGGAGGAAAGAAGTGATGACGGCTTCCTCCGTCTCTCTCGCCGATTCCACTCCTTGCGCCTCACTTGCTTTCTCGCGGTGGCTTCGCGCTCTCTCAACAATGCTCACGATTTCGGCGAACCGGTGGTGACTCGAGGGTGATGGTGACGGGTCAGATCCGTCGGATCTGTTCAATGGTGGTGCTCGTTCTGGGTTTGTTTCACGGTTGTGTTGAGTTGGGGATGAGCGACGCGATGGAGGGTTGATTCGGTTTGGCTCGCGAGTGGTTTCCGGGCGGTTGTCGTGAAGGTTTCAGCCGGTAGATTTGTGATGTTTTTTTTTGTTTCGGTTTTCTATTGTGATGGATGTTCCGCTCGGTGTTTTTGGTCCGGATTTGGTTTATGCAACTTGCAGGTTTAAGCGTTTTTGGATTGTGTTCAAGTTTGTGTTCGTGATTTTTCGATTTGCTGAGTATGGTTTGAAAGGGTTCGATGAAACAGTTGTGAGGCTTCGTAAGGTGAAGTGAGGTTCGGCGGATTTCTGGGTTTTTTCTGTGAGTGTTCGAAGGTGGTTTTTGGTTTTGCGTTGGTTATGGTTTTCGAGTGATTTTTCACGGTAAGTTATTTTTCAGATTTGGTTTATATATGGTTTTATGAAAATGGTGTTGAAGAAAAGGAAAGGTTTTCTGTGTTGTTGATAACTTTATCGAAGAGAAAACAAATTGTAATGGTTTCTGAATATGTTTTGATTTTGGGGTGATGAAGAAGAGTCTTTTTTTATTGAGTTTTGTGTTATTTTTCTTCCTCTCAGAATAAGTGGAGAAAAAAAACTGTTATAAAGAGTGAAAATTGGAGGAAAAAAAAGGTTGTTATGAATCTTGTACCAGCTGAGTGCATGGTTCCACTATGGTAGCTGGCATGTGCATTATTTGTGTGTATGGAATATTATTGTTGCGAGCTGTTTCCGTGTACGTACGGAAGTTTTGTGCTGGAAGAAAATTTGTGATGGCATACTAGTACTAAATTGCAATTTGTTACAGGAACCAATTTGTTGAAGGAACGATTTTGATGATTTTTTTGTTTTGTCTGTCTATGAACACAGTGGCTAAGGTCACTTAGGTATTATTTTGGATAAAAAAGGGTTTAGTATTTTCTTGTGAATTTTTCTTTTTAATAAAAAGGATTATATACAAAGAAGTTAAAATATAGTGAAAATTAAGATAATAATAATAATAATAATAATAATAATAATAATAATAATAATAATAAATAATAATAAATAAATAAATAAATGGAACAAAACAAAAAAAATAAAAGAAAAGGAATAAACGAAAGATTGGTGAATTGATGACTTAGTAAAATGCAAAAAACAATTTTTTTTTGGAGATAATACCAATAATAATAATAAATAGATAATAGAAATAATAGTTGTGATAAAAATAATAATAATTTTAAAATTGGAAAATGCTGATATAAAAAAAATAAATGAAACAAAAATAATAATGACATATTTTTTATTTTTTTAGTAATGGGCTTAGAAAAACATAATGAACCAATGGGCTTAAACAAATAAAATGCAAAAATGTAAATTATTTATAAAAGTGATTTTAAAATAATGGAGGACAAAGGAAAGAATTACAAAATCGAATGACCGATCCTCGCACAACACACCAACCCTTCTGAATTTGATTTCTCGCATAGACCAAGAACTTAGAAATAAATGGCATATTTTTTTTTGAATTTTTTTCAAATATCAGACAGAAAAAATAAAATGGTACATGTTTTATAATTTTGAAATATTGAATAGATAATAAAGATGGTGCGGGTAGGACAAATTTGGGGTATGACAGTTGCCCCTATCGAATTGGCTTAGACCGAGTAAGATGAACTGGCTCGCGTTCAATCTATCAAGGTATAAGATAATTAGATATTAAAAGACTCCAAATTTGTCCGACAAAGAAAGAAATTTGCGAAAATGGCAAATGAAATAAACTGGAAATAATGAGTGACACAGCAAGAAATAAATTGACAAAATAAATCACTTATCACTAGAAGATGATAAGGCAAATGATTGCAAAATAAAGAATCAACTATCAACAGAGGATGATAGGCGCAAGACAGAAAAGTAAAGAATCACTATCAACAGAGGATGATAGGAGAAAGACAGAAAAATAAAAATCACTTATCACCAGAGGATGATAAGGCAAATAACTGAAAATAAAAATCACTTATCACCAAAAGATGATAAGGCGAATAACTGGAAATAAACTCACTTATCAACTGAGGATGATAAGGCGAATGACAGAAAATAAAATCACTTATCAACAAAGGATGATGAGGCGAATAACTGAAAATAAACTCACTTATCAACAGAGGATGATAAGGCGAATGACAAAAAAATAAAGAATCACTATCAACAGAGGATGATAGGCGAAAGATTGAAATAAAAATCACTTATCACTAGAGGATGATAAGGCGAACGAAATTTAAATACGGCCATTGAATCCGCCGAGGAGACGCCTGAAATCTTCGATTGATATGATCCTGACTTCTGCCGGGGAAAGGACTAGAAACTTGTGTTGATCCTGGATCCTGAATCATGCACGTATGTTTGATTGAAATGGTATTCCATAAGGATGGAGATACGATGCAAATGTTTATGCATTGAGATGTAAGTTTGAAAATGTTGGGGAATATAAAAAGTTTGATTTATTTAGGTATGCATATGATGCACATGTTGTAAACGATCGATGTAAATGATGCGTACGACGTTGATGATGCATAATGATGCATATGAGCGATCGGAATGAAAGGTTCCAGCCTGGTGGACTTTTGGTCTAGTAGTTGCCACTAATGATTGGACTTTGGGTGGGTGGAGGGTTTGATTCCCCGACACTCGATCTTCGACGATGTATGGTCAGAAGATGAATCTGAGAGCTCTAAGCTTGGTTATCTGCTGATGAGCGAAGCGACTTAATTAACACATGAAGACTGATCTTGCTTTGAAGAGTTGAAAACTTCTAGCAAGGACTGCTTGATTAGCTGGGGAGAAGAGATAGGACGCTCTGCTTCTGTTTCCTTGCCCCTGCTTGTAGGGTATTAGAAATAAAATTGATGGGGAAGCTTTAACAAAGGCCATGGCACAACCTGCCCCTGATTGGAATCGGTAGGCGTCTGCCCCTAATTGAGTTGTTTGAAGATGCTTTGTCCCTGATTGGACTGATTTTGAAATGAATTGCCTCTGATTGGGGCTGTTGAGGTAGTCTTGATTCATGTTGGTATCAATGAAGTTCAAATTTTCTTTCTTGATTGCCCCTTGCTGGGATTGCACTGATGTCAAGCACTAAATTGTAATTAAATTATTCATACGCAAATGGTAATGTTAATGTAAAGTTCATGTAAGTTTTGAAAAAAAGTCAATTTATTTGGATGATTGTGAAAGTGTGACGAATGGACCATTAGCCCAAACGTGGTGCTGATTTAGAAAGTTCGTGAAAGATGCAGCAAGAATAATGTGCAATTGAGATTGAAGATTAGCAAATATATGGGAGTCAATTTACGCAACCTTGTTGGTAGCATGCTTTCAGAATAAACCACGCCTCAATTAGGACTTTCTAGGGTTGTAACGTGGTCTGGTTAATGGTTTGAGAAACAAAGGATAAGGCTCAAATGATTTGTACCCACCCCTTCTTCATAATGTTCTCCAGTCCTACGTTCAGTTAACTCTACACATGTATTTGTTTTGACTTTGCAAGAGTGAATATGAAGCTTTTAAAGTTTGCTTGAAAGTGGCAGTCGTCTTTTTTGCTGGTGACCCTTTGATTTTTTGATTTGGTGGTCACTGATATTTGTTTTTTTTGTGCTGAGGATTTGGGTTCCTCTTTCGATTTGTTTTTCGACTAAGTCTCCCTTTGGGTGCTTAACTTAGTATTTTCTTTTCTTTTTTTTTTGCTTTTTCTTTTTGTTGAATGTTGTGACTGCCAAGTCATTTACTGATGGTCCTCCGACGGGATGTCTTATCTTCTGATTTGAAGTGTAGTCAGTTTAATTGAACAACTACCCTGCCCTAGGTTAAATATAAGGGTTGTATCCGAAAGAAACTCCTACTTCTAGGTTCGAAGTGGTTGACAAGGGATTAACTCCTTATATATCCAGTGTTTGGGAATTTGAAAGAATGCTTGTACATCATTGACGAGGTTTTATCCGAAAGCATACCGCAACAGTTATGGGTATTTCGTTTTCATCATCCTCCCTCAAATATTTGCTAAAGTGAAGTGAGGGAAATATTTTTGTGATTTTGTGATAAATGATAAGTAATGAGCGAATGCGAATAAATTGATTCAAAACATGCATAAACATAACACTAACATAACCAAGTACAAACGATAACAATGTTCAGAGCAAATAGTACTTAAACAAACATTACAAAACAACGAGAATGCGGAAATAATAAATGGCACTGGCTGCCTTGATTTGAGGAATGAACTTCTCTTGATTGAATGCTTCAAAGTTGGAGACTACTCAGCTCGGTCTTCAACAACCCCTTCAAATGTCTTCACTTGTTGGCACCGTGTAACGGCATTGGATCATTCTGGACATTTGTATTTCTCGGAGTGAGAGTGAGGTCCTTAGAGTTAATCATATCCTGAATCAGGTGTTTGAAGGCATGGCAGTTCTCGATGTTATGACCTGGAGCGCCTTTGTGATACTCACAGCGAGCATTGGCATCATAGTTTCGGGCATTACCAGTCTGAGGTGGCATATCTTTCAACACAAGAGTTCCTTTTGCCATTAGCCCCTTAAAGATTTCGGTATACGTCATAGGCAGGGGATCAATGTGCCTATCATATCCTCTTTGCTGATATGGTGGACGCTGTTGAGGAGCGCGTTGTTGTTGTTGACCAGGCCGTGGTGGATAAGCTGGTGGCTGGTACGGTCCAGGTGCATATTGCGCAGCTGCAACCATAGGACGTGGTTGATGAACCATCTGAGGCAGAAATAGAGCTTGAAAGGCCTGCTGATAAGGCATTGGAGGAGCTGGCTGATATGGCATAGGAGCATATTGCGCAACAGCAACATAGGGGTACTGATAGTAGGGAATTGGTGTCGGTGCACTCTGTTGAAAATTCCCACTTGCAGCAGAAACGACATTTGTTTCGCCCTTCTTGTACCCGTTGAAAGGTTTCTTGGCATCGGTTTGGTTGCTAGAACCTCCTGGGATCTTTCCGCTTTTCAGACCTTCTTCAATTCTTTCTCCGACCATCACCATGTCCGAAAATCCAAAAGATACGCTGCTGATCAGCTTCTCGTAGTATTGCCCCTGTAGGGTACCCATGAAGATATCGATCAATTCACGGTCAACCAAGGGCGGATGAACTCTGGCAGCTAACTCCCTCCAGCGTTGGGCGTACTCTTTAAAGGATTCGCTTTCCTTTTGAGACATACTCTGAAGTTGAGTACGGTTAGGGGAAAGGTCAGTGTTGTACTTGTACTGCTTTTTGAATGCATCAGATAATTCAAGCCAAGTACGAACATTGTTGCGTTCAAGTTGCATGTACCATTCTAGAGACGCTCCAAACAGGCTGTCTTGGAAGAAATGGATCATAAGCTTATCATCTTTAGCATGAGCGGCCATTTTTCTGCAGTACATCCTCAAATGAAGCTCAGGACAGCTGAGGCCTTTGTATTTCTCGAATTCTGGAAGTTTAAATTTAGCAGGGATCACAACATCTGGAACTAAGCACATGTCTGAGGCACTCAGAGAGGTTGAGTTGTGTCCTTCCATGATTTGGAGTTTTTCAGCTAACTCGCGGCACATCTTCATAGCTTCAGACTCTTGAGCAGCCTGAGGATTGGTGATTGGAACAGCAGTATGCATCTCATACTCAACTTGATGATTCTCTTCAATTTGAGGAAACTGGACTTGAGTTGGAATAGGTTGAGCTTGAGGAATAGCACCAACAGTGACACCAGAGGCAGGTATTGGTTGGGAAGTGACCTCTTCAATAGCAGGAGTGAATCCTGGAGGCAAACCATAGACCAAAGGATTTGGAACTGGAACTGAAGGCATTGCTCGTGAGGTAGATCCTTGCACTTGAGCATTGTTCATTGCGGCAGCAGCTTCGCGACGTTCTTCCATTCTTGCCAAAGCTTGCAAAGTCTCATAAATCTGGTCAATCTTGCTCTTGACCGAGTCAATCTCTTCCCTCATGGCAGCTTGTTCTTCTTGAATCACGTCCATCAGTCTTCTAGTATTGGCCCTAGTTAAATACGGTCGTCTAGCTCGATACGGGCGTCGGGAAACCAGCTTGATTTACTGAAGATGGAGGAACATGAAATGAGTTCTTGGTTTTGGAATGAAATGCAAGATGAACAAATAATGCAAATGAGATGATATGCAAAGTTAGAATCCAGGATCACAGGATCAGGGTCTCATGAGTCCAAGGTACAGCTGGAGGATACTCTGATCAGGAACTCACTGGGTAGACTCTAAAGTTTTAGGGATCCCAAAGTTATCAATTCATATGGTTGTTCATCACACGCGCCATAAGCATGACGGTTGATTGACTCTGCCACATGAATCTATTTTGGGTGAGATCTTCGTATCGACAACCCGCGAGAGCAAATTTTCTCGGGAGTCCATACTACGTGATCATCGACACAAGGTTTAAAACAAAGTCCTGAAGTTATGGAACTTTCTCAACTGTTTGATGCACGTGTCAATTTCATACATTCTTGACAGTCAATCAACTCCATTGAGTAAGTATATTCCAAGTGAGGTTTTCGTATCGAGCCACGCGAGGGTGAACCCTGGTGCCCAATACTACGCAACCATCAACCGATGTTTTAACCAAAAGGTTCTAAAGGTCCTCAGAGTTAATGACCCTAATGAAAGCAACTGAGCACACACGTCAAGGACTTGACGGTTGTCAGTATTCTCATCAGAATCTACTCCAAGTGAGGCTTTCGTATCGACAACCCACGAGAGTGGTTCTCTCGGGAGCCCATACTACAAAACCTCGCTAACTTATGTTTGTACTCGAAAGCCCGGGTATAGAGCTTTTTCCCTCAAGTTTCTTTTGCAAAGTATCGATCCAAATCATAGTACCAAGGAGCCACGAGATATATAAGATGGAATGCGATAAAGAAAGCGATAAAAATAAACAAGCAAGGCATAAAAGCAAACATCCGAACAAACGCGAGAACCTAGACTAGGCTTGACTCGCATAGGGGTGAACCAGTCCCCAGCAGAGTCGTCAGCTGTCGTACCCCGAAAAATACGACCTCACGCAATCCGAATGGACGGAGCCGCGCGCCGGACGGACTGAAGAGTCGCCACCTAATTCTATTTATTCCCGAAGAGGGAAAAGGAAGATATAGATACAACCCGGGAGGAGAAGGATGAGGACAAAGGTCAACGGAACCATTGCCTGGGTTCGGGAGTCGGTTATGCAGGGGGAAGGTATTAGCACCCCCTACATCCATCGTACTCGATGGGAACCATCTAAGTTATCACGCGCGAAAGGATGTCTATGCTTAAACGAATTGCTTGCTAGAGGGAAATGAGTTGAATTATAAGTTAGATTGATCCTAGGTGCTCGGCAAGGATTGAGATCCTCGTACCTACGTACTCCCGTGTGCAATGGGAAAGTCAGAGCCTCGTAGTTCGGCCTACTAAGGGTAATTGATGTTGATTTTATTACCTTTCGTCGATGAAAGGGTTTAGGAGTTGAAATGCACTAAAGACTATGGATAGTTTATCTCGCCCAACAAGACGAGCGTCTTGCATCGAAAATAATCGGAGCGAGTAACGAGAGCTCGTTATCCTCATTTCTACCGCTTAAGGCTCGTGACGTACATATCTTCTCGTTTTATTAAAGTGTTTTATTTCCTAAGACCGCTTGACGTTGGATCAAGGGTTTGGATCTAATCGAAACGTTTTGGTTTTTTGAGGTTAGAGGGTAAATGCAAATGGAGGTTTATTTGGTAGTTTGTTTAGCGAGGCACAAAGCGCTCGGCTCGCAAAGGTGGAGTGGATCCTAATAAACGATAAAGATAACTGGAAAATAAAGTGCAAGTGTGCGAGTGAAATCGCTTGGCGTTGGACCAAGGATTCAGAATTAAATAAAATGCGGAAAATAAAGTGCGTACAAAGTAATGGAAGAGGGATACAAAATAAATATAGGGGATTGCGAGAAATAAAGAGGTCTCGTTGTAGTTTGCCCAAGAGGAAGCGTGTGTGCACTGTTTTCGAACTATTCGAAGGCGTTCGGCCTTTTTAACCGGAGGCAACTATTCGAAGGCGTTGGACCTTTTTAATCGGAAACAACTATTCGAAGGCGTTGGACCTTTTTGGGACGCGTCGAAATTTAGTTCGTGAACTACCTTAGAATCGATTCAAAATTGGAATCATTCTATAAGGAGTCGAAACATTTTTTGAAATGCGGAAATATATATATAAATTGAATTGCAAAAAATAAATAGAATAATGAATACAAATAAATAAATAATTTAAATAATATTGAGAATAATGAATAAATTAAATTATATTACAAGTTTTTTGTTCAAAATAAAAATAATAGGATAAAATAAAATAAAATAAAAAAAGAGGGCCTCATATTGACCGAATATCACCGATTTAACGAAATCGGGCGAAAAACGGCCTTTTGTTATGTCATTGGCCCAAATAAATAAATTGATAATAGTAAATATAAACGAATTAATATTATAAATTAATAGAAACAAAAGAAATAAAACAATGGTCTCCTAACAATTTCAATAAAGTCGGTCCGATACCAAATATCCAGAAATCGTATTTATATTATTGACCGAAAAAAATAGAAAATTAAATACAAATGGAGTGAATAAACATAAAACCATAAAATTAGGTTAAAAAAAACATTTGAAAAGATTTACAAAAGAAAATTAATAATAATATATATAAAAAAAAAGGTGGAGGGTGCAAAAGATCAGTGGGTCTGCAATGTGTAAAAAAATGAATCCAGATTTGGGCTTACAGCCCAAAGAACCAAAAATAAACTATATATTAAAAATACAAAATAAAACATAAAGGAGGAGGGGGTATCATCGCTACTGTATGAGTAAAAGGAAAAGATCAGAAGGGCCTAGCCCATCTCTTAATACGCATCATGAGGGTTTTTTAAAGGATAGGTAGATATAAGACTTAAAGAAAATTATGCATCAAGTTAAAAATAAAAAACAATAAATTTATGATTAAAACAAATGAACAAATAAACCAGTTCTTTCTTTCTTTTTTTAAAGCAATGAAATGCGAAGAAACAACACACATCAAACTCTCTCTCTCTAAAAATACCATCAGCAAAAAAAAAAACAGATTGAAAAACAAAGTAACCAACCCCTAACTCGCCGGCGGAAAGAAGTGATGACGGCTTCCTCCGTCTCTCTCGCCGATTCCACTCCTTGCGCCTCAATTGCTTTCTCGCGGTGGCTTCGCGTTCTCTCAACAATGCTCACGATTTCGGCGAACCGGTGGTGACTCGAGGGTGACGGTGACGGGTCAGATCCGTCGGATCTGTTCAATGGTGGTGCTCGTTCTGGGTTTGTTTCACGGTTGTGTTGAGTTAGGGATGAGCGGAGCGATGGAGGGTTGATTCGGTTTGGCTCGCGAGTGGTTTCCGGGCGGTTGTCGTGAAGGTTTCAGCCGGTAGATTTGTGATGGTTTTTTTTGTTTCGGTTTTCTATTATGATGGATGTTCCGCTCGTTGTTTTTGGTCCGGATTTGGTTTATGCAACTTGCAGGTTTAAGCGTTTTTGGATTGTGTTCAAGTTTGTGTTCGTGATTTTTCGATTTGCTGAGTATGGTTTGAAAGGGTTCGATGAAACAGTTGTGAGGCTTCGTAAGGTGAAGTGAGGTTCGGCGGATTTCTGGGTTTTTTCTGTGAGTGTTCGAAGGTGGTTTTTGGTTTTGCGTTGGCTATGGTTTTCAAGTGATTTTTCACGGTAAGTTTTTTTCCAGATTTGGTTTATATATGGTTTTATGAAAATGGTGTTGAAGAAAAGGAAAGGTTTTTTGTGTTGTTGATAACTTTATCGAAGAGAAAACAAATTGTAATGGTTTCTGAATATGTTTCGATTTTGGGGTGATGAAGAAGAGTCTTTTTTTATTGAGTTTTGTGTTATTTTTCTTCCTCTCAGAATAAGTGGAGAAAAAAAACTGTTATAAAGAGTGAAAATTGGAGAGAAAAAAAATGGTTGTTACGAATCTTGTACCAGCTGAGTGCGTGGTTCCACTATGGTAGCTGGCATGTGCATTATATGTGTGTATGGAATATTATTGTTGCGAGCTGTTTCCGTGTACGTACGGAAGTTTTGTGCTGGAAGAAAATTTGTGATGGCATACTAGTACTAAATTGCAATTTGTTACAGGAACCAATTTGTTGAAGGAACGGTTTTGATGATTTTTTTGTTTTGTCTGTCTATGAACACAGTGGCTAAGGTCACTTAGGTATTATTTTGGATAAAAAAGGGTTTAGTATTTTCTTGTGAATTTTTCTTTTTAATAAAAAGGATTATATACAAAGAAGTTAAAATATAGTGAAAATAAAGATAATAATAATAATAATAATAATAATAATAATAATAATAATAAATAATAAATAAATAAATAAATGGAACAAAACAAAAAAAAGAAAAGAAAAGGAATAAACGAAAGATTGGTGAATTGATGACTTAGTAAAATGCAAAAAACAATTTTTTTTTGGAGATAATACCAATAATAATAATAAATAGATAATAGAAATAATAGTTGTGATAAAAATAATAATAATTTTAAAATTGGAAAATGGTGATATAAAAAAAATAAATGAAACAAAATTAATAATGACATATTTTTTATTTTTTTAGTAATGGGCTTTGAAAAACATAATGAACCAATGGGCTTAAACAAATAAAATGCAAAAATGTAAATTATTTATAAAAGTGATTTTAAAATAATGGAGGACAAAGGAAAGAATTACAAAATCGAATGACCGATCCTCGCACAACACACCAACCCTTCTGAATTTGATTTCTCGCATAGACCAAGAACTTAGAAATAAATGGCATTTTTTTTTTTGAATTTTTTTCAAATATCAGACAGAAAAAATAAAATGGTACATGTTTTAGAATTTTGAAATATTGAATAGATAATAAAGATGGTGCGGGTAGGACAAATTTGGGGTATGACACCAGCAAAGTTGCTAAATCATTATTTCCTCAGCACATCTTCCAAACAGCACCAAAAATGCTTTCTCCCCATCAGAGTTTCCCGACATCACTTCTCCAGCACATTCGCTTCAGAGCAGCACCAGAAGGTGCTCATTTCCCCAGCTGAGTTGTCAGATATCCTCATCCCTAGCAGGATCCCCACAGAAACCTCCAGGAAGATCGTTCAGTGATATTTTCTTCCCCAAACAGAGTGCTAGACAGGGAACCATATCCCCACCGAGCTCCAACCTCTCCCAGAAGAGCAATGTCTGAATTTCCCGCACAATAAAGTGACGCAAGCTTCCACATCCCAGCTGGGCTCCTCATTTACAAAGACAGGTCTATCAGTGACCTATTTCCCCAAGCAGAGCCATATATCAGATCTACCAATGATCTCATCCCCAGCTGGGATATTCTTTCAAGCAAATCAATCGGAGATTTTCACAGCGACGGGATCCGAGTCCCGAATCGGTATCTTTGCATAATCATAGCATTTACATCATTAATCCCTCAGAGCGTAGCATTCCGTCTAATACAGAGCATTACGGAAGAAATCAAACATATTGCATAAATCACAAGTCAGGTTCGAGCCAGCCGCCTGTAAATACCATTACCACATCAGCAATATACAAATACCACTCAATTTCCCCAGCCGAAAGCCAAAGCGTCCCTTTGCACTCCTAAAATACAGATACATGCTCCTTTTGGCACTCGTCCGTGTCATATTTCCCAGTAAAGTCACCAGAGCACTCTCTATAAATAGATACTTATACACAATATGATTTTCCCGACACTCGTCCGTGTCATCTCACATATCCCCACAGAAAGCCAAAGCGTCCTCCTTGCACTCACAAATACATGTTAATATATACTTTTCTCGACACTCGTCCGTGTCATCTCATATCATCCCTTGCAGATATCTATATACTCTCCTGACACCCGTCTGTGTCACCCACCCCCAGCATGGTTGCAAACCAAACACTTATTTATAATACACTTCTTTCGACACCCGTCTGTGTCATCTTATCCCCACAGATCACTGGATTACCTTTTACACTCAAGTTCATAATTTATACACTTTCTCTTTTGACACCCATCCGTGTCATACTCTCCCCAGCAAGTTGGATACTCGTCTGTGTCTCACTCATGTTTATTTTTACTCATACAGATGCTCGTCCGTATCTTGTATACACCACTTATTTCCCCTCAGATTCAACACTCGTCCGTGTTCTTTGTTAACTAGTTGGTACTCGTCCGTACCATCATCTCTGAACATGCATCAGCGTTTGTTTCTACCGATACTCGTCCGTATCATAGTCTTAAGGATGCTCGTCCGCATCTTTAATCTATACACAACGTCAAAAACTTGTACCTTTCATTTCTTGGATGTAAGCACTCGTCCGTGTTTACTACTCCCCAGCAAATCTCCAGTAAAATTACCTTTCTTCTATCTGGCATTCGTCCTATGTCATGATACTATCGGCAGCCGTACCCTGCCAGGTGATCATCCTTCACCTTTTTTATGATCGTCCCTCATCATTCCCCCAACGGAGTCTCCATTATTGGAACCCTTTTCTATCCGACATTCGTCCTATGTCGTGATATTTAGCAGCCGTACCCTGCTAGGTGATCGTCCTTCACCTTTTTGATGATCGTCCTTCATCATTTTTATCCGATGGTCGTCCCCATCGTCGATCTTGTTATCTGACATTCGTCCTATGTCATGATAAACCCCGAGAGCAGTCGTACCCTGCTAGGTGATCGTCCTTCACCTCTTGATGATTGTCCTTCATCATGCTTATCCGATGGCCGTCCCTATCGTCGACTTTTTCTATCCGAAATTCGTCCTACGTCGTGATACTTTCGGCAGCCGTACCCTGCCATGTGATCGTCCTTCACCTTTGATGACTGTCCCTCATCCTTATCCCCAACAGAGCAGTCGGCCCCTGCTAGGTGATCGTCCTTCACCTTTGATGACCGTCCCTCATCATTTATTTCATTAAACCGATGGCCGTCCCCGTCGTTGTTTACTTTACTTTACAAACCTGATGGCCCTCCCCATCATTGACTTTACCTTTAATCCCTAGAGAACTTTGTTACTTTATTTGATGGTCGTCTCCATCATGATCCCTCTATTTCCCCAGCATGTCGGCCGTCCCCGTCATTGCTTTATCCCCAACAGTCGTCCTCTGCTCGATGGTTGTCCTCCATCACTCAACTTCATAATCATACTATACTTTCTTTCACAATCTATATTCCTTTTCTTCTTCTCCCCAATGAGTGCAAATTTTGGACTGTCTTTGGTATTCAACCACAAGTTATCTTGTTTGCCTGTTAAGCCGTCGCTTACATCATGCACAACTAACTCATGCTTGAATAGGGGCAGCTGTAAACACCCCAAATTTTCCCTCACTAAGTTCACACCATGGCTTGTGATCTTTTCATTTGCATAAGTTCAATCATATCATATCATTTTGCATTTTTGCTTCACTGCATTGGTTCAAAGTCATCTGCATCTAGGGGTTTGTGATCTGAGCAATCCAAGATCCATCTGAGCCACTCCAAAAGTCTTAAATCATATCAAGAGGGTCCATGTATGTTCAATCATCATATTATATCCACCAAAGATCAAGGAAGCCAAAGAATCACAAGAACTGGCAAAGAATGGAAGCTGAGCTAGGGTTTGACTGCACAGATGACCTGAAATTAGGGTTTTGGTTTCAGAGGCCATAACTCTATTTTTTTGGTCATTCTTGTTTCTATTGGTCTTAATATGTCATAAGGTTCATACATACCAAGTTTGATGAAGAAATTCATTGTGGAAGTCATCTGATCACTGGGTAACTTCTTGAGCAAGTCAGAGCCAAATCAGGGCATCTGAGGCCCCAACATGGAACCAAAGTGGATTTTTCATCAAATTTAAGTTATATGGTCTTTATTTGATCATTTAAGTGCTTTGAAGTTCACAAATTTGAATAAAAGTGGGCTAAACCAAAAGTTACCAAAAATGGAAATGACTTGTAATGTAAACTTTCCATTTTGGGAAAGTTTTTCAACCTCCTCTTTCTTAACCAAAAATGCTTCAAATGAAAAAATGTTGGTCATGAAAGTTGTAGATTGGATCATTCCCTTTTCAAAAAGTACAAGAACAAGATCCAATTCATTTTTGAACTCAAGTTATGGCTTTCCAAAGTTGGCAAAAATCACATAATTTCATGTTTCATGCCAAAAGGGATTTTTTGCAAAAAGGACTTTTAATGATTGATTTGGTTTCTAATTGGCCTCAAAACCTCATAACAACATCACATGATTCATTTTGCTGCAAATTGCCCAAGAATTCACAAGATTCCTTGCCTTGGTACACAAGAAATTCCAAAGAGGGAAATTTGCAAGAACATTGGAAACTCTTGATCAAGGCCATCTAGCTCACAAAATCTGATCCAAAGGCCTTCCTTGATCTAAGCTGAAGCAAGACAAGCCCTAAGATCTTCTCTGACCCGAGCCATGCCTATGGTACCCAAAATCTTGACTTTTTCATTTTCACCCATACCAATCAAGCTGTGACATTACCAACTTTCTGACCAATCCCAATACCTTATACTAATCAAAAGCAATCCAAAACACACAACACACAAGCCTGAACTCTCCCATAAGCCAGGATTCACCAAACTTGCAAAAAACTTCATTCCTTCGAAACTCTCTGCCCAGCCATCAAACCTAAAAGAAAACTTCACCATTCATTCAGAAATGCTTCATAGAGCATAAACCACCCTTCACTTTGCCTTGAAAGCCTCTGAAACTCAGATATAATTTCTGGTGCAACAGGAACAAAACCCTCAAACCAAGCCATACAAACTTGTTCTAAGCCTCATATCATCTTCAGGAGACTCATAGGAGTGGACTTGCACGAAAAAGGGATCCAGAAAGCCCAGAATCAGAAGGTTCAATCTCAGGTATAACTCAAGAACTTTTTTTCCAGAAACTTGTTTTTAAGTTCTTGAATGATTATATGAGCTCCCCTGATCATGGGGATGTGATTATTTTTGAAAATGATTGAGAAACCAGGATGTATGCTTGCTCTGAAATTTTTGACCTAAAAATGTCTTGCTTCGATTTGGCTTTTTGATGAATGATAAATGGATTTTGTTTGGGGATTTAGGTTTAGTGATGCGTGGGGTTCATTTCTGGGCAGAAAAATCATGTTTTAGATGCTTAGGGAGAGAGATGGGATTTTGGCTCGTCGGAGAAGATGACCGGAACACTGTTCCGGTCACCTGGAAATGTTTATGCCCTAATCCTGTAATTAAGCAACTTTGAATGTCAGCCCTTGGATGTTGTGATTCCCGCGTGAGTGAATGGATCAGATTGTATCATTAGCCCTAATTCTCATTTAATTAAATTAATTAAGATTATTTAGTTTAATTAAATCAGAGTGAATCCAGACCATCAAAAAACGCGCTAGTCAACCTAAAAAACCCAGCTTTGAATCTGGAGCATTGGATGTGATTACCTTTCCATTAAATTAATTTTTATTTCATTTTTTCTAATTTATTTTGCACGAATTTTTAAAAATAGTAAAAATAGTCCAAAAGTTCTGAAATTTTTTATCAAACATTTTATTAAGTTTCAGAACCCAAATTTTTTTTTTTTTTTTATTTTTTTGCATTAAAAAATATTTTTAAATCATTTAAATGTTATTTTTAATTAGTTAATTGATTTTAATTAGTTTAAAATACATTTAAGTATTTAAAAATCATAAAACAATTCAGAGAACATCTTTGAACATTTAGAAGCATTTACAAACTGACCATACAAATTTCTTTTTGGTTTTGATCATACTTTGAAACTTTTCATTTGAATTAGGGTTCTTAAATTTATACATTTTTAACCCTAACTTCAAAAATTCATAACTTAAAAACCAAGTTGAGTTTGTGAATGATTCTTTTTGCATTGTTCTATGCATGACTTCTAGTTTCTAAAAATATTTTTGTTTCATTTTTATCTTTCATTCTCAATTTGTTTGGCATTTTACCTTGAGGATCACCCTTAAAACCCTAGAAACTTAGGAAATTCATAACTTCCATTAGGTTTAGATTCTGACCCCCCCCCCCCCCCCTTTGGATGGTAAACTAGTATAGGTTTAGGGTTCCTTTGAGTGCATTTTCAATTTTTTATCTTGTCATTTGTTTCTGTTTTTGAGTTTTGCAGCTCACATGTTCATATAACCCTAATTTTGCATCTTCACTTGCATTCATCTTGCATATGCTTTCATACATGAACTTTCCATGACATTTTATGCATCCACATGACATATAAGACATCTTAGGACATATTAGAATCATGTTTGATCATTGCATCATCCATTTGCCATGTTATGCTTTCATTTCATTTCATATGCATTCATGAACTTTCATGCTTCTTAAATGCTTCATTTGCATTCCCATCTCTTGTATGATCATTTGCATAGCTTGACATGCTTTCATATCATCCATTGGCATCATGAGCATGCTTCTGGTTTTGGTTTTCATCTTTGCATTTCATCCCATTTCCATTTCATTTCATTTCCTTTTACTAACTTTTTCAGGTGGTAAGTGTTTGAGAAGTGAATTTACCTTCACTTCTCACAATCTCTTCTCATCTCTCTTATGCATCATTGCTGCATTTTATCTTTGTATTAGAGTGAGCTTGCTCATTCGTGTTCCCTCCTCACTTTCTCTCTTCAAGCAACTTATTTTCTTAAGTGAAATAAGTTGACTTGCTTCTTCTACTTCTATTCCTTTCATCTTGCTTCTTCTGCTCCTTCCTTGGTGGCTTTCCTTGAAGATTTCTTATAAGCTTCATAAACCCTAGGAATACCCAAGCATGATAACAATTAGGGTTTGATTAGTCCCCCTCATTAGTTTTACCTTTGTGTCATCTTTGTGTCTTCTCTTCTCACCTCATAATCAAGGATTAAACCCTTAAGGTTTTAAGGCTTTGTGATTAAGGTTATGCCTGCATCCTTCTCTTAGGATGGAGTGTATAACTTTAACCCTAAGTGTTAAACCCTTAATGTGTTTAAATCCTTTAATCAATCCATCTAATAATCACTAAGACATCAAGCTTGTAACTTGGGCCTTGCATTAGGGTTCTAATTCTTCCTTAATTGGTTAAGAAGGACTAACCCTAGTGTTAATGGACAAGTCCTCCTCAAGTTGTCTTAAAAACCATAAAACTCACTTCTTAATCTTACCATTAGTTAAAATCCACTCTAATAAAGGCTTTGTTTTGTCATGAGGTTAATCCCTAATCATGGATTAAGTTGAGGAGCCTTTCTCAGCTTAAATGTTCTCATCTATTATCCTTCTATTAGGATGGTGTAATGGGTCCATTAAATCTTTGATTATGGCTTAAACTCATTACTTAACACTAAACAAAAACTCCAAAAAACATCTAAATAATCACAAGTAGGTTAATGATCTTAATCCTACATCATGATGATTAAGTGTGAGGTTCTTACTTCACAATTAAGGTATTCTCATTACCCCTAATCAAAGGGAGGATGTGATGAGTTTACTAACCCTTGGTTTAGGCTTAAGCTCATTTTCTTATGACAAACACAAAAAGCAATAAAAGATTGAAAACATCAAAAACAAACAATAATCGTCTCCTCCGGGATTCTTTTCTCGTCATCTTCACTCATAAACGAGAACTCGCTTCTTCCATCTAATGCAAGACAATTAGCACCTGAGCCAGACAGGTTATACACTTGAGCATAGACAAGTAAGCAGTTCACAAGTCAATTTATCTTTCAGTCTCTTTGAGTCGAACTACGGTGTTCTGACTTCCTCATTTCACGAGAGGATACGTAGGCATAACTTAATTGTTATCGAACAAAAGTCTTTGTATATCCCCCCTATTCCAGCTTTATTCTTTAAGCCTCATTGTCTTGAGCTTTGCACTCTTCCCTGACACTGACACTTCCCTTATTCACTTCACGTTTCTTTTGCACTGACACTTGCATTCTTTTCCAGCTTTTGCACACAAAATAGCACAGACACTTACCCCTTTTAAACACAAATTTTTAAGCGTGGATCCCGTCGAGTACGACGGACTATCTGGGTGCTAATACCTTCCCAGGTTGTAACCAACCCCCTTTCTCAGTTTCTCTGGTTCGCAACCGTCTTATCCATATCTTTCCAGGTTTATGCAGCATTGCCTTTCCTTCGTGATAAAAATGCCTAGTTGGCGACTCTTTTCAGTTCACCCCTTGTGTTCTATCTTTCGTCGACCGTTCGCGTCTGTACCCCTTCTGACCAGGTGTCATTTGGTGGGAGCGACACACATGTTCAATCACAATCCAGCCCTTGGATGCGAGGGTCATGCATTTTGAGTGATCATGCAATTTTGCACCTTATGGAATATCTCTCATATCATGAACGAATTTGTGTATTTCCTTGGGCAAAAAATATTCTCATGCATTTCCTTGAAGCACTATAATCTTATTTGGCCCATAACATCACTTAAAAACAAGTTTCATGAGGTTTTGCATTTGGAGGAGGCTTAAAATTCATGCCATGCCCTAGATTTCAAGAGATTTTCGAAGGGCATATCTCTCAAACCATGAGGGATATGAAAAAATACTTGTACTTTTCAAAAATGGGAGACTTTAATCTTCAATTTTCATGTTTGGTGGCAATCCATTTGAAGCTTTTTTCACCAAGTTATGTACACTTGAAAATTAGGGCAAAAGGTTACTAAAAATGGCAAGTTTCATGACCTATCTTATGCCAAAAATGCAAAACACCTCAAAACCTCTTGATTCTTGATCTTTGATCTTGACAAACCTCTTCTAAGGTTATAAGAACATCCCTTGACTAGGAAAATAGGGTTGGACCCTTTGAAATCTCACAGTTGACTTCTAGAATGCACAGTTGACCAATTTCTTCATTTACAAGCAACTGAAGAAATACCTGACTTCCACAAGGAATTTTCTCACCAAATTTCATCCCTAGGGTCCTCTTAATATATGGAAGACTTTGCCCAAATGAAATGGCCAAAGTCACAAAGTTTTCATGCTTGAAACTCAAACCCTAATTTGGGATCATTGTGTAGGAGCTTTGCCCTAGCTTGAATTCCCTGATGATCCTCCAACCTCCTGGGCTTTTGTGAATAATCTTAAGCTTGTGAATGCAATGTAGACTCCTCATAGGACTTGAACAAATCCATTGGGCCTCTTGTTATATCTTGTAATGCTTCAAAACCCTCCACAGATGATCATATGCCTAATGCTAGGTCATGAGAATGTTATGCCTCATCTTTCCATGCAAAGATGCCAAGAATATGATATGCTTATGATGATTATAGTATGATGATGGTGCTTAAAAAAGAAGAGGGAAAATTTGGGGTGTTATAGTTGCCCCTATTCAAACAACTGTTAATCTGAAAAGGAAGGTAGCACGGGTTATCGACCGTTCAAGATGAACTGTGGTTGAATACCAAGAAAACCTGAAATTTGCACTCCGATGGAGAATGCAAGAACTAGGAAATAAACCCAACCAAATGACGCTTTGGTGACTGAAGTGGAGAGAAAGCAGAAGAGCTCCTTCCAAGCTTGAGACTTTTATATGGAATCAGAATACTTTGACAGAGGAGTCTTCTTCGAACAATCCTGTTACGCCAGGAACTGGACATACGAGTCCTCACATACTTTGCAAACATATGACTTGAGACAGACGAATCTCCTTCGGATAAACCTGTTACGCCAGGACCGGTGATGCACTTAAGTCTGTGGGATAGACATGCATAATCAGGATAGACGAACCCTCTTCATATATCCTCCGTGGGTATATGGTTTAAGACAGACGAGCCTTTTTGAACGAACCTGTTATGCCAGGTGCAACAATAATAAGTGGTGTTTGAGATAGACGAACCTCCTTCGGATAAACCTGTTACGCCAGGATCGGTAATCATTTTGACGTTTAATCCCACCGTCAGGACTTCAAACCTCTTCAACACAGACGAGCATTGGATGATCGCCAAGAGAACACAGACGAGTGACATAAGTCAATGATACAAACGAATATCAGACGATGATATGAGAAACACAGACGAGCGCTTTAGGCGATGATACAGACGAATATCAACCACTGATATAGACGAATACCAGAAATCCAAACACAGACGAGCATTTGGGGTAGCAATACAGACGAGTACCAGGGTAATTATCAAATCAATACATATGGATATAAGCTAACACAGACGAGTGTAAGGGATGATACAGACGAGTATCCAAACGAATCAGACGAGCCTCAAACAGATAACAAATACAGACGAGCGTTGGAGAATGCAGACGAGCAATAAGAAAACATCAAACACGGACGAGTGTTGGGAGTGCAGACGAGCAACAACAAATATAGCCATGGGTAACTGCTGGGGAAGGCAAATGAGCAGTAACAAAGTGGGGACACAGACGAGTGTTGAGAAATGCAGACGAGCAGCAATAAAGTATGAACACAGACGAGTGTTGGGAATGCCGACGAACAAAATCAAACACAGACAAGTGCTGGGGAATATTTCCATGATGATTGTATTACAATCATGAAACTCTGCGGGGAATGACGATCTTCCAACACGACTGGGGAGATTCTTCCTCAAATATCCCATGCTTGGGCAGAAAAGTTTTGATAATTATACTCTGTGGGGAATGGGCCTCCCACTGCCTGCTGGGCATACTCTACTTGTGGGAAAAAAAACTGCTGGGGATCCCCATCTGTCTTGACTTAGCTGGGGAAAACTCTGCTTGGGAGAATGTGACGCCATCCTGCAAAACCTGCAACAACAGAAAACACATATATGCCCCGGGGACTTGCATGGTATGATCTATTCATCCATCGTCACCCGACACTCAAAGAGGATTTCAAATGTTTCCCTGCAATGTCAATTTTCTTTTAGAAAACAAATCACCATGCTTAAAATGCAATGCTTATTTTTGCCAAAAATTCAGGACATTTTTGCAAACAAAAGATAAACACGACACAACTTTTGTTGACTGAATATTCTTTTATTGAAAGGCCTCTGAATAGGAAAAGTTTTTACATCAGGAAGCAACCACCTGGAAAGAGGTAGCTACCATAAAATTGAGAAAATAAACTATCCTAATAGCAATGGGCCCGGCATTCCAATGAGTTTCCTTCTTGCTATGACCAACATGTCTTCAAAACTCTCCATTCTTGCCTTTGCTTTCTGAGAAGATGAAGGGACCGATTCCTATCCTTCTGATATTTGTCAAGCTGTACGAAACAATGATTTGGTTCAGATTACTCGAATCGCAGTTGTTCGCTTATTCCCTTGTTTTGCGTGGATCGCCCTTTCGGGTTTTCAATCCACCGGGATACACTTTTTTTCCTGAGCTGTCCGATGTGGTTTTTCAACTCAGCAGGTGTACATTTTTTTATTTATTTTCCCTAACTTTTGCCCAAGCTTTTTATTCTGTTTTTAGCTCGCCGGAATGCCCTTTTCTTGCCTGGACTTTAATTCTGTTTTAGTGTCCAGCGGGTCTTTTTATGCGAAGTATTTTTTAACTGCGTCCGAGTTAACAGGGGATTGGAAATCTTCTCCATCCATAGTGGTGAGCATCAACACTCCTCCTGAGAAAACCTTCTTCACTATGAATGGTCCTTCGTAGTTTGGGATCCACTTGCCCCTGTGATCTGAACCTGGAGGAACGATCCTCTTGAGTACAAGCTCTCCTACCTGATACTCCCGAGTACGTACTCGTTGGTCGAATGCTCGCTTCATTCTCCTCTGATAAAGCTGACCATGACAAATAGCCGCTAATCTCTTTTCCTCAATTAGACACAACTGGTTGTATCGAGCACGTACCCATTCAACCTCATCAAGCTTCACATCCATCATCACACGCAATGAAGGAATCTCTACTTAAACAAGCAAGACTACCTCCATACCATATACCAATGAGAAGGGAGTTGCCCCTGTCGACGTCTTGAATGACGTTCGGTACCCATGCAACGCAAATGGTAACATCTCATGCTAATCTTTGTAAGTGACAACCATCTTTTGCACAATCTTCTTGATATTCTTATTTGCTGCCTCTACCGCACCATTCATCTTTGGTCGGTAAGGAGAAGAATTGTGATGCTGAATCTGGAAGTCCCGACACAGCTCTTCCATCATCTTGTTGTTCAAGTTAGAACCATTGTCAGTAATGATTCTTTCGGGCACTCCGTATCTGCAAATAATGTCTCTTTTCAAAAATCTGGCTACCACTTGACGAGTGACATTGGCGTAAGATGTTGCTTCAACCCACTTAGTGAAGTAATCGATCGCAACTAAGATGAAGCGATGACCATTTGAAGCAGTAGGCTCTATTTTCCCGATCATGTCAATGCCCCACATAGAAAAAGGCCAAGGAGATGACATGACGTTGAGCGGGCTAGGAGGAACATGCACCTTGTCTGCATAAATCTGGAACTTGTGGCACTTACGGGCGTACGAACAATAATCTGCATCCATTGTCATCCAATAGTACCCCGATCTCAACAACTTCTTTGCCATTGCATGTCCTCCTGCATGAGTACCGAAGGACCCCTCGTGGACTTCCTGCATTAACAGGCTTGCTTCGTGTCTATCCACGCATCTGAGCAAGACCATGTCGAAGTTCCTCTTATACAAAACCCCGTCTGTATTTAGGAAGAAGCTAGCAGCAAGTCGCCTTAATGTTTTCTTGTCATTGGACGATGCCCCTGCTGGGTATTCTTGCTTTTCCAGGAAGAGCTTGATATCAAAATACCAAGGTTTCTCCTCAGACACTGCGTCTACAGAGAAAGCACGAGCTGGTGCGTCAAGCCTGGAGATGTCAATCCTAGGCACATAATTCCAATACAAGACTTTGATGGACGAAGAAAGAGTAGCCAATGCGTTGGAAAATTGATTCTCATCATGTGGTATGTACTTAAGCTTAACCGTTGTGAAGAATGTCAACAGTTTTCTGGCATAATCCCTATAAGGAATTAAGTGTTCTTGATGCGTATACCACTTGCTAGTAACCTGATTGATAACGAGGGCTGAATCTCTGAATATATCGAGGGTCTTAATCCGAAGATTAATAGCCTCCTCTATTCCCATTATGCACGCCTCGTATTACGCTTCATTGTTGGTGCAGCCAAAAGTAATTCTGGCAGCGAAAGGAAAGTGAACACCTTCGGGAGTGATAAGAACAACACCAACTCTACGTCCATTGATATTGACTGCCCCATCAAACATCAACTTCCATTTGGATTCAGGGTCTGGCCCCTCCTCCGAAAGTGGTTCCTCGCAATCTTTTGCTTTGAGGTACATGATGTCCTCATCAGGGAAATCAAACTTCATTGGCTGATAGTCATCTTCAAGAGGTTGATGTGCAAAATAATCCGATAATACACTTCCCTTGATGGCTTTATGAGAAGTATATTGTATGTCGTACTCTGTTAAGATCACTTGCCACCTAGCAATCCTCTCGTTTAACGCTGGTTTCTCGAAGATATACTTGACAAGATCCATTTTTGAAATTAGAAGTGTGGTATAGGTCAACATATATTGTCTCAGTCAGCGAGCAGTCCATAGCAAAGCGCAGCAAGTTTTCTCGAGCAGTGAGTAACGGGATTCATAGTCGGTAAACGTTTTGCTAAGGTAATAAATAGCATACTATTTTCGACCAGACTCGTCATGTTGGCCTAGAACACACCCCATTGACCCTTCTAGCACAGTCAAGTACATGATAAGCGGCCTTCCTGGAACTGGAGGCATTAGAATCGGAGGTGTCTACAAATATTCTTTTATCTTTTCAAAGGCTCTTTGACAGTCCTTATTCCACCTGACCGTTTGCTCTTTTCTTAGCAATTTGAATATTGGTTCGCACGTGGCAGTTAGATGAGATATGAACCGTGAAATGTAGTTCAATCTCCCTAAGAACCTGCGCACTTCTTTTTCTATTTTCGGTGCAGGCATATCTCGTATTGCTTTTACTTTTGCAGGATCCACCTCGATTCCTTTCTGGCTAACAATAAAACCCATCAATTTTCTGGAACGCACTCCGAAAGTGCACTTGTTTGGATTCAACCTCAGCTTATACTTTATCAGTCTATCAAACAGCTTCTTGAGATTGACCAGATGCTCTTCTTCATCTCTGGACTTGGCAATCATATCGTCCACATAGCATTCTATCTCCTTGTGTATCATGTCGTGGAACAATGAGACCATAGCCCGCTGATACGTTGCCCCGGTGTTCAAATTAAAGGGCATCACCTTGTAGCAAAATGTACCCCACGGGGTAATGAACGTTGTTTTCTCCATGTCTTCTGGTTCCCTCTTAATCTGATTATACCCGGAGAAGCCATCCATGAAAGAAAATACCGAGAATTGAGCAGTGTTATCTACCAGCACATCAATGTGAGGTAACGGAAAGTCATCTTTTGGGCTTGCTCTGTTTAGATCTTGGTAATCAACGCACATCCGAACTTTGCCGTCTTTCTTTGGTACATGCACAATATTAGCTACCCAGGGTGGATAACTAGTTACGGCAAGGAATCCGGCATCCCACTGTTTCTGAACTTCCTCCTTGATCTTCATCGCCATGTCAGGACGAGTTCTTCTCAACTTTTGTTTCATAGGAGGAAAGTCTTCTCTCAATGGTAGCTTATGCACAACAATGTCAGTATCCAACCCTGGCATATCTTGATACGACCAGGCGAAGATATCCACATATTCACACAGCATACCAATCAACTCTTTCTTCACCTCGGCCTACAGACTGGCCCCAATCTTTATCTCTTTCTTTGACTCTTTTGTCCCGATGTTGATGATCTCTATTTCTTCCTGATGAGGCTGAATGACCCTTTCCTCTTGTTTCAACAACCTAACCAATTCTTCGGGGAGTTCATAGTCTTCCTCAACCCCTTCATCATCTTGGTAGATAGGATTGTCGAAGTCATGCGTGGTCATAGCAGGAACGTTATCACTAGAATCCGGATGATCAACACTACACAGATGATGTGCTTATTTCAGAATCTGTTTATTTTTCAAAAGAGACGCAAACACACAAACAAAAGAAAAACACATTGCCATTTTTATTTTTTTTGTGAAAAATTTAAAACGAAAGAAAGAGAACACAATTTGTCTGAAAAATGTCCTTTATTTCATGGTAAAATAAATGCATTCAAAGCATGGTGGCCCTAAAAATGGATCCGTGCACCTTGGACAGAGTGCAGGATTGACAATGCAGCATGATTAAAAAAAGGAAACAAGTAAATTACTTTGGTTGCCAGGTAACTTGGACGATGTCTTCAGCAGACCAGTTCTTGAGCTCCTCTCCGGGTGCACACGGGTGAATCCAGTTGTCCCAATTGCAGTCATTGTCTTCTTCTTCGCTTGTTACACAGATGTGGTTGCGATCGAGCATCCCAGCGCTTGTGAAAGTAATAGCTTTACCACTTGGAGGCCAGTTAGACCCACCAGGCTGATAGCCAAGCCCAAACTTGTCATCCTTCTTCTCTAATTCCAGCAATTTTCCCCAGCCCTGGGCGCTTCCCGACTGAACCACTTCCTTGTCCTGCTTGTAGGAGTGAATGGAGGTACCTTCTTTCTCATTGTTCCTCTCTATCGGAGCCAAAATGCTGACATTAACCGCTTCGAAGGCCTGACACAGCGTCTCATGGATCTCTCCGTCCATATCCACATATTTGAAAGTTGATAGGTGGCTCACAAAAATGTCTTCCTCTCCGCACACAGTGATTACTTGGCCATCAACCACGTATTTCAACTTCTGATGCAAAGTGGAAGTTACTGCTCCGACAGCATGAATCCAAGGACGTCCCAGCAAGCAACTGTACGCGGGCTGAATATCCATGACGTAGAATCCGCTCTTGAATACTTGAGACCCAATCTTCACAGGTAACTCAACTTCTCCGAACACCGACCTTATGGACCCATCAAAGGCTTTAACTATCAAATCACTGGGTCGCAAGACGATACCATCGACATTCAACTTCATTAAGGCTTTCTTCGGGAGTACATTAAGAGAAGAGCCTGTGTCAACCAGGACATGCGACAAAACAACCCCCTTACACTCCATAGTAATATGCAGTGCTTTGTTGTGGTTACGACCCTCTGCATTAAGGTCTCTATCTGTGAAGCCCAATCCGTGGCTTGCATTCACACTGCCCACTACAGCTTCCAGTTGATTAACAGATATCTCTTGAGGAACGTATGCCATATGCAACACTCTCAGCAAGGCTTCTCTATGTGCTGGAGAACACATCAGCAAAGACAGAATTGATATTTTGGACGGCGTCTGGTTCAACTGTTCCACCACCTTGTAATCACTCTTCTTTATTATTCGCATAAATTCCTCCACTTCTTTCTCAAAGGTACCCTGTCCAGCAACAGGATTTGTCGTTTCTTCAGTCGCTGTTTTCTTTCCCTTAGCCTTTGCCGCAACTTCAGCCTCAGGATCTCCTCTCAGCACTGGGGGAGCAAAAAGACGACCACTTCTCGTAAAACTACCAACCCCTACGACGTTCACTACAGCCGGGTCAATTGCTACTGACTTGCTCTCGATCTTTTGCCCTTTCACATACACATCTGAACCATAATGCCATGGGATGGCTTTATCATCATTATAAGGAACAGGCCCAGGAATAGTAATAGTAACAGGACTGACTTCAGGAGCATAAATAGACACAAGTTCTCTTCTAGCAGGCATTTCAGCTGGATCATAATAAATGGTTATAGTGGACACACAATCACCTTTATTATCAACTTTGTCAAACTGCAATGACCCTTCATCAATCAGATTCTGCAACCCCACCTTCAGGTCTTCACAGCCGTTCACTGAATTCAAACATTTTTCACAATCAGAACCGCATCCTGGAAACACTTGTCCTTTTAACAGCCTTTCTTTCACTACCAACAATGGAGTCTTCACTTCTTCTATGCTCAGAATTAGGCTTAACTTCTCACCTCCATCAACAACATTTATTTTATCCCCTCCATGGTTCGGAATAGGGTTTGAAGTAACATTAGGCGGTGGTGCAAAGTTAATCGCCTTGGAGTCAATTAAATCTTGAACTTTATGCTGTAGCGCCCTGCACTTCTCAGTTGAGTGCCCAGGTGCCCCTGAATGGAAAGCGCATCTAGCATTGGCATCGTACCCCACCGGAAGCTCTCCAGGTGGTGGTGGTGCTAATGTCCTCAGTTGTATCAAGTTCAGGTCTAGCAATCTCTGCAGCAATGCAGTGTATGTCATGGGAATTGCTTCAAGCACCCTATTAACCGGACGAGCTTGTCTCGGATGATAAGGTCTTTGTTGATAATTGTTACGTTGTGGCTGTTGTTGTTGCTGCTATTGAGGTTGAGTCTGTACCTGTTGCACGGGACTTGAAGGAATAGTGACAGCTACCACTTGCTCATATGATCTTCTATATCCTCGGCCCCGTCCTCGGCCATACACAACATTGGTTTCACCTTCCCTTCTTCTCGGGGGTCCGTTGAAAGCTTTTCTTACGCCACTCGAGCTGCTCGCACTGGTATCCTGAATCTTCCCCATCTTTAACAAAGTCTCGACCCTCTCGTCTGCTATTACTATATCATTGAACTTGGTTGCCGAACAGGACGTCAATCTTTCGATAAACACCCCTTGCAATGTTCCCATGAACATATCAGCCATCTCATTCTCCAACAATGGTGGTTGTACTTTGGCAGCGAGCTGACGCCACCTTTGAGCATAATCTTTAAACCCCTCCTTAGCATTTTGAGACATGTTCTGCAATTGAGTGAGATTTGGAGCCATGTCCAAATTGTACTGGTATTGCTTCATGAACAACTCTGCCAAGTCCTTCCAACTCTTAATGTTGACCCTACTCAAATTCATATACCACTCCAAGGAAGCCCCAACCAGGCTGTCCTGGAAATAGTACATCCATAGTTTCTCATCTTCAGTATGGGCAGCAATTCTTCCTACAAAGGACTGGAGGTGAGTCTTTGGACACCATGTGCCATTGTACTTCTCGAAATTCGGGACCTTGAACTTGTAAGGGATTCTAACCCCTGGAACCAATCCCAAGTCAGTAATGTCGAACCCCAAAGAGCTCTGAGATTGAATGGCCCTGATCTGCTCAGCCATCTCTTCAAATTTTCTGTTCATTTAGCCCCTTGGCCTTCCGTTTCGTCCAGCAGAGTGAACTGTTCCTCTTGACCGTCCATATGTACATTTTTCAGTCCATCAT
Source organism: Lathyrus aphaca (assembly GCA_963966055.1). Taxonomy (NCBI): domain Eukaryota; kingdom Viridiplantae; phylum Streptophyta; class Magnoliopsida; order Fabales; family Fabaceae; genus Lathyrus; species Lathyrus aphaca. The sequence goes on from OZ014519.1 coordinate 164,624,532, forward strand.
TGATAATGGTGACCCCTGGCTGTGCCACAGGGATCTCAACTTGACGGGCGCCCGCACCGTTACGATTACCTCCATCAACAGCCCCGTTGTTCCTAGCTTGATTATTTTCTACCAACTCACACAAACGTTCCTGGTTTTGACCCATCCCTACCATAAGGGTCATAAAATTGTCCATTCTCAACCTCAAGTCAGCTAAATCATCCTGCATTTGATCCATGACTCTTTCTCTGTTGACTCTTGTGGGATATATGTGTACGATCGGCTGTTCTCGAACCTTCCTGGGAGCTATAGTGCCTGAAACGACATAAACGTTAGAAATTGAGGAACTACCTGCAAAACAAACGAACACGTTATATGCATGCAATGTAACTGCTCATGTTTCCCAATTTAGGCATTTGTACGCCCCAGTTCTGGTATTTGCTCCAGATAGCCACTTTGAGTATTAATTTTCAAACTTCCCATTTGAAGAGCGTTCAGATCTTAGCAGTATCAGACAAACAAGCTTTGCATATTCAGAAATGGTAATTTGCATATTAACACCGCATAACATGGATAACCCACTGCCGGCCAAAAGTTAGAGCACAACAAAATTTCCCCGAAGGGTTACAAGTTAATACATGAACAAAAGAGGAAAGATAAAGCAAGACTCCTACAACAAGCCTGTAGGTAGTCTGAACCATAACAAAATAAATCTAAACTAAAGACCCAGATTCTTCTGCATTTGTCTCTGTCTTGCTCTTCTTCACACCTGCCCTCAACTTGAGATCTTCAATCTCCTTTCGCGCCTCCTCCAAGGCTATCTGGCTCTGTGCCAACTGCTGAGTCTTTTCCTTTCGTATGTTGTGGACCTGTTCCACTTCTTCTTTCTTGAAGGCCATTTGTACCTCGAAAAACTCTTATTTTTCTTTATACTTCTTCTGCTCCTGTTCCCTTTGGCCTTGCAACCAAAAAATGGACTGGCGAGCTTCTTTAAGAGTCTTCAAGGTCTTCTTGCGCTCCGCTTCTCTTTTTGCCTCCATCAGACCCAACCTCTGAAAGTGAGCTTCTCTTCCAACAAACTCTTTCTCTTTAGCTTCCAAGGAGGCTTGCATCTTCTGTAGCTTTCCCTCTGCTTCATTTTTGGTCCGGTTGGCAAGATGGTATAAGTTGACCATTTCAGCATTCTCTACTCGGACTTCGTGCAGCTGAGCTTCCAATTTCTTATACTCTTCAAGGGAGACAGTACTCTGACATGGAACTTCTTTAGGATATAATGGAGCTTCTACTGAGAATGGCATGAGAACTTCCTCTACACGTTTCTGCAACCATGTAGCAAAAGGAGGATATGTCTTGGGATCTACTCTGCCAAAGTCTTTCTTACCTTTCCTCACTCTGTGAGCCCAAGCTTGAGATGCTTGTATAACTAACTCTTTGTTTCCCTCCACAAGAAAATACAAAGACTCATCAAATTCTTCCATATTCGGTGGATCTCTCAGAGGATAGCCAAATTGCTTCCTGGATAATGTTTGATGATAACTGATCACACCCTTCCTTCCTAGCAAAGGCACTCCAGCAAATCTTCCACAACTGACCAGCAACTCTTTTCCCAGCAGATCTCTGTCATATCCCCAAGCTATATCCTCAGAAGTTAGCCCCATTAGCCTCCTAGACCACCTCCACTCATCTCTCATTTCCTTGAAAGAGTCTGACTTTGGCAATTGCCTAGCAAACCACTCAGCAAACAATGAAGCACAACAGCCCACTGGTCCACCTCTACCTTTCTCATTCCGGTAATGAACGTTGTAGTAGAAATCTCCCAACAGAGTTGGCACATGATTGCCTTTAGCAAAGATAGAAATCACTTCTAAGCTCACAAACTCCTTTTCTCCCGGGAAAAGACTAGACCCATACACCATCAAGGCCAGCACAACACCAAAACCCCCCCATTTACCCTCTTTAAAATATTCTTTAGCCTCTGGTATAAGCACACTCCAAGGGAGTCCTCTGCCTTTGCTGTCCTTCAAAGCCTTCTTGACTTTAGCAACTGGTAAACAACAGACTTTGGATATGTCTTCTTCCTTAAGAACCACCTCAGACCCATAGTGAGGCAAGGTATCTCTGACTGGAATACCCAAAATGCTGGAAATCTCCTCCAAGGTAGGAGCCAAGATGTAATCTGGAAACACAAAACACCGCAGTAGGGGTGTAAACACCCCAAATTTTCCCTCACTAAGTTCACATCATGGCCTATGATCTTTTCATTTGCATAAGTTCAATCATATCATCTCATATTGTACTTTTCTTCACTGCATTGTTTCAAAGTCATCTGCATCTAGGGTTTGTGATCTGAGCAATCCATGAGCTATCTAAGCAATTCCAAAGGTCCTCAATCACCTCAAGAGGGTCTATGTATGTTCAAATATCATATTGTATCCTCCCAATATCAAGGAAGTCAGAAAATCACAAGAACTGAGAAAGGCATGGAAGCAGAGCCAAGTTTAACTGCACAGATGACCTAAAATTAGGGTTTTGGTTTCAGAGGCCATAACTCCAATTTTTTTGGCCATTATTGTTTCTGTTGGTATCTATATGTTATAAGGATCATACATACCAATTTTCATGAAGAAATTCAATGGGGAAGGCATCTGATCAATAAATGACTTCTTGAGCAAGTCAGTGTAAAATCAGGGCATCTGAGGCCCCCAATCATCCAACCAAAGGGTCTTCTCCATCATTTTGGTTGTATATGATATTTATTTGATCTTAGAAGAAGTTAAAAGTTCACAAAATTGAAGAATTTCAAGCCATTTGCAAAGTTTCCATTTTTGGAAAGTGACTTGTAATGCAAACTTGCCATTTTTGGGAAAGTTTTCCAACCTCCTCTTTTTGATTCAAAAATGCTTCAAATGAAAAATTCTTGGTCATGAAAGTTGTAGTTGGATCATTCCCTTTTCAAAAAGTACAAGAACTTGATCTAATTCATCATAGAACTCAAGTTATGGCCTTGCAAAGTTGGGAAAAATCACAAAATTTCACTTATGTACCAAAGAGGGAAACTTGCAAAAACTCATGTCAAACCAATTTGTAGCCTCAAAGTGACTTCTAACCATTACACAAACATCATACATGACCTTTAATTCAGAATTTCCCAAAGAATTCCAAAGTTTCATGCCTTGATCATCAAGTATTTCAAAAGGGGCCAAAACCTTCACAATTTGCAAAACCACCCACAAACTTCATCCCACTTGCTATCTTGCCTCAATCTGAATTCCATGGACCTCCCTAAAGCCAGCTGTGCAGGACATGCCCTTGTCCTTGGCCTGCCATGAGCCCATACCTCCAAGGACAACTTTGTTGACTTTATGCAAAATTAGCCATACCAATAAAACTGCTCCACAACAACTCTCTGACCTATCAAGGATTGATACATGGACCAAAAGCAACTCAACACACACAACAACACAAGCTGAATCCTCCCACAACTCAGCATTCATCAAAACTTCCCCTGGTGCATTTCTCTTCGAAACACATAGCTCAGCCAACAAAACTCCAAACTTTTTCCACCATTCAACTCCACATTCATCACTGATCATTTCCCACCCTTCATTTTTCCTTTAAACACCCCATATCAAAAATACGATTTTCACTTCCCTTGACCTGAGCTTCAGCAAACTTCACATATAGGCCATATAAACTCCAACCAAGCATCAAAACTTCTTCAGGGAGATCATTGGAGGGGTTTTGAAGCAAAGAAGCAGCCAGACAGTGCCATTTTCGAAAGCTTCAGTTCAGGTAACCTCAAGAACAAATTTTCCAGAAACTTAATTTTAGGTTATAGATTTGTTCATCATGTTGCACTGATCATGCTGATGCTTTTCTTTTTGAAAATGGTTGAGTTTTAAGGATTTTATGTTGCTCTGAAACTTTGCCCGTAAAATGTGTTTTGATTCGATTCTCATGATTTACGAAAAATAAATGAGTTTTGTTGTGTGGTTTGTGTTTAATGATGTTCAAGGAATGATTCTGGAGAGTTTGATGAGCTTTTGTGGCGTTTTGAGAGAGATTGAATGAGAGTGCTGCCGGAGAAGATGACCGGAACACTGTTCCGGTCATCTGAAAGTCATTAGGGTTCAGATTAGGGCTTTAATCATAATTAGCGTAATTTGAATGTCAGCCGTCCAGATGCGCGCAGGGTCAATTCCCTCCAATCTGACTTTAAACCTCAGCCCTAGGATTAGCTGACTTTCCCCTTTTTTCTCATTTATTTAATATTTATTTCATTTTAATTTGTACGAATTTTAAAAAATAGCAAAATACATCAAAAAATTCTGGAAATTTTTATTCAAGCTTTTATTAATTTTCAAAACCCAAAAATATTTTTATTTTTATTTTTTGCATTAAAAAATATTTTTAAATCATTTAAATGATTATTTTTAATTAGTTAATGAGAATTAATTAATTAAAAATACATTTAGGTATTTAAAAATCCCAAAAAAATTCAGAGAGCATTTTAAAACATTTACAAACATTTACAAACTCACAAAGCAAATTTAGTTTTGGTTTTGATCACACTTTGACAATTTTCACTTGAATTAGGGTTCTTTAATTTGAATATTTTTAACCCTAACTTCAAAAATTCATAACTTTTGATCCAAGTTGAGTTTGTGAATGGTTCTTTTTGCATTGTGTTATGCATACTTTCAAGCTTCTAAAAACATTTTTGTTTCATTTTTATCTTGCATTTTCAATTTGTTTGGTATTTTCCCTTTAAAATCACCCTTAAAACCTTAGAAACTTAGGAAAATCATAAGTCCTTTAGGGTTTAGCTTTTAACCTTCCCCTTTGGGAAGTGAACTTGTATATGTTTAGGGTACCTTTGATCCCATTTTCAATTTTTTATCTCATGCTTTGCTTCTGATTTTGAATTTTGCATCTCATGTTGTACCTAAACCCTAATCTTTGCCTTCATTTGCATTCATTCTTCATATGCTTGCATACATGAACTTGCCATGACATTTTGTGCATCCACATGACATATAAGACATCTTAGGACATTTTAGAATCATGTTTGATCATTACATCATCCATTTGCCATGCTTTTGCTTTCATTTGATGTCATATGCATTCATGAACTTTCATGCTTCTTACATATCTCATTTGCATTCCCATACTTTGTATGATCATCCACATCTCTTGGTATGCTTTTGCATCATCCCATAGCATCATTTGCATCATGAATGTGCTTCTTATTTTGGTTTGCATCTTTGCATTCATTTCATTTTCATTTCATTTCATTTCTTTTTGCTAACTTTTCAGGTGGTAAGTGTTTGAGAAGTGAATTTGCCTTCACTTCTCAATATCTCTTCTCATCTCTTTTATGCATTCATTGCTGCATTTTACTTTTGTATTAGAGTGAGCTTGCTCATTCATGTTCCCTCCTCACCTTCTTTCTTCAAGCAACTTATCTTCTTAAGTGAAGTAAGTTGTCTTGTTTCTTGCTGCTTCTTTTCCTTTCATCCTGCTTCTTCCATGGTGACTTCTCCTTGAAGATCTTCTTGCAAGCTTCATAAACCCTAGGAATACCCAAGCATGATCACAATTAGGGTTTGATTAGTCCCCCTTTAGTTTTACCTTTGTGTCATCTTTGTGTCTTCTCTTCTCACCTCTTAATCAAGGACTAAACTCTTAAGGCTTTAAGGCTTTGTGATTGAGATTATGCATGTATCCTTCTATTAGGATGGAGTGTATAACTTCAATCCTAAGTGTTAAACCCTTAATGTGTTTAAATGTCTTAATCAATCCATCTAATAATCACTAAGACATCAAGCTTGTAACTTGGGCCTTGCATTAAGGTTCTAATTCTTCCTTAATTCGTTAAGAAGGACTAACCCTAGTGTTAATGGACAAGTCCCCATCAAGTTGTCTTACAAACCATAAAATTCACTTCTTAATCTTACCATTAATTAAAACCCACTTTAATAAAGGCTTTGTTTTGTCATGAGGTTAATCCCTAATCATGGATTAAGTTGAGGAGCCTTCCTCATCTTAAATGTTCTCATCTATTATCCTTCTATTAGGGTGGTGTAATGAGTCCATTAAATCCTTGATTATGGCTTAAATGCATTACTTAACACTAAACAAAAATACCAAAAACATCTAAATAATCACAAGTAGGTTAATGATCTTAATCCTGCATCAAGGTGGTTAAGTGTGAGGTGTTTATCTCATACTTAGGGTATTCTCATTACCCCTGATCAGAGGGAAGATGTGATGAGTTTACTAACCCTTGGTTTAGGCTTAAGCTCATTAACTTATGACAAACTCCAAAAGCAATAAAAGATTGAAAATATCAAAAACAAACAATAATCGTCTCCTCCGGGATTCTTTTCTCATTATCTTCACTCACAAACGAGAACTTTCTTCTTCCGTCTAATGCAAGACAGTTTGCACCTGAGCCAGACAGGTCATACACTTGAGCATAGACAAGCAAGCAGTTCACAAGTCAATTCATCTTTTAGTCTCTTTGAGTCGAACTACGATGTTCTGACTTCCTCATTGCACGAGAGGATACGTAAGCATAACTTAACTGTTATCGAACAAAAGTCTCTGTACATCCCCCTTCTTCCAGCATTATTCTTTGAGCTTCATTTTCTTGAGCTTTGCATTCTTTTCTTACACTGACACTCTTTATCTCACTTCACACTCTTTTCCAGCACTGACACTTGCATTCTTTTCCATCTTTTTCACACAGAATAGCACTGACACTATCCCTTTACACACAAATCTTTCAAGCGTGGATCCCGTCGAGTACGGCGGACAATTTGGGTGCTAATACCTTCCCAGGCTGTAACCAACCCCCTTTCTCAGTTTCTCTGGTTCGCGACCGTCTTATCTATCTTTTCTTAGGTCTTTGTAGCATTACCTTTCCTTTGGGATAAAAATGCCTAGCTGGCGACTCTATTCATCCTTTCTCCTTCACCGACCATTCGCGTCTGTACCCTATCTGACCAGGTGTCATTTGGTGGGAGCGACAAGGGGATCATAAAACTGAAGCAAGGTGTGCAAGCTGTCCTTCTGGTCTGCAGTAAGTTTGTCCATGTACTTCAATATCTGACCATACCTCTTTCTGAAATTCCCCAAGACTTGGTCATTCATTAGCCCTGCTAATTTCTGAACACTCTTGACTTCTGGTTGAAGAAAAGTATAATGAACATTCTTTTTCCTTGTGATTCTCTTAACTTCTTCCATCTGGAGAGCTTAAGATTACCAGAATTGGGTGCTAACTGTGAACAATAACCTAAAAAAATGGAAACACAAACAGTTAATGCAAGTATGATGCAATGCAAATGTAATGCAGGCATATGATCAATCTGGGACCATCTGGATACTGGACACTGAATATAATGACCCTCTGATCAACTGAAAACCAAGATCCTCTGAGCCACAACCCTCTGATAGAAATTCTCATAACCATAACACCAAGAAAACCAGAACCATAAGGACCAAATCTCAATAAGGACCACACTGATAATGAGGGTATGTAGAGGCCAAGGGTTCCTGCAAACTTGTAAACCCCTCCCAATCTCACTGGTATGCTCCGGGTCAAACATCACGGACTCTCAAAGCCGAATAGCAATAACACTTTAACCATTTCCGAGAAATGGCTTATGACCAGATCAGGGAATCGATTTGGTATTATATACTACGTAAGGAGGCCTCAGCTGAGTCCGGGAGAACAAGGTCATCCTATGTGAGTCCCAGGTAGGCCCTCGGATGCAAATGGGTTTGCCACAAAATGTGGTCTGCCACTGTCATCACTAGAGAGGGATGTTTCCACGAGGTTCTCAATGATCGGTCCCCAGCTGCACATAACTGTCAAGGTTATGAAATGAGAGAGGAAGATCCCCAAATCAAGACATTTCCAAGACGGTCGCAAATCTGGGCGTGGAACTCACTACTACCCCCATGACAAAATCTCATGAGGCCAAAGTGGAACCACTCTAAGTCCTAAGGTGCACTCGAGCTGTGGTAATGAGCTCATCTCTCAGAAATAGTATCACCCAAACCCACCAAACAGAAGATCCAGTCCAGACAGTCCAGTAATAATATGATGCAGAAAATAAATACTGAGGACTGTAAATAAAGCTGTAAATAAGACTGTAAACAAACAAAAGTAAAAATACAACACACAACAGTAACCAATCAACACCCAAAGAAACAGAATCATGCAAGCGCTAGGAGAGACTCACAGGGGAACCAGAGACTCTGGGTTCGATCCCCAGCAGAGTCGCCAGTTATCGCTCCCCGGATTTCCATCCTGGTACAAACGCGAAAGTGGCGCGGAAAGAGGTAGAGTCGCCAACCAGGCATTTTTATCTCGAAGGAACGAGAATGGTAATGCTGCACAAACCAGAAGAAAAGAAAAGGAAGAACACGGGTCCTGCGAACCAAAGAGACTGAGTTCGGGAGTCGGTTACGACCTGGGAAGGTATTAGCACCCCAGATCGTCCGGTGTACCTGACGGGATCCACGCTTGCAAAGAAATAGTTTCAAAGGGTGAAGAAAAGAAAGTTACTGCAAAACTGAAACTGAAACTGGATAAGAAAGAAAAGAAAGGGGGAAAATGTAGGGAAAATAAAAGAGTGCTCGAACGGGCCCTACCCCGCTGCCTACGTACCTCATTTGGAGAATGAGGATCAGAGTCGCCGTAGTTCCCCTAACTAGGGGTGGAGAAGATTGCTTGTGTCTTAAGGCTTAAACTGCCTATGTCAATGCTCAGGTGTTGCAGGCTCGGACGACGAGTGCGTTACCGTCTTGCAAAATGACAAGTAGGAGCAAGTTCACGGACGGAGTGAAGGAGATGAGAAAAGAAGTCCCGAAGGAGATACACTTATTATTTGTTTGTGTTTTTTAGAAGCTTTTAGGAGTGTGTCACAAGGAAGTGAACTCAAACTCTTTTCCGTGGAATGTGCACTTGTCACTACATTCCAAGATGGAATAATAGAACAAGCACACTCAAGTAAGGAGAAGATCCCCAAAACTTGAACCCAGAGATTAGGGCTTAAGCTCACTAACTCATTAACTTATTAAGTGTTTTTGTATTTACAATGAAGAAGTGTGTTTTATGATTTTCTTGGTGAAGATGATATCCTGATTAGACTTGTACATCACAAGACAAGCTTGTACTATCCCAAGATGGGAAGACTACAAGTGTCTCATGGGATAAGGCTATTGCTCATGATATCACTTCAATCTTTATTAAGTGTCTTTTAGGTTTTTGAGATGAGAAGAGAAAAGAAACAAAAGGATCACAAAGGTAAAAGTCTAATGGGGGACTAATGAATCCTAAAGTTATCATGCAAAGGTAATCCTAGGTTAGTGTGGTTAACTATCCTAAAGAAGAAAGAAAGAAGAAGAGAAAGAGAAGAATGAAGACAAGAAGAGGGAGGAAGTAAGGCCTAAGCCCAACAATCACAATAATAGAATTAATGAAGAAAAGGGAAGAGATAAGATTTGGAGATGTGGGAATCACATCCACACCTCTCACTTACCAAAGCCCCTGAAATGGTTAGTGACACAAGCATAAATGCAACACAATATGAACATAATGTCAAACCAAAGTTACACAACCAGAAGTGAAGTCATAAACTCAAATGCCAAATGCAAACTTAAATCACAAGAAGGAGAAAAGCAATACAACTTACAATGAAACATTATGAATCACCATGACAAAACAAAGTAAACATGAGAAGATACAAAGCAAAATAGTCAAAGCAAAACCTCAAAGTTCAAGACCAGAACCCTAACATGTTAGAAAAGGGTCTAAGGATCAAATAAGATTAAGATAAGAAGTGCACATAGTCAAGTATTCACATCATGAGAAGAAAGAAACAAAAGAGGTGAAGTGAGCATACATAAGTGTGAGAGAACTCCAAAAGCAAACAAATTACAAAATTCCCAAAGCACAAACCACAACTCAAGACCAGAGAGGTATTAACAACCTAAGATGGCCCTAAATAACTTGAAGAAGTTGGCACAAGTGCCCTTCTAAGCTAAGGAGTGAACATATGATCCAAAAGAATCAAAAAGGGACAAGTGAAGAACCAAAATTCAAATCAATTCAAGTAAGCATCCAAAAATTCAACAAAATTGCACAAATGATCTTCAATCATACTATAACAACTTGCCAAAAGAAGGGGATCAAGATCAGAAGCTTAACCATTCAAATAAAAAATCAAACATGGATTAGGGTTAGAAAGCTTCATGCACAAGTTAGAGACCAAAATCAATTAAACAAGATTCTAAAAATCAGAACAAAAATCACCAATAAACTACATCTCATCATGAATCCATAGCAAAAAGAATCACTTAAAAATTCAAAATAATGATCAAGATAAAAAATGGATAAGTCAGCATGCTTCAACATGGAATAAAAACAATTAATTAAGAGAAACAATTAATTTCCACGTGACAATTAAAAATAAATGAAAAATAAAAAAAAAAAAAAAAATTAGAGAAAACTCAAAGGACCTTTCATGAATTTTTCTATAATTTTTGATGACCTAAAACTATTTTTAAAAATTAAAAAGCAAACTGGAAATAAAATGAAAATAAAAAGAAATAAAACAAAGAAAATAAGCCAGGGGGTGCGTTTAGAAAGAAATTCCAGTTCATTTTACATGGGCCTTTAAACATGGGGGTGAATAGCAATTGAGGCCCATTGGTCTGCGCAGCTCATCATAATTGTCATGGAAATTCAGAGAAAAAAAGGAAAAAACAAGAGCCAGAGGATCAAATGAACGCACAAGATCAAGTCATTCATTAAAACATGTATGAACAATGATTGGACACAGTGTGAGAGTGCACATTAGTTGTGGTGGGTGCGAAATAAAAGGCATTATTCAGATTATAAAATGAAACATAAAGTCACGTGCAAGGGAGGCCTTCATTTTAATGCGCTGGCATGAGGTCATCCGTCCAGATGACAAATCTAAGGGCTGCGCTTCATCTTCTTCAATAAAACTCAGATCAGAATCCGGTGACCGGAGCCCTAGCTCCGGCACTAGAAAATTCAAACAGATGAACAAAACAATACAGAAATACATCAAAACCTTCAGATCAAGTCATTAAGCTACACTGAATCCAAATATGCTCACGAAATTCACAATGGAACAAAGAATAATTCGGATCGAAGCAAAACAGATTTGAGCATCAAATTTCAGATCAACAATACAACCTCAATATTCATCCATTTTCAAATCCAATCATCACAGAATCATCAGCATATCACACAGATCACAATGCATACAACTAAAACCATTTCTAGATCCATGAATTAAGTGAGTTACCTGAACTTGCAGAGCACGAATTAGGTCAAGATAAGCCTCTAAATGCTGCAGATCTACCTCTTTTAACCTCTCCTTGCAAAATAAATGCAAGAGAGAGCTTCAATTTCTCTAGATCTTGAAGTTTGAACTGAACTGCACCTGAACTGCACCTTGTGAAATCTTGAGCTTCAGCTTGAATCAATGGTGGATTAATGATCCTTAGGGTTCAAGGAAGAAGAATATGAAGTTTGTTTGATGAATGAGTGAGAGAATCAGAGGATTCGAAGAGAAATGCAAAAGAAGCCAAAACTTGAGAGTGATGGAATTGTGATGAATCTCAGCACAAAGTAAACCCTAGCTGCTTATATATGATGTTAAATGATCACTGATGAAAAATAAGAGGGAATGCACGCGAGGAATGAGTGGGAGGAAGAAATTGCAAAATTGGCATGAAGAGTGTGATGAGGTGATTTGCTCGTGCATCCTTCTCATCTTTTGCACATGTTCAATCACAATCCAGCCCTTGGTTCAAAACAGGAAGTATCTTGGCCCTTGGATGTGAGGGTCATGCATTTTGAGTGATCAACAATTTTGCACCTTATGGAATATCTCTCATCTCATGCACGAATTTGTGTTTTCCTTGGGCAAAAAATATTCTCATGCATTGCCTTGAAGCACTATAATCTTATTTGGCCCATAACATCACTTAAAAACAAGTTTCATGAGGTTTTGCATTTGGAGGAGGCTTAAAATTCATGCCATGCCCTAGATTTCAAGAGATTTTCGAAGGTCATATCTCTCAAACCATGAGGGCTATGAAAAAGTACTTGTACTTTTCAAAAATGGGAGACTTTAATCTTCAATTTTCATGTTTGGTGGCAATCCATTTGAAGCTTTTTTCTCCAAGTTATGTACACTTGAAAATTAGGGCAAAAGGTTACTAAAAATGGCAAGTTTCATGACCTATCTTATGCCAAAAATGCAAAACACCTCAAAACCTCTTGATTCTTGATATTTGATCTTGCCAAACCTCTTATAAGGTTATAAGAACATCCCTTGACTAGGAAAATAGGGTTGGACCCTTTGAAATCTCACAGTTGACTTCTAGAATGCACAGTTGACCAATTTCTTCATTTACAACTGAAGAAATACCTGACTTCCACAAGGAATTTTCTCACCAAATTTCATCCCTAGGGTCCTCTTAATATATGGAAGACTTCGCCCAAATGAAATGGCCAAAGTCACAAAGTTTTCATGCTTGAAACTCAAACCCTAATTTGGGATCATTGTGTAGGAGCTTTGCCCTAGCTTGAATTCCCTGATGATCCTCCAACCTCCTGGGCTTTTGTGAATAATATTAAGCTTGTGAATGCAATGTAGACTCCTCATAGGACTTGAACAAATCCATTGGGCCTCTTGTTATAGCTTGTAATGCTTCAAAACCCTCCACAGATGATCATATGCCTAATGCTAGGTCATGAGAATGTTATGCCTCATCTTTCCATGCAAAGATGCCAAGAATATGATATGCTTATGATGATTATGGTATGATGACGGTGCTTAAAAAAGAAGAGGGAAAATTTGGGGTGTTACACAACGCCAAGTAAATATCCGTACGCACTTCACTTCATACACACACGTAAGTCGATCATTCCTTGATCGCCATCTGCACTACTTTGCACCTTACACCTTTCTCAACATTTTCCAACTTTACGAATCAATGCATCGCGTTTGTTTTCCATAGCTAGTATTTAGTTTAGTTCCTCAATCTTGCGAGTCGAGCGCATTGTGCCTCGCTAACCAACCAGATAAATAAACTTCCATTTGCATTCACCTCAAACCTATAAAAAAACCAAAATGTTACTTTTAGATCCAAACCCTTGATCCAACATCAAGCGGTCTTAGGAAATAAAACACTTCAATAATACGAGGAGAATTGCACGCCACGAGCCTTAAGTGGTAGAAAGGAGGATAATGAGCTCTCGTTACTCGCTCCGATTATTTCGTCGCAAGACGTTCGTCTTGTTGGTTTGGGATAATCACCTCTACCCATAGTCTTTAGTGCAATTCAACTCCTAAATCCTTTATTGAAATAAAGGTAATAAAACGAACAACCACTCACCCATATCAGGCCGAACTACGAAGCTCTGATTTTCCCATTGTACAAGGGAATACGTAGGCACAAGGATCTCAGTTCTTGCCGAGCCCCTAGGATCAATAAACCAATTAGTTTAGCAAGTAATTCATAAGCATAGACATCCTTTCGTGCGTGACAACTTAGATGGTTCCCATCGAGTACGATGGATGTATGGGGTGCTAATACCTTCCCCCTACATAACCGACTTCCGAACCACAACAATGGTTTGCGACGACCATGTTTTATCCCTTCTTGGTGGTTTTATCTATATTTACCATTTCCCTCTTTGGGAATAAACAAAATTAGGTGGCGACTCTCATGTCAGCCCAGCCGCGACCGCGTTCGTGAGGATCGTATTTTTCGAGGTACGACAGTATGGACTAATAAATCCAAACTCTTTTGGTAAAAGTAAATACATTATCCTATTTATTGATGATTATTCCATAAAAACATGGGTTTATTTCTTGAAGGAGCTATCAGGAGTGTTTTAAAACCTTAAGAATTTTAAAGCCCTTGTGGAGAAAGAAAGTGGTATTTCCATTAAGGCCATGAGATCTGACCGAGGAGGAGAGTTCACTTCAAATGAGTTCAACAAATATTATGAAGACCATGGAATCTGCCGCCCACTAACAGTTCCAAGATCGCCACAACAAAATAGAGTAGAAGAGAGAAAGAATTGGAACATGCTTAACTAGGTACGAATCATGCTTAAAAGAAAGAAGATGCCGAAAGAGTTTTGAGTTGAAGCAGTGGCATGTACGACTTACCTAACAAACCATTCCCCAAAAAGAATCGTGCATGAGAAGACACCACATGAATCATGGAGTGGAAGGAAGCCAAGGATCTCTCACCTCAAAGTGTTTGGAAGCATTGTCTATACCTTTGTTACATATGAAATAAGAACAAAACTCAATAATAAAAGTGAGAAGTACGTTTGTGAGGTATGACTCAATATCCATAGGGTATAAACCATATAATCCAAATAGTGGAAAGATATTCATAAGTCGTGACAAGGAATTCGAAGAAGAAGATTGTTAGGATTGGAGAGCTCAAAAAGTCAGGAATGATTTTCTACCCTTATTTTGAAGAAGAAAACGAAATGGAACAACCAATGATAGAGGAACATATTACACCACCTGCCTCACCGACACCAAATTTGGATGAAACAAGCTCTAGTGAGAGGACACCACGACTAAGGAGCATTGAAGAGCTTTATAAGGTAAAGGAAAACCAAAATGATACTAACGTCGTTTGTCTTTTTGGTGATTGTGAGCCTCTAAGCTATCAAGAAGCGGTTGAAAAGGTAAAGTAGAGAGACACCACAGATGAAGAAATCAAGTCAATCACGAAGAATGATATGTGGGAACTTATTATATTTCAACAAGGACACAAAAAAAATTGGGGTAAGATGGGTGTACAAGGAGAAGAAGAATGCAAAAGGAGAAGTGGAGAGATACAAAGCAAGATTGGTGGCGAAAGGCTATAGTCAAAGACAAAGAATTAACTATGACATGTTATTTTCTCTTGTTACTCATCTTGAAACTATTAGAATGATCATTTCTTTGGAAGTCCAAAATAAATGGAAGATCTATCAAATAGACGTGAAGTCGGCCTTCTTGAATGGTTTTCTCGAAGAAGAAGTTTATAATGAGAAACTATAATGCTATGAAGTAAAAGGATAAGAAGAAAAATTCTTGAAGTCGAAAATGGCATTGTACAGACTCAAGCAAGCACCGAGAGCTTGTAATGTTTGAATCTACAAGTACTTTCAAGACAAGAACTTTATCAAGTGTCCATATGAACATGCACTCTATATCAAAGTGCAAAGTGGAGATATTTTCTTCCATAGTTAGGGGAACTACGACAACTCTGATTCTCATTTCTCATGAGATAGTAGGAAGTGGGGTAGGGCCCATTCGAACACACTCTTTATTTTCCCTACATTTTTTCATACTCTTTTCTTTATCTTTTCCAATTCATGTAGCAGTTTCAGTTCAGAAGCAATTTATTTCTCACACTTTAAGACAGTTCAAGCAAGCGTGGATCCCGTTGGGTATGACGGACGATCTGGGGTGCTAATGCCTTCCTAGTTTGTAACCGACTCCCGAACCCAGTCTATTTGGTTCCCAAGACCTTGCTCTTTCCTTCTATTGGTTGTGCAACATTACCTTTCCCTTCATTCGGGATAAAAATGCTTGGTTGGCGATTCTACCTTTTTTGCGCCACTTTCGCGTTTGTACTAGGATGAAAATTCTGGGAGAGACAACTGGCAACTCTGCTGGGGATCGAACCTAGAATTTTTGGTTTCCCCTTTGAGAGTAAATCCTAGCGCTTGTTTGTTTCCGCTTCATTTGGTGTTTATTTGTTTGTTGTTGTGTGTTTAGTTTACTGTTTTTATTTACAGTTTTACTTTACTGCTTTATTTACCACTTTCAGTATTTATATATCATGCATCATTATTGTACTGCCTGGACTGTCTGGTTTTCTTTGGAGGGACGGGGTTACTGTGAGATGAGCCCAATACCAAGGCTCGAGTGCACCCTAGACTTTTGCGTGGACATATATTGTACTTCCATGATATATCATCATGATGAGTGGCGATGTGTTCAACACCCAGTTTGCGATCGTCTTGGAAATATTATGTGTGGGGATTTCCTCCACTTCAGGATACAACCTCGATAGTTATGTGCATCTGGGGAACAATTATTGAAGACCTTAGTGGAAACATCCCTCTCCAGTGGTGACAATGGAAGACCACATTAGTTGTCAAACCCACTCGCACCCGAGGCCCAACTGGGAACTCGCATAAGATGTCCTTGTTCTCTCATAGGAACTCAGTTAAAGAACTTTTTGTATGACGATAGTATTATACCCTTCAAGATGAATGTACTATTGTTTCTCGATCCCAGTGCTTGAAGCTGGGAACTT
Organism: Lathyrus aphaca; assembly: GCA_963966055.1. NCBI lineage: Eukaryota > Viridiplantae > Streptophyta > Magnoliopsida > Fabales > Fabaceae > Lathyrus > Lathyrus aphaca. Next base: position 164,640,903 of record OZ014519.1, read on the forward strand.
CTCTTTTAGTGTATAATACCAAACTGTTTCTCGGAGATGGTGAACGTATTATCGCTACTTGACCTGAGATTCCATGATGTTGACCCGAGGTAGCTGTCGCTCCCACCAAATGACACCTAAGGTCAGAAGGGGTACGGACGCGAACGGTCGGCGAAAGGGATGAGAACACACAGGGGTGAACTCAGAAGACAAGAGTCGCCAGCTAGGCATTTTTATCCCGGAGGAAAGGTAATGCTGCATAAACCTAGAAAAGATACGGATAAGACGGTTGCGAACCAGAGATACTGAGAAAGGGGGTTGGTTACAACCTGGGAAGGTATTAACACCCATATTGTCCGTCGTACTCGACGGGATCCACGCTTAAAAGATTTGTGTTAAAAGGGGTAGTGTCAGTGCAATCTGTGTATCAAAGCTAGAAAGAATGCAAGTGTCAGTGTAAAATAAATGTGAAGTGTATAAGAGAAGTGTCAGTGTAAGAACAGGAGTATGAAGCTCAAGACTATGAGGTTTAAAGAATAATGCTGGAAAGAGGGGGGATATACAAAGACTTTTGTTCGATAACTGTTAAGTTATGCCTACGTATCCTCTCGTGCAATGAGGAAGTCAGAACACCGTAGTTCGAACCAAAGAGACTGAAAGATAAATTGACTTGTGAACTGCTTACTTGTCTATGCTCAAGTGTATGACCTGTCTGGCTCAGGTGCAAACTGTCTTGCATTAAACAGAAGAAGCAAGTTCTCGTTTGTGAGTGAATAAGATGAGAAAAGAATCCCGGAGGAGACGATTATTGTTTGTTTTTGTGTTTTCAATCTTTTATTGCTTTTGGGAGTTTGTCATAGGAAAATGAGCTTAAGCCTAAACCAAGGGTTAGTAAAACTCATCACATCCTCCCTCTGATTAGGGGCAATGAGAATACCTTAAGTGTGAAGTAAACACCTCACACTTAATCACCATGATGTAGGATTAAGATCATTAACCTACTTGTGACTGATTAGATGTTTTTGATGTTTTTGTTTAGTGTTAAGTAATGAGTTTAAGCCATAATCAAGGATTTAATGGACTCATTACACCATCCTAATAGAAGGATAATAGATGAGAACATTTAAGCTGAGGAAGACTCCTCAACTTAATCCATGATTAGGGATTAACCTCATGACAAAACAAAGCCTTTATTGGATGGATTTTATTTAATGATAAGATGAAGAAGTGATTTTTATGATTTGTAAGACAGCTTGAGGGGGACTTGTCCATTAACACTAGGGTTAGTCCTTCTTAACCAATTAAGGAAGAATTAGAACACTAATGCAAGGCCCAAGTTACAAGCTTGATGTCTTAGTAATTATTAGGTGAATTGATTAAAGGATTTAAACATATTAAGGGTTTAACACTTAGGATTAAAGTTATACACTCCATCCTAATAGAAGGATGCAGGCATAAGCTTAACCACAAAGCCTTAAAGCCTTTAGGGTTTAGTCCCTGATTATGAGATGAGAAGAGAAGACTCAAAGATGACACAAAGGTAAAACTAAATGGGGGACTAATCAAACCCTAATTATTATCATGCTTGGTTATTCCTAGGGTTAGTGAGGTTTGCAAGAAGATCTTCAGAGAAACCACCAGGAGGGAAGCAGATGAAAGGAGGAAGGAGCAATGAGAAGCAAAACAACTTGCTTCACTTAAGAAGACAAGTTGCTTGAAGAAAGAAAGTAAGAGATGAACATGAATGAGAAAGCTCACCCCAATACACAAGATAAAATGCAGTAAGGATGCAAGAGAGATGAAAAGAGATTGTGAGAAGTGAAGGCAAATTCACTTCTCAAAACAACTTACCACCTGAAAAGTTAGCCAAAAGAAATGGAATGCAATGCAAATGAGATGAAATGTCATGATGCAAACCAAAGTCAGAAGCATTTACATGATGTTAATGATGCTAAGAGATGATACAAACATGAGGCAAGATATGAGAATGATCATACAAGCATAAGGATGCAAATGAGGCATGCTTTGAACCATAAAGATTCATGAAAAGTTATGAAATGCAATGGACATATAACATGGCAAATGAAAGATGCAATGATCAAACATGATTCTAATATGTCCTAATATGTATTATGAATCATATTGATGCACAAAATGTCATGGCAAGTCATTGGATGCAAGCAAATGAGAAATGGATGCAAAGGAAGGCACAAATTAGGGTTACATACATCATGCAATACAAAAATCCCAAACCAGAAGCAAATGACATGATAAAAAATTGAAAATGCATTCAAAGATACCCTAAACCTATACAAGCTCACTGCCCCAAGGAGGGGACCTAATTCTTAACCTAGTGCAAGTTATGAATTTCCTAAGATTACTAGGGTTTTAAGGTACCTCATCAAGAAAAATGCAAAACAAATTGAAAATGCAAGATCAATTCAAACCAATTTTATCCAATAAACTACATGCTATAGAGGATGCAATGCAAGAAGAATCATCATCAAACTCCAAAGGTTAGGTAGAATGAATTTCTTAAAGTTTGAACCAAAATATTGCCTTAAAATGAATTTAATTCCAACGAAAATGATCAAAAGGCATCAAGAACAAAAAAGAAATTTGGTTTGAGAATTTGATAATGTTTCTAAATGTTTCTAAATGCAATGTGAATTTTTTGGTGATTTTTAAATACCTAAATGCATTTTTAATTAATTAATTTTCATTAACTAATTAAAAATAAACAATTAAATGATTTAAAAATATTTTTTTAATGCAAAAAATAAAAATAAAAATATTTTTGGGTTCTGAAAATTAATAAAAGATTTGATAAAAATTTTCAGAATTTTTAAATGTATTTTGCTATTTTAAATTATTCGTGGAAATTAAATAAGAAACAAATAAAATAAAAATGAAATTAAATGAAAAAAGAGAAAGTCAAATGATCCAAGGGTTGTGGTTTAAATTCAGGGAAGCGGGAATTGACTGTGCGCGTGAACGAACGGCTCAAATTCAAACTTGCTTAATTATGATTAAGCCCTAATCAGAAACCCTAATGACTTTCAGATGACCGGAACAGTGTTCCGGTCATCTTCTCCGGCCAGTCAATTTCTCAATCTCACTCAAAACGCATCAAAACCTCACAAAACTCTCCAGAATCAATCTATGAACATCACTAAACATAAACCCTACAACAAACAACATTTATTTTTCGTGAATCAAGAGAAACAAGCAAAAACATTTTCACGGGCAAACTTTCAGACAGCCAATACATGCTTGTTTCTTGACCATTTTCAAAACCAAACACATCCAGATGATCAGTGCAACTCATAGAATCATTTTATAACAAGAAATTAAAGTTCTGGAAAAAAAGTTCTTGAGCTCACCTGAACTGGAGCTTTCGAAATAGGGACTTTCTGGTTGCTTCTTTGGTCCAAACAAGCTCCAATGATCCTCCCCAGAAGTTTGTGACACTTAGCTGGAGTTTATATGGCCTCCAGAGAGAGTTTGCAGAAGCTCAGGTCAATGGAGTGTTGAAATCGTGTTTTTGATTATGGAGGTTTCAGGCCAAAACAATGGTTGGGAAACGATCAGAGGATCATGGTGAGTGATTTGGTGAAGTTTGTTTTGATGTTTGAAGGCTGTGTTGTAAGATTCGAAGCAAAATGCATAAAGGGAGGTTTTTTGAGAATGCTGACTTGAGAGATGTTTCAGGCATGTGTGTCTTTTGTGTTGAGTCTCTTTTGGTCCACTTATCACACTTGGATAGGTCAGAGGAGTTGGTGTGGCACTGTGGGATTGGTATGGGCCATTTTGCATAAAGTTAAGTCTAGGTGTACTTGAGGTATGGGCAAGTGGGAGGCTGTGATAGGGGCATGGCTTGGCTCAGCTGAGATCAGGGAGAACCATGGAAATGGATTAGAGGCAATGCAGCAAGTGGATTAAGGCTTATGAGAAGTTTTGCAACTTTGTGATCCTTTGGCCCTTTTGTGATTACTTGAAGCATAAGTCATGAAATTGGACAAATCTTTGGTGCATTCTGATTTTTAGGCCTTGGTTTATGTTTGTGCAAAGGTTAGAAGTCCATTTGAAGTCACAATTTGCCTTGGCAAGAGGTTTTGCAACTTTGCCTCTTTGGTGCAAAACTTGAAATTATGTGATTTTTCCCAACTTTGACAAGCCATAACTTTTGATCCAAAATGAATTAGAATGAGTTCTTGTACTTTTTGAAAAGGGAATGATCCATTCTACAACTTTCATGACCAAAGTTTTCTCATTTGAAGCATTTTTGAATCAAAAAGAAAGGGTTGAAAAACTTTCCCAAAATGGCAAGTTTCCATTACAAGTCATTTTCCCAAAAAGGCAACTTTGCAAATGGCTTGAAATTCTTCAATTTTGTGAACTTCCAACATCTTATATGATCAAATAAAGATCATACACAATCAAAATGATGATGAACACCCTTTGGTTGGGTCATTGGGGGCCTCAGATGCCCTGATTTTACACTGACTTGCTCAAGAAGTCAACTCTTGATCAGATGCCTTCCCCATGGAATTTCTTCATGAAAATTGATATGCATGATCCTTATATCATATAGAGACCAATAGAAACAAGAATGACCAAAAAATTTGGAGTTATGGCCTTTGAAACCAAAACCCTAATTTCAAGTCATCTGTGTAGTTAAGCCTGGCTCTGCTTCCATGCCTTCCCAGTTCTTGTGATTCTTTGATTTCCTTGACTTTGTGAGGAGATAATATGATGTTTGAACATACATGGACCCCTTTGAAGTGATTGATGACCCTTGGAGTGGCTCAAATGGCTCTTGGATTGCTCAGATCACAAACCCTAGATGCAGATGACTTTGAATCAAAGCAATGAAGCAAATATGCAATATGAGATGTTATGATTGAACTTATGCATATGAAGAGATCACAAGCCAAGGTGTGAATGGGTGAGGGAAAATTTGGGGTGTTTACTGCTGCCCCTATTCAAACATGAGTTAGCTGTGCAGGATGTAAGCAACGGCTTAACAGGCAAACAAGATAACTTGTGGTTGAATACCAAAGACAGTCCAAAATTTGCACTCATAGAATGAAGAAGAAAAGGGATATAGATTGTAAAAGAAAATAAAGCATAATTATAAAGTGCGGGCGACGGAGGATGATCGTCGAGCAGAGGACGACTGCTGGGGATGAAGCAATGACGGGGACGACCGACACGATGGGAAAAATGCAGGAAATAAAGCAATGACGGGGACGGCCGACAAGCTGGGGATATAAGAGATTATGATGGGGACGGCCATCAGGCAAGGAAACGAGACTCTCTGGGGATTAAAGGTAAATGATGGGGACGACCATCAAGCTCACGGCATAAATGGAATAAATGATGAGGTACGGTCATCAAAGGTGAAGGACGATCACCTGGCTGGGTACGGCTGTTCTGTTGGGGATAAGATGAGGGACGGTCATCTAACGGTGAAGGACGATCACCGGCAGGGTACGGCTGCCGAAAAAGTATCACGACATAGGACGAATGTCGGATAGAAAAGGTCGACGATGGGGACGGCCATCGGATAAGCATGATGAAGGACGATCATCAAGAGGTGAAGGACGATCACCTAGCAGGGTACGGCTGCTCTGAAGGTATCATGACATAGGACGAATGTCAGATAACAAGATCAACGATGGGGACGGCCATCGAATAAAATGATGAAGGACGATCATCAGGAGGTGAAGGACGATCACCTAGCAGGGGACGGCTGCTGAAAATATCACGACATAGGACGAATGTCAGATAGAAAGAAGAATAAGTCACCAAGATTGGCTGGGACTCTTCTGGGGAATAGTAGACACAGACGAGTGTCTAAACTCAAGAAGACATAAGTGTTTGACACGGTGTATAGATTAAAGATGCGGACGAGCATCCTTAAGACCATGATACGGACGAGTATCGATAGAAGCAAACGCTTGACGCATGTTCAGAGATTATGATACAGACGAGTATCAACTGGTTGATAAAGAACACAGACGAGTGTCGAATCTCAGGGGATTTAAGTGGTATATACAAGATACGGACGAGTATCTGTATGAGTAGAAAGTGATGAGTGAGACACAAACGAGTATTCAAACTACTGGGGAAAGCATGACACGGACGGGTGCCAGAAAAAGTGCTTTATAGACAAGTATATGATTTACAAAGTGTTTAGGTAACTATGCTGGGGAAGACGACACGGACGGGTGTCAGGGAATTGTATAGATATGTACACATGTGTTGCGAGTGCAAAGGGGACGCTTTGGCTTTCTGCTGGGGATATGACACAGACGAGTGTCAGAAGCATCTGTAATGTATAAGTGTTTGTTTGTAAAGAATGCCCGGGCGACTTTACTGGGGAATGATGACACGAACGAGTGCCAAAAGGAGTGTGTATCTGTATTTGTGAGTGTAAGGCAAATGCTTTGGCTCTCTGCCGGGGAATTTGGGAAGTCTTCCGTATATCGTTGATGAATTGTCAAGATTTACAAGTGTTTGAGTTTACACATGGCTTGTGATTATGCAATATGTTTGATTTTTGCCGTAATGCTCCGTATTAGACGGAATGCTACGCTCTGTGAGGAAAATATGATGTGAATGCCATGATTATGCAAAGAAACCGATCCGGGGTTCGGATCCCGATGCTGTGAAGATCTCTGGCTGATCTGCTTGAAGTAGACATCCCAGCTGGGGATGGAGATCATTGGTAGATCTGACGTATACGACTCTGCATGGGGAAGTAGGTCATTGATAAACCTATCTTGGTAATGAGGGACCCAGCTGGGGTTTGTAGAAGCTTCCGTCACTCTGTTATGAAATCTTCAGGCGTTGCTCTTCTGGATAGAGGCTGAAACTCTGCGGGGAGATGGTTCCCTGTCTAGCACTCGGCTGGGGAAGAAGAAAGATCACCAAAAGACCTTCTTAGAGATTTCTGCGGGGGATCCTGCTGAGGATGATACTTGACAACTCAGCTGGGGATATGAGCACCTTCTGGTACTGCTCTGAAGGAAATGTTGGAGAAGTGATGCCTGGAAACTCTGATGGGGAGAAAGCATCTTTGGTGCTGTTGGGAAGGTGTGCTGAGGAATTAATGATTTGGGCTGCCTACTGGGGAGAAGCTTTCATGCTCCATGTTGTGCTTTGAGCACCTGCAATCCTGTATGACAAAGAAACGTACAAGTTTCCCGAGGTATCCCTTACTGGGTTTCGTTATAGGAGTTTCGACACTCCCGGGAGCAAATATATTTCCTGTAAGCATGTATTTTTAGAAGGGAAGCATCTGTATTTATGCAATCAATATCTCAAGGACATCGGACACTTTGCAAATGAAAAATAAAATGTACGAGACAAGATATGACTGAAAATATGATTTTATTAATTTGTGTGCCCTGAATTGGCAAGATACAGTCAAAGAAACAGATCCCCTGAAATGAGGAAATCGTTACAAATTGAGAAACAAAAAGACAGGGGCAATGTTGATGACGCTTCAAGGAGCTTTCCCTTTGCTATGACTTGTATGACATTGACGTTCTTCTCATCTTGCTTTCTGAAGAAGGCTGATTCTGACCGATGCTCGAACCTTTCGGAGCTTGCCAGGTTGTGAGTGATACAGATGAATTCAGAATGTAGTTGTTCGCTTATTCCCTTATTTTGCGTGGATCGCCCTTTCGGGTTTTCAATCCGCCGGGATACCTATTTTTTGCCTGAGTTGTCCAATGCGGCTTTTCAACTCAGCGGGTGTACGTTTTTCATTTGTTTTCCCTTATTTTTGCCCGAGTCTCTTATTCTGTTTTTGACTCGCCGGGATGCCCTATTTTTGCCTGGACTTACATTCTGTTTTTATGTACAGCGGGTCATTTTATGCGAAGTATTTTTTAACTGCATCTGAATTCACAGGGGACTGGAAATCTTCACCATCCATAGTACTGAGCATCAGTGCTCCACCGGAGAAAACTTTCTTTACTACGAATGGCCCTTCATAGTTCGGAGTCCACTTGCCCCTGTGGTCTGTATGAGGAGGGATGGGTCTTTTCAGCACAAGATCTCCTACTTGGTACTCTCGGAGCCTGACTTTCTGATCGAAGGATTTATTCATTCTTTTCTGATATAGCTGCCCATGACAGATTGCAGCTAATCTCTTTTCTTCAATCAGACTCAGTTGTTCGTATCGGGATCGGACCCACTCCGCTTCATTTAGTTTAACATCCATCAATACCCGTAGAGAGGGTAGTTCAACTTTAACAGGTATGACTGCCTCCATACCATAAACAAGCTGATACGGTGTTGCCCCAGTGGATGTTCTGATTGACGTACGGTACCCATGCAAGGAAAATGGTAGCATTTCATGCCAGTCTTTATAGGTAATCACCATCTTCTGCATAATCTTCTTGATATTCTTGTTAGCTGCCTCAACAGCGCCATTCATCTTTGGCCTGTAAGGAGAAGAATTGTGATGTTGGATCTTGAAGTCCCGACATAGCTCTGCCATCATTTTATTATTTAAGTTGGAACCATTATCAGTAATGATTCGCTCGGGCACTCCATACCGAAAGATGATGTCTCTCTTCAGAAATCGGGCTACCACTTGCCTTGTAACATTTGCATAGGAAGCTACTTCAACCCACTTGGTAAAATAGTCAATAGCAACCAGGATGAATCTGTGGCCGTTTGAAGTAGTCGGTTCAATCTTGCCGATCATATCAATGCCCCACATGGCAAAGGGCCATGGTGAAGACATTACATTCAAAGGATTGGGAGGCACATGCACCTTATCCGCATAGATCTGACATTTATGACATTTTCTGGCATAAGCACAACAGTCTGCATCCATTGTGATCTAGTAATAGCCTGATCTTAGCAACTTTTTAGCCATTGCATACCCTCCTGCATGGGTACCAAAGGATCCTTCGTGCACTTCGTGCATTAACAAGTCTGATTCTGTCCTATCAACGCATCTGAGAAGTACCATATCAAAGTTTCTCTTGTACAAGGAACCATCAGTATTCAAGAAGAAACTACCAGCTAGCCTTCTTAATGTCTTCTTATCATTGGAAGATGCCCCAGGTGGGTATGTTTGATCCTCCAAGAAGCATTTGATATCATGTAACCAAGGCTTATCATCTTTAACAACATCTGCTAAGAACACATATGCTGGTCTGTCAAGTCTGGATACTGATATCTGAGGCACAAAGTTGGCAGCTTGAATTTTGATCATGGATGAAATGGTAGCCAGAGCATCTGCAAACTGATTTTCATCTCGAGGGATATACTCAAGCTTGACTGTTGTGAAGAAAGTCAATAACCTCCTTGTATAGTCCCGATAAGGTATCAGATGATCTTGGTGGGTGTACCATTTGCCGTTGGTTTGATTAATTACCAAAGCTGAATCTCCGAACACAGTCAAAGTCTTGATCCTGAGGTCGATGGCTTCCTCAAGACCCATTATACAAGCTTCGTATTCAGCTTCGTTGTTAGTGCAGTTAAAAGTGAGCTTTTCCGAGAAAGGAATGTGAACTCCTTTAGGTGTAATGAGTACTGCACCAACACCACGACCATTCATATTAACAGCCCCATCAAACATCATAGTCCACTCTTTTTCTGGGTCAGGCCCTTCAGTGTGAACATGCTCTTCATGATCTTTTGCTTTTATGAACATGATGTCTTCATCAGGGAAGTCAAATCTCATAGGCTGGTAATCCTCAATAGGTTGCTCAGCAAGATAATCAGACAATACACTGCCCTTGATGGCTTTTTGAGATGTGTATTGAATATCATATTCTGTGAGGATCATTTGCCATCTTGCAACTCGTCCGGTAAGTGCTGGCTTATCAAAAATGTACTTGACTGGGTCCATCTTTGAAATCAATAAGGTAGTGTGGGTCAACATATACTGCCTTAGTCGGCGAGCAGCCCACGCTAAACCACAACAAGTTTTCTCGAGCAGTGAATAACGTTGTTCACATTCGGTAAACTTTTTGCTTAGGTAGTATATTGCATACTCTTTTCGACCAGACTCGTCATGCTGGCCCAACACACACCCCATTGACTCTTCTAATACTGTCAAGTACATGATTGGAGGTCTTCCTTCAACTGGAGGCATAAGGATTGGAGGCTCTTGTAAGTATTCCTTGATTTTGTCAAAAGCCCTCTGGCAGTCTTCATTCCACCTGACCGTTTGTTCTTTTCTTAACAGCTTGAACAAAGGCTCACAGGTTGCTGTAAGGTGAGATATGAACCGTGAAATGTAGTTCAATCTACCTAGGAACCCCCGAACTTCTTTTTCAGTCTTAGGTGCAGGCATTTCTTGAATGGCTTTGACTTTATCAGGGTCAACCTCAATCCCTTTCTCGCTTACAATAAATCCCAGCAGTTTACCGGATCGCACCCCAAATGTGCACTTGTTGGGGTTTAACTTCAGCTGGTATTTCCTCAGACGCTTGAATAACTTCAGCAGATTTACCAGGTGGTCTTATTCTGTAAGGGACTTGGCAATCATGTCATCCACGTAACATTCGATTTCTTTATGGATCATGTCGTGGAATAATGTTACCATAGCCTGTTGATAAGTGGCACCAGCATTCTTCAGTCCGAATGGCATCACCTTATAATAGAACGTGCCCTAGGGTGTGATGAAAGTTGTCTTCTCCATGTCTTCAGGTGACATCTTGATCTGATTGTATCCTGAAAATCCATCCATGAAGGAGAACACCGAGAACTGAGCCGTATTATCAACCAATACATCAATGTGAGGTAAAGGGAAGTCATCTTTCGGGCTGGCTCTGTTCAGGTCCCGGTAGTCCACACACATCCTCACCTTGCCGTCTTTCTTAGGTATTGGTACAATGTTAGCAACCCACGGTGGATAACTAGTTACAGCAAGGAACCCGACGTCCCATTGCTTTTGTACCTCCTCTTTTATCTTCATTGCCATATCTGGGCGAGTACGGCGCAGTTTCTGTTTTACTGGCGGGCAGTCTTCTTTCAGAGGTAGCTTGTGCATGACGATATCGGTGTCCAACCCTGGCATATCCTGATAAGACCAAGCAAAGACATCCACATATTCCCGGAGTATATCAATCAGTTGTTCTTTTACTGAATCCTGTAAGCAAGCCCCGATCTTGACCTCTTTCACATCTTCTTCCGTACCAAGATTAACCGTTTCGACCTCCTCCTGATGAGGAGTGATAACCTTCTCCTCTTGCCTTAACAACCTGGCTAGCTCTTCAGGAAGCTCATAATCTTCTTCAACCCCTTCATCAGCTTGATTGATTGGATTGTTAAAGTCATACGAAGCCATAGTTGTGTTGTTGTCGGTGCAGTCTGAAAAGCACTCTCTGCAAGGGTTTAGATTGTTCATTTTAGCGATCGATTTTAATCTTATTTTAGAAAAAGTGAAAAGAAGTTATCATTTTGGAAAACATTGCCATTTTTATTTTTGTACAAAAAGAAAAATGAAAAACAGTGAGCGGAAAAGGAAAAGACTCATTTGCAAAAGATGTCTGATATTCATTGATTGATCTGTTTGCACAAAATTACAAGATGGCCCGATTAAAAAATGAGTCTTGACATCTTGGGCAAGATGCAAGACTTGATGCATGCTTAAAATATACAGGAAATAATAATTACTCTGCAGGAGTAACCCTTATAATTTCCTGGGAAGACCAGTTTGAGACATGGCTCCCCGGGGTCCTTGGACGTATCCAGCTCTCCAGGTTGCGCTCATCTTCCGACTCATCTTCCAAGTTGTTCACAGCATCCGGGGTGAGCATCCCCCCGCTGACAGAGTTGGGCTTCTTGGCAGCCTCTGATTGATCTTGTTGAGTTGGTTTGTAACCCAACCCAAATCTGTCTTCCTTCTTTTCCACGGGCAGCAGCTTGCCTCATCCTTGGGCAGTACCCTCTTCAACAACCTTCCTGGCTTGCTGATAAGACGTCATGGAGGTTCCCAGTATAGCAGATGCTTCATTAATGTTCAGGGCCTCAAACCCTTGGCTCATAGTTTCATGGATCTCCCTGTCCATTTCTATGTATTTGTATGTAGCCAGGTGGCTAACAAAGATGTCCTCTTCCCCACAGATGGTGATGATCTGGCCCTCCCACTCGAATTTCAACTTCTGGTGAAGGGTAGACGTAACAGCGCCAGCGGCATGGATCCAAGGTCTACCCAACAAATAGCTGTAGGCCGGCTGAATGTCCATCACATAGAAGGTAATTTTGAAGGTCTGCGGGCCAATCATCACAGGCTGATCAATCTCCCCAAGCACTGATCTTTTAGAGCCATCAAATGCTCTTACCACCAAACTACTCGGACGCAGTGCCAAGCCATCATACTCCAGCTTCACCAAGGCTTTCTTTGGTAGAACATTGAGTGACGACCCAGTGTCCACCAGTACATGAGATAAAACAGCACCCTTGCACTCTAGGGTGATGTGTAAATCCTTGTTGTGGTTACGTCCCTCAGTCGTTAAGTCAGCATTGGTAAAACCCAATCCATGGCTGGTGTTGACATTTGCTACCACAGTTTCTAGCTGATTAACGGTAATCTCCTCTGGCACGTATGCTGCGTGCAGGACTTTCAGTAATGCATTTATGTGAGCTTCAGAACACATCAATAGGGATAATATGGAGATTTTTGAGGGAGTTTGGTGAAGCTGATCCACCACCTTGTAATCACTTCTCTTTATGATTCTCATAAACTCGTCTACATCTTGTTCAAAAGATGTCTTCTGAGTTTCTTTGATAGTCGACTCTTCCAATACCACACTCTTTCCCTTTGCTTTGGCAGCAGCTTCTGCTTCGGCATTAGGTCTTTGCACTTGTGAGGCAAAAAGGCGTCCGCTTCTGGTGAAGCCTCTGCCTCCCCCAACATTATCAATTTGTGGAGAAGAGGTTGAAGAATCCAAAGTGATTTTCTCCCCATTGCAGTAGAGGTCAGAGCCATAATGCCAAGGTATGGCATTACTGCTTTCATATGGAACTGGTCCAGGCACCGTAATGGTAACTGGACTGACTGTAGCAGAGGAGGGTACTGAAATGGTGTGCGGATCATAGTAAATTGTGACTGGCGATCTGGTAGGAGGTGCCACTGTTTGTTGTTGAAAGTTGTTGTTTGGAGGAACATTTGATGGATCATAGTAGATGGTGACTGCTGAGATATCTTCATTAATTTTTGCTGATGTTGTAGAAGATTCTGCTGAATAAATGGGTGCTGATGTTGTAGAAGAAAGGGTTGTTGACACTTGATTTGTTGAAGTGATGGATGGAGCCATTGTTGATGATATTGATGAATCGGTCGGGATGATTGTTGCTGCAGTTGTAGGGAACTCAGGAAGTGTTGTCAAAGGAATTGCTGGATTTGTAGGTGTCGTTGTTGTGATCTGAAGTATACCACTTTTGATAAGACCATCTATGCCGCTTCTTAAGTTATCACACCCATTGACTGCAATGTTGCAATACCCACAACCGAGCTCACACCCGTGGAACATCTGGCACTCTAGAAGTTGAGCTTTAATTTCAACCAGAGGTGTTCGGATCTGTCCAACACTGGTTATCAAGAAATATGGCTTGTCTTCCTCAATGGCATTAATTCTTGGCCCTCCATGATTGGGCATGGGATTCTTGTTGACATTTGGAGGGGGTGCAAAGTTGAGGGCTTTATAATCCACCAGGTCTTGTACTTTCATTTGTAAAGCCCTGCATTTCTCAGTATTGTGGCCAGGTGCATTGGAGTGGAAAGCACATCTGGCATTGACATCATAATTCCTTGGAAGATTGGAGGGGTCTGGTGGCGCCAATGTCCTTAATTCAACCAAGTTGAGCTTTAGGAGTTGTGGCAATAAGGCAGCATAAGGCATAGGGATAGGGTCAATCACCATATTTGCCTGTGACGGTCTTTGCTGAAAAGGTCTTTGTTGTTGATTACTGTTGCTGTTGTTGTAGGTCCTCTGTGGCGGATACTAAACTTGCTGTTGATAATGTGGTTGTTGTGGTGGTTGATATGCTGGTTGCTGAGGAATCGGAGCTGGAATTGTGACAACTGCTATTGATCTGTGAACATACTGAGGTCTGCCCCTGTTGGCATGAATGTCATTTGTCTCACCGGTTCTTCTAGGTCCCACAAAAGGCTTCCTGGGATTACTGGATGAACTTGCACCATTATCAGAAATCTTACCCATCTTCAAAAGGCTTTCAATCCTTTCCCCAGCTATAACTACGTCAGCGAAACTGGTGGAAGAAAAGGCAGCTAGCCTATCAATATATGTTCCTTGCAGAGTATTCATGAACATGTCGGCCATTTCTCTTTCCGACATGGGTGGTTGGACAGCAGCAGCAAGCTGTCTCCACCTTTGGGCATATTCCCTGAAGCTTTCTCTGGAGGATTGAGACATTCCCATCAGAAGGGTCATGTTAGGAGCCATGTCCAGATTGTATTGGTACTGCCTGATGAAAGCTTCAGCTAGGTCCTTCCAGCATCTGATAGTGGCTCTGGTCAAGTGTGAATACCACTCTCTTGAAGCTCCAGTCAAACTGTCTTCAAAGTAGAACATCCACTGTTTCTCATCCATGGTGTATGCTTTAAGTCTTCCCAGGAAGGACTGTAAGTGAGTTCGTGGACAGGAAGTTCCATTGTACTTCTCAAAGCACGGGGGTTTAAACTTGTGGGGAATTCTTACCCCATCCACTAAGCCCATATCCATTACATCAAAACCCAAGGAGTTTTGAGACTCCAAAGATCTCAATTTCTCAACAATTTCATCAAACCTCTTATCATAAACTTCATCTCCAGCTCCCATTACAGTAAACTGCTCCTCTTGAGGATCTTCTTGCAAGATCCTGCCTGCAGCAGTGTTGCCCTGTACATTCCTTGGGATGTTGGCCTCTGGATCTAGATGAGGTCCAAATACTGGTGGGTTAACACGAGGCTGACCTCCCTCATTATTACTAGTTCCTCCAGTCCCAGGATGAGGTTCCTCGGGGTTTTGTCTTTCTACCAATTACCTTAACCTCTCTTGACTTTGGGCTAAGTTGGTCATTACAGTCATGAATTGGGCCATTTGGTTTCTCATCTCCACTCTTTCGTTAGCCATCTGAGTTCTGACCTCTATCAGGTCCTGCTGTACTTGATCCATTTGGATACCAGGAAGGTTGTTGCAAGTAGGATACCGGTGCGGACGGTTGAGAGGGAACACTCGGTGGCAAGCAATAATTCCTGAACTACAACAGAGTTAGTAACAAACAAACTAATAACAAAAACCTACAAAACAAAACAAAAGTTAGTATGCAATGCAGTATGCTTATTTGTTTTCCAAGGTATCCGGCTTGGCTCTTGGTTTTGACCTTTCCAGACCTTGAGGAAGATGCTTTGATGTTGTTTGAGAAAAAGAAACCCCATAATGGAAACAAACTAAAATATATTACAAATACTGAGCAATACATAGTTCGTTTTACAACATATGCCTCTGAAGGGTCAAAATACAACACAAAAATGAAAAGTACATCAAATGAAAACAAAACAATCAAAAGGTCAGACATCAAGTCCAAACTCATCCTCCTTAACCTCCTTCAGAAGTGCCTCAGTCACTGGACCAGCTGGATGCTCTGTGATGTTTCTGATGAGGAGATTTCTGGTGGCAATGGCAGTGGTCAGCTTCTTGTGCCTGTCCTGGTCCTTTGACCTCTTCAAACCAGCCCTAAGCTTCAACTCTGAAATCTCCTTCTGGGCTGCCAGCAAAGCTTCCTGTTGCTTCTTTTCATTGGCCTCTAACTGCTCAATCCTGGCCTTAGTTTTCTGATCTTCTTGTGTCCGGGCTTCAGTGATCCTGACCCACCTAGCCTGGCTTTCTTGCAGATAGAGATCAGTCCTAGCCTTCTGAAACTGGGCCTCTTTGCAGGCATTCTTCAATATTTGCTCCCCAGCTCTTGCTTTCTTGATATAGTCTTCTGTTTTCTCAATCTTGGCCAGATGCTCCACCTTAAGCTTCTCCAACCTTTCAATGTCTAGGCGACCATCACTCCTTTCCCAAAGAGTCTTCTTCAGAGCTTGAGACAGATTCTCATTCCTTTCCTTCAGCTTCTCAAACTCTTCCAGGCTGACAGTGGCTGCTGGCTGTGCTGTGGATGGTCCAGGTATATCTTCAATGGTGAAGGGCATTCCAGTAATCTGAGCCCTAGCATGCGACCAATCATAGTACTGAGCTGAAGCAACATTATTGCACCTTCCAAGAATAGTCATCCCTTTTGTCTGGATGTTATCCCAAGCCCAGGATGCTTGTCTGACAGCAACCACATTAGGTTTTATCTCACAATACAGGGTCTCAGCTAAGTCTTGCACTCTAGGAGGGTGAACCAAAGCATAGCCTAGTTGTCTCTTAAACAGCAAAGGATTATAGTTGATGCAACCCTTTACTCCTATCAGAGGTACATTTGGGTATTGCCCGCAGCTGGTGATTATGTCTTTGCCTTTGGTACTCTGGGTGCACCATCTGATGTCATCTGAAGTCAAAGCAATGAGCCTCTTGGCCCAATTCTTCTGCTGGTG
This sequence comes from Lathyrus aphaca, assembly GCA_963966055.1. Lineage (NCBI taxonomy): Eukaryota > Viridiplantae > Streptophyta > Magnoliopsida > Fabales > Fabaceae > Lathyrus > Lathyrus aphaca. Next base: position 164,657,446 of record OZ014519.1, read on the forward strand.
AGGATTCAAGAAGGCATTTGTCTTGGGTAGGTGTTTGAGCAGCCAGGTGTGAAAAAAAGGTGCACAACACCTCACTAACTTCCCCCTCTGTTTCTCATTCCTCTGATGAATGGAGTAATAGAAATCTCCCAACAATGTGGGTACTGGGTTCCTCAGAAGGAAAAGATGAATGGCATTCTTGTTGATAAATTTGGGCTCATCTGCAAACAGTATAACCCCATATATACTGAGGGCTAACAGTGGACAGACTGTCCTCCATTCTCCCAAAGAGGCCTTCAGGATGGCCTGAGAAATCAAGAAGTCTAAGTGTAAGCCAGGGATCCCAGCTTTTGTTGTCATATTCTGCTCAATCAAAGTCGGTTCCAGGTACAGTGCTTTTGCCACTTCTCCATTGCTGGGAGAAGTCATCTCTGGGTTGAAGGGGATCCCACCCCTGACATGCACTCCAATCAATGATGAAAATTCCTCCAATAGAGGTCCTAGATGGAAGTCTGAAAATGTGAAGCATCTCAAAGGAGGGTCATAAAACTGTAGGCAGGTGTGGATCATACTCCTCCGAGAAGGATCCAGGTCCATAACCATGTCAAGGATACCTCCATAATGCTCTCTGAATAATGGGATGTGGTATGGAGTGATAAGTGCCTGGACCTGCCTGATGCCAGCCAGCACAGGCTCAAAGAAATGGTATGAAATGTTGCTCTTCCTGGGTGCCATGACTGTTGATGAAGAACTGAAGATAAGTGCTGATGAGGATCAAGACTGGTACTGGAGATGGGCCACTGATATGCTAGTGCTGATGATGATGAAGATGACTGAAGCAGACAACTGAAGAGAATAGCTGAAGCAGCTAGCTGATGAAACAGAGGTATATGCAGATGAAGGGGTCAAAACCAAGCCAAAATATACTGTGGATACCCTGAAAAACAAATAAACAAATGTTAAATGATGCAATGATGATGTATGCAAATGATATGCAAGGGTTTGTGATCAAGCTGGATCTGATTACTGTCTTGATATAAAGTCCATGTATGTTCAAGAAGTCCAGATGTAGGTTCAGAAATCCAGTAACCAAGGTGGGGGACTCAAATAAAGAGTCACATGTCCAGGGTTAAATCACAAGAACTGTCCAAAGTGAAGCATTCTTAAACACAACAAGTAACAGGGTATGATGTGGCCAAGGGTACCTGCAAACCTGTAAACAGCCCAACCCCCTCACAGGTGGTGTTCTAGAACAAGGATCCTCAGACTTGGATCAGTTATGAGAAGTGTAAACACTTCTAACCCGGAGGTACAGTGTTTACAATAACCATAAAATATCCTCCTCTAATTCACCTCAGTTTCTGAAGGTCATATAAAAGGTCATCCAGACTTAGCAGGCTTCCCAGATAGCCCTAGCACTACAGGAAATCTGTAGCACAGAGTTCTCAAGAAGAAACCCTCATCTGAACCGTGTTTCATATTCCCGCACCAGACCGAAATGGAATGGGAAAGAACATTAACCACTCTAGCCTAGGTGTCACTCAGGTCCCAGGTATAGGACCTTATACTCTCAATGAAACCCCACCCACCAAGACAGAAGAACAGATCCAGCAATGATAATGACAGTATGATGTATAAAACTGTAAGGAAAGCAGTAAACAAGACTGTACATAAAGCAATAAAGTAAATACATAAACACATATAGCACATAACACCCCAGTAAACACAAATCAAACAAGAGCTAGGAGGAACCCACAAAAAGAACCAGAAGCCCTGGTTACAGTATAAGGTTCCCCAGCAGAGTCGCCAAGCTGTCGCTCCCACCAAATGACACCTAAGGTCAGAAGGGGTACGAACGCGAACGGTCGGCGAAAGGGATGAGAACACACAGGGGTGAACTCAGAAGACAAGAGTCGCTAGCTAGGCATTTTTATCCCGGAGGAAAGGTAATGCTGCATAAACCTAGAAAAGATATGGATAAGACGGTTGCGAACCAGAGATACTGAGAAAGGGGGTTGGTTACAACCTGGGAAGGTATTAGCACCCAGATTGTCCGTCGTACTCGACGGGATCCACGCTTAAAAGATTTGTGTTAAAAGGGGTAGTGTCAGTGCAATCTGTGTATCAAAGCTGGAAAGAATGCAAGTGTCAGTGTAAAATAAATGTGAAGTGTATAAGAGAAGTGTCAGTGTAAGAACAGGAGTATGAAGCTCAAGACTATGAGGTTTAAAGAATAATGCTGGAAAGAGGGGGGATATACAGAGACTTTTGTTCGATAACTGTTAAGTTATGCCTACGTATCCTCTCGTGCAATGAGGAAGTCAGAACACCGTAGTTCGACCCAAAGAGACTGAAAGATAAATTGACTTGTAAACTTCTTACTTGTCTATGCTCAAGTGTATGACCTGTCTGGCTCAGGTGCAAACTGTCTTGCATTAAACGGAAGAAGCAAGTTCTCGTTTGTGAGTGAATAAGATGAGAAAAGAATCCCGGAGGAGACAATTATTGTTTGTTTTTGGTGTTTTCAATCTTTTATTGCTTTTGGGAGTTTGTCATAGGAAAATAAGCTTAAGCCTAAACCAAGGGTTAGTAAAACTCATCACATCCTCCCTCTGATTAGGGGCAATGAGAATACCTTAAGTGTGAAGTAAACACCTCACACTTAATCACCATGATGTAGGATTAAGATCATTAACCTACTTGTGACTGATTAGATGTTTTTGATGTTTTTGTTTAGTGTTAAGTAATGAGTTTAAGCCATAATCAAGGATTTAATGGACTCATTACACCATCCTAATAGAAGGATAATAGATGAGAACATTTAAGTTGAGGAAGACTCCTCAACTTAATCCATGATTAGGGATTAACCTCATGACAAAACAAAGCCTTTATTAGATGGATTTTATTTAATGATAAGATGAAGAAGTGATTTTTATGATTTGTAAGACAGCTTGAGGGGGACTTGTCCATTAACACTAGGGTTAGTCCTTCTTAACCAATTAAGGAAGAATTAGAACCCTAATGCAAGGCCCAAGTTACAAGCTTGATGTCTTAGTGATTATTAGGTGAATTGATTAAAGGATTTAAACACATTAAGGGTTTAACACTTAGGATTAAAGTTATACACTCCATCCTAATAGAAGGATGCAGGCATAAGCTTAACCACAAAGCCTTAAAGCCTTTAGGGTTTAGTCCCTGATTATGAGATGAGAAGAGAAGACTCAAAGATGACACAAAGGTAAAACTAAATGGGGGACTAATCAAACCCTAATTATTATCATGCTTGGTTATTCCTAGGGTTAGTGATGTTTGCAAGAAGATCTTCAGAGAAACCACCAGGAGGGAAGCAGATGAAAGGAGGAAGGAGCAAAGAGAAGCAAAACAACTTGCTTCACTTAAGAAGACAAGTTGCTTGAAGAAAGAAAGTAAGAGATGAACATGAATGAGAAAGCTCACCCCAATACACAAGATAAAATTCAGCAAGGATGCAAGAGATATGAAAAGAGATTGTGAGAAGTGAAGGCAAATTCACTTCTCAAAACAACTTACCACCTGAAAAGTTAGCCAAAAGAAATGGAATGCAATGCAAATGAGATGAAATGTCATGATGCAAACCAAAGTCAGAAGCATTTACATGATGTTAATGATGCTAAGAGATGATACAAACATGAGGCAAGATATGAGAATGATCATACAAGCATAAGGATGCAAATGAGGCATGCTTTGAACCATAAAGATTCATGAAAAGTTATGAAATGCAATGGACATATAACATGGCAAATGAAAGATGCAATGATCAAACATGATTCTAATATGTCCTAAGATGTATTATGAATCATGTTGATGCACAAAATGTCATGGCAAGTCATTGGATGCAAGCAAATGAGAAAGTGATGCAAAGGAAGGCACAAATTAGGGTTACATACATCATGCAATACAAAAATCCAAAACCAGAAGCAAATGACATGATAAAAAATTTAAAATGCATTCAAAGATACCCTAAACCTATACAAGCTCACTTCCCAAAGGAAGGGACCTAACTCTTAACCTAGTGCAAGTTATGAATTTCCTAAGATTACTAGGGTTTTAAGGTACCTCATCAAGAAAAATGCAAAACAAATTGAAAATGCAAGATCAATTCAAAAAACATTTATCCTATAAACTACATGCTATAGAGGATGCAATGCAAGAAGAATCATCATCAAACTCTCAAAGGTTAGGCAGAATGAATTTCTTAAAATTTGAACCAAAATATTGCCTTAAAATGAATTTAATTCCAATGAAAATGATCAAAAGGCATCAAGAACAAAAAAAAAATTTGGTTTGAGAATTTGATAATGTTTCTAAATGTTTCTAAATGCAATGTGAATTTTTTGGTGATTTTTAAATACCTAAATGCATTTTTAATTAATTAATTTTCATTAACTAATTAAAAATAAACAATTAAATGATTTAAAAATATTTTTTTAATGCAAAAAATAAAAATAAAAATATTTTTGGGTTCTGAAAATTAATAAAAGATTTGATAAAAATTTTCAGAATTTTTAAATGCATTTTGCTATTTTAAATAATTCGTGGAAATTAAATAAGAAACAAATAAAATAAAAATGAAATTAAATGAAAAAAGAGAAAGTCAAATGATCCAAGGGTTGTGGTTTAAATTCAGGGAAGCGGGAATTGACTGCGCGCGTGAACGAACGGCTCAAATTCAAACTTGCTTAATTATGATTAAGCCCTAATCAGAAACCCTAATGACTTTCAGATGACCGGAACAATGTTCCGGTCATCTTCTCCGGCCAGTCAATTTCTCAATCTCACTCAAAACGCATCAAAACCTCACAAAACTCTCCAGAATCAATCTATGAACATCACTAAACATAAACCCTACAACAAACAACATTTATTTTTCGTGAATCAAGAGAAACAAGCAAAAACATTTTCACGGGAAAACTTTCAGACAGCCAATACATGCTTGTTTCTTGACCATTTTCAAAACCAAACACATCCAGATGATCAGTGCAACTCATAGAATCCTTTTATAACAAGAAATTAAAGTTCTGGAAAAAAAGTTCTTGAGCTCACCTGAACTGGAGCTTTCGAAATAGGGACTTTCTGGCTGCTTCTTTGGTCCAAACAAGCTCCAATGATCCTCCCCAGAAGTTTGTGACACTTAGCTGGAGTTTATATGGCCTCCAGAGAGAGTTTGCAGAAGCTCAGGTCAATGGAGTGTTGAAATCGTGTTTTTGATTATGGAGGTTTCAGGCCAAAACAATGGTTGAGAAACGATCAGAGGATCATGGTGAGTGATTTGGTGAAGTTTGTTTTGATGTTTGAAGGCTGTGTTGTAAGATTCGAAGCAAAATGCATAAAGGGAGGTTTTTTGAGAATGCTGGCTTGAGAGATGTTCCAGGCTTGTGTGTCTGTTGTGTTGAGTCTCTTTTGGTCCACTTATCACACTTGGATAGGTCAGAGGAGTTGGTGTGGCACTGTGGGATTGGTATGGGCCATTTTGCATAAAGTTAAGTCTAGGTGTTTCTTGAAGTATGGGCAAGTGGGAGGCTGTGATAGGGGCATGGCTTGGCTCAGCTGAGATCAGGGAGAGCCATGGAAATGGATTAGAGGCAATGCAGCAAGTGGATTAAGGCTTATGAGAAGTTTTGCAACTTTGTGATCCTTTGGCCCTTTTGTGATTACTTGAAGCATAAGTCATGAAATTGGACAAATCTTTGGTGCATTCTGATTTTTAGGCCTTGGTTTATGTTTGTGCAAAGGTTAGAAGTCCATTTGAAGTCACAATTTTCCTTGGCAAGAGGTTTTGCAACTTTGCCTCTTTGGTGCAAAACTTGAAATTATGTGATTTTTCCCAACTTTGACAAGCCATAACTTTTGATCCAAAATGAATTAGAAGGAGTTCTTGTACTTTTTGAAAAGGGAATGATCCATTCTACAACTTTCATGGCTAAAGTTTTCTCATTTGAAGCATTTTTGAATCAAAAAGAAAGGGTTGAAAAACTTTCCCAAAATGGCAAGTTTCCATTACAAGTCATTTTCCCAAAAAGGCAACTTTGCAAATGACTTGAAATTTTTCAATTTTGTGAACTTACAACATCTTCTATGATCAAATAAAGATCATACACAATCAAAATGATGATGAACACCCTTTGGTTGGGTCATTGGGGCCCTCAGATGCCCTGATTTTACACTGACTTGCTCAAGAAGTCAACTCTTGATCAGATGCCTTCCCCATGGAATTTCTTCATGAAAATTGATATGCATGATCCTTATATCATATAGAGACCAATAGAAATAATAATGACCAAAATATTTGGAGTTATGGCCTTTGAAACCAAAACCCTAATTTCAAGTCATCTGTGCAGTTAAGCTTGGCTCTGCTTCCATGCCTTCCCAGTTCTTGTGATTCTTTGATTTCCTTGACTTCCTGAGGAGATAATATGATGTTTGAACATACATGGACCCCTTTTAAGTGATTGATGACCCTTGGAGTGGCTCAAATGGCTCTTGGATTGCTCAGATCACAAACCCTAGATGCAGATGACTTTGAATCAAAGCAATGAAGCAAATATGCAATATGAGATGTTATGATTGAACTTATGCATATGAAGAGATCACAAGCCAAGGTGTGAATGGGTGAGGGCAAATTTGGGGTGTTTACAGTAGCACACATATGAGATGGGAGGGTTGTTTACAAGTTTGCATGAACCTTGACCTTCAACATACCCACTTCATCAGTGTTGTTCAAATGATATGATCCAGTTCTATGTGTCTCTTTAGTTCTTAATTCTGGTATTCTGCACAAAGGCAATAGTATTATTATGACTCTTCATAGACACTCAGCTCACTGATTAATATCAACATCAGATCATTGATCACATGCCAGTGCATTGCATAACATCATTTGCATGCTTGCATTCCTAATACATGTCTATTCATTTGAAATATTGCATACCCCATACTCGATTCTAGTTATAGGTATTGTTCTATAAGTATGGAAGACAAGAAAATGACCAAGTGCTTTTATATTCTCCAACCCCATAAAGCTGGAATTAGGGGATAGGATGCCCTAAAAATGAATAGACATGTCATACGCATTAATTGCATGCATTTCAGATTTTCATTTTAACAGGTTATCCAGATATCTTAACATATTCAACTTCAGATAGTATAGCTGATCAACACATTCATCGACATCCAACCCAAAGAAACCGAGTAAGAATGGCTGAGCAAATGCACAAATATCTCACTAAGCTCCGACAGAGGATGGATCAGTTCATAGAACTGATGACTGACATGGATCAAAATTAGGAGCGCCTTAGATTGATGGTTGAGAAACCCCAAGGAAATGGTAATAATGAAGCACCTGTTGAAAATGTGGACTTGAATGCTGCCCGTAACGGAGTGCCAATTCCAAATGGGGTTGCTGCCCGTAATGTGGTTTTGGAAGACACACAAGAGGACCAGTTCACTCTACTGGATGCTGATGTGGGTAACGTGAACGGGATTAATGATCGAAGGTATGAAGAGCTGGCAGAGAAGATTAGGGCCATGGAATGTCATAATTCCCTGGGCATTGATGTAACCAATCTGGGGTTGGTTCCTGGTGTCAGAATCCCTCCTAAGTTCAAGGTGCCCTCATTCTAGAAGTACAATGGCATTATGTTCCCTAGAACTCACATTCAGGCATATTTTGGAAGAATCCCAGCTCACACTGATGACGAGAAACTGTGGATGCACTTCTTCCAAGATAGCTTATTTGGAGCTTCGTTGAGCTAGTACATGAAGCTAAGCAGGGTCTCTATCCGGAAATGGAAAGATTTAGCTGAAGCTTTTCTCAACCAGTATCAATATAATATTGATATGGCTCCAAACCGCACCTAGTTGCAGAACTTTTCTCAAGGATCTAAAGAAGGTTTTAAGGAGTATGCCCAAAGGTGGCGTGAGCTGGATGCCCAAGTTCAACCACCGTTGCTAGAATGAGAAATGGCTGACATGTTCATGGGTACCTTGCAAGGTGCATTCTTGGATCGTCTGGCCACTTGCCCGTCCATCGGTTTTTCTGATATTGTCTTGCAGGAGAAAGGATAGAAAACTTGCTGAAGTTGGGAAAGATCCAAGACTTAAGTGGTGTTGGTTCTTCTGACATGAGGAAGCCTTTTGCCAACGGCCAAAGAAGAAGAGAATGAGAAACCAATGTTTTACACAGGGGACGGGGTAGAGATCGTTCTCAAGGATACTACCAAGCAGTTGCAGTGACTATCCTACACCACAGGTTCAACAACAACCTCAGGGTCAGCAACAACAAGCACAAAGAACATTTCAACAAAGAACAAGAGTGAGGGATCGCAAAATTGACCTTATCCCATTGGCGTATTCCATATTGCTTCCAGAGTTGCTTAAATTGAACATGGTCGAACTTCGTACCATGGGGGCTCCTTCGGATGACAATTTACCATCACATTTTGATGCAAATGCCAGGTGCAAATTCCATTCTGGTGCCCAGGGGCACACTATTGAGAAATGTTGGGCTTTTCAGAATAAGGTACAAGACCTAATTGACTCCAAGGAAATCAATTTTCCCCTCCCCCAAATGTACTCTGAAATACAATGCCTAATCACATTGGAGCCGGAGTGAATGTTGTGAATGAAGGGGAAAGGTTTGATTGATAAAAAAGTTATTGCACCAGATGGTCTATTTTTAAGTTGAAATCTTCGAATTAATCACCTAGTTTGCAAAGGTATAGAAGCAATAAAGCCAGAAGTATTCAAATACCTTTAGTAATGGCAATTATGTGTTTGTTTTTCTTCAATGCATTTTCCTCCCTAGTGGGGGGAACTATGTCACTCTGATTCTTCATTGGTCATGGGTCAATGGAGATACGTATGCAGAAGATCGTCTGGTCTTTGCGAGCAACCTTATGTTTCAACTTTACTTCTCAATGTTACTCCCTACAAGGTCAGAATAATTGGAAGAGGAAGTACGATTACCATGTTGGGCATGTGGACATTTAATTGAAGATTGCAAGCCCATGGAAAATATACGGATCACTGAAAGTATCCAAGACTGATAAGTCCAGATGGAGTCAAGTCTCCTCAATGATGTCAATAATTTAGCTTATTTACTGCATTTTCATTTGTAGTTTCTTTTATTTGCTAAACATTTGTCTACATGTATGAAACTTATTTGTTTTAGAACGATAATCATAATAAAACGCACATGTTTTTCTTAAAGTTAATTCATTCGTATTTACTCATAATTGTGTATGTGCATTGCAATACCAATTGTCATGCTTAAACTCTATGAGGGAGGATGACGAAATAAAAACGCAAAAATCTCTAATTGTGTGCTCTTGAATAAGACCATGTTGATGATGTACATGCATTGTTTTAAATCCCTAAATACTAGAGATATAAGGGAGATAGACCCTCTCTAATCCCTTTGAGCCTTGAATTATGATTTTATTTTTGCACGAAAAAACCCTTACATGTAACCCATGGGCAGGGTAAGTGTCAGCTAGTTGGACCGAACATTCAGACTTTCACAAAGAAGTGGATCTGAGGATCCATTACATTTGCATTGTACTAATCAAGATGTCCAAAGACCAGAAACCACAATGGTGATACTAATCAAGAGGTCTAAAGACTGGAAGCCACAATGGTTATCCTTCATCGACCAAAGAACGAGGCAATCACAACCCCCACAAAGCAATCAAGACAAACAGTGTCATATGATTTGTTCAAAAAAAAGAATCGAAAAAAAAGAAGAAATGAAAAAGCCCGTTAAGTCGAACATGAAAACAAGAGACTTAGGAAAAATTTAGGGCATCCCGCTGGACTTCGTAATCAAAGATTCATAAGAATCAGTCCAGGAAAAAGTTAGGGATAAGCAAAAGAACGCAAAAGCGAAAGACAAAAAGGATTACACAAGAAAGATCCTTAAAACAAGAACATAGTCGTGTGATACAGACACAAAAGACAATAAAGGTGACTGACTCCCAACAATAACCTGATTGGTGCTTGAACCATTAGCAACAATGGTTCCTCAACCAACACGAAACCCTTTTGAAAGGTGAGCGCTTGTGAGAGTTAGCTTGAACATAGGAATGGAGAACATCACGAAGATGGGTTGGCACAAATAAACTTCAAGCCTATATCCTTTGTTTCTATAACCGTGAACCAGACCATGATACAACCCTTAAAAGTCCTAACTGATACAGGGTTATTTTGAGAGCGTACTACCACGAGACTGCGTTCTTGACTCCTATGAGTTATGCTAAAAGATTTTTGTTAGTATTGCATGTGCATGCTTTTTTTCATAAAAAATAATGTTGTGTCTTAACCAGTGATTCGCTCACAAAGGTTTGCGACATCTTTTTCAAAAAACTTCAAGATTAACATGTATGTTGCATTAGATTAATCATTCTCAGAATAAACATTTTCTGCTTGCATATATTTGTTTGACATCAAAGAAGTTCACATATGGAACCTCAGTCCAGAAGCTTGATCTTGCCAAGTTGAGAAGTTTGAAACTTCTGAAGGACAATCATGTCGAGGTACACTTTTCCAAGAAACTCCATTGAGTAGGGACTTTCCCAACTAGTTGTGGTAAAAGCTAGCCAATCCGGGGTAGTTACATCGAGCAATATCCTTATAATTTTAGCCAAACTAGGGCAATCACTTCGAGATTCAAATTTCTCCAAGAGCAATTAGTGCGGGTATTCCTTCAAAGATCAGTCAGTCAAGGGCAAAACTACTTATAGACTCATACTAAGGCAGGCCACCCCAATAGCACGAGAATTCACTCTTCCCTGAAAACAAAAATTCGGAGGCACCTATCCAAGGTTTAGGATACTGAGGCGGTTGTACTCATGAAGGTTTTATATGTCGCCCTTTTGTCATAACTCTTACTGATTGAGTCCATTACCCATCTAGCGATCTCTCGTCAAGCCAATTCTCTCGTTCATCACTTCTGGTAGCTGCAAGCTCATCTGTGTTGACAATGGCTACCTCCCCAGTAAGGTTATTATGCTAATTCATATGATCACTATGATACCTAAGAGTTTAAAGACACCAAGTCTTTTGTAAAATCCTCTTGAGTTAAAGTCCAAGCAAAAGAAAATAATCCCCAGCACGAGACTACTTGAAATCTTTCCTCCTCAGCAGGATGTGTTTTAGTTTTGTTATTCTCAACAGATGGATGGAAGTTATGTCTAGTAGAGGGCATCACAAACTTTTTCTCTTCAACATATTTCCTTGATTTGGTTCCTCAGCAGATCCAGGGTGGCTCTTGTTCCCCCAGCAGATCTCAGGCGGATTTTTCTCTTCCCCAATAGATCTCAGAAGATTTTCTTACTTCAAGTAGAGCAATAAGGAATGATAATCCCAAAGTAGAGAGTCGTCTACCCGTGGTGAAATATTTCTTACAAGAATCCAAGTATTCCCGGCAGTCAGTTGAATGCTGCCTTTCCTCACAGAGGTTTGGAAAATTAGGGTTGACAGAGAGTTCTCCTCAGCAGAGCCTTGATAAGACGTTTCCCCATCTAAGCCGGAAAGTTTTCGGTCCCCCAGCGGAAATTTATGGGTGAGATTCGACCCTAGTAGTTGAAGTATCCCCTATCAGGGCCCTCAAATCTAAAGTCCAATTTATTTTTTGGCAAATGTGATAATTCTTGACATACAGATTATGCACGCTCTTCTCCAGCAGAGATGTTATCCCCGCAGGACTTCTCAAGATCGAATCAGCGATCATTGCATTCTCAGCAGAGTCAGTAGGGATTTGTGACCTCCTCCTCAAGAGATCCCTCTACATTCACATCATTTCATTGGCGCAGTCAAAACTTAGTGTTCCCAGTGTCATGTGGAATTATTCCATGTAGTTCAACATATGCATATGCATACCCAACATAATCCATGTTTGATATCTTGCAAAGTCCAGCCGTAGATTGGCCAAAGTCCATCCTCAGGGTGGAAAATTCCTAAAGTCCAACTGTAGATTGACCAAAGTCCATCTCAGGGTGGCCAACTTCTAAAGTTCAACCGTAGATTGGCGAAATTCCATCCTCATGGTGGCAAATTTTATAAAGTCCAATCGTTGATTGGCGAAAGTCCATCCTCAGGGTGGCAAAATTTCTAAAATCCAACCGTAGATTGGCGAAAGTCCATCCTCAGGGTGGCAAAATTTCTAAAGTCCAACCATAGATTGGCGAAAGTACATCCTCAAGGTGGAAAAATTTCAAAAGTCCCCCGTAGTGTGGCAAAAGTCCCCATAGTGTGGCAAAAAGTTCCCCGTAGTGTGGTAAAAGTCTCCCGTTGTATGGTAAAAGTCCCCCATAGTGTGGCAAAACGTCCCCCGTAATGTTGCAAAAAGTCCAACCGTAGATTGGTGAAAGTCTGTCCTTAGGGAGGAGAAATTCTTAAAGTCCAACCGTAGATTGGAGAAAGTCCATCCTCCGGGCGGTGAAGTTCTTAAAGTCCAACCGTAGATTGGAGAAAGTTCGTCCTTAGGATGGCAAGGTTCTTGAAGTCCAACCGTAGATTGGCGAAAGTCCATCCTCCGGACGACGAAGTTCTTGAAGTCCAACCGTAGATTGGCGAAAGTCCGTCCTCAAGGTGGTAAAGTATCTGAAGTCCAACCGTAGATTGGCGAAAGTTCATCCTCCGGGCGGCGAAGTTCTTGAAGTCCAACTGTAGATTGGTGAAAGTCCGTCCTTAGGGTGGCAAAGTATCTGAAGTCCAACCTTAGATTGACGAAAGTTCGTCCTTAGGGTTGCAAAGTATCTGAAGTCCAACCATAGATTGGCAAAAGTCCGTCCTCGGGATAGAAAAGTATCTGATGTCCAACCGTAAATTGGCGAAAATCCGTCCTCAGGATAGAAAGGTATCTGAAAGTCCACCCGCAACGTGGCAAGTCTGCAGTCTTCTGGCATCCCTCAAAAGGAATTCCCCGGTTACTATTCTTCCCGTCAGAGTCATCCAAGAAGAGTTCATATGGTCGAGTTTATATATCGTTTCTTCTTCTCCATCAGAGTGAAAATTTTCTAGTTGTTTTTGGTATTCAATCCCTGCATACCTCAAACGTCTGAAAGCAACTTCTATCATCCATTCAGCTCTATAGTGATTGAATAGGGACAGCTGTAACACCACAAAATTTTCCCTCTTATTTATCACCAATTTCAAGTAGCTTATGCTTCATTTCCATGTCATTTTGCATATCCTTGCATGCATTGCATTTAAATCATAATAAAAATAAAAAAATAAAAAAATATCATGCATCATCAGTTGAGGCATATGGTATGTGATCAAGGGTTATTCGGTGGTAAGATCAATTATCGGGTCTCAGAAGAAAAATAATCTCAGAACGAACGACAGAGGCCAGATATCCAAGATTTCCCACCAAAAAATAAAATTTCAAATTTTTGGTCAAGTAACCAGTTACCTCCTAGGTAGTAACCGGTTACCATGTGCAAAATTTGGAAAAAAATGCCATTTTTCAACTTTTGAGGCTTTTCTCACTTTTCCACTTCACCTTGCATTACACTCTACTACTTGTCTAATGGAATCTTCTAGTTCATTCCACTATATTCCTAGGAAATATTTAAAGGAATATTCTAGGGAATATTCCAAGAATATTCTAGTAGCTTCCTAACTAACTTTTAACTAACTCCTAAGCTAACCCCAAACCTAAGTCTCAAGCTAATGCCCAAGCCTCGCTCCTAACCCAAACCACTCTCCAAACCTAACATGTATATAAATAATTTTCATTCCAAACCAAAGATCAACACTTCAGTTTTCACATTTTTCTCTCATCACTATCATTTTTCTCTCACTTTTCTCTCATTTTCCAAAACCCCACACAAAACATCATCTTCCTAAATTCTTCAAGTTTTTTATTGAAACTTGAAGAATTTGAAGCTAAACCTCCATCATTGCATTGATTTCATGGATTATTGAAGATTTTTCTACTGTTTTGGTGATGATTTCATATCTTGGAAGTGATTCTTGAAGAGTTTCATCAAGGTTTTCATCAAATCTCATTATTTTTCGTATTCTCGCGGAAGAGCATCGGATCTACGATTTTCTCTTCTATCGCGTGTTGATTCTTCATTGCAACAATTACCAAAGCAAACCTCCGCTTTGTAGGTTGGTGAATCTTATAATTACATTTGTTTTAAATTATTTCGTATGTTCTCGACGCGCGTGTTCTTCATGTTTTGTTAATTTTTGACACTTTAATCTATTGGATCATTAGGGTTTAGAATCTTGATGTGTTTGTGGTTTTAATTTGTGTTAAATTGTTGCAATTAGGTGTAATTTTCGTGCTAAATTGATAGGCATTAAGTTAAAGCTTATTTGAATAAGTTGCTGCTGAATTTTCCAAGAAAATGCAGATTTTTTTATTTTGGTCTCAGAGTAACCAGTTACCTCCTAGGTAGTAACGGGTTACTTGTGTTAATTTTTGCATAAAACGCCATTTTTTGAACTGGTAAACCGATTACCACTTAGGTAGTAACCAGTTACCACTGAACGCGAATGGAAAATTCTTGTTTTTTCTTGCATTTTGGGTATCCATTCCCTCTCCAATCATCATGGATTTTAAGTATATGATTTTAGGGAGTTTTTAGGAGTTGTTTTGGTGTAGGTTCATGTAGTTTCGGCATCTTTCGACGTGCGTGTTGTTCATTTCCGATTTTTTTGCATAATTGTTGAATTTATCTTCATGATGAATTGTGAATGTTGTTACTATGTTTGAACTTCATTGTTAGCATGTTAATTATGAGTTAAAGTTCTGTTTTGCATTGTTTGCATGATCGAGGCATGTTTCAGATACTTACGCGCATAGTCGAATATGTTGTATCTTACTTGAAAGTGCATAATCCACATGTTTTCATTCATTCTTTATTATTTGTTTGGTTGTGTTTTATTGTCAATGTTTGCATCCTCACATATCCATGTTCATATCAACCATGTTGTATCCATTGATGATTGTTGTATGATGCATATTCATGTATTATTGTTCATGCATTTACATGATAAAATGATTAAATTTTGCCATGTTTTCATTGCTGTATTTTGAAACATAAGTTATTAAATGTGTGTTGTATTGCATTGTTTTACACTTTTTACGCCTATTTTCATGATGTTTGGTAGCTGTAATAGGTTGTTTGCATGTCATGTGCATTTAGGTAGCTGATTGTGAGCTGAAGAAATGTTGTAGCTATTGACTTTGTGTTTTGCTTATCTTTTAGGCATCCTTAGCCTTAGGTTTGAGTCTAATTTAGATCATAATCGTTTTAGGAGATGTTTGGTACTTAATTGTCCTCCCTTTCATCATTTTTGATTAACTTTTCTAACCTTTTCAGGGGCTAACGGTAATTGAAAAATGTGGGTGTGCACCTACATTCTACCTTCTCTTTTAAGCATTCTCTTGTGTGATTGCGATAAGCATTTTATGCTTCTTTGACATTCACTTTCTTATAATCCCTTTGAGTTCTAATCTTATCTTCAATCCTTGAAGTGAGTTAGAATTTTCTTCTTTCTCTTATGGGATTAGAATACCTCACTAACCATATAATCTCCATTGTACAATAACTTAGGGTGAGTCTTAGTTTCCCTTAGTGTTTTTTTCATTTTTCCAGTTGATTCTTCCTCTCTCTCATCTCTAAACAAAATCAAAATATCTAATAAAGGTTTAGCTTTCTCATGTGCCAAGAGACTTTCACATGGGGTACTTGCACAAATTCCAAATGGGGATGAGGTGTAGGGTATCTATCATGATGAATAAGTCTTAGCATGAGGATGCTTCACAAATAACACCTAAAAAACACTTCTTCTAAAAAATAATCAACAGACAACGCGTCTTATCTTCTCATCTCCCACTCTTTGTGGACGATTTATGACTTGTCTCGACAGTTCGATAACGAAACGGTAACGCACTCGATTCAGCAAGCCTGCAACACCTGAATTAAAGCTATGGAAACGTCACTCTAACAAACACAAACAAATTGCATCCCTAGTTAGGGGAACTACGACGAATCTGATTCTTATTTCCCATGAGATACGTAGGCAGTGAGGTAGGGCCCATTCGAGAACACTCTTTATTTTCCCTACATTTTAAAATATTATTTTCTTTCTCTTTTCCAGTTCCAGTAGCAGTTTCAGTTCAACAACAATTTATTTCTCACCCTTTGAAACAGTTCAATCAAGCGTGGATCCCGTCGGGTACGACGGACGATCTGGGGTGCTAATACCATCCCAGTTCGTAACTGACTCCCGAACCCAGTCTTTATGGTTCGCAAGACCTTGTTCTTTCCTTCTTTTTGGTTTGTGCAGCATTACCTTTCCTTCATTCAGGATAAAAATTTCTGGCTGACAACTCTACTTTTTTCCGTGTCACTTTCACGTTTGTACTAGGATGAAAATTCTGGGAGCGACAAACATGCACTCTATATCAAAGTGCAAAGTGGAGATATTTTGATTGTGTGTCTATATGTAGATGATTTGATTTTCAAAGGGAACAATCTAAGCATGCTCGAAGAGTTCAAGAAAGACATGTCAATTGAATTTGAGATGACGAATATGGGGCTCATAACATATTATCTCGGCATCGAAGTAAAGCAAAAATATAAAGGAATTTTTATCACCCAAGTAGGCTATGCCAAAGAAGTCCTTAAGAAATTCCGGATGGATGATGCCAATCCCGTTGGTACCCCAATGAAATGTGGCAGCAAGTTGAGTAAGCATGAAAATAGAGAGATTATGGATCCAACTCTTTACAAAAGTTTGGTTGGAAGTCTATGTTAATTGACAAGTACAATGCCGAATACTCTCTATGTTGTAGGAGTCGTAAGTCGTTACATGGAAGCTCAAACAACAACTCACTTCAAGGAAGCAAAAAGAATCCTTCGATACATTAACAGTACAACAAACTCGGGCTTGCACTATTACTCTTTTAACAATTATGAGATTGTTGGCTATATTGATATCGATTGGAGTGGAGACTTGGATGATAGAAAGAGAACTACTGATTTTGTGTTCTTTATGGGAGATATTTCTTTCACTTGGATGTCAAAGAAGCAACCTATCATCACACTATCAACATGTGAAGCTGAATATGTCGTCGACACATCATGCATTTTTCATGCAATTTGCCTAAAGAATTTGTTGAAAGAATTAAAAATGTCACAAAAAAAGCCTACGGAAATATGTGTTAACAATAAATCAACACTTGCTTTGACAGAGAATCCTGTATTTCAAGAAAGAAGTAAGCATATAGACACTCGTTATCACTTCATAAGAGAATGCATCGAGAAAAAGGAGGTGAAGTTGAAGTATGTGATATCTCGAGATCAAGCTGCCTGCATTTTCACCAAGCCACTCAAATTGGAAACTTTGGTGAAGCTAAGGAGTACTATGCTTGGAGTCACAAATCAAGTTTAAGGGGGATGTTAAAATTATAAACTTGATTTTGGCCTAACTATTATTTGTATTTTTATTATTTTGGACTTAGTTATTTTGGACTTAAATAATTTTGAGTAATATTTCTAGAGAAATCTTGTAGTGTTTAAAGTGTTAGATATTTCTCATGATTGTAATATTTTCTAAAATATTTTTTGAATCTCTAGAGTTGAGAACTCTCTAAAATTAATGTGTCTAAATTTCTCCTTAGAGTACTATCAATAGAGATGTAATCTAACACATTTATATCAAGCAAAATATAAAATTCTCTTTTCCATAAAGAATTATCATATCTATCAAATTTCTATTCAATCCTTTAACATTCTAATAATTTTTTCTAAACAGTAAAATGTCTTATTTCCAACAAATTAATAATTAATTTACTAAATTACTAATTGATGATTAATGATACATATAAACTATATTGAGATTGAATATTCCCATATTATGTCTGTTTATGGAGATAATGACAAACCTTACATTAACTTATTCGCAAAAAGGCTGAGTCATTCAACATTGGGGTGGGGTCCCATGGATCATATGGTAACAATCTGATGCACTCAACCAATGATCAATACTTGCAATAGATGGTATTGTAACGACTAACAACTAAACACACCATGTGTTTGTTGAAAAGTCGAACCAGTTATATGAACACATGTGGTTTTCATAAATTTCTCGATAGGTGTGTGTCGTGGCATTTTGCATTTTTTTGTTTCATGAAATAGCTGTTTTTAAAAATATATGTAGGAAACATTGCACAACCAAAACAGGGCCACCTTAAAGACCTTCAACATGGTTTTGAAGTTAATGGAGAATAATGGTAACTAAGGCTGTTCAAAAAAAACTATGAACCGAACTGAACCGTTAAACTGAACCGAATTGAAGTTAAAATAATCGAATCATTATCTTTGGTTAGTGAACCGAACCATTTATTTATTAACGGTTCTAGAACCGAACCAAACTAAAATAAACCCAACATAACCAATAGTGAACCATTAACTTATTAGAAATTTAGAACTACACTAAATTGAACTTAAAGTTCAAAAATGAAAATCAATTGAAATTTTGAAACTAAAAAAATATGAACCCTAACCTAAATTCCCAAATTTTCTGATTATGGATTTTGGTGATGTTTGTTAAATTCGTTGCCTTAGTGCTTATAGAATAAGCGAGACTACTCATATCTTCCATCTCTAATGGATTTCGTCCAAATTCAAATGTTTGTTCTGGGTTTTGATGTTCAAGGGAACGCATCCAAATTCTAATGGAGATTACTCATATCACTGTAAGTATATGGTTGTTAGTAGATGGTTAGATTCTTTCACTTTATGTTTGATTTAGTTTATGTTTTTATGACTAGTTTAATCTTCATCTATGAAATTGCATAGTAGTCCAGATTTTAGTATGGTATTTGAAGATAAACCCACAAGCTTGATGTTAAGCTGCTTCATAGTTTAATTAGCTTAATACTTTGAATGAATAATGATATTCATGGTAAAGTTATTTAGAGTCTGGTTTAAGTATTGTGCTTCTGTTTTGGTCCAAATGGTGGGCTTTGTTTTGAAACTTGGTATTCTGTGTTCTCTGCGGTTGGTACTGCTTCAATATCTCTATCATGATACTCAACTATTTTTATAAGATCAAGATCAACAACTATTGTGATTCCAGAAATAGGTCTCACATAGATATTCATGAAACAGTCTAGTCTGGTTGTTCTAACATTCTTCTCTTCTCCAAACCAACTCATAGTGAAAGTAGAACACATCACCTCAGAGAGATTCAATCCTCTTTTTGTAACTGAAGAAATAAAAGGAGGATATTTATGTGGAAGCTCTATTGCTAGGAGTTGTTCAGCAACAGATAAGATAGGGAAACTATATCCTTTAAGAATATTATCATGTGTTTCATGTCTTAGGACATGATCTTTTTCAGGGTCATCTAGGCCAATATAGTGGAAAGCTAGTTTGTTCATTGAGATGGGGTATTTGTTTTGGACTATGGTTTGAACAGATAGAAACTCTTCTTTGAGATGGGGTATTTAGATACTGGTTTAAGCATTGTGCTTCTGTTATGATTCATAGTTTATTTAGGTTAATACATTGGTTTCTTATGACACATTTCTGATAATATTTTATTTTGAATGTCACTGATAAGACCCTTGCAACATTATCATTTTCATATTAATTTTATCATGTGTTATGGTTGTGTTTGGATATGGTTGTAATATAATATTTGTGTGGGCTCTTCCTGGTTTCTTCTATTATTTACTTATATCATTATCATTTTCATATTAATTTTATAATAGTCCATTTTTTAGATATGTTTTTATCTTGTGTCAGATGCTCATTGATGAAATTTATTTTTATAATATTGATATTAGAAACTGTTGAGTTCTACCAATGCGCAAATTGATCTTTACTGGTTGGACTGAATTAAGTATGGTTTGGTGGCCAAACAGAATAAAAAAATTGAAATTCAAGAACATAATTAAATTGTGGAATTTTGTTGATATGATTTTTGTTAACATGTCAACCTCATATAGTCTATTTTTAAGTTTGTTATTTTCTAAGCACATTTAGTTTGAATGTTTCCAGAATCTCAGGAAGTAATTTGATTCCAAGGATCCTTTTATGAACTTCATCAAGATCTTAATTAAGTCCCAACAAGAACTTGTATATCCTATCTTTTCCCATCAGTCCCATGTATTTCTTTAGACCCTGTGTATAATACAATTTGACTTCTTTATGTTTAACACAAACTTAAGACATATACAAGAAGGGTGTTAAGTTTTGCAGTGCATGCCACTTTTGCACACAAAATTAAAGTCACAACCACAAACTTAAACAGGATAAATTACAAACCAATAAACAAATAAGACAAAAAATAGATGATGTAATTATACAGTCATAATTAACATGGATTCTGTCAACATGACTACTTAGATTTCATATATTATTTTTGGGAGTTGAAGATAATTTTAAAAATTGAATTTTGTCATGTTAACATTAATGAGGTCGGTTACTACTTTCTGATTTCTATTAGTCTATTTCTATTAGTCTGTTTCTATTAGTCTATTTCTATTAGTCTGTTTCTATTAGTCTATTGTATAAGAAATTTTAAAATGATTTTCATGAAGTTGTAATAGAATTAATGAAGATGTGGTACGCAGGTTTGAGTGAAAAGAGGTCTGGGTGTCATTTGGAAGTTGGTTTCTCTATCTGGCATATATGCTTCTTAGTCTGTCTCAGATTTTCTTTGAGTTTGATTTCCATTATAGTGAGTTTTTTTTCATGATGTTCAAAATTATCGTTGTCCCGATAACTGGATGCATTATTAGTTGTGAGTTCGCCAGTACTGTGGTCTGTGGTATTAGATGAGAGGGGGTTAATGCATTCATATAATGTTTGCCTCGTATCATATTTGTTTTGACATTGTGCACTCATAAAATGTGAAATAAGACAGTAATTATTTGGCCTCAAGTGACTACTATCTATCGTGTCTTGTTATTATGTCACTATTTATAAGCAATTCATTGTCCTGAATATCTGAAAAGTCAAGGCTTTGTTAGTTTTTGACATCTGAATATCTGATAGTGAAGTTTTATCTCTATTAGAGAGACTATGAACTTTGCTTTTGTGGTTATGATGTATGATTTTTATGAACCATAACACCATTCTTATATTGTGTTAATTGTTAATGCTAATATTCAAATCTTAAATTTTATTAAACAGATGACAGAGGAGGTAGAGTATACAAGTCTTACAACTCCAGCTAGCCCTCGTGATAAAGTTATATTGCCACCACATTCCAATGAAAAAAAGCGTCAATTACGGTCTGATATGTGGAACCACTTCACCATGATGGAAGGTGATGAGAAAAAGGCTAAATGTCAATATTGTGGAGTCTTAATTAAGTATAGTAATGGAACAAGTGGTATGAGGACTCATCTCGGTAGATGCACTGCTTATGATCATGATAAAACCCAAGCAACCCATCCAAATAAAAGGAGAAAAACCACTACAGAAGGACAAGTAGGTTGTTCTCAAATCTATTCTAAGTTTGATCAAGATGCATGCCGAGCACAACTTGTGAAAACATTTGTGTGTGTTGAGATTCCATTTCGTTTTGTGGAGAATGAGGAATTTAGAAAACTACTAATCACCTTGCAACCTCGGTTTTATATCCCATCACAATCTACAATGAGGTGTGATATTTGGGCGCTCTACCTTGAAGAAAAGGAGAAATTGAAAAAAATCTTGCCAAATTGTGGAAGAGTTTCTTTGACAACTGACACTTGGACTTCAACTCAAAACTTAAGTTACATGAGTTTGACCGTGCATTTTGTGGATAGTGAGTGGAAGATGCATAAGAAAATCATCAACTTTTGTCAAATAACAGGGTACTCGGGACACGTGATTGGGAAATATGTTGATGATTACTTAAGAAGTTGGGGGTTGAGTCAAGTCATGACCATAATGGTTGACAATGCTTCGGCAAACACCACTATGATTAAGTATCTCAACATAAGGATGATGTCTTAGAGCAATCTTGTTTTGAATGGGGATTTTGTCCACATGCGTTGTTATGCTCATATGTTGAATTTAATTGTAAAATCGGGATTGAAAGAGGATAAAAGTTGCATAAAAAATATTCGTCATGCGGTTAAATATGTCAAGTCTTCTCCAAGTAGACTAGTCACATTTATGAAATGTGCAGTGCAATAAAAAGTTACATACAAAGGTGTTGTTATCCTTGATGTTGAAACCAGATGGAATTCAACTTATTCAATGTTGAAGGCTGCCTTACAATATCAAAAAGCTTTTGACTTGCTCTATGCACGGGATAAGACATTTCGTGAAGAAATGGACAAAACAAACCAGGTAGTTAAGAAAGAGGATTGGACATATGTTGCATCAGTACTTCCCTTGCTTGAGATGTTCTATATATCTACAAATCGTTTGTCTGGATCATTATATGTCACTAGTGCTTCATATATGGCAGAGGTATTCACCATTGGAATAGGGATCAATAAGCATTTAAAGAGTAATAATGAACACATAAAAAATACGGCGAGTAAGATGAAAAGTAAATTCAACAAATATTGGGGATATCCTGACACACTAAACATCTTACTATTGATTGCTTTTGTTCTTGATCCAAGGGTGAAATTGTCTATTGCAGAGTTTTATATTGATCTTTTATATGCTAACACCGGAAAAGTCGATGATTTAAAGAAAAAAGTGAAGTCTTCTCTTTCAAAACTTTATGTTGAATATCGAGGTTTTGACGACTCTCAATCTAGCCAACTAGACACACCACCAAATGAGGATGATGATGATGATATTTTCTGTCACTATAGTCAAGAAACTGGGCATAAGTCTGATCCTATGACTGAAATTGAATCATATCTACAAGAAGCACGGGTGCCACACGTTAAAACGGTTGAGTTTGATATCTTAGGTTGGTGGAAAGCCAACTTAACTAGATATCCTATTTTGGCAAGCATAGCTCGGGAAGTGTTGGCTATTCCCGCCTCTACCGTAGCTTCAGAATCTGCTTTTAGCACTTGCGGAAGGGTTGTTAGTGATTATCGCACTTGTCTAACTCCAAAAATGGTGGAAGCTCTTGTTTGCACACAAGACTGGTTGAAAGGAAAATCATTCTCCTTATTTTCTGAGGAAGACCTTGATGAGATCCATCAATTAGAGCAATGTAATTTCTACGAACTGTCTCTTAACTGAAAACTTGTCAATGCTTCTGATCAAAGTGCTGCTAGAAATTCTTCACAATTTCCTCATCATTAAGATTTTCTAATCTATGTAGGAAACATATACTAATGTTATTGGCTAAATTGTAGTATGTGTGAATACTTGATTGGTTTTTTGTGCTGTATTTTTAATTAGATCTTGATGCATTTAGTGTACATGTGATTGTGTGTGGAATGACAAAATGGATCACTTCAGTTTATTTTCTAATTAAAATGGATCACTTTAGTTTGATCACATGGTTTATGAGATATTTCTTTTATATACTTGTGAGAGTTGCATGTTATTGATATAACTTACTGTTTTTGATGAATCAGAAATTTGGAGTTGGAACTTATTTGTATTTGACATTTGGATTATAGAAGCACTTGTTTGTTAATGATTCTCTTTATGACTTTTATTTACTTTCTTTGAACTAATATTGGAAGTAATTTTTTATTCTGTTTTGTAGAGATAACATCTCCGACATCGGCTAATTTTGATGATGATGATGATGATGATGATGAAGACCTTGCAAGTTAAAAGAGTATCAGAACAACATAGTTTGATTTTAGTTCATTTTGGTTGGCACATATTAATTATGATATACTATTGGGAAAACTCTTTCTTGGAATTACTTTTGGTTTTAATTAAGGAGTTACTCATGTTTTTATGAGACAATTTTGGCATAGGAATCTTGGTATCAATGTAAAATAAGTTTAAAATAAGTGTTTTTATCAGTTAACATTTGAATTTAATATCTGATACTATGGGTACTGTATGTGCATTAAGCATGTACCTTAACCTTTAGAGCTCTTCACGGCGTGCCATGCGATGCTGGGATTAACCATCCAAATCAATATTTAAATGATAGTCAAAAGATATTGCAGCCAAAGGTATATTAAAAGCTGTTAAAATAAGAGCTTTTAAAATAAGTCTAAAATAAGTGCTTTTAAAATAAGTCTAAAATAAGTGCTTTTAAAATAATTTTAAAATAAGTGCTTTTAAAATAAGTTTAAAATAAGTGCTTTTAAAATAAGAGCTTTTAAAATAAGTCTAAAATAAGTGCTTTTAAAATAAGTCTAAAATAAGTGCTTTTAAAATAAGTTTAAAATAAGTGCTTTTAAAATAAGTTTAAAATAAGTGCTTTTAAAATAAGAGCTTTTAAAATAAGTCTAAAATAAGTGTTTTTAAAATAAGTTTAAAATAAGTGCTTTTAAAATAAGTTCTTTTAAAATAAGTTTAAAATAAGTTTAAAATAAGTTCTTTTAAAATAGATGCTTTTAAAATAAGTTTAAAATAAGTGCTTTTAAAATAAGTGCTTTTAAAATAAGAGCTTTTAAAATAAGTTTAAAATAAGTGCTTTTAAAATAAGTCTAAAATAAGTGCTTTTAAAATAAGTCTAAAATAAGTGCTTTTAAAATAAGACTAAAATAAATGCTTTTAAAATCATGTTAGTTGTGTCTGAAATGATTTTTTTTTAAATAAGTGCTTTTAAGTAAAATAAGTTTAAAATATTTTTTTTATTAAATAATATAAAAAAACAAAGTATAATGGTTCGGTTCTTTAATAAATAGTTCGGTTTGGAAAATTTTGTCTTCTAATGGTTTGGTACAGTTCGGAGTTCCGAACCGTTATAGAAAACCAAAAATTTTGGTTCAGTTCAGTTCTAAAAAAAATGGAAACGGTTCGGTTCAGTTTGGATGACCTTATATAATGGTTCGGTTCGGTTTGGTTCAGTTTTCTCACAAAACCATACCATGAACAACCATAGTGGTAACAATGGAAATGTAAATTGATTTAGATGATTCAATATTATGTTCAAGGTTAGATGATTCAATCTTATGTCAAGTTTGTAAATAATGGTCACACAGTTGCATAAATGTTTTTGAAGTTTTAACTGATATAAATGTTGCGACACTAATCTGCAGATAATTTATTCTTTATTACAAAAACAATAGCATTCATATGAAACATGTAAACTATTGTGTATGCAACAAATGATCCTGCAACTCCACCTGTGATACCACCGAAACATTTATGGAAAATATATAAATGTTCCTGCATGGTCCGCTATGCTTCTTCCTACCTGTCAAACTGAAGAGTATAACACTATTAAATCGTAATGGTTGTTACACAGCCATAACGACATTTTGTCAAAACTATGATTATAATGGTGATTTAACTTTTTTTAGAGACACTTTATCTCCCTTTCTTTTTATTATGGTTGCGGAATGTTTTGCGGTTATGGTTAGAAGAGCGGTGGCTACGGGTTTAAGTAAGGGATTCAAAGTAAATGATGACGTTAATCATTGCTTACTACAATTCGCAGATGACATTGTCTTGGTTAGCGATGGAGGAAGGGGAAATTTCTGGGCGTTCAAATCAATCTTAAAGGGTTTGAATTGATATCAGGCTTGAAAGTCAATATGCATAAAAGTTTCCTGTTCGGTATTGGTTGACAACTTCATGAGGGTTGCAGAACAGTTTTTAGCATGTAGGATTGGATCGTTTCCTTCAAATTTCTGGGACTCAGGGTAGGCGATAATCATAGAAGACTCGCATATTGGAAACCAGTGGTTAATTATTTCAAAAGAAGATTGTCTCCATGGAAAGATCAATTACTATTTATCGGAGAGAGGATAACCTTAATAAACTCGTTTTTGACTAATTTGACAATCCATCGTTTTTCTCTTTTCAAGGCACCAAGAAATTTTTTGGATGATGTCTTTACTATTCAAAAGAATTTTCTATGGTACAGATCAGATGAAAGAAAATGATTAAAGGCATGGATAAGTTGGAATTTAATTTGCAAGCCAAAGGATAAATGAGGTCTTAGTTTGAAAGATCTAAGATCGTTCAACAAAGCTCTTTTGTTAAAATGGCTTTGGAGGCTACTAAATTAACCACATGCAATCCGGACAAGATTAATGTGCAAAAAGTATGGCGACTATGTTAAAACCATTATGACCATGGAGACCTACACAAAGAAACTGATTGATTCTTTTATGGTGGATGCACATTATGAAGCTTAATGGTGTTAAAAAATTTATCCCTTTTAAAGATATGGTCACAGTCAAGCTGGGAGATGGTGAGAAAACACCATTTTGGACTTCGTAGTGGTTGGGTAGCAACACCTTGATGGATCTCTTTTCGGGTCAGTACTTCATTACTTAAAAGCATGACGATGCTACTAGAAATGGGATTGTGAGGGGGGAACGTCTAGACTTGGTTGCAGGTTTGTTGTCCTACTACTTCTAACTCGATAAAGTATGTGGAGTTATCTGAAATTAACACCCTACTGCATGATGTTATTCCTGCTAAGGATTTCCAAGGATAATTTTTATGGCCTATATGGAGTTGTCTAATTGTTATACTGTTAGTTCCTTATACATTTTATTGGTGCTGGCTGCGGGGTATGTTGGTTTGGAGGATCATGTCAAGGCTATTATGAATTGATTTTGGAAATCTATCATTCCTTCAAAGATTAAGGTGTTTGGTTGGAGGTTAATTCTCGTCCCACTCACAACTAGAAGCAATCTTATCCATTGTTGTATCATCTCTAACCCTCACGACCTTGTATGCGTCTTCTGTTTTGGGTCATTGGAGGAGACTTATCTAGAGGGGGTGAATAGAACCTAAGTTAAAAAACTTTACATAAAATTGTTTTAAAGAATTTAACAGCTAGCGGAAGTGACTTGGATCGAATAGTCTAAACCGAATCGATATCGAAAAGCTCAGAAATGCATATATGAAAACTAATCAATGATAAATATAAAAAAAAAATCAATCAATATGATTTTAATCACAATCATTTTAATTCTACACAAAAGTAACGTTTACTTCCAATGACAAAATACACAAAAATGCAATTGGGACAAATTATCGAACACACTGTGTGTAATCAATTTTGTTTAGAATTTTGTATAGTTTTATTGATTTGAAAATCCACCCCCAATCTAATAGATTGTGATCAACTCAACAAAACATTTTTCAAAATATTATCAAAATGTTTAACAAAACGTATTGATGTTGATTCTAACACTTTCTCTTTCCTTGATATAAGCTTGATCAAGTCACCCAACAATACCAATTTCATTCATCATCTCACCCCACTCCTTTGCATGAAACCCCATGTTCTTCAAAGCTTTCACTCGATCGAATCCAAATAAAGATTTGTTGTAACCTAAGATTTTCCCATTTGATTCACCGTCTCACACTAGTCCTTTGCAAGAAACCTCGTTCTTCAAAGCTTTTACTCGATCGAATTCAAATTGCATGATCTTGTACAAAACCTTAAAATTCCCAATTGATCTTGAAGGAAAACCCCATCTTTGTTTTCTTATTTGAAACCTTCAAAGATATCAAAATCACTTAAAAGCAATGACGCATGAATGAAGTGTGTGTGTGTGTGTGCAAGTTAGAAGAAAAAAGGAATGGAAAAGGTTTGAAAAAATCATGAATTTTTGGAAGAAAAAAAATGTTGCATGTGTCGACCTATGTATGTTATGTGTCGACACATTCGATACATGTCTCGATCTGTATAGGTCATGTGTCAACTTGTATAGATCGTGTGTCGACCTATGCAGCCAGCACATCAAACAAAGGCTACATGCTTTAAAAATGAGTTACATGTGTCGACCTGTAACTCGTATGTGTCGACACATAGAGTTTTTTTTGTCTACGTGTCGACCTAAAATGCTTTATGTGGCGACACATCAAACATAAGCTTACATTCTTTAAATATTATCCATATGTGTCGACCTGTAACTCGTATTTGTCGACACATAAACCTGTTTTTCACATAAAAACTTGTCTTTAATGCATACAACATTTTCTAAATCATTTTTAATGCATGAAACCTTTTCTAAACCATGACCAAAATGTTTTATGCTTTATAATGCTAATATGTACATTAAGACACATATGATATCATCCATTATACATAAATGCTAAAGGATCCTTATTTTGACATCATACAAAATACATTTATCAGAAAGTTGCATTCATAATGTTGTGTTTTCCATACGAGGCGTAAATTCCCTTATATGCTTAAGTCATTGTTCTATTATGTAAGTTTACATAAGTAGTACAAAGATGAAAAGCTTAAGTCAATAATCGATAAGATATTTTATTAGAGCCGAGTGAACCCATAGGATAGGCGAACTCGATTCTTTGCAGGTTAAAGGCAAGGACAAGATTTACTGATGATGTTTCAAAGACTTTGTTATCGTTATCTTTTGATGTGAACCATGTGCAATGAGGATATTGTACATAGATATTAGATTTTATTTAGGCACTAATGTATGTCATGTGTCATACATTGTATTTTACGATATGTACATGTATATAATGATGTCGTCGGACACTTGTGTTGTATCAATACCAATTGATATTTCCTATAATTTATTTTCTATATGTACATTATACGTGGTGTTAGATGAAACCGAGCAATCTTATTTATTGTCCTTGGAAATACTGTTTCAATTTCTTTCATCAAAGCAAGATCTCTATCAGTCAAAATCATTTGTGGCCATAATCCTTACTTAGTAAATAATTTTTTCAACTTATCCAATACCCAAGAAAAGTTCTCTATCTGCTCAAATTCCACATTGGCAAATGCAACACCAAATGTTAACTAAGTTGATGTCTATTCGCACATGGTTTTTGCGCGAACAATCGTTGGCCTCCTGTCGAAGGTTTACTTGTGAGATCGGCCACATAAATCCCATAACTGCTTTGAAGTATTAAGTTTATGTAGATATTCGTAGCGTGGGATGCTAGAATGGTATTTTTTTATGTAAGTATAGAATAACTTGATAAACTTTAAAATACTTGGTAATGTAAAAACTAGAAAAAGGATAGCAAAATATACTGAAATGATTTGATAATTAGATATACTTAAAAAGAAAACACTTGGATGTTATCATACATTTCTGTGAAACTGGCTCGTTTCTCTTTAATTCTTGGTACTTTGAGTATTTTTCTCATACAATGTTCAGAAAATGTGAACTTTCTAAATGGCACAAAATTGCACTTATATGGGACACAATGTAATTGCCTTGTCTATTATCGTTGAATCTGAGTGTGACACGTGTCACCCACTGCTTTGTAATTGCCAACATATTTTCCCACTATCTTTGGCTTTGTCACTGGATTTGTGAATCATCAAAGGGATTCAACATGCTTCGTCAAAATTCTTATGACTAATACATTTCCCCCCAAAAGGCCTGTTTTGACAGAGATCTTTTTTTATCAAGAAACTTGGCTTTTGGTTCACTTTAGCAGGATTTCGACGTCATTTTTGTGTTGATCCTGTCACACGACCATTTCTCCTAATGTTGGATTTGAATTGTCTGGCCACCTCAGTCATGATGACACTTTTCGGCGCCACAACTTCTGAGGCAACTAATGATGACAACTAGGCCTAGATCGTGGATTTACCAATAACTCCCATCAACTTAAAGATTTTATGCACGATTCCCGACTTGACTCTTGAGTTACATACATTATCTATAAAGAGGCTTCTTAACACAAGAATACCTTCGATCCAACCCTCGCAACCACCCAAAAATTTGACTTTGGTCGTGATAGTCTCCAAAATTATATTAAAGACCATTATGACCTTGAATTCGTTGAAGTGTCTGATGAGGAGCATATTACTTTCCTGAAATTATGGTTATCATACTATCTCTTCTACTCAGGTTCTTTACAAGTAGCTTAAAACTTTATCAACCTAGAGATCCAAATTCATGAGGGTCAACAGATCTCTTTAGATAAACTTCTGTTAGCTTCACTATATAACACCTTAGGCTTGTCAGCCCTAAATTTAAAGCTCTTACACGATACTCCCAAGGCTCTAAACATCTCAAGCCCCATGTGGCTTTTGCAACACTGGCTTAATGCCCCATTTTATTACTAGTTAGGCTACCCAGTGTCTCCCAAAATGGAGTGTTTGAACGAAAAACACCCAATAGAGGGCCCTCAACTTGCTCTTATGACACTCCAAGTGACTCCATCCAGGACTCCTTTCTTGAAATACCTAAACATGTTTATCAAAGCTACTTCGTTTGTTGAAGGTGAAATTCTGGTTATGCAGATACTCTAATATCATATCTTAATGTTAATACAGTGATTACTGTACTTTAGGAAACAAGAGAATTACACAGCTGCTGTTTTAAAGTGATGCAACATAAATACTAATAAATGTTGAGACAACATGTTGGGACATCTCAGTCATGAACACAATACTGAAAAATTTTAAACATCAGAATAATAAAGTACACTGAATATATTGACCCAGTTTGGTGTTAACAAACCTACATCTGGGGGATACCAATCCTGGATGAAGACTTCACTATCTTGTAGTATTACCCTAAAGTTAAACTCACGGTTTACAACTTTATCCTAATCACTAACTTTAATGAACATCTTTATCTAAGGCTAAACTTTAGTCATTTAGAACCTTTGATATGAGAACCTTCTCACATCCTTCATCACCACTTGTGATGACTTTGTCTTCTGCTGATCTCTAGAACCGGTCATGGTTTCTTGACCTACAAGTTATCTTGGACTTGCTTCAAAGTTTCATCCAAGAACATTACATAAACCAGTACCTAAAGGTTTCTGGTTGAGCCCCTTGTACCTCTGCCTTCCTCCCTACATCCCATACTGCAGAGGGGAAACTTCTAACTCCTAAGAGAGCCAACAACTCTTAAACACTAAACCCTTATTTTACAAAGTATTTAGGTTACAAAGTTACAAGTGATACAAAAGTTACAAAATTTTCTTTAACCCTGGGTCTAAGTCTCCTTATATAGTCTTCTGTTGGGCTTCAAATCTTTCCTTGATCCACTAATGAAGGCTCCTAGAATCTTGGAACATATTTGATACATGTTTAATTGTTGAGCAATCAAGATATCCAATCTTTCTATTAGAATATCTCATTTGACATATTTGTCTTTTGCACAAATTTTTAGCTTTGAACTCCATGTTGAACCTGTTCTTCCAACATTTTGTTTTACCAAAAATTGTTCAAATCTGAAGAGCTTTCAATCTCCCCCTTTTGGAAATTTTTGGCTAGAACAATCTTGCACAGAGAAACTCTAGATTGATGGTGTATGCAAAGATTACTCATGTGAGTATATATAAGGGATAAGATAATTTCTAGAACCACTTTATACCTTTGAACGAGTACATGAGGGAAAAGATGCAAGATACTCCCCCTCAACCCAAGAACCAATACTTGTCACGAAGGAAAGAAGTAACAATACCTATAGTACAAAAACATAACCTGAGTAACAAAGATTACAAGACACAAAGGTATCTAAGATCATTGAGATGTTGAGAAATAATGTTAGAACATCTTTGAAAACTCCAGCTTCAAAACTGATGATTAGCAAAACATTTCTTCTCTCCCCTTTTTTAGCTAAAATTTTACAAACATTTCCCAAATTAATCCAGATCTATGCCAAGCTCACCCAGATCTTTAGTAATGCCATATTTTCTTCTAACTCATATTGGAGAAAAAAATTGTCCTTGTCTATTTATTCAAGCTTTAACTATTTTTTCTTAAGTACAAGTTCCAACATCTGCATGCTATACACTATTACCAGATATTCTTCTTTCTGACATGTACCAGAGATTCTTCTCAACTGCCACTCATGTACACAACAAGACATAAATTAGACTGAGATTAACATATCAATTAGAGATAATTTCACCGATATTAATAATAATCTGCAAAGAAAAACTAAATTCTCCCAGACTAGTCAATGATTCTCTAAGCATCAAACAAGAATCATATATTTTGAATTTTCAAGTCTTCCCCAACTTGCAACAATACAACGTCAAGACATCACACTTGACATCTTCATCCCTCCTGAATGGAAAAATCTACTTGTAACTCACCACAAGCTTGGCATAGACTGCACCCTTGCAGTATATCCTTATATCAAGAGGCAACTCCCCTTATCTAAGACAATTTTTGCCCCCCTGAGCACCTACGTAGGAATGAATGGAAAACAAAATATGCATATTCAATGTCTTCAAGAGCATCACTCTCTATCCAACCACCAGCTGAAACACATTCATTTTGGCACCACTATCCCTTCTGACAAGAAATAGCAGTCACTCACACATGAAAACCATCATGATATACGTAAGGCACATAAGGATCGCCATCCTTATAGTAACAAATTGTTGGAACAACATTATAATAACATTTTATTCTTCCCACCAGTGTCAGATACTGGACACATGCTTAAAAAAGCATGACTTACTATACAAAGTCCTTCCACGAGATTTTAAAAAATAGACAGTCACCCAACTCTTCAAAGGCAGTCATTCCTATCATTCTCCCGTATGATAATCTGGAATACTCCTGATCAGTTGATGATTATCCACATGCAGACTTCCAAATAATCAATACCTGGTCTACTTCAGTCTTCTCTACATTATCCTTCCAATGGATACCTTCTACTTCATTATTCTCCCGTATGACTATATAGACGCTCCTTACGTAATAATGTAGGTAAGAAACACCCAAAACCAGAGCATAATCATCCTTCACCAAGGATATCCAACCCAGATAATGTACTAACACCAAGTTATAACATCTTCAACACACCAAGACAAAATTCTTGATATGCTCCACCAACTGAACTTACTATAGCATAGTAATCCAATGAACTAAAGAAACTTCAATCAATACTGTGCCACCAGCTTGAATAAGAATTCCAGAAAGAGAGAAATAAACTCTCATCCACTTTCAAGAATAAATAATCTTCTTGAGTCTTCAACTCATCACTCTTCTATCCAATAGTAATTTGTTCCAAAACAATCCTCAAGACTCACCAGCTGCCACATGTTGATCATCTTGATTCTTCAAATCCACTTTTGAGATCAACCAATTACCATATTTTGATCACCTTCTTCATGAATCCTCATATGAAAAAGCCAATTTCCACATATTTTCTTCTTCATGTAGGTCAAAACTCTCACAAAGATATCTTGATCTACATAATGAAACTTGATCTTCAAGTTACATGTATCCACTTTCTCAATAGCAATACACACTTGGACTCCCTAAGCCATGTATAATGTAACATCTTCTCCTTCCGACAGCTCCCACAAGCTGCCATGAGAACGATCTTTTTGAAGTATCATTGTTTATTTCTGTAGATCACCCTATCTTGAGTTGATGTTCCATTCCACCAACTAAGATTTGGATAATGAACTAGATGTCAGAACATTGTGACTCAACATCTAGCTGATGAAATCAACTCCTTCTTCTGCTACTTGAAAGAACTTCCTCCCTTTACAGAACAAGAGTCGCATGCTTCATAGACTTGATTCACCAACCAAGTTTGAGTAGACAACCTCCATTCTGTTGATTTTGTAGTTATTCCAAACAATCTCACACATTGATGAATATCTTCCAGTGTTTCTCAAAATACTTCAAACCTACCACTGTTTGAATCTTCAGAAGGACTAGTTATAAACTAACCCCCATAGTTGTACCAAGGATGCCACCTTTCCTTGAGTAGATCTATCTTCACAAATTTATTGATATTGCCACCTATCTGAACTTCATGATGAGCATTCTGGAATGCCCTAAAGTACCTGGATCAGAAATAAACCAATACAAGTAGTCATCAAGATTATGATGTCT
This sequence comes from Lathyrus aphaca, assembly GCA_963966055.1. Classification (NCBI taxonomy): domain Eukaryota; kingdom Viridiplantae; phylum Streptophyta; class Magnoliopsida; order Fabales; family Fabaceae; genus Lathyrus; species Lathyrus aphaca. The sequence continues at coordinate 164,691,313 of OZ014519.1, forward strand.
TCATAGTCTTCAATCTCCATTTGTAAGAATGCATCACCATTTAGACAAGTCTCAATACTTTCCAGGAAAAGATGTGAAGCCAATAATCCTAGGTCAAAAGCCTATGAGACTTTTGAGTGAATGTAAAAGCCCTCTCATGATTCTCCAAACCTCTGATGAAAATATGTTAGAACATCTGATACAACATCCTTAATCTTGAATCACAAGGATAATCAAATATGCATAAAGTAATTGATTTTTAAACCTTGTAGTAATAACCTTTGTCTGATTCTAGCATATTTTGAATATCACATAGATATTCCTCTTCATGTTGTCTTCTTCTATTATTGTGTAAGTTGTTAAGATATCAAGGTTGCCCCTTGAATCAAGCTCTTAATATTCTCTCTGAATGAATCCTTATTACCTTAAATGTGTGAAATCATCCTTAGGGTTAAGAAGTATGAGTTATTCCTTGCGCACTATTTGTGAACGGTGAAAACAAATCAGCTCCACTATCTTCATTTCCATGCTTCCAAGAAAGCACCTCCTAGTCTAAAGAATAACTAGTAGACTCCATAATACGGCTGAATTGCCTTGATTAGACTTGATCATCATATTAAGTGTATTCAACAACTTATCTAACAAGAAATCATCAAACCCCTAGAGCATGAGTTTGATAATTGATCTTACCTCTTCTATTCAGTCTAACTTCAGCATACATGATGATGCCACTCAACCATGTACCAAGTCACATAAGACTCAATCATCTCAATAGCATCCCTCTACTTCCGACTTTGGAATTATATGTGTCTTCAAACCGATTAACATCTATAAGAACATAAATAAAGGAAAACTACAAGCTTTATTCAATCAATACTTATGTATCACATACTACTGGGATTCTTAAATCAGGATATATGCATCAGAATCACCAAAGAACAACTTCAATTTTCCCTAGACAAGATGTCAAGACATCTTTTAAGACACCATCTAAAAGAACTACAACTCCTCTTTTTTGTTGTTGCAGAACCATTCAGACAATAACTCTTCCTGCTTAATCACCAGAAAGTACTCCATGGATCTCATCCAGAAAACATACCAGAAAGACTACTCTGATACCAATTGAAATTCTGGTTATACAGATCACGGTTTACAACTTTATCCTAAAGTTAAACTCACGGTTTACAACTTTATCCTAATCACTACCTTCAATGAACATCTTTATCTAAGGCTAAATTCTATTCATTTACAAACTTTGATATTAGAACCTCATCACATCCTTCATTACCACCTTCAAGTAAGGGATTCAAAGTAAATGACGACGATAATCATTGTTTACTACAATTCGCAGATGACACTGTCTTGGTTAGCGATGGAGGAAGGAGAAATTTATGGATGTTCAAATCAATCTTAAAGGGTTTGAATTGATATCAGACTTGAAAGTCAATATGCATAAAAGTTTCATGTTCGTTATTGGTCGACAACCTCTTCATGAAGGTTGTAGAACAGTTTTTAGCATGTAGGATTGGATCGTTTCCGTTCAAATTTCTGGGAACTCAGGGTAGGTGATAATCATAGAAGACTTGCATATTGGAAACCAGTGGTTAATTGTTTCGAAAGAAGATTTTCTCCATGTAAAGATCAATTACTATCTATTGGAGAGAGGATAACCTTAATAAACTCGGTTTTGACTAATTTGACAATCCATCGTTTTTCTCTTTTCAAGGCACCAAGGAAAATTTTGGATGATGTCTTTACTATTCAAAAGAATTTTCTATGGTACAAATCAGATGAAAGAAAATGATTAAAGGCATGGATAAGTTGGAATTTAATTTGCAAGCCAAAGGATAAATGAGGTCTTGGTTTGAAAGATCTAAGATTGTTCAACAAAGCTCTTTTGTTAAAATGGCTTTGGAGGCTACTAAATGAACCACATGCAATCCGGATAGGATTAATGTGCAAAACGTATGGCGACTATGTTAAAACCATTATAACCATGGAGACCTACACAAAGAAACTGATTGATTCTTTTGTGTTGGATGGACATTATGAAGCTTAATGGTGTTAAAAAATTTATCCCTTTTAAAGATATGGTCACAGTCAAGCTGGGAGATGGTAAGAAAACACCATTTTGGACTTTGCAGTGGTTGGGTAGCAACACCTTGATGGATCTCTTTTCGGGTCAGTACTTCATTACTTAAAAGCATGACGATGCTACTAGAAATGGGATTGTGAGGGGGGAACGTCTAGACTTGGTTACAAGTTTGTTTTCCTACTGCTTCTAACCCGATAAAGTATGTGGAGTTATCTGAAGTTAAAACCCTACTGCATGATGTTGTTCCTGCTAAGGATTGCCAAGGATAATTTTTATGGCCTATATGGATTTGTCTAATTGTTATACTGTTAGTTCCTTATACACTTTATTGGTGTTGGGTGCGGGTATGTTGGTTTGGAGGATCATGTCAAGGCTATTATGAATTGATGTTGGAAATCTATCATTCCTTCAAAGATTAAGGTGTTTGGTTGGAGGTTAATTCCCGTCCCACTCTGTAACACGGTGGGAGAACTGCCTTCTATAAATGTTGCGGATAGCAAGAGTCGCCACCGACTTTTATTTTATCCAAAAGGAAAGGACATAAAAGAACAGGAAAGACCTTAAAAAGATTTTTGGGTTCGGGGGGTAAGTTATATAAAGGGAAGGTGTTAGCACCCTTTATATCCATGGTTATCCATGGGCTCTTAGTTACTTAGCTCACTTTAAATTGTTTTGAAAAGGTGTAGTGTATGATTAGAAATTTTCTAAGTACTTTATAATGATCCTCTTATGGATGTATATAAAGACTTGTTTTTGAAAATTTGTTTGAAAAATGTGGTGTAAAGAGTATTTTGAAATGTATGAGCAAGTAATTAAGAGGAACCTACCCTATATTAAGTCTTTACTGTTCTTATGTTCTTTCAATGGTAAGACTATCCCTATTATTAAGGAATAGGTAGTCATTACCTTGGATGTAAGAAGGGACATGTGTATGGACATCTGAATATAGGCAACTGCAAGGTGTCTTTAGCAATTCGTAGGGACTTATCATCTTTTATTCGAATGGACAAGATCATTTATCGTAGGCAACCTCGAAGGGACTTGATCTTATAAACTAAAGGGACTTGATGATATTTATGAAAGGGACTTTGCTTAAGACACCTTACTTGACCTTTTGAAATAGGCAACATGAGAAGTAACCCTAGAAAGTGCAAGATGGTGATCAAAGATCGACTTACGTGTGTGAGTGTACATATTCATATATTTATCTTTTAAAATTAATTATTCTAATTTAATTTTAATTACAAATGATTTATCACACCCTAGAATTACTAACCGCACAATAAAGATATTTGCAATAAAAATAAGTACGAGAAAATAAACCTACAAATATTACAAGGCTTCGGGACAATTACAATATAATCGAGAAATAATAATAATGATAAATATAATAAATAAACAATAATAATCAATAATAAGAATTAAGATAAAAGGTTAGAAAAATAAAGTAAGAGAAATAATAAATTAGCAAATTAATATTAGAAAATAAAAGATTTTTTAAATATTTAATTAAGAAAATAGGTTTTTGATAATAAATAAATACTAAATTATTTACATATTCAACAAATGATTAATGACTAATTATAATTTATAAAAAATATTAGGTTAAATTTTAAAGTTAAGAAAAATTAGGGTTAGGGTTAGAATAATAAAAATTAGGGTTTATGCTTCATAAAAAAAATTAGGGTTTTTATTATTAATTTAAACATAATTAATTTATTTACAAAATGTATACAATAATAATATAAATATATAATGAAATAAATATAAATAATTTGATTCTTAAGAAAATAAATTATGAATTTAAAAAATAAGTTTTTTATATAAGAAAATAATATATACATTTGTTTTATAAATTGTTATTTAGAAATTAATTAAGTTAAATAAATATAATATAAAAGAAAACAAAAAAAATTGAAAAAAAAAGACATATCTGGGGCTGGGATTCGAACCCAGGCCCTAGGCTTTCCTCACTTTGGACCAGCAACATCACCACCAGGCCAGTGCGCGCTGGTGTTAGCATCAGGGGTAACAACCTTTTTGTTGTAATCCTGTAAAAATAAAAAAATATAGCAAAACAAAATGGCCTGGGGGGGAATCGAACCCAGGTCCATCACACTCACAAGCAAACACACAAACCAGCTGAGCCACATGGGGCACGTTCAACATACATTCAGCAAACAAACATTATATTTTAAAAACAGTTTTTGAATTTGATTTTTGGCGCCACTGAACTTCATCTTCTTCCTTGGTTGTTGCGAAATTTCCTACGATTTTAACTGCAACTTTACCTGCGAGTTCTTCCATGTTCATGACCTGCGAAACTCAAACAGCAATCAAATGGTACAATTTCATCAAATTGATTATGCCAATGAATTCCTTAGGATTCATATAGTCTATCCATGTTCTTTGAATCCATTTATATTTGGTTTTTTAGGAACCCCTAATTTGGTACCCGAAACCCTAACAATGGCAAGTCAGGTTCTAGGCTATGCTTCTTCAAGAAAATGTCCAGAAATCATCTATAGGTCATGACTAACACAAATCAAACAACAAAATCAGTTTATGTTAGCTAAACAAATGGAATCGAAAATTTCAAATTCAAGAGCAAAAGAGGTTCGGTTTATGCATTCAGGGATGATTTTGATGATGCCAAGCATTGAGATCGTATCAATGATGTTAAAGGATCATGTCTATGTCCTTAGATTACCTTAATTCAACCTGCAAATAAGAATCTGAAAATTGAAATTTCAATTAATTTTTTGAATGTCAAAAGTGTTCTTGGAGGCTGCCAAAATCCGTCCTCTTGCTTGTGATCACTTCTATGTATATATTGGAAGCAAATTAGGTCAGAAAGTTGTGAGTTTATGGGCCTTGTAAAGATGACTTGATCATGAAGATACAACTTGCTATTTTAGTCAAAAAATCACACAAATCCTTTCCTCTTTGGTCTAGCATGAATTTCAATCTTCCAATCAACTTTAAATCATGTTTATGAGTTTCTAGAATGAAAATCATATCAAATATTGAGTTTTTCATATTTTATTTTGATTTAAAATGCTTTTAAATGAATAAAATCAAAATAAATAAAATAAAATTAATAAAAATCTGAATAAATGATTTTTGGTTCGTGCATGATGTCATGGTAGTGATTGGGTCATAAAAATGCAAGCCCATGTGGAAAGAATTGGTTCTAAGATCTCATTTGCTCAATAATTCCCTCAAAAATTTCCCAAATTTGCAAAGACACAAACCCCTAAATTTTAAGGATATGGAGGTGTTCTTGGAAATTTTGGAAAGCTTAAAGAGTCTTCTAACAAACCTCTTTGGTTTCATGTCCATATCCTTTACCATTCTCAAGTTATGCCCTTTGGAACATGTTGACTTTTTGTTGACTTTTGAAATGACCTATAATGTCTTAGCTCATACCTTCCAAATGAAGCATTTTTAGGCTTGGCTTGTGAGATACAAAGTTGTAGAGAATTCAATTTCCTTCAAAATGAGCTTTGGATGGAAAATTCTTGATGAAGCATGTGAAAGTTTTGGTTGGTCAAAGTTCAATTGACTTTTCCTGTGAAAACCCTAATTTAGAAACTCCTGATTCTTGATGATCTGAAATCTCCTTGATGAATCATGATCAACCCTTGATCAAATTATAAATTTTACTTCATAAACTTGATGTTGGCAAAAAAATATGAAGTTTGACTTTGGTTTGACCACAATTGACCTCAGTTTGACTTTTTAACTGCTTTGATTGATTTTTGCATATATGATCATCTGACTGAGCATACTTTTTGGGAAAGCCTTGAAACTTGACATAGGGATTCTTGAAGACATATAGGATGCTATGAAGCTCACTTGAAGCCTTGAAAGTCCATTTAGCCTGATGAAATTCAAAAACCTAGTTTAGGATGCATTGCCTAGGAGGATGCTTTGTCTGAGGGGATTGTCAAACTTTCTGACTGATTGTGAACCTTGTAAACCTCTTGAGATACCTTGTGAACCTTGTGAACCTCTTGGGACACCTTAGTACACAATGTCTTGTCTAGGTGAGGGCAAATTTTGGGGTGCAACAGCTGCCCCTGTTCAATTTTCTGAAACCTGAGGAGTTAGATTGGCCTGTGTGCCATTCGTGACTTGGAAGGTTGAAGGGGATTGAACACAAAAGCCCAAAAAATTTCACTCGCCGGTGCATAAAGTAACACTGCTGATTGGTTGTATATGCTGGAATGGGCTTAAAGATGCCACTCAGAGGAACTGGAGATGGGCTTATAGATGTCATCCATAATATCAGAAGGTGATAGTATCTTTATGTTGTCACTGGATATCAGTACTAGGTCTTCGTATAGGCCGTCTCTGAATCATTCCTATAACATGGTTTGAGTTGAATGTCAGCACTAGATCTTCGTATAGATCGTCTCTGTATTATCTCTAGGGGAAAAGAATATCCTTCATTAGGTGTCAGTACTTAGATCTTCATATAGATCGGCTCTGAACCATCTTTAGGAACATATTTTAATTTAAGCATCAGAATCAAATCTTTGTGGCGATCTTTTCTGAATTTCTTTTGGTAATATCTTGGGCTAAGTACAAGATCTTCGTATCGATCATTTATGTACCATCCCATAGGTAAACTGTTGCATAAACCATTAGAAATAAATCTTCGTAGCGATTATCTCTTCTGGAAATATCCCGGATTAGGTAATAGATCTTCGTATAGACCATTTACATACCTTCCCAAGGACAAAAAGAATATCAGGATTAAATCATCGTGGCGATTATCCCTGAACTTCTTTTGAAAGAATCCCTTGGATTAAGTGCTAGATCTTCGTATAGATCATTTACACACTATCCCAAATATAGTTGACCATCAGAAATAAATCTTCGTAATGGTTATCTCTGAATTAAGTATCAGTACTAGATTTTCGTATAGATCGTCTCTGAACTGTTTTGAATTGATAGTGTTTATCTGCCTGCAAATATCCAGAAAAGGAAAAGTTAGCTTATGCAATATGTATGCATGTATGGCATGATGCTCTTAAGTAAGAATGTCATATGGAATGCGTATGCTATGATATGATGTAAATGATGTATGTATGAATCATGTAGCCTGAAATGCCTGGGTATCTCTGTACACAACTGCTGGTTGGGGAAAGTAAATCTCGGTTCGTTACTGAGGAATATGAGGACTTCATTACCGTCTTGTTTGATAGTATGGTACTTAGAACCTCCCGTATTCGTTCGTCGTACTTTTATTGAAGGAATAAATTCCCGAATATCCAGTCTGAGGATAAAAGAGATGGACATAAGTCAAAGGGGAGATGTTACTCGAAGTATCTATAAAGATAGATTTGCTCTGCTGGGGATTTGTGGTTGTTCTTTGGGGATGAACTAGAGAAGCCTCGTTCATCCTTAATAAATACTATTACTGCATTTTATGCATTTCTGGTAAACATCAATCACATTCAAAAGCATATATACATTCAAATATAACCAATGGACGTTTTCGTTTAGGTAAACAGTGAAATTATGGGATCAGGTATGTGATGTCGAATGAGATGTTTAAACACTTGAAGACTTGAACAAAACTTAAAGTGCAGGAAAATTAAACAACACAGGAAATTATTAACCCAGTTCAGTGTATAACCACACTTACATCTGGGGGCTACCAAGCCAGAAAGGAAATCCAATATAAGTAATATTAATTCTAGACTTAAACCACTCAGTTTAATCTTTCACTTAATATCTACCCAATGCAATTTCTACCTAAGACACAACTTAGATATGAGTACCAACTCACTCCCCCTCAATCACACAGTGATATGTTTACAAGTCTAATAAAATTGAAGTCATACTTCAAACAAAACAACTTGATCTTACTTCACAGTTTCAATCAAGACACAAATACACTTTTGCTTAAAAGCTCATAAAGTGATACAAATAAACAACCTGCTATTAAAACACAAACACCCTATTTTGTCTTCTTAATTTCGTACTCTATTCTGAGAGTTTCTGTTGCTTAAATAGATGCTTGGATTTTGGGCTTTCTGTAGGTTATCCAATCCTGATACGCATGCTGCCATCACCTTGAATTAGGGTTTGTTACTTCCTTGATTCTAGGTGAGTCAGTTCTTTTGATTATACTGAAATCATATAACCAATCTCCCTACAGATGCGCCTTCTTCTGTTTTATCCATCCATAATTAATTCCAGATAAATTCCCTGAATTTACTCAGTTCTGTTAAGCATTAATTAATTCTGGTAGCAGGTTTGAGATGTCACAACATCTGGTGTGACATCCTGAAAACTGAACTTACTTCATTAACTGATACAATGTCACAACATCTGGTGTGACATCCTGAATTAAGTTCATTTACTTATACTCTGTTTGATAATGTCACAACATCTGATGTGACATCCTGAACTAAGTTCAACACTTCTTGTTGGTCAAAAATTCTACCAATTCTAAACATCTACAAACTCCCCCTTTGGCTAATTTTTGGCTAACATAATCTTTTTGTTTATCAGAGTGCAGCAGAGTTTCTTTTATCAGAGTACAACAGTCCTTTTCTGTTGAGTCATGTGTGAGTTTACTCCCCCTCAAACCTATATATGTTCTGACTTTTTTCAACAGAAATTTTTCTTTAACAACATCTTAGTTCAGAAACAAACAAAAGGCATTTTTCATTAATCAGTAAGTTGCAGCAAACATTGTTGTTGTTGTTCAGTTCTCTTCTCCCCCTTGTTAGACATAAATTGGGGCCAAATTTTACATAGACAGAGAGAATTACAAAATTCAAAATACAATGCTGAAGCAGACATTACATATTCCTCACATACATTTTTCACTCAGAATCTTCATATCAGTGTCTTCCTCTTCTTCAGTTTCCTCATCTGAATCAGCAGCCTTCTGAGCACTCTCTTCAATTTCTAGCCTTTGAATAATCTCCTCAAGCTTCTGCTTCATGGCATCCAGTTCTTTGCATGTGTTCTTCAGCTCAGCAATCAAAGCAGTTTTGGATATAGGAGACTTTGCCTTTGAAGGTCCAGCAGATGTCCCAGAGGGAGATTCAACATCAGCTGCATGATGACTTAAGAACAGCTTGTAGTGGAATGCCAGAGGACTCTCTCTTTTGCAGATTGAATCCTTTTCAGTGAGGATACCTGGATACTGGCTGAGGATTATTCCACACAGCAAGGAAGGGAAGGCAATAGGCAGCTTTGTTGCTGATGTCCCAGCATGCTTCAATGTTTGATCAAAAATGTAAGCCCCAAAGTCCAGCTTTGTTTGGGTGCCCACAACATATATGAATATGCCCAATCCAGTTGCTATTGAAGAAGTATGGTTGGTAGGGACCCAGTTTGCAGTACCAATCCTATGCAGCATTGCATACTTCCTTATTAGCAGGCTAACAGAAAGTTTTCCCTTGACTGGCCAAGTCTTTACCTGATTAGCAGTGATGACCTTGCAAATTTGATTATCAGTTTTCCCTAGCTCATTAGGTCCATCAGATTCTCTCCCTAGGTAATGGTTGATAACCCTAGGAGAGAATTCCGCACATCTCCCTCTAACATAGACCTTTCTGAATTCATCTGACTTACCATCAGCACAGTCCTCTTGAAGGTTGACAATAAATTCCTTGACTAGAAGCTCATAGCAAGGTGAGAAGTTTGACACTGTTTTGAATAAGCCATCAGAAGAAATGAGATCAATTACCTCAGTGCACTCAAGTGCATTGCTTCCCAGCTCTCTTTCAAGTGCTACCCTTCTTTGGTAGACAAATTTCCATCTGCTCACACTTGATACATGATGGAAAGAGATATTATCCAGAGGAGCTTCTGGAATAGCAGAGGTGGACCTTGAAGGTTCCGGTTTCTTCTTTGGTTGGGATGTTGGGACATCCTCTTCAACATCTGAATCTGGAGGAGTGACAACTTTCCTCTTTTGTGTATTCACCTTGCTCCATTGTTTGGTAGGACCAAAAGCAACTTTAGCTTTGTCCTTCTTTGGTGTAGGCTGCTTCTTTTCAGGAGTTGCATGTCCTGCAGTTTTCTTTTCCTTCCTAGTTCTGAGCCTTTTGGCTCTTCTAGGGTCCACAGAGGCAATAATTTCTGTGTCAGAATCATGATCTATGTCAACAACAGGAGGAGGTTGAGTAGTCTCCTCTTCAGCAGGTGGATCAACAGAGGCTTGATCATTAGTGAAGGCCTTGTGCTGGTCCTCAGATATTTCATCATCATCATCAGAGGAGACCTTGTGCTAGTCCTCAGATGTTTCAACATCTATTGGGACATCCTGTTGAGCAGGAGTGTCCTCTTCAGCTTGATTTGGTTGTTCTTCTTGTGGATCTGGCATGGTGTTCAGGGGAATGGATATTCCACTCACAACTCTTTGCTCAGACAGAATCCTGTTCACAAGATCCTTGATTGAAGCATCCACATACTCATAGGCTTTGGGATTGGTGTTTGAGGATGAAGGCTTCCCTTTGACTTTGCTGAATACAGGTTCCTTTGCCCTTCTCACATTAGGAGTTCTTGGCTTTTGAGCAAGAGGAACACTTCCTCTGATTTTGTCTATTGGAGTTGAATCCATAGGTACCACAGAGATGGGGGTTGCATGCACCACATCTTCTTGGTTGAGGATTTCATCAGAGAGGTTAGGGTTTTGATGTTGAGACATTTTCGAATGTGGTGGAGGAAGAGGTTAAGTTTGATTGAGTTTGATGAGCTCTGAAAGTCAGCTATAGCATGCAATTTGTTTTGAGAGAATGATGAGAAGATTAATAGCTGAGAGCAAGCTGGTATTTTTATAAGAGCCGTTACTTGGAGAATTTTAACGAGTGGAATACACAGAGTTCTTGACCAGACTGGTGTTGCCATCTGGTGATCATGCCACACGATGTCATATGACATGTTGGCACTTCTCCATAACCGCTATATTTCACATAAACAGATTCCCAATTTACCCCTTAGGTTTTCAAATTGGGTATCATCCAAAGCTTTAGTAAATATATCAGCCAATTGCAGATCTGTGGCTACATGTTCCAATGAGATCACTTTCTCTTCCACAAGATCTCTGATGAAATGATGCCTGATATCAATATGCTTGGTCCTGCTATGTTGGATAGGATTCTTTGATATGTTAATAGCACTTAAGTTGTCACAGTAGAATGTCATGACATCTTGTGGGACATTGTATTCAGTGAGCATTTGCTTCATCCAAACCAACTGTGAACAACTGCTACCAGCTGCAATATATTCAGCTTCAGCAGTGGATAAGGATACACAATTTTGTTTCTTACTGAACCAAGAAATCAAATTGTTTCCTAGGAAGAAGCATCCTCCTGATGTGCTCTTTCTATCATCAGCACTTCCAGCCCAATCAGCATCACAGAAGCCAGTGAGAATTGGTTCACATCCATGGGAGTACATTATGCCATAGTCACAAGTACCATTGACATATTTCAGAATTCTCTTGACCTGGTTTAGATGGCTAACTTTTGGATCAGCTTTATATCTTGCACATACACCTATTGCAAAGGTTATATCTGGTCTGCTAGCAGTCAGATATAATAAGCTTCCAATCATGCTTCTGTATAGGCTTTGGTCCACCTTCTCACCCTTGTCATCCTTTGTCCTCTTTAAATGAGTGGGGGAAGGTGTTCTTTTATGACTTGCACTATCCATCCCAAACTTCTTCACAGTGTTCTTGGCATACTTTGGGATATGAACATTGAATCTTCCATCTGCTTGATTTGCAGTCCAAGAAAGTAGGTTAGTTCTCCTACTAAGCTCATCTCAAATTCAGATTCCATTTGAGTGACAAAATGTTTAACCATCCTGTCTGACATCCCACCAAAGACAATGTAATCAACATATATTTGAGCAATCATGACATTTCCTTCTTCATCCTTCACAAACAAGGTTTTGTCTATTCCACCTTTTATGTATCCTTGTTTTGTGAGAAAAGTAGTCAGCCTTTCATACCATGCTCTTGGGGCTTGCTTCAGTCCATAAAGAGCCTTCCTTAGTTTGTACACATGGTTTGGACAGCTTGGATCAACAAATCCCTTAGGCTGTTCTACATATACCTCTTCATTAAGATATCCATTTAGAAAGGCACTTTTCACATCCATTTGAAATAGCTTGAACTTCAGAATACAAGCAATTCCTAAAAGTAGTCTAATTGATTCAAGCCTTGCTACTGGTGCAAAGGTTTCATCAAAGTCTACTCCCTCAATTTGTGTGTATCCTTGAGCTACAAGTCTAGCTTTGTTCTTTGTAACAACTCCCTGCTCATTTGACTTGTTCTTATACACCCATTTAGTGCCAATCACATTTATGTCATCAGGTCTAGGAACAAGATCCCACACTTCATTCCTTGTGAACTGACCTAATTCTTCTTGCATAGCACAAATCCAGTACTCATCATTAAGAGCTTCCTTGATGTTTTTAGGTTCTATTTTTGAAACAAAACAAGAACCTGAAATCACCTCTCTTGATCTAGTGCTTACACCTCTGTTGGGATCACCAATTATTAAATCTTTGGGATGATCCTTCTGGATTCTGATGGAGGGAGGTTTGCTGGATTGTTCTATCCTTGCTTCAGTTTGAGTGAAGTCAAGATGATCACTCTTGATTTCATCTTCAGTCTGACTGTCAGCAGATGTTCCAACATCATCTGTAACATCTGCAGGGGCATCATCAATTATCACATTTATGGACTCTATGATAACCTTGGTTCTAGAGTTAAATACTCTATAGGCTCTGCTATTTATAGAGTATCCAAGGAAAATCCCTTCATCACTTGTAGGATCCATTTTTCTTCTTTGCTCCCTATCAGCCAGAATATAACAATTACTTCCAAACACATGGAAGTACTTAACTGTGGGTTTCCTGCCCTTCCAGACTTTATAGATTGTGGACAAGGTTCCTTTCCTTAGAGTGACTCTATTATGAATGTAACAAGTTGTGTTCATAGCTTCAGCCCAGAAGTACAATGGTAACTTTTTAGCATGGATCATAGCTCTTGCTGATTCTTGGATAGTTCCGTTCTTCCTCTCAACAATCCCATTCTGTTGAGGGGTGATAGGTGAAGAGTATTCATGATTGATTCCTTCTGAAGAATAGAAATCTGAGAATTTTTTATTCTCAAACTCCTTTCCATGGTCACTTCTTATTCTGACCACACAACTTGCTTTTTCTCTTTGTATTCTTTGGCACAAATCTTTGAATACATCAAATACATCAGACTTTTCTTTGATAAAATTTATCCATGTATACCTTGAAAAGTCATCAACCACCACATAGGCATACCTCTTTCCACCAAGGCTCTCAACCTGCATTGGTCCCATAAGATCCATATGCAATAATTCCAAAACTTTGGAAGTTGTCAGATGTTGGAGCTTTGGATGGGACATCTTGGTTTGCTTGCCTATTTGACATTCACCACATACTTTGCCATCATCAATATTTAGTTTAGGAATACCTCTCACAGCTTCCATAGATATGATTTTCTTTATACCTCTGAAATGAAGATGACCCAGTCTTTGGTGCCATAGTTTCACTTCTTCTTCTTTGGCTAAAGAGCAAGTTGAAGTGAGACTGAAGTCTTGAGGTTCCCACATATAAAAATTGTCTTTAGATCTGGCTCCTCTCATGACAACCTTCTGTTCTTTATTAGACACTATGCATTCAGTTTTGGTAAAGTTTACATTGTAACCTTGATCACATAATTGACTTATGCTGATCAAGTTAGTGGTCAATCCTTTTACCAGCAACACATCATCTAGTCTTGGTACATCTGGACAGTCCAAGGTGCCAGCTCCCTTGATTTCTCCTTTAGCTCCATCTCCAAAGGTTACATATCTGGATGAATGTGACTTTAAGTCTACCAGCAAATTCTTCAATCCAGTCATGTGCCTTGAGCATCCACTGTCAAAGTACCAGTCTTCTTTAGCTGATACTCTTAGAGATGTATGAGCTATATATGCAACACCCTTTTTGACCATTTTTGCTTGTAGTGAGGTTTCCTTTGATGCCTCTGCCCTATGTATTGTTCATTTTTAGAGCTCCAAGGTTTTTTGTTGAACTTGTTCTTGGACATATAGCTTTGATCAGCATGAAGACTAGCTTTAGGTACCCATACTTTCTTGATGACCTCTGTCTTCTGTTTAGGGGGTTGCTGGTATCTTTGATTTTGATGTCCATGAAGCACTTTCTTTGTTGCCTCTATCTTCTGCTTATGGGGTTGCTGATACATCTGATTTGGATATCCATGCAGCTTGTAGCAACGAGGTTTGATATGACCAAACCTACCATAATGATGACATCTCCATCTTTGATACTTCTTTTTCATCATGTTCTTTTCATGATGTTGGGACTTTTGTTGGAACATTATGTTTGACTTTATGTTCTTTTCATGATGTTGGAGCATCTGTTGGGACATCTTGTTTGACTTTATGGAATTTGAAGTAGTTTTATTGGTGCTAGCCTCAACCTTTTGAGCTTTGTTAAATCCCAGTCCAGTTCTATCCCCTGAATGCTTATTGTTGTTGAGAATAACATCCAGTGTGTTTGAGCTACTGTTCAGCATTCTAACAGATTTGGGCATATGCTCCAACTTGGAGTTGAGAAGGCTTACTTCACTTTTCAAAGTGTCAATGATCTCTAGATCACTTGTTTTTTCAGCCTTTAGTGCCTCAATCTGCTTCTTCTGCTTTATACTCTCCATGCATATTTCAGTGCTCCTTTTAACCAGCATCTTGTATGATTCTTCTATCTCTTCAAAAGTCAGCTCTTCATCACTGGATCCACTTTCAGAATCACATTCTCCAGCTAGAGCAATGATGTGCTTTGCTGATTCTTCTTCTGAATCACATCCCGAGTCTTCATCAGACCAGGTCACAGAAAGACCTTTCTTCTGCTTCTTTAGATAAGTAGGGCATTCATTTCTGATGTGTCCATATCCTTCACATCCATGACATTTAATCCCTTTATCTTGATTGGTCTTTTCATCATAATTTGACCTTTTATTAGCATCATAAGGTATTTTATTCTCAGAAGAGTTTGAGTATCTTCCACTTGGTTTGGCCTTGCCATCCATCTTTCTGAGAATCTTGTTGAATTGTCTTCCAAGCATAGCAATGGTTTCTGATAAATTTTCTTCAGGTTCTGCTTCATTATTTTCTTCTTCTTTATCAGTATTTGACACCAAGGCTATGCTTTTGTTCTTCTTTACAATTGTGTCATTCATTCCCATCTCAAATGTTTGAAGGGAACCAATGAGCTCTTCAACCTTCATTGTGCATATGTCTTGAGCTTCTTCTATTGTTGTGACTTTCATGTCAAATCTTTTTGGTAAAGATCTGAGAATCTTTCTTACCAGCTTTTCATCAGTCATCTTTTCTCCCAAAGCACCAGAAGTATTGGCTATTTCTAAGATGTTCATGTAGAACTCATGAATTGTCTCATCTTCCTTCATTCTCAAGTTTTCAAACTTGGTGGTGAGAAGTTGAAGTCTTGACATCTTCACCTTTGATGTTCCTTCATGAGTTGTTTTGAGAGTGTCCCAAACATCTTTGGCCAGCTCACAGTGATGCACAAGTCTGAATATGTTCCTATCAATGCCATTGAATAAAGCATTTAAGGCCTTGGAATTGCCAAATGCTGAATCTTCTTCCTCCTTGCTCCATTCTTCTTCAGGTTTCAACACTTTTTCTCAATCTTTGTTGTCTCTGACAGAGTGCTCCCATCCTTTGTTGACTGCTTTCCAGGCCCTATTGTCAAGTGATCTTAAGAATGCTACCATTCTTGGCTTCCAGTAGTCATAATTAGATCCTTTCAATATAGGTGGTCTATTTACTGATCCTACATCTCTGTCCATGTTTCCAAAATTTGCAGTCCCTAGATCTCACCCAGTTTAAATAGGCAGGGTGCCTGCTCTGATGCCAATTGAAATTCTGGGATCAGGTATGTGATGTTGAATGAGATGTTTAAACACTTGAAGACTTGAACAAAACTTAAAGTGTAGGAAAATTAAACAACACAGAAAATTGTTAACCCAGTTCAGTGTATAACCACACTTACATCTGGGGGCTACCAAGCGAGAAAGGAAATCCAATATAAGTAATATTAATTCTAGACTTAAACCACTCAGTTTAATCTTTCACTTAATATCTACCCAATGCAATTTCTACCTAAGACACAACTTAGATATGAGTACCAACTCACTCCCCCTCAATCACACAATGATATGTTTACAAGTTTAATAATTGAAGTCATACTTCAAACAAAACATTTTGATCTTACTTCACAGTTTCAATCAAGACACAAATACACTTTTGCTTAAAAGCTCATAAAGTGATACAAATAAACAACCTGCTATTAAAACACAAACACCCTATTTTGTCTTCTTAATTTCGTACTCTATTCTGAGAGTTTCTGTTGCTTAAATAGATGCTTGGATTTTGGGCTTTCTGTAGGTTATCCAATCCTGATACGCATGCTGCCATCACCTTGAATTAGGGTTTGTTACTTCCTTGATTCTAGGTGAGTCAGTTCTTCTGATTATACTGAAATCATATAACCAATCTCCCTACAGATGCGCCTTCTTCTGTTTTATCCATCCATAATTAATTCCAGATAAATTCCCTGAATTTACTCAGTTCTGTTAAGCATTAATTAATTCTGATAGCAGGTTTGAGATGTCACAACATCTGGTGTGACATCCTGAAAACTGAACTTACTTCATTAACTGATACAATGTCACAACATCTGGTGTGACATCCTGAATTAAGTTCATTTACTTATACTCTGTTTGATAATGTCACAACATCTGATGTGACATCCTGAACTAAGTTCAACACTTCTTGTTGGTCAAAAATTCTGTCAATTCTAAACATCTACAAACAGGGTAAAAGTAAATCTGGATTCAAAGACGGGATTTTATTTATTTTAGAAAATAGCCTATACACAAGCAAGTTTGTATAAGGAAACAGAAATCCTAGTAAGAGGAATCCGTCGTAAAAGTTTTACAAAACAAAGAAAACAGCTATGTGAGAAATAATCCTATTGAGTTTCAATTCCACTATTGCCATTATCTTCAAGTATCTCATCCTTTGCTGTTGAGATGGAAACGATTGGATTGAACTTTATCTGTTTGAACTTGATTTAGGTAGCACCAACAGTCGGAGTTACATGGGTGATCCAACGAGACATAGTCATACGCTTTAATCCCTATCTTTTGCCTGGATTGCCTTTTCAGGTTTTCAATCCACCGGGATACCCTTTTTTGCCCAAGCCGCCCTTTCAGGTTTTCAACTTTCCGGGTGTACATTTTATATATATATATATATATATATATATATATATATATATATATATATATATATATATATATATATATATATATATATATATATATATATATATCCCTAATTTTTTCCCGAACCCTTTTGGTTCGCCGGGATGCCCTAATTTTTGCCTAGGCCAGTCAACCTAGCGGGTCTCTTTTTATGCGTAGTATTTTTTAACTATGTCTGCATTCACAGGATGTGGGAAATCTTCACTGTTCATGGTAGTAAGCATCATGGCACCTCCTGAGAATACCATCTTGATTACAAATGGTCATTCATATGTAGGAGTCCACTTGCCCCTAGGATCACCTTGTGGTAATATTGATACGCTTGATTACCAAGTCACCAGCCTGATATACCTTTTGCTTAACCTTCTTATTAAAAGCTTTGATCATTCGTTTCTGGTACATCTGACCGTGACAAACAGCTGCCAACTTTTTCTCATCAATCAAATTTATATGGTCAAGTCGAGTCTGAATCCACTCATCTTCATCCAAGCCTGCATCTTTCATGATTCTTAAGGAGGGGATCTGAACTTCAATGGGTAAAACTGCTTCTATACCATAGACTAAGGAGAAGGGGGTTGCCCCCGTTGAAGTGCGTATTGTAGTACGATAACCATGAAGAGCAAATGGTAACATCTCATGCCAATCCTTATACGTAATAGTCATCTTCTGTAGAATCTTCTTGATGTTCTTATTAGCAGCTTCTACTGCCCCATTCATCTTTGGACGATACGGAGAAGAGTTATGATGTTTAATCTTGAACTTCGTGCAGAGATCAATAATCATGGTGTTGTTCAGATTAGATCCATTGTCCGTGATAATCCTTTTAGGGATGCCATACCTACATATAAGATTATTCTTAATGAATCGAGCCACAACATTCTTGGTAACAGATGCAAATGAGGTTGCCTCCACCCACTTTGTAAAGTAATCAATGGCAACCAGGATGAAATGATGCCCATTAGAAGCAATAGGCTTGATCTCACCAATCATATCAATTCCCCACATGGCAAAAGGCCAAGGAGCAGTTAACACATTCAATGGAATTGGAGGTACGTGCACCTTATCAGCATAAATCTGACACTTGTGACATGTTTTGGAATGTTGATAGCAGTCAGCTTCCATGGTAGACCAATAGTAACCTGCTCTCAATATCTTCTTTGCCATGGTATGACCACTAGAATGAGTGCCAAAGATCCCATCATGCATGTCTTCCATAATCTCTGTTTCTTCCTTCTTATCAACACAACGAAGCAAAGTCGAATCATAATTGCGCTTGTACAAAATTCCATTACTCAAGAAGAACTTAGCAGAAAACCTCCTCAGAAACTTCTTATCTTTGACAAATGCCCCTTCAGGGAACTCCTGGGCTTCAAGATATCTTTTTATTTCATAGAACCAATGCCTTTCCTCTCCCCCTTCAGTATCAATCTCATTGCAGTATGCAGGCTTCTCAAATCTGTCAATAGTGATCTTGGGAGCTTCATCATCCCAGCTAATCTCAAACATAGATGCCATGGTGGCTAGTGCAACTGCCAACTGATTGTCTCCTCGTGGAATATGTCCAAAGGTAATCTCTTCAAAATATGGGATCAAGGACAACACATGCTCTCTGTAAGGAATGAGATTTTCATGCTTGGTATCCCAATCTCCTTTAATCTGACTAACTACCAGGGCTGAATCTCCATATACGTCCAGGAACTGAATCTTCATCTCAATGGTAGCTTTGATACCCATGGTACATGCCTCATATTCAACCATGTTATTGGTACAATAGAAACAAAGTCTTGAAGTAATTGGGGTATGGCAACCTTCAGGGGAGATGATCACAACACCAACACCGTTACCAAGCGCATTAGAAGCTCCATCGAAAACCATAGTCCATCGGGATCCTTGTTCAGGTCCGTCATATTGTCCAGGTTCTTTGGTAATAATCATAATGTCTTCATCAGGGAACTCAAAATTCATTGACTGATAATCATCCACTGCTTGATGAGCCAAATGATCAGCTACCACACTCCCCTTAATGGATTTCTAAGTAGTGTATTGTATATCATATTCTATTAAGATCATTTTCCATCTTGCTATTCGTCCGGAGAGAGCAGGTTTCTTGAATATGTACTTGATTGGATCCATCTTTGAAATCAACAAGGTAGTATGAGTCAACATATACTGTCTTAGTCGGCGAGCAGCCCATGCCAAAGCACAACAAGTTTTCTCGAGCAGTGAGTATCTTGTTTCATATTCGGTAAACTTTTTGCTAAGGTAGTATATTGCCTGCTCTTTTCGACCAGACTCGTCATGTTGCCCCAACACACACCCCATTGAGTTATCTAATATTGTTAAGTACATAATCAAGGGTCTTCCATCAACTGGTGGCATCAAAATTGGAGGTTCTAGGAGATATCTCTTGATTTCATCAAAGGCTGTCTGGCACTCGTCATTCCATTCCATTACCTGATCTTTCTTCAACAACTTGAAGATTGGCTCACAGGTAGCAGTTAGCTGGGAAATAAACCTTGCAATGTAATTCAGTCGTCCCAAGAAACCTCTAACTTCCTTCTCAGTACGGGGAGAAGACATCTCTTGTATAGCTTTTACTTTTGCAGGATCCACTTCAATACCTTTTCCATTGACAATGAAACCCAAGAGTTTACCAGACCTAACTCCAAAAGTACACTTGTTTGGATTCAATCTTAGCTTGTATTTCTTCAACCTCTCAAACAACTTATGCAGATGATCAAGGTGTTGTTCTTCATTCTGGGATCTGGCTATCATATCATCCACATATACCTCTATCTCATGATGAATCATATCATGAAACAAAGCCACCATAGCACGCTGATATGTTGCCTCGGCGTTCTTCAAACCAAATGGAATCACCTTATAACAGAAGGTGCCCCATTGTGTAACAAATGTAGTCTTCTCCATATCTTCAGGTGCCATCTTAATCTGATTGTAACCAGAGAAACCATCCATGAAAGATAATACCTTATGCTGAGCAGAATTGTCTACCAAAACATCAATATGAGGAAGTGGAAAGTCATATTTAGAACTGGCCTTATTCAAATCCCTGTAATCCATACACATACGTACCTTACCATCATTCTTAGGTACTGGTACCACATTTGCAACCCATTGAGGATAAGAAGTCACAGCTAAGAACCCTGCATCAAATTGCTTCATCACTTTTGCTTTAATCTTTTCTGACATCTCAGGACGCAAGCGACGAACCTTCTGCTTCTTTGGACGGAAATCTTCTTTTACTGGTAAACGGTGAACCACAATGTTTGTATCCAACCCTGGCATATCTTCATAAGACCAAACAAAGATCTCCACATAATCACGTAACATCTGGATCAGTCTGCTCTTAACACCATCTTCTAGTTCAGCCCCTATCTTGACCTCCTTCCTGTTTTCTTCAGTTCCCAGATTCACAACTTCGATTGGCTTTTCATGTGGATGTATAGCTTTCTCTTCTTGTTGTAACAACATAGCAAGCTCTACAGGTACTTCACAATCTTCCTCCTATCCATCTTCAGCTTGATAGATCGGATTCTCGAAATTATAATTGGCAATAGTAGAATTGTAATCAACAGGATCCAGAGTGGATGAGGATCTGCATTTTAGGGATATAGGTGTGTGTAAGAACACATAGCTGATAAAACAAATAAAAAATAAAAGAAAGACAAGGAGCACAATATTTACGAAAACGAAACGTCCATTGATTTTTATTGAATGGAGTATGCAAATGAAATGACATCTCAAAACAAACATACCATTGTGCCCAGGGCAAGACATAAGGCTTAAAAGTTTAATTGTTCGAAATTTACAAACTTAAAAAATAAAAACACAGTAATAGTATTTACTTATGACTAAAGGAGATAGGAATAACGTATTCGGTCTTCCAATTGTTGAGCCCATCACCCATGGTAGGAAAGATCCAATCATACAGGTTGTAGTCTTCATTATAGTCACCCACAACATTGATTTGATTTCTTACGACCCCTTGATTAGTGATACGAACAGCACGAGCACGACGAACAACCTTCTGAGATTCTACAGTGAAACCCAAACCAAACTTGTCAAACTTGTAAGGGATGTTGGGAAGCTGACCCCAAATAGCAGAACCACCTTTTGCAATCACAACCTTAGCATCCTTGAGAGAGGCCATTGCAGGAGGTATGTCCGGAACAGACTGAGGAACGGGATCAGAGCAAGGAACAACTTCAAATGTTTGACACGGAGTTTCAACCATTTCACCCTCCATTTCCACATACTTGAAAGTATTCACGTGCCTAACCATGTACTCTTCTTCACCATAGACAGTGACAATTTTGTTTTTCACCGGATATTTCAACTTCTGATGTAAAGTGGAAGTCACAACACCTGCCCCATGGATCAAGGGGCGCCCAAGCAAACATGAATACGCCGGACGGATATCCATCACATAGAAAGTAGAATTGAAGACTTGAGAGCCTACTTTGATCGGGAGGTCTACTTCTCCACGAACCACTTTTCTTGAGCCATGAAAGGCCATCACTACTACATCACTTGGTCTTAACACAACATCTTCAGGACTGAGCTTGTCCAGAACCTCGTTAGGGAGCACATTTAATGAAGAACCATTGTCCACCAACACATGAGACAAGGTAGTGCCTTTACATTCAATGGAAATATGCAGAGCTCTGTTATGGTTTCTCTTGGCAGGAGTCAGATCAGCATCAGAAAAACCCAGTCCATTATCACTAGTCAGATGTGCCACACAATTCTCAAATTGGTCCACAGAAATCTCATTTGGCACATGAGCAGTCTTCAGGAACTTGATTAAGGCTTTATCATGAGCCTCAGAACACAGCAATAAAGATAACATGGAGATTTTGGAGGGAGTATGCCCCAACTGGTCAACAATATGATAATCACTCTTGCGAATGATCTTCAATACTTCTTCCATATGTTTGGAAAGATTTTCAGCAGTTGGTCATTCAGCTTGCACAGGTTCAATTACAGGACCCTTGCCCCGAGCATCAGTACTTGGCTCAGAAATGGAAGTAGTGGTTGGAGTAACTGCATTCTTAGAGGTAGCCTGAGGAGAGAAGATTCTTCCACTTCTGGTGATCTTACTAGATCCAACAATATTATCCACATCAAGACTAACATTAATAGCAGGTGCATCATTTACAGGTACTTGTTTGACACCATGGATATAAACATCATAACCATAATTACAGGGTATAACTTTATCAGAAGTATAAGGAACAGGGCCAGGAGTGGTGATGATCATGGGAGCCACCCTATCTTCAGCAACAGTCTTCACAGGGCCTTCAGCAGTAATCCTGACAGGACCCTTAGAGGTGATCCTTACAGGACCTTTGGAGGTAATCTTCACTGGTACTTTATCAACCATAGTTACATCTTCAAGCTTCGTGCTTCGAGTCAAATGCTCACACATACTTTCCACAGAAGGAGTCTTCTCAAATAATATGGTGTAATTGTCCATGAGGCGTTGAATACCATCCTTCAACTTCCAGCAGCTATCTGGTTTGTAAGCACAATAAAAACAGTCTTCATTGCAACCTAGAAAGAATCCAGCCTGCACCAGCTTCTTCTTGATAATGGATAGGGGTGTAGTTACATCTCCTACTGAAGAAACATAGGAAACCTCATCAACAACATTAACAGTCTTCTCATGGTTGGGCATAGGAGCAGTGATCACATTTGGGGTCCCAGGAGGGTCAAATTCAATTTCCCCATCTTCAATCATGTCTTGAATCTTATTTTTCAACACCCATCAATTATTGGTGTCATGTCTCGGACTATTAGAATGATAAGCACATCTTGCATTAGGATTGTATCGATGAGAGGATGTATTAGGATTCTGGGGAGGATCCCTCAAAGTAATGAGCTCCCCTTTCAACATGTGTTGCAAGGCTTGGGCCAGTGGCATGTTGATCTTGGTGAACTGTCTTCTAGGCTTCTGTTGATTGTTTTGTTGTTGCTCTGGTGCTGTAGGAGTAGGATTAGAGATGTGAATTGCTCCCACAGATTGGTGACTCCTATTACGACTATGTTGACCATACACATCATTAGCCTCCTTCTTCCCACTAGGGGGCTTCTTTGCAGTGCTTGATGAAGAGGCACCCATTTGTATCTTGCCACTTCTTATACCACTTTCCACGCGTTCTCCAGTCATTATCAGCTCAGTGAAACCAGATGATGAGCTTCCAATGAGGTGACTATAAAAAGGACCATTCAGCGTACTCATAAACATATCCACCAGCTCCCTATCAGTCAGAGGAGGTTGAACTCTGCCAGCCAGGTCTCTCCATTTCTGGGCATATTCCTTGAAACTCTCTTTAGCACCCATAGACATGCTTTGGAGCTGCATGCGAGTTGGTGCTAAATCAGCATTATATTGGTATTGCCTATAGAAGGCTTCAGCAAGATCGTTCTAGTCACGGATATTAACACTTTCCAGTTGATAGTACCATTCCAATTGAGCTCCAGACAAGCTCTCTTGGAAGAAATGAATCCATAACTTCTTATCAGCAGTATGTGGTTGAATCCTCCGGACATAGGATCTCAGATGCAGCTTAGGACATGAGACACCATCATATACCACAAAAACAGGAACCTTGAAGCCAATAGGTATAACCACTCCAGAAACTAAACTCAGATCTTCAAAATCAAGTCCAGACGATTTTTGCAATTCCATGGCATTCATTCTGTCCACCAGCATCTTGTACTTCTCCTCACTGGCAGGATCATGATAATAATTTGCCTCAGAATCAGAGTCTCCTACAGTATCATGGAGACTACCTCCCTCTTTATCAGAACTTTCAGACTCAGAATCCTCAATCTGTTCCTTTGTCTTGATAGGACCTCTGAACCTTCTTCCCAGATTAATAAGGCCTCCTGATTTCCTGGTCTTCTTCTTCTTCTTAGCCAACAGTGTCTTCAGCTCATCTTGCCCTTTAGAAAGGTTCAGAATCAACTCTTGGAATTGTGCATTTTTAGCCTGGAGATCTTTGACAGTCTGTTCAAGAGCCATTTCTGCTGAAATAAACAGCGAGAAGATAAGATACCTATTCATAAGAAACCTGTGATGATATGGTATGTAAATGCATATGCAATGTTTTCAAGGACCGCATAATTTAAATTTGTTTAGACAACCATAAAGTAAACTTTTATTATTAATCAATAAACTTGTTTTCCTCTTGGGCTTACAACAAAAATGAAATGAATACAAAAATGGGGTTTTAAGTCTCCCATGGACGCTTCCTCTTTGTGTTGAGGTATGAGTTGAGATTCCGCTCTTCGTGAAGTTATTTTGTTAGCTCCAGGATTCTTTCTTGACTAGCTTTGAAATGAGTCTCAAAAGTATCCCTTTGATCCTTCAACTGGATCCAGGACCTTTGTAATTCTTCCATGTCAGTGGGCATGTCTGGATGAAGAATGATATAAGAAGTATCTCCTTCAGCAACAGGCTCCATGGTAACTGGCAGGATAACAGGATATGGCATCATAAGAGTCTGAGCACGAGATCGTACCCATCTGAGATAAGGTTCCATATGAATAGAGTACTTTGGTTCCAGAGTCTTGCTGTCAACCTTGTTCACTTTACCCCATGCTCGTATAAACCTTTGACGATAACCTTGAAGATCGTTGTCGTAGTCGAACACAATACCCTGAATCAACATATCATGAGGACCATCACTCAGAGCGTAACCAAACTGACGTAGAGCTAAAGAAGGGTTGTAAGTAATTCCCCCTCTTATGCCAAGGAGTGGCACATTAGGGAACTCCCCACAACGGTCAATGATAGTTACATTCTCCATAGATCTAGAGCACCAATGAATATCTGAATGAGAAAGTGACATAATCCTCTTGGACCACCTGAACCCTTGTTTATTCTTCATCACTGATCGAGGAAGGTGAGAAATAAGCCACCTAGATAATAAAGGTATGCAAAACATCAAACTTCCTTGTGCCTTCGTAGTATGGGTATGGAGAGAATGTAAGATGTCTCCAAGTAATGTAGGCACTGGATTGCGAGTCAGAAATATGTTGATGGCGTGTACGTCTATGAACTGGTCTGGATTAGGGAACAACACTAATCCATAGATCAATAGGGCTAGGATCTCCTCAAAAGCATCATAACTCATAGCCTTCAGGAACACTTGAGCTTTCTCCATCAATACCTTAGCCAGAATACCTTTAATCCACTCCTTGTTTCTAGGACAATGTCTGATTTCTTCAGATGTAGGGCTGCTGCAATGACTTCAGGTTTAGGCTCCTTCTCTAAGCCTGTAAAGGTCTCTGATCAAGGATAGGTATACCCAGGAGCTTGGAGAACTCTTCCATTGTAGGAACCAGCTGATAGTCGGGGAATGTGAAACAGTGATGTTTAGGATCAAAGAACTGAAACAGGACACTCATCATGTCTTCATTGAACCCTGAAGTGACTAGATCCAGTAGGTAACCATGTCTCTTGATGAATTGGGAGTTTTCAGAAACTTGAGAGACCAATTCCTTAAGCTTAAGAGGTATTCCTACAAAGTTGATTCGGATAGTATTCTTACGAGCAGAAGCCATGACCTACAACAAAGAACAAAGATAAATCCTTTGATCCTTGAAATGGTTAGTGAAAATGCTATGCTTATGATGCATGATGATGTCATGATGTTATGCTCAATCACAAACATGTGGCACACACAAACAAGTCACACAATAGCCCTAGGTTTGAAGGCTTGCATGAGGTTTAAAGGTAAGTACCCTCCCCTGAAGTTTAGTTGGTTCATCCTGTCCTATAAAGTAACCAGGTTTTAAGGGATCTCAATATCATTGATCCTTCACAAGGGTGGTTGTTCAGTAGGCAACTTACTTGCCAACCAAAACCCTCCAAGTTTAGGATCTCAATGAGCGTAGCATCGAGTATCAACCAAATTCAGTCTTCACCAAAGCCGGTTATCTCACTACTTTCTAAAGGCCAAGATGGGATGACTAGGGTTCTAAAAGTAAGTTAGTGTATTGACAACATATGGCAGCCTCATATTATCCTCAACTTACTTAAGGAACATAAGCACCAACCAAGAAGTCACACTAACTATGGCTACCAGATCAACCATATCGGTATACGCCGTACAGTTTCCTTGGTCTATTGCCATTTACCTAAGGTACACTAGATCCGGGTTAGGATCTTTCACACATAAAGCCCAACAAGTAATATAAAGCAAACAAAGCAAACAATTTAAAGTGATCTAATTCCTAAGGGTACCCCTCTTTTATTAATATCCCCAGCAGAGTCGCCAGTTCTGTAACACGGTGGGAGAACTGACTTTCTATAAATGTTGCGCATAGCAAGAGTCGCCACCGACTTTTATTTTATCCAAAAGGAAAGGACATAAAAGAACATGAAAGACCTTAAAAAGATTTTTGGGTTTGAGTGGTAGGTTATATAAAGGGAAGGTGTTAGCACCCTTTATATCCATGGTTATCCATGGGCTCTTAGTTACTTAGCTCACTTTAAATTGTTTTGAAAAGGTGTAGTGTATGATTAGAAATTTTCTAAGTACTTTATAATGATCCTCGTATGGATGTATATAAAGACTTGTTTTTGAAAATTTGTTTGAAAAGTGTGGTGTAAAGAGTATTTTGAAATGTATGAGCAAGTAATTAAGAGGAACCTACCCTATATTAAGTCTTTACTGTTCTTATGTTCTTTCAATGGTAAGACTATCCCTATTATTAAGGAATAAGTAGTCATTACCTTGGATGTAAGAAGGGACATGTGTAGGGACATCTGAATATAGGCAACTGCAAGGTGTCTTTAGCAATTCGTAGGGACTTATCATCTTTTATTCGAAGGGACAAGATCATTTATCGTAGGCAACTTCGAAGGGACTTGATCTTATAAACTAAAGGGACTTGATGATATTTGTGAAGGGACTTTGCTTAAGACACCTTACTTGACCTTTTGAAATAGGCAACATGAGAAGTAACCCTAGAAAGTGCAAGATGGCGATCAAAGATCGACTTACGTGTGTGAGTGTACATATTCAAATATTTATCTTTTAAAATTAATTATTCTAAGTTAATTTTAATTACAAATAGTTTATCACACCCTAGAATTACTAACCACACAATAACGATATTTGCAAGAAAAATAAGTACGAGAAAATAAACCTACAAATATTACAAGGCTTCGGGACAATTACAATATAATCGAGAAATAATAATAACGATAAATATAATAAATAAGCAATAATAATCAATAATAAGAATTAAGATAAAAGGTTAGAAAAATAAAGTAAGAGAAATAATAAATTAGCAAATTAATATTAGAAAAAAAAAAGATTTTTTAAATATTTAATTAAGAAAATAGGTTTTTGATAATAAATAAATACTAAATTATTTACATATTCAACAAATGATTGATGACTAATTATAATTTATAAAAAATATTAGGTTAAATTTTAAAGTTAAGAAAAATTAGAGTTAGGGTTAGAATAATAAAAATTAGGGTTTATGCTTCATTAAAAAAAATTAGGGTTTTTATTATTAATTTAAACATAATTAATTTATTTACAAAATGTATACAATAATAATATAAATATATAATGAAATAAATATAAATAATTTGATTTTTAAGAAAATAAATTATGAATTTAAAAAATAAGTTTTTTATATAAGAAAATAATATATACATTTGTTTTATAAATTGTTATTTAGAAATTAATTAAGTTAAATAAATATAATATAAAAGAAAACAAAAAAAATTGAAAAAAAAAAGACATAACTGGGGCTGGGATTCGAACCCAGGCCCTAGGCTTTCCTCACTTTGGACCAACAACATCACCACCAGGCCAGCGCGCGCTGGTGTTAGCATCAGGGGTAACAACCCTTTTGTTGTAATCCTGTAACAATAAAAAAATATAGCAAAACAAAATGGCCTGGGGGGGGGGGGGAATCGAACCCAGGTCCATCACACTCACAAGCAAACACACAAATCAGCTGAGCCACTTGGGGCGCATTCAACATACATTCAGCAAACAAACATTATATTTTAAAAACATATTTTGAATTTGATTTTTGGCGCCACTGAACTTCATATTCTACCTTGGTTGCTGCGAAATTTCCTACGATTTTAACTGCAACTTTACCTGCGATTTTTTCCATGTTCATGACCTGCGAAACTCAAACAACAATCAAATGGTACAATTTCATCAAATTGATTATGCCAATGAATTCCTTAGGATTCATACAGTCTATCCATGTTCTTTGAATCCATTTATATTTGGTTTTTTAGGAACCCCTAATTTGGTACCCAAAACCCTAACAATGGCAAGTCAGGTTATAGGCTATGCTTCTTCAAGAAAATGTCCAGAAATCATCTATAGGTCATGACTAACATAAATCAAACAACAAAATAAGTTTATGTTAGCTAAATAAATGGAATCGAAAATTTCAAATTCAAGAGCAAAAGAGGTTCGGTTATGCATTCAGGGATGATTTTGATGATGCCAAGCATTGAGATCGTATCAATGATGTTCAAGGATCATGTCTATATCCTTAGATTACCTTAATTCAACCTGCAAATAAGAATCCGAAAATTGAAATTTCAATGAATTTTTTTAATGTCAAAAGTGTTCTTGGAGGCTGCCAAAATTCGTCCTCTTGCTTGTGATCACTTCTATGTATATATTGGAAGCAAATTAGGTCAGAAAGTCATGAGTTTATGGGCCTTGTAAAGATTACTTGATCATGAAGATACAACTTGCTATTTTAGTCAAAATTTTAGTCAAAATTTCAATCTTCCAATCAACTTTAAATCGTGTTTATGAGTTTCTAGAATGAAAATCATATCAATTATTGAGTTTTTCATATTTTATTTTGATTTAAAATAATTTTAAATGAATAAAATCAAAATAAATAAAATAAAATTAATAAAAATCTGAATAAATTATTTTTGATTCGTGCATGATGTCATGGTAGTGATTGGGTCATAAAAATGCAAGCCCATGTGGAAAGAATTGGTTCTAAGATCCCATTTGCTCAATAAACCCCTCAATAATTTCCCAACTTTGCAAAGACACAAATCCCTCAATTTTAATGCTATGAGGGTGTTCTTGGACATTTTGGAAAGCTTAAATAGTCCTCTAAACAACCCCACTGGTTTCATGTCCATATCATTTACCAATCTCAAGTTATGCCCTTTGGAAGATGTTGACTTTTTGTTGACTTTTGAAATGACCTATAATGTCTGAGCTCATACCTTCCAAATGAAGCATTTTTAGGCTTGGCTTGTGAGACACAAAGTTTTAGAGAATTCAATTTCCTTAAAAATGAGCTTTGGATGGAAAATTATTGATGAAGCATGTGAAAGTTATGGCTGGTCAAAGTTCAGTTGACTTTTCCTATGAAAACCCTAATTTAGAAACTCCTGATTCTTGATGATCTGAAATCTCCTTGATGAATCATGATCAACCCTTGATAAAATGATGAATTTTACTTCATAAACTTGATGTTGGCAAAAAATCATGAAGTTTGACTTTGGTTTGACCATAGTTGACCTCAGTTTGACTTTTTAACTACTTTGACTGATTTTTGCATATCTGATCATATGACTGAGCAAACTTTTTGGGAAAGCCTTGAAACTTGACATAGGATTCTTGAAGACATATAGGATGCTATGAAGCTCACTTGAAGCCTTTAAAGTCCATTTAGCCTAATGAAATTCAAAAACCTAGTTTAGGATGCATTGCCTAGGAGGATGCTTTGTCTGAGGGGATTGTCAAACTTTCTGACTGATTGTGAACCTTGTGAACCTTGTGAACCTCTTGAGATACCTTGTGAACCTTGTAAACCTCTTGGGACAACTTAGTACACAATGTATTGTCTAGGTGAGGGCAAATTTTGGGGTGCAACACACTCACAACTAGAAGCAATCTTATCTGTTGTGGTATCATCTCTAACCTTCACGACCTTGTATGCGTCTTATGTTTTGGGTCATTGGAGGAGACTTATCTAGAGGGGATGAATAGAACCTAAGTTAAAAAACTTTACATAAAATTGTTTTAAAGAATTTAACGGCTAGCGGAAGTGACTTGGATCGAATAGTCTAAACCGAATCGATATCAAAAAGCTCAAAAATGCATATATGAAGACCAATAAATGATAATGATAAAAAAATAAATCAATATGATTTTAATCACAATCATTTGAATTCTACACAAAAGTAATGTTTACCTCTAATGACAAAATACACAAAAATGCAATTGGGACAAATTATCGAACACACGGTGTGCAATCAATTTTGTTTAGAATTTTGTATAGTTTTATTGATTTGAAAATCCACCCCCAACCTAATAGATTGTGATCAACTCAACAAAACATTTTTCAAAATATTATCAAAATGTTTAACAAAACATATTAATCGCACAATTGAGAAATTCAATAATTTGCAAATGAAACCCTATGTTTGATGTTGATTCTAACACATTCTCTTTCCTTGATATAAGCTTGATCAAGTCACCCAACAATTCCAATTTAATTCATCCTCTCACGCCACTCCTTTGCATGAAACCCCTGTTCTTCAAAGCTTTCACTCGATCGAATCCAAATAGATATTTGTTGTAACCTAAGATTTTCCATTTGATTCACCGTCTCACGCTAGTCCTTTGCAAGAAACCTCATTCTTCAAAGCTTTTACTCGATCGAATTCAAATTGCATGATCTTGTACAAAACCTTCAAATCCCCAATTGATCTTGAAGGAAAACCCCATCTTTGTTTTCTTATTTGAAACCTTCAAAGATATCAACCCAAGTTAGAGCTCAACAACCTAAATTGGAAACTATAAACTTTAATTCTATATGGTACCCAAAGAAAAAATGATTATGTGTAGTTTGTTTGTGTGTATGCATATAATGAAGATTTAAGATAAATACCACTCTTTAAAATCCCGATTTCATATGTGATTTTCTCAAAATCACTTAAAAGCAATGACGCATGAATGAAGTATATATATATATATATATATATATATATATATATATATATATATATATATATATATATATATATATATATATATATATATATATATATATGTGTGTGTGTGTGTGTGTGTGTGCAAGTTAGAAGCAAAAAGGAATGCAAAAGGTTTGAAAAAATCATGAATTTTTGGAAAAATTTATGTTGCATGTGTCGACCTATGTATGTCATGTGTTGACACATTCGATATATGTCTCGACCTGTATAGGTCATGAGTCAACTTGTATAGATCATGTGTCGACCTATGCAGCCAACACATTAAACAAAGGCTATATGCTTTAAAAATGAGTTACATGTGTCGACCTGTAACTCGTATGTGTTGACACATAGTTTTTTTTGTCTACGTGTCGACCTAAAATGCTTTATGTGGCGACACATCAAACATAAGCTTACAATCTTTAAATATTATCCACATGTGTCGACCTGTAACTCGTATTTGTCGACACATAAACCTGTTTTTCACATAAAAACTTTTCTTTAATGTATACAACATTTTCTAAATCATTTTTAATGCATGAAACCTTTTCTAAACCATGACCAAAATTTTTTATGCTTTATAATGCTAATATGTACATTAAGACACATATGATATCGTCCATTATACATAAATTCTAAAGGATCCTTGTTTTGACATCATACAAAATACATTTAACAGAAAGTTGCACTCATAATGTTGCGCGTTTCCATACGAGGCGTAAATTCCCTTATATGCTTAAGTCATTGTTCTATTATGTAAGTTTACACAAGTAGTACATAGATGTAAAGCTTAAGTCAATAATCGATAAGATATTTTATTAGAGCCGAGTGAAACTATAGGATAAGCAAACTCGATTCTTTGCAAGTTAAAGGCAAGAACAAGGTTTACCGATGATGTTTCAAAGACTTTGTTATCGTAATCTTTCGATGTGAACCATGTGCAATGAGGATATTGTACATAGATCTTAGATTTTATTTAGGCACTAATGTATGTCATGTGTCATACATTGTATTTTACGATATGCACATGTATATAATGCTGTCGTCGAACACTTGTGTTGTATCAATACCAATTGATATTTCCTATAATTTATTTTCTAGATGTACATTATACGTGGTGTTAAATGAAACCAGGCAATCTTATTTATCATCCTTGGAAATATTGTTTCAATTTCTTTCATCAAAGCAAGATCTCTATCAATCAAAATCATTTGTGGCCATAATCCTTGCTTAGTAAATAATTGTTTCAACTTATCCAATACCCAAGAAAAGTTCTCTATCTGCTCAAATTCCACATTGGCAAATGCAACACCAAATGTTAACTAAGTTGATGTTTGTTCGCACATGGTTTTCACGCGAACAATCGTTGGCCTCCTGTCGAAGGTTTACTTGTGGGATCGGCCACACAAATCCCATAACTGCTTTGAAGTATTAAGTTTACGTAGATATTCGTAGCGTGGGATGCTAGAATGGTATTTGTTATGTAAGTATAGAATAACTTGATAAACTTTAAAATACTTGGTAATGTAAAAACTAGAAAACGGATAGCAAAATATACTGAAATGATTTGATAATTAGATATACTTAAAAAGAAAACACTTGGATGCTATCATACATTTCTGTGAGACTGGTTCGTTTCTCGTTAATGCTTGGTACTTTGAGTATTTTTCTCATACAATGTTCAGAAAATGTGACCTTTCTAAATGGCAAAAAATTGCACTTATATGGGACACAATGTAATTGCCTTGTCTATTGTCGTTGAATCTGAGTGTGACACGTGTCACCCACTACTTTGTAATTGCCAACATATTCTCCCACTATCTTTGGCTTTGTCACTGGATCTGTGAATCATCGAAGGCCTTAGACGGGTTATCACTTAGCCTACCTATCGACACTCCCTTTTTCTGCGTCGATCAAAACCTCTTGTACTCCCTTACATGCTTCGTCGAAATTCCTATGACTAATACATCCCCCCCCAAAGGCCAGTTTCGATAGAGATCCTTTTTGATCGAGAAACTTGGCTTTTGGTTCTCTTTAGCAGGATTTCAACGTCGTTTTGGTGATGATCCTGTCACACGACCATTTCTCCTTCTATTGGATTTGAATTTTCTGGCCACCTCAGTCATGATGACACTTTTCGGCGCCACAACTTCTGAGGCAACTAATGATGACCACTAGGCATAGAACATAGATTTCCTAACAACTCCCATCAGCTTAAAGATTTTATGCACGGTTCCTGATTTGACTCTTGAGTTGCATACATTATCTATAAATAGGCTTCTTAACACAAGAAACACTCTTTCAGCTCCTAAACTCTCCCTTGCATTCAACAAAGTTCTTCTTCTTCAACAAACCTCGTAACTTCATTCTTGTATTTCTGTAACAATGGTCGCTCACACTAGTTTTGCAACCTTCTTCGCTAGTGCGAACCCACTTGCCTATGTTTTTTTCGTACGAGGAAGCCCAACATCCACTCCCTCAATTGTCATCAAGTGATGCTATTGTAATGGCTATTTGGCAATTCCAGATGGTAATCCCTTTCGTGATTGGGGACAAACTTCATACTTTCCATGGACCACTTCTTGAAACTACAACTCACCTCCAAGATGTACAAGGGTTCTTCCCTTGTTATTCTCCAGTAATTTCTCCTACATTCCAAAAGGGAGGAACCCTTGGCGTAACGTTTATGACTTCTAAATATAGGGTGTTCTGATCCATGCCTTCCCCTGGAAATAGTGATTAGATCGCGTGGCTCAACAAGGTTCAAGGAAAGCGTCAAGATCAATGGAAATAAGTTGGCATCTTCGACGCAATTCAACTCTCAAGGAATGCCCACAGGGACAATCCTTGTATGCTTCTGTCATAGATGTACTTCTCGAAAGATTCGACCAACACTTTCCCATTTCCTTGTGGGTTCCTGATGCCAACACTTTTCGATGTAGCGATCATAACTAGCCTTTTGTCACTGTTCAAGACCTTCGATCCAACCCTCGCAACCACCCACAAATTTTATTTTGGTCGTGACAGTCTCCAGAATTATATTGAAGACCATTATGACCTCGAATTCGTCGAAGTGTATGATGAGGAGCATATTACTTTCCTGAAATTATAGTTATCATATTATCTCTTCTGCTCCGGCTCTATAAAAGTAGCTTATAACTTTATCAACCTGGAGATCCAAATTCATGAGGGTCGACAGATCTCTTTAGATAAACTTCTGTTAGCTTCACTATATAACACCTTGGGCTTGTTAGCCCTAAATTTAATGCTCTTACATGATACTCCCAAGGCTCTAAACATCTCAGGCCCCATGTGGCTTTTGCAACACTGGCTTAATGCTACATTTGCTTACTAGTTGGGCTACCCAGTGTCGGCCAGAATGGAGTGTTTGAACAAAAAATGCCCAATAGAGGGCCTTCAACTTGCTCTTATGACACTTTAAGTGACTCCAACCAGGACTCTTTTCTTGAAATACCTAAACATGTTTATCAAAGCTACTTTGTGTGTTGAAGGTGAAATTCTGGTTATGCAGATACTCCAATATCATATCTCAATGTTAAGACAATGATTACTGTACTCCAGCTTTAAAACTGATGATTAGCAAAACATTTCTTCTCTCCCCTTTTTTAGTTAAAAGTTTACAAACATTTCCCAGATTAATCCAGATTTATGCCAAGCTCACGCAGATCTTTAGTAATGCCATATGTTCTTCTAACTCATATTGGAGAAAAAAATAGTCCTTGTCTATTTATTCAAGCTTTAACTGCTTTTTCTTAAGTACAAGTTCCAACACATCTGCATGTTATACACTATTACCATATATTCTTCTTTCTGACATGTACCAGAGATTATTTTCAACTGCCACCCATGTAAACAACAAGACATAAATTAGACTGAGATTAGCATATCAATTAGGGATAATTTCGCAGATATTAATAATAATCTACAGAGAAAAACTAAATTCTCCCAGACTAGTACATGATTCTCTAAGCATCAAACAAGAATCGTGTATTTTGTATTTTCAAGTCTTCCCCAACTCGCAACAATACAACGTCAAGACATCACACTTGACATCTTCATCCCTCCTGGATGGAAAAATCTACTTGTAACTAACCATAAGCTTGGCATAGACTGCACCCCTGTAGTATATCCTTAGATCAAGAGGCAACTCCCCTTATCTAAGACAATTTTAACCCCCCCTAAGCACCTATGTAGGAATGAATGGAAAAAAATATGCATATTCAATGTCTTCAAGAGCATCACTCTCTATTCAACCACCTGCTGAAACACATTCATTTTGGCACCACTATCCCTTCTGACAAGAAATAGTAGTCACTCACACATGAAAACCATCATGTTATACGTAAGCCACATAAGGATCGACATCCTCATAGTAACAAACTGTTGGAACAACATTAAAATAACATTTTATTCTTCCCACCAATGTCAGATACTGGACACATGCTTAGAAAAGCATGACTTTCTATATAAAGTCGTTCCACAAAATTTTAAAAAATAGACAGTCACCCAACTCTTCAAAGGCAGTCATTCCTATCATTCTCCCGTATGATAATCTGGAATACTCCTGATCAGTTGCTGATTAATCACATGCAGACTTCCAAATAATCAATACCTGATCTACTTCAGTCTTCTCTACATTATCCTTCCAAGGGATACCTTCTACTTCATCATTCTCCCGTATGACTATATAGACGCTCCTTACGCAATAATGTAAGTAAGAAGCTCCCAAAACCAGAGTATAATCTTCCTTCACCAAGGATATCTGATGTGTGTTTTTCGCAAGTGTACGAACACGTCAGAGTAATATAAAAGATTGTCGAATCCACAGAGACCAAGTGTTAATCTATCGTACCTGTTGTTATGGTGTGTATCTAAGGAAACTGAATATAACGGTTTTAAGGAGTGTGCAATGGTAAATAAAATAATAATTTTAAACAATTAATAAAGACAGGTTCGAATGTAATTCACGTAACAATAGATATTCCGGTACTTGTTAATAGAACTACTTATGGGCAATGTTTTCCACTTTGAAAAGAACTAATTTAACAGGAACTGTCGCTTTCGCGTATTCAGAACCGAGTTGTACTCTCTAATCAACCCCTCCTATTGTCACAGATAGAAAGGTGCGTAATGCGTTAGAGTAGTAAACCTATTTTTAAGAAATATAGTATCTTAACTAAGTTGAAAAGTACTTTAACCTGGATTTCTTAGCAAAAAGAGGTTCTCTTGAACCAGACTCTAAACTTCTTAACGCGTCCGAAAATCATTTTAAAACCTCTTTTCTTTTTAATCTAAAAACTCCTAATGAACTAGACAAAGCGCTTTTGGCTATTTTTGAAATAGTTAAAAACAATTTAAACTTAAATTGAAAGATAAAATAGCCCTTAAGTGTTTCCACGAACAATTGTACGGATTACTGGTTCAATTACGATCCTTACATTCTAACCTTTATGGATTTAGTTAGACATGGTAAAGTAAAAGTTCTTTTTAT
This sequence comes from Lathyrus aphaca, assembly GCA_963966055.1. Lineage (NCBI taxonomy): Eukaryota > Viridiplantae > Streptophyta > Magnoliopsida > Fabales > Fabaceae > Lathyrus > Lathyrus aphaca. The sequence goes on from OZ014519.1 coordinate 164,728,289, forward strand.
AATTTTTCATAAAAGTAATTTAGTGCGAGTGTGGAAAGTAAATGAAAGTAGTGCGAGTGCGGAAAGTAAATAAAAGTAGTGCGAGTGCGGGAAATAAAGGTATTTAAAGCGAGTGCGGAAAATAAACGAAAGTAGTGCGAGTGCGAGAAATAAATAAAGTAAAGCGAGTGCGGGAAATAAATAAAAGTAAAGCAATGCAGAAAGTAAATAAAAGTAAAGCAATGCGGAAAAATAAAATACGAACTGAAATTAAAATGGCGGCAGGATTAACTTCCTCCCAGAGTGCTCCAAAACTCGATCACACAGACGTATACAAACTCGATCACTCGATTGCAGTAACACCCCGATGTGGAATGATAACTGCTTTAAAACTGATATATGCCTAAGAGATTCTAAGTTTGGATGATTTAAAACGAAAATCTAAGGCCCTATTTATAGGAAAACAAAAAGCAGGAAAAAACCAGGATGCCCCCTCCACTAAAAAGTGGAGGGAAAAGTTTTTGCCTTGTGGCGCCCGCCACAGGCACATGGCGCCCGCCATGAGACTAATAGGGAATGAGAGAGTGGGGATCGTGGGTCTTGGAAGTTGTGAAGTGGTCTTGAGACGTGGCCACGTCATGGCAGACCCCATGGCGCCGCCCATGGTGGATGCCGTAAGTGTAAAAAGCTGAATTTCTTGGTTTACGTCCGTTTCCACTCCTTTTTCGCTCCTTTTCTCGATTTAGGCCCTGATTACATAGAAAACCTGAAAAACAAAGAAAAACAAAGTAATAACATAACAAAATAACAATAAAAGCTAAGAATGCATGCGAAATCGGAGTCAGAAATACGGTGAATTTTAGTGTTATCAATATCCAACCCAGATAATGTACTAACACCAAGTTATAACATCTTCAAAACACCAAGACAAAATTCTTGATATGCTCAACCAACTGAACTTACTATAGCATAGTAATCCAAAGAACTAAAGAAACTTCAATCAATACTGCGCCACCAGCTTGAATAAGAACTCCAGAAAGAGAGAAATAAACACTCATCCACCTTCAAGAATAAATAAGCTTCTTGAGTCTTCAACTCATCACTCTTCTATCCAAGAGTAATTTGTTCCAAAACAATCCTCAAGACTCACCAGCTGCCATATGTTGATCATCTTGATTCTTCAAATCCACTTCTGAGATCAACTAATAACCACATTTTGATCACCTTCTTCATGAATCCTCATATGAAAAAGCCAATTTCCACATATTTTCTTCTTCATGTTTGTCCAAACTCTTACAAAGATATCCTAATCTACATAATGAAACTTGATCTTCAAGTTACATGTATCCACTTGCTCAATAGCAATACACACTTGGACTCCCTAAGCCATGGATAATGTAACATCTTCTCCTTCCGACAGCTCCCACAAACTGCCACGAGAATCTTTTTGAAGTATCATTGTTTATTTCTGTAGATCACCCTATCTTGAGTTGATGTGCCATTCCACCAACTAAGATTTTGATGTTGAACTAGATGTCAGAACATTGTGATTCGACATCTAGCTGATGAAATCAGCTCATTCTTCTGCTACTTGAAAGAACTTCCTCCCTTTACAGAACAAGAGTCCCATGCTTCATAGACTTGATTCACCAACCAAGTTTGAGTAGACAACCTCCATTTTGTTGATTTTGTAGTTATTCCAAACAATCTCACACATTGATGAATATCTTCCAGTATTTCTCCAAATACTTCAAACCTACCATTGTTTGAATCTTCAGAAGGACTAGTTATAAACTAACCCCCGTAGTTGTACCAAGGATGACACCTTTCTTTGACTAGATCCGTCTTCACAAAGTTGTTGATATCTTCACCTATCTAAACTTCATGATGAGCATTTTGGAATTCCCTAAAGTACCTGGATCAGAAATAAACCAATACATGTAGTCATCAAGATTATGATGTCTTCATAGTCTTTAATCTCCATTTGTAAAAATGCATCACCATTTGGACAAGTCTCAATACTTTCCAGGAAAAGATGCGAAGCCAATAATCCTAGGTCAAAAGCCTATGAGAATTTTGAGTGAATGTAAAACCCCTCCCATGGTTCTCCAAACCTCTGATGAAAAGATGTTAGGACATCTAATACAACATCCTTTATCTTGAATCACAAGGATAATCAAATATGCATAAAGTAATTAATTTTTAAACCTTGTAGTAATAACCTTTGTCTGATTCTAGCATATTCTGAATATCACATAGATATTCCTCTTCATGTTTTCTTCTTCTATTATTGTGCAAGTTGTTAAGATATCAAGGTTGCCCCTTGAATCAAGCTTTTAAGATTCTCTCTAAACGAATCCTTATTACCTTAAATGTGTGAAATTATCCTTAGGGTTAAGAAGTATGAGTTATTCCTTGCACGCTATTTGTGAACGGTGAAAACAAATCACCTCCACTATCTCCATTTCCATGCTTCCAAGAAAGTACCTCATAGTATAAAGAATAACTAGTAGACTCCATAATACGGATGAATTGCCTTGATTAGACTTGATCATCATATTAAGTGTATTCAACAACTTATCCAACAAGAAATCATCAAACCCCTAGAGCATGAGTTTGATAATTGATCTAACCTCTTCTATTTAGTTTAACTTCAGCATTCATGGTGACGCCACTCAACCATGTACCAAGTCACATAAGACTCAATCATCTCAATAACATCCATCTACTTCCGACTTTGGAATGCTATGTGTCTTCAAACCGATTGACATCTATAAGAACATAAATAAAGGACAACTACAAGCTTTATTCAATCAATACTTATGTATCACATACTACTGGGATTCTTAAATCAGAATATATGCATCAGAATCACCAAAGAACAACTTCAATTTTCCATAGACAAGATGTCAAGACATCTTTTAAGACACCATCCAAAAGAACTACAACTCCTCTTGTTTGTTATTGCAGAACCCTTCAGACAATAACTCCTCCTGCTTAATCACCAGAAAGTAATCCATGGATCTCATCCAGAAAACATACCAGAAAGACTACTCTGATACCAATTGAAATGTTGGTTATGCAGATACTCCAATGTCCCATCTTAATGTTAAGATAATGATTACTGCACTTTTGGAAATGAGAGAATTACACAGTTATAGTTTTGAAGTGATGCAACACAAATACCAACAGATGTTGAGATAACATGTTGGGAAATCTCAATCAAGAACATAATACAGAATAACTGTAAACAACAGAATAATAAAGTACACAAAATATGTTGACCCAGTTCAGTTTTAACAAGCTTACATATGTGGGATACCAATCCAGGATGAAGACTACACTATCTTATAGTATTACCCTAAAGTTAAACTTACGGTTTACAACTTTATCCTAATCACTACCTTCAATGAACATATTTATATAAGGCTAAACTCTATTCATTTACGACCTTTGATATGAGAACCTCATCACATCCTTCATCACCACTTGTGATGACTCTGTCTTCTACTGATCTCCAAAACCTGACATGGTTTCTTGACCTACAAGTTATCCTAGACTTGCTTCAAAGATTATTCTAAGAACATTACACAAATCAGTACCTAATGGTTTTTGGTTGTGCCCCTTGTACCTTTGCCTTCCTCCCTGCATCCCATACTGCACAGGGGAGACTTCTAACTCCTAAGAGAGCCAACGAATCTCAAACCCTAAACCCTTATTTTACAAAGTATTTAGGTTACAAAGTTACAGGTGATACAAAAGTTACAAAAGTTGATTTAACCCTATGTTTAAGTCTCCTTATATAGTCTTCTGTTGGGCTTCAAATCTTTCGTTGATCCACTATTAAAGGTGTCTAGAATCTTGGAACAAATTTGATACATGTTTAATTGTTGAGCAGTCAAGACGTCTAGTCTTTCTGTTTGGACATCTCATTCGACATCTTTGTCTTTTGCAGAATTTTTTATCTTTGAACTCCATGTTGAACTTGTTCTTCCAACATTTTGTTTTACCAAAATTTGTCCAAATATGAAGAGCTTTCAAAAGGCATGGCGCCTTTTGCAAGGTGAATTTTTGGCCCCTTATGGTTTACGGGCCCGTTCCCTGGGAATTCTCCGTCGATAGCAGCTTAATCAAATGCCATCTGGATAGCATTTCTGACGCCACTATGTTATCCTTCAGGATAGAGGCAGGAGTTTACGGCTTTATGAATTACAAGCCTAATTTAGTTGCTCAACAATTTGAGTTAAGCCAAATGTTGTCCAAGTCTCTAGTGAAACATGCCTCCGATGTAGTCTGGGATGGAATTGAACTCAACTCGACAGGCTATAGGACTTGCTTAAGGTTCATTAAAGCACAAACCTTGGAACTTCATGTCTTTAGTTTTGAACCCTCTTTCCTGACAACACAAGAATTCGACGTCTGGTGGTCGAAGTACCAAACTCAGTGTTTCCAACATGACCTCTTCTTAGAAAATATGGTTGATGCCTTTGCTGCTTTAGGTCAAAGGGTTCTTGTCTCAACGGCTGTGGAGGAAGCCTGTGATGACAACAACAAAGAAAATCCTCCAAAAAAGGTAACCCTTCAAATTTATCCTCCATTTTAGTCTTTTTCACTGTGCGATTCCTTACATGTGTGTCTTTTAGAGTAAAAAACGAGGCCCAGCGGCTGCCACAATCACTGCCAAAGATGAAAAGAAACCCAAGGTTACTAGAACAAAGGTATGACCCACTTCGACATTCATTTACTTGTCTGGTTGAACTTTTTTGTTTCTCACTTTGTTCCCTAGTTAGTTTTTTGAAAGCACACCACCTCCAGAGGACGGGGTTTCAGGTGAGAGAACTCGCTCTAGAATCTTTCCTTCCGACATTCCCATTTCTACTCTAGCAACGCCAAAAAATAATAAGAAAGTCATGCCCAAGAAGACGCCACACAAAGTGACTACATCGACTCCCCAACCTGAAATTCCAAAGGAACTTACTGAGGTGTTCAAACCTGTCACCCATGAGGGTCCGACGGTGGGTACGACTCGTGAGCTATTAATGCTTCTCAAATCATTCATTTCAACTTTTGTTCATTTGGTCATTACTTATCTAAACTCATCTGCATGGGAGTATGGTTACCACGACTGCCACCATTGATGTGCCCGTTTTATAGGCCAACATTGAGAATCCTCCTGGGTCGATAACCATACTGAGCCCCCAGAAAATTGACAAATTTCAGAGTACTCCAGTTGAGGATGTTTTGACATCCAAAACTGAGCAACCCTAGAAGACTACGGTCGATGAAACTGAAAATATTATGCATGACCAAGAATAACCCAACGCTTCCAAAATTACCCAAACTCAAGCTGGAGCTAGCAATCCATCTCTCCAACCTTTTTGTAATGATGGCCCTAACAAAATTGCAACCGACACTCCTACTCCTGACGATCTTCTGGCTATGGAGAAAACCAACCCTGCTGAGGCCTTGAGAAAACTACAACAATTTCGCCCTCCTTAAAGGGATTACTAAACAACTAGTTCGACGGCTCTTCCTTATCCGGAGAAGGATGCTTATTTCAATGTTAAGATAAAAAAATGAAGCCCTACTTGTTTAAAACAGAAGTCTTGGAGGTTGTCTTTGAGGCGCCTGAATTTGTGTGTGAAGTCTTCAAACTAATTCACGACCTTTCCTAATTCAAGGTTTCGGATGTTGTGGCCCAGTTCTTGATTGAGTTTGAGGCAATTTTACTCAATTAGCAAAGGATATTTCTAGCAGTCGACAAGCTGGCCTCCAGTTCAACAATATTATTCATGATATGGACCATGAATAAGAGTTTAGTGCTTGCTATGAGGAAAAACTTAGAGTGTTTGAAACTCAAAAACAAGAGTGCTCCGACAAGCAGCAAGCCTTCAACCAACAGATTTTTGATTATCAAGCTCAAATAGTCGAACTTAACCGGAAAATTGTTGAGGTCGAACAACAAAAAGACTTTTTAGCATCAGCTGAACCTTTTCCAACTCAAGAGGTGATTGACACAAAGGTAACCCAAGGGATATCTCACGTCGAGAAGGAATTTGTGATTAAAGAAAGAATAAACCAGATGCGTCGGAAGAAGACTTTCCTTGACAGTCGAATTGTTCATGAGAATTCTCTTTTAGAAGACTTCAACTCCAGATTTCTCGCTTAATTTATTTTGTTAGAATTCGTCCTGTGCAATAGTCCTTGACAACTTTTTGTAGGCCATCTTGGCTCTTAGCCCATTGTGGCCATCTATTACCAATGAAACTTTATTTTGTTTTGATGTGGACCTCTTGTATCATAGGCTTATATTTTTTCAAATATTTCCCATTTACTCTCAAGACCCTTTGGTCGACGCCTATTTCTTTAATTTCATACGCGTTGTTACTGAAAAATTGAATTATTTGGAATGGTCCCTCCCAATATGGGGACCCTTTTCCCAATGTTCGATCTTGTCGATTCATAGGTAAAATGACCTTCTAGACGTAATCATTGACTTCAAAAATCTTTTCTACTCGTGCTTTCTGACGTAGAAATATGTCTAATGCTTTCATCCTTTCTTCATCCAAATATGTGACTTCGTTGAACATCATGCTCCAATAGTGATGTAATGGAATTTCATTTTGTCATTGGACTCTGATCGATTGGAGGTAAATTTCTGATGACAAAACTGCATCATGAACAAACTCCAGCCGAAAAGGCATTGAGTTGGTTGACTCCTTAGGAGATGTTCGACATGACCATAAGATTTGGCCCAGTGTCTTATGCCAATTTTTAGGTTTCCTTGCAATTCTTTTCTTGATAAGTCTGATTACTACATTGTTTGCCACCTCAACCTTTCCATTGGCCTGTGCATAGTACGATGTTGAAGTGACCAGTTTGAAACATGTTTCAACTGCAAACTCCTGTATCTTTTGACCTACGAACATTGATCCTTGGTTGGTGGTAATAGTTTCAGGAATCCCAAATTTGTACATGATATGGCGTTGGATAAATTCGATCAACTCTTCTTGATCCACCTTCACTAGAGGTATCACCTTAATCCACTTGGTGAAATAATCTATGCCTACGAAGATGAACTTTTACTGCTTCGACGCATTGGTCGAATCTCTCCTATGATGTCTAAATCCCATCCTCGAAAGGGCCATGGTTTTATAATAGCATGTAATTCGCTCGCCGACACATGTTGGATGTTTGTGTGTCTCTAGAAATTTTGGCATCCCTTGGCGAAATCCATGCAATCTTTCAACATACTTGGCCAATAAACGCCTTATCGAACCAACAACCATTTCATTTTGTGGTCCGCTTAGTGAGCTCCACACAACCCACTATGGACTTCAGCAATTGCCAAATATACCTATGTATCTCCCAGACACTTGAGAAACACACATTATGGAGTCTTCTTCATCAATTATTTCCCTAGAAATATGTAACTTAAGGCCCTATATTTTACCTTCATGTCAATGCTTCCGACAGGATTTTCCAAGTATTCAATTATTGGTTTCCTCCAATCTGATACTGGTAAACCATCAATGACGAAAACCTCATGGTGTTGAAAATCCTCATCAAAACTTTCGACCTTCCTGGTTTCTAGGACGTAGGATGATGGTGACACATTCGATACTATTTTCTCCCTAACTTCTATGAAGTCTTTCAGGCGCTCTTTTGACACCCTGTATCCTGAGGTAGACTGAGCCAATTCATTTACCTCCTGATTCTTTATCCTTATCATATCATATTCATATCATATCATGGTATCTTAGGGCCAAAATTTGGGTTTTCTATATTTAAGTCTCTCCCATCTTATAGAAACGGAGATATCAATCTTCACATCTCCAGTTTGAAGAAACTTAAATAGGGACAGCTGTAATACCCTAAGTTTTGCCCTAAGATTTCTTCGCATTTCATCTGCATCTTGCATACAAACAAGATTACCCTGGTTCCTTAGTTCTTCTCGTTTATTGGTTTATGCCTCATAGGGGATCACCATTTCTATTGTTTTTTATTTTCTTTATACTTTTTTATGTTTATTAATCACTAACCAAAATACCAAAAAATATGTTGTAGTTCGCTTCTTCTTCTCTTTGTGTGTTTTCAGGAGTTGCAGGGTTTTCAAAAGCATGGCAGTGTTTTCACTTCAAATTTGATTATTCAATTATGATCCGATTCAGATAGAAGTTTGACCTAATCTTGGTCAAACTATCAAGAGATTGCTTTATCTACAAGTTATTTGTGCCAGTGGTAATTTCTTAGGCAGTGCGTATTCAAAGTTCAAGTTATGTTGTGTGCGAAAGTTCTCTGGTTTATCGAATAATAGTTTGTGAGAAGTTTGGTCCAGTTTGTCTTGACTGAGCGGTCATCAGTTCATCAGTGTTTCATCTGTGGATTTATTTTCCAGAGGTCGATTCAAACATATTTGAAAAGATTCAGAAATTCAAAAGTTGATGGCCGTTGCTTCGGTTGCATATTATTCAGTGGCTTGAGATTGGTTTCATTCATCAGGCGTGTGAAAAAGTTCAAATTTGGTTCTGGGCTTAAAATAAAATAAATCATCGCTTCATCCATTATCCATTTTCAATTAAACCATTCCCTTTTTAATAATCATTTCCAATTATCATTTAAATCCATTTCTATTGTTTTATTATTCAACTTTCATAAATTCAATTCCTGATTATTTCATTCCACTTTTATTTTCAATATTTCTATCTCCATTGTTTTCTATTAGTTAAATCCATTTTCAATTTCCATAAATTCATATCCATTTTAATTACCTATTTCCTTATACCATTATCCATCATTACCATATTGTCATAAACTATATTTTTTTTTACTATCATAACCATTTTCAAATGCTATCCAAATTCTCTTTTTATTATCCAAATATTCATTTCATTTCCAACATCCAATTTCTTAATCCATTTTATCCAAATTCCAAAAATTCCAAATTCTATTCTATTTCCAAAAATTATGAAAAAAACCCACTTCATTAGGCCCACCTTTTATTATTTTTATGCCAAATAAAATAATTGGAAAGAAAAGAAAATTATGAAGCTACATTTTGCAGCATGTTTAGCGTACTACACACCCTCATGTGTAATTTCATCAACTACAATGCATCCTAGCCGTTCAACAAAGCATACACAAACCACTTCATCCTTCATTTTTTCTCCAGCCACATCAACAAGCTTCATCAGCTGAACATCACGTTGATACACACCCAGCCAATGAAGTTGATCCAAAACGCACGCAGATCACACACAAGTCACACGCAAATGCACATCACCAAAACGCAGTGCATAAACAAAAAAAAATGCAGCAAACTCAACAAGCAAGCATGTAATATTCATGGTTCAAAACGCAGCAAATTTTATCAAAACGGGATCAAAAACTTTCAATTGAATTTTCATTCTCCCACTCTATAAATAGAGTTGAATTCTCATTCAAAATCAAGCTTTGATAATCACTCAAAACCCTGCACAAATACCTTCAAAGTTTCAAAATTCCATTAGAGCTTAATTTCAAAGCTTCAAATAAACTCTCCAATTCTCACCAAAAATTGCTTCCAAGTATCAAATTCTTCATACAACAACAAGAGGAAGAGAATAGAAGTTGAAAAGGAGTCTTGCTTCCATTTTTTAAGGTAGTTGAAAATTTTTGTCGGTTATTCTGAGCTCTGATTCGCTCTATTATTGTATCGACGGTTAATTATATTTTCATATTCACGGTCCTCTCTATCTCACAATTGCAACGGTATATCATTTAAGCTTCGTCGTTCCGATTTGACGAAGCTCATAATTTAAAAGTGTTGAAGAAATGGTGATGGTGTCCGCGGGTTATAGTGAAGAAGATGATGATAATTTTCTTTTTTTTTTTCTTTTTCTTTTTTGTTATAATTGGTTTAATAAGCTTTAAGTGTGTTTGAGATTAGGCTTTGAGTCCACTTCTATTTCCACCCTCTGTATCGGCGCCTCTCCCTCTTTTCTTCTCATCTTTCTTTATTTTTTTTAAACTCTCTTATATTTTTGTTTCCTTAATTTTTTTATAATTTGTTTTCTCTGATTTTTTTTTATGAACTTGGAAAAAATATTTGAAAAGGATTTCGAAAAACATTCTAGTTGTTGTTTTTATAGATTTTATTTTAGATCTTAATTTTTGATAAAATCTCATCAATATCAATGGATTTTGGGTGTCGACTTTTATCCACCAAGAGAGATGATTGATACTGATGATGGTTTAATATATTTAAGATTTAAAATATTAATTCTATATGTCTCTTCATCTCTTTTTTTTTGTCGATGAGATATCCGATTCGACGATTGTTGATTTTCAAAGATGTTTAATCTTCATTATTTCAAATATATGGATGAATGATCATTTGGATTATTCTCCATACTTCAAAATCGTGATAGGTTGCATTTGATAAATCAATGTGAAATCTCGATTAAGATTAGACCATTACCACTTTTTCTTTTCGTGTGACATGTTTTCGGAGGATGATCTATTATATCATCTCTCTAACATGTATTAGCACAAATATCGTTCACCTTAATTGGTGTTGGCCGACCTCATTTGTAGGGTAATTACTTCGTAAATTACTCGGCGATTGCTTAACATAGACCTAAATGTGTCCCGAATTCGGAATAAAAATTCAATTGGTTACTTGCACTTTCGTGGACCGAGCCTCGTGTTGGTTTCGTAATCCCAAAGTGGTTAATATTTTTGCGTTAAGATCCACTAATTTTGAAGTTTGATGTGTAGTTGCTTTGGGTATCCCAATCTTCTTTCAAACTTCATTGAATTTTGATCTAATTGCCTCGATTAATCACTATATTGTAAGATACTAAGTGGAATCGATTACTTCTTTTTGGTTGTGGATGACTAATTTCACCATATCATTATTATGTACATATTATTATTAATACTACTATATTACTATTTTATTATATTTCTTGCATTTTATTATTCTTTAATTTCCTTCTTGCTCTTTTATCTCCTTAATTTTTATTATGCTTTTATTATGCTTTATCATCCATTATCATGTATATATTCTTGTTATTATATTTGTTGTGTTGATTTTTCTTTTGTTCACTTGGACATAAAAATATTAATAAAGGCTTAAACCATAAAAAATTAATTCTTCTCATCTTGGACTACTGGTTACTAGTCGATGCCTTATAGTGATTTACTATGGACAACCTTTGAAGTATTGATGGAACCTTTAGACTTAGAATTAGGACCTTGTATCCATTTGCAGGGAGTGTTAATTATGGAAGATTTACCTTTATTTGGCATTGGTTATCTTGGTTTTAGCATGCTTAAGGATGAAATTCTTATTAATACTTTGAAGTGGTTTCATTTCGGTTAGATATTCCTTTTCTCTAGCTTTTATTTTGTGCACTAGGTTAGCCTCTTCATCTCTTCCCCCTTCTTTAATTTTCAAAACTTCTCTCTATTTTCAAAACTTTCTTTGTTTTCAAACCTTAACCGCTTTCATAATCTAACCTTGACTTAGGTCAAGCAATTTTACCTTTTCTTTCATTTCTTAATAAAATTCTAAACCACATAAGCATATCGAAACCTTTTTCAAAAGACCTTAAAAAAATACAAAACTCATTCAATCCTTTTTGTGCCTTCGTGCACTTTTCTTTTTAACCATTTTAATAAGTTTAGATGTGATTCATTCTTTCTAACGGAATTATTCGCTAAAGAATGACAATTTATCTTTATATTTTAAAATCAATCCAACACATTAATTTTTCACTATTTGTACCACGAACTATGTGGTTTTGATCTTACATTACACATTATGGGTATGTAGGCATGATGTGGTAAACCTCTCCAAACAAAAAAACATTAAAAATTAATTTTTTTCTCATCCGTTCACTCTCATTTACAAACATTTTCAAACCAAAAACAATAAATTTTTCAAAGGGCTCCCATGGAGTATCACAGACATTTTGGGTGCGTAAAACCTTCCCATTTTGTAACCTATCCCCTTACCCGTTTCTCTGCTTGTTTATTTAGTGTTTTGCTTTTAGATTCATCCGAATTGATTCGCTATTTTTTCCTTTTCCACTTGGAATAAAATAAAAGCACGGTGGCGACTCTGTTTACTTAGAATTAAGTTAACTAATAGCTTACACTCATGATTATACCGCTACAGGTGGAAGTCGGGAACAATTCACTATCAAGAATAGATTCAATGAATGGTTCTTTGAGCATACCGTTCAACTCCCTTTAAAACTCATACCCATCAACTTAGTCAAAATTAGTCACCAACAAACTAGGAGATGCATGATCGATTTTGAATAAATTCTTCCGAACTTGAGTATTTACAACATACATTTTATCACCCATTCTAAAATTGAATTCAAAACCCTTAAACTTGCAACCAAACCAACATAAAACATATGAACCATGTCCTTATTGTATTCAACTTCACAAGCCAAAAATGGGTTAATCCATTGAGAATCAACCAGTTCAGCAAAATGTGGGATGTTCATCTGACAAGCAGTTCTTTTAGAGTAAACATATTGGTTGATGATTTTTCTATTTTTGAACTTCTTGTCATAAAGATCACTAAGATCAGAAAAAATAAGTGATAAAGTGTTTACCGTAAGTGTAGACTGGGAAGAAGATCCCATCAATGTTCTCTTTCCAGTAACTCTTGAAGCCATTGATAATGTTCTTGAGGAGATTTAAGAAAAATGGAGTTTTAGGGTTTTTGGAGAAGAAAGAGTTTGGATGTTCTTAAGATGAAGAATGAAGATGAAATTATTGTATGGAAGAATGAAATATAAAATGATTAAAGTAAATTAAAAGGCATTGAAGCAAATATTATGGCATGAATTAGTGTGATGTGTCGGCCTAGGAGAGTCTAAAGGCTGTAAAACGCGTTTTCCAACACGTGTTGGTCAGCGGGTAACAGGAATGAGTCGACCTAAATTTATGAATGAGTCGACTCATTTCAAATTTAAATTGAGTTGACGCAAGAAGGTCATTAGGTCGACCTGTGGGACGCAATGAGTCGACTCATAGAGTCGACCTGTTGGGACCCGAGAAAGCTAGCAATTTTTGCAATTTTGTTTTCCTAAATTCTCACTCCAATGCTTCATATAACATGCTGAAATGCTTTCTAGTGTCATGCATTCTAATTTTATGGCATGTTAAAAGATGTGAGAGATAAATAGTAATAAAGGACATGTTCACATACACAAAATCTATTTTATATCAAGGATGAGAATCAAATCAATCATAAATGAATCACAATTTTAAGTAGATATAGAAAAGGAACAATATTACCTCTCACAATGTAATATATTGAAAGAAACCAATTCAATATTCTTCAAGAATCTATTTGTTAGTGAATATAAGAGACACTATAATTCAAACGATAATATACGGTAAGCATATCATACACATCATGAGCGATCCGAAATATCAAGAACACCTAGTTCCCTACGGATGTGAAAGAAAGGTTTTGTAGCGAGTGGTTTTGTAAAAATATCGGCAAGTTGATTTTTACTCTCAACATGCTCAAATACCACGTCCCCTTTATCTACATGATCCCTAAGAATATGATGGATGATTTCAATATGCTTAGTGCATGAATGTAAGATTGGATTTTTGGTAAGATTTATAGCACTTGTGTTGTCACATAGAATAAGAGTACTTTTAAGATTAACATTGAAGTCGAGCAATTGTTATTTGAGCCACAAAATTTGGGCACAACAATTACCGACCGCAACGTATTCCTCCTCTACGGTTGACAAGGCAACAACAACTTGCTTTTTGCTATGCCAACTTACTAGAGAATTTGAAAAGAAGTGATGTGTGCCACTAGTGCTTTTCCTATCCACTTTACAACCGACAAAGTCAGAATCAGAATAACCTACCAAAGAGTAATCACTACCCTTGGGATACTAAAGTCCAAACCTAGAAGTACCACAGAGGTATCTAAGAATGCGTTTGACCGGTTTTAAGTGTGATTCTTTAGGGCATGATTGAAACCTATCACACATACAAACACTAAACATGATATCTGGACAATATGTGGTAAGATAAATAAGAGAGACAATCACACATCTATACCTTTTTATGTCTACATCTTTACCTTTCTCATCTCGATCTAAACTTTCTGCGGTAGGCATTGGGTTATCAATAACTTTTGGATTTGTCATATCGAATCACTTGAGAAGCTCATTACAATACTTTATTTGACTTATGAAAGTTCCTTCCTCAAGTTGTCTAATTTGGAATCTAAGAAAGTAATTGAGCTCCCCCATCATACTCATCTCAAATTCACCTTGCATTGAACTTGAAAATTCTTTGACCAATTTCATATTAGTAGATCCAATAATGATATCATCTACATACAATTTAACTAAAATTAAGTGTTTTCCTTCCCGTTTAATAAAAAGAGTAGTATCAACCATTCCTCTTGAAAATCCTTGATTTAATAAGAATTTTCTAAGGCATTCATACCAAGCTCTAGGAGCTTGTTTAAGTTCGTACAAAGCACATTTAAGCTTGTATACATAGTTAGGATTTTCATGACTTTCAAAACCGAGAGGTTGACATATGTACACCTCTTCATTAATGTATTTGTTAAGGAAATCATTCTTAACATCCATTTGATATAGCTTAAAGTTATGTGAGCATGCAAATACAAGCAAAAGGCATAAAGCCTCAAGGCGGGCAACCGGAGCATAAGTCTTCTCATAGTAGATACCCTTATCTTGGTTATACCCTTAAGCAATAAGACAGACCTTGTTGCGAGTAATAATACCTTTTTTGTTCATCTTATTCCTAAACACCCATTTAGTACCAATTACTCGATGACCTCGCGGAGGAGGCACAAGGTCCCAAACCTCATTTCTTTTGAACTGATTAAGTTCCTCTTGCATAGCTAAAAACCAATTTTCATCGAGTAAAGCATCTTTGGAGTTTTTAGGCTCAATTTAAGAGACGAAAACATAATGATAACAAAAATTACGTATCCTTGACCGTATAGTAACTCCCTTTGATATATCACCAAGAATATTGTCAATGGGGTGATCCTTTGAGGTTTTCCATTCCAAAGGGAGATCGTATTGATTTGTTGAATGATCCTCCTCTTTGTTTTTAGATCCTTTATTCGGCTCCTCCTCAGATATATCCGGAATGGATTCAACACTTGAAACTCTTGATCTTTAAGAATGTCCTCAGAGGAAACACCTGCACCAATAACATAACTACCTTTTCCGACAACTTTCGAATAAGATTCATCAAAGGATACATGCAGAGATTCTTCAACAATAAGTAATCTCTTATTGTATACTCTATAAGCTTTACTTGAATTAGAGTATCCGAGAAAGATACCTTCATCATTTTTTGAGTCAAAATTGCTAAGGTTTTCTTTACCATTGTTTAACACATAGCATTTACAACCAAAGACATGAAGATGTGACAAATTTAGCTTCCTACCTTTTAAGAGTTCATAGGGCGTTTTATTAAGAATAAGGCGAATAAGCACCATATTCAAAACATAACACGTCGTACTTATGGCGTCAACCTAAAACTATTTAGGAAAACCATTGTCATTAATCATAGCACTTCCGAGCTCCTCTAGAACATGGTTTTTAAGCTCCACAACACCATTTTTTGTGGAGTTCTAGGAGTGGAAAAATTATGATCAATTCCATTTTTCTCACAAAATTCTTCAAAGAGATGATTTTCAAATTCACCTCCATGGTCACTTCGAATTGTAACAATGCTGGTGTTTAGTTTATTTTGAGACAATTTGGAAAATGTTTCAAATGCATAAAAGGTTCAAGAGGTTCAAGAGGTCTATACGTTGAAACAATGCTTTTGGATTTAAAAGAGACTTTTGTTTGCATCTCCATTTGGCATGCATCACAAAGATGATCTTTAGTAAATTTGATTTTAGGTAGACCAACTACTGAATCTTTTGAAACTATCTTATTTAGAAAGTCAAAGTTAATATGTTTTAAGCGCTTATGCCAAAGTGAAAAGTCATCACTCTTGGAGACTAGACACTTAGGATCATTTACGGACACATCATTCAATTCAAACATGTATACATTATTAACCCTCAAGCCCTTAAACACATTATTCTTTTTATCATCGTGTTCAATTATGCAACCTTCGTTTGAAAAGGAGACTTTATATCCTTTGTCACATAATTGACTAATGCTAATAAGATTATGCTTAAGGCCTTCAACTAAAAGGACATTGGAGATAGATGTAGATGAGGGATTGCCTACACTACCTTTGCCGAGTATAGCTCCCTTGTTATTATAACCATAGGTTACAAATCCTTTATTCTTAGCCACATAGTCATAAAATAAGGAAATTTCGCCCGTCATATGTCTTGAACATCCACTGTCGAGAAACCATGTTTTATCCGTAGCCTCAAGACATTCCACCTACAAATTTAAACAAGAGAGAGAGGTACCCAATTTTCATTGGGTCCTTATGTGTGAGTGAAACTTTGGTTTCATTTGGGAAACCATTGGAAAATGCCTTTAGGAACTAAGAATCTCCTAAACCAGCATTTGGCAATAGTATGTCCCCTCTTGCAACAATAGAGACAAGTTATGTTTAGTTTAGTGCCACATTTGCTAATTTTATCTTTCACCACATAAGTGTATTTTTTATATGTATTTTATTCATGGAATTTCTAAAATTAGATCGATCAATGGCAAACTTCATTTTTGGATATGATGCTTTGTCTAGTTTGGTTTGAAGAGTTTTTACCTGTTTTTGCCAAATGCAACAAGTTTCACAACTATGGAAATTAAACCACTATCGCTTGTCTTCCTTAATTGGCTCAACCATAGAACGCTTAAGAGCTTCCAATTCTTTTTGAGAACCGGAAACCTTTTTCTCTAAATGTGTAAAAATTTGCTTATTGGAGGCTAGGCGTTTAAAAGCTTATTTATCTTCATAGTGGAGAACTCTAGAAGTACTAAGTAAATCGGGATAAGACAATTTATCAAAGTTATCATATTTAGCATGTCTTACCTGCTTTTTGCCCTTTTTATGAGCCATAAGACAAAGATTTACTTTCTCTTCTTCATCACTTGAGTTGTCGTTACTTGAGACTTCACTATTGCTTTCCCATGTGATATAAGCTTTCCTTTCCTTGCTACCCTTCTTCAGATATTTATCTTTACCTTTGTCTTTCTACAACATTGGACAATCTGGTTTATAGTGATCGGGCTTTCCGCAATTGTAGCATGACCCTTTTGACTTGGTACTTTTGCTTTGATCTTGCTTGGAGGGATTTGATTGCCTTCTATAATTGACGAGACGTTTATTCGAATGAGAGATTTCATTCTTCCTAAGATATCTATTGTATCTTCTTACAAATAATCCCATATCCTCATTAGATTCACTATCTTCGTCATTTAACTCACTCTCACATTCATCATTGGTGGATGATTTAGAAGTAGAGGCCTTTAATGCAATAGACTTCTTCTTCTTATTGTTGTCTTTGAATTTCTCATTCTTTTCTTTCTTTTCAATTTCTTCATGCTCATTTAGATTCAATAGCTCTTTCTCATGTTATTGTAGCTTGCTTATTAACTTTGTCAAGTCCAAGGTTCTTACATCATTAGCTTCCTTGATCGCTGTGACTTTTAGTAACCATTCCCTAGTAAGATATCTTAGAATTTTGTTAGTAGCCACATCGTTGGGAGTAGTTTTATCAAGAGCATTTAAGCGACTTAATAGATGAGAAAATATCTTTCCCAAATCTCCAATGGTTTCCCTTTGGTTCATGTGAAAGCGATCAAACTCTTGTTGCAAGGTATTGATCCTAGCTAGTTTCACGTCATCAGTTCCCTCATGGGCAATCTGTAACGCTTCCCACATAACTTTGGCAGTGGTATGATGTGAAACTCCAAAATATTCACCAGCTTCCAAAGAGGCAATGATCATACTTCTATCCTTTCAATCATAGCTATAGTTCTTTTCATCTTTTTCATCCCATTGTGCTTCAGGTTTAGGTACTATAACATTATTCACATTGGTCATAGTTATTTGTATGGGACCATCATGGATAACCTTCTATATCTTTCTATCAACAGAGTTTATATAAATACACATACAATCCTTAAAATGACTATAGTTTTCTCCGGTGAAAACAGGTGCTCTATTATACGCCCCCGTTGGATCGTTATCCATTTTCTAAAAAGTTATATGTGAAGAACTAGATGAACTAATGCTCGTGATACCACTTGTTAGACGATGGCACAGATCTAGAAGGGGGTTGAATAGATCCCTTTTTAAAATTATTTTCACCTTTCAAAAAATTAATTGAAAAGTGTTTTGTGGAAGTTCCCCAGAAAAATTCACGTCTAAATTATATTAAGTTACTAGTGATCAGATATGCGTGATCAAACCAAATGGGATAATAAAGATGAATTAACTAATCAATACCAATCCAATTAATCACTTAAACTCATTACACTTGATTAAACTACTACCATCAATGTTAAGAGAGAAGAAATAAGCACAATGACAAAGAAATAATGTGTTTTGAATTTTATCAAACACTTGGTGTGCACACCATACCTAGTGTATTTTGCCAAATAGTATAGTGCAAAATATTTCTAAAGTTGCTATCCAATTTGATAGCAACAATTTCACAAACACTTAGAGTGCACTAAAATATGCAAAACATAATTTTCAATACAACACTATTTAAATTTGTGCGAAAAATATACTAAAAGAGAAAAACAAAGGACAAACGAATGTGTTTAGGTAGTTCCCCTACCGTCCTTGCTAAGGGTACCTCTGCCCCCAATTCAAAAATCAAATTGGGACTTTTTATTAAAATTACAATGTTTGTACAAAGAGAAATTAGAAATGATAAACCAATCCTAATTATTTTTGTAGCTATGTTTCTCTTTGCCCCTTGATTCAAGTTGAATCAAGTCCTTCATGCGTGTCGAACAACCCTCCGATTAATTGCTCCCTTCTTGCAAGAATCATTGATTCCCCAAACTTTGAGCACGACCGCTTTAATTCGATGCTTATGAACATACACTATTCTTCGCAATCCTCAAGTTACCGTGATATGGTTGAACAATCACCTTGATCTTCAAACCTCTTCACTCGGCTGAATCTATGAACAAATTATGTGTGCAAAACCCCCAAATCACAATGATCTTAGAGGACAAACCCTCAAGGTTTATTCAAGAAAAACTCACAAATCTCTCAACTCAAACTAAAATTGTAATTCCACCGTTTGAATGTTATCACCTTGAATCTTGTACTTTGATCGACAAAAATGATTGTGTGTAATTGTTGATGAATGCTAGTGAAGGAGAATATGATGAGAGAACTTGTGTATATCTTTCACTTTTCTTATTGGTTATGACAAAATAATACACCAACTATTTATATTTGATAGAAAAATAAAGGAAACAATCAAAATTAAGTAAGCGAGGGAAAATAGGAGAGAATGCGCCTATTCCAGGTTTGAGTCGATCTCCCTGTAGGTTTGTGTCGACCTGCTGGGCTGATTTGAGTCGACCTGAAGTTTATCCTCAGTCGGCCTGTTGGGACCCGTGAGTCCCAACGAATTTTGGACCTCATTTGAGTCGACCTAATTCATCAAATGAGTCGACTTAAATTTTTCAACTGAATGAGTCGACCTGTTTGTGTTGATGAGTCGACTCATTCACTTTAGATCAACAAAAAATCACTTTCTGATGATTTGATATGCCAACATCTTGTGATCCAATGTGTCTTCCTAAATTACAATACTTTTGACATTATTAAAACAACCGGTATCTCTCACATCTTCATACTTCTTATACTTTTTTCCATTGCTACACAAACAATATGTCGCATAGCCAAAGCACGGTCTTTGTTAATGCATTGAATACAAATCTGCAAAAATGAGAACAATCAACAAAAGCAATATGAAGCAAATGAGATAATTGGAACTATCTAACAAGAAGATTGAAGTGGAAGAATACCTTATTTTCCATAGCTACACAAATAATATGTACATTGCGCTTGCTACCTCCAGCATCATCACCGTGTTCATCTAGTTTGTGAAATAATGAAGAAGAAATACAATGAGGAAGAAGCTTAAACAAAAGCTTCATACATTTTATATTTCTTTTCATTATTTATAAAACTAGATGAAGTTTGCTTCCAAAGATGGAAGAATAAGAATAATAAACAACATACAACAAAAGAGATAATGAGAAATATCTAACAATAGATGGAAGAAGAATAATACCTTAATGGGTGCTAGGGTTTCGCTGTGAAGGAAACGATGCTACAATCAATAAGGGAAAGTTAATTCACTTATATGGGTATATATTTCACAACATTTATCGAAAATAACCGTAATGATAAGTATATATTTATTATAAATATATCACAACAGTTAATCATATGAACCGTAGCGATACCCCTTTCATTTGGTACAAGGTTCGACTCATGACAACAACATTTTTTCAATTTTACATAATATATCACAACAATTATAATAAGAAATCATTGTACTATTATAACCTTTTCTCTTCTCGGAAGAGAGAAACGCTCATCCCAAGTATAATAATGATTTATGATTTTCTCTCTTTTTCAAAAATATCGTTCGAGAATATCAACCATTACAATTTATCATCATTGCAAGCACCAAATTACAAGACTTTTCATTTTCAACCTCACCTATAAATAGGCAGTTTTACATTTCTTCATAATATATTCTTCGTAACAATGAGTTCTACAAATGAGAATGCTAACAAAAACATCACCAATGAGGTCACAAATGAACAACGTCAACGACCAAATGGGGAGGTTCAACCATCTGGATTACTAGTTGTCAGGGATACATTAAGGGTGAGGAAGACCAAGAAGAAGAAGCTGAAGAAGAAAAAGAGAAAGAAGTAGAGGAGGACTTTTTTTATGATTCTGATGAGGGTAGTGAGGAGAGAGTCCCAGATTATGAAGATGCATTTGTTGCTATGGGCTCGTACATTTGATAAATATATTTAATATATGATTATCAATGTACTCTTCTTTTATGGAATTTTAATGAAGTTTTCTTTTATATATACTCATCTCTTTCACTTTTTTTAAAATGAAGTTTTGAGTTTTGAGGGTAATAACACTAAAAATTAAATAACAAGATAAATTTGAATTTTAATGAAGTTTTGATCAAATTATTCTCTTTCACTTTAAAATAAAAAACAAAGATGAATTTTGTGTTTTAAGATTAAAGTCCCCGTAACACTAAAATTGAAATAAAATATATGTTTAAAATGTAAAAATATGGAGAGAAAAATGTAGTTGTTGGAAATCGGTGCTTGTTACACATCATGTATTACAATAATTTTTAAGACAATCGTCGTTAAATGTATTACAACGGTTTTTAAGACAGGCATTGTTAAATTTGGCGTTATAAACCAGTTGCGAAAATTTTAACATATTACAACGGTGTATATGAATCCGTCGTAAACTTGACATTATTGTTTGCGCATTTTGTAATAGTGAGAATTCAAGTATCTTGAAATTTTGTATAGATTTTTTTAGTAAGAAAATATCTTGCAGTTTTCAGTAAAAAATCACCTGCTGACATAGAGGCCTGAGCAAAGAAGATAGATAATAAAATTGCTTTTCAGGTGGGATATCTTCCATCTCAATCAATAACCCAATTGCCTGTAAAGAGAGACAAAACAATAGGAATGCATTGAGTATTGTCCTGAAATATACCTTCCCATCGAATCTAAAACAATGGTTATAGCTCTTGATCATAATTACGATAGAAATAATGTCACACCAAGCTCTCACAACATTCGATACACACTGCTGTCTGATTGCATCTTTAACCCTACATGCAATTGTCAACTCCTCAGGGGTTATAGGGTAGTCAAGACTAATTAATTCATCATCAAGAGCATTCAAAACTCTACAAAACACGTCTATGACCAAGTTCCCTTTGCGTAGATGGGGTAAAAAATTAACAAAGACATTGTATCACATGTTTTATGGTGGATGAAAAAATAAATCTGAAATATGGTTTATAGACATGTTTTATTAATGGTTTTACGGAGGTATGAGATTTAAAGGTAGTGGGAAAGAAGATCGTGAAGTTCATGCAAGATAAAATAGAAACAAGATGAAAATAAAAAATTGAGTTAGTTGAGCTCTGGTTTTGTCCCACATCGGTAGTATTAATAAGAATGCAATTGTTTATATAAGCATATATACGTAATATGTTATGAGATATGTGTTTGACTGTTATGAGATGTGTGTTGGACTAATGCTCTGTGCGAATGGACTTGGGCCCAACAATATTTTCAATATTTTAATTCATTAATTAAAAAATTTAATAAATATTATTAAATATTAATATAATTAAAATTATTATTAAATATTAAATTAGTTAAAAGTATTATTAAATATTAAAATATCCTAGTCATCATTTCCACATAATTAAAAATAATTTTTAAATCCTAATCATTAATGTCACATATACAAAAATGGATAGGGACCACAAAAATACAAAAGATCATTAAATTAAAGGATCAAAATCGCAGATTTTGTAATAGAAAATCAATAGTTTAAAGAATTTAAACTAGGGGACCAAAAGTGCATTTAAACCTATTTTTTAAAATAAAAATGCATCACAATTATAAACTAAAGTATACTTTAATATATGCAAAAGTATATTCAAAACATAATCAAAGTGTAACACAATTATAAAGCGAACAAAAGAACAAACTAACGTATGTTATAACAATACAATAATTCATAAATTATTTATGTCTGGGGAGTCAATTTGTCATACTCCTGATATCGATCTTTAAGTTCAATGTCTTCTCTTGAAGTTCCTCCTTCCTCGTCATTGTTTTTCTCTTGATTCACATTTTACATGGGGTATTGTCTTATGCATTGCTCACATCTTCATCATCATCTAAATCTGTTTGATCTATGATATTATTTATAAGAAAAAAATTTATTAGTTAACAATAATTGTCAATTAATATATTTAGAAAAATAATTATTTAAAAAATAAACATAAAATATCAATCAGATTGTTAAAAAATATATCTGAGGTCACACCTATGAGGCTGTGACCTTACCCATAGTCGTCACTGGACTAAGGCTTGAAGTGCGAAGAGCTACAGCCCAAAATTGCAAGAGCCCAATGTTTTTTATTACTCATGTGGTACTATAAAAATATATTAGGCCCATTTTTTATTTATACTCATATTATTATAAAAAATATTATATATATGTTAGTCCCAAATTTTTATACGCGTTGCTTCACTTTATTTTATTTCAACATTCAATTTCAATTCCAATTTCATTACAAATTTTATCATCCATCCATCAAACCACTATTGCAATCCTCTTAATCATCAAACACAAATAACCACTATTGCAATCCTCTTAATCATCAAACACAAATCAATTTGCATCCAGAAATAGAAATTCTTCTTTCATCAATACCAATCCTAATCTACAATTGAAATATTGAATACTACTCCATTTCTCAATCTCTAAATACTATTCCAATTCAAATGAATGGTTTAACATGTTTTTTTTCTCCGTCAAATCACTTAAAATCTTCAATTGATTCTTGTTTTGAAATATCTTTGAATTTCTTTTGTTCTTATTTTTTGTTAACACTCAACATGTATTTCTGCAAACAATTTCAACAATTTACATATTACAATTGTGGAAATATAGTGTTCAATTTGAAGTCAATGACTCTACTTCTCAGGAGCTATTGTTCTCTACTTGATTTTTTCTTCTATTTGAGTAATTGATTTAATTGAAGATGTTGACTAAAAAACATTTTTATGGTAGTGAAAAACAAAGGAAAAAAAAATTAAGAGCTAATAAAATCACTAGAAGGCGCCCTTGATAAATTTATTTTCAAAAAGTAGATACCCAAGAAAATTTAGATAACATAGAAAACGAAAATTTAATTATTCAAATAAAAATTTAAATCATTAAAATCAAATTTTGGATCATGAAAATGAAAATGATGATAATTCAAGTGTTTCTAATTGTTGTGAATCGATGTCATCAATAGTAGAACAAAGTTAGGAGAAAAAGATTGGATTTCTTGAACAAACACAAGAAACCATATTAGGTTTTACAAAGGATAGAAAAAAAGAAGAAGAAGAAGAAGAAGAAGAAGAAGAAGAAGAAGAAGAAGAAGAATAGAAAAATGGTTAAAACTGTTTTACTATTCACTTTCTTAATAAGGATTCAATGATTATAAGTGAATACCAACAATTAACCTCTCTCACCCTAATTAGGATTTGCTACATCACCCTTTTATAATGAGAGACTAGTATGCTATTTATAATAAAACCTAACATATTAAACTAATGAGCTTTTTAACAATCACACATTACAACCTAACTTAGGGTACAAACTAACTTAAATCAATTGGGTTTACAAGTAAGACCCAATTCGACATGCTAACAATCCTAGCATTTCGACTACTGTATGTGTTAGTTCTGTTGTTGTGGGTGTTGACATTAATTTTGGTAAAACTAACCTGATAGCAACATGTTGGACAAGATGTTCTTACATGCTGAAGAACAAGTTCTATAACAGGTTTAGCAAGATGTCAGATAAGAAGTCCTAACATGGCTGCTCAGACATCAGTACATATGTGGTTATAATACTTGACAGATGTTGAGCCAAATGTTGAAACATATTCAACTGTCATGACAATATTGTTGTTTTGTGATGTCATAGCAGATGCCTTAACATATGTCTGTCAGTGTAATACCTCAAAATTTGCCCTCTTATTTGCTCAACATTTTGCATAGCATTTTGCATACATAAGTTCATAAAATAACCAAAAACATTGCATCATGTGTAGCATGGCTGAGGCATAGGTATGTGATCAATGATTGGAGCAACTAAAGGATATACAAAGGAAATCAAAGGGCCACAAAGCTTCTCAATCTTGTGCAAAGGGTTCACAACATCCTACAAGTCTTCATTTAAAGCCACAAGCCATAGAATGATTTGGTTTAATCAGAGAAGGCAAGCAGTGCAACATCTCCTGATGAAAAAGGCCAAATTAGGGTTTCACTTCTACTGGACTTCTCCATAAAGTTTTGATTCAAAGTAAATTCCTTTGTCTTATATATGATGTCAAGTGCCTAGGGTTCAAATTTCGTCCAAAAAATCATTTTGGAAGAGGTTCAACTGGCCAGATGACTGAAAATCGAGGAATCGGGGAAAAGGCAACCGAGCTAGGTAAAAAAGGTCGACTCCTGACTTTTAAGATCAAAATCATGAAATTAGGGTTACAATGATCCTATGGTTCAAATTTGGTCAAGAAATGATGGAGGAATCATAAAAAATCAAGAAAAAAATCATTTGAAAAGTGGTTAATTTCACCTTTCCCTCCACTTTTCTTTCCACTTTCCTTCCACATTTCCTTTCATTCTTTCCCTCTTGTTTTTCCACTTCAATTCCACTCTATTTCCTTTGGATGCTTCTACCATGTTCCACAGCCTTCTAGAGTATTCCAAGGAATATTCGGAATATTCCTTCTCCAACCCTAACCCTAACTAACTACAAACCTAACTCCATTCATAAACCTAACTCCATTCTCAAACCTAGCTCCAAGCCTAGCCCCTATATAATCATTAATCACTTCAATGCAAAAGGTTCCCAATTTTTCACTCTCTCACAATTTTTAGAATCACTTTTTCTCTCTCACTTTTCCTCCATTTCCCTTTGTCACCAAAGCTTTTTTGAAGAAGCTCTTCAAGTTTCACATTGAAACTTGAAGATCTTAAAGCTTAGCCTCCAACCTCCATTGAATTGTGGATTGTAAAAGAAGAAGCTACTGATTTTTGTGAAGATTTTGACTTATCGGAAGTGCAAGAAGGCTCAAGCATCAAGAACGCATTTATTTTGCGGATTCACGGTTTTCTTGGTTTTCTCTTTGATCAAGCTCCGATTCTTGCAACATTTACCGAAGCACTTCTCCGATTCGTAGATTGGTGGTCTAAAATCACTTTTCCTTTAAGTTATTCTCTTCATCTCTCTATTTCGGCATTCTTTAAGTGCTTTTCGTATTGCTTATGTTTGATTACGTTTTCGTTATGTTTTTCTTGCGATTTGTGGTTTTTAATGGATTAGAAGTTAGGTTGTAGCTTGTTATAGGTTCTAGCATGTGTTAATAAGCCCTAATTGAGTAGAAATTAGTGTTAGCATGATTAGGTGGGGGTTAGGGTTGTTTAGAAGGAAGATTATGGCCAAAAGATCTTTTTTCAAAAGCATTTTTCACTTTCTGTTAAGCGTTAACCGTTTAACGCATGCGTTTTTGGCCAAATTTAGTGTTGCCTGGGATCCGTTAACAGGTTAACCGTTTGGTTAACCGGTTAACGCTGTTAGTTTTTGGTTTTTTAGCTTATTTTCTTGCTCAATCTTGCTTCCTAGTGCTTCTAAGGTTCATGTATGTTTAGGTATTGATTTTAGGGAATTTTTGGGTCTATTTTCAGTAGCCAATTCATTTGTTTCGAGTCATTTCGACATGATTCCATTCACTTTTCCATGTTTTGTGTTAAATGTGTAAATGTGATATAATTGATTCTTGATGTGTTTTGCTACACTTTAATCATTTGTTTCACATGTTAAGTGATTTCTTAAATTCGATATGTGCTTCATGATTATTGTCATTGCTTGCTTGATTGATAAAGTGATTAAATGCCATGATTGATTTTTTTGCCAAAAGTGATTAAATACTTCACATGTTCATGCAAGTTTCTTGTGCTTAATTGATCATATCTTAACATGAGTTCAATTCTGATTTTTATGCAATACATGTGAAATAATTGATGCTTGTAGTGATACTTGTTCAAAGTTATGATAAATACTTATTTTGTGCAATATGGAAAAGTGTGGTTATTCTTGTTGATCATTGTTCCTTTTAATCAAATAAATTATGTAAATAAATTCACATGTTCGAATTCATTTTGTGGTGTATGTAGATCCATGTTAATTGATGTTGATATGTTGTTTATCATTCACTTTGTGCACATAAATAAAAATGATCAAATCTTCCCCATGTTTTCATAGCTATTTGTTAATATAGGTGCTGTAAAATACATGATGTTTGTTATGTTTGCATGTTGTATGTGACTTTTTTACACCTATCTTTACATGCTGATTGTGGGCTGTAGAAATTTACCTTGTGTTATACATTGTTTTGGTAGTTGTTGTTACTTTAGAGGTTGTAGTAGGTGCTGAATTTTTGTTTTAGCATTTTTTAGTTCTTCTAGAATTAAGATAGAGTTTAGATTGAGTCCTAGAGTCATTAGGATTTAATTGGTGTGAGTTTGTTTTATTATTTTTAATAAATGCACACTAATCTTTATTTTGTAGGGAGGGAAAGGTATGTTTCCTTACACCTTATCCTTTTTAATTTTTTATGCATTTTCTTTATGCATTTAATTCACCTTTTACTTCCATATTTGTGATTGGTAGGATTTCCCCCTTTGTTAGGACCAACTTATCTTTCTTAGGAAGTAAGTTGCATCCTTTTTCTTCTCTCTTTTCCTTTTGCTCTTTAGGATTAGAAAAGCCTCACTCACCATTAGGACCACCATTTTAATAAATAACTTATGATTGTATCTTAGTCCCCCTTAATTTGTGTCCTTTTCCGACTTGAGTCTTTCTCTTCTCATCTTCAAACAAAATCTAAAAAACTTAATAAATGCATGAAAAGATCCCTTGTGTATAGCCTTATTCCATGGGGAACTTACATTCATTCCATCTTGGAGTGGTGTAGGCTTGTCTAGCATGATGTACAAGTCTTATCAAAGGGTTGTTTCACAAAGAAAATTTAAAAGATACTTCTTCACAAGCTACAAAACACTTAATAAAGTTCAACAAGCTAGTGAACTTAGACCCTAATCCTTGGAAACAAGTCTTGGATAAATTCTCCTTACTTTGTGTGCTTGTTCTTTTATTCCATCTTGGAATGTAGTAACAGGTACACATTCCATGGAAAAGAGTTTGAATTCACTTCCTTGAACAAACAAATTTAAAATACTTCTCTTAAAAATCAAACAACAAACAATAAGCGACTTTCCTGCGGGAGCTTCTCTTCTCATCTCATCACTCTTAACGTGAGCTCGCAACGACTTGTCTCACATGCAAGACGGTAAACGGACTCGTACCAGACGAGCCTGCAACACCTGAGCATAGACATACGCAGTTCCATCCATAAAAAACACAAATAGTTCCCGCCTTAGTTAGGCGAACTACGTTGACTCTGATCCTCATTTTCCCGATGAGGTAGGTAGGTAGTGGGGTAGGGCCCGTTCGAGCATATTCTTTATTTTCCCTACATTTTCCCCTCTTTCCTATTTGATCTCTTTCCATTTTCTTTTCCAATTCCATTTTGCATTCCTATTCCAGTCAGCAGTTTTATTCAGCAGGACTCATATTTTCTCACCCTTTGAAACAAAACAAACAAGCGTGGATCCCGTCGGGTACGTCGGACGGTCTGGGGTGCTAATACCTTCCCAGGTCATAACCGAATCCCAAACCCAGATCTTTGGTTCGCAAGTCCTTGTCCTTTCCTTCTTCCTCGGGTTTGTACAACATTACCTTTCCCATTCATTCGGGATAAAAATGCATGGTTGGCGACTCTACCTTTTTCACGCCACTTTCGCGTTTGTACTAGGATGAAAATCCCGGGAGCGACAGTCAGTTCTAGGCAACTTTGCAGAAAGTTGTGATTTGATTATAGAGAATTTTTAGCACGTGATTGTTTTTGTGATTAGTCTGATTGGTGACAAAAATCAAGGAGGAATTTTATGATTAACAGAAGTTGTTTTGTTTCATATATTTGAAGTATTTTCATATCTTTTAGGTTGTTATTTCTGGAAAGATATGATGTTTCTATTAATGTACAATTTGTTCAAAAGAGATTTGAAGATCAATCAGTTTTTAATGAAGATCAATTTTGACAACTTTCATTGCTCATATTCATGAAGATCGTTCTCTACTTAAAAGTGGTGCAACCCTAATTGAAAGTTATAGAAATCAGAGATTAAAAAAGTTGCGCATTCTGAGTTAGGTTTTTGTTTTGTGTTGTTGATTGTGAGTCATTCTAACATCACCTAAATGTTTGAATTGGACTGTTTGTATTGAGTTGTAATTTTGTCCACTATAAGCTTTTAAGCATGATTGTTTGTTCTTGATTGAAGCTTTTAAGCAAGATCAAGTTATTTATCTTGGAAGAGTGTACTTCTATTTTCTTTGTTAGGTTTTGGTTGATTATCACAATGTGTGATTGAGGGTGAGTGAACGGGGGTTCTCTTATCTAAGGGTTCTTAGATAGAAATTGCATTGGGTGGTGATTAAGTGAAGAGTGTAAATTGGGATTGTTTTTAATTGATACTACTGATAGTGGATTTCCTTCCTGGCTTGGTAGCCCCCAGAGTATTTGAGTTTGCACCGAACTGGGTTAACAATCTCTGGTGTCTTTGTTGTTTTACTTTATACTTTATTTACCTTGTCAATGTTTAGATATTAATGTTGAAATTCTGGGATCAGGTACGTGATGTCGAATGAGATGTTTAAACACTTGAAGACTTAAACAAAACTTAAAGTGCGGGTAAATTAAACAACACAGGAAATTGTTAACCCAGTTCAGTGTATCACCACACTTACATCTGAGGGCTACCAAGCCAGGAAGGAAATCTAATATAAGTAATATTAATTCTGGACTTAAACCACTCAGTTTAATCCTTCACTTAATAACTACCCAAGGCAATTTCTACCTAAGACACAACTTAGATATGAGTACCAACTCATTCCCCCTCAATCACACAGTGATATGTTACAATGTTTAATAAAATTGAAGTCACACTTCAAACAAAACAACTTGATCTTACTTCACAGTTTCAATCAAGACACAATACACTTTTGCTTAAAAGCTCATAAAGTGATACATATAAAACCTGCTATTAAAACACAAACACCCTATTTTGTCTTCTTAATTTCATACTCTATTCTGAGAGTTTCTGTTGCTTAAATAGATGCTTGGATTTTGGGCTTTCTGTAGGTTATCCAATCCTGATACGCATGTTGTCATCACCTTGAATTAGGGTTTGATACTTCCTTGATTCTAGGTGAGTCAGTTCTTCTGTTATACTGAAACCATATAACCAATCTCCCTACAGATACGCCTTCTTCTTTTTTATCCATTCACAATTAATTCCAGATAAATTCCCTGAATTTACTCAGTTCTGTTAAGCATTATTTAATTCTGGTAGCAGGTTTGAGATGTCACAATATCTGGTGTGACATCCTGAAATCTGAACTTACTTCATTAACTTATACAATGTCACAACATCTGGTGTGACATCCTGAATTAAGTTCATTAACTTATACTCTGTTTGATAATGTCACAACATCTGATGTGACATCCTGAACTAAGTTCAACACTTCTTGTTGGTCAAAAATTCTGCCAATTCTAAACATCTACAAACTCCCCCTTTGGCTAATTTTTGGCTAACACAATCTTCTGGTTTATCAGAGTGCAACAGAGTTTCATTTATCAGAGTGCATCAGTTCTTTTCTGTTGAGTCATGTGCGAGTTTACTCCCCCTCAAACCTGTATGTGATCTGACTTGTTCAACAGAAATTTTTCATTAAAAACAACTTAGTTCAGAAGCAGACATTAAACAGACAAAATGCATTTTTCATTAATCAGTAAGCTGCAGCAGACATTGTTGTTGTTCAGTTCTCTTCTCCCCCTTGTTAGACATAAATTGGGGCCAAATTCTACATAGTCAGAGAAATACAAAATTACAAAAACAAAATACAATGCTGAAGCAGACAGTACACATTCCTCACACACATTTTTCACTCAGAATCTTCATATTCAGTATCTTCCTCTTCTTCAGATTCATTATCAGAGTCAGCAGCCTTCTGAGCACTCTCTTCCATTTCCAGCCTTTGAATAATCTCCTCAAGCTTTTTCTTCCTGGCATCCAGCTCTTTGCAGGTGTTCTTCAGCTCAGCAATCAAGGCAGCTTTGGATATAGGAGATTTTTCTTTTGAATGTCCAGCAGATGTCCCAGTGGGAGCTTCAACATCAGCAGCATGATGGCTTAAGAACAGCTTGTAGTGGAAGGCCAGAGGACTTTCTCTTTTGCAGATTGAATCCTTCTCAGTGAGGATACCTGGATACTGGCTGAGGATTATACCACATAGCAGAGATGGAAAGGCAATAGGCAGCTTTGTTGCAGATGTCCCAGCATGCTTTAGTGTTTGATCAAATATGTAAGCTCCAAAGTCCAGCTTTGTTTGGGTGCCCACAACATAAATGAATCTGCCCAATCCAGTTGCTATTGAAGAAGTATGGTTGGTAGGGACCCAGTTTACAGTACCAATCCTATGCAGCATTGCATACTTCCTTGTTAGCAAGCTAACAGAAAGTTTGCCCTTGACTGGCCAAGTCTTGACCTGATTGGCAGTGATGACCTTGCAAATCTGGTTGTCAGTCTTCCCCAGCTCATTAGGCCCATCAGATTCTCTCCCTAGGTATTGATTGATAACCCTAGGAGAGAATTCCACACATCTCCCTCTTACATACACCTTTCTGAATTCTTCTGACTTGCCATCAGCACAGTCTTCTTGCAGGTTGACAATAAACTCCTTGACTAGCAACTCATAGCAAGGTGAAAAGTTTGAAACTGTCTTGAATAAGCCAGCAGATGATATGAGGTCTATTACCTTAGTGCACTCCAGTGCATTGCTGCCCAGCTCTCTTTCCAGTGCCACTCTTCTTTGGTAGACAAATTTCCATCTGCTCACACTTGACACATGATGAAAAGAAACATTATCCAGAGGAGCTTCTGGAACAGCAGAGGTAGACCTTGAAGGTGCTGGTTTCTTCTTTGGTTGGGATGTTGGGATATCCTCTTCAACATCCGAATCTGGTGGAGTTACAGCTTTCCTCTTTTGTGTATTCACCTTGCTTCATTGTTTAGTTGGTCCAAATACCACTTTGGCCTTGTCTTTCTTTGGTGTAGGTTGCTTCTTTTCAGAAGTTGCATGTCCTGCAGTCTTCTTTTCCTTCCTAGTCCTAAGCCTTTTGGCTATGCTAGGGTCCACAGAGGCAATGATCTCTGTGTCAGAATCATGCTCTATGTCTACAACAGGAGGAGGTTGGGTAGTCTCCTCTTCAGCAGGTGGATCAACAGAAGCTTGGTCATCATTGGCTTCATCATCATCATCAGTTGAGGCCTTGTGCTGGTCCTCAGATGTTTCAACATCTATTGGAACATCCTGTTGAACAGGAGTGTCCTCTTCAGCTTGATTGGGTTGTTCTTCTTGTGGAGCTGGCATGGTGTTCAGGGGAACAGATATACCACTCACAACTCTTTGCTTAGACAAAATCCTATTAACAAGATCCTTAATAGAAGCATCCACATATTCAGAAGCTTTGGGGGTGGTGTTTGAGGATGAAGGCATCCCTTTGACTTTGCTGAATATAGGTTCCTTTGCTCTTCTCACATTAGGAGTTCTAGGCTTTTGAGCAAGAGGAACACTTCCTCTGATTTCGTCTATGGGAGTTGAATCCATAGGTACCATAGAGATTAGGGTTGCATGCACCACATCTTCTTGGTTAAGGTTTTCATCAGTGAGGTTAGGGTTTTGATGTTGAGACATTTTCGAATGTGGTGGAAGAAGAGTTTAGGTTTGATTGAATTTGATGAGCTCTGAAAATCAGCTATAGCATGCAATTTGTTTTGAGAAGATGATGAGGAGATGAATAGCTGAGAGCAAGCTGGAACTTTTATAAGAGTCGTTACTTGGAGAATTTTAAGGAGTGGAATACCCAGAGTTTTTGACCAGACTGGTGTTGCCATCTGGTGATCATGCCACACGATGTCATAGGACATGTTGGCACTTCTCCATAACTGCTATATTTCACATAAGCAGATTCCCAATTTACCCCTTAGGTTTTCAAATTGGGTAGCATCCAAAGCTTTAGTAAATATACCAGCCAATTGCAGATATGTGGCTACATGTTCTAATGAGATCACCTTCTCTTCCACAAGATCTCTGATGAAATGATGCCTGATATCAATGTGCTTTGTCCTGCTGTGTTGGATAGGATTCTTTGATATGTTAATAGCACTTAAATTTTCACAGTACAATGTCATGACATCTTGTGGGACATTGTATTCAGTGAGCATTTGCTTCATCCAAACCAACTGTGAACAACTGCTACCAGCTGCAATATATTCAGCTTCATCAGTGGATAAGGATACACAATTTTGTTTCTTACTGAACCAAGAAATCAAATTGTTTCCTAGGAAGAAGCATCCTCCTGATGTGCTCTTTCTATCATCAGCACTCCCAGCCCAATCAGCATCACAGAAGCCAGTGAGAATTGGTTCACATCCATGGGAATACATTATGCCATAGTCACAAGTACCATTGACATATTTCAGAATTCTCTTAACCTGGTTTAGATGGCTAACTTTTGGATCAGCTTGATATCTTGCACATACACCTACTGCAAAGGCTATATCTGGTCTGCTAGCAGTCAGATATAATAGGCTTCCAATCATGCTTCTGCATAAGCTTTGGTCCACCTTTTCACCCTTGTCATCCTTTGTCAGCTTAAAATGAGTGGGGGCAAGTGTTCTTTTGTGACTTGCACTGTCCATCCCAAACTTCTTGACAGTGTTCTTTGCATACTTGATTTGGGATATGAACATGGAGTATTCCATCTGCTTGATTTGCAGTCCAGGAAAGTAGGTTAGTTCTCCTACTAGGCTCATCTCAAATTCAGATTCCATTTGAGTGACAAAATGTTTAACCATCCTGTCTGACATCCCACCAAAGACTATGTCATCTACATATATTTGAGCAATCATGATATTTCCTTCTTCATCCTTCACAAACAAGGTTTTGTCTATTCCACCTTTCATGTATCCTTGTTTTGTGAGAAAAGTAGTCAGCCTTTCATACCATGCTCTTGGAGCTTACTTCAGTCCATAAAGAGCCTTCCTTAGTTTGTACACATGATTTGGACAGCTTGGATCAACAAATCCCTTAGGTTGTTCTACATATACCTCTTTATTAAGATATCCATTTAGAAAGGCACTCTTCACATCCATTTGAAATAGCTTGAACTTTAGGATACAAGCAATTCCTAAAAGTAGTCTGATTGATTCAAGCCTTGCTACTGGTGCAAAGGTTTCATCAAAGTCTACTCCCTCAATTTGTGTGTATCCTTGAGCTACAAGTCTAGCCTTGTTCTTTGTAACAACTCCCTGCTCATTTGACTTGTTCTTATACACCCATTTAGTGCCAATCACATTTATGTCATCGGGTCTAGGAACAAGATCCCACACTTCATTCCTTGTGAACTGGCCTAATTCTTCTTGCATAGCACAAATCCAGTACTCATCATTAAGAGCTTCCTTGATGTTTTTAGGTTCTATTTTTGAAACAAAACAAGAACCTGAAATCACCTCTCTTGATCTAGTGCTTACACCTCTGTTGGGATCACCAATTATTAAATCTTTGGGATGATCCTTCTGGATTCTGATGGAGGGAGGTTTGCTGGATTGTTCTGTCCTTGCCTCAGTTTGAGTGAAGTCAGGATGATCACTCTTTATTTCAGCTTCAGTCTGACTGTCAGCAGATGTTCCAACATCATTTGTAACATCTGCAGGGGCATCATCAATTATCACATTTATGGACTCCATTATAACCTTGGTTCTGGAGTTAAATACTCTATAGGCTCTGCTATTTATGGAGTATCCAAGGAAAATCCCTTCATCACATTTAGGATCCATCTTTCTTCTTTGCTCCCTATCAGCCAGAATGTAACAATTACTTCCAAACACATGGAGGTACTTAACTGTAGGTTTTCTGCCCTTCCAGACTTCATAGATGGTGGACAAGGTTCCTTTCCTTAGAGTGACTCTATTATGAATGTAACAAGCTGTGTTCATAGCTTCAGCCCAGAAGTACAACGGTAACTTTTTAGCATGGATCATGGCTCTTGCTGATTCTTGGATAGTTCTGTTCTTCCTCTCAACAATCCCATTTTGTTGAGGGGTGATAGGTGAAGAATATTCATGATTGATTCCTTTTGAAGAACAGAAATCTGAGAATTTTTTATTCTCAAACTCTTTTCCATGGTCACTTCTTATTCTGACCACACAGCTTGCTTTTTCTCTTTGTATTCTTTGGCACAAATCTTTGAATACATCAAATACATCAGACTTTTCTTTGATAAAATTTATCCATGTATATCTTGAAAATTCATCAACCACCACATAGGCATACCTTTTTCCACCAAGGCTCTCAACCTACATTGGTCCCATAAGATCCATATGCAGTAATTCCAAAACTTTGGAAGTTGTCAGATGTTGGAGCTTTGGATGGGACATCTTGGTTTGCTTGCCTATTTGACATTCACCACATACTTTGCCTTCATCAATCTTCAGTTTTGGAATACCTCTTACAGCCTCCATA
Organism: Lathyrus aphaca; assembly: GCA_963966055.1. NCBI lineage: Eukaryota > Viridiplantae > Streptophyta > Magnoliopsida > Fabales > Fabaceae > Lathyrus > Lathyrus aphaca. The sequence continues at coordinate 164,763,800 of OZ014519.1, forward strand.
GAAATGGTTTTCTTTATACCTCTGAGATGAAGATGACCAAGTCTTTGGTGCCATAGCTTCACTTCTTCTTCTTTGGCTAAGGAGCAAGTTGAAGTGAGATTGAAATCTTGAGGTTCCCACATATAACAGTTGTCTTTAGATCTGGCTCCTCTCATGACAACCTTATGTTCTTTATTAGACACTATGCATTCAGTTTTGGTAAAGTTTACACTGTAACCTTGATCACATAATTGACTTATACTGATCAAGTTAGTAGTCAATCCTTTTACCAGCAGCACATCATCTAGTCTTGGTACATCTGGACAGTCCAAGGTCCCAACTCCCTTGATTTCTCCTTTAGCTTCATCTCCAAAGGTTACATATCTGGATGAAGGTGACTTTAAGTCTACCAGCAAATTCTTCAATCCAGTCATGTGCCTTGAGCATCCACTGTCAAAGTACCAGTCTTCTTTAGCTGATACTCTTAGAGATGTATGAGCTATATATACAACACCCTTCTTTGACCATTTTTGCTTGTAGTGAGGTTTTCTTTGATGCCTCTGCCCTGTGTATTGTCCATTTTTAGAGCTCCAAGGTTGTTTGTTGAACTTGTTCTTGGGCATGTAGCTTTGATCAGCATGAAGACTAGCTTTAGGTACCCATACTTTCTTGATGACCTATGTCTTCTGCTTAGGGGGTTGCTGATATCTTTGATTTTGATGTCCATGCAGCACTTTCTTTATAACCTATATCTTCTGCTTAGGGGGTTGCTGATACATCTGATTTGGATATCCATGCAACTTGTAGCAATGAGGTTTGATGTGACCAAACCTTCCACAATGATGACATCTCCATCTTTGATACTTCTTTTTCATCATGTTCTTTTCATGATGTTGGGACATCTGTTGGGACATCTTGTTTTACTTTATGGGATTTGAAGTAGTTTTGCTGGTGCTAGCCTCAACCTTTTGACCTTTGTTAAATCCCAGTCCAGTTCTATCCCCTGAATGCTTATTGTTGTTGAGAATGACATCCAGTGTGTTTGAGCTACTGTTCAGCATTCTAACAGATTTGGACATATGTTCCAATTTGGAGTTGAGAAGACTTACTTCACTTTTCAAAGTGTCAATGATTTCTAGATTACTTGTCTTTTCAACCTTTAATGCCTCAATCTGCTTCTTCTGTTTTATATTCTCCATGCATACTTCAGTGCTTCTTTTACACAGCTCTTTGTATGATTCTTCTAGCTCTTCAAAAGTCAGCTACTCATCACTGGATCCACTTTCAGATTCACATACTCCAGCTAGGGCAGTGATGTGCTTTGCTGATTCTTCTTCTGAATCACATCCTGAGTCTTCACTAGACCAGGTCACAGAGAGACCTTTCTTCTGCTTCTTAAGATAGGTAGGGCATTCATTTCTGATGTGTCCATATCCTTCACATCCATGACATTTAATCCCTTTTTCTTGATTGGTCTTTTCATCATAATTTGACCTTCTATTAGCATCATAAGGTCTTTTATTCTCAGAAGAGTTTGAGTTTCTTCCACTTGGTCTGGACCTGCCATCCATTCTTTTGAGAATCTTGTTGAATTGTCTTCCAAGCATAGCAATTGTTTTTGATAAATTTTCTTCAGGGTCTGCTTCATTATTTTCTTCTTCTTTATCAGTATTTGACACCAAGGCTATGCTTTTGTTCTTCTTTACAATTGTGTCATTCATTCCCATCTCAAATGTTTGAAGGGAACCAATGAGCTCTTCAACCTTCATTGTGCATATGTCTTGAGCTTCTTCTATTGTTGTAACCTTCATGTCAAATCTTTTTGGTAAAGATCTGAGAATCTTTCTTACCAGCTTTTCATCAGTCATCTTTTCTCCCAAAGCACCAGAAGTATTAGCTATTTCCAAGATGTTCATGTAAAACTCATGAATTGTCTCATCTTCCTTCATTCTCAAGTTTTCAAACTTGGTGGTGAGAAGTTGAAGTCTTGACATCTTCACCTTTGATGTTCCTTCATGAGTTGTTTTGAGAGTGTCCCAAACATCTTTGGCCAGCTCACAGTGATGCACAAGTCTGAATATGTTCCTATCAATGCCATTGAATAAGGCATTTAAGGCCTTGGAATTTCCAAGTGCTGAATCTTCTTCCTCCTTGCTCCATTCTTCTTCAGGTTTTAACACTTTTGCTCCATCCTTGTTGTCTTGGACAGGGTGCTCCCATCCTTTGTTGACTGCTTTCCAGGCCCTACTGTTAAGTGATCTTAAGAATGCTACCATTCTTGGCTTCTAGTAGTCATAATTGGATCCATCCAATATATGTGGTTTATTTACAGATCCTACATCTCTGTCCATGTTCCCAAAATTTGCAGTCCCTAGATCTCACCCAGTTAAACAGGCAGGGTGCCTGCTCTGATGCCAATTGAAATTCTGGGATCAGGTACGTGATGTCAAATGAGATGTTTAAACACTTGAAGACTTAAACAAAACTTAAAGTGCAGGTAAATTAAACAACACAGGAAATTGTTAACCCAGTTCAGTGTATCACCACACTTATATCTGGGGGCTACCAAGCCAGGAAGGAAATCCAATATAAGTAATATTAATTCTGGACTTAAACCACTCAGTTTAATCCTTCACTTAATAACTACCCAAGGCAATTTCTACCTAAGACGCAACTTAGATATGAGTACCAACTCACTCCCCCTCAATCACACAGTGATATGTTACAATGTTTAATAAAATTGAAGTCACACTTCAAACAAAACAGCTTGATCTTACTTCACAGTTTCAATCAAGACACAATACACTTTTGCTTAAAAGCTCATAAAGTGATACATATAAAACCTGCTATTAAAACACAAACACCCTATTTTGTCTTCTTAATTTCGTACTCTATTCTGAGAGTTTCTGTTGCTTAAATAGATGCTTGGATTTTGGGCTTTCTGTAGGTTATCCAATCCTGATATGCATGCTGTCATCACCTTGAATTAGGGTTTGTTACTTCCTTGATTCTAGGTGAGTCAGTTCTTCTGTTATACTGAAATCATATAACCAATCTCCCTACAGATGCGCCTTCTTCTGTTTTATCCATTCACAATTAATTCCAGATAAATTCCCTGAATTTACTCAGTTCTGTTAAGCATTATTTAATTCTGGTAGCAGGTTTGAGATGTCACAACATCTGGTGTGACATCCTGAAATCTGAACTTACTTCATTAACTTATACAATGTCACAACATCTGGTGTGACATCCTGAATTAAGTTCATTAACTTATACTATGTTTGATAATATCACAACATCTGATGTGACATCCTGAACTAAGTTCAACACTTCTTGTTGGTCAAAAATTCTGCCAATTCTAAACATCTACAAATGTTATGACATCTTATTCGACATCTCATATCTGATACCAGAATTTCAATTGGTATCAGAGCATGCATCCTGCTTTATATCTGGATGAGATCTAGGGAAGATACTTTATGGTACAATGGACATGGAACCAAGATTTGTCAACAGATCACCTATTTTGGATGACACTAATTATGATACCTGAAAAGCGCGTATGGTGATTTTTCTAAAAACTATTGATAGTAAAAGCTGGAAAAGAATTATCAAAGGTTAGATACACCCTGTTATGAAGGACAAAGATGGAAAGGATATAATAAAATTGAAGCTAGAAGAGGACTGGTCTAAGGAAGAAGATGATCTTGCTCTTGGAAACTCTAGGGCCTTGAATGTCTTATTTAATGGAGTGAACAGGAACACCTTCAGATTGATAAATAATTGTATTGCTGCTAAAGATGCATGTGAGATTTTGAAGAATGCTCATGAAGGAACCTCTAGGGTGAAGGTATCAAGACTTCAACTTCTTACCACCAAGTTTGAGAACTTGAAGATGAAGGAGGATGAGAGCATTCACGATTTTCACATGAATATTCTTGATATTTCTAATACATCTAGTGCCTTGGGAGAGAAGATGTCAGAGGAGAAGCTGGTTAGAAAGATTCTAAGGTCGTTGCCTAAGAAGTTTGGAATGATGGTCACAATTTTTCAAGAAGCTCAACACATCAACAACATGAAGGTGGGGGAGCTTGTTGGGTCACTTCAAACTTTTGAATTGGCTATCAATGAAAGATCTAAAAATAAGATCAAGAGATTAGCTTTTATCTCCAATAACAATAATGAAGAGGTTCAATGTAACATGGAGACTGATGAAGGAATTTATAATGAAATTGTGCTTCTTGGGAGGCAAGTCAATAAGGTGCTAAAGTGCATGGATAGGAAGTCAAGAACAGATGTTGCAAACATGTCATTCAACATTAGGAAGAACAGTGATTTTCAGAGAGAAGCAAAAGTATAGGAGAAATACCATAAAGAAAAAGCTCTCACTTGCAGATATGATTCTGATGAAGGATCTGATGATGGAGAACTTACTTTTGATGAACTAGTCGATTCCTACAGAGAACTGTGCCTCGAAAGTGCAAAAATTTATCAACAAGGGGAGAAACAAAAGAAACTTATAATACAACTGAAGGCAGAAAAGGAAGAGCACATGGAAACTATCTCTAATCTGGAAAATGAAGTGATTTTTCTGAACTCTAAACTTGATTGAATGTCCAAGTCTCAGAATGTTGAACAGTGGCTCTGACACATTAGATGAAATTCTCTAGGTTGGAAAAGTGGCAGGAGATATGAATGGAATATGATTTAATAACGGAAAGGAATCTCTTTCAGACTTCATTCATCTTAAACCTAAACCAAAAAAGTTGAATCAAATGTATCAACATCATGATAAAAGTAAATTCAATCAAGTTGGAGATGTTATAGGTCTTGGTTATGATAATCAAGTTGTGATGAAGAAAGGAAAAGTATCTGAAATGAATTTTGTTCAACCTAAAAGAAAACAAGAACAAAAGATGTCAGGTCAAAAGTCCCAACATCAGAAAAGACATCATTGTGGAAGCAATACCGAACAATGGAAAAGTCATTATTGTGGAAGGTTTGGTCACATAAAACCCTACTGTTACAAACTGTATGGTTATCCAAAATAGTCAACAAAACCTATGAATAATGATGGTATGATTAAAACTAGAAAGGTGTGAAGACCTAAGGCTGTTGAAAGTAAGAAAGATTTGTCTAAAGACAACGAGGAAAATGTTGATGAAAGAACCATTAATCTACAAAGATGGTCAATATTGATGATATGAATACTGATGATGTGGTTTCTGTTACCAAGAAAAGTAAGTAAGCATTCTCAAGTGAGTCAGAGTTTGATGTTGAACATAATGTCAAGGATTTCATGCTTATAGTAAAGAAGCAAGATGCAGATGGGAAACAAATGTCTGCTTCTTTTAGTGTTGTTTCTGCTCTTGGTGATTGGATGTGTTATGTTGCAGATTTACTTACTTTTGGTTGATTACCCTTAATTCATAGTTGCTTGGTTTGTTTTATTATGGCTAAAAAAGGAGAGAAGTAAGTAGTAGTAGTGCTCTTTGGTCGTTTCCTTAAGGGGAGAGATTTTTCTATTAAGGGGGCGTTATTTATTTTGAACCTTTTGATGTAAAAGAAGATCTTTGTGAAAAGGTTATCATATTTCCGGTTGTTGACCTGATGTTAGCCTCTGATCTAGAAGAAGGGTTATTTGGTTAGTTTAGCCAAAATATGCCAAAGGGGAAGATTGTTAGTTCTGCTGTTATGGGTGTTAATATTAATTTTGGTAAAACTAACCTGACATAAACATGTTAGATAAAATGTTCTAACATTCTGAAGAGCAAGTTCTATAGCAGGTTTAACAAGTTGTCAGATAAGAAGTCATGGCATGGCTATTCAGACATCAGTACATATGTGGTTATAATACTTGGCAGATGTTGAGCCAAATGCTGAAACATATTCAACTGTCAGGACAATATTGTTGTTTTGTGATGTTAGAGCAGATGTCTTAACATCTATCTGTCAGTTATGGGCAACTTTGTAGAAAGTTATGATTTGATTCTGGAGGATTTTTAGCAGGTGTTTGTTTCTGTAATTAGTCTAATTGGTGGAGAAAATCAAGGAGGAATTTTATGATTAATAGAAGTTGTTTTGTTTCATATATTTGAAGATATTTTCATATCTTTTAGGTTGTTATTTTTGGAAAGATCTGATATTTCTATTTTTGTATAATTTGTTCAAAAGAGATTTGCAGATAAATCAATTTTTAATGAAGATCAATTTTGACTGCTTTCATTGCTCATATTCATGAAGATCGTTCTCTACTTAAAAGTGGTGCAACCCTAATTGAAAGTTATAGAAGCCAGAGATTGAAAAAGTTGTGCATTCTGAGTTAGGGTTTTGTTTTGTGTTGTTGATTGTGTGCCATTCTAACATCACCTAGATGTTTGAATTGGACTGTTTATATTGAGTTGTAATTTTGTCCACTCTAAGCTTTTAAGCATGAATGTTTGTTCTTGATTGAAGCTTTTAAGCAAGATCAAGTTGTTTTTCTTGGAAGAGTTTTCTTATATTTTCTTTGTAAGTTTTTGGTTGATTATCACAATGTGTGATTGAGGGGGAGTGAGAGGGGGTTCTCTCATCTAAGGGTTCTTAGATAGAAATTGCATTGGGTAGTGATTAAGTGAAGAGTGTAAACTGTGATTGTTTAACTCTGAATTGATACTATTTATAATGGATTTCCTTCATGGTTTGGCATCCCCCAGAGTAGGTGAATTTGCACCGAACTGGGTTAACAATCTCTTGTGTCTTTGTTGTTTTACTATACACTTTTTTTACCTTGTCAATGTTCATTTATTAATGTCGTGACATCTTATTCGACGTCTCATATGTGATACCATAATGTTTGTATGCTTGAACATACTTCAACTACAACATACAAGATTAGTATGTGTACAGACTTCGACTTCATACTAAACAATTTGTCGAACTATGAAACTACCCTTGTCGACACTAGATTTTGATCCAAATATCACAAATATCCACCTTGGAACAAACACTACCCTAACAAGGTAACAAACTAGTTTTCATCTTGTAGTTTTATCAATTGCATATAGTGGAAAAACTTGCTACTCGGCAATGTCTTCTCCTTCTCCAATAGGACAATGTCCATCTTCTCTGATCCTTTAAACACTTCTAACAAACCCTGTTTAACAAGAAGAGCTTACACCTTCAAGCACCATAAACCGAAATTATTCACACCGGTGAATTTCTCAATCTCATACTTTATTGACGGCATCTTCGTCTCCACACTCACCGCACCAATTTGTTGTGAATCGATGTCGTCAATAACAGAACAAAGTTATGAGAAAAAAATTTGGTGTCTTGAACAAACACAAGAAACCCTATTAGGTTTTACAAAGGATAAATAAAAAGAGGAAGAAAAATAGAGAATTGGTTAAAATTGTTTTACTATTCACTTTCTCAATAAGGGTTCAAATATTACAAGTGAATACCAACAATTAACTTCTATCACCCTAATTAGAATTTGCCACACCACCCTTTTTGTTAAGAGACTAGTATGCTATTTATAAAAAAACTAGCACACTAACCTAATGGATTTTTTAACAATTACCCATTACAAGCTAACTTAGGATACAAGCTAACTTTAAAAATTGGACTTACAAACAAGACCTAATTCAACATGCTAACAAACCTAGCAATATTGATTAATGTATGATAGAATTACAAGCAAGACCCAATTCGACACACGAACAATCCTAAAATTTCGGTTACTGCATGCTTGAACATACTTCGACTACAACATACAAGATCAATATATGAACAGACTTCGAATTCATATTAAACCTTTTGTCGAACCATGAAACTACCATTGTCGACAATAGAGTTTGATCCAAATATCACCCTAATGATGTGCAAATGAATCTAATATTGATAATCTTGGTGATGATTTTCATAAGAATTTCCTTATTTTAATATTTATGATCCATGAAATTAGGAAAATCTTGATAACAAATCAAAGGATTTTCTAGTTGAGAAGGGGGGCCTACTAGAGTGATGTATCTTGATTTTTTCAATGATAAATCTTTTAAGTACTTCTCATATGCATCTTATTTAAGAATATTAAGCAATGGTGAGACTAGTGATCGAAAATGACTAGATTATTGCAAATATTTTGACAAAGTATATTGTTTTTTTGTTGTAAATTGTTTAAATCTTCTAGCAATGTGAGTTTTCTATCAAATGAGGACTTAAATGATTGTTAGCATATTAGTCAAAGACTCAAACAACATAAAAAATAGTGTCAAACATGTGACTAATATGAACATTTATAATTAATTGAGAATAATATTGGGTAAAATTTAAACAATTGATAAACACTTACAAAAAGAAATGAGAAATGAGAAACAACGTTGGAAATAACTTTTAAATAGAATATTTTCAGTTGTGAAATGTCTTTCTAAGAATAATTCTGCCTTTGGTTGATTCAATGAACTACTATATCAAGATAGTAATGATAATTTTCTTGAATCGATTGAAATTATTATGAAATTTGATTTGATAATGCAAGATCATTTGAGAAGTATTCATGATCATGAAATTCATTACCATTATCTTGAACATAAATTTTTTTTTTTCTTTTGTCACAAAGTGTTAGAAGCTCAATTATTAAGATCATTAAAGAGGAGGAAACTAGTTTTTTTTCTTTCTAAATCTTGATTGTAACATAACCCTTATGTGAGCCATTAAGAACAAATGACTCTTATAATTCGTTGTGTGAATATGTCAAATAAAAATATAAATATTAAGGAGTTCTTTTTAGAATTTTTAAATTTTAATGATACATTCGGGATAGGACTTTTTAATGAATTATTAAATGTTTTAAAGACACTTTATCTTAATGTTAGATGATGTGAGGGGGAATGTTATAATGATGTTTGCAATATGAAAGGAAAGTATCAAAGTATTCAAATGATATATCCATTAACCCTAGAGTGTTATACATGTCATAACACCTTAAATTCCAACATATGATTTAAAACATAATACGAAAATAAACACTTAAAAAGGGTGTCACATTTTCTCAACATAAACATCTTTCTTAAAAAAAAGTAGGGATAATAGTTATTCCCCCCTGCTATATGTGCGAAGTTTGAAAAAAAAGTTTAGATTCCCCCTGACATGAAGCTTGAAAGGGATGACTTATACCAATAGACCAACTTGCTTGCTTTGTCATATATTCTTATTGAAATCTATATATTACATAAATCGATTATAATATTATTACTAAAAAGAATTATTAATATTTTAGTACTAAATATTAAGTATTAATATTATATATTGTTTTTAGTAAATACTTAATAAGAAGAGCTTGCATCTTCAAGCACCATAAACCGAAATTATTCACACCGTTGAATTTCTCAATCTTATACTTTGTTGACAGCATCTTCGTCTCCACACTCACCGCACCAGTTTGTTGTGAATCGATGTCGTCAATAACAGAACAAAGTTATGAGAAAAAAATGTGGTTTCTTGAACAAACACAAGAAACCCTATTAGGTTTTACAAAGGATAAATAAAAAGAGGAAGAAAAATAGAGAATTGGTTAAAATTATTTTACTATTCACTTTCTCAATAAGGGTTCAAATATTACAAGTGAATACCAACAATTAACTTTTATCACCCTAATTAGAATTTGTCACACCACCCTTTTTGTTAAGAGACTAGTATTCTATTTATAAGAAAACTAGCACACTAACCTAATGGATTTTTTAACAATTACCCATTACAAGCTAACTTATGATACAAGCTAACTTAAAAAATTGGACTTACAAACAAGACCTAATTCAACATACTAACAAACCTAGCAATATTGATTAATGTATGATAGAATTACAAGCAAGACCCAATTCGACATACTAACAATCCTAAAATTTCGGTTACTGCATGCTTGAACATACTTCGACTACAACATACAAGATCAATATATGAACAGACTTCGACTTCATACTAAACATTTTGTCGAACCATGAAACTACCATTGTCGACAATAGAATTTGATCCAAATATCACCCTAATGATGAGCAAATGAATCTAATATTGATAATCTTGGTGATGATTTGAATAATAAATTCCTTATTTTAATATTTATGATCCATGAAATTAGGAAAATCTTGATAAAAAATCAAAGGGTTTTCTAGTTGAGAAGGGGGACCTACTAGAGTGATGTATCATTGATTTTTTCAATGATAAATCTTTTAAGTACTTCTCATATGCATCTTATTCAAGAATATAAAGCAATGGTGAGACTAGTGATCGAAAATGACTAGATTATTGCAAATATGTTGACAAAGTATATTGTTTTTTTGTTGTAAATTGTTTAAATCTTCTAGCAATGTGAGTTTTCTATCAAATGAGGACTTAAATGATTGTTAGCATATTAGTCAAAGACTCAAACAACATAAAAAATAGTGCCAAACATATGACTAATATGAACACTTATAGTGAATTGAGAATAAGATTGGGTAAAATTTAAACAATTGATAAACACTTACAAAAAGAAATTAGAAATGAGAAACAACGTTGGAAATAACTTTTAAATATAATATTTTCAGTTGTGAAATGTCTTTCTAAGAATAATTTTGTCTTTGGTTGATTCAATGAACTACTATATCAAAATAGTAATGATAATTTTCTTGAATTGATTGAAATTATTATGAAATTTGATTTGATAATACAAGATTATTTGAGAAGCATTCATGATCATGAAATTCATTACCATTATCTTGAACATAAAAATTATTATTTTTTTCTTTTGTCACAAAGTGTTAGAAGCTCAATTATTAAGATCATTAAAGAGGAGGAAACTAGTTTTTTTCTAAATCTTGATTGTAACATAACCCTTATGTGAGCCATTAAGAACAAATGACTCTTATAATTCGTTGTGTGAATATGTCAAATAAAAATATAAATATTCAGGAGTTCTTTTTAGAATTTTTAAAATTTAATGATACATTCAGGTTAGGACTTTTTAATGAATTATTAAATTTTTTAAAGACACTTTATCTTAATGTTAGATGATGTGAGGGGGAAATGTTATGATGATGTTTGCAATATGAAAGGAAAGCAGGGACGGATCCAGACATTAGATAATGGTGTGGCTAAATATGAAAAAAATTATGCTGAAAATAAAAAAATAATGTTATTTAATGCAATAAATTTATAATGAATATTATATATCATCTATTTTTAGAAATTGAGCTAAAATAACATCATTGTAAATTGTTTCGAGAACATTTATTTCTGTAAAAGTTACAAGACGGTCATTTAACCATTGATCATTCATTTTGTTACATAGTCGACTCTTCATGTTAAATATATTTTTTATTAGGTTCTAAATTTTCTGCAATTTAATTTATCCACTACACAAATTTTATGTTAAATATTTTAACCCATACACGACCATAAGCCAAAACCAAACAAAACAAGGACAAATCGACTGGTCACAACCTAGGTCTTTGTCTCATATTTCTCCTTGTTACACGAAATTTCCTTATCTCTTCTAATAGAAACTCTACCGCCCAATGGACTCATCTTCTCAATTCTTTAAGCTGAAATATAAGAACTAATTTCTTGAATGAGATAAACTAAGTAGCAAAAATTATAATTAAATTTAGATAATTTAAATATTAAAATAAGTTTAGTAATTCATCTATAATTTAAATAATTTTAAACAATTTTAAAATAAAGAACATTATTAGAAAATATTTCTTCAATATTAACTTTATAATAATTAAATTATATATAATTTTGAAGTTATTTAAAATTATAGATAAATTAATAAAGTTTAAATAATTAAACTTTTAAACTATAATATGTTAAGGACTTATCAATTCATTTTAAAATATTCACTTAAAATATACAACATAAAAAATTGTGTAGTGATATAAATAAATTGCAAGAAATTAAGAGTTAAACTAAAATTATATTTAACATGAAATATTAATCTAAAATATTATTATAAAAAAATTAGTAATGGTGTTTTTCTTGATAAATAAAGATAAGTCGGATTTGTAAATAAGTGAAACCGGTTTCAATTTTTAATTAATTATAATAATTGATATGTTCAGTTATTAATGTGTTGCAATTAAAAGTTGTCGTGAGAGTATATTATTGAGTGGTATATATTATTACATTTATTCTATAATTAAATACTTTTATTACTAAGCTAATGGTATATAAAAGATTGAAAATAAATATTTTGGTGTGGCTATAGCCACACCATGCCTATATGTAGGTCCGTCTATGAAGGAAAGTATCAAAGTATTCAAAAGATATTTCCATTAACCCTAGAGTGTTATACATGTCATAACACCTTAAACCCCAACATATGATTTAAAACATAATACGGAAATAAACACTTAAAAAGGGTGTCACATTTTCTCAACATAAACATCTTTCTTAAAAAAAAGTAGGGATAAAAAGTTTAGATTCCCCTTGACATGAAGCTTGAAAGGGATGACTTATACCACTAAACCAACTTGCTTGCTTTGTCATATATTTCTATTGAAATCTATATATTACATAAATCGATAATAATATTATTACTAAAAAGAATTATTAATATTTTAGTACTAAATATTAAGTATTAATATTATATATTGTTTTTAGTAAATACTTAATATTTACTGTATATATTAACGTAAATTATTCATAAGTAAATAATTTAGTAAATAATTAACATAATTATTAACATTAACGTTAGTAAATTATTAACATAATTATTTATTTTATTTTATTATTTGTATGTTAAATTATTAACATAATTATTAACGTATATATACTGATGTAAATAATTATTTATGTTATTACTAAATGATTATTAGTAAATTATGCAATTAAGGTTAGTGAAATTATTAATAATATTTTAAATAATTAACATTAGTGAAATTATTAATAACATTAGCAAAATATTAACATTTTAAATATACAGTAACCAAAAATAAAACTTAGTTATTAAACATTTTTGTGAAATAAGTAAAATATTAATAACATTAGTATACAAAAGTAAAATATTACTAACATATTATTATTAATAATATACATTAGTATTAATAAAAATAGTATACAGTAGTAAAATAACATTAGTATATTACAATATACAATAATATACATTATACAGTAGTAAAATAACATTACTTATGAATAATTTAGTATATTACAATATACAATAGTAAAATAACATTAATATATTACAATATAAAATAGTATACAGTAGTTAATATATACAATAAATATTAAGTATTTATTAAAAACAATATATAATATTAATACTTAATATTTAGTACTAAAATATTAATAATTCTTTTTAGTAATAATATTATAATTGATTTATGCAATATATAGATTTCAATAGGAATATATGTTAAAGCAAGCAAGTTGATCTAGTGGTAGGAGACATTCTTTTTAAGCCTCATTTCATTGGTTCAATTCTCGTGGGAGGCAAACTTTGATATTTAACATTTTAGTATGCAACTAATAAAATAATAATATAAAAGACACGCATGTAATAAAAAAAATAAAAATAAAAGTCCATCAAAGCATGACACGTCACATTAAAAAATAAAAATAAAAAGCCAGCAAATGTCACTGTTTTTGTTGACCAAACCTAGTGATGGGCTAAAATGAAGGAATCTTCAAATGTTAAGGGGAATCTAAACTTTTTTTTACAGGGAGTTTTTCAAACATCGCCCATATGGCAGGGGGAAAATAGCTATTATCCCAAAAAAGTATAATTGCTATGGAAATAAATATTAAAAACATCTTCAATTGTTTCATAAAATAAAACTCAACTTTATTAAAATCATAAGTCAAATAAACTCAACATTCTGCATAAAACACCATCAAATAATTCAATCCCAAGTGTTATAATTTCATAGTGACTCGCGAAAACTAAACAATGGAAAAATAATAAACAAATAAGGTCAACTACATCATCCTCTAACATAAACAACATTTAATGCTCATCGGGATCTACCTAAGTATTTGCACCATATGCATAAAAAACAACACAGGAAACAAACAGGGGTGATAATACATTCACATATGTTAATGGTGTATAAATCGCAAGGATAATCCACATCAACACATAATAAATACACACAATGTACAACGTACATTCATTATGCAATGAGTAATTCCTCAACTATCATGCATGTGGTACCATCCTACAATATTGGATTGAATTCCTACAAAAATGGATATCAAAATTATGTTACTAAGGGATCCTCAACACTAGACCGAAGTCCTACAACACTGGAACAAATTCTTAAGATAATCTCTAATATACATGATTTAGAATGCTACAAACTAATGCAAACAATATAAATTTGAACCTCCTACTCCCATTATCAATTACCAATTACAACATTGGACTAAAGTCCTTCAACACTGGACTGAAGTTCTACAACACTAGAACAAAGTCCTATAACACTGGATCAGAGTCCTACAACATTGGTTCCTCTCTGAAGTTAAAACTCAGCATAACTCAACATTTTTCATCATAACTCAACATAATAATCAAATTATATTATTTTCTCATCAATAATCATCAACAACATCAAAACCACATCAAAATATTATTTCCTGCTAATCATACATCATATTTGAATATTTATTAAAAATATCAAACACATTTGAAATCAAGCAAATGAATATGTTCTTAAAATCTTAGAATTGATATTTTAAGAATTTAACTTTTATTTTAGGACTTAATACCCCAATCGGTTCAGTTTAATCAAACGACAAGAATAGGTATTGGCACTAGGAAGAATGTTTTATCTGAATTCAAAATTGCACAAAATATTATAGAATTATGATAAAATTATGAAGCCCTCCAATCTAAAAGATCGTTAAACTCTCTTTCTAACACAATTGGTGGCACCCCAAACGGACTTACGAAACTCAAGTTACGTGTGAAACACAATGACCAACGCATGGCAAAATTTGACTATGCCTCTGGTATAAAAACCAACAAACTCCTATTGTTGTAGAACTCCTAGACTCAATTTTACCACTTTAAAATAAATACTATTGTGTTAGCTTTCCAACACAACTGACGACACCTCAAATAGACTTACGAAACTCAAGTTATGCATGAAATAAGAGGATTCACATCCTTCTATGTCTACATGTGATTTTGTGTATTTTTCTCTCTATTGAACTGATCCAAAAGTTATTTATTTTGCATATTTGAGTTCTAACTGCCTCAATGCAATCAATAAACACAACATTAATCAATATGACTCAACAATCATAAATTTCAACATGAACAACATCATGGATTCAACCACTTAAGGATGATAACTCTAATTTTTGCCTTATCATAAGGCATCAACAGGAAGAAGGTAAAATTCAACCTTCACCTTATCAAATCATTCTTCAACCAGATAGTGATATCCCCAAGAGTTTGTTCACTTCATTCCTCAATGGTTTCTTTTTAATCAATACCCAAGTGTGAAGATCAGTGGATCTTTATTGTACCTTATTTTTTTCCCAGTCGAGTCATCTTGCTTGGTTCCCTTTAGATAATTTTCATATTTATTTGAGTTGTCATTCGAGGATGGAATTCTCTTTTCAAGTCCGTCCGAGGTCGGTCTTGTTTCCCCTTGTTTATCGTCTGAGGTCGATAGCCCTTTGATTCTGTCTGAGGTCAGTTTCATCCCTTTAAGTCTATCAATCGAGGTTGGTTCTCTTCCTTCAAGTCCTTCTGAGGTTGGTCTTGTTGTCTTTGGCTATCACTCGAGGGTGGTAGACTATTTTGAGTTTATTGATCGAGGTCAATATTTCTTCCTGCAAAGTCTGGTCGAGGTCAGTCTTTCCCCTTTTGGTTATCGTCTGAGGTCGATATACTATTTTGATTCCGTTTGAGATCGGTTTCGTTTATTTTAGTTTGTCAATCGAGGTTGGCATTCTTCCTTCAAGTCTAACCGAGGTTAGTCTTTTTGTCTTTGGCTATCATCCGAGGGTGTTAGACCGTGTTTGAGTTTATTGATCGAGGTTAATATTTCTCTTCATAGAGTTTGGTCGAGGCCAGTCTTTGTCTTTTGGTTATCGTCTGAGGCCGATATACCATTTTAATTCCCTCCAAGGTCGATTTTGTTTCTTTGAGTTTGTCGATCAAGGTTGACATTCTTTTCCAAGTCCTTATGAGGTCGGTCTTGTTTTTCTTTTGTGTTTCTTAGTGTCTGTTGATCGAGGTCAGCATTCATTTCTCAAGAGTTTGTCTGAGGTCGGTCTTCTTTCTTGTGTTTCTCCGGTGAAGTTGTATGGGGTCGACATTCCTTTTATCATGAATCTACATCACCATATCTTTTTCTTATCCCCACTAGAGTCATCTTTCTTTATAGATTCCATCAAGCATTTCCTCACCATATTTTCTTTTACCCATTGGGTGCAAATTTTCTGGTTCTTTTGGTATTCAATCATCTTCCACCTTAAATGTCTGATGGTCGAGACCATCATCCCTTCAGGTTTAAGCTGTTTGAATAGGGGTAGTTGTTGCACCCCAAAATTTTCCCTTTGATTTTCTAACTTTAATTGACTTGTGTTCACATTCATATGCATCGTCATTAGGTCATAACTTGCATTCATTCATTTGCATATGCTCCTAAGACATGAGATCAATGTCATATGAATAAATTAGGGTTTCGTACCCTATTTTTGGTTATAATAGGAATTCAAGGTTTTGGTTAAGAAATTGTTAATGGTATCATCCTCTTATGCTTTTGTCACGGGATTGGGGTTTATTTCCCTG
The DNA here is from genome assembly GCA_963966055.1 of Lathyrus aphaca. Taxonomy (NCBI): domain Eukaryota; kingdom Viridiplantae; phylum Streptophyta; class Magnoliopsida; order Fabales; family Fabaceae; genus Lathyrus; species Lathyrus aphaca. Next base: position 164,780,544 of record OZ014519.1, read on the forward strand.
ATTAAGTGGTACTCAAGGATTTCACATCTGAAGACTATTCACTGATTCATTTGGCCCATCGTCGGGAAGTGGAGTGTGGATTAGGGTTTTCTCTGCAGTCATTTGGCCCATCATCAGGCAGTGGAGTGTAGGAAGAAGTTCGAGTGTGGTTGTTGGATTAAATTCAGTCAGGGTGTGTGGGGAGGAATCATTCAAGTTCATCATCATTTAATTTCAAATTCGAGTCCAATTTCAAACCAATGATCCATTGTAATCTCATTCTTCATTAGCCAATTATTTGTTTCTTTTATTATTTTCCAATATCCATCTACCCATTTTTAACGCTAATATCCAAATTCATATCCATTTACAAAACAATTAACCGATTTTTTCCATTTAATTCTCTATTCACTTTTCTAAACCAAAATCCATATAAATCCATATTTTCATTTAATTCCATTTCCCCATTTAATTTCATTTATCCATTTTAATCTCCATATTTTTCTAGGCCCATCATCAATATATTTAATTTCATTTATCCATTTTAATCTCCATATTTTTTTCATTCAAATTTTAAAATACACAATTTTTCCAGCAACACATATTTTTTTTCATTTGGCATAAAGGATACACTTTTCTTCAACGTACATTGTAACACCCTAATTCCCCCGCATAATTTAATTGAATAGTCAGAGTAAAAATGCATCAACCAGAAATTAAGGTATTACTTCAAGACTAAAGTCTCTCTTTTCAAGACATATAATGTGAAATTAGAGTAATTCAACTATGTTCATTATGCAGCAGAAAGTAAATCGTCTTCCATGTAAAACATAAACACAAGACTAAAATTCTTCAAGAAAATAAAGTAAAAGTAAAGTGTTCCCGACTCCCCATGTTACATATCAGAGCAGACACTACCACTGTGAAGTACTTCGACTTTACCGACCAGGAACTCAAACTACTCCTGATTACCTGCACGATACCCATGTAGAGGCAACATTCAAACAGAAGGATGAGATCCTCAAATCGATAAAAAAAAAGGAAAAGATGATATAAGTAAAGAGTACAAATTATCAAGTTATTCACCGACTTTATAAAATCAACAACATCACACGATTCAATTCATACACAGATAATCACCGCAAACATCATGCAACATAACTATCATAATGCAATGAGACATAACTAGACTCAATGCATGTGGTACCAATTTGAACACTGTTTCATGATCACAGTTTCCGTCGGAACGTCTAATAGTCGCTCACACCCCACATGGGCACACAATAATCACCTAAACAACAACGACCTCAATTCCATCAAGGAATCTAGATGGACGCTCACATCCCACATGGGCACACATCATTCCACAACTCATGCAAATGATATGCACCTCAACAACATATAATGACTCTCACCTAATAAATGTATTATGTAACTTCAAATTACATGACAAGTATTATAAAACTAATCAATAACTACGTACTTTAATCACACATGTATCATCATAATAATCTCCTAATTATCATTAAAAGATACCATCAACCAAGCCATTAAGAAATGGAAAGCAAATAATAAAATAAAAATAAAATAAAGCAACAGGGCCTACGCTGCTCCCATTGCCCGACAATGCACCAGGCGCGTACCCTCTTCCCAAATTTCCCAAAACACAGTAGTGTTCCATGCTACTCTTCTTCATCAATGCTTGACCTCCAAGTCATCGCCCGATGGATCGACCCTACCACCCGGCGGTAGACGCGAAACAACCATTATGTTGTCTACTTTTTGTGTTATCATAAACCCCAAATTCTCCCAAAACAGATCCTATATTGTGCGAAAATTGCAGCCAATACTAGAAATTCTTCACAACAAAAACATGCATTATTCTATAGACACTATTAATGATAATCCTACTCATCTTAACCCATTATCATTTATCCATTTCATCATCAAACTCCATCAAAATCCCAATTTTCATATACCGCATCCACCTAATAAGTTCTACCCGAACATATATATCATCCAACCCTTTAGAGATGAAAGAATCCCACCCTTACCAAGTGATGAATTATCTTCTCTCCAATGGTGTCTCCTTCTTCTTGCCCTAACTTCTTTCTCTTCTGCTCCTTTCTTTTCTTATTCACGATCAATCCAACTATTCCCTTTCTCTCTAATATTCTCTATAAAAACTCCCTCATTAGGTTATTTCTCTTTTACCCTCCCTCTTTTTCTTATAATTACTAACTTATCCTTCCACCTTCCAATATCCAAACTTTAGCTTATTTTATTATTTTATTACATTATTATCATTTCATAGCCTTTCTCATTATTAACCCAATAACAATAATAATAATAATAATAATAATAATAATAATAATAATACTAGTAACTCCTCTTAACCACAACGAAACACACAATCATCACAAAAAATTCTTAATTATTTGAAAATAATAATAAAAGGAAAACGGGGCGTTACAACTCTCCCCCACTTAGAATATTTTTGTCCTCCAAAATTACCTGATGCGAACAGGCTTGGATACGACTCTCGCATCTTGCTTTCCAATTCCCACGTCATGTTCCCGCCGGAAGCATCTCCCCATACTACCTTCACGAGAACAATCTCCTTGCCTCTCAACTGCTTCACTTTGCGATCATCAATACGCTCTGGTAAAGCCTCAACCATAAGATTATCTCTCACCTCAACCTCATCCACCATAATTGCATGTGACGGATCCGGAACATACTTCCGAAGCTGCGAAACATGGAATACATCATGTAATTTCAACAATTGTGGTGGCAACGCCACTCTATAAGCAATAGGTCCAACTCTTGCCGAAATTTTATACGGTCCAATAAAACATGCCAACACAAGGTATCGGAGTAACTCTCATAAACACATGATCTCCTTCTTGAAATTCAAGATCCTTTCTCCTCTTATCGTGGTAACTCTTCTGACTGCTCTGCAAAGTTTTCATCTTTTCTCAAAATAATTTCACTGTCTCAGTAGTCTTCTGAATGATATCAGGTCCAAGCAATACACTCTCACCGGACTCATGCAAACACAAAGGCGTCTGACATCTTTGAACATACATTTCTTCAAAAGGTGACATTCCAATACTTGAATGATAACTTTTGTTATAAGTGAATACAATCAACGGTAAATGACTATCCCAAACACCTCCTTCTTCAAGCACACATGCCCTTAGAAAATCCTCCAAGGATTGGATAGTCCTCTATGTCTGGCCATTTGTTTGCGGATGATAAGCCAAACTCAACCTCATCTTTGAACCCAACGCTTCTTGCAAACTCTCCCAAAATCTAGAAGTAAAACTATGATCTCTATTGGACACAATACTCAACGGAATCCCATGTAACTCCATAATCATGCGGATATAAATATCTTCCAACCTCTGCAAAAGAGAATTGATATTAATCGAAATAAAGTGTACCGACTTCGTTGGTCTGTCAACAACTACCCAAATCACATTTTGTCCTCGCGGAGTATTCGGCAACCCCATAACAAAATCCAGAGAAATACTATCCCATTTCCACTCTGGGATATCTAACTGTTGCATCAGACCAATAAGTTTTTAATGTTTCACCTTCGACTTCTAACAAGTCAAACAAGCATAAACAAAGTGAGTTACATCACGCTTCAATCCAGGCCACCAAAATATCCTTTTCAAATCCGGATACATCTTTGTAGCTCCTGGGTGAATACCCAAGATACTTCTATGACTCTCCTCAAGAATCATTCTCTTCAATTAAGAATCATCGGGAATACAAATTTTTTCATGGAATATTAGAACACCTTGATCGCCAACTCGGAAATCACTTCTTCTAGGACGTTCATCACCCACCATCAAGTCCACTAATTTCACATCCAACTTTTGACCCTCTCTGATACTATTGAGGAAATCATTGTTAATCTTCAACATACCCAACATTACGTTATGCGATGTTTGTTCACAAACCAAACTCATATCTTGGAACTACTCAATTAACTCCAACTCTTTAACCATCAGCAGACATATGCAAAGTGTTCTGACTTAAAGCATTAGCCACGACATTAACTTTACCGAGATGATAATTCAAGTCGAAATCATAATATTTCAAGAATTCCAACCAACGTCTCTGCTTCATATTCAACTCCTTCTGGTCGAGCAAATACTTCAAACTCTTATGATCACTATACACCTCAAATCTAGAACCATACAAATAATGCCTCCACATCTTTAGTATAAATACTACTACTGCTAACTCCAAATCACGAGTAGGATAATTCCTTTCATGAATTCTCAACTAACGCAAAGCATAAGATACTACTTGACCATCCTGCATTAGCACACCACCCAAACCCATCAAAGAAACATCACAATACACTACAAACGGTTCATCTGGTTTAGGTAGAATCAAAATTGGAGCAGTAGTTAACTTCTTCATTTTCAAAAAACTCTGCTCACACTGGAAGTCCCACATAAATGCATTATCCCTACAAGTTAACTGAGTCAACGGGAGTGCCAACTTCGAAAAACCTTCAATGAATCTACGATAATAACCAATTAATCCCAAAAAGCTTCTGATCTCAATCACCATCTTCGGAACCTCCCACTGTAGAACTGCATAAACCTTGGATGGGTCAACCACAATACCATCACGTGAAATAACATGACCAAGAAAACTCACTTCTTTCAACCAAAATTGGAACTTCGACAACTTAGCATAAAGCTTCTTCTTTTTCAACACTTGCAACACAATCAGTAGATGTTGCGCATGATCTTCTTCCAACTTGGAATAAATTAGAATGTCATCTATAAAGACAACTACGAACTGATATAAATAATCGTTGAAGATTTGGTTCATGTACTCCATGAATACTCTAGGTGCATTAGTAACTCCAAATGGCATCACCATATACTCATAATCTCCATACTGAGTCCTGAAAGCTGTTTTCTGAATATCTTCATCATTTACCCATATCTGATGATAAACTGACTGCAAGTCAATCTTTTTAAACACACGAGCGCCCAACAACTGATCCATCAAGTCATATATCATTGGAAGTGGATAATTGTTCTTAATTGTTACTTTATTCAACTGTCTATAGTCAATACAAAAACCTCATACTACCGTCTTTTTTCTTCACTAACAACACTAGAGCTCCCCAAGGTGACACACTCGGCCTTACAAACTTCTTTTCCAACAATTCTTCTGACTGCTTTTTCAATTCCGCTAACTCTGACACTGACATCCAGTACAGTGCCATGGTAATAGGCACAGTACCAGGTATAAAGTCAATACCAAAATCCACCTCTCTTTTCAGCGGCACATCAACAACGTCATCTGGAAACACTTCCAAAAACTCACTTACTACTTGAAATTCACTAATCATCGTTTCTCTTTCTACTTATAAGGATGCAAACTATGCCAACACTTGAGCCTCTTCCTCTAAGAGTTCCCTCAACTCTCTAGCAGATAAGTAACCAACTTCCTATTTTTCCTCATCAGGAGTAAGAAACCGACTTAATGAAACAATTGATGTGAACATGACTGAATTCTAACCAATTCATTCCCAAGATCATGTCTAACCCTCCCAACGGCAAAGAAATAAGATCAACACCAAAGTCCTTACCATAAATCGATATAGGACAGTTCAAATAGACTAGAGAAGTAGTAACTGATCCCTTAGCAAGAGTTTCGATAACCATTTCTCCCTTCATAGGAGACGCAACAAGGCCTAGCCTTCTTACACAATCGACAACAATAAAACAATGAGTAACACCAGTATCTATCATAGAAATCAATAGGGTAATATTAATGTAACAAATACCTTTGACCAATCGATATTCACTGGAAGTCTGAGTTCCTATCAGAGTAAACACCTTCCCTCCAATTGCAACTTTCTTCAGTTTCTAACAGCGAGTACTATTATGGCCTTGCTCTCCACAGTTGTATCAAGTCACCATATTAACTTTGCAATCACCAATCAAATGTCCAGGTTTCCCACATTTGAAACACTTCTTCATGTCACTTGTGCACTCACTGAAACGACGACCCAACTAACCACATCTATAACACTTTAGAGGAATAGGAGTCCTTCCCCAACTTGGCTTCTTGCCATAAGCATACTTCTACTTACTATGGTGCATTTGTTGTTTTCCTCTCCTCTCGGCCAATTTGTTAAAGTGATTCGATCGAGCCTTGCTATCTTCTTTAAAGATCCTACAACAATCAACCACATTTGAAATATTCTGATTTGTTGATAACCAACCGCATGCTTGATCTTAGGCCTCAAACCATTCTCGAACTTGACACACTTCGAGAACTCAATCGTTGCCTCACTATAGTGTGGATAAAACTTGGGCAAATTTGAGAACTTGGCAGCACATTTGTGACCGACATACAACCCTGCTTCAACTCCTAAAATTTAACCTCTTTCTTCCCTCGAACTTCCTCAGGAAAATACTTCTTCAAGAAATCTCTATTAAACATAACCCATGTGATTGCCTCACCGGTCACTTCCAACCTTTGGCGAGTGCTAACCCACCAATCATCAGCTTCTCCGGATAACTTATGAGTACCCAACCACACCTTCCATACCTAGGGACACTCCTTCACTCGGAAAATCCTCTCGATCTCTCTGAGCCACTCATGAGCTCCATATGGGTCATACTTTCCCTTGAAAGTAGGCGGGTTATTCTTTTGGAACTCGTCATTCTCGCAATTCCCAATAATAAGCGGGTTTTACACAGCTTTTGCAACAACATGCAAAACGGCAACAAGTGTGACATCATTCCTTCCAACCATTCTAGATCTGTTACAAATCAACAACAGAAAACAATGGTTAAGGAACCTACATCGACAATATCAATTGTCACACACGACGACGACTCTACGACCCGACTACTAGGTCAGACGGACTAACCATGCTCTGATACCACTTTGTAACACCATAATTCCACCACATAATTTAGTTGAAAAGTCATAGTAAGAACACATCAACCAGAAATTATGATATTACTTTAAGACTAAAGTCGCTCTTTTCAAGACATGTAACATGAAATTAGAGTAATTCAACTTTGTTCATTATGCAGCGGAAAGTAAATTGACTTCCATGTAAAACATAAAGACAAAACTAAAATTCTTCTAGAAAACAAAGTAAAAGTAAAGTGTACCTGACTCCACATGTTACATATCAGAGCAGACTCTACCACCGTGAAGTACATCGACTTCACCGACCATGAACCCAAACTACTCATGATTACTTGCACGTTACCCACGTAGAGGCAACATTCAAACATAAGGAGTGAGATCCTCAAATCGATCCAAAGAAAAAGATGATACAAGTATAAGAGTACAAATTATCAAGTTATTCACCCATTTCACAACATTAACAACATCACACGATTCAATTCATACACAAGTGATCAGTTGTCGCGTACGGATCAAAAACGAGTATTTTTGAAAAATGTAATTAGCGACAATGGCTCGAGTATCGTCTCACAAGGATTCTTTTATTATTATTAACCAACCGATTAGAACAATGGGGGTTGAGTTTTGATTAACATAAAATAATATAAATAAGTGCTTAAAATAAGTGATTATAGAAATAAGTCAATCCACTGTTTTCGGTTCCGGCTAATCACTGGTTTTAACCTTACCAATTCCCTAAGAGGATTTGTTCTCTATTCAATTTCAATATCACGAATTAAGAAAATGTGATATATAAAACAAATTGACATTCCTATATTTCGAGTTAAGCAGACAAATAAATACAATCATGAATTAAGCAAACACGATATAAAATGCGGTTTAACAAACAAGCGACGTAAACAATGATTGAAAGTTAGGAATACAACTATACGGATTAAATCAAAACCATTCCATGTAATAACAAATTAAAATTTTATAGAATATAATTGAAAGAGAAACGAAATTGAATTGATAGAATAAAAACCTCAAAGCATTGGAATGCGATTACAGCGGATCGACTCTACGGTTTAGTTCTCCATGGAATACGTAAAAAACAAAGAAAAATAAAATCATGAAAAGAAAGTTTTTGGTCCAAAAGGTACGACTGCTAGGTATAGGAAAGTATCACAAATTCCCATTCTAACCCAACTGGGTCAGAAACATAACCTAGGCCCATAAAACGACCTGAAACAAATTATTTTCTAAACTCATAATTCGGATTCTGACTTCCATGACTTATTTGAGACTCATGCACCTTGAATCATATTTTTCATAAAACATGAAAGTTGTAGCTCTCTGTCTCAGCTTTTCGTCAACTTGTAGAACACCTCAATTAGATTCTCGTACCTCCAGTTATGAATTTTTTATTGTAAGCTACTAATGCTGAAAAATAACAAACGAAAATCAAATAAGGCTAAAAACAAACTTAAATATGGAAACACACTAAAATGGTGAAACTAATGAAATAAACTAAGGAAATCCCTAAGTATAACCGTATAAGAATGTGTATGAAGATTCACTAATCAAATTTCCCCACACTTAAACTTTTTCACTCCGAGCAAAATAGAAATCAAAACTCAAGAAACCTAACAGCATTCAGATACTCATTCTAGACTACAAACTCTTCTTCGGTTAAGATAGCATCGATAGGTACTAATCTTGCATAATAAGGAGATCGTAAGAACACAAATCCGTAATTGTATAGTCATAAGCCTCCCTCCTATACAAACCAATATGAATCATGTTATTATTCCTAATCCAAACTTACATATCCTCCATTTTGTTCTCTTTCATTCTAGTGCAATCATATTAAACCCATTATCTATTTATACACATGGTAAATAATCATGTTAGTGACTATGATCCATATCTTGTCAATATTTTAAAGTTACTTTAGCAACAATTTTTTTAAGGTTTCACATCCATTAGGCTAAATGATCGGATGAGGGTCACCTAACTTAAAAGGCGAATTCCTATTCAGATTTCGTATTAAGCACGAGATAATTCACTTATTTGCATCAACTCAATTACTTAGTGTATGATTTTTAGATGGTGTTGTCTGCTATATAAACTACTTAAGAGCTATTAAAGGATAAGAACTTAAGGCTATGGCATAACAAGTATTCAAAATGATTTCCATATTCAGAAGACTTAAGGTGTTAAAACGATTTCAATCTTATGAACTTTTCCCAAGTCTCCACAAACTAACCTCAAATTAATATATAGCCTAAAACTTAAAAAAATATGCTTAGTGTTTTTAAAACAAAATAAAACAAACAAAACAAAAAAAAAGAAAATAAATGATTCTCACCCCCACACTTAAAACAAGCATTGTCCTCAATGAAAGGACATAACTATTAAAGTTGAGAGAAAGGAAAGAACACACCAGAGTAGTCAAGGTGGATAGGTGATGACATAAGCATCATTTCCTAAAGTGAGATCTTTTATGCTTTCATCTTCCATCAATGTGGGGCTCTCTTTTATGCAGTGAAAAATTTGAAGTTATTATCAGCATTCTCGTTTTCGCTTTGTATTTCGGGATCAAAGAATGATCACAGAAAAGTGAAAGTGTGGTCCATCCAATTAAATCCCTTTTGGGGCTGCCTAAACTCAAGAACGATAACCAATGTACATCCAATGTCCTTCTTATGTTCCTGTAATGATTTCTCTTCCTACACAAATTCAAATAAATTATTAACAAGTGGTTTCAGCTCTAAAGAGGGTGGTTTCTCAATGGATGGTTTGTTCCGGGAAGCCGGGGTGTTGAGAACTTCATTGACATAAACAACTTAATTTGCAACCTCATTTGCAGTAAGAATATCAACTTGCAAGGCAACCTCAATTTTAGCACAAACAGAGCAAATTTTAGTGTCAATACAAACACCACAAGAGTAAACATCATCAAATTTAGACAATGATGGAAAATCAGCTGCAAACAAATCAGTACAAGTATCATCAATAGTTTCATAAGGCAACTCTATTTGAAAAATAGAATGATCTTCCAATGGATATTGGTTTGATCCTTGAGCTTACTGCATGGCATTCATTGAAGTGGTAAGTTGATCAAGCTGTGTTTGCAAAGCCTGAAGACTATAACCCGTTTGTTGCTGAAACTGGAGATTATTTGAAGCCATTTGCTTGACAAGGTCCTCTAGTGAAGGTTCGGAAGGTGCAGAGCACCCAACCTGAAATTCTTTTAGATGCTTATCTGGATTCTCACCTGCAAAACCATTAAAACTTGGCAACAAGTATGTTAAACAAAATTTCAATTTGAAATGTGCAACAACAACAGGATATTTGAAACATAAAGCATTATAATTCACACCATGGGCAACAAGTTCTCTAAGAGTTCTTTGATCAGCCATAATATGATTATCAAATTCAAAATTAGAATTAAATCAACGCCGAATAAAATAAAATCACTCCAGATTTAAAATTAATGGAAAATAAGAAAAACAATTAAAATATAATATAAAAATAACGCTAAAAATCTAATTAAATCAAATAAAGATCGCACAAAAAATTTCATATTTTTTTGAATAAATGAAAATAGAAAAAAAATCAAATAAAATAGAAAAACGCAGAATTTGCAATTTTTAAGGTCAAGTATATTTAAGAATTTTATTCTAAAGGAGTACTTTTATTCGATTTATTTTTGATTTTCTGGAAAAAAAAACCGATTAAATCGAAATAGTAGCTTCCAAACTTACCTGACAGGCTGTAATTCTTCTCACTGTATTGCAACCCTGAAAATAAACAAGTAAAAACAAAAAACAAAAAACAAAACTCTATACTAAAATCCTAAAATTGGTTAAAATCTACAAGAATACCTGGCAACTGCGCCAATTTGACCCGCTATCACGCACGAATCAAAAACGAGTAATTTTGAAAAATGTAGTTAGCGACAATGACTCGAGTATCATCTCACAAGGATTCATGTATTATTATTAACCAACCTATTAGAATAATGGTGTTTAGTTTTGATTAACATACAATAATGTAAATAGTGCTTAAAATAAGTGATTATAGAAATAAGTCAATCCACTATTTTCGGTTCTGGCTAATCATTGGTTTTTACCTTACCAATTCCCTAAGAGGCTTCAATTTCAATATCACGAATTAAGAAAACGTGATATATAAAACAAATTGACATTCCTATATTCCAAATTAAGCAAACGGATAAATACAATTAGGGGTGTAATCGATTCAGTTTGGACGGGTTTTTGGTCAAAAAAAGGTCCGAACAAATGATATCTTCATCGGTTTAGTTTGATTCAGTTTTTTATCATTTTTCAAAAATAGAACCGAACCAAACTAACTGGTTTGGTTCGGTTTGGTTCATCGATTTACAATGTTTTTTTTAAATATTATATTCATCAATATATTCTCCGTTATTGTATTTTTTAGTATATTTTATGCTATTATTTTTTAAAATAATATATTTCATATAATTCTTATTTCATGCTCTAGTTTTTCAAAAAAAATTACAAGTTTATCTTAATCCATATGTAAAAATTAATTGATTTTCATTGCACATGAAATAAGTTGACTATTATAAATATAAAAGTTGACACTTGACATCAAAAAGGTTGGAAAGGAATTTGAAATCTTAACAAATAGAATACAACAAAACACACATCAATTAACATGTTTCACACCTAAAACACACATACAAACTTTTTTGTAACAAGATTATAAGGAATTTTGTTGAAAAAGAAGAAACAAAAAAGTTTAAAAAATAATAATTATGAAAATTAACAAAGAGAACTTGAACACAAAAAAGACGAACATAACATATCAGAACGACAATAGAGAAGACAATAGTTACGACAGACAGCAAGAGCAGCAGTTCAATGAAAGTAGGTTTTTTTTACTTATGTTTTCTACTTTATATTTTTTGGAGTTTGGTTCTAGATGTGTGTTTTATTGAAAGTAAGGAAATGTAAACAAAGATTGAGAATTGTTAGACCGGTACAAAATTTAGGCTTAATGATGGGTGAAACAAAAGATTTATAGTGTAATGATATCCATTGATTCGGTTCATCGGTTCCTAAAAATAAAAATCGATAACCGAACCAAACCACAATAATTTTCATTTGTTTGGTTCGGTTTTAGACCCTAACCATAAACAATTGGTTTTATTTTGGTTTGGTTTGGTTTTTCGGTTTAATTGGTTTTTTCTTATCCACTTACACCCCTAAATACAATCGTGAATTAAGAAAACACTATATAAAATGAGGTTTAACAAACAAGCGACATAAACAATGATTGAAAGTTAGGAATACAACCATGCAAGTTAAATCAAAACCATTCCATGTAATAACGGATTAAGAAAATGAAATTTCATAGAATAGAATTGAAAAAGAAACGAAATTGAATTGATAGAATAAAAACCTCAAAGCAATGGAATGCGATTATAGTGGATCGACTCTACGGTTTATTTTTCCATGGAATACGTAAAAAAACAGAAAAATAAAATCGTGAAAAGAAGGTTTTTGGTCCAAAAGGTACAACTGCTAGGTATAGGAAAGTATCACAAATTCCCCCTTCTAACCCAACTGGGTCGGAAACCCAAACCCATAAAACGACCCGAAAAAAATTATTTTCTAAACTCAGAATTCGAATTCTGACTTCCACGACTTATTTGAGACTCATGCACTCCGAATCAGATTTTTTCATAAAACATGAAAGTTGTAGCTCTTTGTCTCAGCTTTCCATCGATTGGTAGAACGCCTCAATCAGATTCTCTTAGCTCCAGTTATGAATTTTTTATTGTAAGCGGCTAATGCTTAAAAATAATAAACGAAAATCAATAAAGGCTAGAAACAAACTTAAATATGAAAACACACTAAAATGGTGAAACTAATGAAATAAACTAACGAAATGCCTAAGTATAATCGTATAATAATGTGCTTGAAGATTCACTGATCAACAGATAATCACCGCAATTATCATGCAACATAACTATCATAATGCAATATGACACACCCAGACTCAATGCATGTGGTACCAATTTGATCCATGTTTCATGATCACAGTTCCCGTCGGAACGCCTAAAAGTCTCTCACACCCTACATGGGCACACGACAAACACCTCAACAACAACGACATCAATTCCATCAAGGAATCCTGATGGACGCTCACACCACACATGGGCACACGTCATCCTAGAACTCATGCAAATGATATGCACCTCAACAACATACAATGACTCTCACCTAATCAATGTATTATGCAACTTCAAATTACATGACAACATATTATACAACTAATCAACAATGACGTGCTTTAATCATACATGTATCATCATAATAATCTCCTAATTATCATTAAAAGATACCATCAACCAAGCCACGAAGAAACGACAAGCAAATAATAAAATAAATCAACAGGGCCTACACCGCTCCCATCGCTCGGTGATGCACCAGGTGTATACCCTCTTCCCAAATTCCCCAAAACACAATAGCATTCCATGATACATCTCTTCATCATTGCTCGACCTCTAAGTCATCGCCCGACGGTTCGACCCTACCACCCGACGGTATGCGCGAAACAACAATTATGTTGTCTGCGTTTTCTGCTATCACAAACCCCAAATTCTCCCAAAACAGATCCTATATTATGCGAAAATTGCAACCAATACTAGAAATTCTTCACAACAAAAACATGCATTATTCTATAGATTTTATCAATGATAATCCAACTCATCCTAACCCATTAGCATATATCCATTTCATCATCAAACTCCATCAAAATCCCAATTTCTTGAAGGTGTAAAAACACAAGAAATGGGGGTTTGAATTGGAGTTTTCAAAAATAATTACGAACAATACGTTGATTTATCCTGGTTCGTTTGAACTCAAACTACGTCTAGTCCACCCGCCAAGGTGATTTCGCCTCTCTCAACGAGGTCTTAATCCACTAATCAAAAGTGATTACAAACACTAAGACCTAATGTCGAAGTCTTCTATAGTCTATTGACTACACTTAGTCACTCAAGGAATATTACACTGATTAAGAAAATAAGTTGTAACAAAAAGTGCTTCTAGTAAGCAATTATCACTACTGTGACAATTTTTATAAATTAGAGAACGAGAAAGATGAATTTTGATTTTGCTATGTAATGTTGCGCACGCGAGAGAGAGAGAGAGAGAGAGAGAGAGAGAGAGAGAGAGAGAGAGAGAGAGAGAGAGAGAGAGAGAGAGAGAGAGAGAGAGAGAGAGAGAGAGAGAGAGAGAGAGAGAGAGAGAGAGAGAGAGAGAGAGAGAGAGAGAGAGAGATCAAAATTCTTTAAGCACTTCCTTTAAATAGATTTGTAAAATTGATCCATTGGAGACATCATGTGTTATTTTTTAGTTGTTTGATAAATTCCATTAAGAGCTTCCAAAAATAGAGATCTTTGTATTGAGTCGTTATTTCTGATTCTTCAATTTGAGTAGTCTATGTATCAGAGTATTTACTTCGCAACTCATCTTTGATGTAATGATAGCTGAAATCTTCTATAGTCTTTCGATCAGATCTTCTTGTAGTAAAAGCTTCGTTTTCGAAGATGTTTGACTTAGAATATATTTATCTTTGCAAGAACTTCTAGTCCTGCACATAGACAAAATATAAATTTTTAGGTATCATATTTTGTTCTTAAATTAATTGTTATCATCAAAACTTATTAGAAAGGATGAATCAAAATCTTGTTCTAACAATCTCCCCCTTTTTGATGATGACAAAACATTATATTTTGATACAATTAAATTAAGAACAAAAGTTAATAGAAAAATCCCTTTGAGATGCTTTGAATTTATTCTTCCGAATTTTCTATGAGAAGTTCTTAAAGCAGACGCTCCCCCTGAGTTAAATACTTATCCTTTCTTTAAACATCAAAGAAATTTATCAGAGTTTTAGGATGTTTGAGGCTTAGCCTTAGTAAGCTGTTATGGATCAAAATATTTTACGTGTTCTCCCCCTTTTTGTCATAATTCAAAAAGTAATTAATCAGAAAAAGAGATCAGACAAAATAGAAAAAATAAGCTTCTTCATTAAACATATTAAGCAAATGAGCACATCAACAAAAAAACAAAACAGAAATAACAAACAGAAAAACATAGAAAACATGATCTAAGGTTGGGGAGGTAGTCTTGTGAACAACGCTTCCAGAAGAGTGTTGATCTGAGAAGTTGACTCCACCGGTTGACCAATCATGTTCTTGAGTTCTGAGTTTATCTTATCTTGCTTATCCAATATGATTTTCATAACCTCATTCTCTTTCTTTAGTTCTTCCATAGTTTTCAAAACCAAAGAAGTTGGAAGAGTTTCTTCAATAGAAGTATTAACTTGATTTGGAGCAGGAGTTTTTTCAGCAGAGGGTGACTCAACAACTGCTTTCCCTTTGTCTTCAGCAGAAGATGCAACAACGATCTGAAGTTCAAAAGATAAATCCTTTGGTTCTGGTTCTGTCCAAGGTTTAGAGTGCAGAAGATGAAGAGTCTTCTTCTCCAAGCAATTGAGAACTTCTCACAGATTTTCGTAGAAGTTTTGTTGAGCAATATCATAGCAGATATCCTTCAGCTTCTTAGGCTCAGAGGTAAACCATTTTCTGAATGATGTCCAAAGGTAATCTAAAGCTGCAGGATCCAGATTTTCTGCACAAGTAGTCTTCAAGACGTCTATCCTATTTTTCATCTCTACTTCAAAAGCCAGTAAAAGTCACTAACATCTGATTTGGTTGGTGTTGGTTTGGGTTTTGGAATTGCTATTTTCTTAGTGGCAGATGCTAGTTTCTGAAGGGCATTGATGCCAATGACTGTTTTTAGAGGATCTTCTGGTTCGTTGGTGGGAGTGGGAGTATCTAGAATGGTGATGAATGTGGGTGATCTAGGAGGAGTGGATACATAAGAAGATAGAGATTCTTCTACAATAGTAGGAATGTCAAATACAAGTTTAGGTAAAGACGAGGTCAGAGGAAAGTAATGTCGGGTATTGTTTGAGTGGTGGTAGGTGGTGGTGGATTAGATGTGTTGGATTGAGAGGCTGCAATGTAGGGTGGAAAAACATCAATGTCAGACAGAACTTGTTGAAGTTCTGAATGAGTTTCAACAAAGGAGGTGGTGTTGAGATCAAACGGAGGAGTTAGGTCAATAGGCATGTCAAAATCATCTAGAGTTTGTGGTGAGTGGTGTTCAGATTAAGAAGTTTGAGAAGGAATGGATTTTGTTTGGATGGTTTCAAGTTGAATGATTTCAGGTTAGGTAGTTATAGTTTGTGGAGTATCATAAAGTTGTGGAGTTTCTGATGGTGGTGGAATTTCTGGTTGTGGAATAACAGGATTTGGAATTTCATAAGATGGGGCTTTAGAAGTGATTGGGTTTGAGGAAACAAGAATACTAAAGGGAGGGTTTTTAGAAGAAAGGGTTTTTGGAGGAGGATCAGATGTTGATGTTGTCACTGACTCAATAACAGAAACAAAAGTTGAAGAGTTACCCTTCTTTTTGGCAACCTTTGATGTCTTCAGAGAAGTTCCCTCAGAAGCTTTCCTTTTCTTGGATTTGTTCACAACAACTTCTGGAGCAGGTCTGTGTAGTTCTTCTGGATTTAACCCAGGGTTAATTCCATATTGTTTGCAAGATTCCAGATATCTGACTATGATTTCTGGATGTGTAACAGTAGAAAATAGAGGAAAATCCATTTTCCTGGTTGTGATTACTTCCTTTGAATGCATAATGGGGTCCTTCTTAATTGTATCAATGAACTTCATCTTCTTGAGATATTTGAGTTGAGTAGTCTTCCAGCAATATCTTCCAGATCATCTATCTGCTGGGCTTCAATCAAATGTTCCACCAGCTTATTTTCAGTAAGAATACCTGAAATAAGCCTTCCAAGAGGAATCCAATCTCTTTTTGTTTTCTCATCTTCCCCTGTTTCTTTGACACTATTCTTCAGGTGGTTGAACAAATTGTGATCAAGGTTGATCTTCTTATTTGTTGTGATGAAGTAAAGCATAAATTGTTAATCCACATTGATGTAATATGGAGAACTTGTTAGTTTTCTGTGGCTAATGCAACCCAGAATAATTTTGGCCCAGATTCTCTGACGATCCTTAAGATCCTTGATTTTGTTAAAGTGTTGCCCATAAGTAAATATTTGTTTAGAAACAAGAGTTAGGTAAGAACTTTTGTCCATATCACTGCATTTTATCCCATTGCCATCAGATTCAATTAGCTTTGCAATAAGATCTTATATGATGATGATCTTCTTTCCCATAACATAAGAAGTGACTTAATTGTTGGAGGCTGAAGCAAAAATCCAGAATTCCTTAACCAATTTAGGAAATACTGGACCCATCAGATGATCAAATTATTTTGCCCTTCCTTGAAAGTTGACTTTAGGAGTAAGATCATAACCATTCTCCTTCATGCTTTCAAAATCAACGAACAGTTCCCAGAGAACTTCTAAATTATCAATAGGGGTGAGTAGAGTTCTGACTGGAGTTGCATGAATTTCTTCTAAAGCTTGAACTGCAAAAACTTGTTGAGATGTAGAAGATGGTTGAACATCCTTTGAAGTGGAGGCCATTGTTCATAAGAAGGGGGTTTGAATGCAAATGCAAAGAGCAAGAGAAAATAGAAAGCAAAAAGAGAGTGAAAGTGAAGGTGAAAAGTGTTTGTGAGGTGAAAATAAACACATATATATAGTAGTTACAATGGTAAGAAAAAGACATAATTAGTAGGAAAAATTAAATCACAAAACATGATGATTAGCGACATTTAATGAATTCTGACAAGGGAGTGGCGTAAAAGATTTTGGAACAGTTACCAATGTGACTAGCCCTCAACTTTGTCATTTCAGCTATTTTAGTTTCCCAGAATTTGAACATGTATTCTGCCTCAGAGGACAGTTGTTCAAGTGCTGAAGTGCATGTTCTATCCTTTATCAGAGTTTGAACACGTAATCAAATTCAGAGGACATAAGGAGCTTCATTGGCCGGTGTTGATGTAATGATCTGCATGTTCTTTCCTTGACACAAAAGTTCTAAGAAGCAAACAATCAGATCTTCTGTAAAACTTCTGATACAATTCTTCTTCTTATTTCAGAGGAATTATTGATCAAAAGATGAAAATAAGAATATTCTGAGAGTTAAATATATATACCAAACATAACCATTCTGGACATAATTCCATACTAAGATTAGTCAAAATGAAATTGAACCTATCTTCAGCAAGGGGTTTTGTAAAGATGTCAGCCCATTGATGGTTTGTATCTATAAACTTTAAAAATAAAATTCCCTTATGATTATAGTCCCTAATGAAATGATATTTAACTTCTATATGTTTAGCTCTAGAATGTAAAATAGGATTCTTGGAAAGACAGATGGCATAAGTATTATCATAGAGGATAGGAATGTTACTCCCGTATATGTTGAAGTCTTCAAGTTGATTTTTCATCCAAAGCATTTGAGTACTTCATCAGCTGCTGCTGTAATACCTCAAAATTTGCCCTCCTTTATTCCCTCTATTGGCTCATTATTTTGCATTCATTGGCATTTCTCATTAATTCATTAACAGCATACTAGTGCATTTCATGGATTCTTAAGGTATGTGATTGAAGCGTTTCCTCGTGATATGGACCCTCCTATTCATAGGTGATATGCCTGGTTATTGTACTCAATTTCGAGACGAAGGCTGAATTCACATCATCATAAGAATATTCCTATTCAGAGGATTATCAAGTTCTAAGATTGTGCCTACTCAGAGAATCCATAGAAAAATGCTAAATTAGGGTGTTATCAATGTGGTTAAAGGTTTATTTCCTTTTATTATTGGTAGTTGCTTTTTTCATCAGATTGCGATAGTGAAATGTGGGATTAGTGGTGATACGAGAATCTTCAACATCACTGAGTGACTCGAGGTTTCAAGTTGCAAAAATCAGTGGTCTTTTCGTTTGGTTATTGCTTGGTGATATGGATTTGAGAATTAAAGTTGGAATTTAATCAGGAACACAAGTTTGGTGCACCAAAATCCGTTATCATATTCATCTTCTTATCTACCGAATCCTTGCCCTTTGTCATGATGCCAAAACCAGTCATATATTTTCATCCATCAATATTTTTAAACTATGATTATGTATTAGTTTTTCTATAAGCCCAATACTTGTCCTTAAAGTCCATGTCACAGAACCGTAAGAGTCTTTTGTTCATGGTTACCATTTGGTGGCCCATCTCATACAAGCCCCGTATCCATTTGATTCTATTGTCAAAATTCTTAAATCCACTTTCATTCATTTTTTTTTGGTGTATTGAGTTGATCTATTCTTAAACCATTCAAACATATATTTAATTAAAAGGTTGACCGTGTTTTCTTTTCCAAATTCGAAACCAATTTCATTGTAAAATTCCATCCAAAATATTTACATAAATCTCCAATCATTTTTAATTCCCAATATTCTTGTAAACCATACTCCAATTGAGGGACCACCTAATGTTGCAAGAATTATTTCTCTGTTTGTCACTTTCCAATAAATGTTTACTTGGATGAATATGACAAATTGAGACAACAAAAATCAAGAAAAGAAAACGCAACCATATATAGGTGGAAATTCGTAATCTCATGGAAAAAACCCAAAAAGGAAACTTCAACAAAACCACAAAGCTACACCAGAAAAATTTCAACATAAACAAAGAGGTTTTTTTCTTATAACAGGAGTTTTAGCAGAAAAAGTTCCATCAAAGATTACACCAGAAAAAACTGATAATAAAAAGAAACTCTGAACTTCAATCTTCATACCAACCAACAATACTTTGGACTACAACCTTGAAATACACTATATGAGGATCACTGCAATTTCATGGTACAAAGAGAATGAGTCTGGTAGAGTGAATCCGTATCTTCTATCAACTCCTTTCCCTCATCAACGTTCAACTAATCTGCAATCAAAGAAGAAACATGGCAGATACCAAAATAATTCAGTCGTGACAAGTTAATCGAATTAACTAACAGCACCCCAACAGAAATTCAGTTAACCTATAACTAACTGTCATCAGAAAAGAGGAAAAGATTGTGAACAAAAAGTGCAGCAAAACTCAGAAGGAAAATCAGTTGGAACAGTTACAAATAGAATCTCCGGTGGCTCTCGACCGATTCTCGACACCATCCTTCACCAATCACTGCTATCTCTAAACGTTATTCTAACATCACAAACACCTCAAGCATATCCCTTGTAAACTGTGGAACCTTGACAAAACTTCCCAAATACCACAGCCATGAAACTGGAAAAAGAAAAAAAACATAACAGAAGGAAGTTGAGAAAATCTATAACTAACTGATCCCAAATTCATAACAGAATGCCAAACAGAAATGTAACTGACTTAGCAAGAGAATTCTAGAAGCTTTACCTGAAGTTTCTAGAGTTTTCTTCGAGATTCTATAAATCAGAATCGCTTCATTCATCTCAGCTTCTTCCAGAGTTTTCTTTTCAAACCCTCATCACCCTGTTAATTCTAATCCTCT
Source organism: Lathyrus aphaca (assembly GCA_963966055.1). Classification (NCBI taxonomy): domain Eukaryota; kingdom Viridiplantae; phylum Streptophyta; class Magnoliopsida; order Fabales; family Fabaceae; genus Lathyrus; species Lathyrus aphaca. The sequence goes on from OZ014519.1 coordinate 164,800,988, forward strand.
CCGGCACCAAAATATTCATCTTCAATCCCTCTGCAACTTTCTTCAAGTCTTTAATAATCACCATTCACCTTCGATCACCAAGGAAACTTCTCCTAAATTCATCGTCATCAAGCTTCATTATCATCAAGACCTGCATACCACAATGGTTCAATATCACACAATAACAACAATACAGGAAAACAAAGCAAAAACACGTCGATATCGAAAAAGAAATTGAAGCAAGAAGTCGAGAAAATAGTGAGATGAATCTTACTGGGAGCATCGTGTTCTCTCCTCCATATTCATTATGCAGCCACGACAGAGGGGAATATTGTGTCTCGTTGTTTCAAGGTGCATCACCATCGTCATTAGCTTCATCATGGCACAGGCGAGCTTCTCGTTTCTAATCTTGGATCACGATTAGTGGTGTTGAGATGATAACGGAGACGATACAAAGAAAGAGCACAACATGAAGGATGAGTCTACAACAATGATAACAGATTCGGAGCAATGAAAGAGATTCGATTCTACCTCTATGTCCCTGGTATTTTCGAATCGCGAACTCATACGGATTCAGCCTTCAACGGCTTCATCAATCTCTCAATTTCAATTATCATCATCAACCTGTTTCAGCCACCAACACGTAAACACATCATCACAAACCGCATCTGACATTTCCATCTTCCTCACTTCGCATCGGATTCAAACCTGCAAATCCATAAAACAGTCAAAGTTCATGAAACTACATTGCCAACACAGGTCAGAATTAGGTTTTCATCACAAAAATTGCAGGATTCGTCCACAACAGTTTCAAGACGAGACAAATGGCATCGCGCGAAAAGGGGAAAAATGAACCGAACTTACCAAGATAGCAGGGTCTTCGTCATGATGATGGGTTAGCGAAGTCTTGAAGTCATTAAGGTGGTTTCCGGCGGTGTATTGGAGAAGGAGGTGCCGGTGGTGAGATTGACGATCGGTGGTGATGAATTTGCTTGGTGAGAGAAGAGACGATGGGTTGACGGAAGGAGCTTCGAAGAAGAGGAATCGAGATGGATGGAGGGCGTCGTGGCCGGCGATGATGACGGAAGCGTAGTCGTCTGCGGCTAGGATATGTGAAGAAGGAGACGGCTTCAGCTCTTGTACTAAGGAGTTAGGGTTTCTCCTTTATGAAATTGGGGCTGGGCTTCTGAACATTGGATCACTCCTCACACACCATTCTTTCAATATACACCCCTTCTTCGCATGGGCCTTCTGGGTTTGGGCTTACTGAAATGCTCACCAACACTACTATTTCAGTTCTCACATCCTCTGTTTCATTTATTTCATTTTATTGCTAATTAATTTTCTTGTAGAAGTTCTTAATTGGTTATGGTTAAGAATAATCTTTAATTAATCATTGTTATTAACATACTAGTTAATTTCATGTTATATTTTATTATTTTGGTTATCTTTGTGGATTTTAATTATAGTTGTGAATTAATTTCGGAATAAATGGTTCGTAAGTGTTTTTTCACCGATTTGGATCGATTTCGACTATGGTACAACTTCACAAAGCGAGTATGGATGATGAGCATTTATTTTGCTCATAGGAGATTACAAACCTTGTTTGGGGATTTTTTCGGATTTCTTTTATGTGAAGGATCGGCATTTCATTCAAGTAAGTAGTTTCGATACGCTATTTTTAATGCACCATTTTTCTTTTAATTTCTTGTTGGTATAGTTTCAAATTAAATGCATAAAAAATAGTAAAATGATTAGAAAAATCCTACAAAAATTCCAGTAGTTTAATAATTAATTTTAGAAATTGGTGATATTTTTATTTTCTGAAATTTGTTTATTTTTGAATTAATTTTGAATTATTCTTTTATTTAGCTTTATTGAATGTTTCCTTAATTATGCAGAATTTTGTTTAGTTTATTTAAATAACTTCCATTAACATTTTTTAGCCATTCTTTTTTCTATAGTTAAAAGACCCCTAATAGCTCTTAGAATATTTTTTATAGAATTTTTAGGAATTTTTATCTTAGGTTTTGGTAATAAAATCCTTAAGGAATAATAGTTAATCCCTAGTTGAAATAAAATAATTTTTAGGCATAAGAAAAATAAGTATTTTTAGAACCCCTCTTAATATAATACTTTAGATAATATTAGGACCTTGCAATTTAATTTTTACAATTTTTCTAGAAGATTTAGCACTTTTTTTGAGAATATTAATTTTGGCTTAGTAATACATAATTCTATTAGATTAGGCCATTTAAAAAAAAATGTAGTTCAATAAAAAATAATAATAGTCTAGATTAATTTTAGTCATAGGATTTAGCATTAGACTTAGGTTTAGTTTAATTTGTTTTAGGATAAGCATTAAGTTTGACTTAGATCTAATACTTAGGTGAATTTTCATTCCCTTTAGAAATAGAATAAATAAATAAGACTATTTATTATTTATGCCTTTAAGGCATTGTTTAGAATTCTATTTCCCATAATTCAAGTTCATTGTTTTGCTTTATTTTGGTTTTATAACTTGTATAGGATTCTCATGTGTTTTTAGAATCAACTTAACTTCATTAAGAAGTAAGTTGAATTCTAATAGTTTTATCTTCATTAGGAGTAGAAAACCTCACTAACCACTAGGATCACTTTGTAAATACATAACACATTAGGATTGAGTCTTAGTCCCATAGATTTTTCCTTTTATTAACTTGAGTCATTCTTTCCCATCTCAGAAGAAAAGCAATAAAACATTTAACAAAAACCGAACAATCTTGTACGACACGAGACTTTGTTGCGGAGTGTTTATACGCGTCCTGTTTCGGGGCGAGGTGTAAATACTTCCCGCGATGGATAGGTCTTAGTACAAGACAGTTCACAAACAAATTCAAAAACACTTCTTCTAAAAAGACAAAAAACAAACAATAAACGACTATCCTGCGGGAACTTCTCTTCTCATCTCACTCAATCACAACGCGAACTCGCGACTATTTGTCTCGCATGCAAGACGGTTAACGCACTCGTACCAGACGAGCCTGCAACACCTGAGCATAGACATACGCAGTTCCAGCTGTAAAAAACACAAACAAATCAGTTCCCGCCTAGGTTAGGCGAACTACGTCGACTCTGATCCTCATTATCCTGATGAGGTACGTAGGCAGCGGGGTAGGGCCCGTTCGAGCGCATTCTTTATTTTCCCTACATTTCCCCCCTTCTTTCCATTTTCTTATTTCAGCTCCCTTCTCATTCCCATTTCAGTCCCAGTTAGCGGTTTTATTCAGCAACAGTTATTTTTCTCACCCTTTGAAACAAACAAGCAAGCGTGGATCCCGTCGGGTACGACGGACGATCTGGGGTGCTAATACCTTCCTAGGTCGTAACCGACTCCCGAACTCAGATCTTTGGTTCGCAAGGCCTTGTCTTTTCCTTCTTCCTTAGGTTTGTGCAACATTACCTTTCCCATTCTTTCGGGATAAAAATGTCTGGCTGGCGACTCTAATCTTTCCGCGCCACTTTCGCGTTTGTACTAGGATGAAAATCCCGGGAGCGACAGCTGGCGACTCTGCTGGGGACTAACATGATCTTTCCGGTTTCCCTTGTAGAGTCAATCCTAGCGCCTGTTTGGTTTCGTTTCTTTGGATGTTTATCTTTTTGCTGCTGTGTGCTTTAGTTTAGCTTTACTGTTTTCATTTACCACTTTTATTTACAGCTTTACTTTATCGCATTTATTTACCGCTTTCTGTATTTTATTTTCCATGCATCATCATACTGGACTGTCTGGCTGTGCTGGTTTTCATTTTTTCTGTGGGTTGGGAGTTACTGTGAGATAAGCCAACTACCCGGCTTGAGTGCACCATAGGATTAGCGTGGACACGTTGTGCTCGCATGGTTACATGATGAGTGGTGATGTGTTCCACACCCAGGTTGCGACTGTCTTGGGACTATTCTGTGTGGGGGTTCTTCCCCACTTCAGGGTACAACCTCGATGGTTATGTGCAGCTGGGGACCGATCATTGAGAACCTTAATGGAAACAACCCTCTCCAGTGATGACAGTGGCAGACCACATTTGTTGGCAAACCCACTCGCATCCGAGGGTCCATTGGGAACTCGCATAGGATGGCCTGGTTCTCTCATAGGAATTCAGTTAAAGCAAACTGTTCGTATGACGATAGTATTGTACCCTTCGGGATGAATGTACTATTGTTTCTCGATTCAGTGCTTGAAGCTGGAAACTTGTGAGGGATGCTTGTTTTTCCGGACTCAACTGAGACCTCCCTGAGTAGTACATAATGCCAAACCGATTCCCTGATTTGGTCATGAGCCATTTCTCGGAAATGGTGAACGTATTATTGCTATTTGGCTTTGAGAGTCCGTGATGTTGACCCGAGTAGCACACCCGTGAGATTGGGAGGGGTTTGCAGGTTTGCAGGAACCCTAAACTTCAACATACCCTCTTTTCCAGTGTTGTTTTATGATATTATCTGGTGCTATATGGTTCTTTGATTCTGAGCTCTGGGATTTCTATTCAGAGAGATTGTTACTGTGATTACCATGGTGACCCTGATATTGTGACTATTATTATGACTCTCCACAGACACTTGGCTTATTGTTCATCTTCAACACCATCAGTGACTGTTCAATTATGTGATCCAGTTCTACAGTTATTGGGTTCTCAGTTATGGGGTTCTGTACAGAGATGGTGCTACTATTATGATTCTATTCAGACACTTGACTCATTATTCAACACCGGCACCAACATCAGACCATTGATCACATGCCTGCTGCATACATGACATCATAGCATTTCTACACACATGTTCAGTTATTTCCGAGGATCACATATCTGAATCATGCTGTTGGATCTTTCTGTACCAAAATTTGAATCAAAGCAGATAGATTCCTTAGAAATAATTGAACATGGCATTTGCATACATCCTTGCATTCTTGACAGGTGATCAGAGACACATTCTTTTAATGACTTGATTTCTCATCAGAATGGACAACTTGAATCACATTCATCAAGGTATGTATTTGAAGCAACTCCGGGCGGAGGTAATCGAAGGAAGACCCAGCTGAGGCCATTCAGGACAGAGGTGTAAACCTTACTTCAGAATCAGAAACTATTGAAAGAAGAAGTCAACCAGATGAAGACTCAGATGAGCTTGGTTATGGAAATTCTGAACGAAGCTATTTTCATCCCTATTGAGGGGAACTACGCTGCTCTGATTCTCCATTGATCAATGGAGATACGTAGGCAGGAGATCACCTGAGATCTTTCCGAGCAACCTTATTTATCAACTTTATTATCAACCTCTTCCTTCCAGATCTCATTTATTAGCATCCAACCTGAGCTTCCCAAGAGTGTCCTAGGGGCAGAGAATACGGGTAAAGGCCAAAACAACTTGAGAAGAAGTTTGATCATATTCTGATGACGTACGTGCAACAAGTTTCCTCATTTACGCAAATTCGGAGTGGTTGAGCTAATTGCATCAGGATTATCTCCGACAAAGCTTACTTTGGGGTTTCGATGCCAAGTATGATTACCATTCTGGGGCACCTGGCCTTTTTAATTGAAGATTGCAAGCCTTTCAGAGGCAAAAGTGAAGACAAGGTTCAAATTTGATCGACTCAAAGGTCATCATGCCAGAAAGTCTGCTCACATATTGAAGTCTCCTCATCAAATTGGTCTCCCAATTTGCAAAGGCATCTTCAGAAGCAATAAGTCCATACGGAGTCAAGTCTCCTCAATGACGGCAATGTTCAGCTTCTTTACTGCATTTTTCATTTGTAGTTTATATTGTTTGTTTAAAAATTTGTATGCATGCATGAAACTTATTTGTTTTTGAATGTTAACCATAATATAACGCACATGTTTTTCTTGAAGTAATCCATTCGTATTCACTCATGATTTTGTGTATGTGCATTGCAATACCAACTGTTGAGCTTAAACTCTATCAGGGAGGATGACGAAATGAAAATGCATGAATCTCTAATTGTGTGCTTTTGAGAAAGACCTTGTTGACGATGTACAGGCATTGTTTCAAATCCTAAACACCGGAGATATAAGGGAGATAGACCCTCGCCAACCCATTTGAGCCTTGAAGTAGGAGTTTCTTTTTGCATGAAAAAACCCTCGCACTTAACCCAGGGGCAGGGTAGGCGTCAGTTAGTTTGACCGAGCATTCATATTTCAAAAAGGGGTGCAAATCTAAGGATCCATTACCTTTCATTATACCAAATCAAGAGGTCCAATGACCAGAAACCACAATGGTTATCCCAATCAAGAGGTCCAAAGACCGGAGACCACAATGGTTATTCCTCAACAACAAAGGAGTGAGACAGTCACGACCCCCGCAAAGCATTCAAGACAAATAGTGTCACACGATTTGTTCAAAAAAAAAATAAGAATTGAAAAAAAAATGAATGAGAAAGCCCGCTAAGTCTAAACTTGAAAACAAGTGACTTAGGCAAAAATTAGGGCATCCCGCTGGACTTCACAATCAAAGATTCACAAGAATCAGTCCAGGCAAAAGTTAGGGATAAGAAAAATAATGCAAAAGCAAAAAAAAAAAAAGGATTACATAAGAAAGATCCTTGAACAAGAATAAAGTCGTGTGGCACAAACACGAAAGGCGAAGGGATGACTGACTCCAAACAACAACCTGAGTGGTACTTAAATCGTTAGTGTAATTGGTTCCTCAACCATCACAAAACCCTTTTTGAGAAGTGAGCGCTTGTGAAAGCTAGCTGAACATAGGAATGGAGAACATCACGAAGAGGGGTGGGCACAAATAAACTTCGAGCCTATATCTTTGTTTCTATAACCGTGAACCAGGCCACGATACAACCCTCAAAAGTCCTAACTGAAACAGGGTTATTTTTTAGAGCATACTACCACGAGACCGCATTCCTGACTCCTATGAGTGATGTTGAAAGATCTTTGTTGATGTTGCATGTGCATGCTTTCTATTATTCAAAAAAATTAATGTCGTATCTTAACCAGTGATTCGCTCACAAAGGTTTGTGACATCTTTTTACAGTAAAACTTCAAGATTAACATGTGTGTTGCATTAGAATTTTCATTCTTAAAATAAACATTTTCTGCTTACATACATTTGTTTGGCATCATAAAAGTCCATGTATGGAATCTCAGTCCAGAAGCTTAATCTTGCCAAGTTGAGAAGTCTGAAACTTCCGAAGGACTATCTATCGAGGTGCACTTTTCAAGAAGACTCCATTGAGTAGGGACTTTCCCGACAGTCGTGGTAAGAGCCAACTAAGCCGGGGCAATCACGTCGAGCAATTTCTTCAAAATTCAACCAAGCTGGGGCAATCACTTCGAGATTCAAATCTCTCAAAGAGCCATCAGGCGGAAGCATTATTCAAATTTCAGCCAAACTGGGGCAATCACTTCGAGATCCAATCTCTCAAAGAACGATTGGCATAAGTGTTTTCTTCAAAGCACAGTCCGTCAGAGGTGATCACTTCAAGGCTCATACTGGGGCAGGCCACCCCAAGAGCATGAGGAGTCACTCTCTCCCGAAGCACCTATCCAAAGTTCAAAATACGGGGGAAGAATATCTCACAGTGATGTGAAGTTTTTGTGAGGCAAATTCTTGCACAGACCATGCAGTCTGGGGCAGTTATTTCGAGATCCAACGAATCTCTCCAAGAGTTTGAAGACACTGAGGCATTTCGTATGTCATGTTTTCTGTAAAATCCTCTTGAGACATTTTCTCCCGATGGACCTTAGTCTGAGGCGAGTTGAATATTTCAGAGAACCATTGTTCACTCATGATTAGTATGCAATTTATCAACCCAAGGCTAGGGGCAAAGCCATTGTCAGCACAGTACTGCAGGAGTTGTTTCATCTGCGGACTTCATCGATCAAGGTTCCTTAGCAAGTCTCATGGAAGGTTACTTCTTGAGAAGAAGGGTCATCGTCTCATCACCAGCATGAGACGCCTTACATCTCTCATTCCCAACATGAGAGGATTTATCTCTTATCCCCAGCAAGTGGCAACTTAAGCTCTTATCTTCAGCGGGGAGATTTATCATTGACATCCTCCATCATCCCTAGTAATGTGGGAGTTGAAATTTCTCCCAGAAAGGTAGCAGAAGGTGGGTGTCATCCCCAAGCAAAAGTTTTCCTTCAGACAGGGGCAATTTTCAGCAGTATAATGAGTGTTTTGCCTCCCCAGCAGTTACCTCCTCAGCAATATCATGCCTTTAGTTCCCAACCAACCCAGGAAGTCCTCACTTCCCCACCAGAGTCCAAGAAGGGTCCCTCTCTAGCAGGGTCTTGGTTCTCCAATCTCAAACTCCAATTTATTTTTGGCAGTGGTGGCTGTTCAGAGCCGGTGTATCATCAACAACATTCCCCGCAGAGTTGTCTTCTCCTCATAAGGATTAACCAGGTCAATGCAGTGATCATTAGTTACTCCCAGTCAAGCCATCTGGGATATCTGTTATCTCCTCATCGGGAGACCCCTTTTGCATTTGCATTTGCATCTAGTAATCATCATTACATTTGCATCCTCCAAAGCGTAGCATTTCCTTCGTCATGGAGCATTACGCCATAAATCCAAACATATGCATACCAGCATGGGCCAGTTTTGAGGTATAAGACCCGTTACATCTCCAATCGGATTGAAATGTTACCCACAGAATGCAACTTCATTTCCCAGGATGGATGCTTCTACCAAGTTTTGTTGTTATCCCCAATTGAGTATTGTTTCAGTACAACAATCTCATGTTCGCATGCCTCCGTTTCAGTACAACGGTCGTATCTCGGGCTCTCGTTTAAGTACAACGATCCCATTTCGTTCGAGTCTCCATTTAAGTACAATGGTCTCGTAGTTGAGTATTGTTTCAGTACAACAATCTCATGTTCTCATGCCTCCGTTTCAGTACAACGGTCGCATCTTGGGCTCTCGTTTAAGTACAACAATCCCAATTTATTCGAGTCTCCATTTAAGTACAATGGTCTCGTATTTGAGTCTTGTTTCAGTACAACAGTCTCATTTCTTTTCGAGTCTCCATTTAAGTACAATGGTCTCGTACTTGAGTCTTGTTTCAGTACAACAGTCTCATTCTTTCGCGTCTCCGTTTCAGTACAATGGTTGCGTTTCGGGCTCTCGTTTAAGTACAACGATCCCATTCCTTTCGAGTCTCCATTTAAGTACAATGGTCTCGTATTTGAGTCTTGTTTCAGTACAACAGTCTCATTCTTTCGCGTCTCCGTTTCAGTACAACGGTCGCATCTCAGGTTATCATTTAAGTACAATGATCCTGTTTTTCTCGGGCTCTCGTTTAAGTACAATGATCCCATTTCATTCGAGTCTCCATTTAAGTACAATGGTCTCGTATTTGAGTCTTGTTTCAGTACAACAGTCTCATTCTTTCGCGTCTCCGTTTCAGTACAACGGTCGCATCTCAGGTTATCATTTAAGTACAATGATCCTGTTTTCTCGGGCTCTCGTTTAAGTACAATGATCCCATTTCATTCGAGTCTCCATTTAAGTACAATGGTCTCGTACTTGAGTCTTGTTTCAGTACAACAGTCTCATTCTTTCGCGTCTCCGTTTCAGTACAACGGTCGCGTCTCAGGTTATCATTTAAGTACAATGATCCTGTTTTCTCGGGCTCTCGTTTAAGTACAACGATCCCATTCCTTTCGAGTCTCCATTTAAGTACAATGGTCTCGTACTTGAGTTTTGTTTCAACAGTCTCATTTTTTTTTCGCGTCTCCATTCGAGGATGGTTTCGTGTTAGATCCGAGGATCTTTTGATTTGTCATTCGAGGACAGCATTTCTTTTCTTCAAGTCCTTCTGCGGTTGGTCTTGTTGTTGTGGCTATTATTCGAGGATAGTAGTTCACTTTTTGAGCTTATTAATCGAGGTCAGTTTGTATCTTTTGCAAAGTCTGTCCGAGGTCAGTCTTTGTTGTTGATTGTTATCGCCTGCGGCCGATATACTATTGTGGGATGGTTTTAGTATGGGATCTGAGGATCCCTTGTGAGTTGTCGTTCGGGGATGGCATTCTTCCTAGTATATTCCCACCCGGTTTTATGTTCCCCGTTACCTATTCAGAGGTCAAAATCAAAAAACATAAATAAATAAATGGACAGATGGTATTTCCGTTATCCTGAGTTCAAATTTTCAGGTTTTATTCGAGTATTCAATCACTCCATACCTTGAACGTCTAAAAGCTGTTGCAATTATCCGTTCAGGTCTGCAGTTGATTGAATAGGGGCAGCTGTAATACCTCAAAATTTGCCCTCCTTTATTCCCTCTATTGGCTCATTATTTTGCATTCATTGGCATTTCTCATTAATTCATTAACAGCATACTAGTGCATTTCATGGATTCTTAAGGTATGTGATTGAAGCGTTTCCTCGTGATATGGACCCTCCTATTCATAGGTGATATGCCTGGTTATTGTACTCAATTTCGAGACGAAGGCTGAATTCACATCATCATAAGAATATTCCTATTCAGAGGATTATCAAGTTCTAAGATTGTGCCTACTCAGAGAATCCATAGAAAAATGCTAAATTAGGGTGTTATCAATGTGGTTAAAGGTTTATTTCCTTTTATTATTGGTAGTTGCTTTTTTCATCAGATTGCGATAGTGAAATGTGGGATTAGTGGTGATACGAGAATCTTCAACATCACTGAGTGACTCGAGGTTTCAAGTTGCAAAAATCAGTGGTCTTTTCGTTTGGTTATTGCTTGGTGATATGGATTTGAGAATTAAAGTTGGAATTTAATCAGGAACACAAGTTTGGTGCACCAAAATCCGTTATCATATTCATCTTCTTATCTACCGAATCCTTGCCCTTTGTCATGATGCCAAAACCAGTCATATATTTTCATCCATCAATATTTTTAAACTATGATTATGTATTAGTTTTTCTATAAGCCCAATACTTGTCCTTAAAGTCCATGTCACAGAACCGTAAGAGTCTTTTGTTCATGGTTACCATTTGGTGGCCCATCTCATACAAGCCCCGTATCCATTTGATTCTATTGTCAAAATTCTTAAATCCACTTTCATTCATTTTTTTTTGGTGTATTGAGTTGATCTATTCTTAAACCATTCAAACATATATTTAATTAAAAGGTTGACCGTGTTTTCTTTTCCAAATTCGAAACCAATTTCATTGTAAAATTCCATCCAAAATATTTACATAAATCTCCAATCATTTTTAATTCCCAATATTCTTGTAAACCATACTCCAATTGAGGGACCACCTAATGTTGCAAGAATTATTTCTCTGTTTGTCACTTTCCAATAAATGTTTACTTGGATGAATATGACAAATTGAGACAACAAAAATCAAGAAAAGAAAACGCAACCATATATAGGTGGAAATTCGTAATCTCATGGAAAAAACCCAAAAAGGAAACTTCAACAAAACCACAAAGCTACACCAGAAAAATTTCAACATAAACAAAGAGGTTTTTTTCTTATAACAGGAGTTTTAGCAGAAAAAGTTCCATCAAAGATTACACCAGAAAAAACTGATAATAAAAAGAAACTCTGAACTTCAATCTTCATACCAACCAACAATACTTTGGACTACAACCTTGAAATACACTATATGAGGATCACTGCAATTTCATGGTACAAAGAGAATGAGTCTGGTAGAGTGAATCCGTATCTTCTATCAACTCCTTTCCCTCATCAACGTTCAACTAATCTGCAATCAAAGAAGAAACATGGCAGATACCAAAATAATTCAGTCGTGACAAGTTAATCGAATTAACTAACAGCACCCCAACAGAAATTCAGTTAACCTATAACTAACTGTCATCAGAAAAGAGGAAAAGATTGTGAACAAAAAGTGCAGCAAAACTCAGAAGGAAAATCAGTTGGAACAGTTACAAATAGAATCTCCGGTGGCTCTCGACCGATTCTCGACACCATCCTTCACCAATCACTGCTATCTCTAAACGTTATTCTAACATCACAAACACCTCAAGCATATCCCTTGTAAACTGTGGAACCTTGCCAAAACTTCCCAAATACCACAGCCATGAAACTGGAAAAAGAAAAAAAACATAACAGAAGGAAGTTGAGAAAATCTATAACTAACTGATCCCAAATTCATAACAGAATGCCAAACAGAAATGTAACTGACTTAGCAAGAGAATTCTAGAAGCTTTACCTGAAGTTTCTAGAGTTTTCTTCGAGATTCTATAAATCAGAATCGCTTCATTCATCTCAGCTTCTTCCAGAGTTTTCTTTTCAAACCCTCATCACCCTGTTAATTCTAATCCTCTCCGGCACCAAAATATTCATCTTCAATCCCTCTGCAACTTTCTTCAAGTCTTTAATAATCACCATTCACCTTCGATCACCAAGGAAACTTCTCCTGAATTCATCGTCATCAAGCTTCATTATCATCAAGACCTGCATACCACAATGGTTCAATATCACACAATAACAACAATACAGGAAAACAAAGCAAAAACACGTCGATATCGAAAAAGAAATTGAAGCAAGAAGTCGAGAAAATAGTGAGATGAATCTTACTGGGAGCATCGTGTTCTCTCCTCCATATTCATTATGCAGCCACGACAGAGGGGAATATTGTGTCTCGTTGTTTCAAGGTGCATCACCATCATCATTAGCTTCATCATGGCACAGGCGAGCTTCTCGTTTCTAATCTTGGATCACGATTAGTGGTGTTGAGATGATAACGGAGACGATACAAAGAAAGAGCACAACATGAAGGATGAGTCTACAACAATGATAACAGATTCGGAGCAATGAAAGAGATTCGATTCTACCTCTATGTCCCTGGTATTTTCGAATCGCGAACTCATACGGATTCAGCCTTCAACGGCTTCATCAATCTCTCAATTTCAATTATCATCATCAACCTGTTTCAGCCACCAACACGTAAACACATCATCACAAACCGCATCTGACATTTCCATCTTCCTCACTTCGCATCGGATTCAAACCTGCAAATCCATAAAACAGTCAAAGTTCATGAAACTACATTGCCAACACAGGTCAGAATTAGGTTTTCATCACAAAAATTGCAGGATTCGTCCACAACAGTTTCAAGACGAGACAAATGGCATCGCGCGAAAAGGGGAAAAATGAACCGAACTTACCAAGATAGCAGGGTCTTCGTCATGATGATGGGTTAGCGAAGTCTTGAAGTCATTAAGGTGGTTTCCGGCGGTGTATTGGAGAAGGAGGTGCCGGTGGTGAGATTGACGATCGGTGGTGATGAATTTGCTTGGTGAGAGAAGAGACGATGGGTTGACGGAAGGAGCTTCGAAGAAGAGGAATCGAGATGGATGGAGGGCGTCGTGGCCGGCGATGATGACGGAAGCGTAGTCGTCTGCGGCTAGGATATGTGAAGAAGGAGACGGCTTCAGCTCTTGTACTAAGGAGTTAGGGTTTCTCCTTTATGAAATTGGGGCTGGGCTTCTGAACATTGGATCACTCCTCACACACCATTCTTTCAATATACACCCCTTCTTCGCATGGGCCTTCTGGGTTTGGGCTTACTGAAATGCTCACCAACACTACTATTTCAGTTCTCACATCCTCTGTTTCATTTATTTCATTTTATTGCTAATTAATTTTCTTGTAGAAGTTCTTAATTGGTTATGGTTAAGAATAATCTTTAATTAATCATTGTTATTAACATACTAGTTAATTTCATGTTATATTTTATTATTTTGGTTATCTTTGTGGATTTTAATTATAGTTGTGAATTAATTTCGGAATAAATGGTTCGTAAGTGTTTTTTCACCGATTTGGATCGATTTCGACTATGGTACAACTTCACAAAGCGAGTATGGATGATGAGCATTTATTTTGCTCATAGGAGATTACAAACCTTGTTTGGGGATTTTTTCGGATTTCTTTTATGTGAAGGATCGGCATTTCATTCAAGTAAGTAGTTTCGATACGCTATTTTTAATGCACCATTTTTCTTTTAATTTCTTGTTGGTATAGTTTCAAATTAAATGCATAAAAAATAGTAAAATGATTAGAAAAATCCTACAAAAATTCCAGTAGTTTAATAATTAATTTTAGAAATTGGTGATATTTTTATTTTCTGAAATTTGTTTATTTTTGAATTAATTTTGAATTATTCTTTTATTTAGCTTTATTGAATGTTTCCTTAATTATGCAGAATTTTGTTTAGTTTATTTAAATAACTTCCATTAACATTTTTTAGCCATTCTTTTTTCTATAGTTAAAAGACCCCTAATAGCTCTTAGAATATTTTTTATAGAATTTTTAGGAATTTTTATCTTAGGTTTTGGTAATAAAATCCTTAAGGAATAATAGTTAATCCCTAGTTGAAATAAAATAATTTTTAGGCATAAGAAAAATAAGTATTTTTAGAACCCCTCTTAATATAATACTTTAGATAATATTAGGACCTTGCAATTTAATTTTTACAATTTTTCTAGAAGATTTAGCACTTTTTTTGAGAATATTAATTTTGGCTTAGTAATACATAATTCTATTAGATTAGGCCATTTAAAAAAAAATGTAGTTCAATAAAAAATAATAATAGTCTAGATTAATTTTAGTCATAGGATTTAGCATTAGACTTAGGTTTAGTTTAATTTGTTTTAGGATAAGCATTAAGTTTGACTTAGATCTAATACTTAGGTGAATTTTCATTCCCTTTAGAAATAGAATAAATAAATAAGACTATTTATTATTTATGCCTTTAAGGCATTGTTTAGAATTCTATTTCCCATAATTCAAGTTCATTGTTTTGCTTTATTTTGGTTTTATAACTTGTATAGGATTCTCATGTGTTTTTAGAATCAACTTAACTTCATTAAGAAGTAAGTTGAATTCTAATAGTTTTATCTTCATTAGGAGTAGAAAACCTCACTAACCACTAGGATCACTTTGTAAATACATAACACATTAGGATTGAGTCTTAGTCCCATAGATTTTTCCTTTTATTAACTTGAGTCATTCTTTCCCATCTCAGAAGAAAAGCAATAAAACATTTAACAAAAACCGAACAATCTTGTACGACACGAGACTTTGTTGCGGAGTGTTTATACGCGTCCTGTTTCGGGGCGAGGTGTAAATACTTCCCGCGATGGATAGGTCTTAGTACAAGACAGTTCACAAACAAATTCAAAAACACTTCTTCTAAAAAGACAAAAAACAAACAATAAACGACTATCCTGCGGGAACTTCTCTTCTCATCTCACTCAATCACAACGCGAACTCGCGACTATTTGTCTCGCATGCAAGACGGTTAACGCACTCGTACCAGACGAGCCTGCAACACCTGAGCATAGACATACGCAGTTCCAGCTGTAAAAAACACAAACAAATCAGTTCCCGCCTAGGTTAGGCGAACTACGTCGACTCTGATCCTCATTATCCTGATGAGGTACGTAGGCAGCGGGGTAGGGCCCGTTCGAGCGCATTCTTTATTTTCCCTACATTTCCCCCCTTCTTTCCATTTTCTTATTTCAGCTCCCTTCTCATTCCCATTTCAGTCCCAGTTAGCGGTTTTATTCAGCAACAGTTATTTTTCTCACCCTTTGAAACAAACAAGCAAGCGTGGATCCAGTCGGGTACGACGGACGATCTGGGGTGCTAATACCTTCCTAGGTCGTAACCGACTCCCGAACTCAGATCTTTGGTTCGCAAGGCCTTGTCTTTTCCTTCTTCCTTAGGTTTGTGCAACATTACCTTTCCCATTCTTTCGGGATAAAAATGTATGGCTGGCGACTCTAATCTTTCCGCGCCACTTTCGCGTTTGTACTAGGATGAAAATCCCGGGAGCGACAGCTGCTATGTATTCAACTTCAGCAGTTGAGAGTGCAATTGTTGATTATCTTTTGTTGGACCAAGATATTAGGTTGTCTCCCAGAAATTGGCAACTTCCAGAAGTAGTTTTTCTTTCTGTTCTATCTCCAGCAAAATCAGCATCACAATACCCTACAAGCTTATACTCTCTGGACGTTTTGTAGCAAAGGCCAAGGTTAGTAGTACCTTTCAGATACCTGAAGATTCTCTTAATAGTTGTTAAGTGATATTCTCTAGGATCTGATTGGAATCTAGCACAGAGACAAATGTTATACATAATATCAGGTCTTGAGGCAGATAAATAAAGAAGAGAGCCAATCATACCTCTGTAGATCTTCTGAGCTACTTTCTTACTTACCTCTTCCTTCTCCATAATATAAGTGGGATGCATTGGAGTTTTAGAGATTTTACTTTCTGACATGTCAAATTTCTTCAGAAGTTCATTGATGTATTTTTGATGAATATAAGTTCCTTCTGTTGTTTGATTTATTTGATTCTCATAAAGAACTTCAATTCTCCCATCAGGCTCATTTCAAACTCTGCCTGCATAGACTTAGAAAATTCCTTGCCCAAAGAGCTTTTAGTAGATCCAAAAATTATATCGTCTACATAAATTTGACAAATCAGAATATCATTTTTAAATTTTTTACAGAAAAGAGTTGTGTCCACCTTCCCTCTAGTAAAATTATTTTCTAGGAGAAAATTACTTAATCTTTCATACCAAGCTCTGGGAGCTTATTTCAGACCATATAAAGATTTTTTAAGTTTATAAACATGTTCTAGATATTTATTGTTTTCAAAACCAGGGGGTTGGTGCACATAAACTTCTTCATCAATATAACCATTTAAAAATGCACTCTTGACATCCATCTGATAGAGAGTGATGTCATGATTTACTGCAAAGTAAATTAAAAGTCTGATAGATTCTAACCTTGCGACTGGTGCAAAGGTTTTTGTATAGTCTATTCCTTCTTGATGACTATAACCTTGTGCAACCAGTCGTGCTTTGTTTCTGACGACTTTACCTTGTTTATTGAGTTTGTTTCTGAATACCCATTTAGTTCCAATGATGTTGAATCCTCTAGGTCTAGGAACTAGATCCTTTATGTCATTTATGGTGAAAATATTTAGTTCTTCTTGCATTGCAAATATCCAATCATTTTCTGAGAGAGCTTCATCAACAGAAGTTGGTTCGACCAGTGAAACTAATCCCATTAGTGATTCTTCAGAGTTTCTGAATGAAGATCCTGTTCTGATTGGATCATCTTTATTTCCCAGAATTTTATCTTCTGGATGATTCAACTTGCTTCTGGATTGTTTCTTCTGATTGGGTTCTTCAGAATTTAATGTGGTAGTTGCGTTGTCTTTTTCAGTAGATGGTTGTTCGTCAAATGTTATGGCTTCAGTGATTTGAACTTCTATATCTGCAAGAGATTCATTCTACTTTGGCTTTTTAAGACCAAGCTTATCATCAAATCTGACATAGATAGATTCTATCACAATTCGTGTTTATCTATTGTATACTCTGTATCCTTTAGAATGTTCAGAGTATCCTAACATGAAAAAATTTTGTGCCTTAGAATCAAACTTGTTTAGAGGATCATTAGTATTTAGAATAAAGCAAGTGCATCCAAAAGGATGAAAGTAAGAAATGTTGGGCTTTCTGTTCTTCCACAATTCATAAAGAGTCTTCTCCAGAATAGGTCTTATAGAGATTCTATTATGAATATGACACGTTGTATTTACCGCTTCTTCCCAAAAGTGTTTAGCCATGTTAGTCTCATTGATCATGGTTTTGGCCATCTCTTGCAATGTTCTGTTCTTAAATTCTACAACTCCATTTTTTATGGAGTTCTAAGACAAGAGAAATTATGAGAGATGCCATTTTCGTTAAAAAAATAGTTCCAATTTTTTGTTTTCAAATTCTCCACCATGATCACTTCTGACTTTGACAATTCTAAACTCTTTTTTCATTTTGAACTTGCTTACAGAAGTTAGAAAATACAGAGATTGACTCATCCTTGTGTCTAAGAAACTTTACCCATGTCCATCTGCTATAGTCGTCTACGATCACTAATCCATACTTCTTACCACTGATTGAGGCAGTTTTCACTGGTCCAAACAAATCAATGTGCAAAAGTTCTAATGGTCAAGAGGAAGAAACAACATTCTTAGATTTAAAAGCAGGTTTAGCAAATTTGCCCTTCTGATATGCTTCACACAGAGCTTCTCAGTTGAACTTCAAATTTGGAAGTCCTCTGACCAGATTGAGTTTATTAATCTGAGATAATCTTCTCATATTAACATGTCCCAATCTTCTATACCAGACCAATTGCTCATTATCCACAGACATAAGACATTTTACATTCTGACTTTTTAGTTCATAAAGTTTTATTTTATAGATGTTGTTCTTTCTCTTCTGATTAAAAAGGATTGTTCCATCTTTCTGACTAACAGCTTTACAGAACTTTTGATTAAATATTATATCATAACCGTTATCACTTAATTGACTTATTGATAACAAGTTATGCATTAATACTTCTACTAACAGAACATTAGAGATAAAGGGAAAAGTGCCATTACCAATAGTTCCAGAGCCAATGATTTTTCCTTTATGATTGCCTCCAAAACCTACGTAGCCTCCATCTTTGAGCTCAAGACTTTGGAACATATGCTTTATTCCCGTCATGTGTCGCGAGCATCCAGAGTCCAGGTACCAAGATTGATGTTTCAAACTTGTTGTTAAAGACATCTGCAACATACACAATTTTATCTTTGGGTACCCATATCTTTCTGGGTCCTTGTTTGTTAGAACTTGCAAACTTCTGATTGAGTTTGAATTTATCATCAGAACTTGAAGAACAAGATGACTCACTAGTATATTTCAAATCATGATTATGATCATAAGTGAAGTGAGAACTTAAATGTGTGTTTACTTTTATAATCATGTCATCAACTTGTTTAATTTTTTGTGGTGTATCTCCTATAGGTTTGACATATCATATGCCTCTTCTACCGTTTTTGCTAACTCCATAGATCATTAAGGCAATTTTTCTTCTATCTATGTATTTAGCTAGAAATATTTTAAAACTATAATCATATTACTTTATGATATTATCAAAACTAGACGAAACTTCTGATTCAGATTCTTTCTGAGCTTTAAATTTTTCAAAAGAATTTTCAATTTTTAGAATATTTTCTTTCAGCTCAGAATTTTCTGCTTTCAGTTTCCTCGTTTCCTCCTATTCATATACTAGACCTTGTTTTAGGTTTTCGTATTTGAATTGAAAGTTCTGATATTTTTCAAGAATTTCTGAGAGGATATCATCTAATTGTGTTCTAGAGGGTTTAGAAAATACCTCTTCTGTTTCAGAATCTGATTCTGATTATGATGAGTTGATGTCATCTGGTATTTTTGCCATTAACGCAATATTAGCGTGTTCATCTTCTGATTCTGTGTCAGTTTCAGAAGATTCTAAGTCATCCCATATGGCCATAAGACTTTTCTTCTTTTCTGTGTTGGATTTCTTTTGGGGCTTCTCTTTCTGAAGTTTTGGACAATCACTCTTGTAATTTCTAGGTTCCTTGCATTCA
Organism: Lathyrus aphaca; assembly: GCA_963966055.1. Lineage (NCBI taxonomy): Eukaryota > Viridiplantae > Streptophyta > Magnoliopsida > Fabales > Fabaceae > Lathyrus > Lathyrus aphaca. The sequence continues at coordinate 164,820,376 of OZ014519.1, forward strand.
TAGCATACTACTTCTTTTCTTCTGGACTTCTTATATCCAGAGGATGATTCAGAGTGATTGCTTGATCTTCTGGGATTCCTGAATTTCTTCTGACGATGCTTCTAGAGTTGTTGAACTCTTCTAGAGAGAAGTGATAGTTTGTCTTCTTCTAATGAGCCTCCATAGCTTTCTTCTTCTGCCTGAAAAGCTTTAGATTCAGATTTGTTAGATTTAAGAGCAACGAACTTACCTTTATTCTGAGGTTCATCTTCTTCAAGTTATATCTCGTGACTTCTCAAGGAGTTGATCAGTTCTTCAAGAGATATCTCATCTAGATTCTTTGACAGCTTGAGGGCGGTGACCATAGGTCTTCAAGCCTTTGGAAAGCTTCTGATGATCTTCTTCACATGATCTGTTGTTGAGTAGCCTTTGTCCAGAACTTTCAATCCAACAACTAGAATTTGAAACCTTGAGAACATTTTCTCAATCGTTTCATCTTCTTCCATCTTGAATGCCTCATACTTCTGGATAAGTGCCAGAGCTTTGGTCTTCTTGACTTGAGTGTTTCCTTCATGTGTCATCCTTAAAGAATCAAACATGTGTTTGGCTAATTCTCTGTTTGTGATCTTTTGATACTCTGTGTATGAGATAGCACTTAGAAGTATATTTCTGGCTTTGTGATGATTTTTGAATTCTTTCTTCTATTGAGTTGTCATGTTCTTTCTTTCGATCTTCTGACCATCTGATCCAATAGGATGAATGTAGCCATCAGTCACCATGTCCCAGAGATCTCCATCTAGAGTCAGAAAGAAACTTTCTAGAACATCCTTTCAGTAATCAAAATTATCACCATTGAATACCAGAGGTTTCCCATTGATTTTGTCATTCTGATAATCGTTGTTGTTCTGAATTGGTTCTGCCATTATGTTTTTCTTCTGGATCTTTTTCTGACACTGTTAGGTACTTGCACTCAGAACCAGGCGCTCTAATTCCAATTGAAGGTGTAAAAACATAAGAAAGGGGGTTTGAATTGGAGTTTTCAAAAATAATTGCGAACAACACGTTGATTTATTCTGGTTCGTTTGAACTCAAACTACGTCCAGTCCACCCGCCAAGGTGATTTCGCCTCTCTCAACGAGATCTTAATCCATTAATCAAAAGTGATTACAAACACTAAGACCTACTGTCAAAGTCTTCTCTAGTCTACTGACTACACTTAGTCACTTAAGGAATATTACATTGATTTAGAAAATAAGTTGTAACAAAAAGTGCTTCTAGTAAGCAATTATCACTATTGTGATAGTTTTTACAAATTAGAGAACGAGAAAGATGAATATTGATTTTGCTATGTAATGTTACGCGAGAGAGATAGAGCTCAAAATTCTTCAAGTGTTTCCTTTAAATAGATTTGTAAAATTGATATGTTGGAGACATCCTGTGTTATTTTTAGTTGTTTGATAATTGCCATTAAAAGCTTTCAAAAATAGAGATCTTTTTCTAGAACCGTTATTTCTGATTCTTCAATAAATGCGTCTGATTCTGAGAATCGGAACTTGAGTAGTCCATATATTAGAGTGTTTACTTCGCAACTGATCTTTGACGTATTGATAGCTGAAATCTTCTATATTCTTTCGATAATATCTTCTTGTAGTAGAAGCTTCACTTTAGAAGATGTTTGACTTAGAATATCTTTCTCTTTCTAAGAACTTCTAATCCTGCACATAGAGAAAATAATAATTTTTAGGTATCATATTTTGTTCTTAAATTAATTGTTATCATCAAAACTTATTAGAAAGGTAGAATCAAAATCTTGTTCTAACATTTCCTTCTAACACAACAAAGATGACTCCACACCAAAACTTGCCGGCCCTACATGAAACAAATTTCGCCAGCCATTCATACTCAACAAACTTCCGTACCAGCCACTCCACCAATTTTCATCCAAGGAACACAACGTATACAACACACACATGATCATTTTGCAGATGACCCCATAACCAATTCCTTCACACGATTACTTGACCACCACACAGCTACCACAATTCCAACTTTTCAAAATAAATCAACATCACGCAGCTAAGACCATCGTACAAATCTGTCACACATGATTTCCAGCCTAGAACATAACAACACAATACAGGTCTCACACCTTTCATTCACTCTTCGCACACTATAATTTACACAACACATATCACGTACATAAAAATCACCAACTAAACCTCACTCTCCTTTCCTCATTCTCTCATAACACCTTGATGCTCTCGTTTTTCTCCATAAACCCATCATGTAAGTTATTCCTCCTCTACCTTCAACCATAACCTCTCTCGCATACTCCCTGCTTGATGAACCTAACATCCATAAATTTCATCACCTCTTACTCAACACACCACCTCCATAAACTCTCAAACCTTCACCATATAAACCTTCATAAAACTCACCACAGACAAAAAAAATCTGAATCATAACCTAACATAGAAACATAAACAAAAAGAAGCCGAAGAGATGAAATAGAGGGAGATTTGAGAGTGAATAAAGAAAGAGAGCAAACCGAAATTATTGAAAGAGAGAAGCTGTGAAATATTTCCGTTACCATTTCACACAAAACCATATCACTCTTCCACCTGCAAAATCACCTAAACCTCCCTTCAAATCCAAAACCGAAACCCATCTACACCTTCACTCGTCTCTCACATACTCCTTCAACAAACCACCTCACTATCAACACTATAAATAAACCTTTTTCAACCCACACACCTTCACCGTAACCCAATCACACAACCGCATCACCACCACGAATCCAGCGTACCGCACACAAAGGAGAACGATACGTTACAATTAGAGTGAACCGAGTTGGAGAGAGAGAGAAATAGAGAGAGTAAGCAGATTCTACTCCATTTGAAGCGAGAAGCATGACAAAGATTCTGTTTTTTATGCCGGCGATATGAGATTGATATGGAGACGCGGTGAGATGGAGATTCACACGGACAAGGTTGAAGGAAATGGTGAGACTCAGACGGAGTTGGGGGACGTGAATGTGGAAGAAGTGTGTCGTCGCCATGTTTCGATTTCATGTTTTGAAGAAGAGAGACTCGTGATTAATGGATGACCTTATCCCTTTTCTCTTTTATTTTTTTCTAATTTCTTCTTCTTATTTTTAACATTAGTATTATTATAATATTTTTTGAATTCTTAGACCTTGATGTAGTTTCCAGTCTCAGTCTCAGCCCATTGATTTTCTTTACACCACTTGTTCCAGCGACCCACCCCTTTTATTTGTTTATCTTTATATTGACTTTTTTTTGTTAGATGTTTAACGACATGGCTTGCTGAATTTTGGCAGGACTTCTCATTGTTTTATTTATTTTCTTGATGAGGTTTTGTAGAAATTTTGTTAAACTTGTTTAGTTATAACTTTTTGGTTAAATTGTTTGTTTTGATTTTAATAAACGTTGCTAAAAATTTTTTCTGATAATTCTTCTTAGAATTTTTGCTAATTGTTCTCAATTATTTTGATAATAATTATTGCTTGAGTTTTGCTATATGTCAATTGGAAATTTGAAACTTTTGCTTGGGTTTAATTCATTATTAAATGTTGGTGTTAGATTTTCATTAAAAACTTTGGTTAATTAGAATAGGATTTTGATTAATTTTTTTGTTTAGATTTGTAATTACTTCTGATTTTAGAATGTATGATTAATTCTTATCTTGTAACTAATTTTCATAATTTTGTTTAGACCGATGAGTTTCTGGGTGCAGATTGTATTTAGTCCTTGATATCGTTTGGACCAATTCTTTATGTTAATTCTGGTTCTCTTTGTTGGTCATCTTGGATGTTGAATGCTTACATTTGACTTTTGTCTAATACCCCGATAATTGACACTTGTGATTGACTGTTGAATCCTCTTACTGGTTTGAAGTATTCTCGATTTCTTTTGCGCGTGTTGAAGAGGTAACAAACCTTCTCCGTTAGGTACCACTGTTTTTATCTCTTTCATACCCATTCTAGTTTTGATTCCATGTTAAGAGCATACTGGTACATCTGAAGTCTTATCTCAAAGTAGGCTCTATTTGTGTATTGTTTGGTTACTTGGTATTGCATCTCACTCGCACACCTATTTATTCTTCATCTCATTTATTTTTTTCTTTTTACTCAAAGTTTGCTTAAATATTGAGTTTGCTTTCATTCATATTTAGTTTATCTGTTGGTTCGCTTGTGTCTAGTTCACAAGTTTTCCTTTAGGTGTCTAGTCAAACTTAATATTGAATTAAATTGGAATATGATAGAAACCTCAACTATAGGATCAATCACTGCATGATAACTTTTAGGATCGAGTCCCCCTTAGTGTTTTTTTTAATCTTTGAGTCTTTCTCTTCTCTCTCTTAAACAAAAAGCAAAAAAACACTTAACAAATAATGTGTGTGTAGTGCGTCACGAGCCTTAAGCACATGGGAACCAGTACTTTATGCACGTCCTGTCTCGGGGAGATGTATGAAGTGATTACTCATATGTCACAGTCTTTAGTGTTATACACACAACAAACAAACAATAAAAACACTTCTTTAAAAGACTTGAACCAAACTTCAACTGTCTTTCTCTTCTCATCTCATTATGGTGCAGACACAAGACATGTTGAGTCCGTTCTACCCGCGAACAGGTAAACGCCTGAGTGGCAACACCTAACTGCGGGAACACGCACTTGACATTGTCAATCTAAAAAACACAAAAAGACTGCGGTCACCCTTAGTTAGTCGAACTACGATGCTCTGATTCTCACTCTAGCTGACATACGTAAGCATAAGTGTGATGTCTGGCGAGCAAACTTCCTTGTTCTGATCAGAACTACGTGGACTCTGATTCTCGTTGCAACGAGATACGTTAGGATATAGTTTGATGCCCTCTCGAGTCCGTTTATTTATTTCACCCATTCGTTTTTGTTTTCCGTTTTCGTTCTCGTTTTTTCCCGTCCTTTCCAATTTAGCAGCATATGGAGCTTTAGATGACTACACCTTTTGAGCAGAGTAACAAACGTGGATCCCATCGAGTACGATAGATGTGAGGAGGTGCTAATACCTTTCCTTCACCTAACCGACTCCCAAGTCCAGACTTGGTTGCGATGACCTCGTCCTTTCCTTTCCCCTCAGGTTTTCTTCGATCGTTCTGCTTTCCCTCGTTGGATAAAAAATGTTCGGTGGCGACTCTTCTGTTTTCCGTCGGTTATTTTACGCGTTGCGAAATTTATCACATGGCACCAACATATGTATCAAATCAAAATACAAGAATGCACACAAATCACTCAATAGAGAACAAAAATCATATAATAACAATCCCCTTGGAAGATTTTGCACAAACCTTCTTCGGGCCTCAAACAATATCAAAATGCAAATAAAAAAGGAAGAAATAAGGATGGTAAAGAACTTTCATTATACATCTGCTTAAACACCCATACATGAATAATTTATCTCATTACCTCAAATTACATATCAATGGAGTTCTTGCCCTTTGGAATCTTTCTCTTCTCATTCCTAAGATCTCTCTAGGTTCTGCTTCTTTCTCTCAAGATTTTCACGTGTACTGTGAAAACTTTTCGACACCAACTTATCTATTTAGTCATCCTAATTTAACCCATTCTCCTCTCAACCCTAATATTACCAGTTTCTATTTTATTTTAATTCTATATTCTCTATCATTATATTAATTAAATTAAATTATTATTTTAATTCAATTATTTCATCAACTCTCACTAGACCCTCCACCCTTACTAAATTCACCCAACTATGAAATATCTCTAATTTTCTTAATATTTCTAATATTTAATCAAATTAAATAATTAAATTAAAACTCTTCAAAACTATACTAAAATTAAAATATTAAAATTGGGACGGTACATCGTGTGCTTGCCATAGTCTTAATATTACTATGACACATTCTTGAAGGCTTTATCCTATACTCCACATCTATACTTTTACCCCTACAAATTTTTTAAAATACCTATTATAACCTTATTATATTTTATTATTTTATTTTTATATTTTTTTACCATTTATGTCGGATTTTAGAAAAAATGATCCAAAAAAACACGATCCGGAAGACTTAAAGAATGAGTTCCGGTACGTTAATTTTCATACCGAAAGACTTTGGGAAAGTCTTCCGGTTTTGTTATTTTTGTTCACCGGAAGACTTAATAAAAGTGTTCCGTACCGGAACACTTTTATTAAGTCTTCTGGTAGCCCTGTGTATGTGTACCGGAACACTTCAGGTAAGAGTTCCGGTTTGTTCCAAATACACTACCAGAAGACTTACGTGAAGTGTTTCGATTTGTTTTTTTTCTTTTTTTTTTTAAATTTTTAAATTTTTAAATTTTCTTTATAATTCCTTAATATACAATTAAGGAAGGAAAAATTATTTGACATTAACAACATAACAAATATTTATTACAAATTAAAATATTTGACATTGGAAAAATTATTTGACATTAACAACATAACAAATATTTATTACAAATTAAAATTTATAGCATTTAAATGATGATTTATTGAATATGTGTTTTTTATGTAAATACTGAAATATGAATATTATATATTAATTATTCAAATACAATAAAAATAAATATTATATATTAATTATTTAAAAGAAAATTATAAAAAAATCAGTTTTATAAATATTAAACATTGAGTAAAAGTATAAAATAAATAAAAATATTATGAGAAACAAAGTTATTTAATGTTATTTATACCATTGAATCATTATTATAAGATAAATAAAATTTATTACTCTTTATAATATATATATTTTTTAATATCATTCATTACTTAGAACTTAATTACATTTAATTTTTTTCTCCCTAACAAATAATTAAAAGTATATTATTTATAAAAGAGAAATTATTTTAATTTAAAATGATGGTTAATGTACATTTAAACTTTAAATTATTATTTAATTCAATGAACCTATACAAGCAATTAAATTTTTTAAACGAAAAAAATAATTCAAAATTATTTTTAACATATGATAAAATAATTTTTAAATAAAATAATCATATTATTTTATTTTAAAACAATTTTATATATATATATATATATATATATATATATATATATATATATATATATATATATATATATATATATATATATATATATATATATATATATATATATATATATATATATATATATATATATATATATATATATATATATATATATATATATATATATATATATATAGTGTAGAATACCAAAAAATAAATAATAAATAAATAAAATAGTGTATAGAGTTTTTAATATGAGTTGATATGAGAATCACACCCGTCGAATTTTTAAAATGTATATAGGCCGATGATAACCAATTTATATAATTAAATAAATAATCAAACTAAATGTTTTTGGTACAAAATAAGCATACAATTTAAATGAATTAAATGAACTTTAATATAAATACTAATAGAATGAAACATAAGTAATGCATGAATAAATAGTATCAAAATTGTATGATATTTTATTAATCATACAATCTTTTTGTCATTTATAAAAGGAGAAAACCTAGATACAATTCTTTATGTGTGCTTTATACACTTGTCATATTTTAAGTATAAAGCACACATAAAGAATTGTATCTAGGTTTTCTCCTTTTATAAATGACAAATAGATTTCATGATTAATAAAAAATATCATATAATTTTGATACTATTTATTCACACATTACTTATGTTTCATTCTATTAGTATTTATATTAAAGTTCATTTAATTCATTTAAATTGTATGCTTATTTTGTACCAAAAACATTTTGTTTGATTATTTATTTAATTATATAAATTGGTTATCTTTGGCCTATATACATTTTAAAAATTCGACATGTGTGATTCTTATATCAACTCATATTAAAAAGTCTATACACTATTTTATTTATTTATTATTTATTATTTGGTATTCTACACTATTTTATATATATATATATATATATATATATATATATATATATATATATATATATATATATATATATATATATATATATATATATATATATATATATATATATATATATATATATATATATATATATATATATATATATATATATATATTATTGTTTTAAAATAGAATAATATGATTATTTTATTTAAAAAATATTTTATCATATGTTAAAAATAATTTTGAATTATTTTTTTTCGTTTAAAAAATTTAATTGCTTGTATAGGTTCATTGAATTAAATAGTAATTTAAAGTTTAAACGTACATTAACCATCATTTTAAATTAAAATAATTTCTCTTTTATAAATAATATACTTTTAATTATTTGTTAGGGAGAAAAAAATTAAATGTAATTAAGTTCTAAGTAATAAATGGTATTAAAAATATATATATTATAAAGAGTAATAAATTTTATTTATCTTATAATAATGATTCAATGGTATAAATGACAGTAAATAATTTTGTTTCTCATAATATTTTTATTTATTTTATACTTTTATTCAATGTTTAATATTTATAAAACTGATTTTTTTATAATTTTCTTTTAAATAATTAATATATAATATTTATTTTTATTGTATTTGAATAATTAATATATAATATTCATATTTCAGTATTTACATCAAAAACACATATTCAATAAATCATCATTTAAATGCTATAAATTTTAATTTGTAATAAATATTTGTTATGTTGTTAATGTCAAATAATTTTTCCTTTATTGTATATTTAGTTGTTAATGTCAAATATTTTAATTTGTAATAAATATTTATTATGTTGTTAATGTCAAATAATTTTTCCTCCCTTAATTATATATTAATGAATTATAAAGAAAATTAAAAAATTAAAAAATTAAAAAAAAAGAAAAAAAAAACAAATTGGAATACTTCACGTAAGTCCTCTGGTAGTGTATTTGGAACAAACCGGAACTCTTACCTGAAGTGTTCCGGTACACAGCTACCGGAAGACTTAATAAAAGTGTTCCGGTACGGAACACTTTTATTAAGTCTTCCGGTGAATAAAAATAACATAATCGGAAGACTTTCCCAAAGTCTTTCGGTATGAAAATTAACGTACCGGAACTCATTTTTTAAGTCTTCCGGATCGTGTTTTTTTGGATCACTTTTTCTAAAATCTGACGGTTTGACATAAGTGGTAAAAAAATAAAATAATAAAATAATAAAATAATAAAATATAATAAGGTTATAATAGATATTTTAAAAAATTTGTAGGGGTAAAAGTATAGATGTGGGGTATAGGGTAAAACCTTCCGCATTCTTGTGTTAATAATGTTGTTTCATTTTGGAATTATTCAACGATTATATTAATTTTTTTAAAGATCTAACAAAAATTATTGATAATATTTCTGATTTAACTATGAAATATCTGTCTAATGCTCGTTGGAAAAGTCAAATTAAGAGTGTTAAACCCATTAGATTTCATAAATTATACGAATGTTGTGAGAATGAAGCAAAAACAAAGAGGGTTAATGCACTAGAAAATTTTGCAATTCCACAACTTAACGAAAGAATTGTTATTCGAATCCACTGCATCAAAATGCAAAATTTCAGAACACAGCAAAACGTATATCCAGAGTTTGCGGAATAGCCTGCAGCCGGATCCGGATGCCACACCACATGATCATCAGAATCACTAGCAGGAACGACCTGCTGCAGCAGAAAAAACAGACACTAATTTAGAATCCTATACATAATTTAGAGGCCAACAGAGGACAACATAATGTAGAAACTCTCACAAACCACATATACAACTAAGGTGTTTTTTTTGCTGCTAAACAGACCCCACATGTCTATATCAAGGCAATAAATAGTATATAAGGCAGAAAAATCTTATCCATTTATAGTTCAAAGAATGGCCAAAAATTTACATCACAATACCACTTTACATTGTTTCATGATTCATATCCACAAAAATCAAAACAGAAATGTCTCGGCAAAAATTATGACAAAGAATTTGAGTAACATGTGTTCCTACAAAAAGAAAATTTTGACCCACCCAAACCCGATTTTGAATCCGGGTAAAAAATGCAACCCTAAGTCAGAAACTCCATAAAAAGGAATCGTGTATTATCAACCCATCCATGTTCTCTTGTTCATAATCAAAATTATTGAACTCAGGCACGTAGAAATCGCCACAAAAATCATCAAAACCTGGAAACATAGTGTAACCCGATCCGGTTTCTAAAAATAGATCCTTAAACAACCCGTTATCCGTTGTGTCACTCACCGTTTGAACAGAGACATCCGAGAGAGCAGGAGATGGCAACTCCATAGGCAACAATGGAGTGATTGGTGTCCCCACGGAAGAAGAAGGTGTTTGATCCGGAAGATTATCGGGTCGACCCGAATACTCATTACAGGACTCCGAATTGGCAAAACGGGCGGCGGCTGCTTGAATCTCAGAATGGGTCATGGACCTTCCTCCGGCAATATCAGGAATATTATTTGGGAAATTAAACTTTGCACCACTGCCACGTAAGCAGAAAATAGCCGCGTCAAATGCACGCGCCGCTTTTTCTGCGGAGTCATAAGAGCCTAACCATATTCTTTGACGGCTGTTTGGTAATCTAATTTCCGACACATATTTTCCCCACTTCCTCTTCCTCACTCCTCGGAACAATGCATCACTTCGTTCCGCCGCAGGTTTCTCCACATTCGTTTTCACCATATTGACTCTTTAAATGTTGTTACGATTTTAGTAATGTTTATGTTAGAATTGAAAGAAGAATATAATCTTCGCTGTAGAATGATGTTTTGGCTGCGTTTGAGAGTTGAGTTTTGCGGCTGAAGATATATATGGGTTGAATAAGTGAAGTGAGAGATGAAATTTGATTAATTATGAAGGGTCAACTCAGTTCAAATGCGTGTTTGTTTGCACACGTGTGCAATAAGGAGAGTAGTGAAGAAGTTCACTACGCGGCCATGGAGACAAGAATCAAGATTTGGACCACATTTACTTATTTTTATTATTATAAGATGATGATGATAATAATCCACGTGAACATTTCTAGAAAGTGTAAAAGGGTTGGTTGATGATGGTGATGACATATTACACTTTAAATCATAAAAAGACAAGGTTGGATCACTCTCACTCTCCACTAAACTATAACTAGATAAATATGCGACTTTATATATATATATATATATATATATATATATATATATATATATATATATATATATATATATATATATATATATATATATACACGAAAATAACGAACTTGTTATCTTTTATGAACGAATTGTAGAGAGTCATTGGATATATTTGTAATTGAGATACTTTATTTTTTTTTCCAGTTTTTTCACTTAAATGCTTCTAATTTTCTCATTTCTTGTCAAAATTATTGCCGTCAGAATCCCAGATTTAAATTATTGCTGGTTCTCAAGTAACTTTTCTGCACACTGAAACTTTATCAGAAATAAATTACAAATCTTTCCACATGAATGTCACTTGTTTTTGTTGATCGAGACCTTCGATTTCTGATTTGCTTAATCAATTTACATTAGTTATTCCAGCACTACTATTTAACATGTTTCTCTAGTCACCATGATGCACTCAATTGCAAGGGTGTTCACTCGATCAACCCACAAGAGCAAACATTAGTGAATTTGTAAGTTATCTGCAAAATCAGTCAAATCATTTTAATCACACATATTTGAGGACTTTTTCGATTGTAACACGACTTTTTGCGATTGTAACGTGACATTTAAAACTTGGAGTTAGGTACCTATTTGTCCTTCATTATCTTCTCCCTTTCATATCATTTTTTCTTTCATATTGGGTACTATAGATTATTTTCAAATTTGTGGTCCTTTTCTGATCTAACTTGACCAGGAGGAACCTTCCCGTGATGAACAACTACAGTGGTGAACTAGGGGGTGTACCTGTAAGGTACTCCGATGCCAAAGTGAGAAAGTGTATACAGAGTGCAAGTACAAAATAGGTAAAAGTAGAATAGAATCGAATACCTGACCCTCTAGTGAAAGAGGGTATTTATAGTGTGTGTCCGGCGTTGGGCCAAGGTTCTTCATGAGCTAGATTAGATAGACCCAAGGAAGAACTGTCAAGGATTGCGTAGGAGCATATAAGACCTAGCGTGTGGTCTTGCCCTTGGTCCAACTGTCTTGTAATACTAGGAGAAAATATTGGGGCAGTTGACTGAATGAGGCACGTGAGGAAGACATTTTCCCCACGTCCCCATGTGTTAGGTCATGGGCCTGCCCGACGGCCTGAGCCTATGTCTGACACGTGTTATGTCGGCTTAGTCCAAAGAACATGAGTCCTTTGGATCAGATTGGGGCCTCTGCCCGACATGGATTGCGTCGGCCCAGTCCAGAACAGGAGCCCCCAAAATCGCAACTCCGGTGTGGAGTGTTGATTTAAGGGTAAGTCTGGTCGGACATGCAGGTTGCGAGTAATGAGACCGATGAATGTTAGGGACATCTGTTTGTGCCTTTTGGCATTCGCTTCGGGTACTGCGGGCAAGATCTCTGTTGGGTTCGACTCATCGAGGAGGATTACCTGTTCGAGATAGTCGCGCACGATGTCCTTTGCGTTTCTATGGTGTCGAGGACGCGTGTGCCTGGTGGTTTGAAGGTCTTTGGGATTTCCAAGGGTGACGTGTCTGGCTTTTTGTTCCCCATCATTATGGCCTTTAATGTGTCGCTTAGTTTTACGTGTGACGGCACGTTAAATGCCTCATTGCCTAGGGGAATCTAGACAACCTAGGAAATGATGGCCTAGGCACGCTCCTTCGTATGGGGGGGTTATAAGAGGATTTTGAGGTGAGTCTCTCCTTATTTCTCACCTTCATTCTCCAAGTCTCCTTAGAAGTTCGTCGGACGTTCCTAATTTTTCGCCGGAAAACACATCACCGTCGTCACTACCACCACACTATTTCTTCACCAGCAAATATGTCAGGTAAGCTCCCCCTTTCTGGTAATTCTCGGTTATAATTGCATTTTCCCTGGTAGTTTTGTCCACCGGTGAGGTCGGGGAGGCCTCTCCTTGTTAAATTCATAATAATTTGCCGGTGGAAATTCCCTAAATACTGTCGAGGAGGGCCCTCCTCGGGTGCAAATTAAGGGAATCCCGATTAATGTCTCGCCCCCCTGAATTTAGGATGAATATTTCGGACATCTTTTGAATTTAGGATGAATACGTCGGGCATCCTTTGAATTTAGGATGAATACTACGGGCATCCTTTGAATTTAAGATGAATATGTCATGCGCCCTTTAATATAGTCATTTTCTAACCACTAATAACACTTAGGATAATAAAGTTAGGTGGTCCCCCACCCTTACAATGTGGCTTGCGCCATTTTTTCTCATGGCTCCCATCATGCAATGTGGATCTCATCATACAATGTGGTTATCATCATAGTTTAGTCTTATTTTATTAATTTCCTAAGAATATATGATACCAAAAGTGCCTCCTCCCCACTTTAATGGGTGGCTTGCACCACCCTTAACTACAACCAAGTGGCCAGCGCCACATTTCATGTGAGAGGGGGTGATAGCTTGCGTCATCCCCCATGTGTCCACCACCATGTTAATTTCTCTTGTTCTGGGTGGCGTGCACCACCCCTAAGTTTGATGGGTGGCCTGCGCCACTCCTACCCGTACACCTGCACCGATTCGGTTTCGCCCCAAAATATATTTTCCAGAAACAACAATTTTACTACAACATTTACAAAACCAATCCAACGATAAAATTTAACAGCATTGATTCGTCATTATTAACACATAAACAACAACATCGCAACAACAAAATCACAATTCAACAACATCAACATAAAACTACCTGATCCCAATTCCTACGTATCAATCATCATAACCCGATTATAGAATTCGAACCCCACCCTTACCTTAAATTGGTGGTCGCTCGAATTTCCGATCGACTTCCGGAATTGGCTCTGACGACAACAACTCTTGTAACCGCTTTCTCAAACTTCGTTCCTCTTTATTAGTTTTCTTCGTTCTCATTCTACTGATCAAAAATCTATTTGATTTGATTTTATTATTATAATTATAATCTCAATTGGGATCACTAATTAACACCCCCACGATTACTACTATCAATGCAACGACTATACCCACTTAAATAAACACTCTTACAATTCCATAATATTAATTTTAATATTATTTCTCCCGACTAAATCGACTAATTACCGACTATCAATTAAATCGTCTAAACCACACAATCAACATACTCAACGAATAAACATATAAATATTCAATATTATTTTCCACAACTTAAATAAACTTATTTACTTAATCCAATTCAAACCACTAAGAAACATCAACGTAACATTCCGATAATTTGGAACTCAACTCAAATCGTCATATACGACACAAACTAACATAAATCAACACAAATACACAAATCAATGCAAATCAACACAATATAATACAAGTATACTTAATTAAATAATTAATTAAATAAATGGGCGTTACATTCTTCACTAGGGAAACTTAATTAGTAAGTGCTTAGTTTTGATGATAACAACACTTGAATTGCTGAAGGTAGCTCAATCGGTTAAAGATGCACAAATGGTTGGTAAAGATATCTTCTTGAATCAAGCTAGACATTTTGTTTTAGTCAACATTATAGTCCAATGACTCTCAAGTGAAGACTTAGGTTCACATGTAATTTAACCTTTCAAACTCCCAAATGATGCTAATCAACTTAAAGATATATTTTACTAATAAAAAAGACTCAAGATTCTTGTGTGATGCAAAAGTAAAAATTAATTATGTCAAGACTTGAAGCTTTAGAGTGCAAAAAAGAGAACTTGTTAAAGCTTGTTTGATTGTGTTTGTTTGAGTGACCAGTGTCTTTTGAAGACACATGGGTATTTTTGGAAACAATATGGCTAAATCACACACATTAAAAATATTGAGAAGCCTTTTAACCTTGATATCTCATTATGTGTGAGGTATTTTAGACCTTGATGACTGATTTAAGCCTTTTTCATCGTTTGGTTAAATGTTAGCCTGAAACTTCATTTCCTTATATAAGGGGGTTTGTGTGCACATCTTCTAAAATTATTCAAGCATAATGGATACTCTCAAGAACAATTCTTGGGGACAAGAATTGGTCTTCTTGGCTGAATTCGTATAATTCTCCGTTGTTATTTCTCCTTCCTTATCTCTTTTATTTTCCATTTATTTTCTTTATTGTGAATTATCGTTGCATATATTCATCTGGTTTGTAAAATGATTTTAAAATCTGATTTCTCAAATGATTTTTGTTTTAAACCATCGTTTGATCTAGAATTCATTCATCTATCGTGTATGGAGTCATATGTCCAATAATGCTAACTCTTTTTTCTATAGGGTTTTCAATAAAATCTCTCTAGAGACTCTGTCATACGTCTTCTCCAGGTCAATGAAAATTAAGTGAAAATCATGTTAGTCTATCTAATAGTTCTTCATCACACGTCGTAATAGATAGACTAATTTCATTGTCGATCTCCCAAACATAAAACCAAATTAATTCTCAGTAATAAGAGTATTTTGTCTTAGTATCCACTCAACTATTTTTTTCCATAACTTCATGGTGTGACTCATTAGTTTAACCCCCTATAGTTTGCACAATTTTGTATATTATTCGTGTTCTTATAAAGTGTTTCTTCTCCATTAATCTGACATTTGCTTTGACCTCATAATTTTGCAAAAGAGTTTTGTGAGTCATTCAATGCTTCTATCTCTAAAAGCTTCCCACACTTCTATTACTCATTATTTTCAACACTTCTTTTACTTTTTGTCTTTAAATCTGACGATAGTAATTATAATTTTGTTCTTTTTCTCTAATGTTGAGTACTGTAGATGTTTAAGAATTGGCAGAATTTTTGACCAACAAGAAATGTTGAATTCAGTTCAGAATGTCCTATCAAATGTTGGGACATTATCAAATAGAGTATAAGAACTTATTTCAGGATGTCTCACCAGATGTTGGGACATTGTATAAATGAATTAAGTTCAGTTTTTCAGGATGTCCCAACAGATGTTGAGACATCTCAAACCTGCTACCAGAATTAATTAATGTCTAACTGATCAGAGATATTTAAGGAGAGTTATCTGGAATTAATTATTGATGGATAAAAACAGAACAAGGCGCATCTGTAGGGAGTTTAATATTGAGGATTCAGATTAAAACAGAAGACCTAAATCACCTAGAATCTAGGAAGTAACAAACCCTAATTCAAGGTGGAAGCTGCATGCGCATTAGGGCTGGATCATTCTACAGAAAGCCCAAATTACAGACACCTATTTAATGAACAGAAACTCACAGAATTGAGTACGAATTTTAGAAGACCAAATATGGTGTCTAGTGTTTTTAATAGCAGGTGTTTTCATTGTACCACTTTATGAGCTTTTAAGCAAAAGTGCATTTGTGACTTGATTGAAACTGTGAAGTAAGATCAAGCTGTTTTGTTTGAAGTATGACTTCAATTTCATTAAACTTGTAAACAAAATCACTGTGTGATTGAGGGGGAGTGAGTAGGGTACTCTTATCTAAGTTGTGTCTTAGGTAGAAATTGCATTGGGTAGTTATTAAGTGATAGATTAAATAGGGTGGTTTAAGTCTAGAATTAATATTACTTATAGTGGATTTCCTCCTGGCTTGGTAGCCTCCAGATGTAGGTGTGGTTATACACTGAACTAGGTTAACAAACTTCTGTGTTGTTTACTTTTCTTGCTATTTAAGTTTTGGTTAAATCTGTCAAGTGTTGGGACATCTCTTAGGACATCTCATACCTGATCATAGAATTTCAATTGGCATCAGAGCAGGCACCCTGCCTGTTTATACTGGGTGAGATCTAGGGAATACAAATTCTGGAAACATGGACAGAGATATAGGGTCAGTAAATAGACCACCTATACTGGATGGATCTAATTATGACTACTGGAAGCCAAGAATGATTGCATTCTTGAGATCACTTGACAACAGGGCATGGAGAGCAGTCAACATTGGATGGGATCATCCTGTCCAAGACACCAAAGATGGATCAAAAGTGCTGAAACCTGAAGAAGAATGGAGTAAGGAGGAAGAAGATTCAGCACTAGGCAACTCAAAGGCCCTAAATGCTTTATTCAATGGCATTGATAGAAACATCTTTAGACTTGTGCATCACTGTGAGCTGGCCAAAGATGTTTGGGACACTCTCAAAACAACTCATGAAGGAACATCAAAGGTAAAAATGTCAAGACTTCAACTCCTCACCACCAAGTTTGAAAACTTGAGAATGAAGGAAGATGAGTCAATTCATGAATTCTACATGAACATCTTGGATATAGCCAATACTTCTGGAGCCTTGGGAGAAAAAATGACTGATGAAAAGCTTGTAAGGAAGATTCTCAGATCTTTGCCAAAAAGATTTGACATGAAAGTCACAGCAATAGAAGAAGCTCAAGACATATGCACAATGAAAGTTGAAGAGCTCATTGGTTCCCTTCAAACATTTGAGATGGGAATGAATGACACAAATGTAAAGAAGAACAAAAGCATAGCCTTGGTGACAAATACTGATGAAAAAGAAGATGATAAATCAGAAACTGGTGAAAGCTTATCAGACAACATTGCTATGCTTGGAAGACAATTCAAAAAGATTCTCAGAGAAATGGGAGGCAAATCCAAACCCAGTAGAAGATTCACAAACTCTTCTGAGAACAAAAGATCTTATGATGCTAACAGAAGATCAAATTATGATGAAAAGACCAGTCAAGAAAAAGGAATTAAATGCCATGAATGTGAAGGATATGGACACTTCAGGAATGAATGTCCTACCTACTTAAAAAGGCAAAAGAAAAGACTCTCTGTAACCTGGTCTAATGAAGACTCAGGAGGTGATTCAGAAGAAGAATCAGCTAAGCATATCACTGCTCTAGCTAGATTATGTGAATCTGAAAGTGAATCCAGTGATGGGGAGCTTACTTTTGAAGAACTGGAGCAAGCATTCAAAGATCTATACAAAAGAAGCACTAAAATATGCAGTGAGGTTATAAAGCTAAAGAAGCAGAATGAGGCACTAGAAGATGAAAAAGCAAGTGATCAAGAAATCATTGACACCTTGAAAAGTGAAGTAAGTCTTCTCAACTCCAAATTGGAACACATGTCCAAATCTGTTAGAATGTTGAACAGCAGCTCAAATACACTGGATGTTATTCTCAACAACAATAAGCATTCAGGGGATAAAAGTGGACTGGGATTTAACAGAGTACATAAAGATGAAGCTAGCTCTAGCAAAACTACTTCAAAATCCATACAGTCAAACAAGATGTCCCAACAGATGCTTCAGCATCAGGAAAAGAACACAAAGTCAAACATAATGTTCCAACAGATGTCTCAACATTCTGAAAAGAATAAAATGAAGAAGAAATATCAAAGATGGAGATGTCATCATTGTGGAAGATTTGGACATATCAAACCTCATTGCTATAAGCTGCATGGATATCCAAATCAGATGTATCAGCAACCTTCTAAGTAGAAAGTAGAAGTTACCAAGAAAGTACTGCATAGACATCAAAGAAATCAGCAACCTCCTAAGCAAAAGACAGAGGTCATAAAGAAGGTATGGAGACCAAAAGCTAATCCTGATGCTGATCAAAGCTACATACCCAAGAACAAGATCAACAATCAATCTTGGAGATCCACTGATGAACAACACACAGGGCAGAGGCATCAAAAGAAATCTCAACTCAAATGGTCAAAGAAAAATGCTGCATATATAGCACATACATCACTAAGAGTATCAGCTAAAGAAGACTGGTACTTTGACAGTGGATGTTCAAGACACATGATTCGATTGAAGAATCTGCTAGTAAACTTAAAGTCACATTCATCCAGGTATGTAACCTTTGGAGATGGAGCTAAAGGAGAAATCAAGGGAGTTGGAACCTTGGACTGTCAAGATGTTCCAAGACTAGATGATGTTCTGCTAGTTAAAGGTTTAACTGCTAACCTGATCAGCATAAGTCAATTATGTGATCAAGGATACAGTGTAAACTTTACCAAAACTGAATGCATAGTGACTAACAAAGAACAAGAGGTTGTCATGAAAGGAGCCAGATCTAAAGACAACTGTTACATGTGGGAACCACAAGACTTCAGTCTCACTTCAACTTGCTCTTTAGCTAAAGAAGAAGAAGTGAAACTATGGCACCAAAGACTAGGTCATCTTCATTTCAGAGGCATAAAGAAGATCATATATATGGATGCTGTAAGAGGTATTCCTAAACTGAAGATTGATGATGGCAAAATATGTGGTGAATGTCAAATAGGCAAGCAAACCAAGATGTCCCATCCAAAGCTCCAACATCTGACAACTTCCAAAGTTTTGGAACTTTTGCATATGGATCTTATGGGACCTATGCAGGTTGAAAGCCTTGGTGGTAAGAGGTATGCCTATGTGGTGGTTGATGACTTTTCAAGATATACATGGATAAATTTCATCAAAGAAAAGTCTGATGTATTCAAAGAATTATGCCAAAGAATACAAAGGGAAAAATCCAGCTGTGTGATCAGAATAAGAAGTGATCATGGAAAAGAATTTGAGAACCAAAAGTTCTTATATTTCTGCTCTTCAGAAGGAATCAATCATGAATATTCTTCACCTATCACTCCTCAACAGAATGGGATTGTTGAGAGGAAGAATAGAACTATTCAAGAATCAGCAAGAGCTATGATCCATGCTAAAAAGTTACCTTTGTACTTCTGGGCTGAAGCTATGAACACAGCTTGTTACATCCACAACAGAGTTACCCTAAGGAAAGGGACTTTGTCCACAATCTATGAAGTCTGGAAGGGCAGAAAACCCACAGTTAAGTACTTCCATGTGTTTGGAAGTAACTGTTATATTCTGGCAGATAGGGAGCAAAGAAGAAAAATGGATCCTAAAAGTGATGAAGGGATTTTTCTTGGTTACTCTATAAACAGAAGAGCATATAGAGTATTTAATTCTAGAACCAAGGTTATCATGGAGTCTATAAATGTGATAATTGATGATGCTCCTACAGATGTCCCAGAAGATGTTGGAACATCTGCTGATATCAAGATTGAAGCTGAAGAAAAGAATGATCATTATAACTTCACTCAAACTGATACAAGGACAGAAGAATCCAGCAAACCTCCCTCCATCAGAATACAGAAGGATCATCCCAAAGATTTGATAATTGGTGATCCCAACAGAGGTGTGAGCACTAGATCAAGAGAAGTGATTTCAGGTTCCTGTTTTGTTTCTAAAATAGAACCTAAAAACATCAAGGAAGCTCTTACTGATGAATACTGGATTTGTGCTATGCAAGAGGAATTAGGTCAATTCACAAGGAATGAAGTGTGGAATCTTGTTCCTAGACCTGATGACATAAATGTGATTGGAACAAAATGGGTGTATAAGAACAAGTCAAATGAACAAGGAGTTGTTACAAAGAACAAAGCTAGACTTGTAGCTCAAGGATACACTCAAATTGAAGGAGTAGACTTTGATGAAACCTTTGCACCAGTAGCAAGGCTTGAATCAATCAGACTACTTTTGGGAATTGCTTGTATCTTAAAGTTCAAGCTATTTCAAATGGATGTGAAAAGTGCCTTTTTAAATGGTTATCTTAATGAAGAGGTATATGTAGAACAGCCTAAAGGATTTGTTGATCCAAGCTGTCCAAATCATGTATACAAACTAAAGAAGGCACTTTATGGTCTGAAGCAAGCTCCAAGGGCATGGTATGAAAGACTGACCACATTTCTTATCAAGCAAGGGTACAGAAAAGGTGGAATTGACAAAACCCTGTTTGTTAAAGATGAAGAAGGAAATGTCATGATTGCTCAAATATATGTTGATGACATTGTCTTTGGTGGGATGTCTGACAGGATGGTCAAACATTTTGTCAAGCAGATGGAATCTGAATTTGAAATGAGCCTAGTAGGAGAGTTAACCTACTTTCTTGGTCTGCAAATAAAGCAAATGGAAGACTCAATGTTCATTTCCCAAAGTAAGTATACCAAGAACATAGTCAAGAAATTTGGAATGGAAAATGCTACTCATAAGAGAACTCCTGCCCCCACACATTTAAAGCTGACTAAAGATGAAAAGGGTGAGAATGTAGATCAAAGCTTATACAGAAGCATGATTGGAAGCTTGTTATACTTGACTGCTAGCAGACCTGACATAGCATTTGCAGTAGGTGTATGTGCAAGATATCAAGCTGATCCAAAAGTCAGTCATCTCAATCAAGTCAAGAGAATTCTTAAATATGTTAATGGTACTTGTGACTATGGCATAATGTACTTTCATGGATGTAAACCAATTCTCACTGGCTTCTGTGATGCTGATTGGGCTGGAAGTGTTGATGACAGAAAAAGCACTTCAGGAGGATGCTTCTTTCTAGGAAACAATTTGATTTCTTGGTTCAGTAAGAAACAAAATTGTGTATCCTTATCTACAGCTGAAGTTGAATATATAGCAGCTGGAAGCAGTTGTTCTCAGTTGGTTTGGATGAAGCAAATGCTCACTGAGTACAATGTCCCACAGGATGTCATGACATTGTACTGTGACAACTTAAGTGCAATCAACATATCAAAGAATCCTATCCAACATAGCAGGACCAAGCATATTGATATCAGACATCATTTTATCAGAGATCTTGTAGAAGAAAAAGTGATTTCATTGGAACATGTAACTACAAATCTACAGTTAGCTGATATCTTTACAAAAGCATTGGATGCTACACAATTTGAGAACTTAAGGGGCAAACTGGGAATCTGTTTATGTGAGATTTAGCAGTTAATGAAATGTGCCAACATGTCATATGACATTGTATGGTATAAGTTCCAGATGGCAATACCAGTCTGGTCAAGAACCTTGGGTATTCCATTCCTAATAATTTGCAATGTAACGGCTACTTATTTAGTAACAGCTTATAATCAGCTATCAAGATTCTCATCATGCTATCAAAAGCGAATCACATTAACTAGCTGTTCTTCAGAAATCATCAACCCTAAAGCTCTTCATCCATCTTCCTTGACAATGTCTCAAAACCCTAGCACTCCTGAAGAAGTTCTCAACAAAGAAGATGTAGTTCATGCAACTCCCATCTCTGTGGTACCAATGAAATCAACCCCATTGGACGAACTCAGTGGAAGTGCTTCTCATGCTAAAAAGCCAAGAACTCCAAAAAGAGCTAAAGATCAAGTCTACAGCAAAACCAAAGGCATTCCTTCTCCAGCAAACATGCCTCCAAAATCTTCTGACTATGTGGATGCTTCCATTAAGGAGATAGTCAACAAGATTCTTTTTGAACAGAGAGTGGTTAGTGGGATTTCTATTCCTCTGAACACCATGCCTTCCCCTCAAGAAGAACAAGCTCAAGCTGCAGAGGACACTCCTGCTCAACAGGATGTCCCAATAGATGTTGGAACATCTGAGGATGAGAAAAAGACCTCATCTGATGATGATATTGAACAAACTGAGGACCATAAAAAGGCCTCAAATGAAAGTGATGAAGAAAACTCTGAGGATCAGACCAAAGCCTCAACTGAAGATCATATCTCTGCTGATCAACCAGCTGAAGAGGAGACTGCTCAATCTCCTCCTGTGGTGAACCTGGAGCAGGATTCTGATACAGAGATCATAGCCTCTGTTAGACCTAGCATAGCCAAAAGGCTCAGGTCCAGGAAAGGAAAGATGCAAGCAGAACCTGAAATTCCTGAGAAGAAGAAAGCTACCCCAAAGAAAGACAAAGCTAAAGCTGCCTTTGGTCCAACAAAACAATGGAGTAAAGTCCAAACCCAGAAGAGGAAAGCTGTCACTCCTCCAGACTCAGATGTTGAATCAGATGTCCCAACATCTCCTCCAAAGAAGAAACCAGCACCATCTAGGGCTTCAACTGCTGTTCCAGAAGCTCCCTTGGACAACATCTCATTCCATCATGTTTCAAGTGTAAACAGATGGAAGTTTGTGTACCAAAGAAGGGTAGCCCTTGAAAGAGAGCTGAGCAGTAATGCACTTGAGTGCACTGAACTGATTGATCTCATCTCTGCTGCAGGCCTCTTCAAAACAGTCTCCAATCTCTCTCCCTGCTATGAACTTCTTGTCAAAGAATTCATTGTCAATCTTCAGGAAGATTGTGCCAATGGTAAGTCTTCTGAATTTAGAAAAGTCTTTGTTAGAGGAAGGTGTGTAGAGTTCTCTCCTCAGATCATCAACCAATACCTTGGAAGAGAGTCTGATGGACCAAATGAGCTAGGGAAGACTGATAACCAGGTCTGCAAGGTTATCACTGCAAATCAGGTCAAGACTTGGCCAGTGAAAGGAAAGCTCTCAGTGAGCATGCTAACAAGAAAATATGCCATGCTGAACAGGATTGGTACAGCAAACTGGGTGCCTACCAATCACA
This sequence comes from Lathyrus aphaca, assembly GCA_963966055.1. Classification (NCBI taxonomy): domain Eukaryota; kingdom Viridiplantae; phylum Streptophyta; class Magnoliopsida; order Fabales; family Fabaceae; genus Lathyrus; species Lathyrus aphaca. The sequence continues at coordinate 164,843,749 of OZ014519.1, forward strand.
CATCTTCAATATCCACTGGATTGGGCAGGTTTATCTATGTTGTGGGAACTCAGACTAAGCTGGATTATGGTGCTTACATATTTGATCAGACCTTGAAGCATGCTAGCTCATCTGCAACAAAGCTGCCAATAGCTTTTCCTTCCTTGCTGTGTGGTATAGTGCTCAATCAATACCCTGGAATCCTCACTGAAAAGGACACAGTCTGCAAAAGAGAAAGCCCTCTGGCTTTTCACTACAAATTGTTCCTAAGTCATCATGCAGCAGATGTTGAAGCACCTTCTGGGACATCTGCATGTCCTTCAACTGCTAAGACTACAATCTCCAAGACTGCACTAATTGCTGAACTGAAGAGCACTTGCAAAGAACTTGAAGCAAGAAAGCAGAAGCTTGAGGAAATCATCCAAAGGCTGGAGAGTGAAGGAGATCAGAAAGCTGCCTCTGATGAAGAAACTGAGGATGATGCAGAAACTGAAAGTGATGAGTCTGAGTGATCATTGTATGTGAGGAAAAATGTATGACAACTGCATTGTAATTTAGATCTAGTCTCTTTGGCCCCAAAATTTGTGTCTAACAAGGGGGAGAACAACACCAACAACAAGTGTAATGCTGTTTGATTATGAATGAAAAATTTGTTTGCCTCTGAACTGAATAAGTGTGTTTTTTTTCTGTTGCAACAAGACTGGATACATATATGTTTGAGGGGGAGTAATCTCAAATATGATTCAACAGAAAAGTAATGTTATACTCTGATAAAAAGAACTTCTGCTGCACTCTGATAACCAGAAAAGATGTTAGCCAAAAATTAGCCAAAGGGGGAGTTTGTAGATGTTTAAGAATTGGCAGAATTTTTGACCAACAAGAAATGTTGAATTCAGTTCAGAATGTCCTATCAAATGTTGGGACATTATCAAACAGAGTATAAGAACTTATTTCAGGATGTCTCACCAGATGTTGGGACATTGTATAAATGAATTAAGTTCAGTTTTTCAGGATGTCCCAACAGATGTTGAGACATCTCAAACCTGCTACCAGAATTAATTAATGTCTAACTGATCAGAGATATTTAAGGAGAGTTATCTGGAATTAATTATTGATGGATAAAAACAGAACAAGGCGCATCTGTAGGGAGTTTAATATTGAGGATTCAGATTAAAACAGAAGACCTAAATCACCTAGAATCTAGGAAGTAACAAACCCTAATTCAAGGTGGAAGCTGCATGCGCATTAGGGCTGGATCATTCTACAGAAAGCCCAAATTACAGACACCTATTTAATGAACAGAAACTCACAGAATTGAGTACGAATTTCAGAAGACCAAATAGGGTGTCTAGTGTTTTTAATAGCAGGTGTTTTCATTGTACCACTTTATGAGCTTTTAAGCAAAAGTGCATTTGTGACTTGATTGAAACTGTGAAGTAAGATCAAGCTGTTTTGTTTGAAGTATGACTTCAATTTCATTAAACTTGTAAACAAAATCACTGTGTGATTGAGGGGGAGTGAGTAGGGTACTCTTATCTAAGTTGTGTCTTAGGTAGAAATTGCATTGGGTAGTTATTAAGTGATAGATTAAACAGGGTGGTTTAAGTCTAGAATTAATATTACTTATAGTGGATTTCCTCCTGGCTTGGTAGCCTCCAGATGTAGGTGTGGTTATACACTGAACTGGGTTAACAAACTTCTGTGTTGTTTACTTTTCTTGCTATTTAAGTTTTGGTTAAATCTGTCAAGTGTTGGGACATCTCTTAGGACATCTCATACCTGATCACATAATTTCAAGTACGTTCGAGTCTAGTGAGATATCATATCATTTATTAAATAAATATTAAAAATATATCTTCCACTTATCCTTTATATAATTTTTCTTGAGCCAATATTTTTCCTTCTTCGTCTTAACACACTTCACTTGAACCAAATTTCTTTATGTTCTTATTTTTTTAGCAAGTCTATGTATAAAATTTTCTTTCTCTTCACTTGAATAAATGATAGAAATATATTTTCCATTTAATTTATATACATTTCGATAATATATTTGATAAATTTAAATATATGAATATCGATATGAGAAAATTTCAATTCCAAATAAATATTTTTTTTTTCGTTTATGGATGAAATGAGAATAACCACAATAAACTTACATACATAACTATGAGATCTCAAATTCGAACTCGATGAAGACATTCATCTAACAATATCGACAATTGAGCATTGAATTAAATATCTGTTAGCATATGTAATGTGAAGTCATAATTGAGAGGCCACCACAATATGTAAAAACACTCCCAAATCAAAATAGAAGACTTTACCCCACCCCCCCACTTAATCCCATACCCCCACAGCAATTTTTTTGACCAAATTGCCCTCATATAAATAGTTATTAAATCAAATTCACTTTCCATTTTTACCATTCGTCCAAAAGTTACAGAGAGAAATTTTTTTTTGTTTTTCGTACGTGTTTACCGGAAGACTACAAGTAAGTCTTCCGGAATGGAAAATTGTGTACCGGAAGAGTTTGTGAAAGTCTTCCGGTACCAGAAGACTTTATGAATGTCTTCCGGAATGGTTTGATTGACTACCGAAAGACTTCATCAAAGTCTTCCGGAATGTTGTTTTTTAAATTGCCTACCGAAAGACTTTGATGAAGTCTTCCGGAATGGTTTTGTGTGTACCGGAAGACTTGAAGAAAGTCTTCCGCAAATTTTTTTTTTTTTTTTTTTTATTAAATAATTGTTTTTTTGTTTTTTTTTCAGTGGTGCGATCACGCGGCAGAGATGGGAGGATTCCAGTGCGATCGATGGGACGGGGCGATACGAGTAAGACACGCGCAGATGATGCTGGTACATCTGCAGCTGCAGCTGACCCTGTGGGGTATCCTGGTGGTCCGTACGATACCAGTATTTTGGTTTCGTACGAGCATCACGTGGCGAGACGTGTATGGTTTGGTGAGGTAAGGAAATTATAATTATTTAGTTTTGAATAATAACCGAAATTATATAATTTGTTTATCTAATTTGTTTAATTTTATTTGATTTCAGGAGAGGGGGGCAAAGAAGGAATTGAAGGTGGCGGGACATGGGTTGAAGTTGACCCAGATGGTTCCACAGCAGCTTCCACCAGAGATTGAGGGTATCATATCTAGATCCGGTTTAGCTTCCTTATAGAGATCGAGTTTGAAGAAGATTGATGCAAACTTGGTTTCTGCATTTGTGGAGAGATGGCATATAGAGACATCTTCATTTCACCTGCCGTTCGGTGAAATGACGATTACTCTAGATGATGTGGCATGTCTGCTTCATTTGCCTATCAGGGGGGTATTCTGGAACCCTCAACCCATCAGTGAGGAGTTAGCCATTGAGTGGGCGGTTGACTATCTTGGAGTGTCATCGAGAGTGGCACTTTTCCAGGTTCGTGAGTGCAGAGGATCGTACTTCAAGATAGAGTGGTTATATGATCGATTCGTAGAGCATCGAGCAGCTTCATCATGGGCATTTGCGACCAGATGTTATTTGATGGTGTTAGTGGGCTGCACCATCTTTGCGGATAAGTCATTTACACTCGTGGAGGCGCGATACTTGGCATTATTTAGGGACCTGGATGCGTTGTCCACCTATAGTTGGGCAACAGCTGCATTGGTGACATTGTATAGGTTTCTTGGAGATGCGTCTATGTTTAGTTGCAAACAACTTGGTGGTTATCCGACTCTCCTACAGGTATATATTTAAATTCAGTTTATTATGTTAAAGTTATATATTTAAATTTAGTTTATTGATTTTCTTATGTTAAAGTTATATATTTAAATTTAGTTTATTGATTTTATTTTAAGTCTAATTTTAATTTTATTATGTTCATTATGTTATATTTAATTATTATGTTATTGTTTTTTTAACAGTGCTGGATTCACGAGTATTTTCCTACACTTGGGAAAAAAGGAGAGAATTGGATACCTGCTCAGAACTGTGGACTCCCGCGAGCGATGAGGTGGACGTACAAACAGGGGGCGTTAAAGGTGGATGAGTTGCGACCCATTATGGATGAGCTGACACCGACTGATGTCATATGGAGGCCGTTCGAGGATCATAGAGTTCATCATCGTTTTGATGAGATTTCTCTATTCAGGGGTTGTTTGAGGTGGGGAGATACTATTGTTCCATACATGTCTGACAGGTGTCTTCGACAGTTTGGATACCGTCAGTCTATTCCACCTGCACCCATTGATCCTAGGATGGCTGGTGATATTGATATTGAGTGGATTAGTTACACCCAGAGCGTTGGACAGGTGATTCGTTCTGCTGCACGGGCGACTATCCCATTTGAGGTAGAGGATGGATACCTTGAGTGGTATTATCGTGTTTCGCATCCTCGATTGGTACCTCCTACCTATAATGAGCCGCCAGTTGCATCTATTCCTGATTACGATGCGGGACCATCTGATCCTGCATGAGGTTCTGTGTCTACCTTGATTCATCGCTACCTTCAGCAGAATGCAGTTGAAGAGGATGATCCACATTTTGCTGATCTGTTTGCAGCTTTACGTATTGCTCGTTCACAGTGATGTATAGTTATGTTTATGTCATATTATTTCTTAGACTTTGTTTCTTAATATATTGACATTTGAACTGATATTTATGTTATATGTTATTTATAGTTTTTCGACAAAATAAAAATGATTACCTGAATCCAATTTATGTTATATGTTATTTAAGTGAAAATAAAAATGAAAAACATAATGAAATTAAAACATATAATATAATTCATGAATAAAAATGAATAACATAGTTTATAATTTATAATGAGTTTGTAATATAGGCGTAAGTTGTTGCCAATGTTGTAGACGCGCAGCAAATCCTACCATCCACGATGTTGCTGCTGGAGAACGAAAGTTCCTCCAATCTGTTGTCACTGGTGGCAATGGAAATCCTTCTTTCATGTTAACCTATATTCAAAATTAAACAATACATTATTTAATGTTACTCAAATAATTTACTAATAATATCAAATTATAACAATGTTTACCTGAATCCAATGATTTGAGTTTACAAATCCAATGCAATAAAATGAGACATTCGGTGAGAATGTAGTTGTCATAGGGAAGAAAGTCAAACATTCGACTCCTAGACAGACAAGTACCACGTTATACCGATTCGCAATCACGTAACCCATATCTGGTAGAGTCAACCATTTATTTATTGGTTGAGAACCACTTCCCTCTATCTTCAAAGAATCTCTCACTTCAGCTAACCGATCAGCAAATAAATTGGCATATAAAGTTGATCTTTCATTATGTATAATTTCCAATTCTAATTCCCGACGAACCATTGGCCAACCATCTTCAGCATAACCCCGCAATGAAGCAATCACTCTAAATCCACAATTACCATCTGACATTACGTTGACAACGTCATCAATAAATGACCTAATATGATAAGGAAATTGAAGGATGAACCGTTTAGATGACTGTGAAGTTTGTGCTAATTTTAACTTCTTTTTCACAGGTTGTGATGGTTGAGATGACTGAGATTTCTTTTTTGAATTTTGTGATGGTTGAGATTGTCGTTGTGAAGATTGTGATGCTTGATCAACATATTCATGATACGAAGGATCCCTGTAAACATCATACCCTTCAGGTTTTTTGTCTTTTTTCTTGACTCCACCTTTTGTCTTTATTTTTTCAGGTGGTGCTAACAAAGAAGTCGTTGTGGGAAATGCAAGTTCATAAACCCTACTATGTAATGCCCTTCTTCCAACAACATCTTGTGACCTATACCTTTTCCATAACTCATCCATTGCAGATTTCATACCCACATCTGATTCCTCATCTAAGTCTTCTTCCAACTTAATTTCCATACTTAGTTTCCTCCAATGTACATGCACAGCCTCAATTGGTATCGGAATACCACTAATTCTATACCCTGCCAACTCACACGCGCAAGGTAATCCATAGGTGGATCTAAGAGTACATCGGCATCTGTCTTTGTTAGTTCCAATATAATCAACTCTATTTAACTCTTCAGCAACGCGCCTCAATGCAGCTCGCGACACTGAAGTACGTAAATATGTGTAAAATGGACTTGAATGGACATGTGCAACTTCATACACACTCTTTTGAAAAGAAGCTCGAATGTTGCTAATTTGTATCTTTAAGTTGTCATTCATGGCCTCCCAACATTTGACCATGTCACCAATACTGTTACCCAACATCTGCTTTAACTTCCAATGAGCAGACTCAACCCTATAATAATACATATTTAAACTAAGTAAGAAAAATACAAAATTCACAAAAAGTATATTTTGGGATCTAAAACAAAACATACCGATTAGTCGTCGTGTTACCCATATGTAGGACTCGATTAATCCATGCGCAAACAAACCTTTGTCTATGTGATGTCAACCATGTGTCGTTCACGTACTCAAAAAATTTAGGACAATCAACACACTCTTGCTCAAGTTCTTTTAAATGTTGTGCATACTCAACCTCATCACTAGCCCATACAACATCCGTCCATAATTTTCCAATTGACTCCTGCTTATCAGGATCCACTAATAGTTTCCTTTTTGCACCAACATTTTTGTTAATGTGAAACTGACATAGCAAATTATTTGTCCTTGGAAACACAGTCTCAATGGCTTTCATCAAAGCAAGATCTCTATCTGTCATCATAACTTGTGGAAATAAATCTTTCTTCACAAACAATTTTTTAAGCTTATCTAACACCCAACAAAAAGTCTCAGTCTGCTCAGACTCAATATACGCAAATGCGACAGCAAAAGTCAACTCGGTAGATGTCATGCCAACAATTTCAAACAAAGGTTGTCTGTATTTGTTTGTCTTATAAGTGCTATCCATAACTAACACAATAGGAAACATATTCAACAACTTAACTGAATCTGGATGTGCCCAAAATATATCTTTAATAACTTCAGAGTCATCTCTTTTTCTACTCCAATAAACATAACCTGCAGCCTCGATAAGCTTAAACAAATGTTGTATCTCACTTCTAGGACCTCTTATCTTTTTTTCCATCATACTCTTTTGCTTGTATATTTGTGTGATACGAGTGACACAATCTGGATCTCGCTCGTACAAGGAATGCAATATATTTCTGGGTGCAACCTTTCTCTTTGTTAAATCAGCAACATGTTGCTTCTGATCCGCTGTCAACCTACCAACAAATGAGTGACCTTCTAATCTATCGGGTAAATCATGGTTATGAACGCCACATTTAAAATCAATCTTCCATCCAGATCCATCTTTTGTCGGAATCGACCTGATCTTAAATGGACATCCACATTTTTTCGTCGCACTTTCTATTCCACTACGAATATCCTTGTATTTCCCACCTTTATCGCAACCAAATATTATTTTGTTCTTTCTTCCTCTCTTGCCTGTTTGTGTATCTGAACGAGTGATGACGACCGTCACTTTATTTCGTAATCCGGTGTCTTTGACCCATCTTATCACCTCTTCTCGTGTACCAAATCTCTCTGTCGTTGTAAATACATCTGATGTATTCACACATATCGGTTCTTTTTCGTTTAAAGGTACTGCACCTACAAAATAAAAATATTTTTTAAAAAAATGAATTAAAAAAACTTAAATAATAAAAAAAAAAAATCAAACCGGAAGACTTTATGAAAGTCTTCCGGTATTGTACTCTTACAATACCGGAACACTTACATAAAGTCTTCCGGTACACATATTCATTGCTACCGGAAGAGTTAATAAAAGTCTTCTGTACCGGAACACTTTTATTAAGTCTTCCGGTGTACAAACATCACAATACCTTCCGTACCGGAACACTTTTATTAAGTCTTCCGGTGTACAAACATCACAATACCGGAAGACTTACATAAAGTCTTCCGGTATGTTAATTTACGTACCGGAACTCATCCCCAAAGTCTTCCGGAACGTATATTTTTGGACAAATTTTTACTTTAATCTGACGGTCTGACACAAATGATAAAAAAAAATAATAATAAAATAATAATATAATAAAATATTTTAAGGTTAAAATGGGCATTTTTTAAAAATTGTGGGGTACAGGTATAAGGGGATGTGGGGTAAAGTCTTCATCAAAATACATTTAAGATGTAACTTTTGGATAACCAGAGCCCACATGGCTATATCATCAAGGCAATAAATAGTATCCATTTATAGTTCAAAGAATGGCCAAATTTACATATTAGACTTTACATTGTTTCATAGTTCATATCCACAAAAATCAAAACCGAAATGTCTCGGCAAAATATTATGACAAGAAAATTTGAGTAACATGTGTTCCTACAAAAAGAAAATTTTGACCCACCCAAACCCGGTTTTGAATCTGGGTAAAAATCCATGCAAACCGACCCGGATGAATTTAGTTAGAAACTCCATAAAAAGGAATCGTGAATTATCAACTCATCCATATTCTCTTGTTCATAATCAAAATTTGTGAACTCCGGCACGTAGAACTCGCCACAAAAATCATCAAACCCCGGAAACATAGTGTAACCCGACCCGGTGTCTGAAAACAAATCACTAAACAACCCGCTATCCATTATGTCACTCTCCGTTTGAACAGAGACATCCGAGAGAGCAGGAGATGGCAACTCCATAGGCAACAATGGAGTGATTGGTGTCCCCACGGAAGAAGACGGTATTTGATCCGGAGTATTATCGGGTCGACCCGAATACTCATTACGGGGCTCCGAATTGGCAAAACGGGCGGCGGCTGCTTGAATCTTAGAATGGGTCATGCACCTTCCTCCGGCAATATCAGGAATATTATTTGGGAAATTAAACTTTGCACTACTGCCACGTAAGCAGAACATAGCCGCGTCAAATGCACGCGCCGCTTTTTCTGCGGAGTCATAAGAGCCTAACCATATTCTTTGACGGCTGTTTGGTAATCTAATTTCCGACACATATTTTCCCCACTTCCTCTTCCTCACTCCTCGGAACAATGCATCACTTCGTTCCGCCGCAGGTTTCTCCACATTCGTTTTCACCATGTTCACTTTTTTGTGGTTTCTGAGAAAGTAACTATAGAAACACTTTAAATGTAATCTCAATTGTTGTTATGATTTTGTGTTGTTAGAATCGAGAGGTGTATTTTTTAAGCGGAGTATGATTTCTGTTGTCGTATGATGTTTTGTTTTGAGAGTAGGGTTTTGCGGCTGAATATATATAGGTTGCATAAGTGAAGCGAGTGATGAAAATTGACTAATTATGGATAGTCAACACAGTTCGAAGCGCGTGTAGGATAAGGAGAGAAGTGATTAAGTTCACTACGCGGCCATGGAGACAAGAATCGCAAGGTTTGGACCACGTTTTGTCATTTATAATTTATAATAATATAATAATAATAGTCCACGTGAACATATCTATCTATATAAAGTGAAAGACAGTTGATTGTGATGGCATGTGCCTATTCGGCTTTAAATCACAAAAACGACAATGTTGGATCACTCTCACTTTTCACTAAATTATTAGTAACAAACTCATATAGAATAAATTCATACGGTTCGTTTAAAATGATAAAATAAAAAATAAATAAAAAGAATATATATATATATATATATATATATATATATATATATATATATATATATATATATATATATATATATATATATATATATATATATATATATATATATATATATATATATATATATATATATATATATATATAATCAAAAGATGAAAAAGAACCACCACAAAAATATTATAAAGAAAAATATGTAGTTACAGAGACAAAAATAAGGGAGATCGAACCAAAATCCCTTAATGGCAAACTCAATAAAAAGAGAAACCTATGAAGTTCCTTGCAAAATCCATAAACAGATCCTTATGAACTACATCCCACCAAGTAAAATCATTTACATCTAAACCTAAGTTAGCAAGCTTGTCAGCGCAATAATTATCTTCCCTAAAGATATGGGTAACCAAAGAATTAATGGATCTAGTATGATGTAACACGTTCTTCCACTTGTTCCGAATGCTCCAAGGAACAAAGAAGGCTCTGTGAAAGCAAGAACAACCAATTTTGAATCGGATTCCAACCAGAGATAATTCCAATTTTTCTCTTTTGCAATCTCAATAGCCACTATAACAGCTGTGAGCTCGGCTATAAAAGCTATCCCTATCCCGATATTTATCGAAAAACTACTAAGATGATTGTCACTAGGATCCCTGTAAATACCACCACAAGCAGCAACACCCAGAACACCAACCAAAACTCCATCGATATTACATTTAATCCAGTTCAAAATAGGGGATGCCAGAGAAACTCTTTCACAATACAAGATTTAGGAGGATTCAACTTCACATTAAAATTCTTAAGAACATTGAAGTCCAACAATATAGAATAAATTCATGATATAATTTGTATAAATTGAAATTAGGAATGAATTATGTTTAGGTTTTATATAATTGGTAATGTTCGATGTTATAATTGTATTCTGTGTAATAGCATTTAAAGTAATATTTATGCTTGTTTTCTTGACGGAAGCTAGAGGGTTGTGTCTCGTGTAATTTTATGAACTATTTCAATCACATTTTTAAGATAAAAAATTATTTAAATATTATATAAGATTATTAAAAATAAATTTATATTTAATATATTAAGTGTGACATTCTAAAATAGTTTTAAGACCATTGAAATATTTTTTAAGATCATTGAAATTTTTATAAAAGTAATCTTTTTGTAATATTCATAAGAATAAAATATTTTTAACACCATTTTTTTATTTGTTTGTTTTCTATATTCGAGACTGAAGAGAGTATATTTGTTTTATTGATGAAATTAAACGAGTTGTGTTCCGTACACCTTTATGAACTATTTAAATTATTTTTTTAAAATAATATTTAAATATTATATAAAAATAATTAAAAATAAATTTAAATTTGACTTATTAATTATAAAACATTTAAATTTTAAAATAAATTATATTTCACACTTAATTCATATTCATATGCATTTAAACATAAATGTTACTCATAAAAAAATCATTACCACCTTATGTGTGCATCACCTAAACTTTAAGCCTCCTCCCAAAGTTATTTTTGAGCTTTCCCAATGTACAGTTGTATTTCTATGTCTGCATTCATCGAGTTTTTCAACCAACCAAAGAATTGTTGATCATATGCTTGCCAATCCTCATATTCACGATTCATTTTCCTGCTACTGTGTGCACTTATGATGAATTCATCAAGACACTTATTTGTCCCTAGCTTTGTATCCATCTAGACACTTTTTTAATATACAAATTTTAAGAGTTTTTTTACCAAGTTGTTGTCATTTAATTCTATAATATTATTAAATTTAACATTATTTAACACAAATCCACATTATTTAATAGTATTATGAAAGAAGTGCAAACAGAAATATTTATAATTGTGATAAATCTCACAGGAGGGATCTTTTGAAGATAAGTTACAACTTATAATAGTAAAAGAGGATTTTTTACACCGTGGATGAGGTCCCCAAAGAAAAGATACTCTACTTAAGAAAATTTCACAGCATGAGACTATTTACCATATCTATGTCCCAAATAAGGTAGCATACACTACATCTCATGCTGGAATGTGATAATAGGAAGTGCAACTCATCAAGGAAATAATATACCACATGTTAAAACACACTTTGTAGAGGAAAATCAAACTCATTCAATGCACTTAATATTGCAATATTAGTCGCAAAATAATTGAAAGTGATGGTAACATTTGTTTTGTTTACATAAAGATTGCAACATTTTCCCAGTCCATTAGCATTGTAGTTACTGTTGTAAACACTGATAGTTCAACTTCATCATCATTAATCTGAAAGAGAGTTGCAATGTCTGAGTTATGCTAGGTAAAATGAAAATCTAAAACATACATAGTAAAGTCCCACTAACCTGAAGCGTGTTCTTATCAGCACAGTCGCAGTTGCCGCATGAGCTTGACATGTTTGTTATCTACTAATGTCATAGGCTGGTTAGAAGCTCTTCTATCTTCCTCTTCCAGTCCATTGACATGAAGTGATCGATCTTATTCAATTAATTTATCTACTTTGATTATAAATTTGTGATAATCATCGGATCACACACTTGTATTTAAAATAGTGTAACAATAAATACATTGAATCTTTATGAATAAACACTAACCTATGAAGTTTTATAATAGTAGAAATATAAACAATCAATATAGGAAGTTTGTAAGGAATATCTATATATTCTTGATCCTAACACTCTCAAACAAAAAGTGACAATTATAGGGTGGCATCGGTATGCTTGGATGAAGGGAAAGACCATTTAACTCTCATCCTAGAAAAAAGAGACAAAAAAAAAATAAAACTATCTCTCTGTCTCTGGAGGTACTATAAGAATCAGGAGTTTCAGCTCAAACTCTAAAGCCTTGTTGATAAATTTGTTAGACAAAGTTGTTTTAACCCTAAAAAGGGTATTAAGACCCATGATCTGTAAAAGAAGCAGCCGATTAAAATGGTGAAATAAAAAAAATATGTGAATTGACCATCTAGGATATTGATGCATATCTCAACCATGCAATTGACAAACTCTTACCAATTGTGAAGGAAACCCCTTTCGCCGGATAGACATCCAATCTCTAATCATAAATTAAAATCATTCTGTAAGCAAATCAAAACAACATCTTGGTAAATAGATTAAAAAAATTAGAGTTAATTATATGAAACTCCCTGTCATTAGGGTGATATTTGTTACTTCCTCTGATGTTTTTTTTTATAATAAAGTCCCCCTTATAAAATCCAAAACCATCTTTTACCACCCCTTTTACCACACATGCTGAATAGGCCTGAATTATTTGGTTATGTGATGCTGATTGTGTAATTTACCACACCCTTTTACATTTTACCACATGAGTTATTTGGAATGGTACCTCACCTTTCCTCTCTTCTCAATTTTATGTATGGTTTTGTGTGATTCAATTTTGTGCAGATTCGATTTTAAATCACGGTTTGCTTCGGATTTCAGACCTGTTCTTCTCTCGTCCCGGCTTTGTGTATGGTTTGATTCTGTTTTGGTGTTTGTGTGTAGTTCTGTTTTGGTGTTTTTGCAGGATTTGAAGGTTGTTTCGTGGTGATGAGCAGAATTGTAATACCCCGTATTTTAATAGAATGCTTTGGATAATATTAATTAAATTTAATAGGGTTCCGGTGTGCTCTGAGAGTTTCATTTAAAATAATTAGAGCAACTGACGAACCTAAATTAATTAATTAAGTATTATCTGACTCAGAGGTTTTATTAAATATTCGACCCAGAGACATTTTTGGATACTTTCAAGCTGAGCCAGATAATGTTACTAACTAATGAATATAATTGTTTGGTTATAAAAGAGAAAGAAAGAAAAGAAAGTTGGAAAGAAAAGGAAAGGAAGGGAAAAGAAGAAGAAAAGAGAAGAGAAGAAGAGGGAGAAAACCTAAGAAGGAGAAAGCTTGGATTGTCGCCGTTTCTTCATCAAATCTTCATCTTCATCAAACTCCCCGTTGTTGTAGAGGTGGGTTCATAGCTAGACACTTTTCTTTTTGGTTTGGATAAAATTTCTAGGGTTTATGAGTTTTAGGTTAATGTTGTGAAAATTCTAGAATCGGTAGTTTAATCGGTTAGAAATCGATATAAATGCTAGTGTATGTTGCCTATAGGTATAGGAACATGTTTGATATGTTGTTTTGATGTTTGAAAGAGTTTGGTTGGAAATTTTGAGCTTACTGTCATAATTTTCACGTATTTGTTGCTGTCTGGTTTGGTTAACCGGTTAACGAATTGGTTAGCCGGTTAACGCATTCAAAGTTTGCGCAGTGGACTCTGGTTTGGTTTGGTTAACCGGTTAACACTGTAAGTATGGGAGAAAAATGTTTTATTTTTCAAACTTTAAAAATTCATATCTTTTTACTCAGTTATCCGATTTAAGTGTTCTTTATATCGATGGAAAGCTAAAATTATGTACTTTCACATGATGCCGAAAAATATTATTTTCACCTGACTTTTACCCGACTTTTCCGATAAACCATAATTATGTAAAATTAAGGAATTGAAGTATTAATCTATTGAGGAAAGTATGTCTAATCATGAGGATTGATTGAGAGTAGAGGCATGAGATTATTGTGAGAATTGCTTAATAGTGGTAATTAAACTAAAATGTTAGAATTATGTAAGTGAAAACTATATAATTTAAAGGTAACAAGAATATTGAAAGAGTGAGGAAACTTTACCTTAAACCGATAGTATGACCTAACATGGTGACTAGGGTTTGTGAGATGGTATAACCTGAGAGGTAAGTAGAATTACCCTAGGTGGATACAAATGTTTTAGAGACATGACAATGCTTATGCGCCGAAACTCGGATAATATCTTTGGGTTAGGTAGTTGTGATAACTGGAAGTTTGCTTCCTTCGCGTTATGATCCTAATTTAATTATATGTGGCTTGTGTCAATATAATTAATATATGGATCTAAATCCCTTAATGAATGAACGTGACCCGTGCTCTTCCTAGTGTGGTTGGGCGGGGAAAGTATCCATTAGGATAAGTAACGAGTGACCTGTGCTCGTCCTTGTGTGACTGGGCGGGGAAAGTTAATTTGTTGTGAGGTACCGTGGCCCGTACTCGTCCTTGTGTGGCAGGGCGGGGAAAGGACCTTTGTTGGATAATGAGTGACCCGTACTCGTCCTTGTGTGGCTGGGCGGGGAAAGTTATCCATAGGTAGATAATGAGTGACCCGTGTTCGTCCTTGTGTTGTTGAGCGGGGAAAGTTATCTACACGTCGAGGATTGAGTGACCCGTACTCGTCTGTTATGGTTGGGCGAGGAAAGATGCCTCGAAACACCTTGTGTGTGCTCCGTTGTATTACTTTGATGTCTCTAGTATGTGAACTCGAAGTCTAGGTCTTCCCCGACTTGAGTGATGTTTAGATTGAACCTTTAGAGCCGATAGAACTCTAAGATAGGGAACCCACTAAGATGTTGTTATCTCACCCCACTATTGTTGTTGCTTTTCAGGTTTCTTTTGCAGGTTTGATTTACAAGTGGAGCTATGCTCGGGATGTTTCAAGAGAAGTATGAATTTAGTCTTCCGCTGTGTATTTCAATATCTTTGTATAATAATGGATATTGTATTTGATCTTAGTATTTTATTTTTAGAATAATTTCCATGTCTTGTACCATTGTTGTTAGATAGAATTGGTCAAGAATGTGAATTATGCTATTAGGCACTTATGATGGTGTCAGTACCAAAAATAACTCTTGTATGATATTATTCTAGATATATATTATATAGGTGTTACAGTTGGTATTAGAGCAGGTCGTATCCTCGACCTAGCCTTGAAACACCATAAGTAAATCTTTCATGCCTCTTAAGTGTGTCTTGCCGGCGTGGTTCTTAATATCATATTATGTAGTATTGAGCCTGATCAACTTAATGCCATGTATGTGATAACACTAAATTTCCCCGTATTTCTGACTCCGATTTCGCATGAATTCTAGGTCTTTATTACTATTTTGTTATGTTATTACTTTGTTTTTCGTTATTTTCAGGTTCTTAATGTAATCGGGGCCTCAATCGAGAAAAGGAGCGAAAAAGGAGCTGAAAAGAATAAAAATCAAGAAATTCAGCATTTTGCACTTACGACACCCACTGTGGCTGGCGCCATGGGGTCAGCCATGACGTGGCCACATCTCAAGACCACTCCACAATGGCCATATGCCCACGATCCCCACTTTCTCCACCATTATACACCCATGGCGGGCGCCATGAGCCTGTGGCGGGCGCCACGAGGCAAAAGTAATTTCCCTCCACTTTTTAGTGGAGGGGGCATCCTAGTCTTTTCCCATTTAAAGTTTGCATATAAATAGGACTTTAGAATTTCGTTTTTATCATCCAAACTTAGAATCTCTTAGGAATATATCAGTTTTAAAGTAGTAATCACTTCACATCGGGGTGTTACTACAATCGAGTGATCGAGTCTGTATACGTCTGTGTGATCGAGTCTTGGAGCACTCTGGGAGGAAGTTAATCCTGCCGCCATTTTAATTTCAGTTCGTATTTTATTTTTCCGCACTCGCTTTATTTTATTTACTTTCCGCATTGCCTTACTTTATTTATTTCCTGCACTCGCTTTACTTTATTTATTTCTCACACTCGCTTTACTTTCGTTTATTTCTCGCACTTGCTTTACTTTCTTTATTTCTCACACTCGCACTACTTTAATTTACTTTCCGCACTCGCACTACTTACTTTTATTTTCCGCACTCGCACTAAATAATTTTATGAAAAATATTAAAATGAACATTTACTTTACCATGTCTAACTAAATTTACAAAGGTTAGAATGTAAGGATCATAATTGAACCGGTAGTCCGTACAACTGTTCGTAGAAACGCTTAAGGGCTATTTTAACTTTCAATGTAAGTTTCATGTTCTTTAAAGTCCCGTTGGGTAAGATCGAAAGCCGTCCAACGCCTATTTAACTTAATTGTTTTAACTATTTCAAAAATAGCCAAAAACGCTTTGTCTAGTTCATTAGGAGTTTTTAGATTAAAAAGAAAAGAGATTTTAAAACCATTTTCGGACGCGTTAAGAAGTTTAGAGCCTGGTTCGTGAGAACCTCTTTTTGCTAGAAAGTCCAGGTCAAAATACTTTTCAACTTAGTTAAGATACTATATTTCTTAAAAATATGTTTACTACTCTAATGCAGTATGCACCTTTTTATCTGTGACAATAGGAGAGTTTGATTAGGGAGTACAACTCGGTTCTGAATACGTGAAAGCGACAGTTCCCGTTAAATTAGTTCTTTTCAAAGTAGAAAACATTGCACATAAGTAGTTCTATTAACAAGTACTTGATTATCAATTGATTATGTGAATTGCATTCGAACTTGTCTTTATCGATTAATTAAATTTACTATTTTATTTATCATTGTGCACTCTTTAAAACCACTATTTTCAATTGCCTTAGATACACACCATAACAACAAATAACAATAGATTGACACTTGGTCTCTGTGGATTCGACAATCTTTTATATTACTCTGACGTGTTCGTACACTTGCGAAAAACACGCATCAAGTTTTTGGCGCCGTTGCCAGGGACCAATTTCATCAAATTTCATACTCTGTAGTTATACTGTTTAGACTAAGGTTGTTACCTACCAGTCAATGCGAAAGACTCACAGTGCCGGAAGCTTAGTAGACCCTCTAGCTGAACCTGAACGTTACGCTCGCACACATTTATTTTTCCATAGAATTAGGAGAGCTATGGCCGAAGATCAAAACCGAAGATCTCTTAAGGACTTCGCCCAACCATCAAACGAGGAACCTAGTTCCAGTATAGTAAACCCCGTTATCCCAACTAATAATTTTGAACTTAAACCATCCCTGCTGCAATTAGTACAACAAATACAATTTGCAGGTCTTGCTACCAAGAACCCAAATCAACATTTAAAAAACTTTCTCCAGTTAGCAGACACCTTTAAAACCAATGGAGCTCCTCCTGAGGCGATACACTTAAGATTATTTCCTTTTTCCCTCAGAGATAAGGCTCTATCATGGTTAGATTCCATTCCATCCAATTCCATAACAACTTGGGAAGACCTTAGAAAAGTATTCCTTACTAGATATTTTCCCATGATTAAGACCGCTGTTCTTCGAAACCAAATAACTAGATTTACCCAAAACCAAGGAGAATCGTTGTTCGAAGCATGGGAGAGATATAAAGAGCTATTAAGAGCATGCCCACATCATGGTTTAGAGAACTGGCTAATCATTCAAACCTTCTATAATGGACTTCATTATAACACTAAGATGACCATCGACGCTGCCGCTGGTGGCGCACTGATGAACAAACCATACCCTGAAGCTAGTACCCTTATCGAAGATATGGCACAAAACCATCAATCATGGGGAGTAGAAAGAGCGACAGTGGAAAAGAAGGAGGCCCAAGGAGGAATACATGAGTTAAGCTCTATAGACATGATGCAAGCTAAAATGGACACATTGGCCCTTAGAGTCGAACATATGTGTACAACCCCGAATATTGTAGCCGCAGTTTCATCGAATTGTGTGATATGTGGGACGCAAGGACACCAATCCGCAGAATGCAATTTGTTAAATGAGACTAGCTCTGAACAAGTGAACTACACCCAAGGGAACCCATTTTCAAACACCTACAACCCAGGGAGGAGGAATCACCCAAACTTCTCATATAAAAATAATAACCCTATCCAAAATACTGCACCTCCGAGACAACAAGGTTACCAAGCCCCGAGAACAAATCAACCTATGCAACTTGTACCACCAAAACCGAGCCTTGAGAAAATTATGGAAAATTTTATCACTGCTCAGACACAACAAAACAAAGAGTTCATGAACCAAAACGTCCATGTTAACAAAATAATTACCCAGTTAGGAACCAAGGTTGACCAAATAATTACTCACAATAAGATGCTTGAAACCCAGATCTCTCAGGTAGCTTTAAACCAAGCCCCTCAGACTACACCTGGAGGACAATTCCCTGGACAACCTCAACAGAACCCGAAAGGGCAAGCAAATGCCATTACTCTATGAAGTGGAACTGCTTATAAGGAACCCTTAAACCCAAGATTGAGTGAGCCCAAAACTTCTGAGAGAAATAAAGAAAAGGAACCAGAGGAGTCTGAAAACCAAGAAAGTCAAGAAAAAGGAGAAGAACCTAAAAACAAAACCTATGTACCACCGCCGCCATACAAACCAACAATACCATACCCGCAAAGACTAAAGCAAACCCAGATCAATAACCAGTATCAAAAATTCGTTAAGGTTATAGAAAAACTTCACGTAGAAATCCCCTTTACAGAAGCCATCACCCAAATACCTTCTTACGCAAAGTTTCTCAAAGACATACTTACAAATAAACGTAGACTTGAAGATCTGAAACCCGTGGAATGTAATTCTATTTCCAAGAATAAGTTAGCAAAGAAAGATAAAGATCCCGAAAATTTTTCCATTCCTTGTATTTTGGGGAATCACGTCATCGAAAAAGCTTTTCTAGACTTAGGAGCTAGTGTGAGCTTAATGCCTTTAGCAGTTTGTGAAAGATTAAACTTAGGAGAATTACAACCTACTAAGGCGTCACTTCAATTAGCCGATAGATCCGTTAAATACCCTATAGGCATACTTGAAGACGTCCCAGTTAGGATAGGTCAGCTGTTTATACCTACTGATTTTGTTGTCATGGACATTAAAGAAGATGACGACATACCAATCCTCCTAGGTAGACTGTTCTTATCAACCGCTGGAGCCATAATAGATGTTAAAAAAGGGAAACTAACCTTTGAGGTAGGTAACGAGAAGATACAATATGTACTCTCGAAATTTCTTATGGCACCTGTAATAGGAGATGCTTGTTATGCCTTAGATATCATTGATGAATGCATTAGGGAATTAGAACAGGAAGAAGAAACTGAATCAATAAAATTGCCATCGACTCTTATTTGGGAAGATGACAGTTATAAAAAACCCTACATTGATGATAATCTTCACGAATGTTTATCACTTACACCAGATCATATGCCTTGCCCTATGAAACCAACCGTAAAACTTAAGGAACTGCCTAATGTCGCTCCCCGAACTTTTGTCCCGGTGCAAACGCGAACTATCGGCGAGAACGGTCGGATGGTGAAGATTGAGGTTGAATAGAGTCGCCATGTAGGCATTTTTATCCCGAAGGAAAGGTAATGCTGCATAAACCTAGAAAGATACGGATAAGACGGTTGTGAACCAAAGAGACTGGGTAAGGGGTTGGTTACGACCTGGGAAGGTATTAGCACCCAGATTGTCCGTCATACTCAACGGGATCCACGCTTACCTGATTGTGCTTTAAAAAGGGGGGAGTGTACATGCTAAAAGTGTATAAAAGATATGGATGTACAAAGTGACAGTGCAAAAAGAACAGGAGTTCAAACTGAGGCTAAGAAAAGAAAGCTAGAAAGAGAAGAGGGGGGAGACCTGGGGACTTTTGTTCGATAACCGTTAAGTTATGCCTATGTATCCTCTCGTGCAATGAGGAAGTCAGAACATCGTAGTTCGACTCAAAGAGACTTGGTGTTTTGGTTGGAACTGCTTGCTTGTCTATGCTCAAGTGTATGACTTGTCTGGCTCGAATGATGACTGTCTTGCATTAGACGGAGGAAGCGAGCTCTCATTTTCAGAGTGAGTGTAATGAGAAAAGAATCCCGGAGGAGAAGTTTATTGTTTGTTTTTGTGTTTTCAGTTTTTTATTGTTTTTGGTGTTTTGCATAGGATAATGAGCTTAAGCCTTAATCAAGGATTGTAAACTCATTATATCACCCCTGATTAGGGATAATGAGCATACTTAAGTATGAGAGGAATATCCCAACTTAATTACCCTAATGATATGGGATTAAGATCATTAACCTACTTGTAATTATCAAGTGTTTTTTTTGGATTTTTGTTTTGTGTTAAGTAATGAGTTTAATCTCTAATCATGGATTAGTGAACTCATTACACCATCCTAAGAGAAGGATGATAGATGAGGACACTTAAGATGAGGAAGATACCTCAACTTAATCCATGGTCAGAGATTAAAATCATTATATAACAAACCTTTATTAAAGTGGATTTTAATTAGATATTAGATTAAGAAGTGAATTTTATGTTTGTAAGTCTAAACCTGAGGGGGACTTGTCCATTAAACACTAGGGTTAGTCCCTCTGACCCAGAGGAAGAGATGTAACCCTAATATAAGGCCCAAGTTACAAGCTTAAGTCTTGATAATTATTAGGTGTTTTGATTAAGAGGTGAAAACAACTTAAAGGTTTAACACTAAGTATTAAAGTTATACACTCCATCCTAAGATAAGGAAGGATACATGCATAACCCTAATTCAGAGTCTTAAAACTTTAACTGTTTAGCCATTGTTATTGAGGTGAGAAAGAGAGACTCAAGGAGACTCAAAAGGTGAAAAACTAGGGGAGACTATTTACAACCCTAAAGTTATCACGCTTAGATGTTCCTATGGTTTGTGAGGCTTAAAGAGAAATCTTCAGATGACCACCAAGGAAGAAACAGATGAAAGAGAAAGAGAGAGAAAGATAGGTTACTTACTTCCTGAAGAAGTTAAGTAACCTAGGAGTGGGAGAGAAACAAACATAAGTGAATCAAATTCACTTCAAAAACAAATAAATAAGAGGGTGAGAAGAGATTGGATGTGGATGCATATCCACATCCTAATTAACTTACCATATACACCTGAAAAGTTAGTATGTACATACACAAAGCCCATGATCAAAATCAGAAGCAAATCACATGATAAAAAATTGAAATTGCATCCAAACAAACCCTAAACCTACATGAGAACACCCTCCAAAGGTGGAGGTCTAAAGCTAAACCAAAGTCAAGTTATGGTTTCCCTAAGTTTGGCTAGGGTTTTGGACACTTTGCAAAGAAAAAGTAAAAAAAATTGAAAATGTAAAGCAAAAATACACCAAAAGTATCTTAGATAATAGATACAAAGTGTGAAATATTGCAAAAAGAAACAAGTACAAACTCATTTTGGTTAGGCAAAAATGAATTTTTGAATTAGGGTTACGAAAAAGGGGATTTTCAAAATCCTAATTCATGTTTAATTGTCAAAACATGATAAAGCCCTAAAATAAAGTTGTGAAATGAGTTTGTAAATTGATCTTAATGTTCAAAGAGGTTCTCTGATTTTTTTGGTGATTTTTAAATACCTAAGAGTATTTTTAATTAATTAAAAATGAATTAATTAATTAAAAATAAAATTAAATGATTTAAAAATAATTTTTTAATACAAAAAAATAAAAATAAAAATGTTTTTGGGTTTTTAAAATTAATTAGAGTGGAAGTGTAAAAAATCAGAATTTTTGAAAGTGTTTTGCTATTTTTAATAAATAAAAGAAAACAAAATGAAAAGTAATTAAAATGGAAGGCTCAGATTGTGTGGAAGAAAGATCAAGGGCTGAGGGCGCAAGTCAGCTTGACTGGGAATATGCTCACCCTAGGGTCCAAGTTTAAATCTCCTAAACGCGTGCAATCCAATGTCTCACATTAAATCTGACTAAATTAATTATGTTTTAATTAATTAAAATGAAATTAGGGCTAATGAATTATCTGGACCGTCCAATCCTTAAACTAATCAGAATCTAATGGCTCTCATTAAATCTGGAACCCTAAACCTAATTAACCCTAATTATTTTCAGATGACCAGAACAATGCTTCAGTCATCTTCTCCGGCGAGTCTCAACACACAACTTCTTCCCCAGGCTATCCCAAGACCTCTAACCTGCCCAGAATCCATCCCCACACTCCAAGGAACTCAAATCAATCATCAAACACAATTTATAACACTTGAATCAAGAGAATCAAAGCAAAAATCAAAACACGGGTAAACTTTCAGAACAACATAAAATGATCATTTCTTGCTCATTTTCAAATCTAAACATATCTAGATGATCAATGCAACATGTAGATTCATTTTGTAACAAGAAAATGAAGTTCTGAGAAAAAAGTTCTTGAGCTATACCTGAGCTGGAGATATTCAAAGATGAGCTTTCTGAGCCTTTCCTTTGCGCAAACCAGCACCACTGGCCCCCCTTGTTCTAATTGCAAGCTTGAATGGAGTTTAAATTGGCTATTTTGCGAGCTTCAGTTCTGGTGTATCAAAAAATGAGGTTCTTGTGTGTTGTGTTTCAGGCCATTGTAAGGGGTGGGTTTTGTTCCTTAGGTGAAGTGTGACTTGTTGGTGAAAGAATTTTTGGATTTGGGTGGCTGAGGACTGAGATTCGAAGAGGGAAAGTTCTTGGCCAAATTTTGCAATCTGATGGTGTGTGTCCTTTCAAGGCTTGAAGCTTGATCTTTTATGCTCCTTAGGGTTTGTATAAACAAATGAGACTGGTCAGAAGAGCAGATATCCACTATGGGATTGGCATGGCTCAATTGGCCAAAAAGTCAAAAGTTATGTACTTGAGGTATGGGCCATGGCAGAACTGATTTGAGGGCTTGAGCTGCTTCAGCTGGCTTCAAGGAGAACCCTAGGATCAATTGTGGTGAGTTGTGATTCCTGGAGCACAAGTTTGAAGTGATTTTGCAAATTTCCAACTTTGTGAAGTTTGTGAAAATTGGCCATGAAATGCCTTGGTTCTTGGCTGGATCTTGGTATATAGATGTTGCTTATCATTGTTATGATGTGTATGAGTGAAACATAGGTCATTAGAAGGCTGGAAAATCCATTTTGCACATTTCCCTCTTTGACATGAACTTGAAAATTACAAGAAATTTTGCCAACTTTGATCCATCATATCTTGAGTTCTAGGATGAATCAAGATGAGTTATTGTACTTTTTAGAAAGGGGAAGATCCAATCTACAACTTTCATGTTCGAAAAAAATTATTTGAAGCCTTTTTGATCAAGAAAGAGGAGGTTGAAAATCTTTCCCAAAATGGAAAGTTTTCATTTCAAGTCATGTCCAAAAATGACAACTTTTGCAATGGCTCAAAATTCTTGAATCTTGTGATCTTTCAAGCATTCCTAAGACCAAATAAAGGTCATAGGACCTCAAATTGATGATGATGACCCTTTGGAACCCTTGTTGGAGGCCTTAGATGCCATAATCCTGACTTTTCTTGCACAACATGCTACCATTTGATCAGATGACTTCCACATTGAATTTTTTCATCAAACTTCATCCACACACTCCTTATATCATATAAAGACCATTTGAATCAAGAATGACCAAAAATATTTGGTTGTAAGGGCCTCAAACCCAAAACCCTAATTTTAGGTCATCTGTGTAGGAGCCCTAAGCCCACCTGGGTGGCTCTGCAATCTCTTGTGATTTTTTGACTTCCAAGAACCCTTGGGGGGTACAATATGACCTTAGATTACTCAAGGATCTTCTTGTCATGCTTCATGGCCTCTGAGATACCTCATACTCTCTTCAAGATTCATCTGATCACAAACCCTAATTGTGCAGAGATGCAATGAGAGGTTAAAGGTGAATATGCAATGTAAGATGTAGTGATATGCTATGTGCTATGTGGGATCATAAGCCAAAGTATAAGAAAGTGAGAGGGAAAATTTGGTGTGTTTACAGCTGCCCCTATTCAAGCGTGAGTTAGCTGTGCAGGATGTAAGCGCCAGGCTTAGCAGGCAAACAAGATAACTTGTGGTTGAATACCAAGACAGTCCAAAATTTGCGCTCTCTCTTATAAGAAGAAAAGGGATATAAATTGTTATTCGCAAAACAAGACGATGTAGAGTGAACATCAAATGATAGCGATGGAGGACGACCATCGAGCAGAGGACGACTGCTAGGGGTTAAAAGGTGAGAAATGCACTGACGGGGACGACCATCAGGCTAAAGAATAAAGAATCCACGACGGGGACGACCATCGGGTAAATAATAAATGAAATAATAATGAGGGACGATCATCATAAGGTGATGGACGATCACCTAGCAGGGGATGGCTGCTGAAATATATCACGACATAAGACTAATGTCGGATAGAAAGATCAACGATGGGGACGACCATCAGATAAATGATGAGGGACGATCATCATAAGGTGAAGGACGATCACCTGGCAGGGTACGGCTGCTGAAAATATCACGACATAAGACAAATGTCGGATAGAAAGATCAACGATGGGGATGACCATCAGATAAATGATGAGGGACAATCATCATAAGGTGAAGGACGATCATCTGGCAGGGGACGACTGCTAAAAATATCACGACATAGGACGAATGTCAGATAGAAAGATCAACGATGGGACGGCCATCAGATAAATGATGAGGGACGATCATTATAAGGTGAAGGACGATCACCTAGCAGGGGACGACTGCTGAAATATATCACGACATAGGACGAATGGCGGATAGAAAGATCAACGATGGGGACGGCCATCAGATAAATGATGAGGGACAGTTATCATAAGGTGAAGGACGATCACCTGGCAGGGTATGACTGCTGAAAATATCACGAGATAGGACGAATGCCGGATAGAAAGTAGTTTTATTGTGGGAAGAGATAAACACGGACGAGTGTTTAAGCCCTAAAATAAAATAGTATAAATGTTTCGACAGTGTGTATAGACTAAAGATATGGACGAGCATCTTTAGGACCACGATACAGACGAGTATCGATAGAAACAAACATCGACGCACGTTTTAAGGATGATGATACAGACGGGTACCAATTGGTTAAGCAAGGAAAACGGACGAGTGTTTGATCTGCTGGGGAGTAGTATATGCAAGACACAGACGAGTATCAAAAGAACTATGACAAGTATGAACAAGTATTTGTATTGAGAGTGCATAAGGTATTCTGGCTTTATCTGCAGGGAAGATGCTCTTGTATACCCCTGGAGGAGTAATTTTGGTATCCACAGGTGAAAGGCTTGAACATGACTTATGATCATGCAAATGTATGTTTGATTTTTGTCGTAATGCTTCGTATTAGACGTAATGCTACGCTTTCTTTGGGGAGGATGATTCAAATGCTATGATTATACAAATTAGAGAGTCGATTCGGGATCTAAACTATGTGGGGAGAAAGGATCACTGGGCGATCTTTCTGGAGAAATCTGTGGGGATACTTAAGCTGGGGGTGAGGAAAGCCCCAAGTTGTTGGAAGTTGTCTTTGTTGGAGAAGAACAAATTTCAGTCATTGCTCGGGAGGTCCTACTTGGGGAAAAGAGAACTTATGGGAAGTAATCTGTTGTAATTCTTTCGTCTAGGCTGTATCCTGGGGGAATGATTAACTTCATGGGGATTACTCTCGTCAAGTGATCTTGCTGAGGATGTGACTACTGAATTGGCTGGGGGATACAGTGCTTGATATGCCCCATGCTGTAAAAGATTATCTGCCTTGAGTACCTGCAACCTGTTAAATAGAGAAAACGTACAAGCATCCTAAGGCATCCTTATATGGATTCCATCATAGGAGTTAGATTCGCTTAAGAGCGCATATTTCCTGCAAGCATTTATTAAAATGGCCTATATGTCTTCCATGCAAATGTTGTATTACGAATTTTTGGACATTTTGCAAACAAAAAACGAAAAGGTACAAAACAACGTGTGAATGAACATTTGACTTTATTGATTTGTGTGCCCTGAATAGGCAAGTACAGTGAAGAAGTTAATCCTTGAAATGAGGAGATTGCTGTAAAATTGAGAAAAATAAAAGTGTCCTATTTGGCAATGCTGGAGTCGACGCTCCAATGAGCTTCCTCTTGCTCTGACCTGTATGACCTCAAACGCTCTTCTTATCTTGCTTTCTGAGGAAAGTTGATTCTAATCGACGCTTTGTCCTTTCGAAACTTGCCAAGTTATGTAAGTGTAATACAGACGAATTCAGAATGCAGTTGTTCGCTTGTTCCCTGATTTTGCATGGATCGCCCTTTCGGGCTTTCAATCCACAGGGTGAAGACAATACATTCAAAGGATTTGGAGGCATATGCACTTTGTCTGCGTAGATCCGACATTTATGGCATTTTCTGGCATAGGCAGAACAGTCTGCATCCATTGTGATCCAATAGTCACCTGATCTCAATAATTTCTTCGCTATTGCATGTCCTCCGACATGTGTACCAAAAGAACCCTCGTGTACTTCGTGCATCAGCAGGCCTGCTTCCTTTTTGTCAACAAATCTGAGCAAGACCATGTCGAAGTTTTGCTTGTATAAGGAGCCATCAGTATTAAGGAAGAAACTGCTGGCTAGCCTTCTTAATGTCTTATTATCATTGGACGATGCCCCAGGTGGGTATGTCTGAGTCTCTAAGAAGCATTTGATGTCGTGGAACCAAGGTTTGTTGTCAGTAACAATGTCCACAGGGAAGACATATGCTGGTTGGTCTAGTATGGATACTAAAATCCGAGGCACATAGTTGGCAGTCTGTACTTTGATCATAGATGAAATAGTGACCAAGGCGTCTGCAAACCGATTCTCATCTCGAGGGATGTATTCAAGTTTGACTGTTGTAAAGAAAGTCAAAATTCTCCTCGTATAGTCGCGGTAGGGGAACATATGCTCTTGATGAGTATACCACTTGCCATTAGTTTGGTTGATCACCAAAGCCGAATCTCCGAATACATTCAAGGTTTTGATCCTGAGGTCAATGGCTTCCTCAAGACCCATGATACAAGCTTCGTACTTTGCTTCATTGTTAGTGCAGGCAAAGGTGAGACTTGCTGAGAAAGGAAGATGGACTCCTTCAGGTGTAATAAGCACTACACCAACCCCATGACCGTTACAATTAACTGCCCCGTCGAACAGTCTCTTCACAATCTTTTGATTTTAAGAACATGATGTCTTCATCGGGGAAATCAAATCTCATAGACTGGTAATCATCAATGAGTTGCTCAGCCAGATAGTCATACAATACACTGCCTTTGATGGCATTTTGAGATGTGTACTGAATATCATATTCTGTCAGAATCATTTGCCACCTTGCAACCCTTCCGGTAAGTGCTGGCTTCTCAAATATATACTTGACTGGGTCCATCTTTGAGATCAACAAGGTAGTATGAGTCAACATATACTGTCTTAGTTGGCGAGCAACCCACGCTAAAGCAAAACAAGTTTTCTCGAGCAGTGAATAACATTGTTCACAGTCGGTAAACTTTTTGCTTAGGTAGTATATTGCATACTCTTTTCTACCAGACTCGTCATGCTGGCCCAACACACACCCCATCGATTCATCTAATACTGTCAGGTACATTATTAGAGGTCTTCCTTCAACTGAAGGCATGAGAATTGGAGGTTATTGCAGATACTCCTTGATCTTGTCAAAAGCTTTCTGACAATCATCGTTCCACTTAACTATTTGTTCCTTTCTTAGCAATTTGAACAAAGGCTCGCAGGTTGCAGTGAGGTGAGATATGAACCTTGAAATGTAGTTCAATCTACCCAAGAATCCTCGAACTTCTTTCTTAGTCTTAGGTGCAGGAATTTCCTGAATTGCTTTAACTTTATCGGGGTCAACCTCAATTCCTCTTCCTCTCACAATAAACCCCAGAAGCTTACCAGAATGTACCCGAATGTGCACTTGTTGGGATTTAACCTTAACTGATATTTCCTCAGACGCTTGAAAAGTTTCAATAGATTTACCAAATGCTCTTCTTCTGTGAGGGACTTGGAAATCATGTCATCCACGTAGCACTCAATTTCTTTGTGGATCATGTCGTGGAATAATGTTACCATAGCCCGTTGATATGTTGCACCGGCGTTCTTCAAACCAAACGACATTACTTTGTAGCAGAACGTCTCCCATGGTGTGATGAAGGTTGTCTTCTCCATGTTTTCAGGTGACATCTTGATCTGATTGTATCTTGAAAATCCGTCCATGAAGGAAAATACCGAGAACTGAGTTGTGTTGTCTACCAATACATCAATGTAAGGTAATGGGAAGTCATCTTTCGGGCTTGCTCTGTTCAGATCCCGATAATCGACACACATACGCACCTTGCCATCCTTCTTAGGTACGGGTACAATGTTAGCAACCCACGGCGGGTAACTAGTTACAGCAAGAAAACCGGCGTCCCACTGCTTTTGTACTTCCTGCTTGATTTTCATGGCCATGTCTGGGCGAGTACGACATAACTTCTATTTGACCGACGGGAAATCCTCTTTTAATGGCAACCTGTGCATGACAATATATGTATCCAATCCCGACATATCTTAGTAAGACCAAGCGAAGACATCAACATATTCTCGCAACATACTGATAAGTTGTTCTTCTACCGGAGCTTGTAGACTGACTCCAATCTTCACTTCTTTCACAACTTCCTCGGTACCAAGATTAATAGTATCAACCTCCTCCTGATAAGGAGCAATCACCTTTTCCTCTTGTCTCAATAACCTGGCTAACTCTTCAGGTAAATCGTAGTCTTCTTCAACCCCTTCACCTGCTTGATTAATCAGATTGTCGAAGTCATACAAGGTCATAGCAGTGTCGTTGTCAGTGCAATCTGGAAGACTATTTCTGCAAGGGTTGAGATTTGGTTCATTTTAGTGATTGATTTTATTTTGTTTCAGAAAAAGAGTAAGTGAATGAAGTTTTTATTCAGAAAAACATTGCCATTTATTGCTTTGTGTGAAAATAACAAAAATGAAAAGACAATGAGTGAAAAAGATTGTTTGCAAAAAGATGTCCATTGTTCATTAATATTCCATTTGCACAAATACACAAATGGCCCTATTACAAAATGAGTCCCGACGTCTTGGGCAAGATGCAGGAATTTGATGCATGCTTAAAATAGGAAATAATAATTACTCTGCAGTAGTAACCCTTATAATTTCCTGGGAAGACCAGTTGAGGACTTGTTGGCCCGAGATTCTTGGACGGATCCAGTTTCCCAGGTTGTGGTCGCTCTCAGCCTCGTCTTCCAGAGTGTTGACAGCATCAGGGGTCAGCATTCCCCCACTTATGAACTTTGGCCCTCCAGCAGTCTCCTCTTGAACTTGTCGGGATGATTTGTAACCTAAACCAAAATTTTCTTCTTTCATTTCCACCTTCAGCAGCTTACCCCAGCCTTGGGCATTCCCTTCTTCCATAACCTTTTGAGCCTGCTTATAGGAAGCAATTGAGGTACCCATCCTCTCCTCTTGGGATGCAGCAAACACCTCAGTTGTAGCTTCGTTGATATTCAAAGCTTCAAAACCTTGGCTCATGGTTTCATGGATTTCTCCATCCATTTCTATGTACTTGTATGTAGCCAGGTGACTGACAAAGATATCTTCTTCTCCATAGATAGTGATAATTGGATCTTCCCACTCATATTTTAACTTCTGGTGAAGGGTTGATGTTACCGCACCGGCGGCATGAATCCATGGTCGACCCAACAAACAGCTGTAGGCATGCTGTCCATCACGTAGAAGGTAGTTTTGAAAACTTGTGGGCCAATTACCACGGGTAGCTCCACCTCTCTGAGAACCGATCTCTTAGAACCATCAAAAGCTCTTACAACTAGATTGCTTGGACGAAGGGCTAGACCATCATAATCCAATTTGACTAAAGCTTTCTTTGGCAGGACGTTAAGTGATGATCCAGTGTCAACAAGGACGCGCGAGAGCACATCCCCTTTACATTCCAGAGTGATGTGTAATGCCTTGTTATGGTTACGCCCTTTATAGTCAAATCAGCATCGGTAAAGCCTAGTCCATGACTAGTATTTACATTTGCGACTACTGATTCCAACTAATTAACAATGATCTCTTCAGGAACATAAGCTGCGTGCAGGACTTTGAGTAGTGCATTCCGGTGAGCCTCGAAACACATAAGCAATGATAATATGGAGATCTTGGAGGGTGTTTAGTGGAGCTGATCCACGATTTTGTAGTCACTTCTTTTGATAATCCTCATAAACTCGTCTACATCCTGATCAAAGGGTGTCTTATGAGTTTCTTTTGTAGCAGGTTCTTCTGGCACCGCATTTTTACCTTTAGCTTTGGCAGCCGCTGTCGCTCCCGATAAGTGACGCAGGGTCAGATAAGGGTACAGACGCGAACGGTCGGCGAGAGGGACAATGAGAACACACAGCCGTGAACTCACTGGAGAATGAATAGAGTCGCCAGCTAGGCATTTTTATCCCGGAGGAAAGGTAATGCTGCATAGACCTAGAAAAAGATGGATAAGACGGTTTGCGAACCAGAGAGACTGAGAAAGGGGGTTGGTTACAACCTGGGAAGGTATTAGCACCCAGATTGTCCGTCGTACTCGACGGGATCCACGCTTGAAAGATTTGTGTTTTAAAGGGGTAGTGTCAGTGCAATCTGTGTATAAAAGAGCTGGAGGGATGTACAGGTGTCAGTGTAAGAAGTGAAGTGTGATATGTATAGTGTCAGTGTAAGGACAGGAATGAAATGCTCATGATAATGAGGCTAAAGAATGAAACTGGAAAGAGGGGGAATGGACAGAGACTTTTGTTCGATAACTGTTAAGTTATGCCTACGTATCCTCTCGTGCAATGAGGAAGTCAGAACACCGTAGTTCGACCCAAAGAGACTGAAAGGTG
Source organism: Lathyrus aphaca (assembly GCA_963966055.1). Lineage (NCBI taxonomy): Eukaryota > Viridiplantae > Streptophyta > Magnoliopsida > Fabales > Fabaceae > Lathyrus > Lathyrus aphaca. The sequence goes on from OZ014519.1 coordinate 164,874,769, forward strand.
AATTGACTTGTGAACTGCTTACTTGCCTATGCTCAAGTGTATGATCTGTCTGGCACAGATGCAAACTGTCTTGCATTAGACGAAAGAAGCAAATTCTCGTTTGTGAGTGAAGATGATGAGAAAAGAATCCCGAAGGAGACGATTATTGTTTGTTTTTTTTGAATTTTCAGTCTTTTATTGCTTTTGAGAGTTTGTCATAAGTTAATGAGCTTAAGCCTAAACCAATGGATTAGTAAACTCATCACATCTTCCCTCTGATCAGGGGTAATGAGAATACCTTAAGTGTGAAGTCAGATTCTCACACTTAATCACCTTTGGTGGAGGATTAAGATCATTAACCTACTTGTGATTATTCAGATGTTTTTGTTGTTTTTGTTTAGTGTTGAGTAATGAGGTTAAGCCATAATCAAGGATTAAACAGACTCATTACACCATCCTAATAGAAGGATAATAGATGAGAATGCTTAAGCTGAGGAAAGCTCCTCAACTTAATCCATGATTAGGGATTAAACCCATGACAAAACAAGCCTTTGATTAAGTGGATTTTATTTAATTATATGATGATGAAGTGAATTTTATGGTTTGTAAGACTACTTGAGGGGGACTTGTCCATTAACACTAGGGTTAGTCCTTCTTAACCAATTAAGGAAGAATTAGAACCCTAATGCAAGGCCCAAGTTACAAGTGTATTGTCTTGATGATTATTAGGTGGATTGATTAAGAGATTTAAACACATTAAGGGTTTAATACCTAGGATTAAAGTTATACACTCCATCCTAAGAGAAGGATGCAGGCATAACCCTAATCACAAAGTCTTAAAACCTTTAGGGTTTAGTCTCTGATTATGAGATGAGAGGAGAAGACTCAAAGAGAGACACAAAGGTAAAAACTATGAAGGGGGACTAATCAAAACCCTAATTCATTATCATGCTTGGTTGTCCCTAAAGTTTGTGAGGCTTTCAAGAACAATCTTCAAAGAGAACCACCAGGAAGCAGATGAACAAGATCAAGAGAAGCAAAGTGACTTGCTTCATTCAAGAAGTCAAGTCACTTGAAGAAAGAAAGTGGGAGGAACAAGAATGAGCAAGCTCAATCTCAAACACAAACATAAATGCAGCAATGGATGCAAGAGAGATGAAAAGAAAAGTTATGAGAAATGAAGGCAAATTCACTTCTCAAGTTACTTACCACCTGAAATGTTAGAAAGAAATGCTATGCAATGCTAAATGAAAAGAAATGACATGATGCTAAGCAAAACCAGAAGCATGTTGATGATGATTATGATGTTATGAGGTGCTGCAAACATGAGGCAAGGCATGGAGATGTTCATACAGGATTATGAATGCATATGATGCAAGTTAAGGAGCATGAACAAGCATGAAATGTTATGAAGCATACAAGACAAATGACATGGCAAATATGTGATGCAATGGTCAAACAAGCTTCCTACATGTCTTAAGATGTCAAATGAATCACAAGAATGCACAAAATACAATGACAAGTCATGTTATACAAGAGAATGCAAAAAGGATGCAAAAGGAAGCCCAAATTAGGGTTTATGAATCAAACATCAAACACAAACCAAAAACAGAAGCAAAGCCCTAAGATAAAAATGGAAAATGGTACCCAAAGAAACCCTAAACCTATAACAAACCACTGCCCAAAGGAGAGCTCTCAACTCTCAACCAAACTCAAGATATGCATTTTCCAAGTTATTAGGGTTTTTTAGGGTTCTTAACAAAAGAAATGCCAATCAAATGGAAAATGAAGAAACAAATCATGGCCATTTTATCCTTGAAAATACATGCAAAATGGAAAACAATGCAAAAAGAATCAATGTCTCAACCTTCACCAAAAGGCAGAAATGAATTTTCAAACATGTGATCAAAATAATGCATAAAAAATGATTTAATTCAATGAAAAATTCTTAAAATGCATCAAGATCAAAAAAGAAATTTGGTTTGAAGGTTGGACAATGTTTCTAAATGTATTAGAACATTTCATGAATTTTTTTGTAATTTTTAAATACCTAGAAGTATTTTTAATTAATTAATTCCCATTAATCAATTAAAAATAATCTTTTAAATATTTAAAAATACTTTTTTAATGATAAAAAATAAAATAAAAATATTTTTGGGTCTTAAAAATTAATAAAACTTTAAAGAAAAAGTTTCATAATTTTTATGAATTTTTTGCTATTTTAAATTAATTATGCAAGTTTAATGAAAAGAAAATGAAATTAAAATAAAATAAAATGGAGTATGCAGCATGGAAGGCTGAGATTGATTCTGGGGAAGGGACCATTGACCGCGCGCCAAATCCAGTGGTCATAATTCAAACCTGACTAATTGAATTAATTAACCTAATTAATTAAGATTAGGGTTTAATGGTGAATCTGGGCCATCCACACGCGCGCGTAGTCAACAGAGTCAAAGGATCCTACGCTCTAGATTCAAACTGCACTAATGACTGGGATTATGCCCTAATCACACTCAGGTGGCCGGAGAAGACTTCCGGTCGTCTTCTCCGGCCAGCACCTCACCTGAAAAATCTCCAAACCTCTCAAAACGTACCAAAAATGAAAACTAAGAACATGGAAATGATCCTCATCCTCTCACGAATCAAACCCCTCTCTCAAAACACATTTATGTTTCCTAAATCAACCGAATCGAAGAGAAAAAGTTCTAGGTCACGCAAGCTTCAGAAACAAATTAAATGCTCAAATCACAACCATTTTCAAAACCAATGGTACCAGAATGATCAGTGAAACAAGTAGAACAAGTTTGTAACAAGAAAAATCATTTCTGGAAAAATAAATTTCAGGCTACCTGAGATTTGAAGCTTTCCACTTGAGGACTTTCTGGCCTTTTCTTTAAGTGCAAACCACTCCTTAGGACCCCTTGATGATGTTTGAATGCCTTAGAACAATTTATGTAGGCTGGTGGATGAGTTTCGAAAACTCCTGCTTCAAGCTCAGTCAACAATGGCTATGGTGATTCTGGCTGATTCAGGCCATTGTGAATGATGGTTTATGGTCCAAATGATGTATGGAGAAGCTTTGCAAGGTTTGTTTGGCTGTTTGTGGCTTGTGGAAGGAGATTCGAATGAATCTGCAGAATGAGGGTGAAGAATGGCAATGGAGTTTTCTGGCTGTTTCAGGCTTATGCTTTGGGTGGTTTCTACTCAATGGTACATGGTGAGTTGAATGGAGGAAAAGGTTTTTGTGTTTGCTTGCTGTGGAGAGGAATTCGAAGCAAGTTGCAAGTAGGGTGAGTTTTGTGAATGTGATGAATGTGTTGGTTTCAGCCTTGCTTAGTACTTCAAAGGGCTTGCAGAGTGATATGTTATTTTAATCCTATAGGTCAGATGATGTGACCTGGCCTATAGTGATTGGTAAGTTTGCTTTTGCAAAATGTCCACCTTTTGTGTAAGTGAGGCATGGCTCATGATCTAGGCAAGGACAAAGCATGGGCTGCGCAGCATGAGTGAGGTGAGAGGCTAGCCAAAGTCAGCATCCAATGTCATAAGTTGTAGGAAGTGAAATGAGTGGTTTTGCAACTTGGTTACTTTTTGAAACTTTGTGAGAAATGTCTTGCTACACAAACCAAACCATGGGCAAACTTGATCCAATTCTGATTTTTAGGACTTAGGGAATGTTTACATGCTGGTTTGAAGTGAATTAGAGGTTGCAATTTGACTTGGTACAAGACTTTGCAAAATTTCCATTTGAAGCATGCCTTGAAAAACAATGATTTTTGCCAACTTTGCATTGCCATAACTTTTGATCCAAGGAGAGTTTGATCATGTTCTTGTACTTTTTGAAAAGGGAAAGATGAGATCTACAACTTTCATGACCAAAGTTTTTTCATTTGAAGCCTTTTTGGATCAAGAATCAAGGCTTGAAAAATGACCTAAAATGATGCATTCTTGAAAAGTCAACTATACCCAAAAAGTCAACATTTGCAAAAACCCTAAATTCTTGATTTCTATGAACTTCAACCCTCTTCCATGATCAAATAAAGATCATATACACTCAAAATGATGAAGATCACCCATTGGTTGGGTCATTGGGGGCCTCAGATGCCCTGATTTTGCACTGACTTGCTTGAAAAGTCAACCCTTGATCAGATGACTTCCCCATGGAATTTTCTTCATGAAAATTGATATGCATACTCCCTATACCATATAGAGATCAATGGAAACAAGAATGACCAAAAAATTTGGTGTTATGGCCTCTGAAACCAAAACCCTAATTTTCAGTCAACTGTGCAGTTCATCCTGGCTCTGCATCCACTCCAACCCTAGTTCTTGTGATTCCTCTGCATTTTGACTTTGTGAAGATGTAATATGATGTAGGAACACACATGAATCACTTTGAATTGATTGGTAGCCTTTGGGAGGCCTCAAGATGCTCTTGGATTGCTCAGATCACAAACCCTAGGTGCAGATGCCTTAGAAACTATGCAGTGAATCAAAAATGAGATATGAGGTGATATGATTGTGTTTATGCATATGAGATGATCACAAGCCATGGTGTGAATAGGTGAGGGCAAATTTGGGGTGTTTACAGCTGCCCCTATTCAAACATGAGTTAGCTGTGCAGGTTGTAAGCGACGGCTTAACAGGCAAACAAGATAACTTGTGGTTGAATACCGAAGACAGTCCAAAATTTGCACTCACAAAATGAAGAAGAAAAGGGATATAGATTGTAAAGGAAAATAAAGTATATTATAAAGTGTGGGCGACGGAGGACGACCGTCGAGCAGAGGACGACTGCTGGGCAAATAGCAACGACGGGGACGGCCGACACGCTGGGAAAAGTGTGTGAAGTAAAGCGATGACGGGGATGGCCGACATGCTGGGGATATAAGGTAAGGCTAAGACGGGGACGGCCGACTAGCTGGGGAAAATAAGGTATCATGATGGGGATGGCCATCAAGATAAAGCTGTAAAGTTCTCTGGGAATCAATGAAACATGATGGGGACGGCCATCAAGTTCACAAAGGTAAGGTAACCAATGATGGGGACGGCCATCGGGCTAAAAAAGGAAAGGGACCACGACGGGGACGGCCATCGGGTTAAAGAATAAATGAAATAAACAGATGATGGGGTACGACCATCAAAAGTGAAGGACGATCACCTAGCAGGGGACGGCTGCTCTGTTGGGGAGAGAGGTAAATATGATGGGGACGGCCATCAAAGGTGGAGGACGACCACCTAGCAGGGTACGGCTGCCGAAAATATCAACGATGGGGACGGCCATCGGATAGAAAAGGTCAACGATGGGGACGGCCATCGGACGAGCATGATGGAGGACGACCATCAAGAAGTGGAGGACGACCACTCAGCAGGGGACGGCTGCTCTCAAGGTTTATCATAACACAGGACGAGTGTTAGATAACCAAAATCAACAATGGGGACGGCCATTGGATAAAATGATGAAGGACGATCATCAAAAAGGTGGAGGACGACCACCTAGCAGGGGACGGCTGCTAAAAGTCAACGATGGGGACGGCCATCGGATGAGCATGATGGAGGACGACCATCAAGAAGTGGAGGACGACCACTCAGCAGGGTACGGCTGCTCTCAGGGTTATCATAACACGGGACGAGTGTCAGATAAGAGGAAAATTTGCTTTGTTGGTGATCTACTGGGGATGTAGTAAACACGGACGAGCGTTTACAACCAAGAAAGGAAAGTATAAGTGTTTAGATGTTGTGTACAGATCAAAGATGCGGACGAGCATCCTTAGACTATGATACGGACGAGTATCATGTAGAAACAAAACCGACACATGTTCAAAGATGATGATACGGACGAGTATCAACTGGTTAACAAAGAACACGGACGAGTGTTGAATCTGAGGGGACTCTGGGGAATAGCAGACACAGGCGAGTATCTATATTCAAGAGTAAATGACACGGTGTATGGATTAAAGATGCGGACGAGCATCCTTAAGACTATGATACGGACGAGCATCATGTAGAAACAAACACTTGACGCATATTCTGAGATGATGGTACGGACGGGTACCAACGAGTTAACAAAGAACAAGGACTAGCGTCGAATCTGTGGGGATATAAGTGAGGTATACAAGATACGGACGAGTATCTGTATAGGTGTAGCATGAGTAGTGAGTATATATAGATGAGTGTTTATCTGCTGGGGAGAGTGACATGGACGAGTGTCAAGAGAGAGAATGTGTAATATGAACAAGTATCTGATATACAAAGTCTAGGCGACTGCGCTGGGGATATGACACGGACGGGTGTCAAGAAAGTGTGTATAGGTATATGTGAGTGCAAAGAGGATGTCTTTGGCTTTTGCTGGGGATTTGACACGAACTGGTGTCAGAAAGTATATGTAATACTGGTGATCTTGGTTTGTAAAGTGTATTCAGGCAACCTGCTTGGGGAAACGATGACACGGACGGGTGTCAAAAGGAAATATGTACTGGTGTTTGTGATTTGAGAGGCAACTGCTTTTGCTGGGACTCTGGTGGGATTTTTTTCTGTATATATTTTGTATGCCGACAGATTGTCAATATTTACAAGTGTTCAATTCACAACATGACTTATGATTATGCTATGCGTTTGATTTTTGCCGTAATGCACCGTATTAGACGGAATGCTACGCTCTGAGGGGATAATATGATGCGAATGCTATGATTATGCAAAGAGGCACAGATCCGGGATTCGGATCCCGTTGCTGCAAAGATCTCTGGTTGATCTGCTTGAAGTGAACATCCCAGCTGGGGATGAGATCATTGGTAGATCTAATGATGTATCTGCTTGGGGACATAGGTCACTGATTGACATATCCTTATAATGGGACCCAGCTGGGGTTTGTAGAAGCTTTCTGTACTCTGTTGTGACTTCTTCGTGCGTTGCTCTTCTGAATAGAGGCTTGAAGCTCTGTGGGGCGAGGATTCCCTGATTCCTGCATCTTGCTGAGGAAGGACGATTGGTTCTTCAGCTGGGGAATGCTGTTGGTAACTCAGCTGGGGAGAGTAATGAGAAGCAACTTGGCTGGGGAGAAAACATCTTGAGTGTTAAGCCTGTTTGTTGATTTGCCAGTTTGCTGGACTGTGACTTGCATGCCCCGAATTGCGTTCTGGATGCCTGCAATCCTGCAAAGATAAGGAAACGTGCAAATGGTCCCGAGGTATCCTTTACTGGATTCCGTCATAGGAGATAAGTACTTTCGAGAGTAAGTATATTCCCTGTAAGCATGTGCTTTTATTTTCAGAGAAAGGCATCTGTACTTATGCAATTGTATTTTAAGAGATATCAGACAATCTTTTGCAAAACATAGATGTAAAAACGAAACATGACTGAAAATCTGATTTTATTAATTCATGTGCCCTGAATTGGCAAGATACAGTTAAAGAAACATATCTCCTGAAATGAGGAGATTGTTACAAATTGAGAAACAAAGTGCTGGCAGTGTTGATGACGCTTTGGAGGAGCTCCCTCTTCACTATGACTCGTATGACAATGACGTTCTTCTCGTCTTGCTTTCTGGAGAGAGTTGATTCTGATTGAAGCTTGATCCTTTGGAGCTTACCAAGTTGTGGGTGATACAGACGAATTCAGAATGCAATTGTTCGCTTATTCCCTTATTTTGCATGGATCGCCCTTCCGGGTTTTCAATCCATCAGGATACCCATTTTTTGCCTGAGTTGTCCAATGCGGCTTTTCAACTCAGCGGGTGTACATTTTTTTCATTTATTTCCCTTACTTTTGCCCGAGTCTTTTATTCTGTTTTTGACTCGCCGGGATGCCCTATTTTTGCCTGGACTTACATTCTGTTTTTATGTCCAGCGGGTCATTTTATGCGAAGTATTTTTTAACTGCATCTGAATTCACAGGGGACGGAAAATCTTCACCATCCATGGTGCTGAGCATCAGTGCTCCACCAGAGAAAACTTTCTTGACGACGAATGGTCCTTCATAATTTGGAGTCCATTTGCCCCTGTGGTCTGTATGAGGAGGGAGGATTCTCTTCAGCACAAGATCTCCCACTTGGTACTCTCGGTGCCTGACTTTCTGATCGAAGGCTTTCTTCATTCTCTTCTGATATAACTGCCCATGGCAGATCGCAGCTAATCTCTTCTCTTCGATCAGACTCAGTTGCTCGTATCGGGACCTAACCCATTCTGCTTCACTCAGTTTGACATCCATCAGTACCCGTAGAGAGGGTAATTCAACTTCGACTGGTAGGACTGCTTCCATACCATATACGAGCTGATACGGTGTTGCCCCAGTGGACGTCCTGATTGATGTGCGATACCCATGCAAGGCAAATGGTAGCATTTCGTGCCAGTCTTTGTAGGTGATTACCATCCTTTGCACAATCTTCTTGATATTCTTATTTGCCGCCTCGACAGCGCCGTTCATCTTTGGCCTGTAAGGAGAAGAATTGTGATGTTGGATCTTGAAGTCCCGGCATAATTCCGCCATCATCTTGTTGTTTAGATTGGAACCATTATCAGTAATGATCCGCTCGGGAACTCCATACCGACAGATGATATCTCTCTTTAGGAATCGGGCTACCACTTGCCTGGTGACGTTTGCATATGAGGCTGCTTCAACCCACTTTGTAAAATAGTCGATGGCGACCAGGATGAATCTGTGGCCGTTCGAAGCAGTTGGCTCAATCTTGCCAATCATGTCAATGCCCCACATGGCAAAGGGCCATGGTGAAGACATGATGTTCAAAGTATTTGGAGGCACATGCACTTTATCTGCATAGATCTGGCATTTATGGCATTTTCTGGCATAGGCACAACAATCTGCATCCATTGTGATCCAATAATAGCCTGATCTTAACAACTTCTTAGCCATTGCATGTCCTCCAGCATGGGTACCAAAAGAGCCTTCATGCACTTCATGCATCAGTAAATCTGCTTCCGTCCTGTCAACACATCTGAGGAGTACCATATCAAAGTTCCTTTTGTATAAAGATCCATCAGTGTTCAAAAAGAAACTTCCAGCAAGCCTTCTCAAAGTCTTCTTATCATTGGAAGATGCCCCAGGCGGGTATGCTTGATCCTCCAAGAAGCACTTGATGTCGTGGAACCAAGGCTTATCATCTTTAGCAATATCTGCTGCAAATACATATGCTGGTCTATCAAGTCTCGATACTGAAATCTGAGGTACAAAGTTAGCAGCTTGAACTTTGATCATGGATGAAATGGTAGCCAAGGCGTCTGCAAACTGATTCTCGTCCCGAGGGATATACTCAAGTTTGACTGCTGTGAAGAAAGTCAATAACCTTCTTGTATAATCCCTGTAAGGTATCAGATGATCTTGGTGGGTGTACCATTTTCCGTTGGTCTGATTGATTACCAAAGCTGAATCTCCGAATACGGTTAATGTCTTGATCCTGAGGTCAATGGCTTCCTCAAGACCCATGATGCAAGCTTCGTATTCAGCTTCGTTGTTAGTGCAGTTGAAAGTGAGTTTTGCCGAGAAAGGCATGTGAACTCCTTTGGGTGTAATGAGTACTGCACCAACACCACGGCCATTCATGTTAACAGCCCCATCAAACATCATGATCCATTCTTCCTCCGGGTCAGGCCCTTCAGTGTGAATAGGCTCTTCGTGATCTTTTGATTTAATGAACATGATGTCTTCATCAGGGAAGTCAAACCTCATAGGCTGGTAATCATCAATGGGTTGCTCAGCAAGATATTCAGATAATACACTGCCTTTGATGGCTTTCTGAGAAGTGTATTGGATGTCATATTCTGTAAGAATCATTTGCCATCTTGCAACCCGTCCGGTAAGCGCTGGCTTCTCAAATATGTACTTGACTGGGTCCATTTTTGAGATTAACAAGGTAGTGTGGGTCAACATATACTGCCTTAGTCGGCGAGCAGCCCACGCTAAAGCACAGCAAGTTTTCTCGAGCAGTGAATAACGTTGTTCACAGTCGGTAAACTTTTTGCTTAGGTAGTATATTGCATACTCTTTTCGACCAGACTCGTCATGCTGGCCCAGCACACACCCCATTGACTCTTCTAACACGGTCAAGTACATAATTAGAGGTCTTCCTTCAACTGGCGGCATAAGGATTGGAGGTTCTTGCAGATACTCCTTGATCTTGTCAAAAGCCTTTTGGCAGTCTTCATTCCACCTGACCGTTTGTTCTTTTCTTAACAGCTTGAACAAAGGTTCACAGGTTGCAGTGAGGTGAGATATGAACCTTGAAATGTAGTTCAATCTACCTAAGAACCCTCGAACTTCTTTCTCAGTCTTCGGTGCAGGCATCTCTTGGATGGCTTTGACTTTATCAGGGTCAACCTCGATCCCTTTCTCGCTTACAATAAATCCCAGCAGCCTACCGGATCGCACCCCAAATGTGCATTTGTTGGGGTTCAACTTCAGTTGATACTTCCTCAGACGCTTGAACAGCTTGAGCAGATTCACCAGATGGTCTTCCTCTGTAAGGGACTTGGCAATCATGTCATCCACATAACACTCGATTTCCTTGTGGATCATATCGTGGAATAATGTTACCATAGCCCGTTGATACGTCGCACCGGCATTCTTGAGCCCAAATGGCATTACCTTGTAGCAGAACGTGCCCCAGGGCGTGATGAATGTTGTCTTCTCCATGTCTTCAGGCGACATTTTGATCTGATTGTATCCTGAAAATCCATCCATGAAGGAAAATACCGAGAACTGAGCCGTATTATCCACCAATACATCAATGTGAGGTAATGGGAAATCATCTTTCGGGCTGGCCCTATTCAGATCTCGGTAATCAACACACATTCTAACTTTGCCGTCCTTCTTAGGCACAGGTACTATGTTAGCAACCCACGGTGGGTAGCTAGTTACAGCAAGGAACCCGGCGTCCCATTGCTTTTGTACCTCTTCCTTGATTTTCATAGCCATGTCTGGACGAGTACGGCGTAGCTTCTGTTTGACTGGAGGACACTCTTCTCTCAAAGGCAGCTTGTGCACAACAATATCGGTATCCAACCCTGGCATGTCTTGGTACGACCAAGCAAACACATCAACATACTCTTGAAGCAGATCTACCAGTTGCTTTTTCACTGAGTCTTGCAGGCAGGCCCCGATTTTGACCTCTTTCACTTTTTCCTCTGTACCAAGATTAATCACTTCGACCTCCTCCTGATGAGGGGTAATGACCCTTTCCTCTTGTCTTAACAACCTCGCTAGCTCTTCAGGAAGCTCGTATTCTTCTTCAACCCCTTCATCAGCTTGATTGATCGGATTGTCAAAGTCATACGACGTCATAGCCGTGCTGTTGTCGGTGCTGTCAGGATGGCACTCTCTGCAAGGGTTTAATTGGTTCATTTTAGTGATCTGATTTTAGTCTTATTTAGAAAAGTGAAATGAAGTTGTCATTTTGAAAAACACTGCCATTTATTTTTTGTACAAAAAGAAAAATGGAAAAACAGTGAGCATAAAAGAAAAAGACTCGTTTGCAAAAAGACGTCTGATATTTCATTAATTTAATCTTGTTTGCACAAAAGTACAGATGGCCCTGATTACAAAATGAGTCCTGTCATCTTGGGCAAGATGCAAGACTTTGATGCATGCTTATAAAATACAGGAAATAATAATTACTCTGCTCGAGTAACATTTATAATTTCCTGGGAAGACCAGTTCGAGACACTGCTCCCCGGGATCTTCGGACGAATCCAATTCTCCAGGTTGCGCTCCTCTTCCAGCTCGTCTTCCAGACAGTTGATAGAATCGGGGGTAAGCATTCCCCCACTGACAAAACCAGGCTCTGCAGCAGCCTTCACTTGATGTTGAGTTGGTCTGTAACCCAACCCAAATTTGTCCTTCTTCTCCTCCACAGCTAAGACCTTGCCCCAGCCTAGGGCAGTTCCTTCCTCAACAACCTTCCGGGCTTGTTGGTAAGACGACATGGAGATCCCCGATACAGCAGATGCTTCATTGACATTCAAGGCTTCAAAACCTTGGCTCATTGTTTCATGGATCTCCCCATCCATCTCAATGTATTTGTAAGTAGCCAGATGGCTAACAAATATATCCTCCTCCCCGCAGATTGTGACAACTTGGCCTTCCCACTCATATTTTAACTTTTGGTGAAGGGTAGACGTTATTGCGCCAGCGGCGTGAATCCAGGGTCTACCCAACAAACAGCTGTAGGCGGGCTGAATGTCCATCACATAAAAGATAGTTTTAAAGGTCTGTGGGCCAATTGTCACAGGCAGCTCAATTTCTCCCAGAACCGATCTCTTCGAACCATCAAAGGCTCTTACCACCAGGTTGCTGGGTCTCAATGCCAATCCATCATATTCTAACTTCACCAGAGCCTTCTTTGGTAAGACGTTCAGGGAAGAACCTGTGTCCACCAGCACATGAGAAAGGACAGCTCCTTTGCATTCCATGGTTATGTGCAAGGCTTTGTTGTGATTGCAGCCATCCACTGTCAGGTCAGAATTGGTAAACCCTAGCCCGTTGCTAGCAGTAACATTTCCAACCACGGTTTCCAATTGGTTGACAGTAATCTCCTCAGGCACGTAAGCCGCGTGCAAGACCTTAAGTAGTGCATTCCGATGGGCTTCGGAGCACATGAGCAGTGAGAGGATAGAGATTTTGGATGGCGTCTGATGAAGCTGATCCACAACTTTATAATCACTCTTTTTGATGATTCGCATAAACTCATCAACTTCCTGATCGAATGGAGTCTTCAGGGTTTCTTTGGCAGCTGGATCTTCCTGCACCGGGCCTTTTCCTTTTGCCTTGGCAGCAGCTTCTGCTTCGGCAGTAGGTCTTTGGACTTGTGAAGCAAAGAGACGTCCGCTTCGGGTGAAGCCTCCGCCTCCGCCCACATTATCTACTTGTGGTGCAGGTGTTGATGTTTCAAGAGTGATTCTTTTTCCCTCGCAGTACACGTCAGAGCCATAGTGCCAAGGGATGGCCCTATTACTTTCATATGGTACAGGTCCAGGCACCGTGACGGTGACTGGACTGATTGCTGCTGCTGAAGGGACTGCAATTGTTTGTGGATCATAAAAGATTGTAACTGGTGCTCTAGTGGGAGCAGCGCCTTCTGAATGGTAAGCGGAGTTATTCTCAGGATCGTAGAATATGGTAACAGTGGAGACATCTTCATGATTGTTTGCTGGTGTTGTAGGAGGTACTGTTGGAAGGACTGTTGTTGTTGTTGATGGAGAGTCGAAATGGAATGAAGCTGACGTTGTAGCAGGAGAAACTGTTGAAAACTGATCATTTGGGAGGACAGATGAAGTACTTGCTGATGTTGCTGATGAATTGTCGGGAACAATAGTTGCTGCAGTTGTAGGAGGTTCTGAAACCGTTGTTGATGGAGTTGCCGGATTTGCCGGAAATGATGTTGTGATCTGTAAGAGGCCACTCTTAATAAGGCTGTCAATGCCATTCCTCAGGTCCTCACACCCATTCCAGGAAATATTGCAGTAGGGACACCCTAGTTCACACCCCGGAAATATGTTGCTTTCACGGAGCTGAGCTTTGATTTCCACCAATGGTGTCCTGATCTGATCCACACTGGTTATTAAATAAGACGGTTGGTCTTCTTCAATAGCATTAATACGGGGACCACCATGGTTTGGCATTGGGTTTTTATTGACATTGGGCGGAGGTGCAAAATTCAAAGCCTTGGAGTCTACCAAGTCTTGTACCTTCATATGCAGAGCCCTGCATTTTTCTGTACTGTGACCAGGTGCGTTTGAATGAAAAGCACACCTAGCATTGGAGTCATAGTTTCTTGGTAGACTGTTGGGATCCGGAGGTGCCAATGTTCTTAGCTCAACCAGGTTGAGTTTCAGAAGTTGTGGCAGCAAGGCAGCATACGGCATTGGGATCGGGTCGATCACTCTGTTAGCTTGAGACGGCCTTTGTTGAAATGGCCTCTGTTGATTGTTGTTGTTGTTGTTGTAGTTGTTTCTTGGAGGATATTGATTCTGATGATACTGAGGTTGTTGTTGGAAGTTTTGTTGAGGAGGTTGATAGACCGGCTGAGGATGAGCTGGAGAAGGGATAGTGACTGCTGCTATTGTTCTGGGAACATAATGGGGCCTACCCCTGTTGGTGTGAATGGCATTGGTCTCGCCAGTTCTCCTCGGGCCTGCGAAAGGCTTTCTTGTACTACTGGACGAGCTGGCACCATTATCGGAAATCTTACCCATTTTTAACAGGCTTTCAATTCTCTCCCCAGCTATGACAACATCTGCGAAGCTAGTGGAAGAGAAAGCTGCCAACCTGTCAATATAGGTGCCCTGAAGAGTATTCATAAACATGTCTGCCATTTCCCTTTCAGACATAGGGGGTTGAACGGCAGCAGCCAATTGCCTCCATCTCTGGGCATATTCTCGGAAACTTTCCCTTGACGACTGTGACATTCCCATCAGGAGGGTCATGTTGGGTGCCATATCTAAGTTGTACTGATACTGTCTGATGAAGGCCTCTGCCAGGTCCTTCCAGCATCTCACAGTTGCCCTTGTCAAATGGGAATACCATTCCCTTGATGCTCCAGTCAAGCTGTCTTCAAAGTAGAACATCCAAAGCTTCTCATCCATTGTATAGGCCTTCAGCCTTCCCAGAAATGATTGTAGATGAGTCCGGGGGCATGAAGTCCCGTTATAATTTTCGAAACAAGGAGGCTTGAACTTGTGGGGGATCCTGACCCTGTCTACTAAGCCCATATCCATCACGTCAAAACCCAAAGAATTTTGAGATTCTAAGGACCTCAACTTCTCAGCTATTTCCTCCAATCTCCTATCATAAGCCTCTTCTCCAGCACCCATTACTGTAAATTGGTCTTCTTGAGGGTCTTCTTGAAGTACCCTGGCTGCAGTGGCTGTTCCTTGAACGTTTGCAGGAATGTTGATCTCAGGATGCAAATGTGGGCCAAACACGGGGGGATTAACATGGGGTTGCACCCTTTCATTATTACTGGTGCCTGCAGTTCCTACATGAGGCTCCTCTTGATTTTGCCTTTCAACCATGGCCCTCAGCCTCTCCTGGCTCTGAGCCATGTTGTTCATAACTTCCATGAACTGCGTCATCTGTGTTCTCATCTCCAATCTTTCATTCGCCATCTGATTTCTGACCTCTGCTAGGTCCTGCTGTACCTGATCCATTTGAATTCCCGGAAGGTTGTTTCTAGTTGGGTACCTGTGTGGCCTGTTGAGGGGAAACACCCGGCGACGAGCAATACTGCCTGAATATCACAACAGAGGTTAGTAACAATAAAACAAAACCTACAAAACAAACAAAAAGGGTTAGTATGCAATGCAGTTATGCTTATTTGCTCTCAAGGTATCCGGTTTGGTCTTCGGTTTTGACCCTTCCAGACCCTTGAAGATGATGCTGTCGAAGTTGCTTTTGGAGTGAACTTAGGTGGAACAAACCAGCACAAATATATTACATAAGATGAAATAATACAACTCGTTCATTTTTACAACACAAGCCCTTAAAAGGGTCAAAATACATCACAAAAGAAAAGCAAAAGTACATGGAATAGGAACAACAACAAACAAATGATCAAACCCCAAGGCCAAACTCATCCTCACGAACTTCCTTAAGAAGTGCTTCGGTCACAGGATCAGCCGGGCGCTCCGTGAGACTTCTGATGAGAAGGTTTCTTGTTGCAACAGCTGCAGTCAACTTCTTGTTCTGACTTTGGTCCTTAGACCTCTTTACTCCAGCTCTGATTTCTAGCTCCGATATTTCCTTCTGGGCTGCTGCCAGGGCTTTTTCCATCTGCTCCATCTTGTCCTGAACTCTCTTGTCTTCTAGAGTGCAGGCCTCAGTGATCCGGACCCACCTGGCCTGACTCTCTTTCAAATACAAGTCTGTCCTTGCTCTCTGGAACTGGGCTTCTTTACAAGCATTCTTCAGAATCTGCTCACCAGCTTTAGACTTGTTGATGTACTCTCCAGACTTCTCAATCTTGGTCAAGTGCTCCACTCTCAACTTCTCCAATCTCTCAATCTCTCTCACACCTTCACTTCTCTCCCGGAGTGTCTTCTGCAAAGCCTGGGTTAGCTTCTCATTTCTTTCCTTTAAGCTCTCAAACTCCTCCAAACTGATGGTGGCAGGGGGTGGTGCTGAAGATGACTCAGGCATGTCTTCTATGGTAAAGGGCATTCCAGAGAATTGGGCCCTAGCACAGGACCACTCATTGTATTGGGCTGATGCCACATTATTGCACTTCCCCAGGATGGTGATTCCCTTGGCTTGAACATGATCCCAGGCCCAGGCAGCTTGCCTAACAGTTGCCAGACTAACCTTGTTCTCACAATAGAGAGTCTCCAACAAGTCCTGTGCTTTAGGAGCATGGACTAAAGCATATCCCAGTTGCCTCCTGAACAGCAGTGGGTTGTAGTTAATACTTCCCTTAACTCCTACCAAAGGCACATTGGGAAAGTGCCCACAGCTTGTGATGATACCTCTGCCCTTGGTGCTTTGAGTACACCATCTGATGTCTGTTGAAGTGAGAGTAGTGAGCCTCTTAGCCCAGTTGCTTTGCTGATGAGGGTTCAGGAATGCATCTGTCCTAGGTAGATGCTTGAGAAGCCAAGTATGGAATAATGGGGCACACATCCTCACTAATCTACCCCTCTGCTTCTCATTCCTCTGATGTACTGAGTAATAGAGATCACCCAGCAAAGTTGGCACTGGGTTCTTCAGGATGAACAAATGGATTGCATTCTTGCTGATGAATCGGGGCTCATCTGCAAACAACACAATTCCATATACACTTAAGGCCAACAGAGCACAAACAGCTTTCCAATCCCCCAAGGAGGCCTTCAAACTAGCTTGAGAAATCAAGAAGTCCAGATGAAAACCAGGGATCCCAGCTTTAGAGGTCATATGTTGCTCAATCAAAACAGGCTCCAGATGCAAAGCTTTTGCTACCTCTCCATTGCTTGGGAAAACCATCTCAGGATTGAAAGGGATTTCTCTCCTGATAGGTAGACCCACCAATGATGAGTATTCTTCTAAAAGAGGGCCCAACTGGAAGTCTTGAAAGGTGAAACATCTCAATGGGGGGTCATAAAACTGAATGCAGGTGTGGATGAGGCTCCTCTGAGATGGGTCCATATCCATAACCAAGTCAAGTATATCCCCATAGCTCTCTCTGAACAAAGATATGTGATCTGGAGTGATCAGGGTCTGGATCCTCCTGATGTCTGATAAGTCTGGTTGGAAGAAATGATAAGTGATGTTGCTTTTCTTTGGAGCCATGATGCTGAAGACTGAGTAGAATAAGTGCTGATGAAGATGCTGAGGAGTGGGCCACAGGCTGGCTAGTGCAAGTAACTGAAGTATATGGATGACAAACTGAAGCAAGTGCTGGTGGAGATAGGTCAGTACTGCAGATGGGGTCAAAACCAAAACCAGATGAAAATGGATACCCTGAAACACAAATAAGCACATGTTAATATGATGCAATGAGTATGTATGCAAATGATATGCAAAGGGTTTGTGACTGAGCTGGATCTGATTAACTGCCTTGGTATAGGTCCATGTGTGTTCAAGAATTCCAGATGGAGGTCTAAAAAAATCCAGTAACCAAGGTGGGGGACTCAAATAAAGAGCCACAAGTCCAGGGTTTTTAGAATCACAAGAACTATCCAACATGGAGTATTCTTAACAAAGTCAAAGTAACAGGGTATTCTGAGGTCAAGGTACCTGCAAACCTGTAAACAGCCCAACCCCCTCACAGGTGGTGATCTAGAACAAGGATCCTCAGATTTGGATCTGTTATGAGAAGTGTAAACACTTCTAACCTGGAGGTACAGTGTTTACAATAACCATAACAATTCCTCCTCTAATTTACCTCAGTTTCTGAAGGTCAGTACTAAAAGGTCATCCAGACTTAGCAGGCTTCCCAGATAGCCCTAGCATTGCAGGAAATCTGCAACACAGAGTTCTCAAGGAGAAACCCATATCTGAACCGTGTTTCATATTCCCGCACCAGACCGAAATGGAATGGGAAAGAATATGATTCACTCTAGCCTAGGTGTCACTCAGGTCCCAGGTGTAGGACCTTAACTCTCAACAGAACCCCACCCACCAAAGAAAACCAGATCCAGCCAGCAGCAATGACAGTATGATATATGAAAAACTGTAAAGAAAGCAATAAATAAAGCTGTACAGAAAGCAATAAATAAAGCAAATATACAAACACAAATAGCACATAACACCCCGATAAACACAAATCAATCAAGCGCTAGGAGGAACCCACAAAAAGAACCAGAAGCCCTGGTTGCAATATAAGGGTCCCCAGCAGAGTCGCCAAGCTGTCGCTCCCGATAAGTGACGCAGGGTCAGATAAGGGTACAGACGCGAACGGTCGGCGAAGGGAACAGTGAGAACACACAGCCGTGAACTCACTGGAGAATGAATAGAGTCGCCAGCTAGGCATTTTTATCCCGGAGGAAAGGTAATGCTGCATAGACCTAGAAAAAGATGGATAAGACGGTTTGCGAACCAGAGAGACTGAGAAAGGGGGTTGGTTACAACCTGGGAAGGTATTAGCACCCAGATTGTCCGTCGTACTCGACGGGATCCACGCTTGAAAGATTTGTGTTTTAAAGGGGTAGTGTCAGTGCAATCTGTGTATAAAAGAGCTGGAGGGATGTACAGGTGTCAGTGTAAGAAGTGAAGTGTGATATGTATAGTGTCAGTGTAAGGACAGGAATGAAATGCTCATGATAATGAGGCTAAAGAATGAAACTGGAAAGAGGGGGAATGGAAAGAGACTTTTGTTCGATAACTGTTAAGTTATGCCTACGTATCCTCTCGTGCAATGAGGAAGTCAGAACACCGTAGTTCGACCCAAAGAGACTGAAAGGTGAATTGACTTGTGAACTGCTTACTTGCCTATGCTCAAGTGTATGATCTGTCTGGCACAGATGCAAACTGTCTTGCATTAGACGAAAGAAGCAAATTCTCGTTTGTGAGTGAAGATGATGAGAAAAGAATCCCGAAGGAGACGATTATTGTTTGTTTTTTTGAATTTTCAGTCTTTTATTGCTTTTGAGAGTTTGTCATAAGTTAATGAGCTTAAGCCTAAACCAATGGATTAGTAAACTCATCACATCTTCCCTCTGATCAGGGGTAATGAGAATACCTTAAGTGTGAAGTCAGATTCTCACACTTAATCACCTTTGGTGGAGGATTAAGATCATTAACCTACTTGTGATTATTCAGATGTTTTTGTTGTTTTTGTTTAGTGTTGAGTAATGAGGTTAAGCCATAATCAAGGATTAAACAGACTCATTACACCATCCTAATAGAAGGATAATAGATGAGAATGCTTAAGCTGAGGAAAGCTCCTCAACTTAATCCATGATTAGGGATTAAACCCATGACAAAACAAGCCTTTGATTAAGTGGATTTTATTTAATGATATGATGATGAAGTGAATTTTATGGTTTGTAAGACTACTTGAGGGGGACTTGTCCATTAACACTAGGGTTAGTCCTTCTTAACCAATTAAGGAAGAATTAGAACCCTAATGCAAGGCCCAAGTTACAAGTGTATTGTCTTGATGATTATTAGGTGGATTGATTAAGAGATTTAAACACATTAAGGGTTTAATACCTAGGATTAAAGTTATACACTCCATCCTAAGAGAAGGATGCAGGCATAACCCTAATCACAAAGTCTTAAAACCTTTAGGGTTTAGTCTCTGATTATGAGATGAGAGGAGAAGACTCAAAGAGAGACACAAAGGTAAAAACTATGAAGGGGGACTAATCAAAACCCTAATTCATTATCATGCTTGGTTGTCCCTAAAGTTTGTGAGGCTTTCAAGAACAATCTTCAAAAAGAACCACCAGGAAGCAGATGAACAAGATCAAGAGAAGCAAAGTGACTTGCTTCATTCAAGAAGTCAAGTCACTTGAAGAAAGAAAGTGGGAGGAACAAGAATGAGCAAGCTCAATCTCAAACACAAACATAAATGCAGCAATGGATGCAAGAGAGATGAAAAGAAAAGTTATGAGAAATGAAGGCAAATTCACTTCTCAAGTTACTTACCACCTGAAATGTTAGAAAGAAATGCTATGCAATGCTAAATGAAAAGAAATGACATGATGCTAAGCAAAACCAGAAGCATGTTGATGATGATTATGATGTTATGAGGTGCTGCAAACATGAGGCAAGGCATGGAGATGTTCATACAGGATTATGAATGCATATGATGCAAGTTAAGGAGCATGAACAAGCATGAAATGTTATGAAGAATACAAGACAAATGACATGGCAAATATGTGATGCAATGGTCAAACAAGCTTCCTACATGTCTTAAGATGTCAAATGAATCACAAGAATGCACAAAATACAATGACAAGTCATGTTATACAAGAGAATGCAAAAAGGATGCAAAAGGAAGCCCAAATTAGGGTTTATGAATCAAACATCAAACACAAACCAAAAACAGAAGCAAAGCCCTAAGATAAAAATGGAAAATGGTACCCAAAGAAACCCTAAACCTATAACAAACCACTGCCCAAAGGAGAGCTCTCAACTCTCAACCAAACTCAAGATATGCATTTTCCAAGTTATTAGGGTTTTTTAGGGTTCTTAACAAAAGAAATGCCAATCAAATGGAAAATGAAGAAACAAATCATGGCCATTTTATCCTTGAAAATACATGCAAAATGGAAAACAATGCAAAAAGAATCAATGTCTCAACCTTCACCAAAAGGCAGAAATGAATTTTCAAACATGTGATCAAAATAATGCATAAAAAATGATTTAATTCAATGAAAAATTCTTAAAATGCATCAAGATCAAAAAAGAAATTTGGTTTGAAGGTTGGACAATGTTTCTAAATGTATTAGAACATTTCATGAATTTTTTTGTAATTTTTAAATACCTAGAAGTATTTTTAATTAATTAATTCCCATTAATCAATTAAAAATAATCTTTTAAATATTTAAAAATACTTTTTTAATGATAAAAAATAAAATAAAAATATTTTTGGGTCTTAAAAATTAATAAAACTTTAAAGAAAAAGTTTCATAATTTTTATGAATTTTTTGCTATTTTAAATTAATTATGCAAGTTTAATGAAAAGAAAATGAAATTAAAATAAAATAAAATGGAGTATGCAGCATGGAAGGCTGAGATTGATTCTGGGGAAGGGACCATTGACCGCGCGCCAAATCCAGTGGTCATAATTCAAACCTGACTAATTGAATTAATTAACCTAATTAATTAAGATTAGGGTTTAATGGTGAATCTGGGCCATCCACACGCGCGCGTAGTCAACAGAGTCAAAGGATCCTACGCTCTAGATTCAAACTGCACTAATGACTGGGATTATGCCCTAATCACACTCAGGTGGCCGGAGAAGACTTCCGGTCGTCTTCTCCGGCCAGCACCTCACCTGAAAAATCTCCAAACCTCTCAAAACGTACCAAAAATGAAAACTAAGAACATGGAAATGATCCTCATCCTCTCACGAATCAAACCCCTCTCTCAAAACACATTTATGTTTCCTAAATCAACCGAATCGAAGAGAAAAAGTTCTAGGTCACGCAAGCTTCAGAAACAAATTAAATGCTCAAATCACAACCATTTTCAAAACCAATGGTACCAGAATGATCAGTGAAACAAGTAGAACAAGTTTGTAACAAGAAAAATCATTTCTGGAAAAATAAATTTCAGGCTACCTGAGATTTGAAGCTTTCCACTTGAGGACTTTCTGGCCTTTTCTTTAAGTGCAAACCACTCCTTAGGACCCCTTGATGATGTTTGAATGCCTTAGAACAATTTATGTAGGCTGGTGGATGAGTTTCGAAAACTCCTGCTTCAAGCTCAGTCAACAATGGCTATGGTGATTCTGGCTGATTCAGGCCATTGTGAATGATGGTTTATGGTCCAAATGATGTATGGAGAAGCTTTGCAAGGTTTGTTTGGCTGTTTGTGGCTTGTGGAAGGAGATTCGAATGAATCTGCAGAATGAGGGTGAAGAATGGCAATGGAGTTTTCTGGCTGTTTCAGGCTTATGCTTTGGGTGGTTTCTACTCAATGGTACATGGTGAGTTGAATGGAGGAAAAGGTTTTTGTGTTTGCTTGCTGTGGAGAGGAATTCGAAGCAAGTTGCAAGTAGGGTGAGTTTTGTGAATGTGATGAATGTGTTGGTTTCAGCCTTGCTTAGTACTTCAAAGGGCTTGCAGAGTGATATGTTATTTTAATCCTATAGGTCAGATGATGTGACCTGGCCTATAGTGATTGGTAAGTTTGCTTTTGCAAAATGTCCACCTTTTGTGTAAGTGAGGCATGGCTCATGATCTAGGCAAGGACAAAGCATGGGCTGCGCAGCATGAGTGAGGTGAGAGGCTAGCCAAAGTCAGCATCCAATGTCATAAGTTGTAGGAAGTGAAATGAGTGGTTTTGCAACTTGGTTACTTTTTGAAACTTTGTGAGAAATGTCTTGCTACACAAACCAAACCATGGGCAAACTTGATCCAATTCTGATTTTTAGGACTTAGGGAATGTTTACATGCTGGTTTGAAGTGAATTAGAGGTTGCAATTTGACTTGGTACAAGACTTTGCAAAATTTCCATTTGAAGCATGCCTTGAAAAACAATGATTTTTGCCAACTTTGCATTGCCATAACTTTTGATCCAAGGAGAGTTTGATCATGTTCTTGTACTTTTTGAAAAGGGAAAGATGAGATCTACAACTTTCATGACCAAAGTTTTTTCATTTGAAGCCTTTTTGGATCAAGAATCAAGGCTTAAAAAATGACCTAAAATGATGCATTCTTGAAAAGTCAACTATACCCAAAAAGTCAACATTTGCAAAAACCCTAAATTCTTGATTTCTATGAACTTCAACCCTCTTCCATGATCAAATAAAGATCATATACACTCAAAATGATGAAGATCACCCATTGGTTGGGTCATTGGGGGCCTCAGATGCCCTGATTTTGCACTGACTTGCTTGAAAAGTCAACCCTTGATCAGATGACTTCCCCATGGAATTTTCTTCATGAAAATTGATATGCATACTCCCTATACCATATAGAGATCAATGGAAACAAGAATGACCAAAAAATTTGGTGTTATGGCCTCTGAAACCAAAACCCTAATTTTCAGTCAACTGTGCAGTTCATCCTGGCTCTGCATCCACTCCAACCCTAGTTCTTGTGATTCCTCTGCATTTTGACTTTGTGAAGATGTAATATGATGTAGGAACACACATGGATCACTTTGAATTGATTGGTAGCCTTTGGGAGGCCTCAAGATGCTCTTGGATTGCTCAGATCACAAACCCTAGGTGCAGATGCCTTAGAAACTATGCAGTGAATCAAAAATGAGATATGAGGTGATATGATTGTGTTTATGCATATGAGATGATCACAAGCCATGGTGTGAATAGGTGAGGGCAAATTTGGGGTGTTTACAGCCGCTTCCGCCTCGGTATTAGTTCTGGGAATTTGTGAAGTGAAGAGACGTCCACTTCTAGTGAAGCCTCCGCCTCCCCCTACATTGTCTACTTGTGGTGCAGATGTTGAGGAGTCAAGAGTGACCTTTCTTCCATGGAAGTAAATATCCGAACCATAATGCCAAGGCACGACACTGTTGTTATCACAAGGAATTGGTCCAGGCACCATGATGGTCACCAGACTAATTGCAGCAGAAGAAAGAGTCATGATTGTCTGCAGATCGTAGTATATAGTAACAGGGGGTCTGACTGATGGTGGCACAAATGCAGGAAGCTGACATACTGATAAGAGAGTGTTGTTGGGATGTTGTTGGTGAGAATGTTGCTGGAAGTTGTTGTTGTGAGATTCTGGAACAGGGACCGTTGTTGGGTCGTAGTAGATTTTAACTGTTGAAATCTCACTTATGGTGTTTATTGTTGTTGTAACCGATTTCGTTGAAATGATTTTTGTTGTATTTGTAGAAGTGATTTCTGTTGCAGTTGTAGAAGCTTGAACTGTTGATGTTATCTGCAGGATGCCTTTCTTAATCAGACTGTTGATAACATTCTTCAAACTTGCGCAACTATTAGTAGTAACCTTACAAGCTTCGCAGTAGGCTTCACAACCTGGAAACACTTGGCATTTTAAAAGCTGAGCTTTCACCTCGACCAGAGGTGTTTGAACACTTGCAATATCATCAATCAGGATTGTTGGTTGGTCTTCCTCGATAGCATTAATCCTTGGCCCACCGTGGTTAGGTATTGGATTTTTGGTAATTCTCGGAGGAGGTGCAAAGTTTACAGATTTGGAATCAATCAGGTCTTGGACCTTCATATGCAGGGTCTTACACTTTTCTGTGGCATGGCTGGGAGCATTTGAGTGGAAGGTGCATC
The DNA here is from genome assembly GCA_963966055.1 of Lathyrus aphaca. Taxonomy (NCBI): domain Eukaryota; kingdom Viridiplantae; phylum Streptophyta; class Magnoliopsida; order Fabales; family Fabaceae; genus Lathyrus; species Lathyrus aphaca. The sequence continues at coordinate 164,899,109 of OZ014519.1, forward strand.
TTGCGTTGACATCATAATATCTTGGAAGGTTTAGAGGATCTGGTGGAGCAAAAGTCCTCAGTTCAATCAAGTTGAGTTTCAACAGTTGTGGGAGTAACACTATATAGGGCATCGGAATGGGATCAATTACTCTGTTGATCTGAGAAGTTCTTTGTTGAAATGGACGCTGTTGTTGATTATTGTTGTTGTAAGGTCTTTGCTGCTATTGTGGGAAATGTTGTTGCTGAGGTGCTGGAGTAGGAATAGTGACAGCAGCCACTGATCTTTGCAAATACTGAGGCCTACCTCTGCCAATATGCACTGGATTAGTTTCTCCTGTCCTTCGGGGTCCGGAGAATTGTTTCTTTGTGTTGTTGGAGCTGGCGCCATTATCAGAAATCTTGCCCATCTTCAACAAACTTTCAATTCTCTCTCCCGCTATGACCACATCAGCAAAGCTAATGGAAGAAAAAGCAGCAAGTCTATCAATATAAGTGCCTTGCAGGGTATTCATGAACATGTCAGCCATCTCCCTTTCTGATATTGGAGGTTGGACAGCAGCAACCAGTTGTCTCCATCTCTGAGCGTACTCACAGAAACTTTCCCTCGAAGATTGAGACATTCCCATTAGGAGAGTCCTGTTAGGTGCCATGTCCAAGTTGTATTGATACTGGCGCACAAAGGCTTCAGCCAAATGTTTCCAATTTCTGACGGTGGCCCTGGATAAGTGTTATTACCATTCTCTGGATGTCCTGGTCAAGCTATCTTCAAAATAAAACATCCATAGCTTCTCATCCATAGTGTATGCCTTCAACTTTCCCAGAAAGGACTGCAAATGAGTGCGAGGACATGAAGTTCCATTGTACTTCTCAAAACACGGGGGCTTGAATTTGTGGGGAATCCTTACCCCCTCAACCAGGCCCATGTCCATTACATCAAATCCCAAGGAGTTCTGGGATTCCAAGGATCTTAACTTTTCTGATATCTCATCCAACCGACGGTCATAAGCTTCATCTGCCCCAACACCTAGCACTGTAAACTGCTCATCTTGAGGATCTTCCTGTAGAATACGATCTCTAGTGTTCCTTTGGCCATTCCCAATGATATTATGTTCAGGATTGTTGTCGGGTCCAAATACTACCGGAGTCGTCCGCGGCTGCTCGCGCTCGTTGTTACTAGTACCTCCAGTGCCTGCGTGGTTATCTTCCAGGGTTTGCCGCTCGTCCAACTCCCTCAATCTTTCCTGGGTCTGGGCTAGTCCAATCATCACAGCCATAAACTGATTCATTTGAGTCCTTAACTCCGTCCTCACATCTGTCATTTGAGTCATCACATCTGTCAGTTCCTGCTGTAGCTGATCCATTTGCAGACTCGGAAGGTTGTGTCGAGTTGGATATCTGTGGACTCGGTTGACAGAAAAGACCCTTCTGCGAGCAATATTTCCTGAAACAATCAACAAAGTGAGAAGACAAAAACACAACACCTGCAAAAACAAAAGATATGTGGTTAGAATGCAATGCAATATGCCTATTTGTTTTTCGAGGGTATACGGTTTGGTTCTTGGTTTTGACCTTCCAGACCCCTCGGAGGAGATGAATATGTTGGAGCGAATGAAATCCACAAAAACTAATAATACATAGAATACAAGTGGCATTGCCAAAATACAGTCAGCTCATGAATACACCAAAACAAAAACAAAAAACTCCCATGGTGAGTCGAAATACAACAATAATACACAAACTATAATACAATCAGTTCATGAATACATCAAAGTAAACTCCCATTGTGAGCCGAAATACAAAAACAAGTACAAAGAAAATCAAACATCCAATCCATATGTATCCTCCTTGACTTCCTTCAGGAGAGCATCAGTCACAGGTCCAACTGGGTGATCTGTGATGGTACTAATGAGAAGGTTTTTGGTAGCGATGGCATTCGTCATCTTTTGATACTTATCTTGCTCTTTGGATCTTTTTAACCCTGCCCAGAGTTTTAACTCCGAGATTTCCTTCTGAGCGGCTAGAAGTGCTTCCTGGTTTCTTCTCTCACTGGATTCCAACTACTCCATCTTGGTTTGCATCTTTTGGTCTTCTTTCAAATGAGCCTCAGTTATTCTGACCCATCTACCCTGACTCTCTTCCTGATAATGATCAGCTCTTGCCTTCTGAAGTTTTGCCTCTTTACATGCATTCTTCAACACAAGTTCTCCTGCTCGGGCTTTCCTGATGAAGTCTTCAGTTTTCTCAATCTTGGTTATATGCTCGATGCGTAGCTTCTCTAACCTCTCAATGTCTAAACGAGCATCATTCCTTTCCCAAAGGGTCTTCTTTAAAGCTTCGGCAAGCTGGGTATTTCTTTCCTTCAACTTTTCAAACTCTTCCAGGCTCACTGTGGCTATGGGCTCGATTGCTGATGGCCCTGGTACATCCCCCAGGGTGAATGGAATACGAGTAATCTGTCCTCTGATGCGCGACCATTCGGTGTACTGAGCAGAGGCTATGTTATTGCACTTTCCCAGAATGGCGGTTCCTTTAGTCTGTATATTGTCCCAAGCCCAGGCTGCCTGTCGGACAGTGGCATGGTTGTTTTGAACAGCATAATAAAGAGATTCTGCTAGGTCTTGCTCCCTAGGTGGATGTACCAAGGCATACCCCAAATGTCTTTTGAAGAGTAAAGGATTGTAGTTGATGCAACCCTTCACTCCGATGAGAGGCACATTTGGGTATTGACCACAGTTGGTTACTATATCTCGATCCTTGGTGTTCTGAGTACACCACCTGATATCTTCTGAATTAAGGGCAATCATTCTCTTAGCCCAATTCCTTGTCTGATGTGGATTCAAGAAAGCTTCCGTCTTTGGCATGTGTTTCATCAACCAACTGTAGAAAAGAGGTGCACAACATCTTACCAGTCTTCCTCTCTATTTCTCATTCCTCTGATGAACTGAGTAATAAAAGTCTCCTAACAAGGTGGGAACTGGGTTCTTTATCATGAAGATTTGGATGGCATTATTGCTTACAAACTTAGTCTCGTCTGCAAACAAAATGATACCATAAATGCTGAGAGCTAGGAGAGCACAAACAGTTTCCCAATTCCCTTTTGCAGCGTGCTTCGTAGCTTGAGTAATTAAGAAATCCAGATGAAGGCCTGGGATTCCAGCTTTGGAAGTCATGCGTTCATCAATGGTGGTTACTTCCAGATGTAGTGCTTTGGCTATGTCTTCATTCTTTGGAGGAGTCATTTTAGGATTGAAAGGAATTCCTCTTCGGATGGGGATATCCAACAACATGGAGTACTCTTCCAGCAACGGACCTATCTAAAAGTCTGGGAAAGTGAAACAACGCAGGGGAGGGTCATAAAACTGCAGACAAGTGTGAATCATGCTCCTTTGCACTCTATCCAGGTCCATGATTATTCCCAAGATTCCACCGTAACTTTCTCTGAACAGAGGTACATGATCAGGATTAATGAGGGCCTGCATCTGTTTAATGTCTGCTAAAGGATACTCGAAGAAATGATAGGTGATGTTTCTTTTCCTTGTTGAATCCATCCTAAAGATGTGTGCTAAAGGAGATAACTGAAGAAGTGTTGTAGCAGATGGGTTGAGCAGAAGAACAGTCAAAACCAAACCAAGAAAAGTGGATACCCTGTAAAACAAATAGACAAATGTTAGAAATGATGCAATATGATGCATGATGATGATATGCAAGGGTTTGTGATCATGTGCTAGATTATCAGTTGCCTTTGGTGGGATCCTTGAGTGTTCAAAGTTTCAGATGAAGGCTTGAGAACCAGTAAACGGGTGAGGGACTCAAATAAAGAGTCAATAGTCCAGGGTTTCAAAGAATCAGTCTAGAATAGTACAACCTTATAGCACTCCAGTAGAAAGGTATGGTGAGGTCAAGGGTTCCTGCAAACCTGTAAACATCCCATCCAACTCACATTTATGTACTAGAACAAAGATCCTCAGGTTTGGATCTATTATGAGAAGTGTAAACACATTCATCCTGGGGGATATAGTGCTTACCCTAATAAAAAAGAATCCTCCCCTAATTCACCTCAGATGCTGAAGGTCATATAAAAAGGTCATCCAGACTTAGCAGACTTCCCAGATAGCTCTAGCACTACAGGAGATCCATAACACAAAGTTCTCAAAAGGAAACCCATGTTTGAACCGTGTTTTCATATTCCCGCACCAGACCGAAATGGAATGAGAAAGAATACGAAACCACTCTAATCCTATGTGTCACTCAGGCCTTTGTATTGAGCCCTTCTCACTGGAATACCCCGCCCACCAAGGTAACAACAATCCAACATAATGATATGATAATAATGAAATGCGAAAAGTAGTAAATGAAAGCGATAAATGAAAGCAATAAATAAAGCGATATAGAAAGCGATAAATAAAACAAAAACACATAAACACATATAGCACATAACACCCCCATAAACACAAATCAAACAAGCGCTAGGAGAAACCCTCAAGGAATCAGAAGCTCCGGTTACAAAGTCCCCAGCAGAGTCGCTAAGTTGTCGCTCCCCGGACTTTCGTCCCGGTGCAAACGCGAACTATCGGCGAGAATGGTCGGATGGTGAAGATTGAGGTTGAATAGAGTCGCCAGCTAGGCATTTTTATCCCGGAGGAAAGGTAATGCTGCATAAACCTAGAAAGATACGTATAAGACGGTTATAAACCAAAGAGACTGGGTAAGGGGGTTGGTTACGACCTGGGAAGGTATTAGCACCCAGATCGTTCGTCGTACTCGACGGGATCCACACTTACCTGATTGTGCTTTAAAAAGGGGGGAGTGTACATGCTAACAGTGTATAAAAGAGATGGATGTACAAAGTGACAGTGCAAAAAGAACAGGAGTTCAAACTGAGGCTAAGAAAAGAAAGCTAGAAAGAGAAGAGGGGGGAGACCTGGGGACTTTTGTTCGATAACCGTTAAGTTATGCCTACATATCCTCTCGTGCAATGAGGAAGTCAGAACATCGTAGTTCGACTCAAAGAGACTTGGTGTTTTGGTTGGAACTGCTTGCTTGTCTATGCTCAAGTGTATGACTTGTCTGACTCTAGTGCTGACTGCCTTGCATTAGACGGAGGAAGTGAGCTCTCGTTTTCAGAGTGAGTGTGATGAGAAAAGAATCCCGAAGGAGAAGTTTATTGTTTGTTTTTATGTTTTCAGTTTTTTATTGTTTTTGGTGTTTTGCATAGGATAATGAGCTTAAGCCTTAATCAAGGATTGTAAACTCATTATATCACCCCTGATTAGGGATAATGAGCATACTTAAGTATGAGAGGAATATCCCAACTTAATTACCCTAATGATACAGGATTAAGATCATTAACCTACTTGTAATTATCAAGTGTTTTTTTTTGGATTTTTGTTTTGTGTTAAGTAATGAGTTTAATCTCTAATCATGGATTAGTGAACTCATTACACCATCCTAAGAGAAGGATGATAGATGAGGACACTTAAGATGAGGAAGATACCTCAACTTAATCCATGGTCAGAGATTAAAATCATTATATAACAAACCTTTATTAAAGTGGATTTTAATTAGATATTAGATTAAGAAGTGAATTTTATGTTTGTAAGTCTAAACCTGAGGGGGACTTGTCCATTAAACACTAGGGTTAGTCCCTCTGACCCAGAGGCAGAGATGTAACCCTAATATAAGGCCCAAGTTACAAGCTTAAGTCTTGATAATTATTAGGTTTTTTGATTAAGAGGTGAACACAACTTAAAGGTTTAACACTAAGTATTAAAGTTATACACTCCATCCTAAGATAAGGAAGGATACATGCATAACCCTAATTCAGAGTCTTAAAACTTTAACTGTTTAGCCATTGTTATTGAGGTGAGAAAGAGAGACTAAAGTAGACTCAAAAGGTGAAAAACTAGGGGAGACTATTTGCAACCCTAAAGTTATCACGCTTAGATGTTCCTATGGTTTGTGAGGCTTAAAGAGAAATCTTCAGATGACCACCAAGGAAGAAGCAGATGAAAGAGAAAGAGAGAGAAAGATAGGTTACTTACTTCCTGAAGAAGTTAAGTAACCTAGGAGTGGGAGAGAAACAAACACAAGTGAATCAAATTCACTTCAAACACAAATAAATAAGAGGGTGAGAAGATATTGGATGTGGATGCATATCCACATCCTAATTAACTTACCATATACACCTGAAAAGTTAGTATGTACATACACAAAGTCCATGATCAAAATAAGAAGCAAATCACATGATAAAAATTGAAATTGCATCCAAATAAACCCTAAACCTACATGAGAACACCCTCCAAAGGTGTAGGTCTAAAGCTAAACCAAAGTCAAGTTATGGTTTCCCTAAGTTTGGCTAGGGTTTTGAACACTTTGCAAAGAAAACGTCAAAAAAAATTGAAAATGTAAAGCAAAAATACACCAAAAATATCTTAGACATTAGATACAAATTGTGAAATATTGCAAAAAGAAACAAGTACAAACTCATTTTGGTTCGGCAGAAATGAATTTTTTAATTAGGGTTATGAAAAAGGGGATTTTCAAAATCCTAATTCAAGTTTAATTGTCAAAAAATGATAAAGCCCTAAATATATGTGTGAAATGAGTTTGTAAATTGATCTTAATGTTCAAAGAGGTTCTCTGATTTTTTTGGTGATTTTCAAATACCTAAGAGTATTTTTAATTAATTAAAAATGAATTAATTAATTAAAAATACAATTAAATGATTTAAAAATAATTTTTTAATACAAAAAAATAAAAATAAAAATGTTTTTGGATTCTTAAAATTAATTAGAGTGGAAGTGTAAAAAATTAAAATTTTTGAAAGTGTTTTGCTATTTTTAATAAATAAAAGAAAACAAAATGAAATAAATGAAAATAAAATGAAAAGTAATTAAAATGGAAGGCTCAGATTGCGTGGAAGCAAGATCAAGGGCTGAGAAGCAAGTCAACTTGACTGGGAGTATGCTCATCCTAGGGTCCATGTTTAAATCTCCTAAACACGCGCAATCCAATGGCTCACATTAAATCTGACTAAATTAATTATGTTTTAATTAATTAAAATGAAATTAAGGCTAATGAATTATTTGGACCGTCCAATCCTTAAACTAATCAGAATCCAATGGCTCTCATTAAATCTGGAAACCCTAAACCTAATTAACCCTAATTATTTTCAGATGACCGGAACAGTGCTCTGGTCATCTTCTCCGGCGAGTCTCAACGCACAACTTCTTTCCCAGGCCATCCCAAGACCTCTAACCTGCCAAGAATCCATCCCCACACTCCAAGGAACTCAAATCAAACATCAACCACAATTTATAACACTTGAATAAAGAGAATCGAAGCAAAAATCAAAACACGGGTAAACATTCAGAACAACATAAAATGATCATTTCTTGCTCATTTTCAAATCTAAACATATCTAGATGATCAGTGAAACATGTAGATTTATTTTGTAACAAGAAAATGAAGTTCTGAGAAAAAAGTTATTGAGCTATACCTGAGTTGGAGATCTTTAAAGATGAGCTTTCGGAGCCTTTCCTTTGTGCAAACCACTTCCATTGGCCCCCCTTGTGCTAATGGCAAGCTTGAATGGAGTTTAAATTGACTATTTTGTGAGCTTCAGTTCTGGTGTATCCGAAAATGAGGTTCTTGTGTGTTGTGTTTCAGGCCATTGTAAGGGGTGGGATTTGTTCCTTAGGTGACGTGTGACTTGTTGGTGAAAGAATTTTTGGATTTGGGTGGCTGAGGATTGAGATTCGAAGAGGGAACGTTCTTGGCCAATTTTTGAAATCTGATGGTGTGTGTACTTTCAAGGCTTGAAGCTTGATCTTTTATGCTCCTTAGGGTTTGTATAAACAAATGGGATTGGTCAGAAGAGCAGATATCCACTGTGGGATTGGCATGGCTTAATTGGCCAAAAAGTCAAAAGTTGTGTACTTGAGGTATGGGCCATGGAAGAACTAATTTGAGGGCTTGAGCTGCTTCAGCTGGCTTCAAAGAGAACCCTAGGATCAATTGTGGTGAGCTGTGATGCTTGGAGCACAAGTTTGAAGTGATTTTGCAAATTTCCAACTTTGTGAAGTTTGTGAAAATCGGCCATGAAATGCCTTGGTTCTTGGCTGGATCTTGGTCTAGGGATGTTGCTTATCATTGTTATGATGTGTATGATTGAAACATAGGTCATTAGAAGGCTGGAAAATCCATTTTGCATATTTCCCTCTTTGACATGAACTTGAAAATTACAAGAAATTTGCCAACTTTGATCCATCATATCTTGAGTTCTAGGATGAATCAAGATGAGTTCTTGTACTTTTTAGAAAGGGGAAGATCCAATATACAACTTTCATGTTTGAAAAAATTTCATTTGAAGCCTTTTTGATCAAGAAAGAGGAGGTTGAAAATCTTTCCCAAATTGGAAAGTTTTCACTTCAAGTCATGTCCAAAAATGACAACTTTTGCAATGGCTCAAAATTCTTCAATCTTGTGATCTTTCAAGCATTCCTAAGACCAAATAAAGGTCATAGGAGCTCAAATTGATGATGATGACCCTTTGGAACCCTTGTTGGAGGCCTTAGATGCCTTAATCTTGACTTTTCTTACACAACAAGCTACCATTTGATCAGATGACTTCCACATTGAATTTTTTCATCAAACATCATCCACACACTCCTTATATCATATAAAGACCATTTGAATCAATAATGACCATATTATTTTGGTTGTAAGGGCCTCAAACCCAAAACCCTAATTTTAGGTCATCTGTGTAGGAGCCTTGAGCCTGCCTGGGTGGCTCTGCAATCTCTTGTGATTTTTTGACTTCCAAGAACCCTTGGGGTACAATATGACCATAGAACACTCAAGTATCTTCTTGTCATGCTTCATGGCCTCTGAGATACCTCATACTCTCTTCAATATTCATCTGATCATAAACCCTAACTGTGCAGAGATGCAATGAGAGGTTAAAGGTGAATATGCAATATAAGATGTAGTGATATGATATGTACTATGTGGGATAATAAGCCAAAGTATAAGAAAGTGAGAGAGAAAATTTGGGGTGTTTACACCTAAAAACCTGAGATATGAGTTTCTTGATGAAGAAATGGTCCATCCAATTATAGTCAGTGCTACCTTAAACCAAGAGCAAACAAACCAATTGTTAGATGTTTTACGAAGGTACCCCCAGCCTTAGGATATAAAATCTCTGATCTAAAAGGAATAAGCACATCCATATGCATGCATTGGATTTTGCTCGAAGAAGATTCAAAACCCTCCAGAGAACACCAAAGAAGAATAAATCCTATGATGAGTGAAGTAGTTAAGACTGAAGTTCTTAAGTTACTAGAGGTAGGTATAATATATCAGATCTCGGATAGTAAATGGGTAAGTCCTGTGCATGTAGTACCTAAAAAGGGAGGCATCACAGTCGTACAAAACGAGAAAGGCGAACCTGTAGCAAAAAGAATTGATGGAGGATGGCGTATGTGCATAGACTATAGAAAATTAAATAAAGCAACTAGGAAGGATCATTTACATTTACCGTTCATAGACCAAATGTTGGAGCGCCTAGCCAAATACTCTTACTTTTGTTACCTAGATGGATATTCAGGATTCTTCCAAATACCTATTCACCCCGAAGATCAAGAAAAAACTACCTTTACATGCCCTGTTGGAACTTTTGCCTATAGACGAATGCCTTTTGGACGCTGTAATGCCCCAAACCACTTTCTAACGCTGCATGATGTCTATCTTTGCAGACTATCTAGATGGAATCATGGAAGTATTTATGGACGATTTCCCAGTTTGTGGATTTGATTTCAAAAATTGTCTTATCAAACTTGAGAAAATCCTGGAATGATGTGTGGAGGTAAACCTTGTGTTAAATTGGGAAAAATGTCATTTCATGGTTACCAAAGGGATTGTTTTAGGACATATAGTCTCCGAAAAAGGTATAGAGGTAGACAAAGCTAAAATAGAAGTCATAGAGAATCTAAAACCGCCAAATACTATCAGGGAGATAAGAAGTTTTCTTGGACATGCCGAATTCTACCGACGTTTTATCAAGGACTTCTCCAAAATAACAAAGCCCTTAATTGGCCTTTTAATGAAAGATGCTGAATTCATCTTCGATGAAAAATGTACTGAAGCATTTAACCTCTTGAAGCAAGCTTTGATTTTAGCACCTATAATGAAACCCCCTGATTGGTCAGAACTGTTTGAGATAATGTGTGATGCTAGTGACTATACTGTTGGAGCTGTTCTAGGTCAGAGAAAAGATAAAAAGTTAACGTAATTTATTATGCCAGTAGAACCCTAGACGCTGCCCAGTTCAACTACACAACAACTGAAAAAGAGCTCCTAGCTATAGTTTTCGCCATAGACAAATTTAGACCTTATCTAGTAGGAGCCAAAATTATAGTTTACACCGACCATGCTGCCATTCGTTACTTACTAAGTAAAAAGGATTCCAAACCTAGGTTACTTCGATGGATTCTATTACTACAAGAATTTGATTTAGACATCCGTGATAAGAAAGGAACAGATAATGTAGTAGCTGATCACCTTTTTAGGCTATAAACCTGAAACCTGACTCAGTACCCATAAATGACGATTTTGCCTATGATAGACTGATAGCCAAACTAGAAACTATTGAAGATGATAACCCAGACCCACACGAGCATTCTCAAAAATCCTTAGCTATAAGTAACGTGGCCTGGTATGCAGGCTTTGTTAATTACCTATCCGCTGACATTATACCCCCCGATCTAAATTACCACCGGAAGAAGAAGTTCTACAGTGATGTAAGAAACTTCTATTGGGACAAACCATTCCTTTTCAAGAGAGGTAAAGATGGCATTTTCCGCCGTTGCGTCCCAGAAGAGGAGGTACATAATATAATTGAGCATTGTCACTCTGCACCCTATGGTGGACATGCAGGCACCTCTAAGACCTACACCAAGATTCTTCAAGCTGGCCTATTCTAGCCCACCATATGGCGTGATGTCCATGCTTTCATTGTCAAATGTGACAGATGCCAACGTATATGAAATATTTCAAGACGTAATGAAATGCCTCTAAGAAATATCCAAGAAGTAGAACTCTTCGACGTATGGGGTATAGACTTTATGGGACCGTTCCCACCATCTTTAGGAAACCAGTATATCTTAGTAGCTGTTGACTACGTGTCTAAGTGGATTGAAGCTATCGCCGCACCCACGAATGACACCAGAGTAGTCATCAAATCATTTAAAAATTATATATTTCCCAGATTTGGAACACCCCGTTTAGTCATAAGTGATGGAGGATCACACTTCATATCGAGAATATTTGATAAACTTTTAAGCAAGTATGAAGTTAAGCATAGAGTAGCAACACCATACCACCCACAGACTAATGGACAAGTGGAAGTATCTAATAGGGAGATTAAACAAATTCTTGAGAAGACTGTCTCTATATCTAGAAAAGATTGGTCGTAGACTCTTCAAGAAGCATTATGGGCCTACAGAACCGCTTTCAAACTCCTATAGGAACAACCCTTTATCAACTAGTCTATGGAAAATCGTGTCACTTACCTTTTGAGTTAGAGCATAAGGCCTATTGGGCCATCAAAAATTTGAATTTGGGTTACCTAACTGCTGGTGAAAAACGTATCCTTGATATCCACAAATTAGAAGAGCTCAGACAATCAGCCTACGAAAATGCCATTATATACAAAGAAAGAACAAAAGATTGGCATGACAAAAGAATCATAAGAAAAGACTTCAAAATAGGCGATCCTGTTCTTCTGTTCAATTCTAGGTTTCAAATTTTTCCAGGAAAGCTTCGTTCGAGATGGACTGTTCATCATCAATGGACAAAGACTAAAGCCCTACGAAGGAGGTGACATTCCAACAACATACTTCAGCCATACTCTAAGTGATCCACCAAATCCTTCGAATGATGTATAAAATCCAGTCGTCGAGCTAACGACGTTAAACAAGTGCTGCATGGGAGGCAACCCATGGTTTTCTTATCTTACTATTTATTTATTTTTACTTTATTTTAATTTGTTTACTTTATTAGGACTAACGATTGAATGTGTTTATGTGATTTCAGGACCGTTTTTGCTAACCTTGTGCAGAATGCAGAATCCCGACGACATGTACGTGGCCTTCAGAGATGACGCACAGAGAGAGCGTTACTATGTCCACATGAGACACCCTATGGCACCTACATGGTACCCAGGCCAAGATTTCATGGATGCCATGGGGATAGAGCCAAGCGTCAGATTCTTATGCCACCAACTCCACTGGGACCAGTTCGACGACATGAACAACACTTACAGGAACTTGACTCTAGAGTTCCTCAGCTCGTTTAATCATGACCCCTTGGCTGGACCCAATGGGCATGTTGTTTTCAGGTTGTTCGAGACTGAATACTCTTTCTCTCACAAAGAGTTTGGTGATTTACTAGGATTTCAGACTACTCCTGATGCTATTCCAGAGACACCGATGGGGTACTTTATAAGCAGAGAAGTGGAGAAGTTTTGGAGTAACATATCAGGTGGAGGGAGCCAAGATCCTTCCACGCAGTTTTCTCAAGTCATCCACAACCCTACGTTAAGGTACTTCCAAATGATTCTAGCACACTCTTTCCTCGGTTTGCCAAATACAGAGACTTTGCTGAGTGAGGAGGAGATTTTCCTGTTGTTTTGTGCGACTCAGTCACGCCCAGTTGCTTGTGGAAAATTTCTGTTGAAGGGCCTTGCCAGTGTCTCCAGGTCATCTGTAGGCATTATACATGTCGGTGGGATTGTTACACAGATTGCTACTGCATTGGGTTTGTCTCTCAAATTATTACATCTCAGGACCTTCTGCAGCTACACCACCATGGATGTCGACTTTTGTCTTGACAGAGGATTGATGAGGAGGGCCTCTTTTGAGCCCAACATGTTTAGATTGTTTATTGACGGCGAAGTGATACACTACTTCACATTACCTGACCCGCTGATGACCAGTGTCCATGACCCTGCTAATTGGAGTTATGCTTTAGAGGGTTATGGAGAGACTGTCGAAGAGCCAAAATCACCTCCCGCCGCTGAGTACACTCCTACACCTCCTTCTCCTTGAATCACTGTTATGTCTAACAATATGTCTTTGCAGCTGCCTGATCTACAGAACCATATTTATGAGCTCCGCAGGGAGACTGCCCGACTCAAACAGGAAGTAGCGGACTTGGCATTACAGATTGAGATATCTGACCTCACCCATGCCACAGAGGCAGACGCTCTATATCAGGAGATTGGAGAGCTTCAGAGAGAGATTGCTGAGATTCGTGGATCGGACCAGGCAGAGAAGCCTACCACATGATCATTTTACACTGACTTTATTGCTTTAGTATTTAATATTTCATGCTTTATTTTATTTCTCGCATCTCCAGACATATTTTATTTTATCGCATATGCTACATTTTCCATGTATTTTTGTTGACAAATCATTTATATATATATATGCCTTATTATATGCATGAGTATTTATTTTATATGTATGTGTGTCTAATAAACAAAAATTTAATAGTCCAAAAAATATATATATAAATATTTATCTATGTTTAATATTTATTCAAGGTATGCAAGCTTTGTGCCTTAGAAGGAAGAAGAAAATGCTATCCGGACCTCCCGAAGACAAAAGGTGCTACTCTTGGATTCTATATCACTGAGGAGATGTGGCGTGATATGACAGCTAGAGAGGAAATGTGAGACAACCTACTCTCTACCATTTCACAACAACTGGTGGACAACATGAGCTACATGGAACAATCACGATTGGTTTCGGATCGTGCCTACGGGAACGTTTTCCGCACCTTGACCGATATCACAACAGAGTAGGCCCTCCAGCGAGAAGTCAACCTACGGCACCACCAGCTTATGGAGGCCACTCAGGGTTCCATCCTAGGTAACCTTCGAGAGGTCCGAAGTGCCCAGGCTGCCTTATCAACACGACTAGACCGGAGGGACTAGCAGTGCAGTAGATCCTGTCGTTCCAGACCATCACAGCAGGACGGCGAGGGCACCAGTGGTCCTTCGTAGTAGTTTTCCAGGTTACTCTCCTTACCTTATTTCGAAACATTAGGGACAATGTTCTATTTAAGTGTGGGAGGGGATTTTATTGCTTTCTGTTATTTCCCTTTTCTTAGTTATTTGTTTGCTTTCTGTTATTTCCCTTTTCAGTTAGTTAGTTATTTAGTTTAAGTTTTTTTCAGATAATGCATGAGTCTGACGAGTCACCAGTATAGTGTATCTTTAGTACACCCTCATTTCCCCCATTTCCTTAGCCTTACGAAATTTTCAAAAGAAAACAATGTTGTTTCACATGTTTTTTGGGCTTTAAGACAGGTTTGGATTAGGATGTGGTGACTTAGGTAAACATTTTGAAACATCAGTATCGTTTTAGCACCATAGACTTCTTGAATATAGGAATCACTCCTAAACCCCGCATACCATGGCCTTTATTATCATTCAATAAGCAGTTTATTCTAGCAGTCAACTCCGACCTAAGCATGCTCTATGTAGGGGGGCGATGAACATAAGTGAATGATCGAGTGCTAATAAAAAAGAGAAAAAGATAAACTCTGGGATAGGTGACCCTCACAAAGTCATTTAAACCAAAAAGAGAAAAAAATTCTTTCCACAAAAAGAAAAAAATTACAGTCACGTATTGTTAGTTGGTTCAGAGGTATCTGGCACTGAACTTGGTAGGGCGGATTACGATCCGATCCCCCGCAGCTACATTTAGGTCAAATAAAAAGGGTTTTCACATGCTTATGTTCCAGAAACCCTATGTTATGGATCAGAATCACTAACCGGTTACTATATTAAGAAGCATGTACGAATAACGAGCTTAATGTGATTGCGCCTGAATGAAAGGGACCCAAAAAAAGATGAAAAGATAGGCCTAGGTATTGTGGGATGATATGGGTAGGTTAATATAGGATTGAGGTTTATGTCTGTGTTATTATGATACCTTTGGTTCACTTAGTTAGTACATGTCACTGCAACCTGACCTAAACTTAGAAGCCCTTTTAGCCCAAATCACGTGCTGACACCAGTTTTCTTCGTTGAGCCTTAAATGTTTGCTTGAGGACAAACAAAGGTCTAAGTGTGGGAGGATTTGATAACACTAAATTTCACCGTATTTCTGACTCCGATTTCGCATGCATTCTAGGTCTTTATTGCTATTTTGTTATGTTTGTCGCTCCCGGGATTTTCATCCTAGTACAAACGCGAAAGTGGCGTGGAAAATGTAGAGTCGCCAGCCAGACATTTTTATCCCGAATGAATGGGAAAGGTAATGTTGCACAAACCTGAGGAAAGAAGGAAAGGACAAGGTCCTGCGAACCAAAGATCTGAGTTCGGGAGTCGGTTACGAACTGGGAAGGTATTAGCACCCCAGATCGTCTGTCGTACCCGACGGGATCCACGCTTGCTTGTTTGTTTCAAAGGGTGAGAAAAATAACTGCTGCTGAATAAAACCGCTAACTGGAACAAAGGGAATGGAAATGAGAAAGGAATAAGAAAAGAGAATGGAAAGAAAGGGGAAAATGTAGGAAAAATAAAGAATGTGCTCGAACGGGCCCTACCCCGCTGCCTACGTACCTCATCGGGAAAATGAGGATCAGAGTCGACGTAGTTCGCCTAACTAAGGCGAGAACTATTTGTTTGTGTTTTTTATGCTGGAACTGCGTATGCCTATGCTCAGGTGTTGCAGGCTCGTCTGGTACGAGTGCGTTTACCGTCTTGCAAATGAGACAAGTCGCCGCGAGTTCGCGTTGTGAGTGAATGAGATGAGAAAAGAAGTTCCCGCAGGATAGTCGCTTGTTATTTGTTTTTGTCTTTTATGAGAAGTGTTTTGAATTTTGTTTGTGAACATTCCCATACTAAGACCTATCCATCGCGGTGAGTATTTATACCTCGCCCCGAAACAGGACGTGTATAAGCACTCCGCAACAAAGTCTCGTGTCGTACAAGAACGTTCGGTTTTTATTAAGTGTTTTATTATTTTTCTTTATGAGATGAGAAAGAAAGACTCAAGTTGGAAAAGGAAAAATTTAATGGGAACTAAGACACAACCCTAGTTTTATTTGTTTACTTACAAGAGATCCTATGGTTAATGAGGTTTTCTATTCCTAAGAAAGAAAAGGAAAAAAAGAAAAGAGAATTAGAAACTTACTTACTTCCTAAGGAAGTTAAGTTGTTTCTAAGGAAAGGGAAAACCTAAAAGCAAAACACAAAGTGCTAAGGCAAACACAATTAAAATGCATAAGATATAGTAATGAAGTGAGGCTTACCTCAATCTTCCCCCCTACAAAACAAAAGTTAGCATGACAATGCATATTGAAAGTAAAAATCAAAGCATAAAAGCGATTAAGTACCATAAACGTCCTAGAATGGAACTAGGGTTAAAAATAAGACCTGAGTCTAAAGGTGAAGGTACCTAAAGGTCACATGACTTCTAAAGTCAGTAGCTACATGATATAGGTTCCTAAGGATGCTAGGATACCTCACAAGATCAAAATATGTCAAACTATGCACAAAAAGTTCACCTAAGTTCACCTAAATGCAAATTAGGGTTTATGGATGAAGTATGAATGCATATGGATTACAAGCATGAATTAATACATGAAATGAACATCAAAGTCAGTAGTGAATGCCTATGAAGATGGATTAATGAATATACAATCATGGATGCAATGGATTAGGCATATGGAGCAATGAGAAGAAGATATGAGAAGAAACGAACAAAAATCGCATAAGATCGCACATGATGAAAGTTAAGGAAGAATGACATGTGAATATGCATGAAATGATTATGGGTCAGTAGCTTACAAGGTATGAGATGCAATTAGAATGCATGAATAGGCACTAATGATTTCCACATAATTAATGTTATTATTTAGAGGAGAAGAGAAACTAATTTATGTTGAGATTAGTTCACATAAATATGCACTTTAAAGCACCAAAACAAACCAAATGTGTATGGTTCAAAAAATGACCTATGACTGGAATTAAAAACACAAAAAGGACCTATAATCAACTCCTATAAGCTACCAAAAATTCCCTCAAGAAAATGGCATGAATGCCTTAACATTTAAGTTATGCGACACATAAACACATGAATCAACCTAGGATCTAGGTGACATGGAAAAAATATCAAAAAGCCTTTAAAAATTATTAAATTAAATTCCTGGAATGATATAGTGATTATCTTACATGGTCCAAAAGGATTCCACAAAATTATGCACCAAAGTGCCAAAACAATTACTTGACTAGCAAGGTAGCAATGAATGATCACCCAAAAACAACTCCACAAAGTGGATCAAAAAGGGCATCTAAAATTATGAAAAAAATGTCTAATGAGCATCAAAATGTCACAAATTACAGTGAATACACACAAAAAATAGGTCTCACACCTATGGGGAAAAATCATTTTCGGTCCCTTATGTCAAAACACTTCTTTTTGGGACAGCTTGTGATCTAAAACCCAAATTAATTATTAAAACCACCCAAATATGGAAATACAAATTATGAAAAATTAATTAAGAGGATGAGGATCTCTCATGAATTTTTCCAGAATTTTATCACACCTAAAACTATTTTTAATAATTGCGACGAAACGGGCAAAAAAGTGGATTTTAAGGGAAAGTGAAAGGAATCGAATTCTCTAATCCGTAACCTAATCCCTAAACTCCGAAATCAACACATATCAATATATATCACAAATAAATCCAATGCCTCAGGTGGGAGGGCTCAGTATGCACCTTAAGTTATATGATCCTAAGTC
This sequence comes from Lathyrus aphaca, assembly GCA_963966055.1. Lineage (NCBI taxonomy): Eukaryota > Viridiplantae > Streptophyta > Magnoliopsida > Fabales > Fabaceae > Lathyrus > Lathyrus aphaca. Next base: position 164,916,906 of record OZ014519.1, read on the forward strand.
GCATACAACTAGAATGATGCATTAAAGTAGAGAATCGAGATTACTTACTTGGTCGAAGTGCCGATTCTTTCACATAAAAGAAATCCAAAAAAACTTCAAGCAAAGCCTTGTAATCTCCCATGATCAAAATAAATGCTCATCTTCCATAATTGCTTGGTGAAGATCCCCCATAATTGAAACAAAAACAACGACACAAAATATCATTTGAATCCAAAGGTATCCCACAAATAAAGTGGAATACCAACCAAACGACCGTCGCTAAGATCTTTGCGAGAACCTTGCATGAACTCAACAAACGCATTAGAAACCAAAAAGAGGTGCAACCGGAAGTTACACCTATGTCTCACAACTCAAAATCAAATAGAAAGATGAATGTATGAGTCATGGACATGCATTGAAATTTATGTTTCAAAACGGGGCAGCACTTATGCTCTAACATAAATAACATGCAAACTCAAACCGAAATCGAACAAATTTACATGCAATGAATGGCAAATGATCAACAAATATAATTACAAGTCAAAATAAGATCAATGCATCAAAATCACACCAAATCGAACTTAAAAAGCCTTAAAGCGAAAAAACGCGTCAAAAATCACCGACTCGGAATTGAACGAAAATAGCATGGTAACTTGCAAACGTGCCAACGGATTCAAATATGCAATCGGATTTTGAAAATTCCGCTCGGAAGTGATACTTTTTGGCCGATTTTATCGGCTGGCAGTAGCGAAATAGCCGAAAAAATTGTCCGAAATCGACTAAAAAGTTTACCAATGGCTCCGGAATAATCAACAAAGTCAATTTACACTATTCACATTCGCGAAAACGCGCTATGGTTAGGAAGTTACGACCCAAACATATTATCGACACGCGATACATTAACAACATCAACAATTAAGCCTCAACCTATCCTATTTCAAATTTGCACATTGAAACAAGCATGAATTTAAAAGTCAAGCACTTCAATCAATATCAAGTCACAATAATTAACTCTCTTAAGAATTTTATCAAACATCTAACATGCATCGATTATTCTATGTCAATTTTAACAATCATTTCCAATTATGCACAACAACAATTCTTAGGATCAATTAATCAAGCATCAATCAACAACCACATCAAGAATCAATGCACATAATCTCCACAAGATTAATTCAACTTCAAAATTCAATTCAAGAAACAATTCAACAATTATTCATGATTTAAAGTTTAAGAAGCTTACCGAATGAAGAATTGACGAAGAAATTGCGAATCCGAAGGAAGTGAGACGCGATCATGAACGGAGGAGAGGAGGAGAGGCCGCGCGGCTGCCGGTGGTGGAAGATGGTGGTCTTAAGGTGGTGAAGTTGACCGGAGGTGGTGGTTCGTGGCGGCTCGGCTACCGGAAGCTTGATCGGAATTGTTGTGTTCTTGAGTTCTTGATGAAGTTGTTGTTGTGTTCTTGAGAAAGAATTGAGAGAATGAACTTTGATCCTTTAGAGAGAGTTTGTGAGAGTTTTTTGGTGTTTGTAAATTATGATTGAAGTTATGAGACAAATTGTGGGTCAAAAGAATATATAGTGGAGTGTAAAATGAAAGGCAAAAGGTAGAATTTTGGCTTAAGTGAAAATAACAATATCTTCGGCAAGAAATTTCGACTCATAACCTTCCACAACATCGTCCGCCTCTGAATCACGGTTGCAATGCAAAAATAACGAACGTCATACGATCAAAATCGAGTGCGATCGATACGTTTAAGCTGCAAGACGTCACTGAATAAGTTGTTTTTTCGGCTTATTTGGTGTCCGCTACTCGAAAATGTGACGAGGTCAACCTCTTCGGAGCATAATCTCGACTCGACTTTGTCAGCAAAGTTGTAGATCTATGAGTCAGTGACCTGGTGTTAAAATCTAAGCTCAACCGGACAAACGACGAGGGAGATATGAATTTTCTCGTGAAACCACTTTCAGCCTTTTTCTTCGGTTCAGCACTTCAGTTTTGTGAAATAAACCAAAACGATAATCTTTGGAGCACCGTTCAAACTCGCATTTGTCTTTGAACTTGAAGAGCATAAAATATTTGAACCAACGCTTCAAGAACGGGTGCAATCCGATGAAAATTGACCGAGTTATGAATTTTACAAAATCTGACAGACAATGCAGTGCATCAAAGATCCTTATTGGTAATTCGCATTTTCGAGATCCTTCCGCTTGGACCGAACCAAAACTGAATTCACATAATGAAGATAACATCTAAACGGAATTTTAGGCACCGAAACGACATCAATTCGATAAACGATCCAATAGTTATGAATTTTTTAGTGTTCAAAACTCACCGGTTCAGCGTTGTTTTTCACTATGTCGACTCTAAAGACTCGCACATTCTGAGATCTTCTTCAAAGAATTAGTTCTCGGCCAAAACCCAAAAGTTGGAAAGGATATCAAGACAAAAATTTTGGCATATGAATCTCTCAGACATGTTGACCCAATAAGAAGTTACAAACTCTTGAATACCGCTAGCACAGTTAATCGGCGAAACCGAAATTTCAAAAACAAATAAATCCCGCCATTTTCCTTGATGAATTGGCCTCCGATCCGAACACAAAAGTTGTAGAGAATAATGAAACGGTCTAAACTATTGAGTTTCAAGCCAAAATGAGTTTCCGAGCATAAGTTACAACTTTTGCAAACTGCACCATAAAATTGATATTCAGCTTAAACTCCTCTGAATCAACCGAGAACTTTTGGCTTCTTCTGAGATTCTTGTGCACGTGCCGCATGAAGAAATAAAGGTCAGTCGCAACTTGTGAAAGCTCAAATGGAGATGTATATCCATGTATGTTTATGATGCAATTATGATATAAATGCAATGCACTGTATGAAAGGATATGCTAAATGGCATGAAAATGAGAGGACAAATTTTGGGGTGTTACAGCTATTACTTTTTTTTTCTTCTTTTTTTTAGGTTTTTAATGTAATTGAGGCCTCAATCGAGAAAAGGAGCGAAAAGGAGCTATTAAGAATAAAAATCAAGAAATTCAGCATTTTGCACTTACGACACCCACTGTGGCTGGTGCCATGGGGTCAGCCATGACGTGGCCACGTCTCAAGACCACTCCACAAATTCCATATGCCCACGATCCCCACTTTCTCCACCATTATACACCCATGGCGGGCGCCACAAGGCAAAAGTGGTTTCCCTCCACTTGTTAGTGGATGGAGCATCCTAGTCTTTTCCCATTTAAAGTTTGCCTATAAATAGGACTTTAGAATTTTGTTTTTTCATCCAAACTTAGAATCTATTAGACGTATATCAGTTTTAAAGTAGTAATCATTTCAAATCAGGGTGTTACTACAATCGAGTGATCGAGTCTGTATACGTCTGTGAGATTGAGTCTTGGAGCACTCTGGGAGGAAGTTAATCCTGCCGCCATTTTAATTCCAGTTCGTATTTTATTTTTCCGAACTCGCTTTATTTTATTTACTTTCCGCACTGTCTTACTTTATTTATTTCCTGCACTCTATTTACTTTATTTATTTCTTGCACTCGCTTTACTTTCGTTTATTTCTCGCACTCGCTTTACTTTCTTTATTTCTCGCACTTGCACTACTTTAATTTACTTTCAGCACTCGCACTACTTACTTTTATTTTCCGCACTCGCACTACTTACTTTTATTTTCTGCACTCGCACTAAATACTTTTATGAAAAATATTAAAATGAACATTTACTTTACCATGTCTAACTAAATTTACAAATGTTAGAATGTAAGGATCATAATTGAACCAGTAATCCGTACAACTGTTCGTAGAAACGCTTAAGGACTATTTTAACTTTCAATGTAAGTTTCATGTTCTTTAAAATCCCGTTGGGTAAGATCGAAAGCCGTCCAACGCTTATTTAACTTAATTGTTTTTAACTATTTCAAAAACAGCAAAAAACGCTTTGTCTAGTTCATTAGGAGTTTTTAGATTAAAAAGAAAAGATATTTTAAAACCATTTCCGGACGCGTTAAGAAGTTTAGAGTCTGTTTCGTGAGAACCTCTTTTTGCTAGAAAGTCCAGGTCAAAATATTTTTCAACTTAGTTAAGATACTATATTTCTTAAATATAGGTTTACTACTCTAATGCAGTACACACCTTTTTAGCCGTGACAATAGAAGGGTTTGATTAGGGAGTACAACTCGGTTCTGAATACGCGAAAGCGACAATTCCCGTTAAATTAGTTATTTTCAAAGTAGAAAACATTGCACATAAGTAGTTCTATTAACAAGTACTTGATTATCAATTGATTATGTGAATTGCATTCGAACCTGTCTTTATCAATTAATTAAATTTACTATTTTATTTATCATTGCGCACTGTTTAAAACCACTATTTTCAATTGCCTTAGATACACACCATAACAACATATAACGATAGATTGACACTTGGTCTCTGTGGATTCTGTAGAATCATAATGCGCCTAAGAGGGGGGGGGGTGAATTAGGTGTTATCAAAATTTTCTCGATTCTTTTTCTTAGATGGATGGATTTTGCTTTTACGGTTAAAGAACAAAAAATGTAAAGCAGAAAAGTAAAGAAGACACAGAGGTTTATCCTGGTTCCCTTCACAATCCGAAGGTACATCCAGTCCCCTTTCAACACGAAAGAGATTTCCACTAGTTTTCTTTAGAACAGTACAACCTATCACACCTTCAATGGTGAGTCCTACTTTCTAGAAAACTATACAAACAAGTGTGCAAGAACAATCCTCTTGCCACACTTACCCTTATGTCCAAACAATCCTTGGAACACAAGTCACAAAATAGAAAGACACTTTCTATAGTATTGTTTTGAGTGAGAGTACAATGAAATATATCAATAATAATTGATCTTCTCCTATAATCAAGAATTCACTATTAAATATTCAATACAAGTGTTCAAGACAAAATATGAAAATGATGAACTTATGAACACTTTTGAAAGATGAAAAGAATTTGAATAAAGTGAATTTGATTGTATGAAAATATTTGAAATTGTCTAGGAGGTATTTATGAATTTGAAATTTTTTAGAATTTATAATAGTTGAAACACCTATTCAAAAAGGTATGAAAATTTAAAAAGAATTTCTTTTGAAAAGGTATAAAAACTTATGAAATAAAATCATGAAGAGGTATAACTTTAACAAAATATTTGAATTTGAAAGGAAACAATTTTTCAATATTTCTATAGTGTTAACCGGTTAACCAAATAGGTTAATTGGTTAACGCCCATGAACGTTACCACAGAATTGAAAATTGCTACCGTTAACCGGTTAACCCATATGGTTAACCGGTTAACACTGTTAAAATACATAAAAATATTTCTGTTAAAAGTGTTAAACCAGTTCCAATTTCTTTTCAAAAAATATCCACATGCATTAAAAATTATGAAGATTATGTTGAACACTTGTATATCATATTTAAGAAGTAATTATTGATATACCTAAGCCTTGAGACAAGTCTTGAAAGAGTAGCACAAAAGCTTAAATTGATCGGAAACATTCCATTGATGATGCATAGCCATGGTCTTGATCGTTTGTTGTCATCTCGACTTTTTGCAATCTGGAATGAGCTTGAATAATGTTGACGTCATCAAAACAAAGAGCTTGAAGTATGCTTCTACATTCTCCCCCTTTTTGATGATGACAACCGAGCGAATTTGCATACAAGCTTTGATCGATCAATGATGTTCTAGACTTGCTTCTCCCCCTATGTCCAGCAGCTCCCCCTATCTAAAACAAAGGCAAAATTCTGCATAGAGAGATATTAGAAACCAAAGCTCTTCTCCCCCTTTGTCATTAGCAAAAAGGAAGAGAGGATCAAGCATAAATATGAAAAATACAGCATAAAATTCAGCATGATGCAACTTAGTATGAAAGCATATATGAACACATACACATAACAAAAACATAATTGAATTAAAAACGGATAAGAGTACGAAAACATAACCGAAACGAAATCAAAATTGCCTAACAAACGTAGGACTTATAACATAATTTTTAAAACTACAACAATAAAAATAACAAGACATGCATGTTCATTCCTCTTCCGACATATCATCACTTTCATCTTCACCATCTTCACCATCTTCACTACCGGCTTCACTTTCATCTTCCTCTTCGGTTTGATTGTGAGAACCGATAATCAATTTCTGAAGACTTTTGAGAGTGCGTTGGGTTTCACGGTGGTTTTGTTGAGCTTCTCAGTGGTGTGTCATGATGGTGGTGTAAAGGAAATCAATTGTTATGCCACCTTTGGGAATAGGAAAGGATGGAGCGGAGAAACCATCGGCATATTCATAAGAACCATCGTTGCGTAGCACAATTCCAGTATTCTTCACAATTGTAATCTCAATGATTTCATTTGCCATAGCCTTCATGGAGATAAAAGGTTCCCTACCAATAACCAAGTCGGTTTGCTCAATGATCTGAGAAATGAGCCTAGCATACGGAAGTCTTGTCTTCAAAGAGAGTTGTTGCTTCAAGTGATACATCATAGTAAGAATCCAATAAATATTTACCCTTTTCTTGATAGCAAATAGAACTTGCATCTCCAAGTCGTTGATTTGAGAGTGGTTTGAATCCTTGGGCAGCAGCACATAGCAAATGATGTAGTGTAACAATCGATCATCAACGGTCAAATTCTTCGCATAGCATAGAGTTCTTGAAGTGCGATGTCCCGATGTCACAACATCCTTTGGAAAACGGAAGATTGAGTAATAATACTCCATTTTGTTATAGCCGGACCAAATATCATCAATGTGATTCACACCTTTGCGGAGAAACACACCGGAAAATGGAATGTTCAAGGATGCAGCCAAAGCACCTAAATCCTCCTTAATTTCACAATTCCGAACAAGAGTATGCAACTTATGTTTACCATGCCTATCCATGTTTAGAGAAAAGTTATGCATAAAGGATTGGACCAAATTCGGGTAAATTCTCTCATTTTCAGCAACAAAATCAAGCATTCCTTGAAATTCTAGCAATGTAGGAAATCTAAATGTTGGAGGTTTTAAGGATTTCAGAAGAACATATTTACCCTTAAGCAATGGTCTGACTCTGACTTTGAAATCCAGCCTCCTCTTCTTGGTAGACTCCATTGTTTCCACAACTGGAGCTTCTTCTGACACAAAAGCCGGTTCCTTTCCTTTCCTTTGGGGTGCCATGAACAATGATGGAGTTAGGGTTTATGGAGGAGATGATATTTGGTGAGTTTAATGTAGTTTGAAGAGTGTTATAAAGATGAAGAGATAGTGGGTTTTTAATGGGTTTAAGTTGTTGAAGGTTGGAAGTTGGAAGAGGATGATAAATAATATTTTGGTAGTCAAAGAGTTTAAAAGTTTAAAACATGTGGAAGAGAATGAACCAAACATGCAATATGTGTACTAGAATAATATATTAAAACATAGTAAAACAAATAAAACAAAAACAATTCAAACAGGCAGAAGCTGAAACCTGCGCTGGAAATCCAAGTTTTGGATGTGTTAACCGGTTAATCGGTTAAAAAATTTGAATTTTTTGAAACATCCAGCAGCATGTTTTAGACTAAAAATAACCACTTTTTCATAAAAAAAAATTTCATAAAGTGTTAGCACTCATCAAAACGCAACTTTCGATCAAAATATTTTTTGAAACCGATTATTTTCGAGTATACGAAAGTGAGAAAAACGAGAAACGGCGAAATAGGAGTGCTAGCCTTTTATGACTAAAAAGTGAACAAACATACATAAAATGCAATAAAAACATACAATAAGCAATTTTAAAGTAAAGCTTAGATGTCACCTTCATTGAGAATACCAAGTTCTCGTCGAATCTTGTAAAATTGCTCTTTAGCCAACGGTTTTGTGAATATGTCGGCGAGTTGATTGTGTGTATCCACGAAGGTAACATCGACATCTCCATTTAGAACATGATCTCGAAGGAAGTGGTGCCGGATATTAATGTGCTTGGTTCTTGAATGCATGACCGGGTTCTTCGTGATATTAATGGCACTTGTGTTGTCACACCGGAGAGGGATACAACCGAGATCTATACCGAAATCGAGAAGTTCTGTTTAAGCCACAAATTTGAGCACAACAACTTCCTGCTGCAATGTACTCCGCTTCGGCCGTGCTAAGTGCAATGCATGCTTGCTTCTTGCATTCCCATGACACTAGAGCATTCCCGATAATGTGACAAGTACCACTTGTACTCTTTCTATCGGTCTTACATCCTGCATAATCAGCGTCAGAATAACCAATTAAAGAACATGTACTACCTTTAGGATACCATAGTCCGACGTGCGTCGTTCCTTTGAGATACTTCATGATCCTCTTCACGGCAGTGAGATGTGATTCCTTCGGATTAGCTTGAAAGCGGGCACACAAACAAACACTAAACATAATGTCAGGACGGCTCGCCGTCAAATATAAGAGTGAACCGATCATACCTCGATACTTTGTAATATCTATTGAAGTGCCGGAAAGATCTTGATCAACATACGTTCCGGATCCCATTGGAGTAGACATCTCTTTGCAATTGTCCATATCAAATCTTTTCAATAACTCCTTGCAATACTTGGATTGGTTGATGAAGATGCCATCCTTTGTTTGCTTGATTTGTAATCCAAGGAAGTAGTTCATCTTTCCCATCATGGACATCTCGAATTCGCCTTGCATCATAAGAGAGAATTCTTCGCAAAGATCTTTGTTTGTTGAACCGAAGATGATGTCGTCGACATAGACTTGAACAAGTAAGGTGTTACCCTTAAGATTCTTGATGAACAAAGTCTTGTCAACCTTTCCTTTAGTAAAACCTTTCTCACAAAGGAAGTTGCTAAGGCGATCATACCACGCCCTTGGTGCTTGCTTTAAGCCATAAAGAGCGTTCTTCAACTTGTAAACATGAGACGGGTTCTTGAAGTCTTCAAAACCGGGAGGTTGTTTGACGTAGACTTCTTCATTGATGTAACCGTTTAGGAAAACGCTTTTGACATCCATCTAGTACAACTGAAAATTCATAGAACAAGCGTAAGCAAGTATTAATCTAATTGCTTCTAACCTTGCTACCGGAGCGAATGTTTCATCAAAGTCGATTCCTTCTTCTTGGTTGTAGCCTTGTGCGACCAATCTTGCTTTGTTACGAACTATGATTCCATTCTCGTCAAGTTTGTTCTTGAACACCCATCTTGTACCTATGATATGTTTGTTGTCCGGTCTTGGTACAAGAGTCCAAACTTGGTTCCTTTCGAATTGGTTGAGTTCTTCTTGCATAGCTATTATCCATTGATCGTCGCCTAAGGCTTCATCGATTTTTGTTGGTTCAATTTGAGACACGAATGCCATGTTGAGGCAAGCATCCTTGAGATTGAGTCGAGTTGCAACGCCTTGTCTAATATCACCAATCACTTTATCTATCGGGTGATCTCTATGAGTTCTCCATTCTTTTGGAAGATCTTGATGTTCTTCAATGGTTGGTGACTTATCTTCTTGTGATATTGCTTGTTCTTTTGATATCTCCTTTTGTTGTTGTGATAGATCTACTACATCATCATCATCATCCACAATAATATTATCCTCTTTCGAGGGGTTAGTCTCATCAAACGAAACATGTATGGATTCTTCAATGGTAAGAGTACGTTTATTGAAAATTCTAAAAGCTTTATTTGATAGAGAATATCCAAGAAAAATACCTTCATCGGATTTCTCATCAAACTTACCAAGGTTGTCCTTACCGTTGTTGAGAACGAAGCATTTGCATCCGAATATGTGGAAGAAATATATGTTGGGTTTCCTTCCCTTGAACAACTCATAAGGGGTCTTCTTGAGAATAGGTCGAATATTGACACGGTTACTTACAAAACAAGTCGTGCTAACCGCATCCGCCCAAAAATATTTAGGAAGATTTGAGTCGCTAAGCATTGTCCTTGCAAGTTCCACTAGTGCCCTATTCTTCCTTTCTATAACACCGTTTTGTTGAGGAGTCCTAGGTGCGGAAAAGTTGTGAGAGATTCCATGCTCTTCACAAAAATCTTCAAATGATGAATTTTGAAACTCGCCACCATAGTCGCTTCTTATGGAAACAATTGAGAGTGACTTCTCATTTTGAATTTGCTTGGCATACTTCTTGAATGCTTTAAAGGCATCACTTTTCTGCACTAAAAAAAGTCCAAGTATATCTAGAGAAATCATCAACAATAACTAGTGCAAACACGTTACCTCCGAAGCTTTTTGTTCTTGATGGACCGAAAAGATCCATATGTAACAATTGTAGTGGTCTTGTAGTAGATATCACTTTCTTGGTCTTGAAGGATGTTTTGGTTTTCTTCCCTTTTTGACATGCGTCACAAAGCTTATCCTTGATAAACTTTATCTTTGGAAGACCAACAACTAGATCATGCTTTAGTAATTTATTCAAGTGCTCCATGTGAATGTGAGCAATCCTCTTATGCCAAAGCCATGCATCGTTGTTGTTTGCCATTAAGCACTTCACCTTCAAGAGATAATCATCAAAAGAAATCATAAAAATGTTATTAAATCATTTACCTTTTAGCAAGATTTCATGAGTGACTTCGTGTTCTATCAAACATTCCTCCTTTGTGAAGTTGATTCGGAACCCTTTGTCACACAATTGACTTATGCTAAGAAGGTTGTGTTTAAGGCCTTCCACATAAAGGACGTCTTCGATGATTGTATGAGGAGATGCACCAATGGTTCCAACTCCAAGAATTCTTCCTTTATTATCATTACCATAAGTAACGTATCCTTTGGCCTTAAGTGTTAGACTTGAAAATTTGTTGATGTCGCCCGTCATATACTTTGAACAACCGCTATCGAGATACCATTGCGTAGAAGTTGTTTTCAAGCATACCTACAAAACAAAGTCAAGTTTTGTTAGGTACCCAAATTGCTTTGGGTCCTTGATAGTTAGTACCCTTTTCAACCCACACATAATGCCCTTTAGTAACACCAATGTTGCGCACATAGCAAGCATTAGGTGTATGGCCTTTGATTCCACAATAAAAGCAAATAGGCTGAAATTGACTTTTGAATTTAGGAACATATTTTTGTTTCTTAATAATCCTTTTCCTTTTATGACTTTGATGCATAGTTTTAGCATTGTTAGTCTTTTCCTTAACAATTTGTTCACTAGCTTTTACTAAAACGGTTTCACTTGTGCTTGGTTTGGAAAACTTAGAATATCCTAGGCCACTTTTATCATTTGGATATCTTTGGTGCCTAAGAATTTCCTCCAAGCAAATTTGACCTTTTTCATATCTTTCTAAAACTCTTTTGAGTTGAACAATTTGAAAGGACAATGACTCACAATTTTTACATGTAACGCTTTATTTTTCATCCATTATCTTTTGTTTTTCATTTTCAATGTATTTTTCAAAAGATGCATTTTGTTCTTCTAAAGATAATATTTTCTTCTTTTGGGATGAAATATTTTTGTACAAAGTCTTACATTCCTTTAGAAGTTCATCTATGACTTCTTGTGCATCATTTTCATAAATTGAAAAGTTACTACTAACCTCGTCATTTTCTTGATCGGAGTGATGTGACGCCATTAACGCCATATTTGCACATTCGTCGCTTTCCGATTCCGATGAGGAACTAACTTCATTGTCATCCCACGCGACATAAGCCTTTTTATTCTTGAAGTCCTTCTTGCCTTTGAATCCTCCTTTCTTCGCAAGTCTTGGACAATCTGGTTTTATGTGACCTTGCTTTCCACATTCATAGCATGTAACTTCTTGATTCGATGTGGATGCATCCTTCTTCCTGAAATGTTTATTCTTTTTAGGAAAAGAAGAATTATTATTTTTGTTAAAAAACTTACCAAGCTTCTTAACAAGAAGCATGAAGTTCTCATCTTCGGAGATCTCGTCATCTTTGTCATCCTTTGTGTCAATCTTCAAAGCAATTCCTTTGGACTTTTTCTCTTGACTTTCATGCTTCTCGAGCCTTCCAAGTTCCAACTCGTGCTCTTGAAGTTTGCCTAATAGAGATGCGGATGTCATTGTTGAGAGACTCTTCTTCTCCGAGATTGCGGTCACTTTCGGTTGCCATTCCCTTGTCAAAGACCTTAGAACTTTCAAATTAAGATCATCGTTGGTGAAGGTCTTTCTGAGTGCAATCAAATGGTTGGTTAGATGAACAAATATTTTTTGTAAAGCCACAATAGATTCTCCGGGCTGCATGCGGAACATTTCATATTCTTGACTTAACGTGTTAAGCCTTGATCTTTTAACTTCTGTTGTTCCTTCATGTGTTTCTACCAAAGTATCCCAGATTTCCTTCGCCGATTTGCATTGTGATACGCGAAAAAATTCGTCCATACTAAGAGCGCTTTGAAGTATGTTGATTGCTTTCTTCTCATTTAGGATCTTTCTTTTATCATCTTCATCATACATATTCTTCAACTTCGCTGTTCCAACACCGTTGATCACATTGACGGGATTATGCAGACATTCTTCGATTGCTTCCCATATGCCTTCTCCTTGGGCTTCAAGATGTGCCCTCATTCTGATTTTCCAGAAATCGAAGTATTCGCCGGAGAAGAGTGGAGGCTTGTTGCTACTTCCACCATCTTTGAAAACGGGATTCGAGTTTGCGGAAGCCATAAGGATCTTGTAGGAACAGGTTACCTAAACCTGCTTTGATGCCAATTATAGAATCAGAATGCGCCTAAGAGGAGGGAGGGGGGGGGGGGTGAATTAGGTGTTATCAAAATTTTCTCGATTCTTTTTCTTAGATGGATGGATTTTGCTTTTACGGTTAAAGAACAAAATTTGTAAAGCAGAAAAGTAAAGAAGACACGGAGGTTTATCCTGGTTCCCTTCACAATCCGAAGGTACATCCAGTCCCCTTTCAACACGAAAGAGATTTCCACTAATTTTCTTTAGAACAGTACTGTAAACACCCCAAATTTGCCCTCACCCATTCACACCATGGCTTGTGATCATTCTCATATACATAAACACAATCATATCACCTCATATCTCATTTTGATTCACTGCATAGTTTCTAAGTCATCTGCACCTAGGGTTTGTGATCTGAGCAATCCAAGAGCATCTTGAGCCAGTCCAAAGGCCATCAATCAATTCAAAGGGGTCCATGGGTGTTCTTACATCATATTCCATCTCCTTAAAGTCAAAAATGCAGAGGAATCACAAGAACTAGGGTTTGAGTGGATGCAGAGCCAGGATGAACTGCACAGTTGACTGAAAATTAGGGTTTTGGTTTCAGAGGCCATAACTCCAAATTTTTTGGTCATTCTTGTTTCCATTGATCTCTATATGGTATAGGGAGTATGCATATCAATTTTCATGAAGAAATTCCATGGGGAAGTCATCTGATCAAGAGTTGACTTTTCAAGCAAGTCAGTGCAAAATCAGGGCATCTGAGGCCCCCAATGACCCAACCAATGGGTGATCTTCATCATTTTGAGTGTATATGATCTTTGTTTGATCATGGAAGAAGTTTGAAGTTCATAAAAATCAAGAATTTAGGGTTTTTGCAAATGTTGACTTTTTGGGCATAGTTGACTTTTCAAGAATGCATCATTTTAGGTCATTTTTCAAGCCTTGATTCTTGATCCAAAAAGGCTTCAAATGGATAAACTTTGGTCATGAAAGTTGTAGATCTCATCTTTCCCTTTTCAAAAAGTACAATAACATGATCAAACTCTTCTTGGATCAAAAGTTATGGCAATGCAAAGTTGGCAAAGATCATTGATTTCTAAGGCATGTTTCAAATGGAAATTTTGCAAAGTCTTGAACCAAAGCCAATTGTGACCTCTAATTCATTTCAAACCAGCATATAAACATTCTCTAAGTCCTAAAAATCAGAAATGAACCAAGAATGCCATGGTTTTATGTTTGGTTAGGCAAAGAAGTCACATGTGAACCAAAATGTCACAAATTGCAAAACTCATGATCATGCTCCCTCCTACTTGCAGCCTTGGATGCTGAGCCTTGCTAGACCTCTCCCTCACCCTTGCTGCACCAGCCCATGCCTTGTACTTGCCTAGCACCTCACCATACTTTCTCTTACACAAGAGTTGACAAATTGCAAAAGTTGCCTCACCTATCCATAAAGCACATGTCAAATCAACTGTTCGCGTCTTTGATCATTGCATTACATGACTTGTCATTGCATTTTGTGCATTCTTATGATTCATTTGACATCTTAAGACATGTAGGAAGCATCTTTGATCATTGCATTACATGTTTGCCATGTCATTTGTCTTGTATGCTTCATAACTTTTCATGTTCATCCATGCTCCTTAACTTGCTCCATGTGCATTCATAATCTTGTATGAACATCTCCATGCCTTGCCTCATGTTTGCAGCACTTCATAACATGCTTCTGGTTTTGCTTAGCATCATATCATTTCATCTCATCTTGCATTGCATTGCATTGTTTTCTAACATTTCAGGTGGTAAGTAAACTTGAGAAGTGAATTTGCCTTCACTTCTCATAACTTTTCTTTTCATCTCTCTTGCATCCATTGCTGCATTTTTATATGTGTTTGAGTTTGAGCTTGCTCATTCTTCTTTCCCCCCACTTTCTTTCTTCAAGTGACTTGACTTCTTGAATGAAGCAAGTCACTTTGCTTCTCTTGATCTTGTTCATCTGCTTCCTGGTGGCTCCTTTGAAGATTGCTCCTGAAAACCTCACAAACCTTAGGATCAACCAAGCATGACAATGAATTAGGGTTTTGATTAGTCTCCCCTCTTAGTTTTACCTTTGTGTCTCTCTTGAGTCTTCTCTTCTCATCTCATAATCAGAGACTAAACCCTAAAGGTTTTAAGACTTTGTGATTAGGGTTATGCCTGCATCCTTCTCTTAGGATGGAGTGTATAACTTTAATCCTAAGTATTAAACCCTTAATGTGTTTAAATCTCTTAATTAATCCACCTAATAATCATCAAGACAATACACTTGTAACTTGGGCCTTGCATTAGGGTTCTAATTCTTCCTTAATTGGTTAAGAAGGACTAACCCTAGTGTTAATGGACAAGTCCCCCTCAAGTTGTCTTACAAATCATAAAATTCACTTCATCATCATATCATTAATCTAAAATCCATTTAATAAAGGTTTGTTTTGTCATGAGTTTAATTCCTAATCATGGATTAAGTTGAGGAGCTTTCCTCAGCTTAAACATTCTCATCTATTATCCTTCTTTTAGGATGGTGTAATGAGTCTGTTCAATCCTTGATTATGGATTAACCTCATTACTTAACACTAAACGAAAACCACAAAAACATCTAAATAATCACAAGTAGGTTAATGATCTTAATCCTGCATCAAAGGTGATTAAGTGTGAGAATCTGACTTCACACTTAAGGTATTCTCATTACCCCTAAACAGAGGGAAGATGTGATGAGTTTACTAAATCCATTGGTTTAGGCTTAAGCTCATCAACTTATGACAAACTTTCAAAAGCAATAAAAGACTGAAATCATCAAACAAACAATAATTGTCTCCTCCGGGATTCTTTTCTCATCTCATTCACCCATAAGCGAGAACTTGCTTCTTCCGTCTAATGCAAGACAGTTAGCACCTGAGCCAGACAGGTCATACACTTGAGCATAGACAAGTAAGCAGTTCACAAGTCAATTCATCTTTCAGTCTCTTTGGGTCGAACTACGGTGTTCTGACTTCCTCATTGCACGAGAGGATACGTAGGCATAACTTAACGGTTATCGAACAAAAGTCTCTGTATATTCCCCCTCTTCCAGCTTCATTCTTTAAGCCTCATTATCATGAGCATTTCACTCCTTTCTTACACTGACACTTTACATATATACACTTCACACCTTTTTTTTTTTTTACACTGACACCTGTACATTGTTTTCCAGCCCTTTTACACACAAATTGCACTAACACTACCCCTTTAAAACACAAATCTTTTAAGCGTGGATCCCATCGAGTACGGCGGACAATCTGGGTGCTAATACCTTCCCAGGTTGTAACCAACCCCCTTTCTCAGTCTCTCTGGTTCGCAAACCGTCTTATCCATCTTTTTCTAGGTCTATGCAGCATTGCCTTTCCTCCGGGATAAAAATGCCTAGCTGGCGACTCTATTCATCTCCAGTGAGTTCACGGCTGTGTGTTCTCACTGTTCCTTTCGCCGACCGTTCGCGTCTGTACCCTTATATGACCCTGTGTCACTTATCGGGAGCGACAGCTTGGCGACTCTGCTGGGGACCCTTATATTGCAACCAGGGCTTCTGGTTCTTTTTGTGGGTTCCTCCTAGCGCTTGATTGATTTGTGTTTACTGGGGTGCTATCTGTGCTTGTGTATTTATTTTTATTTACTGCTTTATGTACAGTTTGTTATTACTTTCTTTATTGCTTTTGTATATATCATACTGTCATTGTTGCTGGCTGGATCTGGTTTTCTTTTGGTGGGTGGGCATTTCATTGAGAGTTAAGGTCCTATACCGGGGACCTGAGTGACACCTAGGCTAGAGTGAATCATATTCTTTCCCATTCCATTTCGGTCTGGTGCGGGAATATGAAACACGGTTCAGATATGGGTTTCCTCTTGAGAACTCTGTGTTGCAGATTTCCTGCAATGCTAGGGCTATCTGGGAAGCCTGCTAAGTCTGGATGACCTTTAGTATTGACCTTCAGAAACTGAGGTGAATTAGAGGAGGAATTGTTATGGTTATTGTAAACACTGTACCTCCGGGTTAGAAGTGTTTACACTTCTCATAACGGATCCAAGTCTGAGGATCCTTGTTCTAGATCACTACCTGTGAGGGGGATGGGTTGTTTACAGGTTTGCAGGCACCTTGACCTCAGAATACCCTGTTACTTTGACTTTGTTAAGAATGCTCCATGTTGGATAGTTCTTGTGATTCTAAAACCCTGGACATGTGGCTCTTTATTTGAGCCCCCCACCTTGGTTACTGGATTTATAGGCCTCCAACTGGAATTCTTGAACACACTTGGACCTATATCAGAATACCTTGGCCAGATCCAGCTCAGTCACAAACCCTTGCATATCATTTGCATACATAACCATTGCATCATATTAACATGTGCTTATTTGTGTTTCAGGGTATCCATTTTCATCCGGTTTTGGTTTTGACCCCATCTGCAGCTTTGACCTGTCTCCACCAGCACCAGCCAATCAGTGGCTCACTCCTCAGCATCTTCATCAGCACTCATTCTACTCAGTCTTCAGCATCATGGCTCCAAAGAAAAGCAACATCACCTATCATTTCTTCCAACCAGACTTATCAGACATCAGGAGGATCCAGACCCTGATCACTCCAGATCACATATCTTTGTTCAGAGAGAGCTATGGGGATATACTTGACTTGGTTATGGATCTGGACCCTTCACAAAGGAGCCTCATCCACACCTGCATTCAGTTTTATGACCCCCCATTGAGATGTTTCACCTTTCAAGACTTCCAGTTGGGCCCTCTTTTAGAGGAATACTCATCATTGGTTGGTTTGCCTATCAGGAGAGAAATCCCTTTCAATCCTGAGATGGTCTTTCTTAGCAATGGAGAGGTAGCAAAAGCTTTGCATCTGGAGCCTGTTTTGATTGAGCAACATATGACCTCTAAAGCTGGGATCCCTGGCTTTCATCTGGACTTCTTAATTTCTCAAGCTAGTTTGAAGGCCTCCTTGGGGGAGTGGAAAGCTGTTTGTGTTCTGCTGGCCTTGTGCATATATGGAATTGTGTTGTTTGCAGATGAGCCTCGATTCATCAGCAAGAATGCAGTCCATTTGTTCATCCTGAAGAACCCAGTGCCAACCTTATTGGGTGATCTTTATTACTCAGTACATCAGAGGAATGAGAAGCAGATGGGAAGGTTAGTGAGGATGTGTGCTCCATTATTTCATACTTGGCTTCTCAAGCATCTACCCAGGACAGATGCATTCCTGAACCCTCATCAGCAAAGCAACTGGGCTAAGAGGCTCACCACTCTCACTTCAGCAGACATCAGATGGTGTACTCAAAGCACCAAGGGCAGAGATATCCTCACAAGCTGTGGGCACTTTCCCAATGTGCCTTTAATAGGAGTTAAGGGGAGTATCAACTATAACCCTCTGCTGTTCAAGAGGCAATTAGGCTATGCACTGGTCCATGCTCCTAGGGTACAGGACTTGGTGGAGACTCTCTATTGTGAGAACAAGATTAGTTTGGCTGTTGTTAGGCAGGCTGCCTGGACCTGGGATCATGTTCAAACCAAGGGAGTCACCATTCTGGGGAAGTGCAATAATGTGGCATCAGCCCATTATCATGAGTGGTCCCGTGCCAGGGCCCAATTCTCAGGAATGCCCTTTACCATAGAAGACATGCCTGAGTCATCCTCTGCACCTCCCCCTGCCACCATCAGTTTGGAGGAGTTTGAAAGCTTAAAAGAAAGAAATGAGAAGTTAACCCAGGCTTTGCAGAAGACCCTCCGGGAGAGGAGTGAAGGAGCAAGGGAGATTGAGAGATTGGAGAAGTTGAGAATAGAGCACCTGACTAAGATTGAGAAGTCTGGAGAGTATATCAACAAGTCTAAAGCTGGTGAGCAGATTCTGAAGAATGCTTGTAAAGAAGCCCAGTTCCAGAGAGCAAGAACAGACTTGTATTTGAAGGAGAGTCAGGCCAGGTGGGTCCGGATCACTGAGGCCCGTACTCTGGAAGACAAGAGAGTTCAGGACAAGATGGAGCAGATGGAAAAAGCCTTGGCAGCAGCCCAGAAGGAAATATCAGAGCTAGAAATCAGAGCTGGAGTGAAGAGGTCTAAAGACCAAAGTCAGAACAAGAAGTTGACTGCAGCTGTTGCAACAAGAAACCTTCTCATCAGGAATCTTACGGAGCGTCCGGCTGATCCTGTGACCGAAGCACTTCTTAAGGAAGTTCGTGAGGATGAGTTTGGCCTTGGAGTTTGATCATTTGCTTGTTGTTATTCCTATTCCATGTACTTTTGCTTTTTTGTGATGTATTTTGACCCCCTAGGGGGCTTGTGTTGTAAAATGAACAGTTGTATTATTTCACCTTCTGTAATATATCTGTTTTAGTTTTCATCTGGGTTCACTCCAAAAGCAACTTCAACAGCATCATCTTCAAGGGTCTGGAAGGGTCAAAACTGAAGACCAAACCGGATACCTTGAGAGCAAATAAGCATAACTGCATTGCATGCTAACCCTTTGTCTGTTTTGTAGGTTTTTGTTTTATTGTTACTAACCTCTGTTGTGATACTCAGGAATTATTGCTCGCCGCCGGGTATTTCCTCTCAACAGGCCACACAGGTACCCGACTAGAAACAACCTTCCGGGAATTCAAATGGATCAGGTACAGCAGGACCTAGCAGAGGTCAGAAATCAGATGGCGAACGAAAGATTGGAGATGAGAACACAGATGACGCAGTTCATGGAAGTTATGAATAACATGGCTCAGAGCCAGGAGAGGCTGAGGGCCATGGTTGAAAGGCAAACTCAAGAGGAGCCCCATGTGGGGACTGCCGACACAAGTAACAATGAAAGGGTGCAACCCCATGTTAATCCCCCTGTGTTTGGCCCACATTTGCATCCTGAGATCAACATCCCCGCAAATGTTCAAGGAACAGCTACTGCAGCCAGAGTACTTCAAGAAGATCCTCAGGAGGACCAATTCACAGTAATGGGTGCTGGAGAAGAGGCTTATGATAGGAGATTGGATGAAATAGCTGAGAAGTTGAGGTCCTTAGAATCTCAAAATTCTTTGGGTTTTGACGTGATGGATATGGGCTTGGTAGACGGGGTCAGGATCCCCCATAAGTTCAAGCCTCCTTGTTTCGAAAAGTATAATGGGACTTCATGCCCCCGGACTCATCTACAATCGTTTCTGGGAAGGCTGAAGGCCTATACAATGGATGAGAAGCTCTGGATGTTCTACTTCGAAGACAGCTTGACTGGAGCATCAAGGGAATGGTATTCCCATTTGACAAGGGCAACTGTGAGATGCTGGAAGGACCTGGCAGAGGCCTTCATCAGACAGTATCAATATAACTTAGATATGGCACCCAACAGGACCCTCCTGATGGGAATGTCACAGTCGTCAAGGGAAAGTTTCCGAGAATATGCCCAGAGATGGAGGCAATTGGCTGCTGCCGTTCAACCACCAATGTCTGAGAGAGAAATGGCAGACATGTTTATGAACACTCTCCAGGGAACGTATATTGACAGGTTGGCTGCTTTCTCTTCCACTAGCTTCGCAGACGTTGTCATAGCTGGGGAGAGAATTGAAAGCCTGTTAAAAATGGGTAAGATATCTGATAATGGTGCAAGCTCGTCCAGTGGTACAAGAAAGCCTTTTGCAGGCCCGAGAAGAACTGGCGAGACCAATGCCATCCACACCAACAGGGGTAGGCCCCATTATGTTCCCAGAACAATAGCAGCAGTCACTATCCCTGCTCCAGTTCATCCTCATCCAGTCTATCAACCTCCTCAACAAAACTTCCAACAACAACCTCAGTATCATCAGAATCAATATCCTCCAAGAAACAACTACAACAACAATCAACAGAGGCCATTCCAACAAAGGCCCTCTCAGGCTAACAGAGTGATCGACCCGATCCCAATGCCGTACGCTGCCTTGCTGCCACAACTTCTGAAACTCAACCTAGTTGAGCTAAGAACGTTGGCACCTCCGGATCCCAACAGTCTACCAAGGAACTATGACTCCAATGCTAGGTGTGCTTTTCATTCGAACGCACCTGGTCACAGTACAGAAAAATGCAGGGCTCTGCATATGAAGGTACAAGACTTGGTAGACTCCAAGGCTTTGAATTTTGCACCTCCGCCCAATGTCAATAAAAACCCAATGCCAAACCATGGTGGTCCTCGAATTAACGCTATTGAAGAAGACCAACCGTCTTATTTGATAACTAGTGTGGATCAGATCCGGACACCATTGGTGGAAATCAAAGCTCAACTCCGTGAAAACCAAATATTTCCAGGGTGTGAGCTGGGGTGCCCCTACTGCAATATTTCATGGAATGGGTGTGAGGACTTGAGGAATGGCATTGACAGCCTTATTCAGAGTGGCCTCCTACAGATCACTACATAATTTCCGACAAATCCTACAACTCCATCAACAACGGTTCCAGAACCTCCTACAACTGCAGCAACTATTGTTCCCAACAATTCATCAGCAACATCAGCAAGCACTTCATTTGTCCTCCCAAATGATCAGTTTTCAACAGTTTCTCCTGCTACAACTTCAGCTTCATTCCATTTTGAATCTCCATCAACAACAACATCAGTCCCTCCAACAGTACCTCCTACAACACCAGCAAACAATCATGAAGATGTCTCCACTGTCACCATATTCTACGATCCTGAAAGTAACTCCGCCTACCATTCAGAAGGTGCTGCTCCCACTAGAGCACCAGTTACAATCTTTTATGATCCACAAACAATTGCAGTCCCTTCAGCAGCATCAATCAGTCCGGTTACCGTCACAGTACCTGGACCTGTACCATATGAAAGCAATAGGGCCATCCCTTGGCACTATGGCTCTGACGTGTATTGCGAAGGAAAAAGAATCACTCTGGAAACGTCAACACCTGCACCACAAGTAGATAATGTGGGGGGAGGCGGAGGCTTCACTCGAAGCGGACGCCTCTTTGCTTCACAAGTTCAGAGACCCACTGCCGAAGCAGAAGCTGCTGCCAAGGCAAAGGGAAAATGCCCGGTGCAGGAAGATCCAGCTGCCAAAGAAACCCTGAAGACTCCGTTTGATCAGGAAGTTGATGAGTTCATGCGGATCATCAAAAAGAGTGATTATAAAATTGTGGATCAGCTTCACCAAACGCCATCCAAAATCTCTATCCTCTCACTGCTTATGTGCTCCGAAGCCCATCGGAATGCATTACTTAAAGTCTTGCACGCAGCTTACGTGCCTGAAGAGATTACTGTCAACCAGTTGGAGACCGTTGTTGGAAATGTTACTGCTAGCAATGGGCTAGGGTTCACCAACTCTGACTTGACAGCGGATGGCCGCAACCACAACAAAGCCTTGCACATAACCATGGAATGCAAAGGAGCTGTCCTTTCTCATGTGCTGGTGGACACAGGTTCTTCCCTGAATGTTTTGCCAAAGAAGGCTCTGGTGAAGCTTGAATATGATGGATTGGCGTTGAGACCCAGCAACCTGGTGGTACGAGCTTTTGATGGCTCAAAGAGATCGGTGCTGGGAGAGATTGAGCTGCCTGTGACAATTGGCCCACAGACCTTTAAAACTATCTTTTATGTGATGGACATTCAGCCCGCCTACAGCTGTTTGTTGGGTAGACCCTGGATTCACGCCGCCGGCGCAATAACGTCTACCCTTCACCAAAAGTTAAAATATGAGTGGGAAGGCCAAGTTGTCACAATCTGCGGGGAGGAGGATATATTTGTTAGCCATCTGGATACTTATAAGTATATTGAGATGGATGGAGAAATCCATGAAACAATGAGCCAAGGTTTTGAAGCCTTGAATGTCAATGAAGCGTCTGCTGTATCTGGAATCTCCATGTCATCATACCAACAAGCCCGGAAGGTTGTTGAGGAAGGAACTGCCCTAGGCTGGGGCAAGGTTTTAGCTGTGGAGGAGAAGAAGGACAAGTTTGGGTTGGGTTACAGACCAACTCAACATCAAGCAAAGGCTGCTGGAGAGCCTGGTTTCGTCAGTGGGGGGATGCTTACCCCCGATGCTATCAACTGTCTGGAAGACGAGCTGGAAGAGGAGCGCAATCTGGAGAATTGGATTCGTCCGAAGATCCCGGGGAGCAGTGTCTCGAACTGGTCTTCCCAGGAAATTATAAGAGTTACTCGATCAGAGTAATTATTATTTCCTGTATTTTATAAGCATGCATCAAAGTCTTGCATCTTGCCCAAGATGACAAGACTCATTTTGTAATCAGGGCCATCTGTACTTTTGTGCAAACAAGATTAAATTAATGAAATATCAGACATCTTTTTGCAAACGAGTCTTTTTCTTTTCTGTTCACTATTTTTTCCATTTTTCTTTTTTGTACAAAAAAATAAATGGCGGTGTTTTCAAAATGATAACTTCATTTCACTTTTCTAAATGAGACTAAAATCAGATCACTAAAATGAACCAATCAAACCCTTGCAGAGAGTGCCATCCTGACAGCACCGACAACAGCACGGCTATGACATCGTATGACTTTGACAATCCGATCAATCAAGCTGATGAAGGGGTTGAAGAAGAATATGAGCTTCCTGAAGAGCTAGCCAGGTTATTAAGACAAGAGGAAAGGGTCATTACCCCTCACCAGGAGGAGGTTGAAGTGATTAATCTTGGTACAGAGGAAAATGTGAAAGAGGTCAAAATCGGGGCCTGCCTGCAAGACTCAGTGAAAAAGCAACTGATAGATCTGCTTCGAGAGTATGTTGATGTGTTTGCTTGGTCGTATCAAGACATGCCAGGGTTGGATACCGATATTGTTGTGCACAAGCTGCCTTTGAGGGAAGAGTGTCCTCCAGTCAAACAAAAGCTACGCCGTACTCGTCCAGACATGGCTATGAAAATCAAGGAGGAGGTACAAAAGCAATGGGACGCCGGGTTCCTTGCTGTAACTAGCTACCCGCCGTGGGTTGCTAACATAGTACCTGTGCCTAAGAAGGACGGCAAAGTGAGAATGTGTGTTGATTACCGGGACCTGAACAGAGCTAGCCCGAAAGATGATTTCCCATTACCTCACATTGATGTATTGGTGGATAATACGGCTCAGTTCTCGGTATTCTCCTTCATGGATGGATTTTCAGGATACAACCAGATTAAAATGTCACCTGAAGACATGGAGAAGACAACATTCATCACACCCTAGGGCACGTTCTGCTACAGGGTAATGCCATTTGGGCTCAAGAATGCCGGTGCAACATATCAGCGGGCTATGGTAACATTATTCCATGATATGATCCACAAAGAAATAGAATGCTATGTGGATGATATGATTGCCAAGTCCCTTACAGAGGAAGATCATCTGGTGAATCTGCTCAAGTTGTTCAAGCGTCTGAGGAAGTACCAACTGAAGTTGAACCCCAACAAATGCACATTCGGGGTGCGGTCTGGTAAGCTGCTGGGATTTATTGTAAGCGAGAAAGGGATTGAAGTTGACCCTGATAAAGTCAAAGCCATCCAAGAGATGCCTGCACCGAAAACTGAGAAAGAAGTTCGAGGGTTCTTAGGTCGATTGAACTACATCTCAAGGTTCATATCTCACCTTACTGCAACCTGCGAACCCTTGTTCAAGCTGTTAAGAAAAGAACAAACGGTCAGGTGGAACGAAGATTGCCAGAGGGCTTTCGACAAGATCAAGGAGTATCTGCAAGAACCTCCGATCCTCATGCCGCCAGTAGAAGGAAGACCTCTGATTATGTATTTGACAGTATTGGAAGAGTCAATGGGGTGTGTGTTGGGCCAGCATGACGAGTCTGGTCGAAAAGAGTATGCAATTTACTACCTAAGCAAAAAGTTTACCGACTGTGAACAACGTTATTCACTGCTCGAGAAAACTTGCTGTGCTTTAGCGTGGGCTGCTCGCCGACTGAGGCAGTATATGTTGACCCACACTACCTTGTTAATCTCAAAAATGGACCCAGTCAAGTACATATTTGAGAAGCCAGCTCTTACCGGACGGGTTGCAAGATGGCAGATGATTCTCACAGAATATGACATACAGTACACCTCTCAGAAAGCCATCAAGGGCAGTGTACTATCTGAATATCTTGCTGAGCAACCCATTGATGATTACCAGCCAATGAGGTTTGACTTCCCTGATGAAGACATCATGTTCATTAAATCAAAAGATCACGAAGAGCCTGTTCACACTGAAGGGCCTGACCCGGGAGAAGAATGGACTATGATGTTCGACGGGGCTGTTAACGTGAATGGCCGTGGTGTTGGTGCAGTACTCATTACACCAAAAGGAGTTCACATGCCTTTCTCGGCAAAACTCGCTTTCAACTGCACCAACAACGAAGCTGAATACGAAGCTTGCATAATGGGTCTTGAGGAAGCCATTGACCTCAGGATCAAGACATTGACCGTATTCGGGGATTCAGCTTTGGTAATCAATCAGACCAACGGAAAATGGTACACACACCAAGACCATCTGATACCTTATAGGGATTATACGAGAAGGTTGTTGACTTTCTTCACAACAGTCAAGCTTGAGTATATTCCCCGGGACGAGAATCAGTTTGCAGATGCCTTGGCTACCATTTCGTCCATGATCAAAGTTCAAACTGTTAACTTTGTACCTCAGATTTCAGTATCGAGACTTGATAGACCAGCATATGTATTTGCAGCAGATGTTGTCAAAGATGATAAGCCTTGGTTCCATGACATTAAGTGCTTCTTGGAGGATCAAACATACCCACTTGGGGCATCTTCCAATGATAAGAAGACTTTGAGAAGGCTTGCTGGGAGTTTCTTTCTGAACACTGATGGATCTTTATACAAAAGGAACTTTGATATGGTACTTCTCAGATGTGTTGACAAGACGGAGGCAGATTTACTGATGCATGAAGTGCACGAGGGCTCTTTTGGTACCCATGCAGGAGGACACGCGATGGCTAAGAAGTTGTTAAGATCAGGCTATTATTGGATCACAATGGATGCAGACTGTTGTGCCTATGCCATAAAATGTCACAAATGCCAGATCTATGCAGATAAAGTACATGTACCTCCGAATCCTTTGAACATCATGTCTTCACCATGGCCCTTTGCTATGTGGGGCATTGATATGATTGGCAAGATTGAGCCAACTGCTTCAAACGGCCACAGATTCATCCTGGTCGCCATCGACTATTTTACAAAGTGGGTTGAAGAAGCCTCATATGCAAATGTCACAAGGCAAGTGGTAGCCCGATTCCTAAAAAGAGATATCATCTGTCGGTATGGAGTTCCCGAGCGAATCATTACTGATAATGGTTCCAACCTCAACAACAAAATGATGGCTGAATTATGCCGGGACTTCAAGATCCAACATCACAATTCTTCTCCTTACAGGCCAAAGATGAATGGCGCTGTTGAGGCGGCAAACAAGAATATCAAGAAGATTGTGCAGAAGATGGTAGTCACCTACAGAGACTGGCACGAAATGCTACCGTTTGCCTTGCATGGGTACCGCACATCGATCAGGACATCCACTGGGGCAACGCCGTATCAACTTGTGTATGGTATGGAAGCAGTCCTACCGGTTGAAGTTGAATTACCCTCCCTACGGGTATTAATGGATGTCAAACTGAGTGAAGCAGAATGGGTTAGGTCCCGATACGAGCAACTGAGTCTGATCGAAGAGAAAAGATTGGCTGCAATCTGTCATGGGCAGCTATATCAGAAGAGAATGAAGAAAGCCTTCGATCAGAAAGTCAGACATCGTGAGTACCAAGTGGGAGATCTTGTGCTGAAAAGAATCCTCCCTCCTCATACAGACCACAGGGGCAAATGGACTCCAAATTATGAAGGACCATTCGTGGTAAAGAAAGTTTTCTCTGGTGGAGCACTGATGCTCAGCACCATGGATGGTGAAGATTTTCCGTCCCCTGTGAATTCAGATGCAGTTAAAAAATACTTCGCATAAAATGACCCGCTGGACATAAAAACAGAATGTAAGTCCAGGCAAAAATAGGGCATCCCGGCGAGTCAAAAACAGAATAAAAGACTCGGGCAAAAATAAGGGAAATGAATAAAAATGTACACCCGCTGAGTTGAAAAGCCGCATTGGACAACTCAGGCAAAAATGGGTATCCCGATGGATTGAAAACCCGAAAGGGCGATCCATGCAAAACAAGGGAATAAGCGAACAACTGCATTCCGAATTCGTCTGTATTGTCAACAACTTGGTAAGCTTCGAAGGGATCAAGCTCCGATCAGAATCAACTTTCTCCAGAAAGCAAGACGAGAAGAACGTCATTGTCATACGAGTCATAGCGGGAGAGGAAGCTCCTCAAAGCGTCATCAACACTGCCAGCACTTTGTTTCTCAATTTGTAACGATCTCCTCATTTCAGGGGATATGTTTCTTTAACTGTATCTTGCCAATTCAGGGCACATGAATTAATAAAATCAGATTTTCAGTCATGTTTCGTTTTTACATTTATGTTTTGCAAAAGATTGTCTGATATCTTTAAAAATACAATTGCATAAGTACAGATGCCTTTCTCTAAAAATAAAAGCACATGCTTACAGGGAATACACTTACTCTCGAAAGTACTTATCTCCTATGACGGAATCCAGTAAAGGATACCTCGGGACCATTTGCGCGTTTCCTTATCTTTGCAGGATTGCATGTATCCAGAACGCAACTTGGGGCATATAAGCTACAGTCCAGCAAGCTGGCAAATCAACAAACAGGCTTAACACTCAAGATGTTTTCTCCCCAGCCAAGTTGCCCCTCCTTACTCTCCCCAGCTGAGTTACCAACAGCATTCCCCAGCTGAAGTACCAACTGTCCTTCCTCAGCAAGATGCAGGAATCAAGGAATCCTCGCCCCACAGAGCTTCAAGCCTCTATTCAGAAGAGCAACGCACGAAGAAGTCACAACAGAGAGGGAGGAAGCTTCTACAAACCCCAGCTGGGTCCCGTATTATAAGGATATGTCAATCAGTGACCTATATCCCTAAGCAGATACATCATTAGATCTACCAATGATCTCATCCCCAGCTGGGATGTTCACTTCAAGCAAACCAACCAGAGATCTTCGCAGCAACGGGATCCGAATCCCGGATCGGTGCCTCTTTGCATAATCATGGCATTTGCATCATATTATCCCCCAGAGCGTAGCATTCCGTCTAATACGGAGCATTACGGCAAAAAAATCAAAAGCATAGCATAATCATAGGTCATGTTGCGAATTGAACACTTGTAAATAATGACAATCTGTCGGCATACAGAATATATACAGAAAAAAACCCCCACCAGGGTCCCAGCAAAAGCAGTTGCCTCATAAATCACCAAACACCAGCATATATCCATTTTTTGACACCCGTCCGTGTCATCAATCCCCAGTAAAGTCGCCTGAACACTCTTTACCAGCAAAATCACCCGTACTACAGATACTTCCTGACACCCGTCCGTGCCAAATCCCCAGCAAAAGCCAAAGACATCCTCTTTGCACTCACATATACCTATACACACTTTCTTGACACCCGTCCGTGTCTTATCCCCAGCGCAGTCGCCTAGACTTTGTATATCAGATACTTGTTCATATTACACATTCTCTCTCTTGACACTCGTCTGTGTCACTCTTCCCAGCAGATAAACACTTATCTATATACTCATTACTCATGATACACTTATACAGGTACTCGTCCATATCTTGTATACCTCACTTACATCCCCACAGATTCGACAGTGGTCCTTGTTCTTTGTTAACCAGTTGGTACTCGTCCGTACTATCATCTCAGAACATTGCGTCTAATGTTTGTTTCTACATGATACTCGTCCGTATCATAGTCTTAAGGATGATCGTCCGCATCTTTAATCCATACACTGTGTCAAACACTTTTACCTCCTCGAATATAGACACTCGTCCGTGTCTACTATTCCCCAGAAGAGTCCTTTCAGATTCAACACTCGTCCGTGTTCTCTGTTAACCAGTTGATACTCGTCCGTATCATCATCTCTGAACACGTGTCAGTATTTGTTTCTACATGATACTCGTCCGTATCATAGTCTAAGGATGCTCGTCCACATCTTTAATCTATACACAATACCAAACACTTATACTTTCCTTTCTTGGTGGTGAACGCTCGTCCGTGTTCACTATATCCCCGGTAGATCACCAACAAAGCATTTTCTTTTATCTGACACTCGTCCCGTGTCATGATAACCCTGAGAGCAGCCGTACCCTGCTGAGTGGTCGTCCTCCACTTCTTGATGGTCGTCCTCCATCATGCTCATCCGATGGCCGTCCCCATCGTTGACTTTTAGCAGCCGTCCCCTGCTAGGTGGTCGTCCTCCACCTTTTGATGATCGTCCTTCATCATGTTATCCAATGGCCGTCCCCATTGTTGATTTCGGTTACCTGACATTCCTCCTATGTCATGATAAACCTTGAGAGCAGCCGTCCCCTGCTGAGTGGTCGTCCTCCACTTCTTGATGGTCGTCCTCCATCATGCTCGTCCGATGGCCGTCCCCATCGTTGACCTTTTATCCGGCATTCATCCTATGTCGCGACATTTTCGGCAGCCGTACCCTGCCAGGTGGTCGTCCTCCACCTTTTGATGGCCGTCCCCATCATATTTACTTTTTATCCCCAACAGAGCAGCCGTCCCCTGCTAGGTGATCGTCCTTCACTTTTGATGGCCGTACCCCATCATCTGTTTATTTCATTTATTCTTTAACCCGATGGCCGTCCCCGTCGTGGTCCCTTTTCCTTTTAGCCCGATGGCCGTCCCCATCGTTGGTTACTCTACCTTTATGAACTTGATGGCCGTCCCCGTCATGTTTCATTAAATCCTCAGAAATTTTTACAGCTTTATTTTGATGGCCGTCCCCATCACAATCTTGTTTCCCCAGCTAGTCGGCCGTCCCCGTCTTAGCTTTACTTTTATCCCCAGCATGTCGGCCGTCCCCGTCATCGCTTCACACACTTTTCCCAGCGTGTCGGCCGTCCCCGTCATTGCTAGTTACCCAGCAGTCGTCCTCTGCTCGACGGTCGTCCTCCGTCGCCCACACTTTACAATACATTTTATTTTCCTTTACAATCTATATCCCTTTTCTTCTTCATTCTGTGAGTGCAAATTTTGGACTGTCTTTGGTATTCAACCACAAGTTATCTTGTTTGCCTGTTAAGCCGTTGCTTACAACCCGCACAGCTAACTCATGTTTGAATAGGGGCAGCTGTAAACACCCCAAATTTGCCCTCACCCATTCACACCATGGCTTGTGATCATTCTCATATACATAAACACAATCATATCACCTCATATCTCATTTTGATTCACTGCATAGTTTCTAAGTCATCTGCACCTAGGGTTTGTGATCTGAGCAATCCAAGAGCATCTTGAGCCAGTCCAAAGGCCATCAATCAATTCAAAGGGGTCCATGGGTGTTCTTACATCATATTCCATCTCCTCAAAGTCAAAAATGCAGAGGAATCACAAGAACTAGGGTTTGAGTGGATGCAGAGCCAGGATGAACTGCACAGTTGACTGAAAATTAGGGTTTTGGTTTCAGAGGCCATAACTCCAAATTTTTTGGTCATTCTTGTTTCCATTGATCTCTATATGGTATAGGGAGTATGCATATCAATTTTCATGAAGAAATTCCATGGGGAAGTCATCTGATCAAGAGTTGACTTTTCAAGCAAGTCAGTGCAAAATCAGGGCATCTGAGGCCCCCAATGACCCAACCAATGGGTGATCTTCATCATTTTGAGTGTATATGATCTTTGTTTGATCATGGAAGAAGTTTGAAGTTCATAAAAATCAAGAATTTAGGGTTTTTGCAAATGTTGACTTTTTGGGCATAGTTGACTTTTCAAGAATGCATCATTTTAGGTCATTTTTCAAGCCTTGATTCTTGATCCAAAAAGGCTTCAAATGGAAAAACTTTGGTCATGAAAGTTGTAGATCTCATCTTTCCCTTTTCAAAAAGTACAAGAACATGATCAAACTCTTCTTGGATCAAAAGTTATGGCAATGCAAAGTTGGCAAAGATCATTGATTTCTAAGGCATGTTTCAAATGGAAATTTTGCAAAGTCTTGAACCAAAGCCAATTGTGACCTCTAATTCATTTCAAACCAGCATATAAACATTCTCTAAGTCCTAAAAATCAGAAATGAACCAAGAATGCCATGGTTTTATGTTTGGTTAGGCAAAGAAGTCACATGTGAACCAAAATGTCACAAATTGCAAAACTCATGATCATGCTCCCTCCTACTTGCAGCCTTGGATGCTGAGCCTTGCTAGACCTCTCCCTCACCCTTGCTGCGCCAGCCCATGCCTTGTACTTGCCTAGCACCTCACCATACTTTCTCTTACACAAGAGTTGACAAATTGCAAAAGTTGTCTCACCTATCCATAAAGCACATGTCAAATCAACTGACCAATGAGAGAGAGTTATGTGGACAATTTGCAAGCCATAACACTAAGCAAGCAAGGCTGAAACAGACACATTCCACACATTCACAAAAACCTTCCATTTTGCATAAGCTTTCGAATCTGCTTACACAGCCACAAAACACTCAAGCCAACTTCACCAATCATCTCACCTTGCTCCATAGACCACCCAGCACCAAGAACCCAAGCCTGAAACAACCAGAATACTCCATAGCCATTTCTCACCCCAAGCTGCATTTCTCTTCGAAACACTCATCACAGCTTGCAAACACACCAACAAACACCACAGACCTTCTCCATTCATCCTCAGGATCACAAACCTTCATTCACAATGGCCTGAAACCTCCAGAAACACCATTGCCATTTCTGAGCAAGCTTGAGCAGAAGCTGTCGAATCTCACTATCCAGCTAACTTAAACTCCATTTGAGCATTCAAGCATCTTTGGGGGATCAAGTGGAGTAGATTGCACAAGGAGAGGTGGCCAGAAAGTTCTCAAACTGAAAGCTTCGAATCTCAGGTAGCCTGAAATTTATTTTTCCAGAAATCATTTTTCTTGTTACAAACTTGTTCTATGTGATTCACTGATCATTCTGATGCTTTTGGTTTTTGAAATGGTTGTGATTTGAGCATTTAATTTGTCTCTGAAACTGGTTTGCCCTAAAACTTGTTCTCTTCGATTCAGCTTGTTTAGGAACTTTAAATTTGTTTTAGGATAGGGGTTTGATTCGTGAGGATGTGAGGATCATTTCCCAGTTTTTATTTTTCATTTTTGATACGTTTTTAGGAAGTTTGATGTTTCTCAGGTGAGAGCTGGCCGGAGAAGACGACCGGAAGTCTTCTCCGGAAGCCTGAGTTTGATTAGGGCTAATTGTCATTAATTAGGCAACTTTAAACTTGGACCCTTGATCTTTGTTTCCCGCGCGCCAGTGAGTGGTCAGGATCACTTCATTTGCCCTAATCCATTTAATTAGTGTTAATTAATTCATAATTATTTTAATCTGGTCAGATTGCATCTCCACCATCCATTCGCGCGCCAGTCAACACCTTTGAATCCTGGGCTCATCTCAGCCATCCTTTCCTTTGACTTTTTATTTTATTTGTTTTTAATTCATTTTATTTCAATTAACTTGCATATTTAATTTAAAATAGTTAAAAATTCTTAAAAATTATGAAACTTTTTCCTTAAAGTTTTATTAATTTTTAAGACCCAAAAATATTTTTATTTTATTTTTTATCATTAAAAAAGTATTTTTAAATATTTAAAAGATTATTTTTAATTGATTAATGAGAATTAATTAGTTAAAAATACTTTTAGGTATTTAAAAATTACAAAAAAATTCATGAAATGTTCTAAGACATTTAGAAACATTGTCCAAGCTTCAAACCAAATTTATTTTTTGATCTTGATGCATTTTAAGAAATTTTCATTGAATTAAATCATTTTTTATGCATTATTTTGATCACATGTTTGAAAATTCATTTCTGCCTATTGGTGAAGGTTGAGACATTGATTCTTCTTGCATTGTTTTCCATTTTGCATGTATTTTCAAGGATAAAATGGCCATGATTTGTTTCTTCATTTTCCATTTGATTGGCATTTCTTTTGTTAAGAACCCTAAAAAACCCTAATAACTTAGAAAATTCATATCTTGAGTTTGGTTGAGAGTTGAGAGCTCCCCTTTGGGCAGTGGTTTATTATAGGTCTAGGGTTTCTTTGGGTACCATTTTCCATTTTTATCTTAGGGTTTTGCTTCTGTTTTTGGTTTTTGCTTGATGTTTGATTCATAAACCCTAATTTGGGCTTTTTCTTGCATCCTTCTTGCATTCTCTTGCATAACTTGACTTGTCATTGCATTTTGTGCATTCTTATGATTCATTTGACATCTTAAGACATGTAGGAAGCATCTTTGATCATTGCATTACATGTTTGCCATGTCATTTGTCTTGTATGCTTCATAACTTTTCATGTTCATCCATGCTCCTTAACTTGCTCCATGTGCATTCATAATCTTGTATGAACATCTCCATGCCTTGCCTCATGTTTGCAGCACTTCATAACATGCTTCTGGTTTTGCTTAGCATCATATCATTTCATCTCATCTTGCATTGCATTGCATTGTTTTCTAACATTTCAGGTGGTAAGTAAACTTGAGAAGTGAATTTGCCTTCACTTCTCATAACTTTTCTTTTCATCTCTCTTGCATCCATTGCTGCATTTTTATATGTGTTTGAGTTTGAGCTTGCTCATTCTTCTTTCCCCCCACTTTCTTTCTTCAAGTGACTTGACTTCTTGAATGAAGCAAGTCACTTTGCTTCTCTTGATCTTGTTCATCTGCTTCCTGGTGGCTCCTTTGAAGATTGCTCCTGAAAACCTCACAAACCTTAGGATCAACCAAGCATGACAATGAATTAGGGTTTTGATTAGTCTCCCCTCTTAGTTTTACCTTTGTGTCTCTCTTGAGTCTTCTCTTCTCATCTCATAATCAGAGACTAAACCCTAAAGGTTTTAAGACTTTGTGATTAGGGTTATGCCTGCATCCTTCTCTTAGGATGGAGTGTATAACTTTAATCCTAAGTATTAAACCCTTAATGTGTTTAAATCTCTTAATTAATCCACCTAATAATCATCAAGACAATACACTTGTAACTTGGGCCTTGCATTAGGGTTCTAATTCTTCCTTAATTGGTTAAGAAGGACTAACCCTAGTGTTAATGGACAAGTCCCCCTCAAGTTGTCTTACAAATCATAAAATTCACTTCATCATCATATCATTAATCTAAAATCCATTTAATAAAGGTTTGTTTTGTCATGAGTTTAATCCCTAATCATGGATTAAGTTGAGGAGCTTTCCTCAGCTTAAACATTCTCATCTATTATCCTTCTTTTAGGATGGTGTAATGAGTCTGTTCAATCCTTGATTATGGATTAACCTCATTACTTAACACTAAACGAAAACCACAAAAACATCTAAATAATCACAAGTAGGTTAATGATCTTAATCCTGCATCAAAGGTGATTAAGTGTGAGAATCTGACTTCACACTTAAGGTATTCTCATTACCCCTAAACAGAGGGAAGATGTGATGAGTTTACTAAATCCATTGGTTTAGGCTTACGCTCATCAACTTATGACAAACTTTCAAAAGCAATAAAAGACTGAAATCATCAAACAAACAATAATTGTCTCCTCCGGGATTCTTTTCTCATCTCATTCACTCATAAGCGAGAACTTGCTTCTTCCGTCTAATGCAAGACAGTTAGCACCTGAGCCAGACAGGTCATACACTTGAGCATAGACAAGTAAGCAGTTCACAAGTCAATTCATCTTTCAGTCTCTTTGGGTCGAACTACGGTGTTCTGACTTCCTCATTGCACGAGAGGATACGTAGGCATAACTTAACGGTTATCGAACAAAAGTCTCTGTATATTCCCCCTCTTCCAGCTTCATTCTTTAAGCCTCATTATCATGAGCATTTCACTCCTTTCTTACACTGACACTTTACATATATACACTTCACACCTTTTTTTTTTTTACACTGACACCTGTACA
The DNA here is from genome assembly GCA_963966055.1 of Lathyrus aphaca. Classification (NCBI taxonomy): domain Eukaryota; kingdom Viridiplantae; phylum Streptophyta; class Magnoliopsida; order Fabales; family Fabaceae; genus Lathyrus; species Lathyrus aphaca. The sequence continues at coordinate 164,951,521 of OZ014519.1, forward strand.
TTGTTTTCCAGCCCTTTTACACACAAATTGCACTAACACTACCCCTTTAAAACACAAATCTTTTAAGCGTGGATCCCATCGAGTACGGCGGACAATCTGGGTGCTAATACCTTCCCAGGTTGTAACCAACCCCCTTTCTCAGTCTCTCTGGTTCGCAAACCGTCTTATCCATCTTTTTCTAGGTCTATGCAGCATTGCCTTTCCTCCGGGATAAAAATGCCTAGCTGGCGACTCTATTCATCTCCAGTGAGTTCACGGCTGTGTGTTCTCACTGTTCCCTTCGCCGACCGTTCGCGTCTGTACCCTTATATGACCCTGTGTCACTTATCGGGAGCGACAAGTACAACCTATCACACCTTCAATGGTGAGGCCTACTTTCTAGAAAACTATACAAACAAGTGTGCAAGAACAATCCTCTTGCCACACTTACCCTTATGTCCAAACAATCCTTGGAACACAAGTCACAAAATAGAAAGACACTTTCTATAGTATTGTTTTGAGTGAGAGTACAATGAAATATATCAATAACAATTGATCTTCTCCTATAATCAAGAATTCACTATTAAATATTCAACATAAGTGTTCAAGACAAAATATGAAAATGATGAACTTATGAACACTTTTGAAAGATGAAAAGAATATGAATAAAGTGAATTTGATTGTATGAAAATATTTGAAATGGTCTAGGAGGTGTTTATGAATTTGAAATTTTTTAGAATTTATAATAGTTGAAACACCTATTCAAAAAGGTATGAAAATTTAAAAAGAATTTCTTTTGAAAAGGTATAAAAACTTATGAAATAAAATCATGAAGAGGTATAACTTTAACAAAATATTTGAATTTGAAAGGAAACAATTTTTCAACATTTCTACAGTGTTAACCGGTTAACCAAATAGGTTAATCGGTTAACTCCCATGAACGTTACCACAGAATTGAAAAATTGCTACCGTTAACCGGTTAACCCATATGGTTAACCGGTTAACACTGTTAAAATACAGAAAAAATATTTCTGTTAAAAGTGTTAAACCAGTTCCAATTTCTTTTCAAAAATATGCACATGCATTAAAAATTATGAAGATTATGTTGAACACTTGTATATCATATTTAAGAAGTAATTATTGATATACCTAAGCCTTGAGACAAGTCTTGAAAGAGTAGCACAAAAGCTTGAATCGATCAGAAACATTCCATTGATGATGCATAGCCATGGTCTTGATCGTTTGTTGTCATCTCGAATTTTTGCAATTTGGAATGAGCTTGAATAATGTTGACATCATCAAAACAAAGAGCTTGAAGTATGCTTCTACAGATTCGACAATCTTTTATATTACTCTGATGTGTTCGTACACTTGCGAAAAACACGCATCAATATGTGATAGGTAGGATCATGGTTGTGCGGCCATGAGGACTCCGAAGTGTTGTCGTAACTTGTGCTGTGAGAGTAGATTCAAGCCAAGAGTTAGCAAGGGGAGCCTTAGTCAGCTCAGTTGGAGTCTTCTTAAGAGTTTTACTTCCTGTAACATGGAGTTGCCGAGAAGTGTGTTGTTTGAGAAATCCCCTGGGAATGGATAGAGTCTGAAAGGTACAGATGTCTATAATACGAGTGGTCGGTGCATTAGGGAATATTTAAAGTTACTGGTGGATCAATATTGGTCACTGGTACGGATATAAGTTTTGAGAAATCTCATTCCACGAAAAGAGAGGATGTTTTGTGGAACGTGTGACTTAAGGTTCGGGGATGAGCTAATTATTAGTATTTCAGTTCTAAGATCGTGGTGGCATCATAGATGAACGAAAGTACTTCAAGGAATGTATTAGGATAATACCTTGCAATTGAATAGAAGTTACAGGTAAAGAGTGTGTGTTTACTTACGGGAACCTAAGGTTTGTGGTGAAATATGAAGAGAAACACAAGGGTGTGACTACACGTTTCAAATGAGTCAAGTATATCCCGGACGAAGGATAGGAGACTATAGTTGTATACCCGATTATGTCGATAAAGCTTAGAGTGATACATCAAAATGTTATATTTTTAGTAAGGGGGGGTCAATTCGGAAATGTTGGATTACCCAAGGAATGGTATAAGGCATAATGCTGGAGAGAGAGTAAGCCTTATTTAGTATCGTGAGGTGCATTTGGTATGGACTAGATGAAGTTGTGATAAGCGATAGAATAAGTACATTGGATTCAGAAGAATTTCTAGTAAAATGTATCATGTTTGAGTATGAGAGGTTTTCCGCAAGACGTAAAGTGAACAAGGTATGGAAACAGTAATAACAGTGCATTATGAGGAGGTGATAACGGGATGTGTTTTTGGATGGGTTGTAACACCCCAAATTTTCCCTCTTCTTTTTAAGCATTATCATCATATCATAATCATCATCAGCATGTCATATCCTTAGCATCTTGCATAGAAAGATGAAGCATAACACTCACACATTCTAGCATAAGGCATATGATCAATCATTCGGGGTATTCGAAGCACTACAAGACAAAATCAGGAGCATGGTGACCTGGCAAGAGGCTCACAGGATCTTTAATGCAAGCTTTGTATCTTGTTCAAAGCCCTAAAAAGGATTGAGGATCAAAATCAAATCGGAACGGTTGGCGCCGTGTTATTATGGAAGTTTCCCACCAAAGGGAGGGAGAATTCAAAATTCACTGGCGTTAACCGGTTAATGCTTTGGTTAACCGGTTAACGACTGCGAATTTTGAATTCAAGCAGCAAAATTCAGCATGTGTCTTGGCTCCAAAATTTCAATTTTCTGATTTTTATTCATTTTGAATTAAGGAGAAGGATCTAGAGCATTTATCGAAGCCTAATTCCAATGCTAGGTCCTAATCACTTTCTAAGCCAATTCCAAACCATTTTTTTGGATCCCAAATCAAAATTTTTGGCCCCAAACCTAAACCATATTTAATCCATTTCCCTCCAAACCAAGCAAAAGACTCTCTCATAATTTTCAATTCCCATTTTTCTGAATTTTGATCTCTCTCACTATTCTCTCCCTTTTCTCCCAATTTTCCAAATTACTTAAAGTTCCTCTTTGAAGATCACACAACTTTGCATTAAAGTGTGTAGATCTTGGAAATAAACCTCAATCTATAGCTTCTTTGCATCAATTTGCTGGTTTACTACTTGTTTCAGATCTGGTTTGGAGATTAGAAGTGCTTTTGGAGTCAAAATTCTGCATCAAGATCCTTTGCTTGCATTTATTTTGCATGGAGTGTGAAGTTTAGCACCGGATCTTCGAAGTTCTCCGCGCATTTCCTCATTTCCAGCTCAAACAACAATTACCAAATCGTACCTCGACTTTGTAGGTTGGTTAGATTCAGATCTAGATCTGTTTTTAGCTTATTTGCATGCTTGTGCTTTAGATCCACCATGTGCTTGTGTATTTGCTTGTGTTGCTTGAATTGATTGGTTGATTTGTAACCGGATCCGTGTGCTAATGTTCATGAGCTTAATGATGTTAATTAATGTGAATTAATCCATTTATTTCATGCTTAATTGATTGCTGGTCTGTGGTGAAATTATTTGGATAAGCTGGATTTGAGCTGATTTTCTGCAGGTTTTTATTGTTGTTTTTACAGTGTTAACCGGTTAACGCTTTGGTTAACTGGTTAATGCACCTATTTATGTACTAGTTTGTTGCAGATTTGAACTGGTTAACCAGTTAACACTTTGGTTAACCGGTTAACACTGATGCAGAATGTCATGTTTGAGCTATTTTGAGCTTGTTTGATCCCCTTACTTGCTTTAATTGCCATGGATCATTGTATGATCATTGAATATGCTAGTTTAGGGTGATTTGCTTGCTGGTTGATGTATGCTTTCATGTTCTCGACACGTAAGTCATGTATTTGCAAAGCTTGGCATGTTTGTTTAACTTGGTTTTCTATAACTTTGAGCATGCTAATTCCATGAGTTTTGTTGATAAACATATGCTGGATTTTTTGCTAACACTTGCAGGGGCTCACGATAAGAGAAGTGTGGATGCTTATCCACATTTTAACTCTTCATCTCTTCTCTTTTAAGTTGCTTTCTACTTTGTGTTTTTTATGTGCCTTATGCCATCATGTGATTCAATTCTTATCTTTCCCCTTAGAAGCAACTTATCTCCTTTAGAGGAGTAGGTTGCTCTCTAGCTTTCTTCTCCTCTCTTTTGCTTCTCTTTTGGTTCTTCTTTTCTCTTAGGATAGTTAAAACCTCACTAACCTTAGGACCACCTTTGCATGATAACTTTAGGTTTAGTCTCTCCCCATTAGACTTTTGCCTTTTGCTCCTTTAGTTCTTTCTCTTCTCATCTCAAAACCAAAACCTAAAAAAACATTAATAAAGAAAGAAGTGACTTCTTGTGTAATAGCCTTATTCCATGGGGCATATGTATTCATTCCATCATGGAATAGTGCATTTGTCTAGCATGATGCACAAGTCGGATCATGAAGTAAACTTCGTCAAGGAAAATCCTAAAAAATACTTCTTCATTTTAATCTCTAAAACACTTAATAATTCAACAAGTCAATGAATTTAGGCCTTTTCCTTTGGAAACAAGTCTTGGATAGGTTCTCCTTACTTGGTGTGCTTGTTCTATTATTCCATCTTAGAATGTAGTAGCAAGTACACATTCCATGAAAAAGAGTTTGAGTTCATTCCCTTGTGCCACACCAATAAAAGACTCATAAAAAGATGCAAACAAACAACAAGCGTCTCTCCTTCGGGATTTCTTTTCTCATCTCCTTCGCTCCGTGCGCGAACTTGCTCCTACTTGTCATTTTGCAAGATGGTAACGCACTCGTCGTTCAAGCCTGCAACACCTGAGCATTGACATAGGCAGTTCAAGCCTTAAGACACAAGAAATATTTTCCATCCCTAGTCAGGGGAACTACGGCGTCTCTGATCCTCATGTCCAGATGAGGTACGTAGGCAGCGGGGTAGGGCCCGTTCGAGCACTCTTTTATTTTCCCTACATTTTCCCCTTTTTCTTTTCTTTTCTTTTCCAGTTTCAGTTTCAGTTTTGCAGCAGCTTTTATTTCTTCACCCTTTGAAACATTTTCTTTGCAAGCGTTGATCCCGTCGGGTACGGCGGACGATCTGGGGTGCTAATACCTTCCCAGGTCGTAACCGATTCCCGAACCCAGATTCTTTGGTTCGAATGACCCGTGTCCTTCCTTTTTCTTTTCTTCTGGTTTGTGCAGCATTACCCTTCCCGTTCCTTCGGGATAAAAATGCCTGGCTGGCGACTCTACCCTCTTCCGTGCCACTTTCACGTTTGTACCAGGATGGAAATCCAGGGAGCGACAGCTGGCGACTCTGCTGGGGATTGCCTCCATGTTTCCCCTTGAGAGTCTCTCCTAGCGCTTGTGTGTTTCTGTTTCTTTGGGTGTTGATTGTTTGCTGTTGTGTGTTTATTTTACTGTTGTTTATTTACAGTTTTATTTACAGCTTTATTTACAGTTTTCAGTATTTATTTTCATGCATCATATTATATTAGACTATCTGGCTGCTGGTTTCCTTTTTTCTGTGGGATTGGGAACTGTTACTGAGAGATAAGCTCGTAACTGGGGCTCGAGTGCACCCTAGGACTTAGAGTGGACAATCACTTTGGCTTCATGGCATCTTGCTATGTTGGTAGTAGTGAGTTCTACACCCAGACTTGCGACCGTCTTGGAAATGTATTGATGTCGGAATCTTTCTGGGGTCATACACAACCTCGATAGTTATGTGCATCTGGGGACCGATCATTGAGGACCTTTGTGGAAACTTCACTCTCCAGTGGTGACAGTGGCAGACCACATTCTGTGGCAAACGCATTCGCATCCGAGGACCCACTAGGAACTCGCATAGGATGGCATGGATCTTTTATAGGAACTTAGTCAAAGCATCTGGTCGTATGACAATAGTATTGTACCCTTCGGGATGAATGTACTATTGTTTCTCGATTCCAGCGCTTGAAGCTGAGAACTTATAAGGGATGCTTGTTTTTCCCGGACTCACGCTGAGAGCTCCTTGAGTAGTACATAATGCCAAACCGATTCCCTGATCTGGTCATGAGCCATTTCTTGGAAATGGTGAACGTATTATTGCTATTCGGCTTTGAGAGACCGTGATGCTTGACCCGGAGCACACCCGTGAGATTGGGAGGGTATTACAGGTTTGCAGGAACCCTTGACCTCATCATACCTCATCACCAGTACAGTTCTATGGTTTGATAAGGCTACATGGATTTTGGAGTTCCTAAGTCATCTGATATCTGATTTGGGACTTATTTTAGACTGAATTTTTGTTCATGGGGCTTTATTCAGAGGATCTTGGTTCTTGGTCACTTGGGTCTAGTGTTCCGTATCCAGACAGTCCCAGTTGTTGATCATATGTCTGCATTGCATTTGTATCGCATCATACTTGCATTAACTATTTGTGTTTCCATTACAAGTTATCATTTATCCATTGTACCTGGTTCTGATATTCAGTGTTTCTCCAGATGACAGAAATCCAAGAGATACCCCGAAAAAGGAATGCTCATTACACTTTCCCACAACCAGAAATTGAGGAGATTCAGAAACTGGTTGGCTTGATGAGTGACAAGGTTTCAGATGATTTCATAAGCTGGTATGGGAAGATCTTGGGCTACATGAACAAACCTGCTATGGATCAGAAAGATAGTCTTCATTCTTTGTTGCAGTTTTATGACCCTCAGTTGAGAATTTTTGTGTTTGCTGATGTTGCACCCCAAAATTTGCCCTCACAAGACAATACTTTGTGTACTAAGAGGTTCACAAGGTTCACAAGACATCTCATGATGTTCACAAGGTTCACAAAGTTCACAAATAGTCAGAAAGTTTGACAATTCTCTCAGACAAAGCCTCCTCCTAAGCAGTGCATCCTAAACTAGGGTTTTGACTTTAATCAGGATAAATGGACTTCCAAGACTTCAAGTGAGCTTCATAACATATTATATGTGTTTAATAATCCCCATGACAATTTTCAAGACTTTTCTCAAAGGTTTGCTCAGTCAGATGATCAGATAGGTCAAAATCAGTTAAAGCAGTTAAAAAGTCAAACTGAGGTCAACTGTGGTCAAACCAAAGTCAAACTTCATGATTTTTTGCCAACATCAAGTATATGAAGTAAAATTCATCATTTTATCAAGGGTTGATCATGATTCATCAAGGAGATTTCAGATCATCAAGAATCAGGAGTTTCTAAATTAGGGTTTCCTCAGGAAAAGTCAACTGAACTTTGACCAGCCATAACTTTCACATGCTTCATCAAATTTTTCCCATCCAAAGCTCATTTTTAAGTAAATTGAATTCTCTACAACTTTGTGTCTCACAAGCCAAGCCCAAAAATGCTTCATTTGGAAGGTGTGAGCTAAGACATTATAGGTCCTTTTAAAAGTCAACAAAAAGTCAACAACTTCAAAAGAGCATAACTTGAGAATGGTAAAAGATATGAACATGAAACCAATGGGGTTGGTTAGAGTACTCTTTTAGATTTTCAAAATGTCCAATAACACCCTGATAGAATTAAAATTGAAGGATTTGTGCCCTTGCAAAGTTGGGAAATTTTTGGGAGGTTTATGAAGCAAATAGGGCCTTAAAACCAAATTCTTCCAAATGGGCTTGCAATTTTGTGATCCAAACTTCAACATGACATCATGCACGACCCAATCCTCATTTATTCAGATTTTTATTATTTTTTATTTTATTTATTTTGATTTTATTCATTTAAAACCATTTTAAATCAAAATAAAATATGAAAATTGAATATTTAAAAGTGATTCTTCTTCTAGAAACTCTTAATGACCATTTAAATTGTTTTGATGCTATCCAAATTCGTGCTAACGCATTATAGCATGAAAATATTTGATTTTTTGACTAATTTGGCAAGGAGATTTCTTCACACTCAAGGTATCCATTAAGCCCACAAATCCACCACTTTTCTGACCTAATTCCATTCTTCTATAAGTATACAAACTACACAAACACAAATGGACGAAAAATTGAGCCTCCAAAGGTAAGAACAAAGTTTCAAAATTCATCCTAAGAACACCAATTTGGTTTGATACCTAGAGCTGCTTTCAAGACAAACCAAAGGTTGCAACTTGTTCCTTGGAGTCCATAGATTGATTCTGGATCATAACATTGTCCATTCATGCCCTAATTCGCACAAACTAAATGCATCTCCCTCATGTTCTAAGTTTTTTCGATTTGATTGATTTATGCCCTGATATTGAAAACTAACTATAGATTTGTGTTTGTTGTGATGTTTAGAAGCTTTTTGAGTGAATTAATTCAATTATTGTGGACTGTATCGAAATTTGTCATTGCTAGGGTTTGGAGCTTCAAATCGGGAACCAAGCATTTAGGGCCTTAAAACAAATTCTAAGAACATGGTTGTGACATATGATTCTTGTACATTCGATCTAGGTTGTTAATTTGAATTAATGTTGTGGTTTGAATGATATTCACAAAAACATAGGATTCTGGTTTTGTATGTTTGCAGGAAAACTCGCAGGAGAAAACCTAGGAAATTTCGCAGGAAACTCCAAGGAAGAAGATGAAGTCAGCGCGCCAAAACTCATATTCAAATATTTGATATAAAATTTTATGATTTGTTATTAATATTATTTCAGAAAAGCTGGCTTGGCTCAATTGGTTGGTGTGCGTATGCGTGTTTGTTAATGGTCCTGGGTTCGAAACTAGTTGAAACGCATATTTTTTGTTTGTTTTATTTTGTTGTTCAGGATAACAACAAAACAATGTGGACTGTGTTACTACCACAAGCGCGCAGGTAGCCTGGCTGGTTTTGCATCTTGGGGATTGAGGTAAGGGACCTGGGTTCAAATCCCAGGTCCTTTCTTTTTGGTCAATTTCTTGTTTTTTTCATATTCTCAATTTATTTTATTATATTGATTCTATTTTATTTAAATTAGTAAATATAATTTATAAATACTATTAAAATACTTTTATTCATATTCTTAAAATATCATAATTTGTTTTCTAAATTTTGTTTTTAATATTTATTTCATAATATATATATATATATATATATATATATATATATATATATATATATATATATATATATATATATATATATATATATATATATATATATATATATATATATATATATATATATATATATATATATATATATATATATATATATATATATATATATATATATATATATATATATATATATATATATATATATATATATATATATATATATATATATATATATATATATATATATATATATATATATATATATATATATATATATATAATTTGTAAATAAATTGATTTATTTTGTAAATTAATAAATAAAACCCTAATATTTTCTATAAACCCTAATATTTTATATAAAACCTAATATTCTCATGAACCCTAATTTACTTTGATTAAACCCTAATTTTCTTTCATAAACCCTAATTATCTTGTAAATATTAATTTATTTGTTTATTTTAATTTTATAATTTGTTCATATTATATATAGTTTTATAATTTAAATAATTTAATTAAGTAGTAAATCCATACTTATTTTTCTAAATAATTAAAAAACCTAACTTTATTTTATTAAATTAATTTATTATTTTTATATGTTTACTTAATTATAATTGTCAAATATTTTTATAATATGTATATAAAGTTAAATAATTAGATTATTAATCATATTTTATTAGTATATAGTATTTATTATTTATTTCTTTTATTAAAAATCTTAAAAAATAATTATTTATTTAAAATTGAACTTTTAATTCATTCTTATATTATTATGCTAATTTTTTCTCTTATATTTATTTTGTTTATTACTAACCCCTTTATTTATTTAATTATGTGATTCTTTATTTAATTTATTTTATTATTATTATTATTATGTAATTGTACCACTTATGTAATAGTTGTAGTATTATTTATATTATTTATTTAATTGCCATGGTTAGTAAAATAGGGAGTGTAAAACATGTTTATGTTTAAAATTGAATTTAGATCATTAAATCTCAAGATAAATATTTGAATTGGTACACTCACACACGTAAGTCGATCTTGGATCGCCATCTCACTTCCTTAAGGATACCTCTCATGTTGCCTAAAGAAAAAGGTCAAGTAAGGTGTATAAAGCAAAGTCCCTTCATTAATTAACATCATCTAGTCCCTTAAAAGATAAAAAGATCAAGTCCCTCCATGGTTACCTTCGTAAATGATCTTGTCCCTTTCGAATAAAGATGATAAGTCCCTTCGAATTGCTTATACACCTTACAGTTGCCTAAATAACAGTTGTCCCTTCACTTGTCCCTCATACATCCAAGGTAATGACTACCTATTCCTTAATAATAGGGATAGTCTTACCATTTAAAGGATATTTAAGAACAGAAAAGACTTAACTTAGGGTAGTTTCCTCTTATGTACTTGCTCACTTTTCAAAAACATTTCAAACACTTCACATTTTTCAAACAAATTTTCAAAACAAAGACTTTATATATATCCGTACATGGATCATTATAAAGTAATTAAAGGAAATTTTATTCACACACTACAATTTAAAGTGAGCTAAGTAACTAAGAGCCCATGGATAACCATGGATGTAAAGGGTGATAACACCTTCCTTTTACATAACCTACCCCCCGAACCCAAAAATCTTTTAAGGTCTTTCCTGTTCTTTTATGCCCTTTCCTTTGGATAAAATAAAAGTCGGTGGCGACTCTTGCTATCCGCAACATAACTAAAGTCAGTTCTCCCACCGTGTTACAGCTGACTACGTCTTGGCTCCCACTATGGAAGAGATTTTTGACATCCTGAAGATTCCTGTCAAGAATGGTGTTCCCTATTATGCTGTAGAGAAGTGTCCCCCGTACAAGGACATCGCAGGTGCTTGTCATTTGAGTATGATTAGAGTGAAGATGGAGTTGGAAGCCAGTAAAGGGAAGGGATTTACTCTGGATTTTCTTATCACGGAAGCCCATGTGTTTGCTTTAGGAGGGAAGTGGTTAGAGTTCAGTGCGCTGTTAGCATTAATGGTATACGTGATAAGTCTTTTCCCCGGAGAGAAAGGATGGGTAAGCTTGGAGGCTATCACCCTTTTCATTAAAGGAAACCCGGTGCCTACGTTGGTGGGAGACTTTTACTTTGGTGTCCATCACATAAATGAGAAGAGAAAGGGATACGTAAATTGTTGTGCTCCGGTGTTTGCTGAGTGGTTTGCCAAGAAGCTTCCAAAGTCTGGACCATTCAAAGACCTTAAGCAAGATTGGAAGTGGGCTAAAAGATTGATGGGGTTAACATCTGACGACATAGCTTAGGGATGTAGCAAAAGCTTAGTGGGAAAGGAGTTTATTACAAGGTGTGGTGAATTTCCATATGTGCCTTTGTTAGGTAGGAAATGAGTGATAAGTCATAACCCTGTGCTGTCCCGAAAATAGTTTGGCTATCCATTCAAGGATCCTCCATTAGATGAAGAAATAACTAAGACTATGTATTTTCCGGCTGAAGATAATGAGCAGTTAGTTATCCAAGTATCTCAAGCTTGGGAAACAAAGGTTAGGGAGGGTAAGAAAGAATTTGGAAAGGTGGACCATAAGACTTATCCCTCTTTTGCTGCTTGGATACAAGGTATGGTTAATACCTTCTTCCTTCCATTCTAAGTTGAGGCTCCACTATATCCAAAAGAAGTATCAGTACAAACTACCATTTCTCTTGAAGATTACAAGAAGTTGGAAGCTTAGTTGCACGAGGTTCGGGTAGAGAATTCTGAGATGGCTAGCTTGTATCACCATGCCAGTCATGCTAAGCAAGAAGCATAAGAAAAGCTACAGAAGATGCAGGATACCTTAAAAGCTAAGGAAAAGGAGTTTGCTGGAAGAGAAGCTCATTTTCAGAGATTGGGTTTAACAGAGTCGAAAAGAGAAGTGGAGCATAAGAAGATTTTGAAGACTGTTAGAGAAGCTCGTCAGTCCATTACTTGGCTACAGGGCCAACGAGAATAGGAGCAGAAGAAGTACAAAGAAAAGGAATAGTTATTTGAGGTGCAGATGACATTCAAGAAAGAAGAAGTAGAACAAGTTCACATGATACGAAGGGAATAGACTCAGTAATTGGCCCAGAGCCAGCTAGCCTTGGAGAAAGCAATGAAGGAGATTGCAGATCTTAAGCTAAGAGCGGACGTTTATCGCTCCCCCGAAAAGACACCAGGTCAAGACAAGGTACAGACGCGAACGGTCAGCGAAAGGAGAAAATGAAGTGAACTGAATAGAGTCGACAGCTAGGCATTTTTATCCCGAAGGAAAGGTAATGCTGCATAAACCTGGAAAAGAGATGGATAAGACGGTTGCGAACCAGAGAAACTAAGAAAAGGGGTTGGTTACAACCTAGGAAGGTATTAGCACCCAGATTGTCTGTTTTACTCGACGGGATCCATGCTTAAAAGATTATGTTTAAAGGGGTAGTGTATGTGCTATCTGTGTGCAAAAGCTGGAAAAGAAATATACAAGTGTCAGTGCATAAAATGTGAATGCTCAGGAACTGAGGCTTAGAAAATAATGCTAAAAGAGGGGGAAGACAAAGAGACTTTTGTTCGATAACTGTTAAGTTACGCCGACGTATCCTCGCGTGCAATGAGGAAGTCAGAACACCGTAGTTCGACTCAAAGAGACTGAAAATAAATTTGACTGTCAACTGCTTACTTGTCTATGCTCAAGTGTATGACTCGTCTGGCTCGAGTGCTAATTGTCTTGCATTAGACGGAAGAAGCAAGTTCTCATTTATGAATGAGTGTGATGAGAAAAGAATCTCGAAGGAGACGATTATTGTTTGTTTTTGTGTTTTCAGTTTTGTTATTTTTTTTGGTTTTTTGAATAAGTTAATGAGCTTAAGCCTAAATCAAAGGGTTGTAAACTCATTATATCCTCCCTTGATTCAGGATAATGAGCCTATTTAAGTATGAGATAAGCATCTCAACTTAATTGCTATGATGATGTAGGATTAAGATCATTAACCTACTTGTGATTATTTAGATGTTTTTAGGTTTTTGTTTAGTGTTAAGTAATGAGTTTAATCTCTAATCACAGATTAGTGGACTCATTACACCATCCTAATAGAAGGATAATAGATGAGAACACTTAAGCTGAGGAAGATACCTCAACTTAATCCAAGGTTAGGGATTAAATTCATTATATAACAAATCCTTTATTAAATGGATTTTAATTAAGGGATGAGATTAAGAAATGAGTTTTATGGTTTTCAAGACAACTTGAGGGGGACTTGTCCATTAAACACTAGGGTTAGTCCTTCTTAACCATAAAGGAAGAATTAGAACCCTAATGTAAGGCCCAAGTTACAAGATGAAGTCTTAGTGATTATTAAGATAATTTGATTAAGAGGTTTAAACAAATTAAAGGTTTAACACTTAGGATTAAAGTTATACACTCCATCCTAAGAGAAGGATGCAGGCATAACCCTAATTCCAAAGTCCTAAAACTTTAAGAGTTTAGTCTCTGATTATGAAGATGAGAAGAGAGACTCAAAGGTAAAAGCTAAGGGGAACTAATCACAACCCTAATTATTATCATGCTTGGATGTTCCTATGATTTGTGAGACTTAAGAAAGATCTTCAAGGAAGCCACCAATGGAAGAAGCAGATGAAAGGAGGAAGAAGCAGAAGAATAAGTTACTTACTTCACTGAAGAAGATAAGTAACTTAAAGAAAGAAAGTGAGAGAAGTGGAACACAAGTGAACAAGGTCACTTAAAAGACAAACAAAATGCAAATGAAAGAGATAAAGAGAAGTGAAGTGAAGGCAAATCCACTTCTCAAAAAAAACCTACCACCTGAAAATGTTAGCATGAATGCATAAAGTATAAAGGATAAAGAAATGAAATGAAATGATATGCAATGAGATGAAATGACCAAAGTCAGAAGTTTTTATGCAAATTTAATATCATGTGAGATGATGCAAAGGCATACAGAATGCATATGTATGATCATACAAAGATGAGATGCAAATGGAAGCATGCTTTGAAGCTTGAAAACACATGAAAGTTAATGAAATGAAATGAATGCAAATCATGGAAAATGAATGAATAAATGATCAAGCATGGTTCTAACATGTCCTAAGATGTCTAAGATGACATATTAATTCAAGAAATGTCATGGCAAGTTCATGTAAGGATGCATATGCAAGGTGAATGCAAATGAGCATGAGAAATTAGGGTTACATGGAAGTATGAGATGAAAATGAACAAAACAGAAGCATATGACATGATAAAAATTTGCACTCAAGCTCAAACAAAACCTAATCCCATATTAGGTCACAGCCCGAAGGAAAAAGTCAGAAGCCTAACCAATCAAAAGTTATAAATTTCCTAAGTTTTCTAGGGTTTTTGGGTGGTTCAAAGGGAAAAATGCAAATCAATTTGAAAATGCAAGATAAATTCATGAGAAAAATGACCTATAAACTACATGCAATATGTAACACAATTCAAAAAGAATGATCTTCAAACTCTTCTTGGTTAGGCAAAAATGATTTTTTAAAGTTAGGGTTCAAAAATGAGATTTTAATGACCCTTAATTCAAAGAAAATTCACAAACTATGATCAAACCTAAAAAGAAATTTGTGTGAAGAGTTTGAAAATGTTCCTAAATGGATTAGGATGATTCATGATTTTTTTGGTGATTTTTAGAAACCTAAATGTATTTTTAATTAATTAAAAGACTTTAATTAATTAAAAATAACATTTAAATATTTTAAAAATACTTTTTTAATGCAAAAAATAAAATAAAAATCGTTTTCAGGTTGAGAAAAATATTTAAAACAAAAATGCAAAGTTTCATATTTTTTTGATGCTTTTTGGTATTTTAAATAAATTATGTAAAAGAAATGACAAGAAAATAAAATTAAATGAAATAAAAGGAAAGTAATCTGATCCAGAGGCCCAGATTTGAAGCTGGTTTGACTGCACGCGCATTTAGAGGGCTAGGATTGAATCTGGATAAATAAAATTAATTAATTTAATTAATTGGATTAGGGTTAAAGTGAAAGGATCCTGATCATCCACACAAGCGGGAAACAACATCCAACGGCCTAAATTCAAACTAAACTGATTAACCCTAATCCTAACCCTAATCACTCTCAGGTGACCGGAGAAAGCTCCGGTCATCTTCTCCGGTCACCCTTTCACCCTAACTCCCTCAAAACCCCATGAAAATGCATCAAACTCTCCAGAATGCATCATTAAACAACACTAAACACAAATCCAACAACAAAATTCATTTATTTTGCATCAACAACAAGAATCGAAGCAAAACGGAAAACTGACAAAAATTTCAGAAGTTAAATACACACTCAATCGTCAATCATTTTCCATCATTCAAAGTTCCTTGTGATCAGGAGAGCAAACTCTATCATTTTGTAACTAAAGAAATGAGTTCTGGAAAAATGTTTCAAGAAGGTACCTGAGATGAAGCTTTGTCAATGGAGCTGTTTGGGCCTTCTTCTTGATGCACACACCCTCCTCTGATCACCCTTGAGCTTTTTTTGAGGCTTTGAACAAGTTTATATGGTTTCTTTTTGAATTTCAGTTTTGAGAGGTGGAAAATCATGTTTTGATTTGAGTGGGTGTTTGGCTGAAATGAAGGGTGGGAAATGATCCTTAGGTGATGGTGAGATGAATGGTGCAAAAATATTTGAGTTTTGATGGTTGTATTTAGAGATTCGAAAGCTTGAAGGTTTTGGAGATTTTTTGGCAATCTGAGTCTTGGCTTCTTTCAGGCTTGTGTGTTATGTGAAATGGAGTCCATAATGTTTGTATATGTTGTTCTGATTGGCCAGAGAGTTGTTGGTGGCATAGTGTGATTGGTATGGTTGTTTTTGCAAAAAGCCAACATTGGTTGTACCATGAGCATGGGTCATGGCAGGAGTGGTTCTATGGCATGTCTTGCTTCAGCATGGTTCATGGTGAGCCCTTGGATTGAAACATGTGAGCTGTAACAAGTGGATGAAGAGTTTCATGCCATTTTGCAATTCTTGAAAGTTTTGGTCCTTTTGCGATTTTTTGAAGTTCAAGTCATGAAAGTGATGAAAACTTGGGCCAATTCTGATGTTTAGAGGTTTCCTTGACATGTTGTGAAGTATTTGTGCCTATTAGAAGTCATTAGAGTGCTTGAATATGCCAATTTGCAAAATCCCTCTTTGACATGAAACTTGAAATTTTAGGATTTTTGCCAACTTTGAAAGGCCATATCTTGAGTTTTAGGATGAATCAAGACATTTTCTTGTACTTTTTGAAAAGGGAAAGACCTAATCTACAACTTTCATGACCAAGAATTTTTCATTTGAAGCATTTTTGGTTGAGAAAGAGGAGGTTGAAAAACTTTCTCAAAATGGAAAGTTTCCATTACAAGTCATTTCCATTTTTGGCAAGTTTGCAAATGGCTCAAAATTCTTCAATCTTGTGAACTTCTAACCTCTTCTAAAATCAAATAAAGATAATAAAACTTCAATTTGATGAAAATGACCCTTTGGTTCCATTGTTGGGGGCCTCAGATGCCCTGATTTTGACTTAACTTGCTCAAGAAGTTACCCAATGAACAGATGACTTCCACAATGAAGTTATTCATCAAACTTGGTACACATGATCCTTATAACATATTAAGAATATTAGAAACAAGAATGGCCCAAAAATTTTGAGTTAAGGCCTCTGAAACCAAAATCTTAATTTTGGTCATCTGTGTAGTGAAAACCATACCTCTGCTTCCATGCCTTGCCAGTTCTTGTGATCTCTTGACTTTCATGAACTTTTATGGACATAATATGATGGTAGAACACACATGGACCCTCTTGGAAAGATTTGAGGCCTTTGGGGTGGCTCAGATGGAATCTTGGATTGCTCAGATCACAAACCCTAGATGTAGATGAACTTGAACTATGCAGATGAAACAAATATGCAATATGAGGTGGTATGTTTATGTTTATGCAAAAATGAAAGATCACAAGCCATGGTGTGATAAAGAGTGAGGGAAAATTTGGGGTGTTTACAGCGTCAAGAAGAACCAGACGAAGGTTATGAATGCAGAAGAGGAGCCTGGATCTTCCTTTTAGCCTAGGGTTTTAGTTTATTGTTGATTGTATCCAGACTACCTACATGCTTGTTGTAGGAATCTTGATTTATCTTTCTGTCTTTGGTATTGAATTGTGACCCTGTAGGAATTCTGTTTATGCTTTAGCTCTGGTCGTTGGTAGTTTGTTCATATAATGCAATGATACTTTCCAGTTACCGTTTCTGAATGAGCAAAGTTGTTGGTCCGAAGCCATCAGGGTCTGAATACTCCTCAAAAGAGTTTGAAAAGTTAGTTTCCAAAAAAGTCATCTGGAGTATTTTCTGTCGAAATACCAGAACTGGGGCATATTAATTCCTGGACGTGGAAACATGAATAGTTACATTGCATGCATATAACATGTTTGTTGTTTTTCAGGTATTTCTCCAGTGTTCTAACGTTCATGTCGCTTTCAGGCACTATAGCTCCCAAGAAGGTTCAGAGACAATCAACTGTGCACAGGTACTCTACGAAGGTGAACAGAGAGAGAGAAATGGAGCAGATGCAAGCAGATCTGGCTGATTTAAGGGCGAGAATGGACAACTTCATGACCCTCATGGCTGGGTTGGGTCAAACTCAAGAGCGGTTGCACGAAATGGTGGAAAATAATCAAGCCAGGAACAATGGGACAACAGATGGAGATAATCGCAATGGGGCTGGCACCCGTCATGTTGAAATCCCTGTGGTGCAACCAGGGGTCACTATTATCAATGATGGAGTGAATAACATGCAGATGGATGGGTAGGACGAGCAGTTCACCTTGCTGGATGAGGCGGAAGGCCAAGGGTTTGATATGAATAGGAGGTTTGAAGAAATGGCTGAGCAAATTCGTGCCATTCAGTCTCAGAGTTCTCTAGGGTTTGACATCACTGATCTGGCCTTAGTGCCAGGTGTGAGAATTCCCTACAAGTTCAAGGTCCATACTTTTGATAAGTACAACGGAACAACTTGCCTGAAAACTCACCTTCAGTCGTTTGTGTGAAGGATTGTTGCGCATACAGATGATGAGAAGCTGTGGATGTATTACTTCCAGGATAGTCTTGTAGGAGCTTCCTTGGAATGGTACATGAAGCTGAGCCGGGTCAATATTCGAAGCTGGAAGGATTTAGCTGAGGCGTTTGTGAAGCAGTATCAGTATAATTTGAATATGGATCCAAATCATACCCAGTTGCAACGATGTCTCAGAATGTTAAAGAAGGGTTCAAAGAGTACGCCCAGAGGTGGCGTTAGCTTGCTGCTCGAGTGCAACCTCCCTTGTTAGAGAATGAAATGGAAGACATGTTTATGGGAACAATACAGGGGGTGTTTATTGAGAGACTGGCGTCTTGTTCAGCGACAAAGTTTAATGACATCGTGATAGCTGGAGAGAGGGTTGAAACTATTCTGAAAATGGGGAAGATCCAAGACAATGGTGCAAGTAGCTCAAGAGGTGTGAGAAAGGCTTTCAGTGGACCTCCAAGAACAAGGGAGGGAGAAACTAATGCTTTGTACGGCCGAGGCCGGGGCCGTGGATACAGAGGGTCTTAGGAGCAGGTGGCAGCTATCACCATTCCATCAAGTCCTGTGCAACAACCATAACAACAACAATAGCAGCCGCAACATAATAACTATCAGCAAAGGCCCTATCAACAGAGACATGCTCGTCTAACTAACAGGGTGCTTGAAGCCATCCCGATGACATACACAACACTACTCCAGAGATTGTTAGACTTGAACTTGGTTCAGTTGAGGACATTAGCACCACCTCCACCTGGAGAGCTTCCAGTGGGGTATGATGCTAATACAATATGTGCATTCCATTCAAGAGCTCCCGAGCACTCAACGGAGAAGTGAAGGGAATTACAGCATAAGGTCCAAGACTTGATTGACTCGAAAGCAATTAACTTCGCACCGCCTCCAAATGTTACATCAAACCCCATTCCAAATCATGGAGGGGCCAGGATAAATGTTGTTGACAGTGGCGAGAGGTTGAACCTGATTCTGAACTTGGATGAAGTGAAGACTTCATTGTTAGTGGTGAAAGACAGATTGCTGAAAGGGAAGGTATTCCCGGGTTATGATTTTGACTGTTAGGGTTGTTTGAATTCAATTAATGGTTGTGGAGAATTGAAAGTTGGGCTTCAGTGTTTGATTGACGAGGGGTCTCTACAGTTCGACAGAGTTGACAATAGGGGCGATTGTGTGTCTATAGTGACAATTTATTTTGATCCCACTGAAGTTCCTACCCGGAGAGGGCCAGTGACTATCTATGTTCCAGAAGTGAGTCCATGGACCATTACTGTTCCGGGACCAGTTCCCTATGTTGATGACAAGGACGTCCCTTGGCACTATGGTTCAGACGTGTACGTAGAAGGTCAAAAGATGGAAAGTAAAGCAGTAACAATTAACCCGACTGTTGTGAATGTTGGAGGAGTTGGTGGGTTTACTCGGAGTGGGCGTCTCTGTGCTCCTCAAGTTCTTAGAGGTGATCCCGAAGCTGAGGCTGCTACAAAGGCTAAGGGTAAGCAGATAGCAACTGAAGAGGTGACAACTGAAGAAGTCGAGGAATTCATGAGGATAATTAAGAAACGTGACTACAAGGTGGTTGAACAGCTGAATCAGACCATGTCTAAGATATCCATTATGTCGCTGTTGATGTGTTCTCAAGCTCACCGGGAGGCTTTTCTAAAAGTTTTGCAAATGGCGTATGTACCACAAGAGATAACTGTTAACTAGTTGGAGGCTGTGGTAGGCAGTGTAAACGCTAGCCATGGGTTGGGATTCACAGATAGAGATCTCACTTCCGAGGGACGTAATCACAACAAGGCCTTACATATCACCATGGAGTGTAAGGGAGTTGTTCTATCACATGTCTTGGTAGATACAGGCTCTACTCTCAATGTGCTCCCTAAGAAGGCCCTCATGAAGCTGAATGTCGATGGCATCATTTTGCGACCCAGTGATTTGATTATAAAAGCCTTTGATGGATCACGGAGATTTATGTTCGGGGAGGTGGAGCTACCGGTTTATATTGGGTCTCAGGTATTCAAGAGTACGTTCTATGTTATGGATATTCAACCCGCTTATAGCTGTTTGCTGGGACGTCCTTGGATTCATGATGCTGGCGCAGTAACATCCATGTTTCATCATGAGTTGAAGTATGTGGTAGACGACCAGGTTGTTACTGTGTGCGGAGAAGAAGATATTTTCGTAATTCATCTATCGACCTTCAAGTATGTGGAAATGGACGGGGAGATCCATGAGACACTTTGCCAGGCTTTTGAGACGGTTAATGTCAGTACTTTGTCTCCGGTTGATGCAGTTCAGAGCAATGAGAAGGAAGGGAATCCTATTTACTCCTACAAGCAAGCTAAAGATGACAAGTTCGGTCTCAGATATCAACCTGTTCAGTCCAGCTGGTCTCATGGCAGTAAGCCCATAGCATTCACAAGCGCTGGAATACTCGACTACAACCACATTTGTGCAAAAGATGCAGAGGGGGATAGTGACTGCAACTTGGATAACTGGATTCACCCATGCGTACCTGGGGAGGAGCTCCGGAACTGGTCTGCTAAAGATTTTGTTCAAGTTACTTGGCAGTCAAAGTAATTTTCTTTGTTTCCATTTTTATCATATTGCATGTCAAATCCTGCACTCTGCCTAAGGTGCATGGATCCATATGTAGGGCCACCATGTTTTAATGCATTTACGTTTTCAATGAAATAAAGGACATTTTTCAAACAAATTGTGTTCTCTTTCTTTCGTTTTAAAATTCTTCACAAAAAAACAAATAAAATGGCAATGTTTTCTTTTCACTGTTTTTGTGTGTTTGCGTCTCTTTTGAAAAGAACAAATTCTGAAGTAAGCACATAATTTGTGTAGTGTTGATCATTCGGATTCCTGTGATAACGTTCCTGCTATGAGTATGCATGACTTCGACAATCCTATCTACCAAGCTGATGAAAGGGTTGAAGATGATTGTGAACTCCCGGAAGAATTGGCTAGGTTGTTGAAACGAGAGGAAAGGGTCATTCAACCTCATCAGGAATAGATAGAGATCATCAACGTTGGGTCTGAAGATGTAAAGAGATAAAGATTGAGGCCAGTCTGCAGGCTGAGGTAAATAAGGAATTGATCGGTATGCTTCGTGAATATATGGATATCTTCGCCTGGTCGTATCAAGATATGCCAGGGTTGGATACTGACATCATTGTCCACAAGCTGCCACTAAAGGAAGACTGTCCTCCTGTAAAACAAAAGCTGAGAAGAACTAGCCATGATATGGCTATGAAGATCAAGGAAGAAGTTCAAAAGCAGTGGGATGTCGGGTTCCTTGCTGTAACTAGTTACCCACCTTGGGTACCTAACATTGTGCCTGTACCAAAGAAAGATGGCAAGGTCCGGATGTGCATTGATTATGGGGATCTAAACAAAGCAAGTCCAAAGGATGACTTTCCATTACCTCAAATTGATGTGCTGGTAGATAACATCGCTCAGTTCTCGGTTTTTTCTTTCATGGATGGCTTCTCCGGGTATAATCAGATCAAGATGGCACCGAAAGACATGGAGAAAACGACATTCATTACCCCGTGGGGTACATTTTGTTATAAGGTTATGCCCTTTGGATTAAAGAATGTTGGGGCATCTGTCGCTCCCGATAGATGGGAATGGCCCAAATAAAGGTACAGACGTGAACGGTCGGCGAAAGGGACAATGAGAACACACAGCAGTGAACTCACTGGAAAGGAAAAGAGTCGCCAGCTAGGCATTTTTATCCCGGAGGAAAGGCAATGCTGCATAGACCTAGAAAGATACGGATAAGATGGTTGCGAACCAGAGAGACTGAGAAAGGGGGTTGGTTACAAGCTGGGAAGGTATTAGCACCCAGATTGTCCGTCGTACTCGACGGGATCCACGCTTAAAAGATTTGTGTTTTAAAGGGGTAGTGTCAGTGCCATCTGTGTATAAAAGAGCTGGAAAAAGATGTACAGGTGTCAGTGTAAAGAAGTGAAGTGTACAAATGAAGTGTCAGTGTAAGAATGAGAATGAATTGCTCAAGATCATGAGGCTAAAAGAATAATACAGGAAGGAGGGGGAATATACAGAGACTTTTGTTCGATAACTGTTAAGTTATGCCTACGTATCCTCTCGTGCAATGAGGAAGTCAGAACACCATAGTTCGACCCAAAGAGACTGAAAGATGAATTGACTTGTGAACTGCTTACTTGTCTATGCTCAAGTGTATGACCTGTCTGGCTCAGGTGCAAACTGTCTTGCATTAGACGGAAGAAGCAAGTTCTCGTTTATGAGTGAATGAGATGAGAAAAGAATCCCGGAGGAGACGATTATTGTTTGTTTTTGAGTTTTCAGTCTTTTATTGCTTTTTGGAGTTTGTCATAAGTTAATGAGCTTAAACCTAAACCAATGGATTTAGTAAACTCATCACATCTTCCCTCTGATTAGGGGTAATGAGAATACCTTAAGTGTGAAGTCAGATTCTCACACTTAATCACCTTTGATGTAGGATTAAGATCATTAACCTACTTGTGATTATTTAGATGTTTTTGGTATTTTTGTTTAGTGTTGAGTAATGAGGTTAAGCCATAATCAGGGATTAAACAGACTCATTACACCATCCTAATAGAAGGATAATAGATGAGAATGTTTAAGCTGAGGAAAGCTCCTCAACTTAATCCATGATTAAGGATTAAACTCATGACAAAACAAAGCCTTTATTAGATGGATTTTAATTAGTAACATGATGAGGAAGTGAATTTTAGGGTTTGTAAGACAACTTGAGGGGGACTTGTCCATTAACACTAGGGTTAGTCCTTCTTAACCAATTAAGGAAGAATTAGAACCCTAATGCAAGGCCCAAGTTACAAGTGTGATGTCTTGATGATTATTATGTGAATTGATTAAAGGATTTAAACACATTAAGGGTTTAACACTTAGGATTAAAGTTATACACTCCATCCTAATAGAAGGATGCAGGCATAAGCTTAATCACAAAGCCTTAAAGCCTTTAGGGTTTAGTCTCTGATTATGAGGTGAGAAGAGAAGACTCAAAAGAGACACAAAGGTAAAAACTAAGTGGGGGACTAATCAAAACCCTAATCATTGTCATGCTTGGTTGTTCCTAAGATTTGTGAGGTTTACAAGAGAAGATCTTCAATGGAACCACCAGGAAGCAGATGAAAGGATCAAGAGAAGCAAAGTAACTTGCTTCAATTAAGAAGACAAGTCACTTGAAGAAAGAAAGTGAGAAGAAGAAGAATGAGCAAGCTCAAATTCAAACACAAAGTAAAATGCAGCAAGGATGTATGAAAGAGATGAGAAGAAAATGTGGGAAGTGAAGGCAAATCCACTTCCCAAAGTTACTTACCACCTGAAATGTTAATAAAAGAAATGCAATGCAATGCAAAATGAGATGAAATGGCATGATGCATATCAAAACCAGAAGCATACATGAGATGATAATGATGCTATAAGATGCTACAAACATGAAACAAGGCATGGAGATGATCATACAAGCTTATGGATGCAAATGAAACAAGTTAAGAACCATGAACATGCATGAAAAGTTATGAAATGCACATGACATACAACATGGCAAATGCAAGATACAATGATCAAACATGCTTTCAATATGTCTTAAGATGTTCAATGAATCAAAAGAATGCATGAAATGCTATGGCAGGTCAAGGTATGAATGCAAATGCAAGATGGATGCATAAGAGAACCCAAATTAGGGTTTATGATCAATGCATCAAACAAAAACCAGAATCAGAAGCAAACATCAATACAAAAAATTGAAAATGCACTCAAAATATCCCTAAACCTATACTAACTCACTGCCCAAAGGAGAAGTTCCAACTCTTAACCTAATTCAAGTTATGATTTTCCTAAGTTATCTAGGGTTTTAGGGTTCCTTAACAAGAAAAAATACCAAACAAATAGAAAATGAAAGATCAAATCATGGCCATTTAACCTTACAAACTACATGATATGCTAAACACAATGCAAAAAGAATCAAAGTCCAACCCTTAATGGTTAGGCAGAAGTGATTTTTAGAAGTTTGGATCAAAATAATGCATCAAAATGATTTTAATTCCATGAAAAATTCTCAAAATGCATCAAGATCAAAAAAGAAATTTGGTTTGAGGTTTGGACAATGTTTCTAAATGTTTTTAAATGTTTCATGAATTTTTTGGTGATTTTTAAATACCTAAAAGCATTTTTAATTAATTAATTCTCATTAATTAATTAAAAATAAACTTTTAAATATTTAAAAATATTTTTTGAATGCAAAAAATAAAAATAAAAATATTTTTGGTTTCTGAAATTAAATAAAAGCTTGTATAAAAAAATTCAGAATTTTTAAGGTTGTTTTGCTATGTTTAATAAATTGGAGAAAATAATGTAATTAAATGGAAAATGAAAATGAAATAAAACTGAAAATAGAAAAGTAATCCAATCTGATGGTCCAGATTCAAACTCACACACGCGGGAGCTGACTACGCGCGCGTTTGGACGGCTCACATTCAAACTCACTAACCCTAATTAATTAGCCCTAATCTCAGCCTTAATGACTCTCAGGTGACCGGAACAGTGTTCCGGTCATCTTCTCCGATCACCCAAAATCACAAACTCACTCTACACGCAATGAAAATGAAATCCAACAACCCAGAACTCTTCCCCACTCAAAAACGAATTAAACCCCCCATTCAAACAACATTTATCATTCAGAAATAAGGAGAATCGAATCAAACATGTTCTAGGGCAAAAAGTTTCAGAGACTGCATACATACTCATTTCTCACTCATTTTCGAAAACAATAACATATTCATGATCAGGGAAGCATGTAGAAGCTATTAAGAACTTAAAAATCCATTTCTGGAAAAAAAAGTTCATGAAGCTACCTGAGTTTGAAGCTTTTCAGTCTGCAACTTTCTGGCCCTTTCTCTTTGTGCAATCCACTCCTATGACCTCCCTTATGCTTCTGAAAGGCTTAGAACAAATTTATTTGGGCTGGTTCGAGAGTTTACAGAAGTTCTGTTCAAGCTCAGGTGAGAATCGTATTTCTGGTTCTTTGAGTTTCAGGCTACTTTGATGGTTGGTTTGAGTTCAGTGAAGCATGGTGAGAAGGTTTGTGAGGTTTGTTTCTGAGTTTGTGACCTGAGGAGAGTGTTTCGAATGCTTTTGCTCAATGGAGTGAAAATGAGAGTATGGTGCTATGGCTTCTTTCAGGCTGGCTTCTTGTGTGGTTTGGCTTGCAATTGATTTGTATAAACAATGCCCATTGGTCAGAAGATGTGACATGTCCTTTTGTGATAGGTATGGTTACTTTTGCAAAATGTCAACTTTTGTGTAAGAGAAGCATGGGTCATGTTCTAGGCTAGTACATGGAGAGTGTGCTGCGCAGCATGGTGAGGGAAAAGGCTAGGGTTGATCAGCAAAGTAGCTAGCAAGTGGATGAGATGTGATCATGAGTTTTGCAACTTGACTTTGCCTTTGGTTTTCATGAAGGAAACTTGATCCATGGGCCATAAAACATGTAATTCTTTGCCCCATTCTGATTTTTGAATGTTGTGTGATCATGTGGAGTGAATTAGAAGCCCATTTGCTGACTTATTTGGCCTTGAGAAGTGAATTTGCAACTTTGCCTCTTTGGTGCATGATTTGAAATTTAGTGATTTTTGCCAACTTTGACAAGCCATAGCTTTTGATCAAAAATGAATTAGGTCATGTTCTTGTACTTTTTGAAAAGGGAAAGATCTATTCTACAACTTTCATGACCAAAGTTTTTCCATTTGAAGCTTTCTTGAATCAAAAAGTAAGGGTTGAAAAAGTTGCCTAAAATGACATTTCCATTAAAAGTCAAACTTGCCCAAAAAGTCAACTTTGTAAAAACATGAGATTCTTGAATTTTGTAAACTTACAACTTCTTCCATGATCAAATAAAGATCATATACAATCAAAATGATGAAGAATCCCCTTTTGTTGGGTCATTGGGGGCCTCAGATGCCCTGATTTTGCACTGACTTGTCCAGAAAGTCAACCTTTGATCAGATGACTTTCCCATGGAATTTCTTCATGAAAATTGATATGCATACTCCCTATACCATATAGAGACCAATAGAAACAAGAATGACCAAAAAATTTGGAGTTATGGCCTCTGAAACCAAAACCCTAATTTTAGGTCATCTGTGCAGTCAAGCCTAGCCCTGCTTCCATACCAATCCCAGTTCTTGTGATTTTTTGACATTCTTGACTTTGTGAGGATATAATATGATGCTTGAACATACATGGACCCCTTTGAAGTGACTGATAGCCTTTGGAGTGACTCAAGAAGCCCTTGGATTGCTCAGATCACAAACCCTAGGTGCAGATGACTTAGAATCTATGCAGTGACTCAAAATTGTGACATGAGATGCTATGATTGTGTTTATGCATATGAAATGATCACAAGCCATGGTGTGAAATGGGTGAGGGCAAATTTGGGGTGTTTACAGCAACGTATCAACGGGCTATGGTAACTTTGTTCCACGACATGATACACAAGGAAATTGAATGTTATGTGGATGATATGATTGCCAATTCCCGGGACGAAGAAGAACATTTGGTCAATCTCAAAAAAGCTGTTTGACAGATTGATAAAGTACAGACTGAGGTTGAATCCAAACAAGTGCATTTTCAGAGTGCGTTCCGGTAAGTTGCTGGGTTTTATTGTTAGCCAGAGGGGAATTGAGGTAGATCCTGCAAAAGTAAAAGCAATACAAGACATGCGTGCACCAAAAACAGAAAAAGAAGTGCGTGGGTTTTTAGGGAGATTGAACTACATTTCACGGTTCATATCTCATCTAACTGCCACATGCGAGCCAATCTTCAAATTGTTAAGAAAAGAACAAACGGTCAGGTGGAATGAGGACTATTAAAGAGCCTTTGAAAAATAAAAGAATATTTGCAGGAGCCTCTGATCCTAATGCCTTCGGTTCCAGGACGACCACTTATCATGTTCTTGACTGTGTTAGAAGGGTTGATGGGGTGTGTGCTAGGCCAACATGAAAAGTCTGGTCGAAAAGAGCATGCTATTTATTACCTTAGCAAAAAGTTTATCGACTGTGAATCCTGTTACTCACTGCTCGAGAAAACTTGTTGCGCTTTGGCATGGGCTGCTCGCCGACTGAGATAGTACATGTTGACCCATACCACATTGCTTATCTCAAAAATGGACCCCGTCAAGTATATTTTCGAGAAACCAGCATTAACCGGAAGAGTTGCAGGAGGAAAATGATCTTAACAGAGTATGACATACAATATACTTCCCAAAAAGCCATCAAAGGAAGTGTATTGTCAGATTATCAGCCGATGAAGTTTGATTTCCCTGATGACATCTGTCGCTCCCGATAAATGAGACAGGCCCAGATAAAGGTACAGACGCGAACGGTCGGCAAAGGGTACAGTGAGAACACACAGCCGTGAACTCACTAGAGAATGAATAGAGTCGCCAGCTAGGCATTTTTTATCCCGGAGGAAAGGCAATGCTGCATAGACCTAGAAAAGGATGGATAAGACGGTTTGCGAACCAGAGAGACTAAGAAAGGGGGTTGATTACAACCTGGGAAGGTATTAGTACCCAGATTGTCCGCCGTACTCGACGGGATCCACGCTTGAAAGATTTGTGTTTTAAAGGGGTAATGTCAGTGCAATCTGTGTGTATAATAGCTGGAAAAGATGTACAGGTGTCAGTGTATAAGAAGTGAAGTGTATAAATGTACAGTGTCAGTGTAGGAACAGGAGTGAAATGCTCAAGATAATGAGGCTAGAGAATGAAGCCTGAAGGAGGGGGAATGTACAGAGACTTTTGTTCGATAACTGTTAAGTTATGCCTACGTATCCTCTCGTGCAATGAGGAAGTCAGAACACCGTAGTTCGACCCAAAGAGACTGAAAGATGAATTGACTGATGAACTGCTTACTAATCTATGCTCAAGTGTATGATCTGTCTGGCACAGATGCAAACTGTCTTGCATTAGACGGAAGAAGCAAGTTCTCGTTTATGAGTGAAGATGATGAGAAAAGAATCCCGAAGGAGACGATTATTGTTTGTTTTTGAGTTTTCAGTCTTTTATTGCTTTTGAGAGTTTGTCATAAGTTAATGAGCTTAAGCCTAAACCAATGGACTTAGTAAACTCATCACATCTTCCCTTTGATTAGGGGTAATGAGAATACCTTAAGTGTGAAGTCAGCTTCTCACACTTAATTACCTTTGGTGTAGGATTAAGATCATTAACCTACTTGTGATTATTTATATGTTTTTTGTTGTTTTTGTTTAGTGTTAAGTAATGAGGTTAAGCCATAATCAAGGATTAAACAGACTCATTACACCATCCTAATAGAAGGATAATAGATGAGAATGTTTAAGCTGAGGAAAGCTCCTCAACTTAATCCATGATTAGGGATTAAACTCATGACAAAACAAGCCTTTGATTAAGTGGATTTTATTTAGTGATATGATGATGAAGTGGGTTTTATGATTTGTAAGACAACTTGAGGGGGACTTGTCCATTAACACTAGGGTTAGTCCTTCTTAACCAATTAAGGAAGAAATAGAACCCTAATGCAAGGCCCAAGTTACAAGTGTGGTGTCTTGATGATTATTAGATGAATTGATTAAGAGATTTAAACACATGAAGGGTTTAACACTTAGGATTAAAGTTATACACTCCATCCTAAGAGAAGGATGCAGGCATAAGCTTAATCACAAAGCCTTAAAGCCTTTAGGGTTTAGTCCCTGATTATGAGGTGAGAAGAGATGACTCAAAGAGACATAAAGGTAAAACTATGAGGGGAGACTAATCAAAACCCTAATTCATTGTCATGCTTGGTTGCTCCTAAGGTTTGTGAGGTTTTCAAGAACAATCTTCAAAGGAGCCACCAGGAAGCAGATGAACAGGATTAAGAGAAGCAAAGTGACTTGCTTCATTCAAGAAGTCAAGTCACTTGAAGAAAGAAAGTGGGAGGAACAAGAATGAGCAAGCTCAAACTCAAACACATATAGGAATGCAGCAATGGATGCAAGAGAGATGAGAAGAAAAGTTATGAGAAGTGAAGGCAAATTCACTTCTCAAGTTTACTTACCACCTGAAATGTTAGAAAGAAATGCAATGCAATGCTAAATGAAGTGAAATGACATGATGCTAGACAAAACCAGAAGCATGTTGATGATGATTATGATGTTATGAGATGCTGCAAACATGAGGCAAGGCATGGAGATGCTCATACAAGATCATGGATGCAAATGATGCAAGCTAAGGAGCATGAATGAACATGAAAAGTTATGAAACATACAAAGCAAATGACATGGCAAATATGAGATGCAATGATCAAACATACTTTCTACATGTCTTATGATGTCAAATGAATCAAATGGAAGCATGGAATGTCATGGCAAGTCAAGTTATGCAAGAGAATGCAAGAGGTATGCAAATGAAAGCCCAAATTAGGGTTTAAAGATCAAACAACAAACAAAACCAAAAAAACAGAAGCAAAACCTAAGATAAAAAATGGAAAATGTCACCCAAAGAAACCTTAAACCTATACTAAACCAAGGTCCAAAGGGGAGGTCTCAACTCTCAACCAATCTCAAGATATGATTTTTCTAAGTTATTAGGGTTTTTTAGGGTTCTTAACAAAAGAAATGCCAAACAATTGGAAAATGCAAGATCAAATCATGACCATTTAACCCTAGAAACTACATGCCAAACACAAAACAAAGCAAAAAGAATCAATGTCCAACTCTTCTCCAATAGGCAGAAATGATTTTTTGAATTTATGATCAAAATAATGCACAAAATATGATTTAATTCAATGAAAAATTCTTAAAATGCATCAAGATCAAAAAAGAAATTTGGTTTGAAGGTTGGACAATGTTTCTAAATGCCTTAGAACATTTCATGAATTTTTTTGTAATTTTTAAATACCTAAAAGTATTTTTAATTAATTAATTTCCATTAATCAATTAAAAATAATCTTTTAAATATTTAAAAATACTTTTTTTAATGATAAAAAATAAAATAAAAATATTTTTGTGTCATAAAAATTATTAAAACCCTTAGGAAAAAGTTTCATAATTTTTAGGAATTTTTAACTATTTTTAATAAATTATGCAAGTTAATTGAAAAAGAAATGAATTAAATTTTAATAAAAATGAAAGTAAACAGAAAGGAGGGCCAGGATTTGATCTGGGCTTGGTCTGGTTGACTGCGCGCCAGATCCAAGGGCCCAGATTCAAATCTGGCTAAATAATAATTATGAATTATTTAAACACAAATTAAATGGATAATCAGGATTAGGGCTTCTAATGACTCATCTCAGCCTTTCATTCACGCGCGGGAGAGTCCATCCAAGGGACCAAATTCAAAGTTTGCTAATTAATGACACTTAGCCCTAATCACATTCAGGCTGCCGGAGAAGACTTCCGGTTGTCTTCTCCGGCGAGCAACTCCCCTGAAAACTTCCCAACTCACTCAAATCGTATCAAAAATGAAAACTAAGAATTGGGAAATGTTCCTTACACACTCACGAATCAAACCCCTCTCTCAAAACAAATTTCTTTTCCCTAACTAAGCTGAATCGAAGAAGATAAAAACTAGGGCACGCAAGTTTCAGAGAGAAATTAAATGCTCATTTCAAAGCCATTTTCGAAACCAATGACATCAGGATGATCAGTGAAGCACATAGAACAAGTTTATAACATGAAAAGTGATTTCTGGAAAAATAATTTTCAAGCTACCTGAGATTCGAAGCTTTCACTCTGATGACTTTCTGGCCACTTCTCCTTGTGCAATCCACTCCACTTGATCCCCAGATGATGTTTGAATGCTCAAGAAGAGTTTATGTTGGCTGGATAATGAGTTTCGAAAGTTTCTGCTCAAGCTTGGTCAGAAATGGCAATGGAGTTTCAGGCACTTTCAGGTCATTGTGAGGGGTTGTTTATGGTCCTGAGGGTGATTGGAGAAGGTCTGTGGTGTTTGTTGGTATGTTTGTGAGCTGTGGTGAGAGTTTCGAAGGAAACTGCAAAATGAGGTGAAGAATGGCAGTGGGATGTTCTTGCTTGTTTCAGGCCAGGCTCCTGGTGGTTTGAGGTCTATGAAGTGTGATGAGTTGAATGGTGAAAATGGTTTGAGTGTTTGAAGGCTGGGTAGAGAGATTCGAAGGTTTGTGCAGCTTGGTGTGTTTTTGTGAATGTGTGTGTATGAAGTGTTTCAGCCTTGCCTTGTACATGAAATGGCTTGCAAAATGATAATGTATTTTAATCCTATAGGTCAGATGATGTGACCTGGCCTATAGTGATTGGTAAGTTTGCTTTTGCAAAAAGTCAAGTTTTGTGTAAGGCAAGCATGGCTCATGATCTAGGCAAGTACATGGCATGGGCTGCGCAGCAAAGAGTGAGGTGAGAGGCTAGCCAAAGTCAGCATCCAATGTCATAAGTTGTAGGAAGTGAAATGAGTGGTTTTGCAACTTGTGGCAACTTTGGATCACATGTGATTCCTTGGTCCAACCAAACACAAACCATGGGCATTCTTGGTTCAATTCTGATTTTTATGACTTAGAGAAAGTTTGCATGCTGGTTTGAAGTGAACTTGAGGCTGCAAAAGGCATTGGTTCATGACTTTGCAAAATTTCCATTTGAGGCATGCCTTGAAAATCAATGATTTTAGCCAACTTTGTCACACCATAACTTTTGATCCAAGAAGAGTTTGATCATGTTCTTGTACTTTTTGAAAAGGGAAAGATGAGATCTACAACTTTCATGACCAAAGTTTTTCCATTTGAAGCATTTTTGGATCAAGAATCAAGGCTTGAAAAATGACCTAAAATGGAGCATTCTTGAAAAGTCAACTATGCCCAAAAAGTCAACATTTGCAAAAACCCTAAATTCTTGATTTTTATGAACTTCAACCTTCTTCCATGATCAAATAAAGATCATATACACTCAAAATGATGAAGATCACCCATTGGTTGGGTCATTGGGGGCCTCAGATACCCTGATTTTGCACTGACTTGTCTGAAAAGTCAACCCTTGATCAGATGACTTCCCCATGGAATTTCTTCATGAGAATTGATATGCATACTCCCTATACCATATAGAGACCAATGGAAACAAGAATGACCAAAAAATTTGGGGTTATGGCCTCTGAAACCAAAACCCTAATTTTAGGTCAACTGTGCAGTCTAGCCTGGCTCTGCATCCACTCAAACCCTAGTTCTTGTGATTCCTTTGCATTTTTGACTTTGAGAAGATGGAATATGATACTTGAACACATGTATACCCCTTTGAATTGATTGGTGACCTTTGGAGTGGCTCAAGAGACTTTGGGATTGCTCAGATCACAAACCCTAGGTGCATATGACTTAGAAACTATGCAGTGAATCAAAAATGAGATATGAGATGATATGATTGTGTTTATGCATATGAAATGATCACAAGCCATGGTGTGAATGGGTGAGGGCAAATTTGGGGTGTTTACAGCTGCCCCTATTCAAACATAAGTTAGCTGTGCAGGATGTAAGCAACGGCTTAACAGGCAAACAAGATAACTTGTGGTTGAATACCAAAGACAGTCCAAAATTTGCACTCACAGAATGAAGAAGAAAAGGGATATAGATTGTAAAAGAAAAATAAAGTATATTGTAAAGTATGGGCGACGGAGGACGGCCGTCGAGCAGGGGACGACTGCTGAGTAAAGAGCAATGACGGGGACGGCCGACATGCTGGTAAAGTGCAGGAAATAAAGCAATGACGGGGACGGCCGACATGCTGGGGATAAAAGGTAAAGCTAAGACGGGGACGGCCGACTAGCTGGGAAAATAAGATTATGATGGGGACGGCCATCAAGATATAGCTGTAAAATTCTCTGGGGATTAATGAAACATGATGGGGACGGCCATCAAGTTCGTAAAGCAAAGTAACCAACGATGGGGACGGCCATCGGGCTAAAAAGAAAAGGGACCACGACGGGGACGGCCATCGGGTTAAAGAATAAATGAAATAAAACAGATGATGGGGTACGGCCATCAAAGGTGAAGGACGATCACCTAGCAGGGGACGGCTGCTCTGTTGGGGATAAAAGAAATATGATGGGGACGGCCATCAAAGGTGGAGGACGACCACCTGGCAGGGTACGGCTGCCGAAAATATCGCGACATAGGACGAATGCCGGATAGAAGGTCAACGATGGGGACGGCCATCGGATGAGCATGATGGAGGACGACCATCAAGAAGTGGAGGACGACCACTCAGCAGGGTACGGCTGCTCTCAAGGTTTATCATGACACAGGACGAGTGTCGGATAACCAAAATCAACAATGGGGACGGCCATTGGATAAAATGATGAAGGACGATCATCAAAAGGTGGAGGACGACCACCTAGCAGGGGACGGCTGCTAAAAATCAACGATGGGGACGGCCATCGGATGAGCATGATGGAGGACGACCATCAAGAAGTGGAGGACGACCACTCAGCAGGGTACGGCTGCTCTCAGGGTTATCATGACACAGGACGAGTGTCAGATAAAAAGAAAATGCTTTGTTGGTGATCTACTGGGGATATAGTGAACACGGACGAGCATTCACAACCAAGAAAGAAAAGTATAAGTGTTTGGTATTGTGTATAGATTAAAGATGCGGACGAGCATCCTTAGACTGTGATACGGACGAGTATCATGTAGAAACAAACTGACACATGTTCAGAGATGATGATACGGACGAGTATCAACGGGTTAACAAAGAACACGGATGAGTGTTGCATCTGAAGGGACTCTTCTGGGGAATAGTAGACACGGACGAGTGCCTATATTCAAAAAGACATAAGTGTTTGACACAGTGTATGGATTAAAGATGCGAACGAGCCTCCTTAAGACTATGATACGGACGAGTATCATGTAGAAACAAACATTAGACGCAATGTTCTGAGATGATGATACGGACGAGTACCAACTGGGTAACAAAGAACAGGGACTATTGTTGAATCTGTGGGGATATGAGTGTTGTGTATACAAGATACAGACGAGTATCTGTATAAGCGTATATGAGTAGTGAGAATGGTATATAGATGAATGGTTATCTGCTGGGGAGAGTGACACAGACGAGTGTCAAAATGAGGAGAGTGTAATATGAACAAGTATCTGCTTATACAAAGTCTAGGCGACTGCGCTGGGGATATGACACGGGCAAGTGTCAAGAAAGTGTGTATATAGGTATACGTGAGTGCAAAGAGGGTGTCTTTGGCTTTCTGCTGGTGATAAGACACGGACGGGTGTCAGGATGTATCTGTAATACGGGTGATTTTGTTGTAAAGAGTGTTCAGGCGACTTTATTGGGGAGTGATGATACGGACGGGTATCAAAAGGAAATGTAATGGTGTTTGTGATTTGCTAGGCAACTGCTTTTGCTGGGACTCTGGTGGGGATTTCTGTACAATGATGATGGACGGTTATTATTCACAAGTGTTAATTCAGAACATGACTTATGATTATGCTATGCGTTTGATTTTTGCCGTAATGCTCCGTATTGAACGGAATGCTACGCTCTGAGGGGATAATATGATGCAAATGCCATGATTATGCAAAGATATCAAACCGGGATTCGGATCCCGTTGCTGCGAAGATCTCTGGCTGATCTGTTTGAAATGGACCTCCCAGCTGGGGATAAGATCATTGGTAGATCTGGTGAGACGTATCTGCTTGGGGATATAGGTCACTGGTCGACATATCCTTGTAATATGGGACCCAGCTGGGGTTTGTAGAAGCTTCCTGTACTCTGTTGTGACTTCATGCGTTGCTCTTCAGAATAGAGGCTGAGACTCTGTGGGGAGATGGTTCCCTAACTTTTACACTCTGCTGAGGAAGAAAGATTTGCCTCATGGCTGGGGAGAATGCTGTTGATAACTCAGCTGGGGAGAGTAATGAGAGGCAACTCAAGCTGGGGAGGAAACACTCTAAGGCTGCTTGTTGAACCTGCAATCCTGCAAAGATAAGGAAACGCACAAAGATAATCCCGAGGTATCCCTTACTGGATTCCGTCATAGGAGTTAAGTACTTTCAAGAGTAAGTATATTCCTGGTAAGCATGTGTTTTTATTATCATTTTTGGAGAAAAACATCTGTACTTATGCAATCGTGTTTTAGAGACATCAGACATTCTTTGCAAACAAAATATACGAAACATGACTGAAAAATCTGATTTTATTAATTTGTGTGCCCTGAATTGGCAAAATACAGTCAAAGGAACAAATCTCCTGAAATGAGGAGATTGTTACAAATTGAGAAACAAAAATGCTGGCAGTGTTGACGACGCTTTGGAGGAGCTTCCTCTTCTGCTATGACTCGTATGACAATGACGTTCTTCTCGTCTTGCTTTCTGGAGAAAGTTGATTCTGATTGAAGCTTGATTCTTTCGAAGCTTACCAAGTTGCTGACAATACAGACGAATTCAGAATGCAGTTGTTCGCTTATTCCCTTATTTTGCATGGATCGCCCTTTCGGGTTTTCAATCCATCGGGATACCCATTTTTGCCTGAGCTGTCCGATGTGGCTTTTCAACTCAGCGGGTGTACATTTTTTCATTTATTTCCCTTATTTTTGCCCGAGTCTTTTATTCTGTTTTTGACTCGCCGGGATGCCCTATTTTTGCCTGGACTCACATTCTGTTTTTATGTCCAGCGGGTCATTTTTATGCGAAGTATTTTTTAACTGCATCTGAATTCACAGGGGACGGAAAATCTTCACCATCCATGGTGCTGAGCATCAGTGCTCCACCAGAGAAGACTTTCTTTACCACAAATGGTCCTTCATAATTCGGAGTCCATTTGCCCCTGTGGTCTGTATGAGGAGGGAGGATTCTTTTCAGCACAAGATCCCCTACCTGGTACTCTCGGTGCCTGACTTTCTGATCGAAGGCCCTCTTCATTCTCTTCTGATATAACTGCCCATGACAGATTGCAGCCAATCTCTTCTCTTCGATCAGACTCAGTTGCTCGTATCGGGACCTAACCCATTCTGCTTCACTCAGTTTAACATCCATTAATACCCGTAGAGAGGGTAATTCAACTTCAACAGGTAGGACTGCCTCCATACCATATACAAGCTGATACGGTGTTGCCCCAGTGGATGTCCTGATTGATGTGCGATACCCATGCAAGGCAAATGGTAGCATTTCATGCCAGTCTTTGTAGGTGACTACCATCTTTTGCACAATCTTCTTGATATTCTTATTTGCCGCCTCTACAGCGACATTCATCTTTGGCCTGTAAGGAGAAGAATTGTGATGTTGGATCTTGAAGTCCCGGCACAGTTCTGCCATCATCTTGTTGTTCAAGTTGGAACCATTATCAGTAATGATTCGCTCGGGAACTCCATATCGACAGATGATATCCCTTTTCAGAAATCTGGCTACCACTTGCCTGGTGACGTTTGCATATGAGGCTGCTTCAACCCACTTGGTGAAATAGTCGATGGCGACCAGGATAAATCTGTGGCCGTTCGAAGCAGTTGGCTCAATCTTGCCAATCATATCAATGCCCCACATGGCAAAGGGCCAGGGTGAAGACATTATGTTCAAAGGATTTGGAGGTACATGCACTTTGTCTGCATAGATCTGGCATTTATGACATTTTCTGGCGTAGACACAACAGTCTGCATCCATTGTGATCCAATAATAGCCTGATCTTAACAACTTCTTAGCCATTGCATGTCCCCCAGCATGGGTACCAAAAGAGCCCTCGTGCACTTCATGCATCAATAAATCTGCTTCCGTCTTGTCAACACATCTGAGGAGTACCATATCAAAGTTCCTTTTGTATAAAGACCCATCAGTGTTCAGAAAGAAACTCCCAGCAAGCCTTCTCAAAGTCTTCTTATCATTGGAAGATGCCCCAGGTGGGTATGTTTGATCCTCCAAGAAGCATTTGATGTCGTGGAACCAAGGCTTATCATCCTTGACAGCTTCCGCTGCAAATACATATGCTTGTCTATCAAGTCTCGATACTGAAATCTGAGGTACAAAGTTAGAAGCTTGAACTTTGATCATGGATGAAATGGTAGCAAGAGCATCTGCAAACTGGTTCTCGTCCCGAGGGATATACTCAAGTTTGACTGTTGTGAAGAAAGTCAATAACCTTCTTGTATAATCCCTGTAAGGTATCAGATGATCTTGGTGTGTGTACCATTTTCCGTTGGTCTGATTGATTACCAAAGCCGAATCTCCGAATACGGTCAATGTCTTGATCCTGAGGTCAATGGCTTCCTCAAGACCCATAATGCAAGCTTCGTATTCAGCTTCGTTGTTAGTTCAGTTGAAAGTGAGTTTTGCCGAGAAAGGCATGTGAACTCCTTTAGGTGTAATAAGTACTGCACCAATACCCCGGCCATTCATGTTGACAGCCCCATCGAACATCATAATCCATTCTTCTTCCGGGTCAGGCCCTTCAGTGTGAATAGGCTCTTCGTGATCTTTTGATTTAATGAACATGATGTCTTCATCAGGGAAGTCAAACCTCATAGGCTGGTAATCATCAATGGGTTGCTCAGCAAGATATTCAGACAATACACTGCCTTTGATGGCTTTCTGAGATGTGTATTGGATGTCATACTCTGTGAGAATCATCTGCCATCTTGCAACCCGTCCGGTACGTGCTGGCTTCTCGAATATGTACTTGACTGGATCCATTTTTGAGATTAACAAGGTTGTGTGGGTCAACATATAATGCCTTAGCCGGCGAGCAGCCCACGCTAAAGCACATCAAGTTCTCTCGAGCAGTGAATAACGTTGTTCACAGTCGGTAAACTTTTTGCTTAGGTAGTATATTGCATACTCTTTTCGACCAGACTCGTCATGCTGGCCCAGCAAACACCCCATTGACTCTTCTAATACTGTCAAGTACATGATTAGAGGTCTTCCTTCAACTGGCGGCATAAGGATTGGAGGTTCTTGCAGATATTCCTTGATCTTGTCAAAAGCCTTTTGGCAGTCTTCGTTCCACCTGACCGTCTGTTCCTTTCTTAACAGCTTGAACAAGGGTTCACAGGTTGCAGTAAGGTGAGATATGAACCTTGAGATGTAGTTCAATCTACCCTCGAACCCTCGAACTTCTTTCTCAGTTTTCGGTGCAGGCATCTCTTGGATGGCTTTGACTTTATCAGGGTCAACCTCAATCCCTTTCTCGCTTACAATAAATCCCAGCAGCTTACCAGACCTCACCCCGAATGTGCATTTGTTGGGGTTCAACTTCAGTTGGTACTTCCTCAGACGCTTGAACAACTTGAGCAGATTCACCAGATGATCTTCTTCAGTAAGGGACTTGGCAATCATGTCATCCACATAACACTCGATTTCCTTATGGATCATGTCGTGGAATAATGTTACCATAGCCCGTTGATACGTTGCACCGGCGTTCTTGAGCCCAAATGGCATCACCTTGTAGCAGAACGTGCCCCAAGGTGTAATGAATGTTGTCTTCTCCATGTCTTCAGGTGACATCTTGATCTGATTATACCCTGAAAATCCGTCCATGAAGGAGAATACCGAGAACTGAGCCGTATTATCTACCAATACATCAATGTGAGGTAAAGGGAAATCATCTTTCAGACTGGCTCTGTTCAGATCCCGGTAATCAACACACATTCTTACCTTGCCGTCTTTCTTAGGCACAGGTACTATGTTAGCAACCCACGGCGGGTAGCTAGTTACGGCAAGGAACCCGGCGTCCCACTGCTTCTGTACCTCTTCCTTGATTTTCATAGCCATGTCTGGACGAGTACGGCGCAGCTTTTGTTTGACTGGTGGGCACTCTTCTCTCAAAGGCAGCTTGTGCACAACAATGTCGGTATCCAACCCTGGCATGTCTTGATATGACCAAGCGAACACGTCCACATACTCTCGAAGCAGGTCAATCAGCTGTCTCTTCACTGAGTCTTGCAGGCAGGCCCCGATCTTGACCTCTTTCACGTCTTCCTCTGTACCAAGATTAATCACTTCAACCTCCTCCTGGTGAGGAGTAATAACCTTTTCCTCTCGTCTCAACAACCTGGCTAGCTCTTCAGGAAGCTCATATTCTTCATCAACCCCTTCATCAGCTTGATTGATCGGATTGTCAAAGTCATACGATGTCATAGCCGTGCTGTTGTCGGTGCTGTCTGGAAGGCACTCTCTGCAAGGGTTAAGTTGGTTCATTTTAGTGATCTGATTTTAATCTTATTTAGAAAAGTGAAATGAAGTTTGTCATTTTGAAAACACTGCCATTTATTTTTTTTGTACAAAAAAGAAAAATGGAAAAACAGTGAGCGAAAAGGAAAAGACTCGTTTGCAAAAAGATGTCTGATATTTCATTAATTGATCTTGTTTGCACAAAAGTACAGATGGCCCTATTACAAAATGAGTCTTGTCATCTTGGGCAAGATGCAAGACTTTGATGCATGCTTATAAAAATACAGGAAATAATAATTACTCTGCTCGAGTAACTCTTATAATTTCCTGGGAAGACCAGTTCGAGACACTGCTCCCCGGGATCTTTGGACGAATCCAATTCTCCAGATTGCGCTCCTCTTCCAGCTCGTCTTCCAGATAGTTGATAGCATCGGGGGTAAGCATCCCCCACTGACAAAACCAGGCTCTCCAGCAGCCTTTGCTTGATGTTGAGTTGGTCTGTAACCCAACCCGAACTTGTCCTTCTTCTCCTCCACAGCTAAAACCTTGCCCCAGCCTAGGGCAGTTCCTTCCTCAACAACCTTCCGGGCTTGTTGGTATGATGACATGGAGATCCCAGATACAGCAGATGCTTCATTCACATTCAAGGCTTCGAAACCTTGGCTCATTGTTTCATGGATCTCCCCATCCATCTCAATATACTTATAAGTAGCCAGATGGCTAACAAATATATCCTCCTCCCCGCAGATTGTAACAACTTGGCCTTCCCACTCAAATTTTAACTTTTGGTGAAGGGTAGACGTTATTGCGCCGGCGGCGTGAATCCAGGGTCTACCCAACAAACAGCTGTAGGCGGGCTGAATGTCCATCACATAAAAGATAGTTTTAAAGGTCTGTGGGCCAATTGTCACAGGCAGCTCAATTTCTCCCAGCACCGATCTCTTTGAACCATCAAAGGCTCTTACCACCAGGTTGCTGGGTCTCAACGTCAATCCATCATATTCAAGCTTCACCAGAGCCTTCTTTGGTAAGACATTCAGGGATGAACCTGTGTCTACCAGCACATGAGAAAGGACAGCTCCTTTGCATTCCATGGTTATGTGCAAGGCTTTGTTGTGGTTGCGGCCATCCGCTGTCAAGTCAGTATTGGTGAACCCTAGCCCATTGCTAGCAGTAACATTTCCAACCACGGTTTCCAACTGGTTGACAGTAATCTCTTCAGGCACGTAAGCTGCGTGCAAGACCTTGAGTAATGCATTCCGATGGGCTTCGGAGCACATAAGCAGTGAGAGGATAGAGATTTTGGATGGCGTTTGGTGAAGCTGATCCACAATTTTATAATCACTCTTTTTGATGATTCGCATAAACTCATCAACTTCTTGATCGAACGGTGTCTTCAAGGCTTCTTTAACAGCTTGATCTCCCTGCACCGGGCTCTTTCCTTTTGCCTTGGCAGCAACTTCTGCTTCGGCAGTAGGTCTTTGAATTGGTGGAGCAAAGAGACGTCCGCTTCGAGTGAAGCCTCCGCCTCCCCCCACATTATCTACTTGTGGTGCAGGTGTTGATGTTTCAAGAGTGATTCTTTTTCCTTCGCAGTACACGTCAGAGCCATAGTGCCAAGGGATGGCCCTATTGCTTTCATATGGTACTGGTCCAGGCACCGTGACAGTGACTGGACTGATTGCTGCTGCTGAAGGGACTGTAATTGTTTGTGGATCATAAAAGATTGTAACTGGTGCCCTGGTGGGAGCAGCACCTTCTGAATGATAGGCAGAGTTGTTCTCAGGATCATAAAATATGGTGACAGTGGAGACATCTTCATGATTTGTTGCTGGTGTTGTAGGAGATATTGGCGGAAGAATGGATGTTGTCGTTGTAGGAGGTTCTAAATGGAGTGAAGCTGAAGTTGTAGCAGGAGAAATTGTTGAAAACTGATCAGTTGAGACGATTGATGAAGTACTTGTTGATGAAGCCGAAGAATTGTCAGGAACAATAGTTGCTGCGGTTGTAGGAGGTTCTGAAACCGTTGCTGATGAGATTGTCGGATTTGTTGGAAATGATGTGGTGATCTGAAGTTGGCCACTCTGAATAAGGCCATCTATGCCATTCCTCAAATTATCGCACCCATTTACCGAGATATTGCAGTAGGCGCAACCCAATTCACACCCTGGGAACATCTGACATTCCAAGAGCTGAGCCTTGATTTCTACTAATGGTGTCCTGATCTGTCCCACACTGGTTATTGAATAAGACGGCTTGTCTTCTTCAATAGCGTTAATCCGGGGACCACCATGGTTTGGCATGGGGTTTTTATTGACATTGGGTGGTGGTGCGAAATTCAAAGCCTTCGAGTCTACCAGGTCTTGTACCTTCATATGCAGAGCCCTGCATTTTTCTGTACTGTGACCAGGTGCATTTGAATGGAAAGCACACCTAGCATTGGAGTCATAGTTTCTTGGTAAACTGTTGGGATCCGGAGGTGCCAACGTTCTTAGCTCAACCAGGTTGAGTTTCAGAAGTTGTGGCAGCAAGGTAGCATATGGCATGGGGATCGGATCGATCACTCTGTTAGCTTGAGATGGCCTTTGTTGGAATGGCCTTTGTTGACTGCTGTTGCTGTTGTTGTTGTTGTAATTTCTCGGAGTATACTGATTTTGCTGATGGTACTGAGGTTGTGGTTGATAGTTTGGTTGAGGAGGTTGGTAGACTGGTAGAGGATGAGCTGGAGCAGGAATGGTGACTGCTGCTATTGACCTTTGAGCATATTGGGGCCTGCCCCTGTTGGTGTGGATGGCATTGGTCTCGCCAGTTCTTCTCGGGCATGCAAAAGGCTTTCTTGCGTTACTGGACGAGCTCGCACCATTGTCTGAGATCTTTCCCATTTTCAACAGGCTTTCAATTCTCTCCCCAGCTATGACAACATCGGCGAAGCTAGTGGAAGAGAAAGCAGCCAGCCTGTCAATATAGGTTCCCTGAAGGGTATTCATAAACATATCTGCCATTTCTCTTTCAGACATAGGGGGCTGAACAGCAGCAGCCAATTGCCTCCATCTTTGGGCATATTCTCGGAAACTCTCCCTTGAAGACTGTGACATTCCCATTAGGAGGGTCCTGTTGGGTGCCATGTCTAAGTTGTACTGATACTGTCTGATGAAGGCCTCTGCCAGGTCTTTCCAGCATCTAATAGTTGCCCTTGTCAAATGGGAATACCATTCCCTCGATGCTCCAGTCAAGCTGTCCTCAAAATAGAACATCCACAGCTTCTCATCCATTGTATAGGCCTTCAGCCTTCCCAGAAATGATTGTAAATGAGTCCGGGGGCATGAAGTCCCATTATACTTTTCGAAACAAGGAGGCTTGAACTTATGGGGGATCCTGACCCCGTCTACCAAGCCCATATCCATCACGTCAAAACCCAAAGAATTTTGAGATTCTAGGGATCTTAACTTCTCAGCTATCTCATCCAACCTCCTATCATAAGCTTCTTCTCCAGCACCCATTACTGTAAATTGATCCTCTTGAGGGTCTTCTTGCAATACCCTGGCTGCAGTGGCTGTCCCTTGAACGTTTGCAGGAATGTTGATTTCAGGATGGAGATGTGGACCAAACACAGGAGGGTTAACATGAGGTTGTACCCTTTCATTGTTACTGGTGCCGGCAGTCCCTATGTGTGGATCCTCTTGATTCTGCCTCTCCACTATGGCCCTCAGTCTTTCCTGGCTCTGAGCCATATTGTTCATAACTTCCATGAACTGCGTCATCTGCGTTCTCATTTCTAATCTTTCGTTTGCCATCTGATTTCTGACCTCTGCCAGGTCCTGCTGTACCTGATCCATTTGAATTCCCGGAAGGTTGTTTCGGGTTGGATAACGGTGCGGACGGTTGAGGGGAAATACCCGGCGCCTAGCAATAGTTCCTGAACATCACAACAGAGGTTAGCAACAACAAAACAAAACCCTACAAAACAAACAAAAGGTTAGCATGCAATGCAGTTATGCTTATTTGTTCTCAAGGTATCCGGTTTGGCCTTCAGTTTTGACCCTTCCAGATCCTTGAAGATGCTGTTGATGTTGCTTCCGAAGTAAACTTGGATGGAACCAAAATAACACAAATATATTACAGAAAGTGAAATAATACAACTTGTTCATTTTACAACACAAGCCCCCTCAGGGGTCAAAATGCATCACAAAAAGTAAAAGTACATGGAATAGAAACAACAACAAGCAAATGGTCAAACACCAAGGCCAAACTCATCCTCACGAACTTCCTTGAGAAGTGCTTCGGTCACAGGATCAGCCGGGCGCTCCGTAAGATTTCGGATAAGGAGGTTCCGGGTTGCAATGGCTGCTGCTAGCTTCTTGTGCTGAGTTTGGTCCTTGGACCTCTTCACCCCTGCCTTGATCTTCAATTCTGATATCTCCCTCTGGGCTGCTGCCAGGGCTTCTTGCTGTTCTCTCGCACTAGCCTCTAGTTGCTCCATCTTGTCCTGAACTCTCTTGTCCTCCAGGGTACGAGCCTCGGTGATCCTGACCCACCGGGCTTGGCTTTCCTTCAAATACAAGTCTGTCCTTGCTCTTTGGAACTGGGCTTCTTTGCAAGCATTCTTCAGAATTTGTTCACCAGCCTTAGACTTTTTGATATAATCCCCAGACTTCTCAATCTTAGCCAAATGCTCTACTCTCAATTTCTCCAATCTCTCAATCTCCCTCATACCTTCACTCCTCTCCCAGAGGGTCTTCTGCAAAGCCTGGGTTAGCTTCTCATTTCTTTCCTTCAAGCTCTCAAACTCCTCCAAACTGATGGTGGCAGGGGGTGGTGCTGAAGATGACTCAGGCACGTCTTCTATGGTAAAGGGCATTCCAGAGAATTGGGCCCTGGAACGGGACCACTCATAATATTGTGCTGATGCCACATTATTGCATTTCCCCAAAATGGTGACTCCCTTGGTTTGAACATGATCCCAGGCCCAGGCAGCCTGCCTAACAACAGTCAAACTGATCTTATTCTCACAATAGAGAGTCTCCACCAAGTCCTGTACCTTGGGAGTATGGACCAAGGCATAGCCCAGTTGCCTCCTGAACAGCAGAGGGTTGTAATTAATACTTCCCTTAACTCCTATTAAGGGCACATTAGGAAAATGCCCACAACTGGTGATGATATCTCTGCCCTTGGTGCTTTGAGTACACCATCTGATATCTGCTGAAGTTAGAACAGTGAGTCTCTTAGCCCAGTTGCTCTGCTGATGAGGGTTTAAAAATGTATCTGTTCTGGGTAGATGCTTGAGAAGCCAAGTATGGAACAATGGAGCACAAAACCTTACTAACCTTCCCCTCTGCTTCTCATTCCTCTGATGCACTGAATAGTAGAAATCTCC
The DNA here is from genome assembly GCA_963966055.1 of Lathyrus aphaca. NCBI lineage: Eukaryota > Viridiplantae > Streptophyta > Magnoliopsida > Fabales > Fabaceae > Lathyrus > Lathyrus aphaca. The sequence goes on from OZ014519.1 coordinate 164,996,183, forward strand.
CAATAGAGTTGGCACTGGGTTCTTCAGGATGAACAGGTGGATTGCATTCTTGCTAATGAATCGAGGCTCATCTGCAAACAACACAATTCCATATATGCACAAAGCCAGCAGAGCACAAACAGCTTTCCATTCTCCTAGAGAAACTTTCAGACTAGCTTGAGAAATTAAGAAGTCCAGATGAAAACCAGGGATCCCAGCTTTAGAGGTCATATGCTGCTCAATCAGGACAGGCTCCAGATGTAAAGCTCTTGCTACCTCTCCATTGCTAGGAAAGACCATCTCAGGGTTGAAAGGGATTCCACCCCTGATAGGCAAACCAACCAATGATGAGTATTCTTCTAACAGAGGGACCAACTGAAAGTCTTGAAAGGTGAAACATCTCAGTGGGGGATCATAGAACTGAATGCAAGTGTGGATGAGGCTCCTTTGTGATGGGTCCAGATCCACAACCATATCAAGTATATCCCCATAATGCTCCCTGAACAAAGGTATGTGATCTGGAGTGATCAGGGTCTGAATCCTCCTGATGTCTGATAACTCTGGTTGGAAGAAGTGATAGGTGATGTTGCTCTTTTTAGGAGCCATGATGCTGAAGACTGAGTAGAGACAGGTGCTGAGGCTGATGCTGAAGTAATGAGCCACTGATTGGCTGGTGCTGGTGATAGCTGAAGCAGACAACTGATAACTGAAGCAGGTGCTGGTGAAGATGGGCCAATACTGAAGATGGGGTCAAAACTGGCCAAAAATAAAGATGGATACCCTGAAACACAAATAAGCAAATGTCAATATGATGCAATGATTATGTATGCAAATGAAATGCAAGGGTCTGTGACTGAGCTGGATCTGGTCAAAATACTCTGATATAGGTCCAAGTGTGTTCAAGAATTCCAGTTGGAGGTCTATAAATCCAGTAACCAGGGTGGGGGGACTCAAATAAAGAGCCACATGTCCAGGGTTTAGAATCACAAGAACTGTCCAACATGGAGTACTCTTAACAAATCAAAGTAACAGGGTATTCTGAGGTCAAGGTACCTGCAAACCTGCAAACAGCCCAACCCCCTCACAGGTGGTGTTCTAGAACAAGGATCCTCAGACTTGGATCAGTTATGAGAAGTGTAAACACTTCCAACCCGGAGGTACAGTGTTTACAATAACCATAACAATTCCTCCTCTAATTCACCTCAGTTTCTGAAGGTCAATACTAAAGGTCATCCAGACTTAGCAGGCTTCCCAGATAGCCCTAGCATTGCAGGAAATCTGCAATACAGAGTTCTCAAGAAGAAACCCATATCTGAACCGTGTTTCATATTCCCGCACCAGACCGAAATGGAATGGGAAAGAATATGATTCACTCTAGCCTGGGTGTCACTCAGGTCCCAGGTATAGGACCTTAACTCTCAATAGAACCCCACCCACCAAAGGAAAACCAGATCCAGCCAGCAGTGCAGTATGATATATACAAATGCAATAAAGAAAACAGTAAAGCAAACTGTACATAAATCAAAAATAAAATACATACAAACACAAATAAGCACATAACACCCCAATAAACACAAATCAATCAAGCGCTAGGAGGAACCCACAAAAAGAACCAGAAGCCCTGGTTGCAGTATAAGGGTCCCCAGCAGAGTCGCCAAGCTGTCGCTCCCGATAAATGAGACAGGCCCAGATAAAGGTACAGACGCGAACGGTCGGCGAAGGGTACAGTGAGAACACACAGCCGTGAACTCACTGGAGAATGAATAGAGTCGCCAGCTAGGCATTTTTTATCCCGGAGGAAAGGCAATGCTGCATAGACCTAGAAAAGGATGGATAAGACGGTTTGCGAACCAGAGAGACTGAGAAAGGGGGTTGATTACAACCTGGGAAGGTATTAGCACCCAGATTGTCCGCCGTACTCGACGGGATCCACGCTTGAAAGATTTGTGTTTTAAAGGGGTAATGTCAGTGCAATCTGTGTGTATAATAGCTGGAAAAGATGTACAGGTGTCAGTGTATAAGAAGTGAAGTGTATAAATGTACAGTGTCAGTGTAGGAACAGGAGTGAAATGCTCAAGATAATGAGGCTAGAGAATGAAGCCTGAAGGAGGGGGAATGTACAGAGACTTTTGTTCGATAACTGTTAAGTTATGCCTACGTATCCTCTCGTGCAATGAGGAAGTCAGAACGCCGTAGTTCGACCCAAAGAGACTGAAAGATGAATTGACTGATGAACTGCTTACTAATCTATGCTCAAGTGTATGATCTGTCTGGCACAGATGCAAACTGTCTTGCATTAGACGGAAGAAGCAAGTTCTCGTTTATGAGTGAAGATGATGAGAAAAGAATCCCGAAGGAGACGATTATTGTTTGTTTTTGAGTTTTCAGTCTTTTATTGCTTTTGAGAGTTTGTCATAAGTTAATGAGCTTAAGCCTAAACCAATGGACTTAGTAAACTCATCACATCTTCCCTTTGATTAGGGGTAATGAGAATACCTTAAGTGTGAAGTCAGCTTCTCACACTTAATTACCTTTGGTGTAGGATTAAGATCATTAACCTACTTGTGATTATTTAGATGTTTTTTGTTGTTTTTGTTTAGTGTTAAGTAATGAGGTTAAGCCATAATCAAGGATTAAACAGACTCATTACACCATCCTAATAGAAGGATAATAGATGAGAATGTTTAAGCTGAGGAAAGCTCCTCAACTTAATCCATGATTAGGGATTAAACTCATGACAAAACAAGCCTTTGATTAAGTGGATTTTATTTAGTGATATGATGATGAAGTGGGTTTTATGATTTGTAAGACAACTTGAGGGGGACTTGTCCATTAACACTAGGGTTAGTCCTTCTTAACCAATTAAGGAAGAAATAGAACCCTAATGCAAGGCCCAAGTTACAAGTGTGGTGTCTTGATGATTATTAGATGAATTGATTAAGAGATTTAAACACATGAAGGGTTTAACACTTAGGATTAAAGTTATACACTCCATCCTAAGAGAAGGATGCAGGCATAAGCTTAATCACAAAGCCTTAAAGCCTTTAGGGTTTAGTCCCTGATTATGAGGTGAGAAGAGATGACTCAAAGAGACATAAAGGTAAAACTATGAGGGGAGACTAATCAAAACCCTAATTCATTGTCATGCTTGGTTGCTCCTAAGGTTTGTGAGGTTTTCAAGAACAATCTTCAAAGGAGCCACCAGGAAGCAGATGAACAGGATTAAGAGAAGCAAAGTGACTTGCTTCATTCAAGAAGTCAAGTCACTTGAAGAAAGAAAGTGGGAGGAACAAGAATGAGCAAGCTCAAACTCAAACACATATAGGAATGCAGCAATGGATGCAAGAGAGATGAGAAGAAAAGTTATGAGAAGTGAAGGCAAATTCACTTCTCAAGTTTACTTACCACCTGAAATGTTAGAAAGAAATGCAATGCAATGCTAAATGAAGTGAAATGACATGATGCTAGACAAAACCAGAAGCATGTTGATGATGATTATGATGTTATGAGATGCTGCAAACATGAGGCAAGGCATGGAGATGCTCATACAAGATCATGGATGCAAATGATGCAAGCTAAGGAGCATGAATGAACATGAAAAGTTATGAAACATACAAAGCAAATGACATGGCAAATATGAGATGCAATGATCAAACATACTTTCTACATGTCTTATGATGTCAAATGAATCAAATGGAAGCATGGAATGTCATGGCAAGTCAAGTTATGCAAGAGAATGCAAGAGGTATGCAAATGAAAGCCCAAATTAGGGTTTAAAGATCAAACAACAAACAAAACCAAAAAAACAGAAGCAAAACCTAAGATAAAAAATGGAAAATGTCACCCAAAGAAACCTTAAACCTATACTAAACCAAGGTCCAAAGGGGAGGTCTCAACTCTCAACCAATCTCAAGATATGATTTTTCTAAGTTATTAGGGTTTTTTAGGGTTCTTAACAAAAGAAATGCCAAACAATTGGAAAATGCAAGATCAAATCATGACCATTTAACCCTAGAAACTACATGCCAAACACAAAACAAAGCAAAAAGAATCAATGTCCAACTCTTCTCCAATAGGCAGAAATGATTTTTTGAATTTATGATCAAAATAATGCACAAAATATGATTTAATTCAATGAAAAATTCTTAAAATGCATCAAGATCAAAAAAGAAATTTGGTTTGAAGGTTGGACAATGTTTCTAAATGCCTTAGAACATTTCATGAATTTTTTTGTAATTTTTAAATACCTAAAAGTATTTTTAATTAATTAATTTCCATTAATCAATTAAAAATAATCTTTTAAATATTTAAAAATACTTTTTTTAATGATAAAAAATAAAATAAAAATATTTTTGTGTCATAAAAATTATTAAAACCCTTAGGAAAAAGTTTCATAATTTTTAGGAATTTTTAACTATTTTTAATAAATTATGCAAGTTAATTGAAAAAGAAATGAATTAAATTTTAATAAAAATGAAAGTAAACAGAAAGGAGGGCCAGGATTTGATCTGGGCTTGGTCTGGTTGACTGCGCGCCAGATCCAAGGGCCCAGATTCAAATCTGGCTAAATAATAATTATGAATTATTTAAACACAAATTAAATGGATAATCAGGATTAGGGCTTCTAATGACTCATCTCAACCTTTCATTCACGCGCGGGAGAGTCCATCCAAGGGACCAAATTCAAAGTTTGCTAATTAATGACACTTAGCCCTAATCACATTCAGGCTGCCGGAGAAGACTTCCGGTTGTCTTCTCCGGCGAGCAACTCCCCTGAAAACTTCCCAACTCACTCAAATCGTATCAAAAATGAAAACTAAGAATTGGGAAATGTTCCTTACACACTCACGAATCAAACCCCTCTCTCAAAACAAATTTCTTTTCCCTAACTAAGCTGAATCGAAGAAGATAAAAACTAGGGCACGCAAGTTTCAGAGAGAAATTAAATGCTCATTTCAAAGCCATTTTCGAAACCAATGACATCAGGATGATCAGTGAAGCACATAGAACAAGTTTATAACATGAAAAGTGATTTCTGGAAAAATAATTTTCAAGCTACCTGAGATTCGAAGCTTTCACTCTGATGACTTTCTGGCCACTTCTCCTTGTGCAATCCACTCCACTTGATCCCCAGATGATGTTTGAATGCTCAAGAAGAGTTTATGTTGGCTGGATAATGAGTTTCGAAAGTTTCTGCTCAAGCTTGGTCAGAAATGGCAATGGAGTTTCAGGCACTTTCAGGTCATTGTGAGGGGTTGTTTATGGTCCTGAGGGTGATTGGAGAAGGTCTGTGGTGTTTGTTGGTATGTTTGTGAGCTGTGGTGAGAGTTTCGAAGGAAACTGCAAAATGAGGTGAAGAATGGCAGTGGGATGTTCTTGCTTGTTTCAGGCCAGGCTCCTGGTGGTTTGAGGTCTATGAAGTGTGATGAGTTGAATGGTGAAAATGGTTTGAGTGTTTGAAGGCTGGGTAGAGAGATTCGAAGGTTTGTGCAGCTTGGTGTGTTTTTGTGAATGTGTGTGTATGAAGTGTTTCAGCCTTGCCTTGTACATGAAATGGCTTGCAAAATGATAATGTATTTTAATCCTATAGGTCAGATGATGTGACCTGGCCTATAGTGATTGGTAAGTTTGCTTTTGCAAAAAGTCAAGTTTTGTGTAAGGCAAGCATGGCTCATGATCTAGGCAAGTACATGGCATGGGCTGCGCAGCAAAGAGTGAGGTGAGAGGCTAGCCAAAGTCAGCATCCAATGTCATAAGTTGTAGGAAGTGAAATGAGTGGTTTTGCAACTTGTGGCAACTTTGGATCACATGTGATTCCTTGGTCCAACCAAACACAAACCATGGGCATTCTTGGTTCAATTCTGATTTTTATGACTTAGAGAAAGTTTGCATGCTGGTTTGAAGTGAACTTGAGGCTGCAAAAGGCATTGGTTCATGACTTTGCAAAATTTCCATTTGAGGCATGCCTTGAAAATCAATGATTTTAGCCAACTTTGTCACACCATAACTTTTGATCCAAGAAGAGTTTGATCATGTTCTTGTACTTTTTGAAAAGGGAAAGATGAGATCTACAACTTTCATGACCAAAGTTTTTCCATTTGAAGCATTTTTGGATCAAGAATCAAGGCTTGAAAAATGACCTAAAATGGAGCATTCTTGAAAAGTCAACTATGCCCAAAAAGTCAACATTTGCAAAAACCCTAAATTCTTGATTTTTATGAACTTCAACCTTCTTCCATGATCAAATAAAGATCATATACACTCAAAATGATGAAGATCACCCATTGGTTGGGTCATTGGGGGCCTCAGATACCCTGATTTTGCACTGACTTGTCTGAAAAGTCAACCCTTGATCAGATGACTTCCCCATGGAATTTCTTCATGAGAATTGATATGCATACTCCCTATACCATATAGAGACCAATGGAAACAAGAATGACCAAAAAATTTGGGGTTATGGCCTCTGAAACCAAAACCCTAATTTTAGGTCAACTGTGCAGTCTAGCCTGGCTCTGCATCCACTCAAACCCTAGTTCTTGTGATTCCTTTGCATTTTTGACTTTGAGAAGATGGAATATGATACTTGAACACATGTAGACCCCTTTGAATTGATTGGTGACCTTTGGAGTGGCTCAAGAGACTTTGGGATTGCTCAGATCACAAACCCTAGGTGCAGATGACTTAGAAACTATGCAGTGAATCAAAAATGAGATATGAGATGATATGATTGTGTTTATGCATATGAAATGATCACAAGCCATGGTGTGAATGGGTGAGGGCAAATTTGGGGTGTTTACAACATCATGTACCTCAAAGCAAGAGATTGCGAGAAACCACTTCCGAGGGAGGGGCCTGACCCTGAATCCAAATGGAAGTTAATGTTTGATGGGGCATGTAATACCTCAAAATTTGCCCTCTCATTTTCATGCCATTTAGCATATCCTTTCATACATTGCATTGCATTTAGATCACAATTGCATCATAAACATACATGAACATACATCTCCATTTGAGTTTTCACAGGTTGCGACTGACCTTTATTTCTTCATGCGGCACGTGCACAAGAATCTCAGAAGAAGCCAAAAGTTCTCGGTTGATTCAGAGGAGTTTAAGCAAAACATCAGTTTTATGGTGCAGTTTGCAAAAGTTGTAACTTATGCTCAGAAACTTATTTTGGCTTGAAACTCAATAGTTTAAACTGTTTCGGTATTCTCTACAACTTTTGTGTTCGGCTCGGAGGCCAATTCATCAAGGAAAATGGCGGGAATTATTTGTTTTTTGAAATTTCGGTTTCGCCGATTAACTGTGCTAGCGGTATTCAAGAGTTCGTAACTTCTGATTGGGTCAACAAGTCTGAGCGATTCATATGCCAAACGTCCCGTCTTGATATCCTTTCCAACTTTTGGGTTTTGGCCAAGAACTAATCCTTTGAAGAAGATCTCAGAATGTGCGAGTCTTTAGAGTCGACATAGTGAAAAACAGTGCTGAACCAGTGAGTTTTGAACACAAAAAAATTCATAACTCTTGGCTCGTTCATCGAATTGATGTCGTTTCGGTGCCTAAAATTCCGTTTAGATGTTATCTTAATTATGTGAATTCAGTTTGGATTAGGTCCGAGTGGAAGGATCTCGAAAATGCGAATTACCAGTAAGGTTCTTTGATGCAGTGCACTGTCTGTCAGATTTTGTAAAATTCATAACTCGGTCAATTTTCATCGGATTGCACCCGTTCTTGAAGCGTTGGTTCAAAAATTTTATCCTCTTCAAGTTCAAAGACAAGTGCGAGTTTGAACGGTGCTCCAAAGATTATCGTTTTGGTTTATTTCACAAAACTGAAGTGCTGAACCGAAGAAAAAGGCTGAAAGTGGTTTCACGAGAAAATTCATATCTTCCTCGTCGTTTGTCCGGTTGAGCTTAGATTTTAACACCAGGTCACTGACTCATAGATCTACAACTTTGCTGAAAAAGTCGAGTCGAGATTATGCTCCTAAGAGGTTGACCTTGTCACATTTTCGAGTAGCGGACACCAAATAAGCCGAAAAAATAACTTATTCAGTGATGTCTTGCAGCTTAAACGTATCGATCGCACCCGATTTTAATCGTATGACATCCATTATTTTTGCGTTACAACCTTGATTCAGAGACGGACGATATTATGGAAGGCTCAGAGTCGAAATTTCTTGCCGAAGATATTGTTATTTTCACTTAAGCCGAAATTCCACCTTTTGCCTTTCATTTTACACTCAACTATATATTCTTTTGACCCACTATTTGTCTCATAACTTCAATCATAATTTATAAACACCAAAAAACTCTCACAAACTCTCTCTAAAGGATCAAAGTTCATTCTCTCAATTCTTTCTCAAGAACACAACAATAACTTCATCAAGAACTCAAGAACACAACAATTCCGATCAAGCTTCCGGTAGCCGAGCCGCCACGAACCACCACCTCCGGTCAACTTCATCACCGTAAGACCACCATCTTCTGCCACCGGCAGCCGCGCGGCCTCTCCTCCTCTCCTCCGTTCATGATCGCGTCTCACTTCCTTCGGATTCGCAATTTCTTCGTCGATTCTTCATTCGGTAAGCTTCTTAAACTTTAATTCATGAATAATTGTTGAATTGTTTCTTGAATTGAATTTTGAAGTTGAATTAATCTTGTGGAGATTATGTGCATTGATTCATGATTTGATTATTGATTGATTCTTGATTAATTTATCCTAATAATTGTTGTGGTGCATGATTGAAAAGGCTTTTTGTAAAGTTGACATAGAATAATCGGTGAATGTTAGGTGTTTGACAAAATTCCTAAGAGAGCTAATTATTATGACTTAATATTGATTGAAGTGCTTGACTTTTGAATTCATGCTTGTTTCATTGTGTAAATTCGGAATAGGATAGGTTGAAGCTTAATTGTTGATGTTGTTCATGTGTCGCGTGTCGATAAATGCGTTTTGGTCATAACTTCCTAACCGTAGCGCGTTTTCGCGAATGTGAATAGTGTAAATTGACTTTGTTGATTATTCCGGAGCCATTGGTAAACTTTTTAGTCGATTTCGGACAATTTTTTTCGGCTATTTCACTACTGCCAGCCGACGAAATTGGCCAAAAAGTATCACTTCCGAGCGGAATTTTCAAAATCCGATTGCATATTTGAATCCGTTGGCACGTTTGCAAGTTACCATGCGATTTTCGTTCAATTCCGAGTCGGTGATTTTTGACGCGTTTTTTCGTTTTAAGGCTTTTTAAGTTCGGTTTGGTGCGATTTTGATGCATTGATCTTATTTTGACTTGTATATATGTTTGTTGATCATTTTCCATTCATTGCATGTAAATTTGTTCGATTCCGGTTTGAGTTTGCATGTTGTTTATGTTAGAGCATAAGTGCTGCCCCGTTTTGAAACGTAAATTTCAATGCATGTCCATGACTCGTACATTCATCTTTCTATTTGATTTTGAGTTGTGAGACATAGGTGCAACCTCCGGTTGCACCTCTTTTTGGTTTCTAATGCGTTTGTTGAGTTCATGCAAGGTTCTCGCAAAGATCTTAACGACGGTTGTTTGGTTGGTATTCCACTTTATTTGTGGGATACCTTTGGATTCAAATGATATTTTGTGCCGTTGTTTTTGTTTCGATTATGGGGGATCTTCACAAAGCAATTATGGAAGATGAGTTTATTTTGCTCATGGGAGATTACAAGGCTTGGCTTGAAGTTTTTTTTGGATTTCTTTTATGTGAAAGAATCGGCACTTCGACCAAGTAAGTAATCTCGATTCTCTACTTTAATGCACCATTCTAGTTGTATGCGACTTAGGATCATATAACTTAAGGTGCATATTGAGCCCTCCCACCCTAGGCATTGGATTTATTTGTGATTTTGGATGATATGTATCGATTTCGGAACTTAGGGATTAGGTTACGAACCATTAGGATCAATTCTTTTCACTTCCCCTTAAAATCCACTTTTTTGCCCGTTTCGTCGCATTTTTTAAAAATAGTTTTAGGTGGGATAAAATTCTGGAAAAATTCATGAGTGATCCTCATCCTCTTAATTAGTTTTTCATATTTTTTGTTTCCAGATTTGGTTGGTTTTAATATTTTATTTGGATTTTAGATCACAAGCTGTCCCAAAAAGGAGTGTTTTGGCATAAGGGACCGAAATCGATTTTTCCCCATAGGTGTGAAACCTATTTTTTGTGTGTGATTAATCACTGTAATTTGTGACATTTTGATGCCCTTTAGGCATTTTTTTTCATAATTTTAGATTCCCTTTTTGATCCACTTTGTGGAGTTGTTTTTGGTGATCATGTTTTGTTACCTTGCTAGTCAAGGAATTGTTTTGGCACTTTGGTGCATAATTTTGTATAATCCTTTTGGACAATGTAAGATAATGACTATATCATTCCAGGGATTTAATTTCATAATTTTTAAAGGCTTTTTGCTATTTTTCCATGTCACCTAGATCCTAGGTTGATTCATGTGTTTATGTGTCGCATAACCTAAGTGTTAAGAAGGCATTCATGCCATTTTCTTGAGGGGATTTTTGGTAGCTTTTAGGAGTTTATTATAGGTCATTTGTATGTCTTTAATTCCATTCATAGGTCACTTTTTGAACCATACTCATTTGGTTTGTTTTGGTGCTTTAAAGTGTATACTTATGTGAATTAACTTTAACCTAAAATAGATTCTCTTCTCCTCTAAATAATAACTTGAATTATGTGGAAATCATTAATTCATATTCATGCATTCTAATTTCCTCCCATACCTTGTATGCTACTGACCCATAATCATTTCATGCATATTCACATGGCATTCTTCCTTAAATTTCATCATGTGCGATCTTATGCGATTTTTGTTCGTTTCTTCTCATATCTTCTTCTCATTACTCCATATGCCTAATCCATTGCATCCATGATTGTATATTCATTAATCCATATTTATAAGCATTCACTACTGACTTTGATGTTCATTTCATGTATTAATTCATGCTTGTAATCCATATGCACTCATATTTCATCCTTGAACCCTAACTTGCATTTAGTTGAATTTATGTGAACTTTTTGTACATAGTTTGACATAGTTTGAATTTGTGAGGTATCCTAGCATACCTAGGGACCTATATCATGTAGCTACTGACTTTAGAAGTCATGTAACCTTTAGGTACCTTCACCTTTAGACTTAGGTCTTATTTTGAACCCTAGTTCCATTCTAGGACGTTTATGGTACTTAATCGCTTTCATGCTTTGATTTTACTTTCAATATGCATTGTCATGCTAACTTTTGTTTTGTAGGGGGAAGATTGAGGTAAGCCTCACTTCATTCTTATCTCTTATGCATTTTAATTGTCTTTGCCTTAACACTTGGTGCTTGCTTATAGGTTTTCCCTTTCTTTAGAAACAACTTACCTTCCTTAGGAAGTAAGTTGATTTCTAAGTTCTATTTTCTTCTTTTCTTTTCTTTCTTAGGATTAGAATACCTCATTAACCATAGGATCTCCCTTTTGTATATGATAAATAACTTAGGATTGTTTTAGTCCCCCTTTTAGGATTTTGTCCTTTTGTGATCCTTTTGGTTCTTTTTCTCTTCTCATCTCATAACTCTAAAAAACACTTTAATAAATCTGAAATGATACATTGATCCATAGCCTTATTCCATGAGGTATGCTTGTAGTCTTCCCATATTGGGATAGTACATGTTTACCTTGTGATGCACAAGTCTGATCAAGGTATCTTATTCATAAAGAAAAGCATAAAAAACACTTCTTCATGTAAATAATCAAAACATCTAATAAGTAAACAAGTTAGTGAGCCTAAGCCCTAATCTTTGGGTTCAAGTTTTGGGGATCTTCTCCTTACTTGAGTGTGCTTGTTCTATTATTCCATCTTGGAATGTAGCGACAAGTGCACATTCCATTGGTGAGAGCTTGAGTTCACTTCCTTGTGACACACTCATAAAAGCTTCTAAAAAAACACAAACAAACAATAAACGTCTTTCCTTCGGGAATTCTTTTCTCATCTCATTCGCTCCGTACGCGAACTTGCTCCTACTTGTCACTTTGCAAGACGGTAACGCACTCGTCGTCCGAGCCTGCAACACCTGAGCATTGACATAGGCAGTTCAAGCCTTTAATTCACAAGCAATTTCTTTTCTACCCCTAGTTAGGCGAACTACGTCGACTCTGATCCTCATTATCCCGATGAGGTACGTAGGCAGCGGGGTAGGGCCTGTTCGAGCACATTCTTTATTTTCCCTACATTTCCCCCTTTCTTTTTATTCTCATTCTCTTATTCCAGTTCCTTTCTCATTTCTCATTCCAGTTTCCAGTTAGCGGTTTTATTCAGCAGCAGTTATTCTTCTCACCCTTTGAAACAAACAAGCAAGCGTGGATCCCGTCGGGTACGACGGGCGATCTGGGGTGCTAATACCTTCCCAGGTCGTAACCGACTCCCGAACACAGATCTTTGGTTCGCAAGGCCTTGTCCTTTCCTTCTTCCTTAGGTTTGTGCAACATTACCTTTCCCATTCATTCGGGATAAAAATGTCTGGCTGGCGACTCTACCTTTTCCGCGCCACTTTCGCGTTTTTACTAGGATGAAAATCCCGGGAGCGACAGGGCAGTCAATATCAGCGGACGCGGAGTTGGTGTTGTTCTTATCACTCCCGAAGGTGTTCACTTTCCCTTCACTTCCAGAATTACTTTTGGCTACACCAACAATGAAGCGGAATACGAGGCATGCATAATGGGAATAGAGGAGGCTATTAATCTTCGGATTAAGACCCTCGATATATTCGGAGATTTAGCCCTCGTTATCAACCAGATTACCGACAAGTGGTATACACATAAAGAACACTTAATTCCTTATAGGGATTATGCTAGAAGACTGTTGACGTTCTTCACAATAGTTAAGCTTCAATATATACCACGATATGAGAATCAATTTGCCGATGCATTGGCTACTCTTTCTTCGTCCATCAAAGTTTTGTGTTGGAACTACGTGCCCAGGATTGACATTTCCAGACTTGACGCACCAGCTTATGCTTTCTCTGTAGAAGCAATGTCTGATGAGAAACCTTGGTACTTCGATATTAAGCTTTTCCTGGAAAAACAAGAATACCCAGCTGGGTCATCATCCAATGACAAGAAGACCTTGAGACGACTTGCTGCCTGTTTCTTCTTGAATACAGACGGAGTTCTATATAAGAGAAACTTTTACATGGTCTTGCTCAGATGTGTGGATAGACACGAAGCAGACCTGTTAATGTAGGAAGTCCACGAAGGATCCTTCGGTACTCATGCAGGAGGACATGCTATGGCTAATAAGTTATTGAGATCAGGGTATTATTGGCTAACAATGGATGCAGATTGTTGTTCGTACGCCCGTAAATGCCACAAATGCCAGATTTATGTAGAAAAAGTGCATGTTCCTCCTAGCCCACTCAACGTCATGTCATCTCCTTGGCTCTTTTCTATGTGGGGCATTGGCATGATCGGGAATATAGAGCCTACTGCTTCAAACAGTCATCGCTTCATCTTGGTTGCGATTGATTACTTCACCAAATGGGTTGAAGCAACATCTTATGCCAATGTCACAATTCTTCTCCTTACCGACAAAAGATGAATGGCGCGGTAGAGGCAGCTAACAAGAATATTAAGAAGATTGTGTAGAAGATGGTTGTCACTTACAAGGATTGGCATGAGATGTTAACATTTGCACTGCATGGGTACCGAATGTCAGTTAGGACGTCAACCGGGGCAACTCCTTTATCCTTGGTGAATGGCATGGAGGCAGTCTTTCCTGTTGAGGTAGAAATTCCTTCATTACGTATGATGATAGACGTAAAGCTTGATGAGGCTGAGTGGGTACGCGCTCAATATAATCAGTTGTGTCTAATTGAGGAAAAGAGATTAGCGGCCATCTGACATGGTCACCTTTATCATAGGAGAATGAAGCGAGTATTCGATCAACGAGTACGCACTCGAGAGTATCAAGTAGGCAAGCTTGTACTCAAGAGGATCATTCCTCCAGGTTCAGATCACAGGGGAAGGTGGACCCCAAACTACGAAGGCCCATTCATAGTGAAGAAAGTTTTCTCATGTGGGGAATTGATGCTCACTACTATGGATGGAGAAGATTTCCAATCTCCTGTTAACTCGGACGCAGTTAAAAAATATTTCACATAAAAAGACCCGCTGGACACAAAAACAGAATTAAAGTCCAGGCAAGAAAAGGGCATCCCGGCGAGCTAAAAACAGAATAAAAAGCTCGGGCAAAAGTTAGGGAAAATAAAGGAAAAAATGTACACCCACTGAGTTAAAAAGCCATATCGGACAGCTCAGGCAAAAAAGGGTATCCCGGTGGATTGAAAACCCGAAAGGGCGATCCACGCAAAACAAGCGAATAAGCGAACAACTGCGATTCGGGTAATCTGAACCAAATAGTTGTTTCAAACAGTCTGACAATATCAGAAGGATAGGAATCAGTCCCCTCATCTTCTTCAGAAAGCAAAGACAAGAACAAGTCTTGAAGACAAGCTAGTCATAGCAGGAAGGAAACTCATTGGAATGCCGTGCACATTGCCATTAGGATAATTTCTTTTCTCAATTTTATGGTAGCTACCTCTTTCTAGGTAGTTTCTTCCTGATGCAAAACTTTGCCTATTCAGAGGCCATTCAATGAATGAATATTCAGTCAAAAGCCGTATTGTGTTGTGTTACCTTGTTTGCAAAAATGTCCTGATTTTTGGAAAAAAAGAGCATTGCATATGAAACGTGTTGTTTTTTTCTAAATTTTTTGACATTGCATGGAAACAATTAGAACTGTCTTTGACTGTCGGGTGATAATGGATGAATAGATCATATCGTGCAAGTCCTCGGGGCACATGTGTGTATACTGTTGTTGCAGGTTTTGCAGGGCGATGTGGTATTTCCCCGAGCAGAGAGTGCTCCCCAACTGAGATATAGCAAGTGGAATCGCCAGCAAAACTCCAAACCTAATCAAAGAGGTGTCCTCCCCAAGCGGTGGTTGTTCTTCACGAGAAAGACCTGGTTATTCCCAGTAGAGTTCAGATGGAACCATCCCCAGCTGAGTCAGAGTAGGGTGGTATCCCCAGCAGAACTTCAAACCCAATCGAAGATGTTTGTCCCCAATCGGAGTCTTTGGGTCAGAATGGGTTATTCCCAGCAAGTACTTGAATGCCTATTTCCCCGCATGGATGTATCTGTTAGAACTCTTTCTTTAGCAAAGGCTATTTGACCAAGTATTCTCCCAGACGGGTCGGAAGTTCGTCATTTCCTCACAGAGTTCATGATTGGTACGCAACCATCATTGAAATATCTCCAGTGATTTCGCCAATTTATTTTTTGCCAGCGTGACAAAGTAGTGCAGACATTTGTTCACATTTTATTCCTCAACCAAGTATGGTCAGGATATCTTGGTTATTTTCCCAGCGGAATTCTATGGCTAATTGAAGAACTTTCCTCCCCAAGCGGATTATCTTTCCATGAGCGAAGTCCTCCCCAGCGAGTAGCTGTGCGCCTGGTTTCCCCACAGAGTCAGAATTTTCAGAATTCCCCCCCGGCTAGAGTCTTGACCAAGCATTCCCAGCCAAGTCTGAAGGCGGTTATCCCTGTAGGGTTCATGATCGGGACTTGCTCCCACCATTGAAGTATTCCCCCAGAGAAGTCGCCAATTTATTTTTGGCCTTTGTGATGATACCAACAGTTGTTCATCTCCCTAATCAGAGCATCGTCAAAGCCTCTTGACCAGGTTCCCATGCAGAGTCGTGATTATTGTTGCCAATCTGGGCACTTTGTTTGTTGCTCGTATGCACGTCTCAGTACTCATCTGTGGTTGATATCTGCTGGATGCTCGTCGGCGTTCTTTAGCATTTGCTCGTTTTTCAATTATTCTTCATTTGATTCTCCCCGGCAGAATTGTGTTTCTTACCAGGCATTTGTTGCCCGTAGGGACGCCTCAGCACTCGTCCGTGTTTGAAATTTGCTTTTGCTCGTCTGCATCCTCGGAACCCGTCTGTGTTTGATGTTTGATTGTTGCTTGTATGCTTTCCCCAGCAGTCGCCTGTGTGTGGTAGAGGTTAATGCTCGTCTGCAATTCCTCGGCACTCGTCTGTGTTTGATACTCATTTGATGCTCGTATGCTTTCCCCAACAGTCGCCTGTGGCTGGTAGATGTTGATGCTCGTATGCATTCCTTAGCACTCGTCTATGTGTGACATCTGTTTGATGCTCGTCTTCAATCCCCATTACTCGTCTGTGTTTGAAAATTTGTTTGATGTTCGTATGCATTCTCCAGCACTCGTATGTGCTTGTTATCTGTTCGACGCTCGTTCTCATTGTTTGGATACTCGTCTGTATCATCCCTCACACTCGTATGTGTTAGCTTATATCCATATGAATGCTGATTTGATAATCACTCTGGTACTCGTCTGTATTGCTACTCCAAATGCTCGTCTGTGTTGGATTTCTGGTACTCGTCAGTATTGCTACTCCAAAGGCTCGTCTGTGTTGGAATTCTGGTATCCGTCTATATCAGTGGATGATATTCGTTTGTATCATCACCTGAAGCGTTCGTCTGCGATTCTTAGATCATCGTCTGATATTCGTTTGTATCATTGACTCATGGCACTCGTCTGTGTTCCTTTGATGATCATCCAATGCTCGTCCATGTTAAAGAGGTTTGAAGTCCTGACGGTGGGATTAAACGTCTGTAACACCCCAAATTTTGCTCTCTTATTTATTACCATACAATTGACTTTATGCTTCATATTCATCTGCATTTTTTCATTAGGTCATAATACTCGCAATCATGCATTTGCATTAAGCTCTTAAAGCTTGGGATCAGACATTCTCTTGTGATTTGATTGTTCTTGTTCATAGGTGATTTATCCAACTATTATGTTCAAGATTGGAACAAAGGTTGAATTCACATCGTCGTGACACATCTCATTTGATTGGGCCTTATCAGGGTTATGGCTGAGTTTTGCTACGAACTGTGGATTTTTCAATTCTCAATGTCTCGAGCCGTGAGTTAAGGGTTTATTTTCCTAATCATGTGGCATTGAATAGAATTTCCTTATGAAGTCTATTCATCTTGGAATCTTATTATTCTAGGATTTTCATCGTTACTTGAGGCACATGTTATTGAAGATTATGGCATGTACATGATCAATTAATATTTCATATCAAATATTGTGGGACGTCAAGTCGAGATATTTTGGGGATAGAGGTGCAGGTATGAATCAGGGTACAAAAGGTGAAGTTGTGAAGTATTCGTGTACGTTGATTTGGATTCATTCGTGAAATATTCATCCAAGATTACATAATACCATGAGTTCGGAACACAAGTTAAAGTCTAAATATCTTACGAGATGTGTAGGATGTAGTCATCTGCTTTCCTCGATTCATACTTAATACTCAAGTCCATATCTTATCCATTTTATATCTGATTTTTAAGCCCACTTCTTTTCCAAACCATAAACCTTGTTAATTATCCATATTATCTACTTCAACATCATTTTTACTCATTTAAATTCAATGCAAGATTTCTAAAGCTCGTTTTAATTCCATTCTTCTAAGCCCAATAACCTATTGCCAAATATCAAGTCAAATACCCATCTTATTATACATAGCCCATCCAAATAACATGTCCTATTAAATCCATTTTGACGCATATCCAAATATATGTATTGATATTCTACCATTAATTTATGTTATTATTTTGTTATCAACTTATTACCTACCATGGCAACTAATATATGAAGGAAAGTTTTCAAAGGCTTTCACTTTAAAAAAATATATTAACAGAAATAGGGAAAGTTGTGTGAGTCACTGATAAAATAAGAGTTCCTAAAAAAATATATATTGGTTTTCTAACAAAAGTCATTTTACAAAAATCTAACAAAATCAGTTGGGACCAAAACTAAAACTGATATGACAGACTGATAAAAGAAGCAGTTAGAATGATCTCTATACAAAAAATTCAGAATCGATTTCATCATCATCTTAAAAAGAGGAATCCCTCTACAACTTGCGGGAAGTTTTTTCAGCTTCATTAATCAAATTCACAACAAATTTTGGCTTCTAAATCTTAATCTTCATTCGGCATCAATTTCACGCGGCACCAATCTTCCTTCCTCCAATATGAAAATCCCATACTCAATTTCAACCTTTCATCACCACCAACAAAACTTCAAGTTTCTTCGTCAATTTCACCATCAGTCATCAATATCTGTAAACCGAGATTTAATAGTGTCAACGCGTTTCAAGGACGCGATTCGCCGCGGATCCATTATCAACAATAATAGGATCAAGTGAAAAATAATAAATGCAGAAGGAGAAAAAGCTGGAACGGAGTGTGTTAGAACTACACCTGAATTATTCCGCTACAATCATCGTCGACATTGCAAGCCTTCATTCGCGTTAGCCACAACAACATGTGAGAATGCAGCTGGTTCAGTGACTTTCAGGAGCTAACATCCGTAACCATCTTCAACTTCCCTCAAGTTCGTAGGTTTGATCTTTAAAAACATAAGCCTACAAGTTCAAGATGAAGAAGAATATATACAAAGAAAAGCAGTTACACTTCCTAACCGATTTCGTAACAAACTTATAACAGAAACTGACCTGAACAAAATTGCAGTAACTGTAAACACCCCAAATTTTCCCTCACTCATTTCACAATGGCTTGTGATTCTTTTCATTTTCATAAGTTCAAGCATATCATCTCATATTACTTTTTTGCTTCATAGCATTGGTTTTAAGTCATCTGCATCTAGGGTTTGTGATCTGAGCCATCCCTGAGCCATTTGAGCCACTACAAAGGTCTTAAATCATCTCAAGAGGGTCCATGTATGTTCAAGCATCATATTATATCCTCCCAAGATCAATAAAGCCAGAAAATCACAAGAACTGAGAAAGGCATAAAAGCAGAGCCAAGCTTAACTGCACAGATGACCTAAAATTAGGGTTTTGGTTTCAGAGGCCATAACTCCAAATTTTTTGGTCATTCTTGTTTCTATTGGTCTCTATATGATATAAGGATCATGCATACCAATTTTCATTAAGAAATTCAATGGGGAAGGCATCTGATCAATAGATGACTTCTTGAGCAAGTGAGTGCAAAATCAGGGCATCCGAGGCCCCCAATCACCCAACCAAAGGGTCTTCTTCATAATTTTGGATGTGTATGATCTTTATTTAATCTTAGAAGAAGTTATAAGTTCACAAAATTGAAAAGTTTCAAGCCATTTGCAAAGTTGCCCTTTTGGGAAAGTGACTTGTAATGCAAAATTGCCATTTTTGGAAAGTTTTTCAACCTCCTCTTTTTGATTCAAAAATGCTTCAAATGAAAAATTCTTGGTCATGAAAGTTGTAGATTGGATCATTCCCTTTTCAAAAAGTACATGAACTTGACATAATTCATCATAGAACTCAAGTTATGGTCTTGAAAAGTTGGGAAAAATCACAATTTTTCACTTATGCACCAAAGAGGGAAGTTTGCAAAAAACACTTGCCAAAGCCAAATGTGACCTCAAAGTGACTTCTAACCATTACACAAACATCACACATGACCTAAAATTCAGAATTTCCCAAAGGATTTCTCATTTTCATGCCTTGAATTACAAGTCACCATAAGGCATTTCTCATGAATCTTCAAGATTGGAATTTTTGCAAAAGGGACTTCTAATGATTGGATCAGTTGCTAAATGACCTCAAAACATTATGATAACTTCATGTGGTCCATTTTGCTGCAATTTTCCCAAGAGTTCATAGGTTTCTTTGCCTTGGTTCACAAAGATTTCCAAAGAGGGAAAAGTTGCAAGAACCATACTACCACTTGCCTCAGCCATTACAGCTGCACAAAAACAATCCAAAGGCCTTCCTTGATCCATGCTGAGCCCAGTCATGCCCCTATTCCTCCTCTGACCCGAGCCATACTATGGTACACAAAGTCATGACTTTTTGCATCTTTGCCCATACCGATCAAACTGTGACATTACCAACCCTCTGCCCAATCAGAACTTAATATGTGGACCTCAAAGACTTGAAACACACACACACACAGGCCAGCATCCTCCCATAAGCAAGGATTCACAAAAACTGTCAAAATTTCCACCTCTTCGAAACTTCTCCCACAGCCATCAAACTTCCATTTTTCTTTCACCAATGAGTCACATATCATCCAAGGAACAATAATCAACCATCAAAACATCCTGAAACACCACATACCAAAACCTCAAAACCTGCTACACCAGAGCTGAAACTTCAAAGCCAGACACTCCCAAGGTTTTCTAAGCTTCATTTCATCATCAGGGGGTTCAAAGAGGTGGAATTGCAACAAAGGAAAAGACAGAAAGCCCAGAACCAGAAGGTTCAACCTCAGGTATAGCTCATGAACTTTTTTCTCAGAAGTTTATTTTTAAGTTATTTTATGATTCCTTGAGTTCCCCTAGTCATGGGGATATGATTATTATTGAAAATGGTTGAGAAACCACCATGTATGCAAGCTCTGAAATTTCTGCCCGTTTCACGTTTTGGTTCGATTCGTACTCATGATGTGAAATAAATGTTATTTGATTGAGGGTTTAGGTTTAGGATTGTTAGGGGATCATTTCTGGGCAAGAAATTTGAGGATTAGAGGCTCAGGGAAGAAACTAGGGTTTGAGTTCACCGGAGAAGATGACCGGAACACTGTTCCGGTCACCTGAAAGTACTTAGCCCTAATCTGCGTAATTAATGAAATTTGAATAATGGCCCTTGGATTAGTCCTTCCCGCGTGAGGTGAGTGGTCCAGATCAAGTCATTTAGCCCTAATTCAGTTTTATTAATTTAATTAAATGTAATTAGTTTAATTAAACTGAAACGAATCTCAGCCTTTGAAAGGTGCGTGCAATCAACCCCTTTCTCTTCAGTTCAAATCTAGGCCATTGGATCTACATACTTTCTCTTTTAATTCATTTTTATTTCATTTTAATTACATTTCTTGCTACATTTTATTAAAAATAGCAAAACACTTCTAAAAAAATTTTATTTCTTGCATCATGACTTAAAATATTTTTCTTATTCTGAAAATAATTTTTATTTTATTTTTTGCATAAATTTCGTATTTTTAAAATATTTAAGTGTTTATTTTAATTATTTAATGAGAATTAATTAATTAAAATACCATTTAAGTTTCTAAAAATCACCAAAAAAATCATATTTCATTTTGATACATTTAGAAACATTATCAAACCCTTCAAACAAATTTCTTTTTGGTTCATGACCTATTTTGACATTTTTCTTTGGAATTAGGGTTCTTAAAAGTCAATATTTTTGCCCTAACTTAGAAAAATCCATTCTGCCTAACCTTGAAGAATTTGATGATGGTTCTTTTTGCATTACATCCCTCATGTCATTTAGATTCTAGGATAAAATTGGTTTGAATTCATCTTTCATTTTCAATTTGTTTTGCATTTATCATTGAGAGGTACCTTAAAACCCTAGCCAACTTGAGAAAATCATAACTTCCATTAGGTTAAGATTTAGGTCTTCCCCTTTGGGCAGTGAACTTATATAGGGTTAGGATTCCTTTGATCCTATTTTCAATTTTTTATCATGGCATTTGCTTCTGGTTTTGAATTTTGTATTGCATGTTATGTGTAAACCCTAATTTTTGCCTTCATTTGCATTCATCCTCACATATGCTTGCATACATGAACTTGCTATGATAGTTTATGCATTCACATGACTTCTAAGACATCTTAGGACACATTAGAATCACGTTTGATCATTTCATCATTCATTTGTCATGTTTTTGCTTTCATTGCATTTCATAGGTTTTTATGAACTTCCATGTTTCTTTTATGTCCCATTTGCATCTTCATCACTTGTATGATCATCCTCATCTTTTGACATGCTTTCATACTATCTCATAGCATCATTTGCATCATGAGCATGCTTCTGACTTTGGTTTTCATCTTTGTTTTTCATCTCATTTGCATTTCATTTCATTTCTTGTTGCTAACTTTTCAGGTGGTAAGTCATTGAGAAGTGAATTTGCCTTCACTTCTCATAACCTCTTCTCATCTTTTTTATGCATCATTGCTGCATTTTACTTTTGTATTAGAGTGAGCTTGCTCATTCATGCTCCCTCTCATCCTTCTTTCTTCAAGCAACTTATCTTCTTAAGTGAAGTAAGTTGTTTTGCTTCTTCTACTTCTTCCTCCCTCCATCTGCTTCTTCCTTGGTGGCTTTTCTCTTGAAGATATTTTGCAAGCCTCATAAACCCTAGGAACAACCAAGCATGATCATAATTAGGGTTGATTAGTCCCCCATTTAGTTTTACCTTTGTGTCATCTTTGAGTCTTCTCTTCTCATCTCATAATCAAGGACTAAACCTTAAAGGTTTCAAGGCTTTGTGATTAAGTTTATACCTGCATCCTTCTATTAGGATGGAGTGTATAACTTTAATCCTAAGTGTTAAACCCTTCATGTGTTTAAATCCTTTAATCAATCCACCTAATAATCACTAAGACATCAAGCTTGTAACTTGGGCCTTGCATTAGGGTTCTAATTCTTCCTTAATTGGTCAAGAAGGACTAACCCTAGTGTTAATGGACAAGTCCCCCTCAAGTTGTCTTACAAACCCTAAAATCCATTTCTTAATCTCACCATTAACTAAAATCCATTTAATAAAGGCTTTGTTTTTTCATGAGGTTAATCCCTAATCATGGATTAAGTTGAGGAGCCTTCCTCAGCTTAAATGTTCTCATCTATCATCCTTCTATTAGGATGGTGTAATGGGTCCATTAAATCCTTGATTATGGCTTAAACTCATTACTTAACACTAAACAAAAACTCCAAAAAAACATCTAAATAATCACAAGTAGGTTAATGATCTTAATCCTACACCATGGTGATTAAGTGTGAGGTGCTTACTTCATACTTAAGGTATTCTCATTACCCCTAATCAGAGGGAAGATGTGATGAGCTTACTAACCCTTGGTTTAGGCTTAAGCTCATTTCCCTATGACAAACTCAAAAAGCAATAAAAGATTGAAAATATCAAAAACAAAAAATAATCGTCTCCTCCGGGATTCTTTTCTTATCATCTTCATTCACAAACGAGAACTTGCTTCTTCCGTCTAATGCAAGACAGTTTGCACCTGAGCCAAACAGGTCATACACTTGAGCATAGACAAGTAAGCAGTTCACAAGTCAATTTATCTTTCAGTCTCTTTGAGTCGAACTACGGTGTTCTGACTTCCTCATTGCACGAGAGGATACGTAGGCATAACTTGACAGTTATCGAACAAAAGTCTTTGTATATCCCCCCTCCTTCCAGCATTATTCTTTAAGCCTCATAGTCTTGAGCTTTGCACTCTTTCTTTACACTGACACTTCTTTATTGCACTTCACACTCTCTTCCAGCACTGACACTTGCATTCTTTTCCAGTTTTTGCACAAAAAATAGCACTGATACTACCCCTTTAAACACAAATCTTTCAAGCGTGGATCCCGTCGAGTACGACGGACAATCTGGGTGCTAATACCTTCCCAGGTTGTAACCAACCCCCTTTCTCAGTTTCTCTGGTTCGCAACCGTCTTATCCATTTTTTCTTAGGTTTATGCAGCATTACCTTTCCTTCGGGATAAAAATGCCTAGCTGGCGACTCTTTACTTTTCCAGTTCACCCTTGTGTGTTCTCTCCTTTCGCCGACCGTTCGCGTCTGTACCCTATCTGACCCGATGTCATTTGGTGGGAGCGACAACTTGGCGACTCTGCTGGGGACCCTTATATTGCAACCAGGGCTTCTGGTTCTTTTTGTGGGTTCCTCCTAGCGTTTGTTTGATTTGTGTTTACTGGGGTGTTATGTGCTATGTGTGTTTATTTATTTTGCTTCATTTTTTGCTTTATGTACAGCTTTATTTATTGCTTTCTTTTACAGTCTTATACATATTTCATACTGTCATTATCATTGCTGGATCTGGTTTCTGTTTTGGTGGATGGGGTTCCATTGAGAGTTTAAGGTCATATACCTGGGACCTGAGAGACACCTAGGCTAGAGTGGTTCATGTTCTTTCCCATTCCATTTCGGTCTGGTGCGGGAATATGAAACACGGTTCAGATGTGGGTTTCTTTTTGAGAACTCTGTGCTACAGTTTTCCTGTAGTGCTAGGGCTATCTGGGAAGCCTGCTAAGTCTGGATGACCTTTATTATGACCTTCAGAATCTGGGGTGAATTAGAGGAGGATCCTTTATGGTTATTGTAAACACTGTACCTTTGGGTTAGAAGTGTTTACACTTCTCATAACTGATCCAAGTCTGAGGATCCTTGTTCTAGAACACTACCTGTGAGGGGGTTGGGCTGTTTACAGGTTTGCAGGAACCCTTACCCACATCATACCTTGTTACTATTGTTTAAGAGTACCTCATTTTGGACAGTTCTTGTGATTAAACCCTGGACATGTGACTCTTTATTTGAGTCCCCCACCTTGGTTACTGGATTTCTAAGCCTTCATCTGGACCTTTGAACATATATGGACTTATATCAAGACAGATAATCAGATCCAGCTTGATCACAAACCCTTGCATATCATTTGCATATATCATCATTGCATCATTTAACATTTGTTTATTTGCTTTTCAGGGTATCCATATCATATCTGGTTTGGTTTTGACCCCTTATTCTGCATAGACCTTTGCTTCATCAGTTATCTACTTTAGCTATCTTCATCATCACCAGCATCAGCCTGTCAGTGGCTCTTTTCCAGCATCAGTTTATGATCTTCATCAGCACTTATCTCCAGTTTCTTCAACAAGCACTTATGACTACTCCCAGGAAGAGCAACATATCCTACCATTTCTTTGAGCCTGTGTTGACTGGTATCATGCAGGTCCAGTCACTCATCACCCCTAAATACATCCCATTGTTTAGAGAGCATTATGGAGGTATCCTGGATATGGTTATGGACCTTGACCCTTCTCAGAGGAGCATGATCCACACCTGCTTACAGTTTTATGACCCTCCTTTGAGATGCTTCACCTTTCCAGATTTTCAGCTAGGGCCTCTGCTGGAAGAGTTTTCCTCATTGATTGGAGTACCTATCAGGGGTGGAATCCCTTTCAACCCAGAGATGCCAGCTCCCAGAAATGAAGAGATAGCAAAGGCATTGTACCTGGAGCCTGCCTTGATTGAGCAAAGTATGACAACAAAAGCTGGGATCCCTGGTTTGCATTTGGACTTCTTGGTTTCTCAGGCCATCCTGAAAGCTTCATTGGGAGAATGGAGGGCAGTCTGTGCACTGTTAGCCCTCAGCATATATGGGGCTATACTGTTTGCAGACAAGCCCAAATTTGTCAGCAAGAATGCCATCCATCTGTTTCTTCTGAAGAACCCGATACCTACATTGCTAGGAGATTTCTATTACACCATTCATCAGAGGAATGAGAAACAAAGGGGTAAATTAGTAAGATGTTGTGCTCCTTTGTTTTATACCTGGCTGCTCAGACACCTGCCTAAGTCAGATACTTTCTTGAACCCTCACCAGCAGAAGAATTGGGCCAAGAGGTTCATTGCCTTGACTTCAGATGATATCAGATGGTGCACCCAGAGCACCAAAGGCAAGGACATTATCACCAGCTGTGGACAATACCCAAATGTGCCTCTGATAGAAGTAAAAGGTTACATCAACTACAATCCTTTACTGTTTAAGAGACAACTGGGCTATGCTTTGGTTCACCCTCCCAGAGGACAAGATTTAGCTGAGACCCTGTATTGTGAAGTGAAACCTAATTCAGCTGCTGTCAGACAAGCATCCTGGGCTTGGGACAACATCCAGACAAAAGGGATGGCTATTCTTGGAAGGTGTAATAATGTTGCTTCAGCTCAATACTATGACTGGTCTCGTACTAGAGCTCAAATTACCGGAATGCCTTTTATCTTGGAAGACATGCCTGGACCATCCACAGTACAGCCAGCAGCAACTGTCAGCCTAGAAGAATTTGAGAAGCCGAAGGAAAGGAATGAAAAATTATCTCAAGCCTTGAAGAAGACTCTTTGGGAAAGAAGTGATGGTCGTCTGGACATTGAGAGATTGGAGAAGCTTAGGGTGGAGCATCTTGCCAAAATTGAGAAGACAGAGGACTATATCAGGAAAGCAAGAGCTGGGGAACAAATATTGAAGAACGCCTGTAAAGAAGCCAAAATTCAGAAGGCTAGGACTGAGCTATATCTGCAAGAGAGTCAGGCTAGATGGGTCAGGATCACTGAAGCCCGTACACAAGAAGACCATAAAAATCAAGCCAATATTGAGCAGCTAGAGGCCAATAAGAAGAAGCAGCAGGAAGCTTTGTTGGCAGCTCAGAAGGAGATATCAGAGTTGAAGCTCAGAGCAGGATTGAAAAGATCAAAGGACCAGGACAGGCATAGGAAGCTGACTACTGCCATTGCTACCAGGAACCTCCTCATTAGGACCATTACAGAGCACCCAGCTGGTCCAGTGACTGAGGCACTCCTGAAGGAGGTCAAAGAGGATGTGTTTGGAATGGATGTCTGATTCTTTGTTTGTTGTCATTTCCATTTAAAATGTATTTTAGTTTGTTTCCATTTGGGCTTTTCTCTCAACAACATCAAGCATCTTCCTCGAGGTCTGGAAAGGTCAAAACCAAGAACCAAACCGGATACCTTGGAAAACAAATAAGCATATTGCATTGTATACTAACTTTTGTTTTGTTTTGTAGGTTTTGTTATTATTGTTTCTAACTTTGTTGTGACTTCAGGAAACATTGCTCGTCGCCGAGTGTTCCCTGTCAACCGCGCACACCGGTACCCGACTCATAACAATCTTCCCGGTATTCAAATGGAACAAGTACAGCAGGATCTGACTGAGGTCAGAAATCAGATGGCCAATGAGAGATTGGAGATGAGAAATCAGATGTCTCAATTCATGGCAGTGATGACTGGCTTAGCCCAGAGTCAATAAAGGATAAGAGAGCTGGTGGAAAGACAAACTCCTGAGGAGCCTCATCTTAGAACAGGAGGAACTAGTAACAATGAACGGGGCCAGCCTCGTATTGACCCACCAGTATTTGGACCTCATCTGGATCCGGAAGTCAACATCCCGAGAAATGTGCAAGGCAATACTGCTGGGGGAGAATCTTGCAAGAGGATCCCCAAGAAGAACAGTTTACTGTTATGGGGGCTGGAGATGAAGTATATGATAGGAGATTGGACAAAATTGCTGAGAAGTTAAGATCTTTGGAGTCTCAGAATTCCTTGGGCTTCGATGTGATGGATATGGGACTAGTGGATGTGGTGAGAATTCCCCACAAATTCAAACCGCCATGCTTTGAAAAGTACAATGGTACCTCCTGTCCTCGCACTCACCTGCAGTCTTTCTTGGGAAGGCTTAAAGCGTATACCATGGATGAAAAGTTGTGGATGTTCTACTTTGAAGACAGCCTGACTGGGGCTTTAAGAGAGTGGTATTCACACCTATCTAGGGCTACCATATGATGCTGGAAAGATTTGGCTGAAGCTTTCATCAGACAATATCAATACAACCTAGACATGGCTCCCAATAGGACCCTCCTAATGGGAATGTCTCAGTCCTCTAGAGAGAGCTTCAGGGAATATGCCCAAAGGTGGAGACAGCTTGCTGCTGCTGTCCAACCACCCATGTCAGAGAGGGAAATGGCTGACATGTTCATGAATACATTGCAAGGGACCTATATTGACAGATTGGCTGCCTTCTCCTCTACCAGTTTTATTGACGTGGTCATAGCTGGTGAAAGGATTGAGAGCCTCTTAAAGATGGGAAAAATTTCCGACAGTGGTGCAAGTTCGTCCAGCAATCCCAGAAAGCCTTTTGTGGGACCCCGAAGGGCCAGTGAAACAAATTCCATTCATGCATACAGGGGCATGCCTCAGTATGTTCACCGGTCAGTAGCAGCAGTTACCATTCCATCTCCGATTCCTCAACAATCAGCATATCCTCAACAACAAAAACCACAGTATCAACAACAAGTTCATTATCTGCAACAAAGGTCGTACAACAACAACAACAACCAACAACAGCGTCCTTTCCAGCAAAGGCCGTCACAAGCAAACAGGGTGATAGACCCAATCCCAATGCCGTATGATGCACTCTTGCCACAACTCCTAAAGCTCAACCTAGTTGAGTTAAGGACATTGGCGCCTCCGGATCCTCTCAATATTCCAAAGAACTATGATGCAAATGTCAGGTGTGCGTTCCACTCAAACGCATCGGGGCATAATACTGAAAAGTGCAGGGCCCTACAGATGAAAGTCCAGGATTTGGTGGACTCAAAAGCACTCAACTTCGCACCTCCTCTGAATGTCACAAGAAATCCAATGCCTAGTCACAACAGGCCTAGGATTAATGCTATTGAGGAAGGCAAACCATCCATCTTAATCACCAGTGTTGCACAGATCCGAACACCTCTGGTTGAGATCAAAGCTCAGCTGTTAGAATGCCAAGTGTTCCCCGGATGTGAGCTGGGCTGTGGATATTGCAATATTGTTGTCAATGGGTGTGAAAGGCTGAGGAACGGCATAGACGGTCTTATTAAGGATGGTATCCTTCAGATTACGACAACAACGACTACAACTCCAACAATCCCTTCACCAACAGTCACAAATACTCCTACAACGTCAGCAACTATTGTTCCAACGGATTCTACTACAACTCCAACAACTGCTCAATCAATCACTTCAACGGATGCAAGTTCAGCCACCATTCCTGCTACAACTTCAACACCCATCCAGTCAACAGTGCCTCCTACAACATCAGAAAAAATTAATGAAAGTGTCTCAACGGTTACAATATACTATGATCCTGCAAATGTTCCTGCCAAGAACTCACAAAATACTACTCCTGTCAGAGCACCAGTTACCATATACTATGATCCACACACCATTGTGGTCCCTTCTGCAGCTGCTATCAGTCCAGTCACTATCACAGTGCCTGGGCCAGTTCCTTACGAAAGCAATAATGCCATCCCTTGGCATTACGGCTCAGATCTATACTGCGAGGGGCAGAAAATCACTTTAGAATCATCAACTTCTTCACCTCAGATAGACAATGTGGGGGGAGGCGGAGGCTTCACTCGAAGCGGACGTCTCTTTGCCTCACAAATTCCAAGACCCATTGCTGAAGCAGAAGCTGCTGCCAAGGCAAAAGGGAAGAGCATGGTGCAAGAAGAACAAGTTGCTAAAGAAGCTTTGAAGACTCCTTTTGATCAAGAGGTTGATGAATTCATGAGAATCATAAAGAAAAGTGATTACAAGGTGGTGGAACAGCTTCACCAAACGCCTTCCAAAATCTCCATACTATCATTGCTAATGTGCTCTGAGGCTCATTGGAATGCACTATTAAAGGTCCTGCACGCAGCTTATGTGCCGGAGGAGATTACTGTCAATCAGTTGGAAGCTATGGTTGGAAATGTAAACGCTAGTCATGGACTAGGATTTACCAACACTGATCTGACAACGGAAGGTCACAATCACAACAAGGCTTTGCACATTACCTTGGAGTGTAAGGGTGCAGTTCTTTCTAACGTATTGGTGGACACAGGGTCATCACTCAATGTCCTACCCAAGAAAGCCCTTGTGAAGCTGGAACATGATGGATTGGCACTACGCCCAAGCAACTTGGTAGTGAGAGCCTTTGACGGTTCTAAAAGATCAGTTCTGGGAGAGATAGAGTTACCTATAATGATTGGCCCACAGGTTTTCAAAACGACCTTCTTTGTGATGGATATACAGCCTGCCTACAGCTGTCTATTGGGTAGACCATGGATACACGCCGTTGGCACCGTGACGTCAACCCTTCACCAAAAGTCCACTCGCGGTGTGACAATCAAAAAGTCCAGCCACAGACTGGCCAAAGTCCATCTTCGGGTGGCAAATTTCAAAAGTCCCCCATAGTGGGCAATTGTCTAGCCATAGACTGGCCAAACTCCATCTTCGGGTGGCAAATTTCAAAAGTCCCCCGCAGTGGGCAAACGTCTCCCGCAATGAGCAAAAGTCCAGCCACAAACTGGCCAAAATCCATCTCCGGGTGGCAAATTTCTTAAAGTCCCCCGCAGTGAGCAAAAGTCTCCCGCAGGGAGCAAATGTCCAGCCACAGACTGGCCAAAGTGCGTCTTCGGGTGGCAAATTTCTAAAGTCCCCCGTAGTGGTGTCTCTCCCACCAAATGACACCTGGGTCAGAAGGGGTACAGACGCGAACGGTCGGCGAAAGAGAAGGAATGAATAGAGTCGCCAGCTAGGCATTTTTATCCCGAAGGAAAGGTAATGCTGCATAGACCTAGAAAGATATGGATAAGACGGTTGCGAACCATAGAAACTGAGAAAGGGGGTTGGTTACAACCTGGGAAGGTATTAGCACCCAGATTGTCCGCCGTACTCGACGGGATCCACGCTTGAAAGATTTGTGCTTTAAAGGGCTAGTGTTAGTGCTATTTTGTGTGTCAAAAGCTGGAAAAGAATGTAAATGTCAGTGCAAAAGAAATGTGAAGTGAATGGAAGGAGTGTCAGTGTAAGAAAAGAATATGAAGCTCAAGATCATGAGGCTAAGAGAATAAAGCTGGAGGAGGGGGAATATACAGAGACTTTTGTTCGATAACTGTTAAGTTATGCCTACGTATCCTCTCGTGCAATGAGGAAGTCAGAACACCGTAGTTCGACCCAAAGAGACTGAAAGATAAATTGACTTGTGAACTGCTTGCTTGTCTATGCTCAAGTGTATGACCTGTCTGGCTCAGGTGCAAACTGTCTTGCATTAGACGGAAGAAGCGAGTTCTCGTTTGTGAGTGAATGAGATGAGAAAAGAATCCCAGAGGAGACGATTATTGTTTGTTTTTGTGTTTTCAGTCTTTTATTGCTTTTTGAGTTTGTCATAAGAAAATGAGCTTAAGCCTAAACCAATGGGTTAGTAGACTCATCACATCCTCCCTCTGATTAGGGGTAATGAGAATACCTTAAGTATGAAGTAAGCACCTCACACTTAATCACCATGATGTAGGATTAAGATCATTAACCTACTTGTGATTATTTAGATGTTTTTGTTGTTTTTGTTTAGTGTTAAGTAATGAGTTTAAGCCATAATCAAGGATTTAATGGACTCATTACACCATCCTAATAGAAGGATAATAGATGAGAACATTTAAGCTGAGAAAGACTCCTCAACTTAATCCATGATTAGGGATTAACCTCATGACAAAACAAAACCTTTATTAAATGGATTTTAGTTAATGATATGGTTAAGAAATGGATTTTATGGTTTGTAAGACAAACTTGAGGGGGACTTGTCCATTAACACTAGGGTTAGTCCTTCTTAACCAATTAAGGAAGAATTAGAACCCTAATGCAAAGCCCAAGTTACAAGCTTGATGTCTTGATGATTATTAAGTGGATTGATTAAAGGATATAAACACATTAAGGGTTTAACACTTAGGATTAAAGTTATACACTCCATCCTAATAGAAGGATGCAGGCATAACCCTAATCACAAAGCCTTAAAGCCTTAAGGGTTTGGTCCTTGATTATGAGATGAGAGGAGAAGACTCAAAAGATGACACAAAGGTAAAAGCTAAATGGGGGACTAATCAAACCCTAATTATTATCATGCTTGGTCATTCCTAGGGTTAGTGAGGCTTAAGAGAGAAATATCTTCAGAGAAACCACCAGGAAGGAAGCAAATGAAAGGAGCAAGAAGCAAAGAGAAGCAAAACAACTTGCTTCACTTAAGAAGACAAGTTGCTTGAAGTAAGAAAGTAAGAGAGAGCATGAATGAGCAAGCTCACTCTAAGACAAATACAAAATGCAGAAATGATGCAAGAGAGATGAGAAGAGATTGTGAGAAGTGAAGGCAAATTCACTTCTCAAAACAACTTACCACCTGAAAGGTTAGCAAAAGAAATGAGATGCAATGCAAATGAGATGAAATGTCATGATGCAAACCAAAGTCAGAAGCATTTACATGATGTTAATGATGCTAAGAGATGATACAAACATGAGGCAAGACATGAGAATGATCATACACGGACAATGGATGTAGATGAAGCATGCTTTGAACCATGAATGTACATGAAAAGTTATGAAATGCAATGGACATATAACATGGCAAATGAAATATGCAATGATCAAACATGGTTCTAATATGTCCTAAGATGTATTATGAATCATGTGGATGCACAAAATGTCATGGAAAGTCATTGGATGCAAGCAAATGAGAAATGGATGCAAAGGAAGGCACAAATTAGGGTTACATGCATCATGCAAAGCAAAAACTCAAAACCAGAAGCAAATGACATGATAAAAAATTGAAAATGCAAAAAAAGATACCCTAAACCTATACAAGCTCACTACCCAAAGGAGGGGGTCCAACTCTTAACCTAGTGAAAGTTATGAATTTCCTAAGATTGTTAGGGTTTTGAGGTACCTCATCAAGAAAAATGCAAAACAAATTGAAAATGCAAGATCAATTCAAACCAATTTTATCCTATAAACTACATGCTATGGAGGATGAAATGCAAGAAGAATCATCATCCAACTCTCAATGGTTAGGCAGAATGAAATTTTCAAAGGTTGGACCAATATATTGCCTTAAAATGAAATTAATTCCAATGAAAATGATCAAAAGACATCAAGAACAAAAAAGAAATTTGGTTTGAGGGTTTGATAATGTTTCTAAATGTTTCTAAATGCAATGTGAATTTTTTTGTGATTTTTAAATACCTAAATGTATTTTTAATTAATTAATTTTTATCAATTAATTAAAAATAAACATTTAAATGATTTAAAAATGATTTTTAATGCAAAAAAATAAAAATAAAAATACTTTTGGGTTTTAAAAATTAATGAAATCTTTGACAAAAATTTTCATAATTTTTAAATGATTTTTGCTATTTTAAATAAAATGTAGAAAACAAATGAGTAAAATGAAAAATAAAATGAAATTTAAATGAAAAGTATGACCATCCAAAGGCTGAGATTCAAAGTTGGGTGGAGGGAGTTGACTGGCGCGTAAAGGAGTGGTCCAGATGCATTCTGACTAATTAATTCAAATTAAGTTAATTAATTAAGGGTTAGGGTTTAATGACTGATCTGGGACGTTCAAACACGCACGGGAGAAGCAATCCAAAGGCCAGAATTCAAAGTTGGGTAATTAATGAAATTAGGGCTTAATGACCCTCAGGCGACCGGAACAGTGTTCCGGTCATCTTCTCCGACGACTCAAAAACCTAGCTTCTTCTACAGTTCACCATTCTTCAAATTTCTTTCACCAAAATGATCCCCTAATCATTCTAAACCTAAACCCCCACTTAAAATCCATTTATTTTACTTCATAAGCATGAATCGAAGAAAAATATAAAACACGGGCAAACTTTCAGAACAACATGAAATGGCCATTTCTTGCTCATTTTCAATTCTAAGCACATCTAGATGATCAGTGCAACATGTAGATTCATTTTGTAACAAGAAAATGAAGTTCTGAGAAAAAAGTTCTTAGGTTATACCTGAGCTGGAGACCTTCGAAAGTGAGCTTTCAGAGCCTCCCTCTTGTGCAAATGGCCTCCTTTGAACCTCCTGAGGCTAATGGAATGCTTGAATGGGGTTGAAAGTGGCTAGTTTGAGAGGTTCAGTTCTGATATGGCAGAAAATGAGGTTCTTGTGTGTTGTGTTTTAGACCATTGTGAGGGGTGGGATTTGTTCTATGGGTGATGTGTGGTTGATTGGTGAAGGAATTATTGAAGTTTGATGGCTGTGTTGAGTGATTCGAAGAGGGAAAGGTTTTGACAGATTTTTGTGTGTGCTGCAATGTGGGAGGATTCAGCTTGTGTATAGTGTCTTTTTGGGTTGCTTGATGTCCACATATCATACTCTGGTTGGGCAGAGAGTTGGTGGTGGCATTGTGGGATTGGTATGGGCAAAATGCAAGAAAGTCAAGATTTGTGTACTCTAAGCATGGCTCGGGTCAGAGGCAATCTTAGGGCTTGTCCTGCCTCAGCTTGAGTCAAGGAAGGCCCTAGGATCTGATTTTGTGAGCTGGCTAGCCTTGATCAAAGGTTCCCAAGGTTCTTGCACATTTCCCTCTTTGAATTTTCTCATGAATCAAGGCAAAGAAACTTGTGGTTTTGTGGGCAAAAATGTGACAAAATGAGTTATGTAACATTGTTATGATGCTTTTATACCAATTGGAGTTCAATTCAAACATGAAATGTCTCTTTTGCAAAGTTTCAAATTTGTATCCTTTATGGAAAATGCCTTATGCAACTTGTGATTCAAGGCATGGAAATGAAGAATCTTGGCACAAACTTGACTTTTCTAAGTTGTAACATGTTATAATGATGCAAAGAAATCAATTAGAGGTCTTGAAAATGCTTGGAATTGGAATTTGCAAAAATCCCTCTTTGGTGCCAAAAATGGAAATTTCATGATTTTTCCCAACTTTGCAAAGCCATAACTTTTGATCCATGATGAATTAGAATGAGTTCTTGTACTTTTTGAAAAGGGAATGATCCATTCTACAACTTTCATGACCAAAGTTTTCTCATTTGAATCATTTTTGAATCAATTTGAGGAGGTTGAAAAACTTTCCCAAAATGGCAAGTTTATATTACAAATCACTTTCCCAAAAAGGCAATTTTGCAAATGGCTTGAAATTCTTCAACTTTGTGAACTTATTACACCTTCTATGATCAAATAAAGATCATACACATTCAAAATGATGAAGAACACCCATTGGTTGGATCATTGGGGGCCTCAGATGCCCTGATTTTGCACTGACTTGCTCAAGAAGTCAACTCTTGATTAGATGCCTTCCCCATGGAATTTCTTCATGAAAATTGATATGCATGATCCTCATAACTTATTGAGATCAATAGAAACAAGAATGACCAAAAAATTGGAGTTATGGCCTCTGAAACCAAAACCCTAATTCTAGGTCATATGTGCAGTCAAGCCTGGCTCTGCTTCCATGCCTTCCTCAGTCCTTGTGATTCTTTGACTTTCTTGACTTTGTGGGGATATAATGTGATGCTTGGACATTCATGGACACCTTTGAAATGATTTATCCCCTTTGGAGTGGCTCAAATGGCTCAGGGATAGCTCAGATCACAAACCCTAGATGCAGATGACTTTGAATCAATGCAGTGAAACAAAAATGTGGTATGAGATGCTATGATTGAACTTTATGCATATGAAAAGATCACAAGCCATGGTGTGGATGGGTGAGGGAAAATTTGGGGTGTTTACAGCTGCCCCTATTCAAACATGAGTTAGCTATGCAGGATGTAAGCGACGGCTTAACAGGCAAACAAGATAACTTGTGGTTGAATACCAAAGACAGTCCAACATTTGCACTCACAGAATGAAGAAGAAAATGGATATAGATTGTAAAAGAAAATGAAGTATATTTGTAAAGTGCGGGCGACGGAGGACGACCGTCGAGCAGAGGACGACTGTTGGGGATAAAGCAATGACGGGGACGGCCGACATGCTGGGGAAAATGCGGGAAATGAAGCAGTGACGGGGACGGCCGACAAGTTGGGGATATAAGAGATTATGATGGGGACGGCCATCAAATAAAGATATAAGACTCTCTGGGGATTTAAAGGTGAATGATGGGGACGACCATCGGGCTGAAGAGGTAAATGATGAGGTACGGTCATCAAAGGTGAAGGACGATCACCTGGCAGGGTACGGCTGTTTTGTTGGGGATATGATAAGGGACGGTCATCTAACGGTGAAGGACGATCACCGGGCAGGGTACGGCTGCTGAAAGTATCACGACATAGGACAAATGCCGGATAGGAAGAGTCGACGATGGGGACTGCCATCGGATAAGCATGATGAAGGACGATCATCAAGAGGTGAAGGACGATCACCTAGCAGGGTACGGCTGCTCTGAGGGTATCATGACATAGGACGAATGTCAGATAACAAAATCAACGATGGGGACGACCATCGGATAAAATGATGAAGGACGATCATCAAGAGGTGAAGGACGATCACCTAGCAGGGGACGGCTGCTGAAAATATCACGACATAGGACGAATGCCGGATGGAAAAGGGGTTCTAATGAATGGAGACTCCACTGGGAATGATGAAGGAAAATCAACAAAAAAAGGGTGAAGGACGATCACCTGGCAGGGTACGGCTGCCGAAAGGTATCATGACATAGGACGAATGTCAGATAGAAAGAAGAATAAGTCACCAAGATCGGCTGGGACTCTTCTGGGGAATAGTATACACAGACGAGTGTCTAAACTCAAGAAGACATAAGTGTTTGACACGGTGTATAGATTAAAGATGCGGACGAGCACCCTTAAGACTATGATACAGACGAGTATCGGTAGAAACAAACGCTTGACGCATGTTCAGAGATAATGATATGGACGAGTACCAACTGGTTAAAAAGGAACACAGACGAGTGTCGAATCTGAGGGGATTTAAGTGGTATATACAAGATACGGATGAGTATCTGTATGAGTAAAAAGGTATGAATGAGACACAAACGAGTATTCAAACTGCTGGGGAAAGCATGACACGGACGGGTGCCAAAAAAAGTGTTTTACAGACAAGTATTTGATTTCCAGAGTGTTTGGATAACTATGCTGGGGGAGGTGACACGGACGGGCGTCATAGATGTGTATGTGTTAACATGTGTTGTGAGTGCAAAGGGGACGCTTTGGCTTTCTTCTGGGAATATGACACGAACGAGTGTCGAGAAGTAATTGTAATACATGAGTCGTCCGTTTGTAAAGAATGCTTGGGCGGCTTTACTGGGGAATGTTGACACGGACGAGTGCCAAAGGGAGTGTGTATCTGTAAGTGAAATGTTTTGGCCCTCTGGTGAGGAATTGTGGAAATATTCTGTATACTGTATTCACAAGTGTTCAGTTTGACACATGGCTTATGATTTATGCAACATGTTTGATTTTTGCCGTAATGCTTCGTATTAGACGGAATGCTACGCTCTGTGGGGGAAATATGATGCGAATGCTATGATTATGCAAGAGATACCGATCCGGAATTCGGATCCCGTTGCTGTGAAGATCTCTGGCTGATCTGCTTGAAGTAGACATCCCAGCTGGGGATGGGGATCATTGGTAAGTCTGATATGACTTTGCCTGGGGAAGTAGATCACTGATAGATCTATCTCGGTAATGAGGGACCCAACTGGGGTTTGTAGAGGCTTTCGTCGCTCTGTTGTGAGACCTTCAGACGTTGCTCTTCTGGATAGAGGCTGAAACTCTGCGGGGAGATAGTTCCCTGTCTAGCACTTGGCTGGGGAAGAAGAAAGATCACTGAAAGACTTTCCTAGAGATTTCTGCGGGGGGTCTTGCTGAGGACGATACTTGGCAACTCAGCTGGGGATATGAACACCTTCTGGTGCTGCCCTCTGAAGGAAATGTTGGAGAAGTGATGCCTGGCAACTCTGATGGGGAGAAGGCATCTCTGGTGCTGTTTGGAAGGTGTGCTAAGGACGATACTTTGGCAGCTTACTGGGGAGAAGCTTTCATGCCCCGTATTGTGCTTTGAATTACTTGCAATCCTGTGAAGACAAAGAAACGCGCAAGTACCCCGAGGTATCCCTTACTGGATTCTGTCATAGGAGTTTAGACGCCCCCGGGAGTAAGTATATTTCCTGCAAGCACGTAGTTTTAGGAAAAACGCATCTGTATTTATGCAATCAAATATCTTAAAGACATCGGACATTTTTGCAAATAAAAGAGTACAAGACAGTGTGTGACTGAAAATCTGATTTTATTAATTTGTGTGCCCTG
This sequence comes from Lathyrus aphaca, assembly GCA_963966055.1. NCBI lineage: Eukaryota > Viridiplantae > Streptophyta > Magnoliopsida > Fabales > Fabaceae > Lathyrus > Lathyrus aphaca. The sequence continues at coordinate 165,033,983 of OZ014519.1, forward strand.
AATTGGCAAGTACAGTCAAGGAAACAGATCCCCTAAAATGAGGAGATTGTTACAAATTGAGAAATCAAAAGATTGTTGGCAACATTGATGACGCTTCAAGGAGCTTCCCCTTGTGTTATGACCCGTATGACTTTTGACATTCTTCTCGTCTTGCTCTCTGAAGAGAGCTGATTCTGACTGATGCTCGAACCTTTCAGAGCTTGCCATGTTGTGGGTGATACAGATGAATTCAGAATGTAGTTGTTCGCTTATTCCCTTATTTTGCGTGGATCGCCCTTTCGGGTTTTCAATCCACCGGGATACCCATTTTTGCCTGAGTTGTCCAATGCGGCTTTTCAACTCAGCGGGTGTACATTTTTTTATTTATTTTCCCTTATTTTTGCCCGAGTCTTTTATTCTGTTTTTGACTCGCCGGGATGCCCTATTTTTGCCTGGACTTACATTCTGTTTTTATGTCCAGCGGGTCATTTTCATGTGAAGTATTTTTTAACTGCATCTGAATTCACAGGGGACAGGAAGTCTTCACCATCCATAGTACTGAGCATCAGTGCTCCACCGGAGAAAACTTTCTTTACTACGAATGGCCCTTCATAGTTCGGAGTTCACTTGACCCTGTGGTCTATATGAGGAGGGAGGAGTCTTTTCAGCACAAGATCTCCTACTTGGTACTCTCGGAGCCTGACTTTCTGATCGAAGGCTTTCTTCATTATCTTCTGATATAACTGCCCATGACAGATTGCAGCTAATCTCTTTTCTTCAATCAGATTCAGTTGCTCGTATCGGGATCGGACCCATTCTGCCTCATTCAACTTGACATCCATCAATACCCGTAAAGATGGTAACTCAACTTCGACCGGTAGGACTGCTTCCATACCATACACCAGCTAATACGGTGTTGCCCCAGTGGATGTTCTGATTGACGTTCGGTACCCATGCAAGGCAAATGGTAGCATTTCATGCCAGTCTTTGTATGTAACCACCATTTTCTGCACAATCTTCTTGATATTCTTGTTAGCTGCCTCTACAGCACCATTCATCTTTGGCCTGTAAGGAGAAGAATTGTGGTGTTGGATCTTGAAGTCCCGGCACAGTTCTGCCATCATTTTGTTGTTTAAGTTGGAACCATTATCAGTAATGATCTGCTCGGGCACTCCATACCGACAGATGATATCTCTCTTCAGAAATCGGGCTACCACTTGCCGGGTAACATTTGCATAGGGAACCGTCAGTATTCAAGAAGAAAATACCAGCTAGCCTTCTTAGTGTCTTCTTGTCATTGGAAGATGCCCCAGGTGGGTATGTTTGATCCTACAAGAAGCATTTGATGTCATAGAACCAAGGCTTATCATCTTTAGCAAGGTCTGCTGAGAATACATACGCTGGTCTGTCAAGTCTAGATACTGAAATCCGAGGCACAAAATTGGCAGCTTGAACTTTGATTATGGATGAAATGGTAGCCAGAGCATCCGCAAACTGATTTTCATCTCGAGAGATATACTCAAGCTTGACTGTTATGAAGAAAGTCAATAACCTTCTTGTATAATCCCTGTAAGGTATCAGATGATCCTGGTGGGTGTACCATTTTCTGTTGGTTTGATTGATTACCAGAGCTGAATCTCCAAACACAGTCAAAGTCTTGATCCTGAGGTCAATGGCTTCCTCAAGACCCATGATACAAGCTTCGTATTCAGCTTCGTTGTTAGTGCAGTTGAAGGTGAGCTTTGCCGAGAAATGCATGTGAACTCCCTTAGGTGTAATGAGTACTGCACCAACACCACGACCATTCATATTAACAGCCCCGTCAAACATCATAGTCCATTCTTCTTCCGGGTCAGGCCCTTCAGTGTGAACAGGCTCTTCATGATCTTTTGCTTTTATGAACATAATGTCTTCATCAGGGAAGTCAAATCTCATAGGCTGGTAATCATCAATGGGTTGCTCAGCAAGATAGTCAGACAAAACACTGCCCTTGATGGCTTTCTGAGATGTGTACTGAATGTCGTACTCTGTGAGGATCATTTTCCATCTTGCAACCCGTCCGGTAAGTGCTGGCTTCCCAAAAATGTACTTAACTGGATCCATCTTTGAAATCAACAAGGTAGTGTGGGTCAACATATACTGCCTTAGTCGGCGAGCAGCCCACGCTAAAGCACAACAAGTTTTCTCGAGCAGTGAATAATGTTGTTCACAGTCGGTAAACTTTTTGCTCAGGTAGTATATTGCATACTCTTTTCGACCAGACTCGTCATGCTGGCCCAGCACACACCCCATTGACTCTTCTAATACTGTCAAGTACATGATTAGATGTCTTCCCTCAACTGGAGGCATAAGGATTGGAGGCTCTTGTAAGTATTCCTTGATTTTGTCAAAAGCCCTCTGGCAGTCTTCGTTCCACCTGACCGTTTGTTCTTTTCTTAACAACTTGAACAAAGGCTCGCAGGTTGCTGTAAGGTGAGATATGAACCGTGAGATGTAGTTCAATCTACCTAGAAACCCCCGAACCTCTTTTTCAGACTTTGGTGCAGGCATTTCTTGAATGGCTTTAACTTTATCAGGGTCAACTTCAATCCCTTTCTCACTTACAATAAATCCCAACAGCTTACCAGATCGCACCCCGAATGTGCATTTGTTGGAGTTTAACTTTAGTTGGTACTTCCTCAGACGCTTGAATAGCTTCAACAAATTTACCAGGTGTTCTTCTTCTGTGAGGGACTTGGCAATCATGTCATCCACATAACATTCAATTTCTTTGTGGATCATGTCATGGAATAATGTTACCATAGCCCGTTGATAAGTGGCACCCGCATTCTTCAGTCCGAATGGCATCACCTTATAACAGAATGTGCCCCAGGGTGTGATGAAAGTTGTTTTCTCCATGTCTTCAGGTGACATCTTGATCTGATTGTATCCTGAAAATCCATCCATGAAGGAGAACACCGAGAACTGAGCCGTATTATCAACCAATACATCAATGTGAGGTAAAGGGAAATCATCTTTCGGGCTGGCTCTGTTCAGATCCCAGTAATCCACACACATTCTCACCTTGCCATCTTTCTTAGGCACAAGTACAATATTAGCAACCCATGGTGGATAGCAAGTTACAGCAAGGAAACCGGCGTCCCACTGCTTTTGTACCTCCTCTTTGATCTTCATTGCCATATCCGGGCGAGTACGGCGCAGCTTCTGTTTTACCGGTGGGCAGTCTTCTTTCAGTGGCAGCTTGTGCGTGACAATGTCGGTGTCCAACCCTGGCATATCCTGATAAGACCAAGCAAAGACATCCACATACTCCCGAAGCATATCAATCAACTGTTCCTTTACTGAATCTTGCAGGCAGGCCCCGATCTTAACCTCTTTCACGTCTTCTTCCGTACCAAGATTAACCGTTTCGACCTCCTCTTGATGAGGAGTGATAACCTTTTCCTCTTGCCTTAACAACCTGGCTAGCTCTTCAGGTAGCTCATAATCTTCTTCAACCCCTTCATCAGCTTGATTGATTGGATTGTCAAAGTCATACGAAGCCATAGCTGTGTTGTTGTCGGTGCAGTTTGAAAGGCACTCTCTGCAAGGGTTTAGATTGTTCATTTTAGTGATCAATTTTAATCTTGTTTAGAAAAAGTGAAAAGAAATTATCATTTTGGAAAACATTGCCATTTTATTTTTGTACAAAAAGAAAAATGGAAAATAGTGAGCGGAAAAGGAAAAGACTCATTTGCAAAAGATGTCCGATATTCATTGATTGATCTGTTTGCACAAAATTACAAGATGGCCCGATTACAAAATGAGTCTTGTCATTTTGGGCAAGATGCAAGACTTGATGCATGCTTAAAAATACAGGAAATAATAATTACTCTGCAGGAGTAACCCTTATAATTTCCTGGGAAGACCAGTTAAGGACTTGGCTCCCCGGGGTCCTTGGACGTATCCAGCTCTCCAGGTTGCGGTCGCTTTCTTCCTCGTCTTCCAAGTTGTTCACTGCATCCGGGGTGAGCATTCCCCCGCTGACAAAATTGGGCTTCTTGGCAGCCTCTGATTGATCTTGTTGAGTTGGTTTGTAACCCAACCCAAATCTGTCTTCCTTCTTTTCCATGGGCAACAGCTTGCCCCAGCCTTGGGCAGTACCCTCTTCAACAACCTTCCTGGCTTGCTGATAAGACGTCATGGAGGTTCCCAGTACAGCAGATGCTTCATTAATGTTCAGGGCCTCAAACCCCTGGCTCATGGTTTCATGGATTTCTCCATCCATTTCAATGTACTTGTACGTAGCCAGATGGCTAACAAAGATGTCTTCTTCCCCACAGATGGTGATGATCTGGCCTTCCCACTCGAATTTCAGCTTCTGGTGAAGGGTAGACGTAACAGCGCCAGCGGCGTGAATCCAGGGTCTACCCAACAAACAGCTGTAGGCCGGCTGAATGTCCATCACATAGAAGGTAATTTTAAAAGTCTGCGGGCCAATCATCACAGGCAGATCAATCTCCCCAAGCACTGATCTCTTAGAGCCATCGAATGCTCTCACCACCAAATTACTCAGACGCAATGCCAAGCCATCATACTCCAGCTTCACTAAGTCTTTCTTTGGTAGAACATTGAGTGATGACCCAGTGTCCACCAGCACATGAGATAGAACAGCACCCTTGCATTCTAGAGTGATGTGTAAAGCCTTGTTGTGGTTACGTCCCTCAGTTGTTAAGTCAGCATTGGTAAAGCCCAGTCCATGACTGGTATTGACATTTGCTACCACAGTTTCTAGCTGATTAACGGTAATCTCCTCTGGCACATATGGTGCATGCAGGACTTTCAATAATGCATTCCTGTGAGCTTCAGAACACATTAACAGTGATAATATGGAGATCTTCGAAGGAGTTTGGTGAAGCTGGTCCACTACCTTGTAATCACTTCTCTTTATGATTCTCATAAACTCGTCTACATCTTGTTCAAAAGATGTCTTCTGAGTTTCCTCGATAGCTGGCTCTTCAAGCACCACACTCTTTCCTTTTGCTTTGGCAGCGGCTTCTGCTTCGGCATTAGGTCTTTGTACTTGTGAGGCAAAAAGGCGTCCGCTTCTGGTGAAGCCTCCGCCTCCCCCAACATTATCAATTTGTGGAGAAGAGGTTGAAGAATCCAAAGTGATTTTCTCCCCGTTGCAGTAAAGATCAGAGCCATAATGCCAAGGTATGGCATTACTGCTTTCATATGGAACTGGTCCAGGTACCATAATAGTAACTGGACTGACTGCGGCAGAGGAGGGTACTGAAATGGTGTGCGGATTGTAGTAAATGGTGACCGGTGACCTGGCAGGAGGCGTCACTGTTTGTTGTTGAAAGTTGTTGTCTGGAGGAACATTTGATGGATCATAGTAGATGGTGACTGCTGAGATATCTTCGTTAATTTCTGGTGGTGTTGTAGAAGGTTTTGCTGACATAATGGATGCTGATGTTGTAGAAGGAATGGTTGATGACATTTGATTTGTTGAAGTGATGGACGGAGCCATTGTTGATGATATTGATGAATCGGTCGGAATGATTGTTGCTGCAGTTGTAGGAGAATCAGGAATTGTTGTCAAAGGAATTGCTGGATTTGTAGGCGCCGTTGTTGAGATCTGAAGGATACCATCTTTGATAAGACCATCTATGCCGCTTCTCAAGTTATCACACCCGTTGACGACAATGTTGCAATACCCACAACCGAGCTCACATCCGGTTACATCTGGCACTCTAGAAGCTGAGCTTTAATTTCCACCAGAGGTGTTCGAATCTGTGTAACACTGGTGATCAAAGTAAAGTGCTTGCCCTCCTCAATGGCATTAATCCTTGGCCCACCATGGTTAGGCATAGGATTCTTGTTGACATTTGGAGGGGGTGCGAAGTTGAGGGCTTTAGAATCCACCAGATCCTGTACTTTCATTTGTAAAGCCCTGCATTTCTCAGTATTGTGGCCAGGTGCATTGGAGTGGAAAGCACATCTGGCGTTGGCATCATAATTCCTTTGAAGATTGGAGGGATCTGGTGGTGCCAATGTCCTTAACTCAACCAAGTTGAGCTTCAGGAGTTGTGGCAATAAGGCAGCATAGGGCATAGGGATAGGATCAATCACCCTATTTGCCTGTGATGGTCTTTGTTGAAAAGGTCTTTGTTGTTGATTGTTGTTGTTGTTGTTGTAGGTTCTCTGTGGCGGATACTGAACTTGCTGTTGATAATATGGTTGTTGTTGTGGTTGATATGCGGGTTGTTGAGGAATCGGAGCTGGAATAGTGACAACTGCCACTGATCTATGAACATACTGAGGTCTGCCCCTGTTGGCATGAATGGCATTTGTCTCACCGGTTCTTCTAGGTCCCACAAAAGGCTTCCTGGGATTACTGGATGAACTTGCACCATTATCAGAAATCTTGCCCATTTTCAGAAGGCTCTCAATTCTTTCACCGGCTATAACTACATCAGCGAAACTGGTGGAAGAAAAGGCAGCTAGCCTATCAATATATGTTCCTTGCAGAGTATTCATGAACATGTCGGCCATTTCTCTTTCCGACATGGGTGGTTGGGCAGCAGCAGCAAGCTGTCTCCACCTTTGGGCATATTCCCTGAAGCTTTCTCTGGAGGATTGAGACATTCCCATCAGAAGGGTCCTGTTAGGAGCCATGTCCAGATTGTATTGGTACTGCCTGATGAAAGCTTCCGCTAAGTCCTTCCAGCATCTGATAGTAGCTATGGTCAAGTGTGAATACCACTCTCTTGAAGCCCCAGTCAAACTGTCTTCAAAATAGAACATCCACAGTTTCTCATCCATGGTATATGCTTTAAGTCTCCCCAGGAAGGACTGTAAGTGAGTTCGTGGACAGGAAGTTCCATTGTACTTCTCGAAGCACGGGGGTTTAAACTTGTGGGGAATCCTTACCCCATCCACTAACCCCATATCCATTACATCGAAGCCTAAGGAATTTTGAGACTCCAGAGATCTCAACTTCTCAGCAATTTCATCAAACCTCCTATCATAGACCTCATCCCCAGCTCCCATTACAGTAAACTGCTCCTCTTGAGGGTCTTCTTGCAAGATCCTACCTGCAGCAGTATTGCCTGGTACATTCCTCGGGATATTGACTTCCGGATCCAGATGAGGTCCAAATACTGGTGGGTTAACATGAGGCTGACCTCCCTCATTGTTACTAGTCCCTCCAGTCCCAGGATGAGGTTCCTCGGGGTTTTGTCTTTCTACCAATGCCCTCAACCTCTCTTGACTTTGGGCCAAGTTAGTCATTACTGTCATGAATTGGGCCATTTGGTTTCTCATCTCCACTCTTTCGTTAGCCATCTGAGTTCTGACCTCTGTCAGGTCCTGCTGTACTTGATCCATTTGGATACCAGGAAGGTTGTTGCGAGTAGGATACCGGTGCGGACGGTTGAGAGGGAACACCCGGCGGCGAGCAATAATTCCTGAACCACAACAGAGTTAGAAACAAACATAATGATAACAAAACCTACAAAACAAAACAAAAGTTAGTATGCAATGCAGTATGCTTATTTGTTTTCCGAGGTATCCGGCTTGGTTCTTGGTTTTGACCTTTCCAGACCCTGAGGAAGATGCTCTGATGTTGTTGAGGAAAAGAAAATCATTGAAACAAACTAACAAATACATTACAAATGGTGGATCATACATAGTTTGTTTTTACAACATATGCCCCTGAAGGGTCAAAATACAACATAAAAATAAAAGTACATCAAATGGAAATAACAACAAGCAAAGAAGTCAAACATCTAATCCAAACTCATCCTCCTTAACCTCCTTCAAAAGTGCTTCAGTCACCGGACCAGCTGGATGCTCTGTAATAGTCCTGATAAGAAGGTTTCTAGTAGCAATGGCCGTGGTCAGCTTTTTGTGTCTGTCCTGGTCCTTTGACCTCTTCAAACCAACCCTGAGCTTTAACTCTGAAATCTCTTTCTGGGCTGCCAGCAAAGCTTCCTGTTGCTTCTTTTCATTAGCCTCTAACTGCTCAATCCTGGCTTGAGTTTTCTGATCTTCTTGTGTCCGGGCTTCAGTAATCCTGACCCACCTAGCCTGACTTTCTTGTAGATAGAGATCATTCCTAGCCTTCTGAAACTGGGCCTCTTTGCAGGCATTCTTCAATATTTTCTCCCCAGCTCTTGCTTTCTTGATATAGTCCTCTGTTTTCTCAATCTTGGCCAGATGTTCCACCTTAAGCTTCTCCAACCTCTCAATGTCTAGACGACCATCACTCCTCTCCCAGAGGGTCTTCTTCAGAGCTTGAGACAGATTCTCATTCCTTTCCTTCAACTTCTCAAATTCTTCCAGGCTAACAGTGGCTGGTGGCTGTACTGTGGATGGTCTAGGTATATCTTCAATGGTGAAGGGCATCCCAGAAATCTGAGCTCTAGCATGAGACCATTCATAGTACTGAGCTGAAGCAACATTATTACACCTCCCAAGAATAGCCATCCCTTTAGTCTGGATGTTGTCCCAAGCCCAGGATGCTTGTCTGACAGCAGCTAGATTAGGTTTTATCTCACAATACAGGGTCTCAGCTAAATCTTGTACTCTAGGAGGGTGAACCAAAGCATAGCCCAATTGTCTCTTAAACGGCAAAGGATTGTAGTTGATGCAACCCTTCACTCCTACTAGAGGTACATTGGGGTACTGCCCACAGCTAGTGATTATGTCTTTGCCCTTGGTGCTCTGGGTGCACCATATGATGTCATCTGAAGTCAAAGCAATAAGTCTCTTAGCCCAATTCTTCTGTTGGTGAGGATTCAGGAAGGCATCAGTCCTAGGCAAGTGTTTGAGCAGCCAGGTGTGAAATAGAGGAGCACAACATCTCACCAACTTTCCTGTTTGCTTCTCATTCCTCTGATGAATGGAATAATAGAAATCTCCCAGCAGGGTGGGTACTGGGTTCCACAGAAGGAAAAGATGAATGGCATTCTTGCTGATAAACTTGGGCTCATCTTCAAATAGTATAACCCCATATATACTGAGGGCTAACAATGCACAAACTGCCCTTCATTCTCCCAAGGAGGCCTTCAGGATGGCCTGAGAAGTCAGAAAGTCTAAGTGCAAACCAGGGATCCCAGCCTTTGTTGTCATGTTCTGCTCAATCAATATAGGCTCTAGGTACAGTGCCTTTGCTACTTCTCCATTGCTAGGAGAAGTCATTTCTGGGTTGAAGGGGACACCACCCCTGACAGGTACTCCAATCAATGATGAGAATTCCTCCAGCAGAGGTCCTAACTGAAAGTTCTGGAAAGTGAAGCACCTCAAAGGAGAGTCATAAAACTGTAGGCAGGTGTGGATCATACTCCTCTGAAAAGGGTCCAGGTCCATAACCATATCAAGGATGCCTCCATAATGCTCTCTGAATAATGGGATGTGGTCTGGAGTGATAAGTGCCTGGACCTGCCTGATACCAGTCAACACATGCTCAAAGAAATGGTATGAAATGTTGCTTTTCCTGGGAGGAGCCATGACTGCTGATGAAGAGCTGTAGACAAGTGTTGATGAAAATCAAGATTGGTACTGGAGATGAGTCACTGATAAGCTGATGCTGGGGATGAAGGCAACTGAAGCAGGCAGCTGATGAAGATAGCTGAAGCAGATAGCTGATGAAACAGGGGTCTAAGCAGATGAAGGGGTCAAAACCAGGCCCAAATATAATGTGGATACCCTGAAAAACAAATAAACAAATGTTAAATGATGCAATGATGATGTATGCAAATGATATGCAAGGGTTTGTGATCAAGCTGGATCTGATTATCTGTCTTGATATAGGCCCATGTATGTTTAAGAAGTCCAGATGGAGTTTCAGAAATCCAGTAACCAAGGTGGGGGGAATCAAATAAAGAGTCACATGTCCATGGTTTAAATCACAAGAACTGTCCAAAGTGAGGTACTCTTAAACCAAATAGTAACAGGGTATGATGTGGCCAATGGTACCTGCAAACCTGTAAACAGCCCAACCCCCTCACAGGTGGTGCTCTAAAACAAGGATCCTCATACTTGGATCAGTTATGAGAAGTGTAAACACTTCTAACCCGGAGGTACAGTGTTTACAATAACCATAAAAGATCCTCCTCTAATTCACCTCAGTTTCTGAAGGTCATAATAAAGGTCATCCAGACTTAGCAGGCTTCCCAGATAGCCCTGGCACTACAGGAAATCTGTAGCACAGAGTTCTCAAGAAGAAACCCATATCTGAACCGTGTTTCATATTCCCGCACCAGATCGAAATGGAATGGGAAAGAACATGAACCACTCTAGCCTAGGTGTCACTCAGGTCCCAGGTATAGGACCTTAAACTCTCAGTAGAACCCCACCCACCAAAGAAAACCAGATCCGGCAAGATGGCAGTATGACAGTATGATACATAAAACTGTAAAGAAAGCAATAAATAACTGTACATAAAGCAGTAAATAAAGCAACTATATAAACACAATTAGCACATAACACCCCAGTAAACACAAATCAAACAAGCGCTAGGAGGAACCCACAAAAAGAACCAGAAGCCCTGGTTACAATATAAGGGTCCCCAGCAGAGTCGCCAGGCTGTCGCTCCCACCAAATGACACCTGGGTCAGAAGGGGTACAGACGCGAACGGTCGGCGAAAGAGAAGGAATGAATAGAGTCGCCAGCTAGGCATTTTTATCCCGAAGGAAAGGTAATGCTGCATAGACCTAGAAAGATATGGATAAGACGATTGCGAACCAGCGAAACTGAGAAAGGGGGTTGGTTACAACCTGGGAAGGTATTAGCACCCAGATTGTCCTCCGTACTCGACGGGATCCACGCTTGAAAGATTTGTGCTTTAAAGGGGTAGTGTTAGTGCTATTTTGTGTGTCAAAAGATGGAAAAGAATGTAAATGTCAGTGCAAAAGAAATGTGAAGTGAATGGAAGGAGTGTCAATGTAAGAAAAGAATATGAAGCTCAAGATCATGAGGCTAAGAGAATAAAGCTGGAGGAGGGGGAATATACAGAGACTTTTGTTCGATAACTGTAATGTTATGCTTACGTATCCTCTCATGCAATGAGGAAGTCAGAACACCGTAGTTCGACCCAAAGAGACTGAAAGATAAATTGACTTGTGAACTGCTTGCTTGTCTATGCTCAAGTGTATGACCTGTCTGACTCAGGTGCAAACTGTCTTGCATTAGACGGAAGAAGCGAGTTCTCGTTTATGAGTGAATGAGATGAGAAAAGAATCCCGGAGGAGACGATTATTGTTTGTTTTTGTGTTTTTAGTCTTTTATTGCTTTTTGAGTTTGTCATAAGAAAATGAGCTTAAGCCTAAACCAATGGGTTATTAGACTCATCACATCCTCCCTCTGATTAGGGGTAATGAGAATACCTTAAGTATGAAGTAAGCACCTCACACTTAATCACCATGATGTAGGATTAAGATCATTTACCTACTTATGATTATTTAGATGTTTTTGTTGTTTTTGTTTAGTGTTAAGTAATGAGTTTAAGCCATAATCAAGGATTTAATGGACTCATTACACCATCCTAATAGAAGGATAATAGATGAGAACATTTAAGCTGAGAAAGACTCCTCAACTTAATCCATGATTAGGGATTAACCTCATGACAAAACAAAACCTTTATTAAATGGATTTTAGTTAATGATATGGTTAAGAAATGGATTTTATGGTTTGTAAGACAAACTTGAGGGGGACTTGTCCATTAACACTAGGGTTAGTCCTTCTTAACAAGTTAAGGAAGAATTAGAACCCTGATGCAAAGCCCAAGTTACAAGCTTGATGTCTTGATGATTATTAAGTGGATTGATTAAAGGATATAAACACATTAAGGGTTTAACACTTAGGATTAAAGTTATACACTCCATCCTAATAGAAGGATGCAGGCATAACCCTAATCACAAAGCCTTAAAGCCTTAAGGGTTTGGTCCTTGATTATGAGATGAGAGGAGAAGACTCAAAAGATGACACAAAGGTAAAAGATAAATTGGGGAATAATCAAACCCTAATTATTATCATGCTTGGTCATTCCTAGGGTTAGTGAGGCTTAAGAGAGAAAGATCTTCAGAGAAACCACCAGGAAGGAAGCAAATGAAAGGAGCAAGAAGCAAAGAGAAGCAAAACAACTTGCTTCACTTAAGAAGACAAGTTGCTTGAAGTAAGAAAGTAAGAGAGAGCATGAATGAGCAAGCTCACTCTAAGACAAATACAAAATGCAGAAATGATGCAAGAGAGATGAGAAGAGATTGTGAGAAGTGAAGGCAAATTCACTTCTCAAAACAACTTACCACCTGAAAGGTTAGCAAAAGAAATGAGATGCAATGCAAATGAGATGAAATGTCATGATGCAAACCAAATTCAGAAGCATTTACATGATGTTAATGATGCTAAGAGATGATACAAACATGAGGCAAGACATGAGAATGATCATACAAGGACAATGGATGCAGATGAAGCATGCTTTGAACCACGAATGTACATGAAAAGTTATGAAATGCAATGGACATATAACATGGAAAATGAAAGATGAAATGATCAAACATGGTTCTAATATGTCCTAAGATGTATTATGAATCATGTGGATGCACAAAATGTCATGGAAAGTCATTGGATGCAAGCAAATGAGAAATGGATGCAAAGGAAGGCACAAATTAGGGTTACATGCATCATGCAAAGCAAAAACTCAAAACCAGAAGCAAATGACATGATAAAAAAATTGAAAATGCAAACAAAGATACCCTAAACCTATACAAGCTCACTGCCCAAAGGAGGGGGTCCAACTCTTAACCTAGTGAAAGTTATGAATTTCCTAAGGTTGCTAGGGTTTTGAGGTACCTCATCAAGAAAAATGCAAAACAAATTGAAAATGCAAGATCAATTCGAACCAATTTTATCCTATAAACTACATGCTATGGAGGATGCAATGCAAGAAGAATCATCATCCAACTCTCAATGGTTAGGCAGAATGAAATTTTCAAAGGTTGGACCAAAATATTGCCTTAAAATGAAATTAATTCCAATGAAAATGATCAAAAGACATCAAGAACAAAAAAGAAATTTGGTTTGAGGGTTTGATAATGTTTCTAAATGTTTCTAAATGCAATGTGAATTTTTTTGTGATTTTTAAATACCTAAATGTATTTTTAATTAATTAATTTTTATCAATTAATTAAAAATAAACATTTAAATGATTTAAAAATGATTTTTAATGCAAAAAAATAAAAATAAAAATATTTTTGGGTTTTAAAAATTAATGAAATCTTTGACAAAAATTTTCATAATTTTTAAATGATTTTTGCTATTTTAAATAAAATGTAGAAAACAAATGAGTAAAATGAAAAATAAAATGAAATTTAAATGAAAAGTATGACCATCCAAAGGCTGAGATTCAAAGTTGGGTGGAGGGAGTTGACTGGCGCGTAAAGGAGTGGTCCAGATGCATTCTGACTAATTAATTCAAATTAAGTTAATTAATTAAGGGTTAGGGTTTAATGACTGATCTGGGACGTTCAAACACGCACGGGAGAAGCAATCCAAAGGCCAGAATTCAAAGTTGGGTAATTAATGAAATTAGGGCTTAATGACCCTCAGGCGACCGGAACAGTGTTCCGGTTGTCTTCTCCGACGACTCAAAAACCTAGCTTCTTCTACAGTTCACCATTCTTCAAATTTCTTTCACCAAAATGATCCCCTAATCATTCTAAACCTAAACCCCCACTTAAAATCCATTTATTTTACTTCATAAGCATGAATCGAAGAAAAATATAAAACACGGGCAAACTTTCAGAACAACATGAAATGGCCATTTCTTGCTCATTTTCAATTCTAAGCACATCTAGATGATCAGTGCAACATGTAGATTCATTTTGTAACAAGAAAATGAAGTTCTGAGAAAAAAGTTCTTAGGTTATACCTGAGCTGGAGACCTTTGAAAGTGAGCTTTCAGAGCCTCCCTCTTGTGCAAATGGCCTCCTTTGAACCTCCTGAGGCTAATGGAATGCTTGAATGGGGTTGAAAGTGGCTAGTTTGAGAGGTTCAGTTCTGATATGGCAGAAAATGAGGTTCTTGTGTGTTGTGTTTTAGACCATTGTGAGGGGTGGGATTTGTTCTATGGGTGATGTGTGGTTGATTGGTGAAGGAATTATTGAAGTTTGATGGCTGTGTTGAGTGATTCGAAGAGGGAAAGGTTTTGACAGATTTTTGTGTGTGCTGCAATGTGGGAGGATTCAACTTGTGTATGGTGTCTTTTTGGGTTGCTTGATGTCCACATATCATACTCTGGTTGGGCAGAGAGTTGGTGGTGGCACTGTGGGATTGGTATGGGCAAAATGCAAGAAAGTCAAGATTTGTGTACTCTAATCATGGCTCGGGTCAGAGGCAATCTTAGGGCTTGTCCTGCCTCAGCTTGAGTCAAGGAAGGCCCTAGGATCTGATTTTGTGAGCTGGCTAGCCTTGATCAAAGGTTCCCAAGGTTCTTGCACATTTCCCTCTTTGAATTTTCTCATGAATCAAGGCAAAGAAACTTGTGGTTTTGTGGGCAAAAATGTGACAAAATTAGTTATGTAACATTGTTATGATGCTTTTATACCAATTGGAGTTCAATTCAAACATGAAATGTCTCTTTTGCAAAGTTTCAAATTTGTATCCTTTATGGAAAATGCCTTATGCAACTTGTGATTCAAGGCATGGAAATGAAGAATCTTGGCACAAACTTGACTTTTCTAAGTTGTAACATGTTATAATGATGCAAAGAAATCAATTAGAGGTCTTGAAAATGCTTGGAATTGGAATTTGCAAAAATCCCTCTTTGGTGCCAAAAGTGGAAATTTCATTATTTTTCCCAACTTTGCAAAGCCATAACTTTTGATCCATGATGAATTAGAATGAGTTCTTGTACTTTTTGAAAAGGGAATGATCCATTCTACAACTTTCATGACCAAAGTTTTCTCATTTGAAGCATTTTTGAATCAATTTGAGGAGGTTGAAAAACTTTCCCAAAATGGCAAGTTTATATTACAAATCACTTTCCCAAAAAGGCAATTTTGCAAATGGATTGAAATTCTTCAACTTTTTGAACTTCTTACACCTTCTATGATCAAATAAAGATCATACACATTCAAAATGATGAAGAACACCCTTTGGTTGGATCATTGGGGGCCTCAGATGCCCTGATTTTGCACTGACTTGCTCAAGAAGTCAACTCTTGATTAGATGCCTTCCCCATGGAATTTCTTCATGAAATTTGATATGCATGATCCTAATAACTTATAGATATCAATAGAAACAAGAATGACCAAAAAAATTGGAGTTATGGCCTCTGAAACCAAAACCCTAATTCTAGGTCATCTGTGCAGTCAAGCCTGGCTCTGCTTCCATGCCTTCCTCAGTCCTTGTGATTCTTTGACTTTATTGACTTTGTGGGGATATAATGTGATGCTTGGACATTCATGGACCCCTTTGAAGTGATTGATCCCCTTTGGAGTGGCTCAAATGGCTCAGGGATAGCTCAGATCACAAACCCCAGATGCAGATGACTTTGAATCAATGCAGTGAAACAAAAATGTGGTATGAGATGCTATGATTGAACTTTATGCATATGAAAAGATCAAGAGCCATGGTGTGGATTGGTGAGGGCAAATTTGGGGTGTTTACAAGTGGGCAAAAGACCACCCACTGTGTGGCAATCAAAACGTCCAGCCACAGAATGGCCAAAGTATATCTTCGGGTGGCAAATTTCAAAAGTCCCCCACAGTGAGTAAAAGTCCAGCTACAGACTGGCCAAAGTCCATCTTCGGGTGGAAAATTTCTTAAAGTCCCCCGCAGTGGAAAAAATTCTCTTGTAGGGAGCAAAAGTCCAGCCACAGACTGGCCAAAGTCCATCTTCGGGTGGCAAATTTCTAAAGTCTCCCCAGTGGGCAAAAGTCCACTCGCAGTGTGGCAATCAAAAAGTCTAGCCATAGACTGGCCAAAGTCCATCTTCGGGTGGAAAATTTCAAAAGTCCTCCACAGTGTGCAAAAGTCTCCCGCAGTGAGCAAAAGTCCAGCCACGGACTGGCCAAAGTCCATCTTTAGGTGGCAAATTTCTTAAAGTCCCCCGCAGTGGGCAAAGGTCCACCCGCAGTGTGGCAATCAAAAAGTCCAGCCACAGACTGGCCAAAGTCCATCTTCGGGTGGCAAATTTCAAAAGTCCCCCGTAGTGAGCAAAAGTCCAGCCACAGACTGGCCAAAGTCCATCTTCGGGTGGCAAATTTCTAAAGTCCCCCGCAGTGGCAAAAGTCCACCCGCAGTGTGGCAATCAAAAAGTCCAGCCATAGACTAGCAAAAGTCCATCTTCGGGTGGAAAATTTCAAAAGTCCCCCGCAGTGGGCAAAAGTGTCCCGCAGTGAGCAAAAGTCCAGACACAGACTGGCCAAAGTCAATCTTCGGGTTGCAAATTTCAAAAGTCCCCCGCAGTGGGCAAAAGTCTCCCACAATGAGCAAACGTCCAGCCACAGACTGGCCAAAGTCCATCTTCGGGTGGAAAATTTCTTAAAGTCCCCCGCAGTGGAAAAAATTCTCTTGTAGGGAGCAAAAGTCCAGCCACAGACTGGCCAAAGTCCATCTTCGGGTGGCAAATTTCTAAAGTCTCCCCAGTGGGCAAAAGTCCACCCGCAGTGTGGCAATCAAAAAGTCTAGCCATAGACTGGCCAAAGTCCATCTTCGGGTGGCAAATTTCAAAAGTCCTCCATAGTGTGCAAAAGTCTCCCGCAGTGAGCAAAAGTCCAGCCACGGACTGGCCAAAGTCCATCTTCGGGTGGCAAATTTCTTAAAGTCCCCCGCAGTGGGCAAAGGTCCACCCGCAGTGTGGCAATCAAAAAGTCCAGCCACAGACTGGCCAAAGTCCATCTTCGGGTGGCAAATTTCAAAAGTCCCCCGTAGTGAGCAAAAGTCCAGCCACAGACTGGCCAAAGTCCATCTTCGGGTGGCAAATTTCTAAAGTCCCCCGCAGTGGCAAAAGTCCACCCGCAGTGTGGCAATCAAAAAGTCCAGCCATAGACTAGCAAAAGTCCATCTTCGGGTGGAAAATTTCAAAAGTCCCCCGCAGTGGGCAAAAGTGTCCCGCAGTGAGCAAAAGTCCAGACACAGACTGGCCAAAGTCAATCTTCGGGTTGCAAATTTCAAAAGTCCACCGCAGTGGGCAAAAGTCTCCCACAATGAGCAAACGTCCAGCCACAGACTGGCCAAAGTCCATCTTCGGGTGGAAAATTTCTTAAAGTCCCCCGCAGTGGAAAAAATTCTCTTGTAGGGAGCAAAAGTCCAGCCACAGACTGGCCAAAGTCCATCTTCGGGTGGCAAATTTCTAAAGTCTCCCCAGTGGGCAAAAGTCCACCCGCAGTGTGGCAATCAAAAAGTCTAGCCATAGACTGGCCAAAGTCCATCTTCGGGTGGCAAATTTCAAAAGTCCTCCACAGTGTGCAAAAGTCTCCCGCAGTGAGCAAAAGTCCAGCCACGGACTGGCCAAAGTCCATCTTCGGGTGGCAAATTTCTTAAAGTCCCCCGCAGTGGGCAAAGGTCCACCCGCAGTGTGGCAATCAAAAAGTCCAGCCACAGACTGGCCAAAGTCCATCTTCGGGTGGCAAATTTCAAAAGTCCCCCGTAGTGAGCAAAAGTCCAGCCACAGACTGGCCAAAGTCCATCTTCGGGTGGCAAATTTCTAAAGTCCCCCGCAGTGGCAAAAGTCCACCCGCAGTGTGGCAATCAAAAAGTCCAGCCACAGACTAGCAAAAGTCCATCTTCGGGTGGAAAATTTCAAAAGTCCCCCGCAGTGGGCAAAAGTGTCCCGCAGTGAGCAAAAGTCCAGACACAGACTGGCCAAATTCCATCTTCGGGTTGCAAATTTCAAAAGTCCCCCGCAGTGGGCAAAAGTCTCCCACAATGAGCAAACGTCCAGCCACAGACTGGCCAAAGTCCATCTTCGGGTGGAAAATTTCTTAAAGTCCCTCGCAATGGGAAAAAGACTCCCGCAGGGAGCAAAAGTCCAGCCACAGACTGGCCAAAGTCCATCTTCGGGTGGCAAATTTTTAAAGTCCCCCGAAATGGGCAAAAGTCCACCCGCAGTGTGGCAATCAAAAAGTCCAGCCACAGACTGGCCAAAGTCCATCTTCAGGTGGAAAATTTTAAAAGTCCCCCGCACTGGGCAAAAGTCTCCCGCAGTGAGCATAAGTCCAGCCACAGATTGTCCAAAGTCCATCTTCGGGTGGCAAATTTCTTAAAGTCCCCCGTAGTGGGCAAAAGTCTCCCGCAATAAGCAAAAGTCCAGCCATAGACTAGCCAAAGTCCATCTTCGGGTGGAGAATTTCTAAAAGTCCAACCGCAGATTGGCAAAAGTCTCTCGTAGCAAGCAGAAGTCCACCCGTAGTGTGGCAAATTTCTATAAGTCTCCCGTAGCGAGCAAAAG
The DNA here is from genome assembly GCA_963966055.1 of Lathyrus aphaca. Taxonomy (NCBI): domain Eukaryota; kingdom Viridiplantae; phylum Streptophyta; class Magnoliopsida; order Fabales; family Fabaceae; genus Lathyrus; species Lathyrus aphaca. Next base: position 165,052,405 of record OZ014519.1, read on the forward strand.
TCTCCCGTAGTGAGAAAAAGTCTCCCATAGCTAGCAGCAGCCCCCGTAGTGTGGCAGATTTCCAAAGTCCACCCGTAATGTGGCAATCTAAAGTCCAACCGCAGATTGACAAAAGTCTCTCGTAATGAGCAGAAGTCCACCCGCAATGTGGCGAAGTATCCTGAAGTCCAACCGCAGATTGGCAAAAGTCCACCCGCAGTGTGGGAAAGTATCTTGAAGTCCAACCGCATATTGGCGAAAGCCTATCCTCAGGGTGGCAAAGTATCTCGAAGTTCAACTATAAATTGGTAAAAGTCCACCCGCAGTGTGGCAAGCCTGTAGTCGTCTGGCGTGGTTCAAAAGACAGACTTTCAAAATTCCACCCGTAGTGTGGCAAGTCAGTAGCTTTCTAAAGGCATCCCCCGTTTACTTTTCTTCACATCATAATTATATCCAAGCAGAGTTCATTTGGTTGAGTATATTTCCCTGTTCTTCTGCCACAGAGAGCAAATTTTCTGGTTGTTTCTTGTATTCAATCCCTGCATACCTCAAATGTCTGAAAGCGAATGCTATCATCCATTCACGTCCACAGTGATTGAATAGGGGCAGCTGTAACACCCCAAAATTTTCCCTCTTATTTATTACCATACAATTGACTTTATGCTTCATATTTGTCTGCATGTTTCATTAGGTCATAATACTCGCAATCATGCGTTTGCATTAAGCTCTTAAAGCTTGGGATCAGACATTCTCTTGTGATTTGATTGTTCCTGTTCATAGGTGATTTATCCAACTATTATGTTCAAGATTGGAACAAAGGTTGAATTCACATCGTCGTGACACATCTCATTTGATTGGGCCTTATCAGGGTTATGACTGAGTTTTGCTACGAACTGTGGATTTGTCGATTCTCAATGTCTCAAGCCGTATTTGTCATTTAAATCATGAGTTAAGGGTTTATTTTCCTAATCATGTGGCATTGAAGAGAATTTCCTTACGAAGCTTATTCATCTGGTAATCTTATTATTCTAGGATTTTCATCGTTACTTGAGGCGCATGTTATTGAAGATTATGGCATGTACATGATCAATTAATATTTCATATCAAAGATTATGGGACGTCAAGTCGAGATATTTTGGGGATAGAGGTGCAGGTATGAATCAGGGTACAAAAGGTGAAGTTATGAAGTATTCGTGTACGTTGATTTGGATTCATTCATGAAATATTCATCCAAGATTACTTAATACCATGAGTTTGGAACACAAGTTAAAGTCCAAATATCTTACGAGATGTGTAGGATGTAGTCATTTTCTTTCCTCGATTCATACTTAATACTCAAGTCCATATCTTATCCATTTTATATCTGATTTTTAAGCCCATTTCTTTTCCAATCCATAAACCTTGTTAATTATCCATATTATCTACTTCAACATCATTTTTACTCATTTAAATTCAATGCAAGATTTCCAAAGCTCGTTTTAATTCCATTTTTCTAAGCCCAATAACCTATTGCCAAATATCAAGTCAAATACCCATCTTATTATACATAACCCATCCAAATAACATGTCCTATTAAATCCATTTTGACGCCTATCCAAATATATGTATTGCTATTCTACCATTAATTTATGTTATTATTTTGTTATCAACTTATTACCTACCATGGCACCTGATATATGAAGGAAAGTTTTCAAAGGCTTTCACTTAAAAAAAATATTAACAAAAATAGGGAAAGTTGTGCGAATAACTGAGAAAATAAGAGTTCCTAAAGAAATATAATATATTGGTTTTCTAACAAAAGTCATTTTACAAAAATCTAACAAAATCAGTTGGGACAAAAACCAAAACTGATATGACAGACTGATAAAAGAAGCAGTTAGAAGGATCTCGATACAAAAAATTCAGAATCGATTTCATCATCTTAAAAAGAGGAATCCCTCTGCAACTTGCGAGAAGTTTTTCAGCTTCATTAATCAAATTCACAACAACTTTTGGCTTCTGAATCTTCATCTTCATTCGGCATCAATTTCACGCGGCACCAATCTTCATTCCTCCAATCCAAAAATCCCATACTCAATTTCCAACTTTCATCACCACCAACAAAACTTCAAGTTTCTTCGTCAATTTCACCATCAGTCATCAATATATGTAAACCAAGATTTAATAGTGTCAACACGTTTCAAGGACGGGATTCGCCGTGGATCCATTATCAACAATAATAGGATCAAGTGAAAAATAATAAATGCAGAAGGAGAAAAAGCAGGAGCGGAGTGTGTTAGAACTACACCTGAATTATTCTGCTACAATCTTCGTCGACATTGCAAGCCTTCATTCGTGTTAGCCACAACAACATGTGAAAACGCAGCCAGTTCAGTGACTTTCAGGAGCTAACATCCGTAACCATCTGCAACTTCGCTAAAGTTCGGAGGTTCGATCTTTAAAAACATAAGCCTACAAGTTCAAGATGAATAAGAATCAATACAAAGAAAAGTAGTTACACTTCCTAACCGATTTCGTAACAAACTTATAACAGAAACTGACCTGAACAGAATTGCAGTAACCAATCTTCATCTATAAGAGCCAGGTTGCTGCAGATTCATAATTCTCTCCCACTTTTTTTCCAGACTCAGATTCAACCGGATTTCACTTCTTCACCTTCACTCTTCCTCATCATCTTCATTCAATCCTCGTCTCCAATCTTCATCTCCCACCTTTACCATCTGCATCCCTTCCCTCAGCAATCTCTCACAATCTATGCATCATCACCATAGCTCTCTCCATTTCAATCTTCATCAATAGCCAACCTTCAACACAATATCCCTCTTAAATCATCCCCTCAATCCGCAGATTCATCAACTTTGCATCGTTATCGTCTGACCAATATTCACCATCAATGACGCCTTCGATGTTTTCCTCAATTTTAGTTTCATCAATTGTAACCTGTAAATCACAACAACACGATTCAAGAATGCTTATCAGCAAAAGCGCGGAACTGCGAAGGCCTTGAGAAGAGAAACAGCGAGGGATTTCAGAATAAATCGAAGAAGAAGAATGAACGAAAGGAAGAAGTAAGAAGCGATACCTGTGAAGTTACCGGTAATGTCGAGTTCCGCCGATCTCAGAAAATTTTATCATCAAGGTTCCTACTTCTCTTCGATCATCATCACTAGTCTTCGGAAATCATTCTATTCATCGATTCATTGGTGAATCAATAATCTTCGAGTCATCTTCACCAGCCTGTAAAAAGTCATTCACAACGAGACTTACAACAATAATTCGAGAAATTTCGTGATGGTTCGCAACGACTCAGAAGCGCGAGTAGAAGAAGAGAAGTGAAGAAAAATCATGAGGGGAAAGAAGAGATTGCAGAACGAATTACCTGAGGTCGAATCCTCACGTCGCCGACGAAGAAGTCGCTACGGTAAGTCTTTTCTTTGAATCGTTTCCTTGAGTTCAACGTGTTATCATGTAAGGTTCCGTGTCGTGAATCTAAGCCCTAATATGGTGGACGTTGATTCCTCTTCGTGAGTGCTTCAATTCGCGGATTAGGTTCTTTAGGGTTTCCATCGATTCAGTTCATTTGAGTGTAATCGAGGAGTGTATGGAGTGGTAGGAGCTTTGTTGATTGATTACGCTCCGCCGCCATTGACGAGGAACTCCAGCGACGGCTTTATTTATGGCGATTAGGGTTCACTTTAGAAGATGAATGTAGGTTTGTGTGAGAGAGGTGTGCATTAGTGTGAGGAGAGAAGTTTGAGTCTCTTCTTTGTTTTTTAGGTTATAAGTGATACGTTTTTTTTTCTTTTGTTGAATTAACTCAGCTTTTGAAAAGATTAGAAGGAATAAAATCATGATTAACGTACCATTAATGGTATTAAAAACTCATAAATATTTTGAAAAGGCCATAAAGCCATTAAACCCTCATTTAATCCACCACCCCTTTTTCTTTGATGGAATTTTGGTTTCATGGTCCAATCCGGAGGTGACACGTGTCACCGTCTGGTTGGACCATTTTGATATAATATCCCTTGGTCTCCTGCGCCACTGGGCATCTTCAGATTACTTCCCACACCCCATTTTCGGACCCAATTCAGTTTTGTAGCTTGAAAATTACTTCTCATGCACCCCCTCCTTTAATTTCTTTATTTTTTTAATTTCTGTTTTATGTAGTTTCCATTTTAATCTTTAAAAAATACAAAAATACATAATAAAATTCCACAAAAATTCCAGTAGGTTTATAAATCATTTTAGAACTTTTCTATATTTTTTACTTTCTGAATTTTGGTATTTTTCAAGTTAATTTTGATTTTCCATTTAATTAGTGTTATATTGATTTCTTTCATGAACACCTTATTTTGCACATTTTATTTCTCCCACTTCCTTTAGCTTTTTTACCCCATTCTTTTTGCTATGATTAGAGGACTAATAGTAGAACCTGGAATAATGTTTGTTGTATTTTTTTGTCATTTTATCCACTGTCTTGATAGTATTGTTTTTGTAAATTTGTGGTTGAATCTTCAGTAGATTTAGGTGACCATTTGACATAGTTAGGTTATGAATTTTTAGGAGATTTTTTAACACAACATTAGTTTCTGGTTAGAGACCCTAGGGAATTAATTTCATATTTTTTCCAGGACTTTTGCTATTTTTAGTGCCATGATCTCATTCAACTTTTCCATTGTAAATCCATCTAGTTTAGCTTAGAATTTTGTGGTGCATTAGGACATAGATTAATTAGGCTTAATCTTAGAATAATAGAAGGCCTTAGTGTGGTTTAGCTACTGATTGTAGAATGTTGATATCATGTGAAATACTTTAGTTTTAGGACTTAGGCTTAGAAATTGTTCAAGTGCGTTTCCATGAAGCGATTAGCCATTATTTCGGTTTTATGCCTTATATACTATAGAAATTCTTGCAACTTGTTGTTATCTTAATTCATTTTTGACATATTGTTGCATATGCATCTTCATTTCATTTATAACATCTTCTTTTTGTGCAAGGGATTTTTCGAGGATTCGCTTATGGACTTGGATTATTTTTATTATGCCTCGATTATATTTTCGTGGTTTGTACTTTGAGATGTAATAACTTAGAACTCTTATGCTTGTATAGTTCCTATAATTAGGATAGAAAAGATAAAATGAATCGCTAGAAAACCAAATCTTAAAAATAAAATAAAGAAATACTCGATCCAACGTCGAGTAAATTTTCAAATAGATAAATAAAGTTTCCTGTGACTTTAGGATTCCTCGATCATCATCGCTCCACTCAATTACACCAAAAGTAAGCATTGTATGTTGCACACCATATGTCGTGCGTCTCATCATCACACAACCGACCCACCCGATCCGTTTCATCTCATTTACGATTTACGCACGTTCTCACCCACCATGACTTAGGAGGACAATATTGTTCATTAATACTTTTTGTACTCGCATTTCTAGTTTAATATCCTCTTAGGTAGCTTTTAATCTTTCAAGCCTTACTAACCATAGGTCACCATTAAACTCGATTAACTTAAGGTAAAGTCTAGTTTCCCTTAGAGTTTTTCCTTTCAATTTGAGTCTCACTTCTCACCTTTATAGAAAAATAAAAAAAACATTTAAAAGGAAAGTAGGTACAATACGCCATGAGCCTTAAGCTATATGGGAAATGATTAGTGGAGGTCTCCTCCACTCTACTAGAATGCTTTACAAACGTTCCATTGGGGGCGATCTTGGAAATTATTCGCTCTTGTATCATAGTCTTTAGTGTTGTACCCACGATAAACATAAAGTCAAAACACTTCTTCTAAAAAACAATAAACCAACAAGACAACACGTCTTCTCTTCTCATCTTATACTTTTTGCGGACGAACATGACTTATCTCAATAGTTCAAACAGCGATACGGTAAACACCCTCGAGTCAGAGCCGGTAACACCTGAGCTCGAGCTATGGCAACATCATCCTAAAAAACGCAAACAAGTTTTCGCCTTAGTTAGACGAACTACGGCGACTCTGATCCTCATTTTCCTGATGAGGTACGTAGGCAGTGGGGTAGGGCCCATTGGAGCACATTCTTTATTTTTCCCCTTCGTTCCATTTTCTTTTCATGATCCTTTTATCATTTCATTTCCAAGTCTAGATAGCCATTATTTCATTCAAGCAGCATCTTATTTCTCACCCTTTGAAACAGACTTACAAGCGTGGATCTCGTCGGGTACGGCAGACGGATTGGGGTGCTAATACCTTCCCAGTTCGTAACCGACTTCCGGACCCAGATCTTTGGTTCACAAGGCCTCGTCCTTTCCTTCTTCCTCGGGTTTATGCAACATTACCTTTCCCATTCATTCGGGATAAAAATGTCTGGCTGGCGACTCTACCTTTTCCGCGCCACTTTCGCGTTTGTACTAGGATGAAAATCCCGGGAGCGACAATGTCAAAATGGTTACCGGCCCTGGCGTAACAGGTGTATCCAAAGGAGGTTTGTCTATCTCAGAGACCACTTATCTACGCAAGATTTGTGAAGAGCGTTCGTCAAGTCCCAACATTGCACCTGGCGTAACAGGTTTGCCCGAAGAAGACTCATTTGTCTTAGACCATATATCCACGAATAATATATGAAGAGGTTTCGTCTATCCTGATTATGCATGTCTATCCCACAGACTTAAGTGCATCACCGGTCTGGCGTAACAGGTTTATCCGAAGGAGATTCGTTGTCTCAGGTCATATATTGTAAAATGTATGAAGAGGGCTCATATGCCCATTTCTTGGCGTAACAGGGTTGCTTCAAGAGGGCTCGTATGTCCATTTCCTGGCGTAACAGGTTTGCTTTAAGGGAGACTGGTCTGTCTAAGTTTTTCTATCTGAAGTAACAATTCAATTTGGAAGTAGCTCGTCTGCTTCATCCCCACTTCAGTCGCCAAAGCGTCATTTGGTTGGGTTTATTTCCCATTGTTTTCATTCTCCAGCAGAGTGCAAATTTTAGGTCTTCTTGGTATTCAACCACAGTTTATCTCAAACGGTTGATAGTCGTGCTACCGTTCTTTTTCAGATTAACAGTTGCTTGAATAGGGGCAGCTGTAACACCCCAAATTTGCGCTCTTCTTTTTAAGCATTATCATCATATCATAATCATCATCAACATGTCATATCCTTAGCATCTTGCATAGAAAGATGAAGTATAACACTCACATGTTCTAGCATAAGGCATATGATCAATCATTCGGGGAATTCGAAGCACTACAAGACAAAATCTGGAGCATGGTGACCTAGCAAAAGGCTCACAGGATCTTTTATGCAAGTTATGTATCATGTTCAAAGCCCTAAAAAGGATTGAGGATCAAAATCAAATCAGAACGGTTGGCGCCGTGTTATTATGGAAGTTTCCCACCAAAGGGAGGGAGAATTCAAAATCATTGGCGTTAACCGGTTAACGCTTTGGTTAACCAGTTAACGGCTATGAATTTTGAATTCCAGCAGCAAAATTCAGCATGTGTCTTGGCTCCAATTTTTCAAATTTCTGATTTTTATTCATTTTGAATTAAGGAGAAGGATCTAGAGAATTTATCCAAGCCTAATTCCAATGCTAGGTCCTAATCACTTTCTAAGCCAATTCCAAACCATATTTTTGGATCCCAAACCAAAATTTTGGGCCCCAAACCTAAACCATATTTAATCCATTTCCCTCCAAACCAAGCAAAGGACTCTCTCATAATTTTCAATTCCCATTTTTCTGAATTTTGATCTCTCTCACCATTCTCTCACTTTTCTCCCAATTTTCCAAATTACTCAAAGTTCCTCTTTGAAGATCACACAACTTTGCATTAAAGTGTGTAGATCTTGGAACTAGACCTCCATCTATAGCTTCTTTGCATCAATTTATTGGTTTACTACTTGTTTCAGATCTGATTTGGAGATTAGAAGTGCTTTTGGAGTCAAAATTCTGCATCAAAATCCTTTGCTTGCATTTATTTTGCATGGAGTGTGAAGTTTAGCACCGAATCTTCGAAGTTCTCCGCGCATTTCCTCATTTCCATCTCAAACAACAATTACCAAAGTGTACCTCGACTTTGTAGGTTGGTTAGATTCAGATCTAGCTCTGTTTTTAGCTTATTTGCATGCTTGTGCTTTAGATCCACCATGTGCTTGTGTATTTGCTTGTGTTGCTTGAATTGATTGGTTGATTTGTAACCGATCCATGTGCTAATGTTCATGAGCTTAATGATGTTAATTAATGTGAATTGATCCATTTATTTCATTCTTAATTGATTGTTCGTCTGTGGTGGAATTATTTGGATAAGCTGGATTTGAGTTGATTTTCTGCAGGTTTTTATTGTTGTTTTTACAGTGTTAACCGGTTAACGCTTTGGTTAATCGGTTAACGCACCTATTTCTGTACTAATTTGCTGCAGGTTTGAACTGGTTTTCCAGTTTACGCTTTGTTTAACCGATTAACACTGATGCAGAATGTCATTTTTGAGCTATTTTGAGCTTGTTTGATCCCCTTACTTGCTTTAATTGCCATGGATCATTGTATGATCATTGAATATGCTAGTTTAGGGTGATTTGCTTGCTGGTTGATGTATGCTTTCATGTTCTCGACACGTAAGTCATGTATTTGCAAAGCTTGGGATGTTTGTTTAACTTGGTTTTTTAGAACTTTGACCATGCTAATTCCATGAGTTTTGTTGATGAACATATGCTGGATTTTTTGCTAACACTTGCAGGGGCTCACGGTAAGAGAAGTGTGGATGCTTATCCACATTTCAACTCTTCATCTCTTCTCTTTTAAGTTGCTTTCTACTTTGTGGTTTTTTTGATGTGCCTTATGCCATCATGTGATTCAATTCTTATCTTTCCCCTTAGAAGCAACTTATCTCCTTTAGAAGAGTAAGTTGCTCTCTAGCTTTCTTCTCCTCTCTTTTGCTTCTCTTTTGGTTCTTTTTTTCTTTTAGGATAGTTGAAACCTCACTAACCTTAGGACCACCTTTGCATGATAACTTTAGGTTTAGTCTCTCCCCATTAGACTTTTGCCTTTTGCTCCTTTGGTTCTTTCTCTTCTCATCTCAAAACCAAAACCTAAAAAACATTAATAAAGAAAGAAGTGACTTCTTGTGTAATAGCCTTATTCCATGGGGCATATGTATTCATTCCATCTTGGAATAGTGCATTTGTCTAGCATGATGCACAAGTCGGATCATGAAGTCATCTTCGTCAAGGAAAATCCTAAGAAATACTTCTTCATTTTAATCACTAAAACACTTAATAAATTCAACAAGTCAATGAATGTAGGCCCTTGCCTTTGGAAACAAGTCTTGGATAAGTTCTCCTTACTTGGAGTGCTTGTTCTATTATTCCATCTTGGAATGTAGTAGAAAGTACACATTCCATGGAAAAGAGTTTGAGTTCATTCCCTTGTGCCACACCAATAAAAGACTCAAAAAAATATGCAAACAAACAACAAGCGTCTCTCCTTCGGGATTTATTTTCTCATCTCCTTCGCTCCGTACGCGAACTTGCTCCTACTTGTCATTTTTCAAGACGGTAACGCATTCGTCGTTCGAGCCTGCAACACCTGAGCATTGACATAGGCAGTTCAAGCCTTAAGACACAAGCAATCTCTTCCACCCCTAGTTAGGGGAACTACGGCGTCTCTGATCCTCATGTCCAGATGAGGTACGTAGGTAGCGGGGTAGGGCCCATTCGAGCACTCTTTTATTTTCCCTACATTTTCCCTCTTTTCTTTTCTTTTCTTTTCCAGTTTCAGTTTCAGTTTTGCAGCAGCTTTCATTTCTTCACCCTTTGAAACATTTTCTTTGCAAGCGTGGATCCCGTCGAGTATGGCGGACGATCTGGGGTGCTAATACCTTCCCAGGTCGTAACCGACTCCCGAACCTAGATTCTTTGGTTCGCAGGACCCGTGTCCTTCCTTTCCTTTTCTTCTGGTTTGTGCAGCATTACCATTCCCATTCCTTTGGGATAAAAATGCCTGGCTGGCGACTCTACCCTCTTCCGTTCCACTTTCGCGTTTGTACCAGGATGGAAATCCAGGGAGCGACACGGGTGTGCAAGGGAATTATTAAGTTATTGTTGAGACTAAAGTTAAAGAGGAATAAGAAATGACGGTTCGCTCATTAGGACTCTGATAATGTGATTTCTATATGTGTGGAATCGTCGGTTGGTATAGTTGTAACTTTTGGATGTGATTGGAATGAGTTTGGGAGGTTTAGGTAACAATGAAGACCAGAAGTTTGCTTCTACATTGAGTAATCGGATTGCCCTCTAGGTAGTACCCAGTTACAGAATTGTGTTTCTAAATCTCCTTTAGCTACTAAAAGTCCAGGATTACAATGAGTAATCGGTTACCATCCCGATAGTGACCGGTTATCATTGTTAAGTTTTGAAAATTGGATTTTTGCTAAGATGCATACTTTTGGACTTGGGTGCCCGATTGAAGCACTCTTGGTACCGATAGGAAGCTGTGGAGACATTCTATGAAATTATTAGTAGAGGGTAAGGGAACCCCAATTAATATGTAAGAAGAGATAACAAGGCTCTTCAGAGGAGTGTTTTACCTCAGTTTTCAAGGGTAAGGAAAAATCTTGTGTTGTGAATAACTGGAATTTATCTCTAGTAGGGTTAAAAATGTTGTTGTTTTAATTCTCGTTAAGGAATTGAAGAGAGAGATATTCCTCATGTTGTTTTACTCGATAAGGATTGTGTGTTGGATTTTGTTTATGGACGAACCAAGTGTTAGCTTGTGACTAAAAACCTTTTGATGTCGACATTGTCGTTTTCCTACTGACGTCATTGTACGAGTGGAATCGAACTATTCTATTGAGTATTCATGGTATGACTGTAATAGTAATGGAAGTTCTACTTTGTCGTTTATTCTAGTATGTGGTCTACATGTTGTGCCCGTTCGGTGTTACCCTGAGTTGTGAGCAGTGGGTGATTGTTACACATGTTTAAAAACCGTGAGTGAGAATCATATTGCAAGTTAGTGTGGACTAGATTGGTAATTTTGAGTTGGATTGTTTGTTAACAAAAGGAACAAGTTTAGTTGTGCTCGACCGCTTAGGCTTGGATAGGTAATCGATTGACACATGACTTTTGTAGAGGACTTTAGAGGATCGTACTTTCTGAACTGTAAGTTAGTTTTGGCTCTGTTTGAAGTATCAAAGGATAAAGTGTTGGACTTTCTTTTGAGTATGATTGTAGGCAGTGAATGATTTGAAATTCTAGTGTCGTTGTTGTGAATACTAAAGACCTAAATTGAAAAGTTATAAGAGACTCATGAAGTGTTAATCTTTCGGGAACCTTTTGGTATCTGAATTATTGTGTGGATAAAAGATGAACAATTGATCAGTTTAGTATCGTTAACTCTTAACATCAAGTTATAGACTCCGTACGGGTAATACCTGATGTGTGCAGTTGAGCCGCACTTAGGGAGTTGGATTTTGAGTTACCATTTAGATAAGAGTGAGAAATGAATGTCCTGGAGTTAAGCATGTAAACTGGATCGTTTAAGGAACAAGACCCTTGAGAGAAGTGAATTCGAACGACAAGTTTTGCGTGATCCTAAAAGGCAAGTGGAATATTGTGTGCAAAAGGCAAGTGTTATGGATATCCGCACGTGTACTAAGGATGAATTGAGTTTGGTATTGGTGGTGTACTGGTTGTGGTAAGTTTTGTGGTGTGACTGCATTGCTATTGATGGAGACCCTGTGTTAGGGGAAACTTTGAGTGAATAGAATCATTTGAAGGGGATCGATGTGAAGATTAATTATCATGGCCATATTTGTTAGGTTGAATCAGATAGATTATTCCGAGTTTAGAATGGAATTGGAATTGTATCGGTTATGATTGCAGTAGTATAACCATGTATCTTTGTTGTTGGAGAGTTTTGGTCCGACGTAATTATTGTGTAGTTAACAAGTGAATTGTTCTATCGTTGCATGTTTGCAAGTTTTGTTTCGATGGTTGGTGAGAGCTCCAATGGATACGTGTGTTCTCCGTAGACTACCAATTACTTAGTATTGCTTGAGAATTCATGGTATCTCCATTGTTAGGCCTTGGAGGCATAGTGGAGGGAGGCAGATAAAAGAGTTCAGTTAGATTACGAGAATTTGAAGAGACTTACTTATAAGTGTCGAAGTAAGAGAATCTTGTTCTAAGTGTATTGCCTATAGTAGGATCCTGAAAGAATGAATTGTCCGATGTAAATGGTTACAGTTTTGGTATAAGACCAAGTGGAATTGGTAAAGAGGTTGTTTAACAAATTTAGAGGTGATTTTAGTAATTGAAGGATTTTTAATAAGAGTGTTTGCTGGGAATTGCGTGTAGATACGTTTTCTCTAAGATACCTTGTGGAATTTTATCGGGTGTGGTTGTCCCGAAATCAAGCCGGAGTGTTATGTTTTTGTGTTGCGACTCAATGGAAGGAATTAGAATGGTATGTTTTCTCCAAGGAAGGAATGACACTAAGTGTTTCGGTCTGAAGCAGCAGATGAATTGCGGAAATAGTAAGTTGGAAGTTAATCCAATATTGGAAACGAGTGTATGAGTAAGGAAACGAGGTTTGATTCGTGTGGAACAAGGACTTCGAGCCGCGGAGTCAAATTGGAAATTGAGTATGTCAGGATATGTAAGGGAATTAAAGATAATTATGGATTTAAGATGGTATTGTGAACCATTGTTGTGGATGAGTAAAGGAAATTCGAGCACAAATTTCAATTTAAGGAGGGGAGGATGTAATACCCCGTATTTTAATAGAATGCTCTGGATAATATTAATTAAATTTAATAGGGTGTCGGTGTGCTCTGATAGTTTCATTTAAAATAATTAGAGCAACTGACGAACCTAAATTAATCAATTAAGTATTATCTGACTCTGAGGTTTTATTAAATATTTGACTCAGAGACCTTTTTGGATACTCTCAAGCTGAGCCAGTTAGTGTTACTAACTAACGAATATAATTGTTTGGTTATAAAAGAGAAATAATGAAAAGAAAGTTGGAAAGAAAAAGGAAAGGAAGGGAAAAGAAGAAGAAAAGAGAAAAGAAGAAGAGGAAGAAAACCTAAGAAGGAGAAAGCTTGGATCGTCACTGTTTCTTCATCAAATCTTCATCTTCATCAATCTCCTCGTTGTTGTAGAGGTGGATTCATAGCTAGACACTTTTCTTTTTGTTTTGGATAAAATTTCTAGGGTTTATGAGTTTTAGGTTAATGTTGTGAAAATCCTAGAATCGGTAGTTTAATCGGTTAGAAATTGATATAAATGCTAGTGTATGTTGCCTATAGTTATAGGAACATGTTTGATATGTTGTTTTGATGTTTGAAAGAGTTTGGTTGGAAATTTTGAGCTTACTGTCATAATTTTCACGTATTTGTTGCTGTCTGGTTTGGTTAACTGGTTAACGGATTGGTTAACCGGTTAACGCATTCAAAGTTTGTGCAATGGACTATGGTTTGATTTGGTTAACTAGTTAACGGATTGGTTAACCGGTTAACACTGTAAGTATGGGAGAAAAATGTTTCATTTTCCAAATTTTGAAAATTCATAACTTTTTACTCGGTTATCTGATTTAAGTGTTCTTTATATCGATGGAAAGCTAAAATTATGTACTTCAACATGATGCCGAAAAATATTATTTTCACCCAACTCTTACCTGACTTTTCCGATAAACCGTAATTATGTAAAGTTAAGGAATTAGAGTATTAATCTATTGAGGAAGGTATGCCTAATCATGAGGATTGATTGAGAGTAGAGGCATGAGATTATTGTGAGAATTGCTTAATAGTGGTAATTAAACTAAAATGTTAGAATAATTTAAGTGAAAACTATATAATTTAAAGGTAACAAGAATATTGAAAGAGTGAGGAAACTTTACCTCAAACCGATAGTATGACCTAGCATGGTGACTAGGGTTTGTGAGATGGTATAACCTGAGAGGTAAGCAGAATTACCCTAGGTGGATACAAATGTTTTAGAGACATGACAATGCTTAGGTGCCGATACTCGGATAGTATCTTCGGGCTAAGTAGTTGTGATACCTGGAAGTTTGCTTCCTTCGTGTTATGATCCTAATTTAATTATATGTGGCTTATGTCAATATAATTAATCTGTGGATCCGAATCCCTTAATGGATGAGCGTGACCCATGCTCATCATGGTGTGGTTGGGAGGGGAAAGTATCCATTAGGATAAGTAACGAGTGACTCGTGATCGTCCTTGTGTGGCTGGGCGGGGAAAGTTACTTTGGGGTGAGGTACCGTGACCTGTACTCGTCCTTGTGTGGTTGGGCGGGGAAAGTACCTTTGTTGGATAATGAGTGACCCGTGCTCGTTCTTGTGTGGCTGGGCGGGGAAAGTTATCCATAGGTAGAAAATGAGTGACCCGTGCTCGTCCTTGTGTGGCTGGGCGGGGAAAGTTATCTACACGTCGAGGATTGAGTGACCCGTGCTCGTCTGTTATGGCTGGGCGGGGAAAGATGCCTCGAAGCACCTTGTATGTGTTCCGTTGTATTACTTTGATTTCTCTAGTATGTGAACTCGAAGTCTAGGTCTTCCCCGACTTGAGTGATGTTTAGATTGAACCTTTAGAGTCGAGAGAACTCTAAGATAGGGAACCCACTGAGATGTTGTTATCTCACCCCACTATTGTTGTTGCTTTTCAGGTTTCTTTTGCAGGTTTGATTTACAAGTGGAGCTATGCTCGGGATGTTTCAAGAGAAGTATGAATTTAGTCTTCCGATGTGTATTTCAATATCTTTGTACAATAATGGATATTGTATTTGATCTTAGTATTTTATTTTTAGTATAATTTCCATGTCTTGTACCATTGTTGTAGAATTTTAGAATTGGTCAAGAATGTGAATTATGCTATTAGGCACTTATGATGGTGTCAGTACCAAAAATAACTCTTGTATGATATTATTCTAGATATATATTATATAGGTGTTACAAGAATGAACGAAGGTTTGTGTTATGAAGGTTTGCTGCCAATAAGGTTGTTATTTAACAAGTTAAGCAAAACAAGATTCTTCAAGTCACCTATGACTTTTGGTATCTCTCCATTGATTTTGTTCCTTGATATATCAATGGTTAACATGTTGTAAAACTGTTGAAGCTTATCATAAACCATGACCATCCCTTTGTTTGACATTGTGAACGAATAAGAAGCATTTTCACTACTCCAATATGCTTCTGGCTTGTAGAATGCAGAGAATATTGACATTTTCTCGTACTGTAAGTGACTTGTGATGATGAATATAGATTCTCATTGGATTCAATAATTTGTTGTAATTTTCTTGATGAATGGAGTCCTGAATTTGAGTTTGAACCAAGTGTGAGATAATTTGTTGATTATGATCAATTTTTGATGATTCTCTTGTCCATTTTGAGAGGAAAAGAGTGATGCAACCAACTTTATAATCTCAGGGTTCATCGATGAGGCAAAAGCATAAAGAGATAAGTTTAGGATAGAAGAAAGATCCAAAAGATCAAGTCTTGGATTTGTTTATGGAAGATTGTTTAAAGGTTAGTGTGACTGTATAATAACAGAACATGAAGCCACAAGGAAAATAAAATTACCACCTAATCAATTAATTAATGCCCAGTCATCAACACCAGTAAAAGGGTCTGGTAAAAGATGGTTTTTGATTTTATTAGGGGGAGTTTAAAAAAAACTTCAGGGGGCAATATCAAATCTCACCCTAATAGAAGGGGGTTTCATATAATTAACCCAAAAAATTAACATGAGAACAATAGATTAAAATCCCTAATATTGTCTGGAATCAATGTTTCAAATTAAATTGTAAATCATAAAATTATGACAATATTGTCTATAGCTTACACCAGTTTGTTAGCAATTTTTATCCGTAGTTGGAATTAGGATTTGATATTATAACTCAAGAGTCACAAGATCTCACAAACAAAATGGTCCACAACACATGACTCTGAATCAGTAAGTCCAAATTCTAATAACTATATAATAAAGTCTAGTGATTTACTGCAACTGGAATAAAAAAATAGCTAAGAGAAGACAATGCTACTCAAATCTCTTCCATATTTCTCATCCTTTTTATGCTAAGCAAATAGTATTTCAATTCTACAAAAACAAAAAAAAAATCACCTCCTTCTCCTCCAAAATTCTGTATAATAGGAAATCTCCATGAACTTGGCCTATTCCCTCACCTCACACTTTAATCTCTTGCTAAACAATATGGCCCTTTCATGCAAATCATGTTGGTGTAAGCCCTAGAGGCCAATACGTTTGGTACTTGTATCGAATTATTTATTAATAATAAAAGGCATTTCTTTATTATGTTTGTTTTTCTAAAATGATAAAGTCCCTAGAATAGCTAGTTCGTTTAATAAAATATTAAGTGTGACTTAAATCATGAGATTCCGTTAAACATAAGGATACTATTCTTAAGGCATCCATAGTCGAGCTTTAATGTGAAATAGGATAGCCTTAAACCATTAAGACTATTATGTAGATAGACTGATGATCACATCTCATGGATCATGGATAGTAAGTTATCAAGTCTTGACATAGGTATGAATATTAGGAGTAATATTTATACTGGATTGACCCACTATGAGAGTACTACATAGAATGTTATGCAAAGTGTCAAAAGTTACTCTCATGGTGATAGTGGTGTATACCACCCTTCGACCTGAAACTTATATGGACCCTAGATATATAGTCAAGTACTTTATTACTGATCAAACGTTATCCATAACTAGATGATCATAAAGATAGTTGATGGGAACTTCGCAAAGCATACTGAGGGACATGAGTAGCCTAGATGGAATTTTCCCATCCTGCATAATAGGATAAATGTCTAAGGGCCCAATATTGAACTGGGCAAGGATGACACGATATATGCCTTGTGTTCAATATAGACATAAGGGCAAAAGTGTTATTGTACACACATGTACTATCATAAAAGGTTTTGTCATATCACATGACAATTTTGTTACTTGGTTAGCAGTGATGTGTTGCTAGATACCGCTCACGGTTTATTATGTTAAATACATGATTTAATATAATTGCCAACGTTGCAAAATCCTACAGGGTCACACACATAAGGACAGTTAGAGAATGGGTAGAATAAATAAGGTACACCGTAAGGTATAGTGCACTAGAATGGAACACAGAATATGATAATGTACCATGTGCTTAATTAACATATGATATAATAATAGTTATTATTAATTTTATAATAGTTATAAAATATAATAATTATAATTATAATAATATAATAATATTATTATTGAGTTGGGCTCTTAGCTTGAAGCCCACACAAGTAGTTCTATAAATAGAACCCTTGTGCAGAAGCTCAAAAGTTGTTGTTTTGAAACCCTGGCCGTATTCTATTTTTCCTCTCCCTCACTCTAAAACCTTCAATCTAATTATCTAGCACTATGACTGAAGGAAACTGTTCGTGTGGACTGAGTATAGGAGATGTTCATCGTGCAACGCTCGTGATCATTAATCGAATCGAATTCAAAGGTTTCATCACCACAAGAGGTAACTTTTATATCACGGATCTTAACCTTTCGTAAGGATCTCTAAAGGGAAATATTTGTTTTCCGCTGCGTTTTATCGCTAATTTCCCTTTAGTGGTATTAGAGCCACTTACGAAACTATGAGTCTGGTAATTGTTTATTTTCTGTTATTTTGTTTTAATTGGATTAAAACACGTAAACAAAAATTAAATTAAATCCGAATATTGAATTTTTGGTATCATATTGTGTATGATTTGGATGGTTGATATTGACTATGCTTCGGAATCCGACAATAGTATGGTGAAGTAGCGATATGTCAATCGTCCATAAGTTACACATATATGATTGATATAAATCTTATGTGATATGATTAACTTTAATGCAAAAATGGTATATTGGATATACTATTTTATTTTGTCAATTCGAATCATGTAATGATTATCATTCGTTTGAGCGATTTGTGGTCATCTACTTCGGAATCCGACTTTAGTATGGTGAAGCAATGTCATATGGATCAATCATACTGAATTATTAATCATGGTGTTTTGATGGTATGAAATTGTTGCATTAGGGTTCATGACAGCACAAGGGTTGCACTGTCAATGAGGTCGTCAATAAAGTCACATATTCTGTAAGTGTGACGTTCACCATATAACAAGTGATGGTCGTCACAAATTTAAGTGGGACAATCGTCATGGACAACGGGTGACAGTCATCACATGGTCTTCAAGTGCAACGGTCGTCATAAGCACTGTGACGATGCAAGGGTTGTGTCAATATAGTCTATGCTTTAGGTTATGCATTTGCCCAAAAAAAATTAGTTTGATCTATTTAATTAACAGGATTTAAATTAATAATAATAAAATTTGTTTATTATTTTTCTTTTGGTGATCAGTTATGGCCTTAGTTTATTTTTTTGTTTTAGATTTTATAAATACAACCTACGTGTCGTGCCTCTCTCTTATTCTCATCATGTAACTTCTTTTCTCATCTCACTTCCTTGTAAGTAAAACGAGTTTCCTTTATGTAATATGTTATTATGAAGAAAGAGAAGACTACAAAAATAAAAGGACAACCTTGGAGATCTTGCTTGGAGAAGTTAAGATTATTATTTGGTTTATCTTAAGTTCTCTCATTGGCTTGGGAGAACAATTGTGCTAGGGGCCATAATTGTTTCATTTGTATGTATGTTGATATATATTGTATGTATGTTGATGCATGTGTGAGGAACAATTTATATGATAAATAAGTTGTGAGATCAAACTAATTAAAATTCCCTCAAAGATAATATTAAGCTTTTTCTTTCCAAGTTTTAGAACTCATCAAGACTAGTATCGAATTACGCGAGGTGCATGTTCTATATTAGTAAGGTGTGTTGGGATAAAAGTAATATCTAATTTCTAAAATAATGGTTCAAACTTAACTGAACAAAATATAATAAGATTATATACATTTAGAAGCAAGAGTTGGGAATGATCCATATAATGGATTGGAATAAGGAGTTATTCACCCAACTGAAATATTCGAGAATTGTATTAGATGCAATTGGAAGGAGTTCCTACCTAAATAGCCGATTTTTATGTAATCAGCCTAATGTTGACTTAAAACAAAGTGAAATATGGATCTCGATCCACTAGAAAATCTTCCAATGGGATTTTCTGAATCAAATGATGAGGGTCATTTGTTTTGAGTAAAATAGTGGGAGCATATTTAATTAAAGGCCTAATTGAATATGTTTAATGATACTAATATCTCCATCATCTTTTAATGTAGATTACTGTAAACACCCCAAATTTTCCCTCACTTTTTCTCACACCATGGTTTGTGATCTTTCATTTTTGCATTTACATAAGCATTACATCTCACTACATAGTTCATTTTATCTGCATCTAGGGTTTGTGATCTGAGCAATCCAAGAAGTGATTTGAGCCATCCCAAAGGTCTTGAAGCTTTCCAAGAGGGTCCATGTGTGTTCCATAACCATAATATGTTCCCCAAAGTTCATAAAAGTCAAGAGATCACAAAGCATGGCAAAGGCATAGAAGCAGACTGGAGATTTCCTGCACAGATGACCTAAAATTAGGGTTTTGGTTTCAGAGGCCTTAATCCCAAATTTTTTGGTCATTATTGTTTCTAATAGTCTCAATATGCTATAAGGATCATGTGTATCAAATTTGATAAAGAAATTCACTATGGAAGTCATTTGATCATTGGGTAACTTCTTGAGCAAGTAAAGTCAAAATCAGGACATCTGAGGCCTCCCTCAAGGGTACCAAAAGGTCATCATCATCATTTTGGGTCTCTATGATCTTTATTTGATCTTAGAAGTGGTTGGAAGTTCACAAAATTGAAGAATTTTGAGCCAAATGCAAACTTGCTATTTTTGGAAAGGACTTGTAATGGAAACTTTCCATTTTGGGAAAGATATTCAACCTATTCTTTCATGACCAAAAATGCTTCAAATGATAAAGTCAGCGTCTTTCATTAATAAACCAGTAAGAGGTTTTGTAATTTTCGAGAAATCCTTAATAAATCGTCGGTAGAAACCGGCGTGTCCAAAAAAACTTCTTATTTCTCGTACCGTTTTTGGAGGTTGAAGATTTTCTATGATTTCAATCTTGGCTTTATCAACCTCAATTCCTTTTTCCAAAACAACGTGTCCTAGTACGATTCCTTGTTGGACCATAAAATGGCACTTCTCCCAGTTTAATACGAGATTTACTTTTACGCGTCTTTCGAGTACCATTTCTAGGTTTGATAGACATTCTTCAAAGCTTTGCCCACAGACGGAAAAATCGTCCATAAATACTTCCATATTGTCATCTATAAAATCAGCGAAAATCGACATCATGCACCTTTGAAATGTTACAGGGGTGTTGCATAGTCCGAATGGCATTCATCGGTATGCGAACGTACCATAAGGTCAAGTGAAGGTGGTCTTTTCTTGGTCATCAGGATGAATAGGGATTTGAAAAAATCCTGAATAACCGTCTAAATAATAGAAGTAAGAATGTTTAGCCAATCGTTCTAACATTTGATCAATAAATGGTAGTGGGAAATGGTCTTTTCGAGTGGCTTTATTTAGTTTTCTATAGTCAATACACATTCTACTTCCCGTAACAACTATTTGTGTTATGGATTCACCTTTTGCGTTCTTAATCACTGTAACACCTCCTTTCTTTGGTACTACATGTACTGGGCTGACCCATTAGTTGTCTGAGATAGGATATATGATTCCGGCTTCAAGTAACTTTTGCACTTCATCTTTTACCACAATACTTAAGTTTGGGTTGATCCTCCTCTGGTGTTCTCTAGAAGACTTACAATCTTCCTCTAGAATGATTCTATGCATACAGATGGAAGGGCTTATCCCTTTCAAATCAGAAATGTTGTATCCTAAAGCAGTTGGGTATTTCTTTAGAACATCTAAAAGCTTCTTAGTTTCGAGCGTTCCTCAACTGGAATTTACTATCACTGGTCGCTTACATTCGATGTCTAGGAATTCATATCTTAAGTTCCTAGGTAAGGTTTTTAACTCTAAATAAGTTTCTTTAGGTCTTGGCATATGATCTGGTGTGAGTGCTAAGCTTTCGCTTAGACTATCATCTTGATATGGTTTTTTCCAGTTGCCATCTTCGAGAATCGGAGGGATTTGAATTTTCATAATTTCAGAATAAGTGGTTTCTTTCATTCCCATCTCTCTTACACACTCGTCAATGACATCTAATAAATAGCATGTGTCCTCTATAGCTGGTGATTGTAAGAATTGCATTAAAATAAATTCAACTTTTTCTTCACCTACTTCAAAGGTTAGCTTTCCTTTCTTCACATCTATAATGGCTCCAGCGGTAGCTAAGAATGGTTTTCCTAGTATAATAGGAGTAGTGGAGTCTTCTGTGATGTCCATGATTATAAAATCAGTAGGAATGTAGAATTGACCTATCCGTACTGGAACATTCTCTAGTACACCTACATGATACTTAATAGAGCGGTCGGCTAATTGAACAGACATTTTTGTAGGTCTTAATTCTCCCATATCGAGCCTTTTTCAAATTGATAAGGGCATAACATTGATACTGGCTCCTAAATCGCATAGAGCTTTGTCAATGACGAATTTTCCAATTACACGTGGTATGGAGAAACTACATGGGTCTTTTAGCTTAGGAGGCATGTTGTTTTGAATTATTGTGCTACACTCAGCAGTCAGCATAACTGTTTCATTATCCTCAATCTTTTTCTTATTGGTCAAGATTTCTTTAAGAAATTTGGCATATGAGGGCATTTGAGTGATTGCTTCTGTAAACGGTATCGTGATGTTTAATTGTTTCAGAAGTTCAACAAATTTCTTAAATTGCCCTGCAGTTTTAGAGTTGACAAGTCTTTGAGGATAAGGTGGTGGAGGTACATATGGTTCTTCTTTCTCCACGGCTTCTCGATTATTGTTCTCCTTTTTCTCAGTTTCACTTTCCTTCTCAGTTAGTGTATCCTGCTTTTGGTACATGGCTGGGTTTTGAAGTCTAGGATCGGCGGGTTCGTCTAATTTCTTTCCGCTTCTCAATATTACCGCATTTGCATGTCCTTTTGGATTTGGTTGAGGTTGACCAGGAAATACGCCAGCTGGGGCAGTAGTTGGTGCTTGTTGTTGAGCCACTTGTGAAATCTGAGTTTCAAGCATTTTGTTATGGGTAGCCAAAGCATCAACTTTGTTTGCCAATTGCTTTATTTGTTCACTAGTGTGTACGTTTTGGTTCAGAAACTCCTTGTTTGTTTGAGTTTGGGTAGCTATGAAACTTTCCATCATTAGTTCAAGGTTCGATTTTCTTGGGACATTAGTAGCATTCATGGCGGTCTTCTGATATCCTGGTGGTGTAGCCGGCGCTTGACCAGGTGCATATAAGGCATTGTTATTCTTTTAGGAAAAATTTGGATGATTCTTCCAACCTGGGTTGTATGTGTTGGAGTAGGGATTTCCTTGAGCATAATTCACTTGGTCTGGGGGAGTCATGGCCAAAAGTTGACAATCAGGGGTAGCATGTCCTGGGACTCTGCATATCTCACAGTTCGGTGCAACGGCAGCCACGGTGGTTGTTGGTGTTATGGCCAAGTTATCGATCTTTTGAGCGAGGGTTTCGAATTTAACATTCACTTGATCAATATTACTTACTTCGTACATACCTTTCTTTGTTGGTTTCTCCGTCACGACTCTTTCGATTCCCCACTGATAGTGATTCTGAGCCATACTCTCGATAAGTGCATAAGCATCATTATATTCTTTGTCCATTAGTGAGCCGCCCGCGGTAGCGTCAATTGTCATTCTCGTGTTGTACAATAGTCCATTGTAGAAAGTATCTATGACCATCCATTCTACTAATCCGTGATGTGGACAAAGTCTCAGCATATCTTTGTAGAGTTCCCAAGCTTCGAAAAGAGATTTGTTTTCCTTTTGCTTAAATCTGTTGATTTGAGCTCTCAGCATAGCCGTCTTGCTAGGTGGGAAATATCTTGTTAAGAAGACTTTCTTTAACTCCTCCCACGTAGTAACTGAGTTCGAGGGTAGAGATTGAAGCCACGCTCTTGCTCTATCTCGCAACAAGAAAGGAAAAAGACGTAGCCTAATTACTTCTTGGGTGACACCATTAGCTTTTACTGTGTCTGAATATTGCACGAAAATTGATAAATGTAAATTCGGGTCCTCGTTAGGATTTCCGGAGAATTGGTTCTGTTGCACCATTAGCTTTTATTTTTATTAATTGTTGAAGTCAGAATTAATTTCTCTTTTAATTGTTTCACAATTCCCCCATTTTGAACCATTAATTTTGCATATTTTTGTTCTCATAAACCACACATGATAAAGACCCCATTCTTTTTGCATTATTTTAAGATCTCATTAAACTTCCCCAAAAGATTTTTCTCTGGATTTTTAGGTCTTTGTTTGGGTCCTTTTGAGTCCATTTTCCTACATTGGTCACATAAACCCTAATTGCATTCTAATGAGTCTTTCACCACTCAAAAATAGGAGTTGTCAAGAGATTTTTTGTACACTTGTTACTCTCTGGATTTTTTATTAAGTTGTCAAATTTCATAATTTTTCTAGGTCATTTGATATTTTTCCCAAGTTGCTTAAGCCTTAAGTCATTCTTTGGTCCCTTTTAGAAACCTCCCTCATTCCATTTGAATAAGGCATTCATGCAATTGTTATAAGGTCTTGATTTTGAGTCTTGTAGGTCATATTATAGGTCCTTAAGTGTAGAGAACCCCCCATTGGATCTTTATCTTTTGATTTTAGCGTTTTCTTAAACCATAAGTCATTATTGCCCCCTGTAACACGGTGGGAGAACTGACTTTAGTTATGTTGCGGATAGCAAGAGTCGCCACCGACTTTTATTTTATCCAAAGGAAAGGCATAAAAGAACAGGAAAGACCTTTTAAAAGATTTTTGGGTCCGGGGGGTAGGTTATGTAAAGGGAAGGTGTTAGCACCCTTTACATCCATGGTTATCCATGGGCTCTTAGTTACTTAGCTCACTTTAAATTGTTTTTGAAATGTGAAGTGTGTGAATAGAAATTTTCTTAAGAGTTTATAATGGCCCATGTATGGATGCGTATAAACCTTTGTTGTGAAAATTTTTGTTTGAAATTGTGAAGTGTTTGAAAAGTTTTGAAGAGTGAGCAAGTAACTATGAGGAACCTACCCTAAGTTTAAGTCTTTTCTGTTCTTGAATCCTTTAAGTGGTAAGACTATCCCTATTATTAAGGAATAGGTAGTCATTACCTTGGATGTGAGGGACATATGAAGGGACATCTGTTTATGTAGGCAACTGTGGGGTGTATTAAGCAATTTTGGAGGGACTGTCATCTTTATTCGGAAGGGACAAGATCATTACGAAGGCAACATTCGAAAGGGACTTGATCTTTTATTTGTTAAGGGACTAGATGACTCTATTTTTGAGGGACTTTTTGCTTTATACACCCTACTTGACATTTTGATTAGGCAACAATGAGAGGTATCCCTAAGGAAGTGAGATGGCGATCAAAGATCGACTTACGTGTGTGAGTGTACAATTTTAATATTTTATCTTTTAAATTAGTGAGCTAAATTAAATTTTATATACAAACATGTTTTTGCACTCCCTATTTACTAACCATAGCATAAAATAAATAATTTAAACATTACTATTAAATATTACATCCAAGGAACAATTACATAATAATAATAAAAGCAATTTAAATAAATAAGCAAAATATTAAATAATAATAATAATAATAATTGGGTTAGTGAAATAATAATAATAAAAATAATCACAATGTGGTTAGTAATAATAAAATATCATATAAACATAATTAATAATAATAATAATGAAATAAGCAAGAATATTATAACAATTAAAAGATTAAATTTTTATATAAGCAATTATTTAAGATTAATAAGAAAAAATATGAGCAATTATACTAATTATTATAAATTTTAAGTTATATGCAAATTATAAAATTAAATTAATTATGAACATATTATGAAAATAGAATTATAATTATAAAATCAATCTAGCAATTTTCAACTATTTCTAAACATATATTAATAATTATTTACATGCAAAATTAAAAATATAAACAATTTATGTCATATTTATATTATAAAAATAGGGTTAATTATAATTATATTTACAAAATTTAACAAAATATATACATGATAAAATATGATCATACTATTATATTTACAAAATTTTAATTATTTTAAACATATTTATATATAAGAATTAAGTTATAAATGAATTAAAAAAAAATTAGGGTTTTAGGAAATTAGGTTTACATATTTTAGAAAATAAAATTAGGATTTATGGTTTAATTTACAATATTAATTTGACTATTTAAAAGAAATAAATAAACATATAATAATAATATATATACATATTTTAGTTTAAATATAAATTAGAATTTAAATTTATAGAAAATAAATTAGAGGTCCCTTTTTTTTGAAAATATGGAATTAACATAAATATTTACCTATTACTATTTTTATTATAATTAGAAATAATAATATTAAAACAGAATAATTGAAAAAAAAAATAAAACCAAAACTTACCTGGGGCAGGGATTGAACCCACGCCCTAGGCTTTGCCACCCCTTGGACGCATAAGACTACCACCAGGCCGCGCACGCTTTTGTGATAATGATCAGATAGCAATTGTTTTATTGTTTAACCTGCGAAAACATGGAAAATAAAAATAAAACCAAAATGGCCTGGGGGTGGTTTGAACCCAGGACCATTCGTTTACCAGCAAGACATACAAACCAACTGAACCAAACGCGCTAGTTAACATATAACATAAACAAATTTGTTTTAAGCCCTGTATCAAATTCAAATCAGATTTTTGCGCGCATGAGTCTCCGTCTTCTTCCTCCAGATCCACGAATTTACCTGCGAATTTTCAAACGAAGTTTGCTGCGAATTTTCTTGCCCACAAAACCTGTGAATTTCAAATGTTATGCAATAGGTACAATTTCATCAAATTAATAACACCAATGAATTCCCCATGACTTATACGATTCATCTATGTCATTAGAAGTCATTGATATTAGTTAAATCGTAAAGTCCCAAACTGAAGCTTAGAACCCTAGTTATGGTGAAATGCGTTGTAGGTCACGAAACTTCAAGAAATTAATCCAGAAACGATCCTAAGGTCATAACAAACACAAATCACACATCAAATTTGATCAATAATGGTTAAAAGTATAAAAACGAAAAGATGCATAAATTGATGAAAACATGATTCGGTTCATGCTTATGGGGGCATTTTGAGTGATGCAAATGATCAGGATAGCTTTAAGAAGCATCAAGGATCATGTCTCCACCTTTAAAAGACCTTGAAACCTCTTGTAAATCAAAAACCGAATTTGTGTTTTTGCTTGAATTTTTGAAGTTTGATTATGGTTCTTAAGGCTGCTAAATTCGTCCCTAGTGCTTGCAGTGTCTTCAAGTATTTATAGTGATTGAATTAGGTCAAAAAGAATGGATCTTGTATCATGAAAATTGATTACTTGATTATGAAGAAATCTCTCATCCAAAAATATCAAAAAAAATCCAATATATTCTTACTATTTTGGCCTAGCACGAATTTGGATGTTGGTAATTGGTCTTGAATGATGTTTATGACTTTCTAGAAGAAGAATCACCCTTAAATATTGATTTTTTGATTTTATTTTGATTTAATATGTATTTAAATGAATAAAATTCAAAAAAATATTAAATAAAATAAAAAAAAATCAGAAATTACATGGGTGGGTCGTGCTTGGTGTTATATTAAAGTTTGGATCACAAGATTGCAAGCCCATTTGGAAGAAATTGATTTTAAAGCCCTATTTTCTTCATACACCACTCAAAAATTTCCCAACTTTGCAAGGGAACATATCCTTCAATTTTAATGCTATGAGGGTGTTCTTGGACATTTTGGAAAGCTTGAAGAGTCCTCTAACCAACCCCACTGGTTTCATGTCCATATCATTTACCATTCTCAAGTTATGCCCTTTTGAAATTGTTGACTTTTTGTTGACTTTCAAAAGGACCTATAATGTCTTAGCTCATACCTTCCAAATGAAGCATTTTTGGGCTTGGCTTGTGAGACACAAAGTTGTAGAGAATTCAATTTCCTTCAAAATGATCTTTGGATGGAAAATTGGTGATGAAGCATGTGAAAGTTATGGCTGGTCAAAGTTCAGTTGACTTTTACTAAGGAAACCCTAATTTAGAAACTCCTGATTCTTGATGATCTGAAATCTCCTTGATGAATCATGATCAACCCTTGATCAAATGATGAATTTTACTTCATATACTTGATGTTGACAAAAAATCATGAAGTTTGACTTTGGTTTGACCACAGTTGACCTCAGTTTGACTTTTTAACTGCTTTGACTGATTTTGACTTATCTGATCATCTGACTGAGCAAACCTTTGAGAAAAGTCTTGAAACTTGTCATGGGGATTCTTAAACACATATAAGATGTTATGAAGCTCACTTGAAGTCTTGGAAGTCCATTTAGCCTGATTAAAGTCAAAACCCTAGTTTTGGATGCACTGCTTAGGAGGTGCATTGTCTGAGGGAATTGTCAACTCTTCTGACCAATTGTGAACTTTGTGAACCTTGTGAACCATCATAAGATGTCTTGTGAACCTTGTGAACCTCATGGAAGGTCTTGTGAACCTTTTGAACCTCATAAAGTATCTTTTAGACTTCATGAACCTCATGAAAGGTCTTGTAAGTATTGTGAATCTTGTGAACCTTGTGAACCTCATAAAGTGACTTGTAAACTTCATGAACTTCATGAAAGGTATTGTGAACCTTGTGAACCTCATGGAAGGTCTTGTGAACCTTGTGAACCTTCTTAGCACACAAATTCTTGTATTGTGAGGGCAAATTTTGGGGTGCAACACCCCCCTTTGACCTAATTCTTTTTCATCCTCCATCTTAACCCCTCAAAACCAAATTTATTGCCATGTTATGCCTCTTAAATAATTGTCATTCATCTCATAAGTGTTTTATACACATTATCAAGTGTTCATTTCAATTCATAAGTCCTTAGGCTTCATTTAGTGTCATATGTCTTCTTAATGCTTCATACTTAACCTTTTAGTATCCTTAGTCCTAATGTTTCCATATCACCTTACATGTATGTCATTTGTGAGTCATAATTCCATTTTTAAACTCCATCAATTCTCTGGTCTTTGTATGGGGATTTCAAATCCTTTTGGTCATGTTTGATCTTTTACCTTAAGATTTTTGTTCCTTTGAAGTTTCACTTGCATTCTTTCTTATGTTCACATCATCACTCATATAGTTTGCATCTCTTTTACTTAGATCTCTTCATCCCTTGTAGTATGACCTCTTAGGAGACTTTAATGTGATGTTATCCCCTAGATTTTCTATTCACTTTAGGGTTTATACCTTTTTAGATTACTTAATCCTTTAGGTTTCTTCATGTAACTTTACCTTAGATCTTATTAGGGTTTAGCTTCTTTTTAGGGCATAGTTTGAAGTTGTCCACCTTTGTAGCTTTAGAATACTTAAGTTTAGTTTAGCTACTGACTTTTTAAGTTTACCACCTTATAAGTTGCCTTAGGCTTAGGTAATAGCCTTAGAAGTTCACTAATCTCTTCCTTAGATAGTGTAAATGGTTTGTGAAGATTTACCATGTAATAATTGTTCATTTTGCTTCATCATACTAATATTTGTTTTGTAGGGTGGAAGATGAGGTAATAACTTCATTCCTTATCTCTTATGCATCAATTTTGTTTGCCTCGGCACCTTTGTGCTTTGTTCATAGGTTCCCCTTTCTCTCTTTAGATTCAATTTAACTTCCTTAGGAAGTAAGTTGAATTCTAACTTGTTATTTCTTCTCCTTAAGATAGAATACCTCATTGACCATAGGATCACACTTGTACATAATAAGATGACTTAGGGTTGTGTCTTATTCCCCCCATTAGCTTTGACCTTTGCCTTTTGATTCTTCTCTCCTCATCTTCAAACAAATCCAAAAAGACTTAATAAATGCATGAAAGAATCCCTTGTGTATAGTCTTATTCCATGGGACACTTGCATTCATTCCATCTTGGAATGGTGTAAGCTTGTCTAGCATGATGCACAAGTCTTATCAAGGGGTTGTTTCACAAAGAAAAAAAATCTAAAAGACATTTCTTTACAAAAGCAACAAAAACACTTAAATAAGTTCAACAAGCTAGTGAACTTAGACCCTAATCCTTGGAAACAAGTCTTGGATAAATTCTCCTTGCTTGGTGTGCTTGTTCTATTATTCCATCTTGGAATATAGTAGCAAGTACACATTCCATGGAAAAGAGTTTGAATTCATTTCCTTGTGCCAAATTCATAAAAACTCTTAAAAAGCAAACAACAAACAATAAGCGACTATCATGCGGGAACTTCTCTTTCTCATCTTATTCATTCTGAACGCAAACTTGCGACGACTTGTCTCGCATGCAAGACAGTAAACACACTTGTACCAGACGAGCCTGCAACACCTGAGCATAGTGTAGCGGTAAAATCGTGAGTGTAAGCTATTGATTAACTTAACTCGATATACACAGAGTCGCCACCGCGCTTTTCTTTATTTCCGAAAGGAAAAAGGTAAAAGAACGAATAAAAACCTAGGAGTCTAAAAGCAAAAGCTAAAAGAAACAAGCAGAGATTGGGTAAGGGGATTGGTTACGAACCGGGAAGGTTTTAGGCACCCGACTCGTCCGTGGTACTCCACGGGAGCCCTTTGAAATATTTAATGCTTTTTGGTCTGAAATTGGTTTGCTTGAAAAGATGGAAGAGATGAGGAGAAGAATATATTTTAATGATTTTATGTTTGATAAGGTTTTAACGCCTTATGCCTACGTACCCACAAAGTGCAATGCGAGATCAAAACCTCGTAGTTCGTGGTACAAAATTTGAAAAGAAACAAATGGGTTGAATTGATTTTAGAATGTAGAGATAAGTCGTCATCCTTTAGCGAATAATTCCGCTAGAAAAGATGAATCATATCTAAACATGTGAAAAGAAAAGGTGCACAAGGCACAAAAACAATTGAGTGAGTTTTGAGTTTTTTAAAGTATGTAAGAAAATGGTTTTGATATATTTACATGAATTAACATTGGTTAAGAAAATAAAGTGAAAAGGTTAAAAAATCGCTTGACCTAAGTCAAGGTTTGTTTATGAAAGTGTTTGAAGTTTGAAAACAAGAAGGTTTTTGAAATAGGGAGAAGTTTTGAAAATTAAAGAATAGGGAGGAGATGAAGAGACTAATCCTAATACTTGAATTAAAAGGTTAAGGAAAGAGTTTACCAAACCATAATATGCACAATTCTTCGAAGTTCGGAATTCCACTTCAATGGCTAATGAAATAACTTGAGGCCGAGGTTTCTAACCCATTCCAACTTGAGCAAGGGGAAAGATCTTAAAGTCTAAGTCCATTCTCCAAAAAGCTCGGGATAGTAACCATTAGTCCAAAATTAGAAATCACAAGTCTTTTAAGTGTTCAATCCTTTATTAGTGTTTTGATATCCAAATGGACAAAATAATAAAAACACAAGTAACAATATAATTATAAACAAATGATATATGATATAATATGATAAAGCATAATAAAGGAGATAAAGGAGCAAGAGATTAAAATAAAAGGATAAGGTGCGAGAGATTAAATTTAAACAGATTATTATATTCACAATATTATAATATTTACAATATAAAGTGGTATGATGAACTTAATCAAGCACAACCACGACAAGGAATAATAAAATTGAGGCAACCGGATCCAAGTGGATCTTAATTCGAATCGGGACAACTTTAGGTCTATGTTAAGCAATCGCCGAGTAATTTACGAAGTAATTACCCTACAAATGAGGCCGGCCACCACTAATTAAAGTGGAAAATATTCGTGTTAATACATGTTAGAGAAACGATATAATGGATCGTTCTCCGAAAACATGCCACACTAAAAGAAAAAGGATGGTCTAATCTTAATCGAGATTTTCGTTGAATTTATCAAAAAGCAACCTATCACGATCTCAAAGTATGGAGAATGATCCAAATGATCATTCATCCATAGATTTGAAATAATGAAGATTAAACTTATCGAAAATCAACAATCTACGAATCGGAGATTGTCATCGACCAAAAGAGAAAAAGATGAAGAAAAATGGATCTAAAGAAAATAGATCCAAAGAAATAAATAGAAATAAATTTTTTTAAAACCTTTTTCTAAAAAATCTTTTTCTAAATACTTTTTCTAAATTGTTTTCCTAAAAATCTTTTCCTAAATCTTTTTAAAACATCTTTATAATTCTTTTATATTAAAATAAAAATTGAAATCAAATTTAAAGAAGACAAAAGCTAAATAATATAAAAGAAATTAAAAAAAACAAAAGAAGGGGAGGGGGAACCCGCGGATAGGGTTGGATTAGCAACAAACCATGGCCTTAGGCCCGAACCATCTCATCTCATTGTTCATAACAATTAAATAAAACTCAATAAAAAAAAGTGACAAAAAATGGAAGAAGCAAATAAACAGAAACACAGTAGGTCTCCTTCTTCCCCACATTCACGAAAAACAAAAGAAACAGGGCATAAACTCGCAGCAGCAACTCTTTCCTCACCTTCAATTTCGAAGCCACACTATTCCTCCTCTCAAAATCGCAGACCTCTCCTCCTCTCTTCTCACCGCAAGCTCTTTCTCTCTCAACTAATTTCTTCTTCTTTCAAATTTAACAACAGATCTCAAATCTCTTTCTTCATTTTCGAATTGGTTTTCTGGTTGTTTGGAGGTTTGAGAGGAAGGAAAAGGAATGAAGGTTGGTGTTGATTTGATTTTGGCAGAAATTTGAGGGGATAATTGAAGCTTGAATTTGTGAAGGAAGAGTGGGTTGTATTTATAGGAGAAGAGGGCTTGAAGAAGTGAATTGCCGTTTTGAGAAGATTTTGGGCGTTTTGGTGCGGGTGAGATTCTCGTGCTCACTGAGTTTTGATTTGAGTTGTTACGGTTTTGCGTTTTGCTTGATTTATTTTTGCGTTTTGTATTTTGGTTTTTCAGGTGTGCTTTGCTCGTGTTTTCGGTGTGTGAGATGCGTGACGCGGATTGTGAAGGCCTCGACTTGTTTTTTTTGCTTGAAGTGAATGAGGCTTGTGTTTTTTGCTTGAAACAAGTGCGAAGTCCGTGCGACTTTGTGAAGTTGGAAACATTGGCTTGCAAGAGGCTGTGGCTTGCTATTGATGCAGTGACTTGCGGCTGGACGTTTTGCTTGTAGGTTGATTCGGCTGAAGCTTGGACAATTTGTTAAGGCTAGCCGATGGCTTCAATGCGTTTTGTATGACTGATATGCGTATGTTTTGTTTCAGCTTGCAAGAGGCTTGTTATTGTTTGGCTGAGATGTGAAGGATCGGCAGCTGCTTGTGTGGGCTTACGGCGTGCTGTGCGTATTGGTTTGACAAGTGCCTTGGCTTTTGGGCGTGTGAGACTGAGGGAGTTGATGCTTGGCTTATGCGGCTTGCTATTTTTTTTATGCTTGTGAACTTGTGTTGGAGCTTCAGCTGGGAAATGATTTTTTTGCGTGAGGCTTGAAGCTGGTGTTGACTTGCTAGTTGTTGCTTGCGGCGTATGCGGTGCAGGATGTGGGAAATGTTTTGGGAAAGTTTGGCTTGTGATAGATTTTCTGTTGTCACGTGAGGCAGTGGGCGTGAGGTACGGCTTGCATTTTTGCTTGGCAGCTGGAATTGCTTTTGGCTTGGGCAGGCTGAGGTAAAGGGCGTACGGCTGGTGTCAAGTGGATTTGTTTGGATTGTGGGCTGAAGATGTTGTAGGTAAGCTGATGGAAATGGGAGGTGATTCGGCGTATTGAAGTGATGGTTGTACGATGGCTAGGAGTTGTAACTTCAACAACTCTTTTTTTTTTAATTGAAACTTATGCTGAATCAAAAAAAAGGTGGGCCTAAAAATTGATGGGCTGAGTATTGTTTTTTTCCTTTACTACATTTTGGTTGTTCTAAGAAAAAAAATGAATGAGCTCTAAAAAAAATAAAAATATGAATTAAAATGGCTTAAAAAAAAGTTGAATACGAAAATGAATAATAAAAATGAAAATTGAAAGATGTAAAAATGGGATTTTGAAGTATTGGAAAATTGGAAATTAAAAAAAAAATGATAGTTCGGATAATTGACTAATCAAGGAAAAAAATGGAAAGAATGGTTATTGAGTATTTGGATAATTGGTATAAAATTGGGTATGGAATTGGATATCAACAAATGGATATTTGGATAAGTGAATAATAGAGAGGGAAAAAAGATGGAAAAGAGGTCATTGAATAACAAGGGATAATAAAATGGTTTAAACGAAAAAAACGAATGTGAAGCGATGATTTTAAGCCCATAACCAACTCCTGATGTTTTTCACAAGCCACTGCTAAGATGAACACGATAAATCCTGAGCCACTGAATATTCGCAAATTAAGTCAACTGTCATCTAAAAATTGTCTGATTATTTCCCTGATAAACTGAATCCATACTGAGGAAAATAAATCCTCAGATGAATCACTGGTGAACTGATGAATCGAGTCAGACTTCACACACAACATTTCTTGATAATCTGATGATTTTGGTACTCAACACCATTTGAACTTTGAAAACGCATTGTCTGAGGAATAAACTACTGGCACATACAACTGGCAGTCAACACAATCTTTTGATAGTTTGACCAATGTTAGGTCAAACATCCATCTGAAATCGAATTGTGACTGAACAAACGCATCTGAATTGAAACCATTGTCTTATCTTTGTAAACCTACAACACAGAGAAGAAGAAGAAGAAACTGCCGCATATTTTTGGTATTTTGGTTAGTGATCAGTAAATATAAACAAATATAAAGAAATAAAAATAATGGTGATCCCCTGCGAAGCATAGACCCTATCTGAGGAGAAACTCGAAAGCCAGTGCGATCTTGTTTGTATGCAAAATGCAGATGATATGCGAAGAAATCTTAGGGCAAAAATTAGGGTGTTACAGCTGCCCCTATTTAAGTTTCTTCAATCCGGAGATATGAAGATTGACATCTTCGTCTCTACAAGATGGGAGAGACTTAAATACAGAATACCCAATTTGTGTCCTACGAGAACAAATGATATGATATGAATATGATATGCAAACCCAAGATCTCTGTGGGGAAAATATGACCACCAGAGGAAAACAAAAACTTGGGGACACGGAAGAAAATCCCGCCGGGGAAACAACAAACAGACAACAAAAGAGTTACCAGGAAAATAAATCACTGGATAACAGACTCCACTTGAGAAAAGATATGAAATAATCAAGGAACAGATTCAACCAGGGAAATAAACACACCCTGCCAGGAACTAACAATCAAACAAAGTATTTGAATCCAAGAATGGAGACATACTGAGTTGGAAAAGAATCATCAACTACCTGTTTACTGGGTAGGAAAAACAACATACTCGACTATCGATTTACTGGATAGGAGCAAAATACAGAGGGATATCCTCAACTACCTTTTTACTGGGTAAGAAATATTCTCAACTACCTGATTTACTGGGTAGGAGCAAAATAAAGAGGGATGACCTCAATTACCTTTTTACTGGGCAGAAAATATTCTCAACTACCTGATTTACTGGGTAGAAAAAAAAATATAAAAGACTCGACTATTGATTTACTGGATAGGAGCATGATCAACTACCTGATTTACTGGGTAGGAACTCAATCAAATGGAAACAGCTTCTGTTACCTTTTTACTGGGTAAGAAGAAAATATCTCGATTCTATTACCTTTTTACTGGGTAATAGGAAAATAACTTGACTACCGGATTTACTGGGTAGAAAAATTCTCAACTACCTGATTTACTGGGTAGGAGCTAAATCAAAGAAGAACAAACTCTATTACCTTTTTACTGGGTAAGAGGAAAAAATCTCGACTACCGAATTTACTGGGTAGGAGCACAAGTAAAAGAACTTGATCAATTTGGTAATATTACCCACTATCGATTACTGATAGCTTAATTCCATAGTAATATACTCACAAAAGGGGACTAAAGTTCAATCCAAGAACAAATTGGAGAGAAACGGTCAAACAATACTCATCCCGAGGAGGAAATATCTCAACTGGGGAAAATTCCATCCAGATAATAAACTGGGGAGGAAACTGAATCAAAATCATCTACGAGAAACAAACTCAGTGGGGAATTAGAAAGGATTAACTCTTTCTGCTTAATGGTCGACACTCTAAACTTGAGAGGAAGACGACACACACACTCTGTGGGGAAAGTCCACACCAAAGAGCAGATAACAATGATAAACACAAGAATGCAAGCAAACAATGCTATGCTTATGCGTATGAATATGCTTATGAATATGCTGACAAAACAGACATAAAGATAAGAAACGGGTGACATAAACACCACAACCACCGGATACTCGGCTAATCCCACGGCAACAAATGCAGGGAAACAACTGGAGATTCAATCTTAAAATCTGCAGGGGAATATCATAAGCCATCAAAGGAATAAAATCCTACTACAAGGCTCAAATCATGAAGAGACAGCATCTGCTAGGAACATCATCCTGCTGAGGAAAAGGTAATAATCTGCTGAGGATGGAAAAATTATTGATAAAAATCAAACTTCACGAGGAAAAACTGTCATACAACCCTGCTCCACCTGGGGATAGAGTGCAAGACTTGCTAAAAATCACATAGGAATCTGCTGGAAATCAATACATGCAGACCTACTGGGGATCCATATGAGGATATCAGAAGTTAACATCATATCCAAAATACAGTTACGAGGGATTTTAAATCTATACCCACCATCAGGTAAAAGAAAACCTCTAAACCGATTGCTATATCAATACTTCTATATTAAAGGGTGCAAACAATTAAGCTGAGGAACAAGAGCTCAGCGGGGGATTCCCAATACTTCTCAATTCAAAGATGACATGCTGAGGAAGAAATCAACACTCAGCTAGGGATTTTCTTAAAAATATCCTTTCCAACAATTCTTCTGGGGAATACATACAATCTTCAATCATGTTTATTGTTGGGGAACAAAACATCATTAACATCAATTTGTCAAGACTATCCAAGAACTTCGCATGGATACAATCGAATCAAACCCTGCTTTGGGAGAGACGAGTTACACACATCCAGACTTTACCATTCTTGGAGGTACTATTGATATCCTTTCTTTGTTCATATATCAAAAGAAAAATGTTTTTAAAATCTTCAAAAATTAAATTTATTAAATTTGTTTCAAAAATCATTATCAATAATAAATTGAAATTTTGTAAACAGAAACAATATAAAGAATTGCAAACAATTGGATAAAAGCTCAAATTCATTGATAGAATGGTAGTCAGCAAATGGCATGACTCCATGGATCATTACAAGTTTGAAAAATGGTAAATACATGGAAAAGGGCTACATTGAGATACAATGATCACTATTCTCCCTATCAACTTTGAACTCCACTGTGTTCGAAACTTCAGTCAAGGATGAGTGAATAAGAAACTTTGATG
This sequence comes from Lathyrus aphaca, assembly GCA_963966055.1. NCBI lineage: Eukaryota > Viridiplantae > Streptophyta > Magnoliopsida > Fabales > Fabaceae > Lathyrus > Lathyrus aphaca. The sequence continues at coordinate 165,088,943 of OZ014519.1, forward strand.
GGAAATCCTTCTGAGGAACAAGAATCTGAAATCCTCGGTTGCTACAAGTGATTCAGTCTATCGACGCAGTTACTTGCCATGATCCCTAACTTTTGCCTAGATTGCCCTTTCGGGTTTTCAATCTACCGGGATAATTATTTCTGTTTATGTCTCTAATTTTTGCCTGGACCGCCCTTTCGGGTTTTGAATCCACCGAGACGCTCATTTTTGCCTAAGCCGCCCTTTCGGGTTTTCAACTTAGCGAGCTGTTCTTTTATTTTTTTAGGCGAAGTATTTCTTGACTGCATCTGCATTCACAGGACGAGTGATCTCCTCTCCATCCATATTTGCAAGAATTAATGAACCACCAGAGAAGGCTTTCTTAACAACATATGGGCCATCATAGTTCGAAGTCCACTTGCCCCGAGAATCTTTAAGGAAAGACTGAATATTTTTGAGCACGAGGTCGCCTTCTCTGAATACACGAGGTTTGACCTTCTTATCAAAAGCTTTCTTCATTCTTTGCTGGTACAACCGACCATGACACAAAGTTGTAATTATCTTTTCTTCAATCAAATTCAACTGATCAAATCTACTCTGACACCATTCAGCCTCAGTTAACTTGGCTTCCATCAGAACTCTCATTGATGGGATCTCAACTTTGACGGGGAGCACTGCTTCTGTACCATAAACAAGCGAGAAAGGGGTTGCCCATGTTGAAGTGCGGACAGATGTACGATACCCATGTAAAGCAAAAGGGAGCATCTCATGCCAGTCCTTGTATGTCACAACCATCTTCTGAATGATCTTCTTAATATTCTTGTTCGCAGCTTCAACAGCCCCATTCATCTTCGGTCTATAAGGAGAGGAATTATGGTGTTGAATATTGAAATCTTCACAAAGCTCTTTCATCATCTTATTATTCAAGTTTGAACCATTATCAGTAATGATTCTATTCGGAACACCATATCTGCAGACAATATTGTTCTTGATAAACCGAACCACAACTTTCTTGGTCACATTAACATACGATGCCGCTTCCACCCACTTGGTGAAGTAATCAATTGCCACAAGAATAAAACGATGTCCATTCGAAGCCTTGGGTTCGATCATGCCAATCATATCAATTCCCCGCATAGAGAAAGGCCATGGGGAAGAAATCACATTGAGATAAGCTGGTGGCACTGAATCTTATCAGCATACACCTGACACTTATGGAACTTTTTCACATACTTGCAACAATCAGATTCCATTGTCAGCCAATAGTAACCTGCTCTCAACATCTTTTTAGCCATTGCATGCCCATTAGCATGAGTGCCAAAAGATCCTTCATGAATTTCTTTCATCAACATGTCTGCTTCATGTCTATCCACGCATCTGAGCAAAACCATGTCAAAATTTCTCTTATAAAGCACATTTCCATTCAAGAAGAAATTGCCTGCCAATCTCCTCAAAGTTCTCTTATCTTTATCAGATGCCCCAAGCGGGTATTCTTGACTCTGGAGAAAACATTTAATATCATGATACCAAGGCTTGTCATCATGGACCTCTTCAACTGCAAACACATGAGCTGGTCTTTCAAGTCGCATCATACTGATCATGGGAACATCATTCCACTGGTGCACTTTTATCATAGAAGCTATGGTTGCTAAAGCATCTTCCATTTGATTCTCATCACGAGGAACATAATCAAACTCAACTTTGGTGAAGAAAGTTGATATCTTCCTGGCATAATCTCTATAAGGGATCAAGTGGGGTTGATGAGTTACCCACGTGCCCTGGATCTGATTAATTACTAAAGCAGAATCTCCATACACATCAAGATGTTTAATTATCATATCAATAGCTTCCTCAAGACCCATAATGCAGGCTTCATACTCATCTTCATTATTGGTGCAGGGAAAAGTCAATCTTGCGGCAAAAGGAATATGTGAACCATGGGGAGTAATGATCATTGCCCCAATTCCTCTTCCGCGTGCATTCACAGCACCATCAAAAACTAAACCCCATCAAGATCCAGGCTCCGGCCCTTCCTCAATCAAAGGTTCATCACAATCTTTCACTTTCAGGAACATCACATCTTCATCTGGAAAATCAAACTTGATTGGTTGGTAATCATCAACCGGTTGATGTGCCAAATAGTCAGCCAAGATACTACTTTTTATAGCTTTTTGAGTTCGGTACTCGATATCATATTCTGATAATAACATTTGCCAACGAGCAATCCTCCCAGTCAAAGAAGGCTTTTCAAAGATATACTTGATTGGATCCATTTTAGAGATCAACCAAGTTGTATGATTCAGCATATACTGGCGAAGACGCTTTGTAGCCCAAGCTAAGGCACAACAAGTTTTTTCAAGCATGGAATACCGAGACTCACAATCGGTGAATTTCTTACTCAAGTAGTAAATTGCATGTTCTTTTCTTCCAGATTCATCTTGCTGACCAAGCACACAACCCATGGAATCTTCCAACACAGTCAAGTACATGATCATCGGTCTACCTTCCACCGGAGGAGACAAGATAAGAGGTTCAAGCAGATATTCTTTAATACTTTCAAACGCCTTTTGGCAATCATCTGTCCAGACACAGCCTTTATCTTTTCGAAGCAACTTGAAAATCGGAGCACATGTGGCAGTCATGTGGGAGATAAACCTCGAAATATAATTCAAACGGCCCAAGAATCCTCTTACTTGCTTTTCGGTTCTTGGAGCAGGCATTTCCTGAATAGCTTTCACTTTATCAGGATCAACTTCAATACCTCTTTGGATGACAATGAAACCTAGCAATTTTCCAGAACGTACACCAAATGTGCACTTGTTCGGATTCAGACGAAGCTTATACTTCCTTAACCTTTGAAACAATTTCAGTAAATGTTCAACATGATCCTCTTCAGTCTTCGACTTGGCGATCATATCATCAACATATACTTCGATTTCTTTGTGCATCATATCATGGAAAAGTGTAGTCATAGCTCTTTGGTACGTCGCACCAGCATTCTTCAATCCAAAGGGCATCACTCTGTAACAGAATGTTCCCCATGGTGTAATAAATGTGGTCTTTTCCATGTCCTCGGGTGCCATCTTTATTTGATTATAACCGGAAAATCCTTCCATAAAAGAGAACACATCAAACTTAGCCGTATTATCTACCAACATGTCAATGTGTGGCAATGGAAAATCATCTTTCGGACTGGCTTTGTTCAAATCTCTGTAATCAACGCACATGCGGACTTTTCCGTCTTTCTTCGGAACAGGAACAATATTGGCCACCCATTCAGGATAAGTTGACGTCACAAGAAAACCGGCATCAATCTGCTTTTGAACCTCCTCTTTGATTTTTACTGCCATGTCTGGATGAGTTCTTCTGAGCTTCTGCTTTACAGGTGGACATTCAGGCTTCAACGGCAATCTATGATCCACAATATCAGTATCAAGACCTGGCATGTCTTGATAAGACCAAGCAAATACATCAACATATTTTCTGAGAAGCTCTACAATCCTCTTCTTAACATCAGGACCAAGCAATGCTCCAACTTTGACTTCTTTCTTTTCATCTTCAGAACCCAAGTTGACCATCTCTATAGACTCTCCATGAGGCTGAATAATCTTCTCCTCGTGCTCAAGCAACCGAGAAATTTCATCTGGAATCTCTTCAACATCCTCTTTCTCAGCTTCAAACACAGGGAATTCAAAGTTGGGAGAGGGCATAGGATCATTATTTTCAATGGGTTTATCAATCAATCTGCACAATGATTTTATTTTTATTTTAGAGTATGAACAAAAGTGCAAACATTATGCAGATAAACAACCGTTATTATATTTTTGGGTTTTTTATGTTACCATTTTTCAGAATAAAGCAAAAATGAAAAACACATATGGAAATAACAAAATAACATTTTATTGATGATGATAAAATTTGAAACAAAGCCCGACAAACATCACTTTCACCTTGGGCAGAGTGAAAGGATTTTTGAAAGAAAATAAAAACAAATTACTTTGAAGAGTGAACAATAAAAGGAACATCAACAGCGATCCAGCGCTGGCAAATCTTTCCATGCGTAACGAAGTCAGGCATTTCTTCGTCTTCATCATCTTCAATGATGGCAGCAGTGGAATGATCGTTGATAAATCCAGCACTTCTAAAGCCTTCTTGAATAGTCTTTGGATCTTTGATAACTGCACCTGGCGCAAAGCTGATACTGAAACCTTCCTTGTTGTCGATAGCATCAATAATTCGCCCCCAAACATCAGACTGACCATCTTCAATCACTCGCAGAGCATCCTTAAAAGAGGACATGGGCATGACATTCTTCTTAGCAACATTATCCATGACAGAAAGAGCTTGAAACGAAGTTCCCACCTCTTCTTTGGTATCAATATAAGAGAAAGAAGACAAATTGCTCACAAGCATCGCCCTCTCACCTTCAATGGTCATCAATTTACCTTCTCTCACAAACTTCAATTTCTGATGAAGAGTGGATGTTACAGCTCCTTCCTCATGGATTCATGGTCTTCCGAGGAGACAACTATATGCGGGACGTATATCCATTACCTGAAAAGTAATCTTGAATATAAACGGTCCAATAAGAATAGGAAGATCCACCTCTCCAATCACTGTCTTCTTCGACCCATCAAACGCTTTCACTATGATCCCACTGTACCTCATGGGAGCACCTTGAAACGCAAGCTTTGACAAAGTTGATTTTGGCATAACATTCAGAGACGATCCGGTATCAACTAGCACCTTGGACATGGCATCTTCCTGACAATTCACCGAGATATGCAACGCCAAGTTATGATTTCTTCCTTCTTCAGGCAGATCGTCATCACAGAAGCTCAAATTGTTGCATGACGTGATATTAGCCACAATGCTATCAAATTGATCAACAATCACATCATGGTCAACATAAGCTTGATCCAGAATCTTCTGCAATGACTGCCTATGAGCCTCAGAACTCATCAAAAGAGACAAAACTGATATCTTCGAGGGAGTCTGCAATAAGTGCTCAGTAATATTATACTCACTCTTCTTTATCAACTTTAGCACTTCATCTTCACTATTACCAGATTGGCCCGATTGGACAACAGCATCCATAATCTGCTTGCTCGCACTGGTATCTTCAACTCTCTTCGGAGGGTCTGAAGCATACACTCTACCACTTCGGGTGACCTTCATCACATCAGCAATGTTAACCACTGACTTTGGAGTAAGAAGAGGAACTTCCCTACCATTCTCTATCATCGTAGCATTATATCGGTACGGAACAGCTTTATCAGACTCATATGGCATTGGACCAGGCACATTAATCACCAATGGAGTAACAGCAGTCTTGCGACTATCAAAAGAAATAACCACCCTCTCAGGAGCAACCCTCTCAGGAAGATTGAACTGAGGCATAATAACATTCACTTCATTCTCACATTCATCTCTTTTTGTTGTTACTTCAATCAGCTTATCATCCATCATCTTTTGAATATCCCTCTTAACAATCACGCAACCACGAGGATTCACCGAGCAAATACAACATCCAGCATAATCGTGATCAATATCGTGATATTCACTCAAGAAAGCATGCATCTCCACCAAAGATCTTCGAATATGACGGACCTCATAGATTTTGAACAAACCAGGACAACCATCAACCATATTCACAGACGCATTACCATGCTTTGGCAACGGATTCTTCTGCACATTAGGATTAACATCATTGAAATACAGAACATTGTTCCTCATCAATTTCTGTACTTCAAACTTCAATGGATAACAATTCTCAACATCGTTCCCCGGGGCACCTTGATGAAAAGCATAACGAGCCTCTGGCTTATACCACCATGAAATAGTCTCTGGAACTGGAGGTGGAGGACGCGTTTGCACAAGATTCTTTGCAATCAAAGACGGAAGCAAGTCCGCATACGTCATCGGAATAGGATCAAAACTTTGCCTAGCCCGAGCTTGTTGATTACCACCTTGTTGCACAGAAGGTTGTTGATAACGAGGTTGGAACTTTGGAACTGCTAGCACAGTTGGAGCCACATTGATCATCGGTGTTACAGAAGCCACATGCTGCGAATGGTGCTACGAATGGTGATTCCCACGACTGTGAGGTCTTCTATAACTTTCACGGGATACTGCATTAGTCTCATTTTCTTTCTTTTTCCCAAAGTTGAACCTTCTAGAGCTTGAACCATTACTATTTTCTTGACTCAACCATCCCTCACGGACACCTTCTTCTAAACGCATCCCCATACTCACCATTTCAGTGAAATCGGAAGGAGCGCTTGCTATCATCCTCTCATAATAAAAAGAACCCAACGTCTTCAAGAAGATCTTCGTCATTTCTTTTTCTTCCAGCGGAGGAACAATATGGGCTGCCAGCTCACGCCATCTCTGTGCATATTCTTTAAAAGTCTCTTTGTCCTTCTGGGACATAGCACGAAGTTGATCTCTATCAGGCGCCATATCAACATTGTACTTATATTGCCTCACAAAAGCTTCTCCCAAATCATTGAAGGTCTTGATTTGGCTATTATCCAGACTCATATACCACCTCATAGGTGCCCCGGTCAAACTGTCCTGGAAATAGTGAATCAACAGCTTATCATTATCAGTCTGAGCAGACATCTTCCTTGCATACATCGTCAAATGGCTCAACAGACAAGTATTGCCTTTGTACTTCTCAAACTCAGGTAGCTTGAATTTGTAAGGAACTTTAACATTTGGGACCAGACAAAGGTCATAAGCATCTTTTCCGAACAAATCCTTATGCTTCAAAGCTCTCATTTCCCTCTGGATCTCAACAAAGCATTCCTGGAAATCATCAAGTCTTTCAGCAACTCCAGCACCTTCACTAGGCTCAGCATGGTAAATCATTTCATCATGGTGTGGAATATTGTGCACCACAGGAGGTACAGTAGTCACAACTGGAGGAAGAGTAGTCCACACTGGTGGTGGGAGAGTATTAAATACAGCAGTCTCCTGGTAATGAGGAGGACGGTACCCAGCAGGAATAAAATCAACTGGCATGCCCCAAGGCGTGCTAGCAGGCATACGATAGCGAGGAGAAATAACAGTCTCAACAGGAATTGATGCGGTAACAACTTCGGAGATGACAGTATTCTGAACAGGAGAAGGAGGTGGCTGATTCTGAGCAGCCACCAAACTTTCCATCATAGCAGACACTCTTTCCAAGCTTTCCCTCAGATAAGTAACCTCTTCGCGCAACTCACGATTCTCTTGTTGCAAAGTTTCCATCACTCTTTTCCGATTAGCTCGAGTATCAAAACGGTGAGTCAGCTTGACAGGAGAACTGAATGAAGACGAAGAAACAAAAATAAGATCCCTGGAAAACACTCAAAAAGCAAGACAAATGCGGATATGATGCATGCTATGCGTATGCAAATGCAAAGATTTCAAAGGATTATAAGTTAACTTGCAATGTTTATAAAATAGACGTTTTTGAAATACTTAAAAACTCATTCTCATTAATATCAAAGTGAGGATTACAAATGAAGTACAAACATCAATAATCCTAATACATAAGAGGAAAGGTAAACTAGGCCTAGGGAATCATATCAGAAGAAGCTCTGAATCCTGGCTGATACTTCATAGGAATCCTCTTGATCTCATTCTTGTACCGCTCTTCCATATCTTCCTTGTCTTTCACTAACTTGTCGACAATGGCCTTCCAAGCACCGGAAGTAGGAGGGATAGTAGATGGAGTACTAGAGGAAAATAAATCCTCTCTCGGCCTCTTCGTGACGCGCCGCTCAAGTAGCTCAATAAGATCATCCTTATCCTTAAGTTGCTCCTGCATAGTAGTCCTCTCAAGTAACCATTCTTCCTTCTCTTTCTTCATCTTCTCTAACTCTTCTTGAAGAAACAACTTCTCATCAACGGGAGGAAGAAAAGCAGACAAAGGCAATATGGGAAACATAGGCTCCTCAGGTGGATAAGGCATCCTGAGCTTGGAAGCTCTAGATCGAACCCACTGAATATAACATTCGGAAGGTGGAAGGTGTTGTCTACCCAATTGACCTCTCTCTTTCCGGTGAACTGCATGCCAAGAATGAGCAATCTTTTTCTTCATCTCTATATGATCAGCACCATTAAGAAAGAAGAAACGGGATAAGGAAAGATTATTTGGAACATCCTTCAAACAATAACCGAACTGTTGTCTAGCCAGAATGGGGTTGTAGCTAATTCCCCCCACGTGTACCAAGAAGAGGTACATTAGGAAATTCTCCACAACTATCAATAAGTACTCCAGTGTCATAATGAGAACTATACCATGTCATGTCCTTATGAGAAAGCGACATCAACCTCTGAGACCATCTTCGATTCTCTCTATTGTCCTTGAAGACATCCGACTTTGGTAGGTGCGAAATAAACCACCTATAAAGAAGAGGCGCACAACATACAATTTCTCCGTCACCTTTGGAGGTCCTATAGTGAAAAGCATGATACATATCTCCGAGCAAAGTAGGCATCGGGTTCTTCTTCAAGAAGATCTGAATAGCATTCTCATCCACAATACCATCCAAGTTCGGAAACAAGACAATCCCGTAAATAAGAAAAGCAAGAATAGCCTCAAATGCATCCTTATGACCCAAAGTAAGTGAAGTAGAAGCCTTTCCCATCAAGAACTTAGCATTAATACCACGAACACTTCCCTTTGGAAGAAACTTCCCATTAAGATCGGATTCCTTAAGAAAAAGTGCTTTGGCGATGACCTTGATAGTAAGTTCCTTCTCTAAACCAGTGAAAAGAAACTCCTTGTCCAGAACGGGCAAACCTAACCAATGAGAATACTCCTCCAAAGTCGGCACAAGCTGATAATCCGGAAAGGTGAAACAATGATGCAACGGGTCATAAAACTGAGCTAAAGTAGGGAGAATCCCCTCAGGCACATCAGTGTCCAACATATACAAAAGCTTCCCATGACATCTTGGAACTCTTGGGTATCAACAACCAAAGCTTCTAGCTTTCTCAACTCTACAACATTAGGATTCTTGAAAGTGTACTTCTTTGTATTCCTCCTTTCAAAAGTCAAAGCCATGGACATCTAAAATTTTGCAAAAGTTCCTTATAAGTCCTTTGAAATCTTACGAACAATGCTCATGAATGTATGATGGCATGTATGCAACAAACACAAACAAGATCACACAAGGCACATGGGCTTAGGTTCCGAGTCACGAGCATGAAGTCAAGGTAACAGAACACCAACCCACACAGGTAAGTACTAAGGTTATGTCTTCATTGTACCTGCAGAAAACCAAAAGGGTGCTAACAGAGGTGCCCGGAGTTAACATCCATCTTTAGAATATCATCGGTACGTTGGATTACTCCCCAACCGATAAGATTCTTAAAATAGACCTCGTCCGAGTGTAGTATCGCGTGACAACCGCCTTAGGTTTACACCCAGATGATTTCCGCACTACGTTCCTAAATTGGCTTAGATGGGTTAAGGGTTCTAAGGTCCTCAGTATGATAAGCTCAAGGTCGGAAAATAATGCCACGTATGATTACTCGTCATGACATTGATAGTCCAAGAGAGCCTAACCGAGTGGAGATTATCAAATTGATATTGCTTTGGACTACTCCATCACATATCGCTTCGAATATCGCCGTCCTATCATAAGTTTCAACTCAGATCCGGGTTAGAATCTATCTCACACAGAGGATCACCAAAACCGAAACAGAACAATCAAATAACAAACAATTCAAACCAAAGCAATAAATAAATCAAAGTAGGCTCCGCTTAGAGATTACTCCCCAGCAGAGTCGCCACTTTTCTGTAGCGGTAAAATCGTGAGTGTAAGCTATTGATTAACTTAACTCGATATACACAGAGTCGCCACCACGCTTTTCTTTATTTCCGAAAGTAAAAAGGTAAAAGAACGAATAAAAACCTAGGAGTCTAAAAGAAAAAGCTAAAAGAAACAAGCAGAGATTGGGTAAGGGGATTGGTTACGAACCGGGAAGGTTTTAGGCACCCGACTCGTCCGTGGTACTCCACGGGAGCCCTTTGAAATATTTAATGCTTTTTGGTCTGAAATTGGTTTGCTTGAAAAGATGGAAGAGATGAGGAGAAGAATATTTTTTAATGATTTTATGTTTGATAAGTTTTTAATGCCTTATGCCTACGTACCCACAAAGTGCAATGCGAGATCAAAACCTCATAGTTCGTGGTACAAAATTTGAAAAGAAACAAATGGGTTGAATTGATTTTAGAATGTAGAGATAAGTCGTCATCCTTTAGCGGATAATTCCGCTAGAAAAGATGAATCATATCTAAACATGTGAAAAGAAAAGGTGCACAAGGCACAAAAACAATTGAGTGAGTTTTGAGTTTTTTAAAGTATGTAAGAAAATGGTTTTGATATATTTACATGAATTAACATTGGTTAAGAAAATAAAGTGAAAAGGTTAAAAAATCGCTTGACCTAAGTCAAGGTTTGTTTATGAAAGTGTTTGAAGTTTGAAAACAAGAAGGTTTTTGAAATAGGGAGAAGTTTTGAAAATTAAAGAATGGGGAAGAGATGAAGAGACTAATCCTAATACTTGAATTAAAAGGTTAAGGAAAGAGTTTACCAAACCATAATATGCACAATTCTTCGAAGTTCGGAATTCCACCTTCAATAGCTAATGAAATAACTTGAGGCTGAGGTTTCTAACCCATTCCAACTTGAGCAAGGGGAAAGATCTTAAAGTCTAAGTCCATTCTCCAAAAAGCTCGGGATAGTAACCATTAGTCCAAAATTAGAAGTCACAAGTCTTTTAAGTGTTCAATCCTTTATTAGTGTTTTGATATCCAAATGGACAAAATAAGAAAAACACAAGTAACAATATAATTATAAACAAATGATATATGATATAATATGATAAAGCATAATAAAGGAGATAAAGGAGCAAGAGATTAAAATAAAAGGATAAGGTGCGAGAGATTAAATTTAAACAGATTATTATATTCACAATATTATAATATTTACAATATAAAGTGGTATGATGAACTTAATCAAGCACAACCACGACAAGGAATAATAAAATTGAGGCAACCGGATCCAAGTGGGTCTTAATTCGAATCGGGACAACTTTAGGTCTATGTTAAGCAATCGCCGAGTAATTTACGAAGTAATTACCCTACAAATGAGGCCGGCCACCACTAATTAAAGTGGAAAATATTCGTGTTAATACATGTTAGAGAAACGATATAATGGATCGTTCTCCGAAAACATGCCACACTAAAAGAAAAAGGATGGTCTAATCTTAATCGAGATTTTCGTTGAATTTATTGAAAAGCAACCTATCACGATCTCAAAGTATGGAGAATGATCCAAATGATCATTCATCCATAGATTTGAAATAATGAAGATTTAACTTATCGAAAATCAACAATCTACGAATCGGAGATTGTCATCGACCAAAAGAGAAAAAGATGAAGAAAAATGGATCTAAAGAAAATAGATCCAAAGAAAAAAATAGAAATAAATTTTTTTAAAACCTTTTTCTAAAAAATCTTTTTCTAAATACTTTTTCTAAATTGTTTTCCTAAAAATATTTTCCTAAATCTTTTTAAAACATCTTTATAATTCTTTTATATTAAAATAAAAATTGAAATCAAATTTAAAGAAGACAAAAGCTAAATAATATAAAAGAAATTAAAAAAAAACAAAAGAAGGGGAGGGGGAACCCGCGGGTAGGGTTGGATTAGCAACAAACCATGGCCTTAGGCCCGAACCATCTCATCTCATTGTTCATAACAATTAAATAAAACTCAATAAAAAAAAGTGACAAAAAATGGAAGAAGCAAATAAACAGAAACACAGTAGGTCTCCTTCTTCCCCACATTCACGAAAAACAAAAGAAACAGGGCATAAACTCGCAGCAGCAACTCTTTCCTCATCTTCAATTTCGAAGCCACACTCTTCCTCCTCTCAAAATCGCAGACCTCTCCTCCTCTCTTCTCACCGCAAGCTCTTTCTCTCTCAACTAATTTCTTCTTCTTTCAAATTTAACAACAGATCTCAAATCTCTTTCTTCATTTTCGAATTGGTTTTCTGGTTGTTTGGAGGTTTGAGAGGAAGGAAAAGGAATGAAGGTTGGTGTTGATTTGATTTTGGAAGAACTTTGAGGGGCTAGTTGAAGCTTGAATTTGTGAAGGAGGAGTGGGTTGTATTTATAGGAGAAGAGGGCTTGAAGAAGTGAATTGCCGTTTTGAGAAGATTTTGGGCGTTTTGGTGCGGGTGAGATTCTCGTGCTCACTGAGTTTTGATTTGAGTTGTTACGGTTTTGCGTTTTGCTTGATTTATTTTTGCGTTTTGTATTTTGGTTTTTCAGGTGTGCTTTGCTCGTGTTTTCGGTGTGTGAGATGCGTGACGCGGATTGTGAAGGCCTCGGCTTGTTGTTTTTGCTTGAAGTGAATGAGGCTTGTGTTTTTTGCTTGAAACAGGTGCGAAGTCCGTGCGGCTTTGTGAAGTTGGAAACATTGGCTTGCAAGAGGCTGTGGCTTGCTGTTGATGCAGTGACTTGCGGCTGGATGTTTTGCTTGTAGGTTGATTCGGCTGAAGCTTGGACAATTTGTTAAGGCTAGCTGATGGCTTCAATGTGTTTTGTATGACTGATATGTGTATGTTTTATTTCAGATTGCAAGAGGCTTGTTATTGTTTGGCTGAGATGCGAAGGATTGGCAGCTGCTTGCGTGGGCTTACGGCGTGCTGTGCGTATTGGTTTGACAAGTGCCTTGGCTTTTGGGCGTGTGAGACTGAGGGAGTTGATGCTTGGCTTATGCGGCTTGCTATTTGTTTTTATGCTTGTGAACTTGTGTTGGAGCTTCAGCTGGGAAATGATTTTTTTGCGTGAGGCTTGAAGTTGGTGTTGACTTGCTAGTTGTTGCTTGTGGCGTATGCGGTGCAGGATGTGGGAAATGTTTTGGGAAAGTTTGGCTTGTGATAGATTTGCTATTGTCACGTGAGGCAGTGGGCGTGAGGTACGGCTTGCATTTTTGCTTGGCAGCTGGAATTGCTTTTGGCTTGGGCAGGCTGAGGTAAAGGGCGTACGGCTGGTGTCAAGTGGATTTGTTTGGATTGTGGGCTGAAGATGTTGTAGGCAAGCTGATGGAAGTGGGAGGTGATTCGGCGTATTGAAGTGATGGCTGTACGATGGCTAGGAGTTGTAACTTCAACAACTCTTTTTTTTATTTGAAACTTATGCTGAATCAAAAAAAAGGTGGGCCTAAAAATTGATGGGTTGAGTATTGTTTTTTTCCTTTACTACATTTTGGTTGTTCTAAGAAAAAAAATGAATGAGCTCTAAAAAAATAAAAATATGAATTAAAATGGCTTTAAAAAAAAAGTTGAATACGAAAATGAATAATAAAAATGAAAATTGAAAGATGTAAAAATGGGATATTGAAGTATTGGAAAATTGGAAATTAAGAAAAATGATAGTTCGGATAATTGACTAATCAAGGGAAAAAAATGGAAAGAATGGTTATTGAGTATTCGGATAATTGGTATAAAATTGGGTATGGAATTGGATATCAACAAATGGATATTTGGATAAGTGAATAATAGAGAGGGAAAAAAGATGGAAAAGAGGTCATTGAATAACAAGGGATAATAAAATGGTTTAAACGGAAAAAAACGAATGTGAAGCGATGATTTTAAGCCCATAACCAACTCCTGATGTTTTTCACAAGCCACTGCTAAGATGAACACGGTAAATCCTGAGCCACTGAATATTCGCAAATTAAGCCAACTGTCATCTAAAAATTGTCTGATTATTTCCCTGATAAACTGAATCCATACTGAGGAAAATAAATCCTCAGATGAATCACTGGTGAACTGATGAATCGAGCCAGACTTCACACACAACATTTCTTGATAATCTGATGATTTTGGTACTCAACACCATTTGAACTTTGAAAACGCATTGTCTGAGGAATAAACTACTGGCACACACAACTGGCAGTCAACACAATCTTTTGATAGTTTGACCAATGTTAGGTCAAACATCCATCTGAAATCGAATTGTGACTGAACAAACGCATCTGAATTGAAACCACTGTCTTATCTTTGTAAACCTGCAACACAAAGAAGAAGAAGAAACTGCCGCATATTTTTGATATTTTGGTTAGTGATCAGTAAATATAAACAAATATAAAGAAATAAAAATAATGGTGATCCCCTGCGAAGCATAGACCCTATCTGAGGAGAAACTCGAAAGCCAGTGCGATCTTGTTTGTATGCAAAATGTAGATGATATGCGAAGAAATCTTAGGGCAAAAATTAGGGTGTTACACATAGACATATGCAGTTCCAGCTATAAAAAACACAAACAATTAGTTCCCGCCTTAGTTAGGCGAACTACGTCGACTCTGATCCTCATTTTCCCTATGAGGTACGTAGGCAGCGGGGTAAGGCCCGTTCGAGCATATTCTTTATTTTCCCTACATTTTCCCCATTCTTTTTTTTGTTCTCTTTCAGTTCCTTTCTCATTGCAGTTCCAGTTTCCAGTTAGCAGTTCTTATTCAGCAGCATCTTATTTCTCACCCTTTGAAACAAAACAAGCAAGCGTGGATCCCGTCAGATACGACGAACGATCTGGGGTGCTAATACCTTCCCAGGTCGTAACCGACTCCCGAACCCAGATCTTTGGTTCGCAGGACCTTGTCCTTTCCTTCTTCCTCAGGTTTGTGCAGCATTACATTTCCCGTTCCTTCAGAATAAAAATGCCTGGCTGGCGACTCTTCCTTTTCCGCGCCACTTTCGCGTTTGTATTAGGATGAAAATCCCGGGAGCGACAACCTTTTCTTAGGGGTATTCTAAAATCTTGTGCTTTAATGAACCTATAGGTATATCCTTGTTTAGCGAGTGCTTTAGGAATACTACCTCAAAATTCCATAGGAATCAACCTAAGTTCCATAATCACATGGGTGAGTCTATTAAGAGTATTTATGTAGCTAGGTATTCCCTCATATAAAGTATAAATCTCATTAAGAGTTTATATTATTTCATATTCTTATTACTTCAATATTCATGATTCTCTTATTTATACTAACATGATGACCTCATATTACACATAATTGTTATTACCCATTTAACAAATTTCTTGGGATCTTTAGTTTATTAGGATGGATTACCATCATGAGAAATTCACTTCTCTATAGGAATTAGTCTTATCTATTTTGATGTATTATGAATTTTCTCTCTAGTTAGTCCTTTCTATAACGGATATGCTAAATTTTCATTAATGAATATATGATCTACTCTTACAGCTCCTTTAGAGATACCGTCTTTAACAGTGTTGTGCATCCTTCTTTTTTGACGTCTCTTACCATTATAATAAAATTTCTCAATTTTTTCAATAGTTGTGGTACTATCGCACAAGAGTGTTTATTCAAAGCTCTTCTTCCAAACCAAACTGATGAACTAGGGTTTTAATGATCTCTATCCTTTGATGATGACACCCAACTTGAAGATATCTCAAGCCTCGTCTCCAATAGTACTCAATCAAGTTCTCATGTGATTGATATATTTGTCAAAGTCTTGAAGTTTCAAAGTGTGAAAGGTCATTTGATAGTGTCTGAGTGATCAGTGTTTTGTAAAAACACGTGACATTTTTGTAATGTAGTATGGCTAAACTAAACACACTAAAATATTTTTAAAAACCTTTATTTCTCAAATGATATTTTAATCTTATTAATACACTTTCATCTCACCTTTCATCGTTCTTTCCTGCAGTCAAATATCATGAGACTCTTCTGTTTATCTATAATTTTTTAAAGAACTCGAGTTTTTTCCTCTCTCAAGATGATTAAGCCTCGAGAATCAAGAAAAAGCCATAGATCTAACTGGTGAAGGTACAAATTTTGTAGATGAAAATCGATTTAAGTTTCTTTCTTTCTTCTTTTATAGATCTGATTTTGTTTATTTTTGTCTGAAACCTAGAATAAAAATATCAATGCAAAAATTTACTTCTAACTCTCTCCTTTTAGATCAATTTATTATCTAAAAATTGTTAAATTATATTTATAAAATTTTCACATGAGACAAATATAATTAAAATTTTATCTATTTATTTGTGAGATATGAAATATTGATAAAAAATGTTTTTTATAAAAAAAAATTATTAATTTATAAAAAAATATATAATAAGAGTTTTTAAACAAAAATATTTTTTCAAAAAAGAAAATTTTAAACAAATTTGTTTTTTTTTTCGTTGACAAATATGTTTTTTTTTAAATTGTAAAAACCATTAAAAACTTTTCTTGTGACTTTTACTCTAATATGAAAAGAGTTTAAAGTTAGTGCATTTTTAGTGACTGTTTTATATATGCAATCAATTAAAATGGTTACAATTGTCATGTGATATCAATTTTTTAAAAATAAAAATATTTTATTCTAATACATAATTTTAATTGATTGACAGTGTAAAATATTTTATATTATTAATGTATTTCCTATTTTATATTATTAATGTATTTCCTTTATTTTCATATGAAAAATGTAACCATATATTTTTATGAATTTGCAAAGTTATTATTAATTCCTTTTTGCCGCCAACTTGTGTTTTATTTGAAAATTGTTAAGAAAATATCTTTTATCTGAAATATTGATAACCAAATTATTAAAAAAAAAAATTTCTTCCATTATGAAAAACAATATATAATTATAATTTAGAACAAAAAGCTTTCGAAGGCAAAGTAGATTATAAACAAATTTAGCATTTTTCTTCTTTGTAGATATGTTTCTTTTTAAATTATAAATAATAATATTTTTTTATTACTATTACTTTAAATAAGAAAAATATAAATAAAATATATTTATGAATTTGCAAAAATATAATTAATCTTTAAAACCAAGACATTAATGAAATAATATTTTTAAAAATAATACAAAATATTTTTTATTTTATGAAAAAACAATAACCAAAAATTCGAAATGAATAATTCGTTACGAAATTATATATTTAATTATTTGAATCTTTTCAAAATTATAACTCAATTAAAAAACTTTAAAATTATAATTTCAAATGATCATCAATTTATTAATACTTTTTAATGAATTAATATTCTTTTAATTAAAATGAGACTCAAGAATGACTCAATTATCAGAATAAAAATAAAAAGACTATTAATATCCCTGTTAATTACTAGAATTGGCATTTACTCTAATTATGTAAAATTACCATAATAATAAAAATTACATAACCTTAGAACTTTACAAGTGATTCATGGTTCATATCCACAAAATTAAAACCTTATCAATCACCCTGTAAAAAATTATTATAGGTACTAAATTAGTTTAAGGATTGATCTATAAAAAAATTGACCAACCCAAATCCGAATTGTTGATCCGGAATTAGCCTATTTGGATATAATAAAACTATCCACAACCCGACCCGACACTATACCTATCGTTAATTCTTAGAAATTCCATAAAAATGTATCGTTAATTATTAATCCATCAAAATTCTCATCTCCATAATCATAATTAGTCAGCTCCGGGGCATAAAAATCTCCTCCAAAATCATCAAAACTTGGAAAAACCGGGTAATCGGGTTGAACATTACCCGACCCGTTTACCGCAAACAAATCCGAAAACAACCCGTTTTGCTTAGAATCAGAATCCGTCTGAAAAGTCGAATCTGAAATCGCTGAAACCACCGGAGACTCTGATTCCATAGGCAAGAACAATGCAGAACCCTCTGACGATGAGGACTCGACCTTAACCACGTCATTTTCGGGTCGACCCGGATCTGAATCATGAATACCCGAATTCGCAAAACGGGCTGCAGCAGCTTGAATCTGAGAAGGAGTCATAGACCTTCCTCCAGCAATATCCGGAATATTCCCCGGAAAATTAAACCTAGCACCACTGCCACGTAAGCAAAAACTAGCCGCGTCGAATGCACGCGCCGCCTTCTCAGCAGAATCATAAGAACCCAACCATATCCTCTGACGGCTGTTCGGTAGTCTGATCTCCGACACATACTTTCCCCATTTCCTCTTCCTTACTCCTCGGTAAACCGAATCACTTCGTTCCGCCGCAGGTTGTTGTTCCACGTTGGTTTTCACCATTGTTTTTCACAGTACACTAGTACGATGTTGTTTTTTTTGTTATGTCGTTGTTGTTGGAATCGAAACACAAAACTCAGAAAATGTTTTTATTCTTATTTTTTAAAGACGAATCAAATCTCTGTCGTTTGATGTTTTGGCTGCGTTTGAGAGTGAAAGTATTTATATATAAATCAAGTACAAAAAAACGAGTGAAAAAATTTGACTAAATTCCAAAAGAGTCAACACTTCTAAGTTCTAAGACGTGTATTTTGATTTTAGAGAGAGCAAAATAAAAATTATTTCATAGGATTTTGACACGTGTACGGTCACGATAGAGATATGATTTTCCCAAAATTCGTACGCGTTGTGAAGTGTCTCTGGACAACAAAGTTGAACCATGTGATGAGTATTAAAAATGCATGTGAATTAAAAATTGGTGATGAAAACAATGTGCATTTTTTTTCTTGAGTTTTAATTATAAATTCATTCAATGTGGTGTGATTTTCATTTTTTATTTAGTCTGGAAGTTGGAACAATGCATGATAATTAATGTGTTAATTATTTCCAACGGTGGAACGGGTTTTTTTTTGCCACTGGTTTTAATTCTCATCCCTTTGGTGTTAAGCAATTCATATTCCCAATAGTTTAATTGTTTGTGCAATTTATTATTCTAGATGACTATGAAAAAGTAATGGATATTTTTTATTATAAATATAAATCTTTTTGACTAAATTACAAAAATGAAATAAAGAAGTATTACTTTAGCAATAAATTATGGTATCAATTTTAGTAATTTAGGTAGTGTATATCTTAAGATAGAGAATTATTATAAGTTTCTTTTATTTTTTATTATTTATTACAGAAGAATGTAAATAAAATAAAAATAAAAATTAATTTAATTGAAAAATATAGAATTTTACATAAAGACAAAAAACTCTAGAAGAAATGAAAAATATAATCCTCTAATTTTAAATATAAATAAAATGTTAAAAATATTTAATTTAAACTTAAATAAATACATTTGATATTTTACTTTAATTTAAGACAAAAGCGAGCACGACGAGAATTGTAAGCATCTCTTATGGTGTGTTTGGATAGAGATTTTAATGAGAAAAAATAATTTTTGGAGAAAATTCAAAATGACTTGATTAAATCTATTGTTTAAATAAAAAATATGGAGAATTATTAAAATGATGTAAAATTTTAAAGTATTTTATTCTATTAAATTTTCAAAATTTGCAAGATGATCCTCATATTTTATAAAAATTTCATATTCACCCCCAAAAATTTAAAAATATTGCAAAATAAATCCCTAATAATTTTCAAATTTTACAAATTGGTCCTTAAAATTTTCAAAATTTTTAAATTGGTCCCTTTTTTCATATTTTAAATTTGACCTAAAAATTTTAAAAATTATTAAAATTGCCACAAATTTTTTACAATGAATTATTTTAATACTATATCCAAACAAAAGAATTTAAAATTAAATGAATTCTAATTGAATTATTTAAATTTCTTAGAATTTTGAATTCTCTAAAAATTCTCAATTATCCAATCCAAACACACTCTTAGATTATTTGGAACCAATTCAAAGGATTTTAAAATTTTACGTTAAAAGAATTTTAGGACATGATACTTGAATATCTTACTCAAATAGTAGAAATGTATACGGAATAACAACTTATTATTTTTTCCTATTATTTGTTTTTCTTAAATTGTATTTTGTGCCTCCAGGGTCGAATAACAACGGTTCACAAGACAAAATGATTCATCAGTAAAAGGCAAATGTACTATCTTGAGGAAGAAATGAGATACTATTGATTTAAAGACCAATCAGACAAATATCCGCATTTCACATTGATAGATTATTGAATTGTTATAACTGCCTTACTATATAAAGGGATAACACACTATTTCTCAAGTAATCTGAATTTATATCTCATTCGTTGCAACTTACTCTCACACAAAATTGGATGTTGAAATGATAACCTTACAGGTCAATCACTCTTCCATTATACCAGAATCTTGAGTATACCATTGCAATCTACATCCATAGTTCACCCATCAATTTCGGTTCTCACTCGAGACAATGGTGCCATTGGTGAAAATCGACATACGATTCTTGTGTTTTTCACACTCAATCATTCATTTCTTCATTCACTTAATTGAAGTTTCCTTGACCTAGAAATTTATATCTCCTGAATAAGAACTTTAAGTTTTCATACTTGATCATCTCTGATTAAAGATTAACATTGTTTCTCATATTTTCTTCAAGATCCATCAACTATGGAAGATTCTAGAGTTATTCACTCTGCTGCACAGCATGAAGCAGACGCAACCATTACTACTCGAGCAGCCAAAGAGATAACACATATTCCTTAAAGCGGTAGCGATCAAGTCCTTGTGGATTCACCATCTACACCACCACCTAAAGGTCGTGCCAAGCCTAAGATCTCTCAAGGCCGTTTTCAACCTCTCTTGTTCTTAAGACCCGCTTAACAGTTTCAAATAGGAGAATAATCAGATACCTATATCGAATGCGTTATTTATCTTCCAATTGTTGCAAGCTAATCTCGGTCTACAAGGTGCTTACAAAATGCAGAACAATGTTTACAATATTGTTTATGTGAGTGCAACTTTTCATTTAAATTTATTTTGTATGGTGTCAAAATTTTTAGTGTTTTTGTACATTGGACGATATCAATTGATTCTAGGTGTGCATTATACATTTTAGCATTAGGAAGCATTACAACATGTTTAAAAATGGTTTTGAAAGGATACATGCATTTACAAATGGTCTCGGAAGGATTCATGCATCAAAAATTGAGTTTTTGTGTGAAAAACATTGTATAGGTCGACACATACGTCTTTAGGTTGACCTATTGTAGTTTTTCTTTAGCTCAGGTCGACACATAAAGTACATAGGTCCACACACACACACACAAATATTGAAGCCTGTAGGCTCTGTTCGTGTGCTGACTGTTATAGGTCGACTCAAGACCTTTGTAGGTTGACACATGACCTTGATAGGTTGACCTATAGACCTAAAATCTTGAATTTTTGCTTTGTTTTCATTTCCTTTAACATTCCCTTTGATACATGAAACCAATATTTCAAAGGATACTCATCATTTTTCATCTCTCTTTTATGCATACACACAATCAAACTACACATAATCATTTTTTGATTCGGTGACCATCTAGATTAGAGTCGATAACATCCAATTAGGTTGTTGTACCGAGAATATTGGGTTGAGTTCTTTGAGGGTTTCAAATTAGAAAAATGAGTTGGAGTTTTCCTTTAAGATCATTGAGTATTTAAAGGTTTTGGACAAGATTACACAATTCGAATCTGATCGAGTAAAATCTGAAATTCTGGTGTAGAAGATCTCAGATGTCATAACACATGTCAAGACATTAATCTCTGCACTAACTAAAAAAAGACAGGACAAAAACATATTGATATTCTGATTATTAGCAGAGTCATGGCACATGTTCCAACATCTGTTACGACATGTTAATCAACAAGCATATCAACTTAATTGTAAGTTTGCATAATGATAAACAACACATAAATATGATGACCTAGTTCGGTGCAAATCACCTACTATAGGGGCTTCCAAGATAGGAAGAAGATCACACTATTAGTAGTATTATTTTATATACACTACTACAGAAACCCCTTTCACAACGGTTGGAAAAGGGGTACCATCACACCGGTCATACCGTTGTTAAGTAGAGTGTTGTTATAAGTTCTTTGTTTCTACAATGGTCTAGAAACCGTTATTGAAAGTTAGGACACACGCCACATATCACAACGAGTATGCTTATAAACTGTTGTGATATATACACTTAGCTACTGGCTTCGAAACCCATAAGCAGTAATTTAGCCAAAAATAGAAATTACCTTTAACCTCAGTTACAATAGATAACCGTCATTGAAAGTACCATGAGTTTATTATATTGTATATACATTGCTTGTTTTCCATACACCTCACTAAAGAAATACAAGGATTCAAATTGATGAAGAAGTATATAATATGAAAAATTAACCTATTCTTGAAAACCAATTTAATCAAACCATTGTTGTTTTCTGATTACATTTGTCTCATCGTACATCTTATATTGTTTTAGATATACTATGGTATATTGACTTGGCTCTTTAGAAGCATCGTTGTCTTCGATTATAGTTAAATTTCTATAACAACAATTTATTGGATAGTCTACCTTCTCCTCACCACTTATCATCGTAATTTTTATAATCATAATTTTACAATTATCAGTGACGAGGAGAAGGTAGACTATACAATAAATTTTTGTTATGGAAATTTAACTATAATTTAATTCAGCGATGCATCTAAGGAGCCATATCATTTTACCGTAATATATATAAATATCATGAGATGAATGACGAGACACATGCAATTCAAAAATAACAATGGTTTGTTTAACTTGGTTTTCAAATACAACTTGATTTACAAATTATAAGTATCTATGTCTATTTAAATGAATGTACTTTAAGTGAGGATTAGTGAAACAAACAATCTACATAGAATATAATAAACACAAACAACATCATACACCAGAACCAGATATTATAAATTAATCAACAAAACCCCAACCGTATACAATATATCATAAGCTATGTTAAACTGTTTCAAGAACGCACCTTTTATTGAAAATCATCGCGGAAGTATGAATTTCATCTAGTTTGTAAAGCAATGAAAAAGAAATATACGGTGGATGAAGTTTCCACAATGACTTCATACTTCTTGTATTTTTTTCATTGCTACACAATCCATTTGAACCTTATCAACACATATTATACGCTTTCTGCCACCGCTTGATATCACCATGTATCATCCCCTTAATATGCAAACTTCAACAATGAGCATCTTTAGTTAAAACCAATTCCTAAAACCATAATCCAATGAAGAGTAAAGAGAGATAAAAAGAGAGAGAGAAGGAGAGCGTATCATCTTCTTGTACTTTTTTCCATAGCTACACAAACAATATGTACCATAGCCAAAGTATGGTCTTTATTAAGGTAGTGAAGACGAATATAAAAAAATGAGAACAATCAATAAAAATAATCGCAGAACAAGAATCAAATATGATGTTCATCTAGTTTGTGAAGCCATGAAAAAGAGATATAAGGAGGAAGAATCTTACAAAAAAGCTTCATACTTCTTATATTTCTTTTCATGGGTTCTAAGAATGGATGAAGTTTACTTCCAATGTTGCTTCTTCATTCATTAACATTTTGTTTGTGAAGCTATGAAAAAGAAGAAGTACAACATGGATGAAGTTTTCATCATAGATTTATGATTCTTGTACTTTTTTTCATAGCTCCACAAACATTATGTACGATATCTAAAGTATGGGAAATATCTAATAGTAGATGGAAAAAGAAGAATACCTTAATGTATTGAAATTCTGGTGTGACAGACTCAAATATCAAATACTATGTCGAGACACCTGATCTGTTATTGAAAACATGGCAAGGTACAAACAACAACATTACTGTGTTTTTATATACCAACTTCTAACACTCCTATATGATGTTGAGACATCTGGTATGACATTCAGTAAGAACACTGCATAAAATACATAACAGAAAAGCATAAATAACACATTTAAATTGTTAACCCAGTTCGATGCAACCACATCTACTTTGGGGGCTACCAAGCCAGGAAGGAAATCCACTATATAGTATCAATTCAAGGACCTACAACAAACCACTCAGTTTACAATCCTCTCACTTAATCACTACCAATCTAACTTCTACTTAGGAACTCCTAAATATGAGAAACCCATCTCACTCCCTCTCAATCATAATAGTGATAACTAACTTATAATTCAGAATCAGAAGACACACTTACATGACAATATCTTAACCTTGCTTCAAAGCTTCAGTCAAGTACACACAACCTCTTGCTTAACAACTTCGAGGATTACAAATAAACCAGCCCTGCAAATTAAATCTTTTTGCATACAGTTGCTACAAGAACTTAACCCTAATGATACAATGTATACATATTTGGTTGGTTACTAAACCTAGGTTACAAGGTTTCTTTTTATAACCTAATCCCAACTGGATTTTAGGCCTAAAAACGCAGCATAGCAGCTGCTACAATTATGCAGAAAAATCTGCTACAAATAAGATCTTCAAAAATAACAACTTCCTAAAATATCTCTAAATATAGAAAGTATATATTTATTTAATATTTGTCTTCAATATAAATTTTAATCTTCAAGATCTTTAAATCAGCGCCACATTGAATTTCTTTAATTCTCTAAATATTCTGCTTCTGTTAAGTTGTAACAAAATCTTCAATCCACGTGTATCGGTTCATGATGTCGAATACACTGTTTAGGACGTCTTCTTCGACATGTTGCTCCTGATGTTGAAACACTTCAACTCAACATGTTAAGGCTCACAATAGGACTTCTTTGCTTGACCTATTCTTTATTTTGCAAAGATCCTATACATTTTATTCTGCTATATTTGTTTTACAAAATTAATTCCAATCCTATAAATACAGAACTTACAATCTCCCCTTTGGAAAATTTTGGCTAAAACAAATAAATAAAACACAACATAGATAACAGTAGCAAAAATGAAAAAAAAAACACCAGAAACCTTTTCTTTATCATGTTAGGACATGTTTCTTGACATCTTCATCCACAACCTTCCATCAGTAGAAATACCTTTTGAACTCTGAGCAGAAAGTCCTGAACTCTTGATTGAGCAGACCCACTACTACCCCTATCCATTCAGGTTCCTAGAAACATTCCTCACAGTCTGAGAAACACTCCCCCTCGGTGTTTCTCCCTGGATTTCCATCCTAGTACAAACACGAAAGTGGCATGGAAAAAGGTAGAGTCGCTAGCCAGGCATTTTTATCCCGAAGGAACGGGAATGGTAACGTTGCAGAAACTAGAAGAAAAGAAAAGGAAAGACAAAGTTCCTGCGAACCAAAGAGTCTGGGTTCGGGAGTCGGTTACGACTTGGGAAGGTATTAGCACCCCAGATCATCCGTCGTACCCGATGGGATCCACGCTTGCAAAGAAACTGTTTCAAAGGGTGAAGAAATGAAAGCTGCTGCAAAAGAAGGACTTAAACTAGATAAGAAAAGAAAAGAAAGGGGGAAAATGTAGGGAAAACAAAAGAGTGCTTGAACGGGCCCTACCCCGCTGCCTACGTACCTCATATGGAAATGAGGATCAGAGTCACCGTAGTTCCCCTAACTAGGGGTGAAAAGGATTTCTTGTGTCTTAAATCTTGAACTGCTTATGTCAATGCTCAGGTGTTACAGGCTCGAACGACGAGTGCATTACCGTCTTGCAAAGTGACAATTCATAGCAAGTTCTTACGTAATGAGTGTAGGTGATGAGAAAAGAAGTCCCGAAGGAGAGACGATTATTCTTTGTTTGTGTTTATTTAGGAGTTTTTTATGAGTGTGACACAAGGAAGTGAAATCAAATCCTTTTCTAGGGAATGTGTCCTTATTACCGCATTCCTAGATAGAATGAGTAATAAGTTCACCAAGAGTGAAGAAGACCCTCAAACTTGTTTCTAAAGATTAGGGTTTGAATTCACTGACTTGTTTGGAATTATTAAGTGTTTTATGAATTAAATGAAGAAGTGTTTTTTTTATGGTTTTCTTTGTGAAAATAGTCTTATGATTAAACTTGTGCATCATGCTAGACAAGCTTGTACCACCACCAATAGGGGATGAATACAAGTACCCCATGGAATAAGGCCATGCATCAAAGACTACTTCAACCTTTTATTAAAGTGTTTTTTAGTTTTTGTATGAAGATGAGAAAAAGAAGAACCAAAAGGATCTTAAAGGTAAAACCACTAAGGGGAAAGACTAATCCTAATGTTATCGTGCAAATATGGACCTAGGTTAGTGTGGTTTGAAGTTTATCCTAATGAAGAAGAAGGAAATAAGAAAAGAAGAGAAGAAGAAGAAGAAGAAGAAGAAAGGAGGTAGAAAATCAACTTACTTCTCTTAAAGAAGTTAATTTGTTCTCTAAAGGGAGTTGAAAGAAGTTGAACAAATTATGGCCTTAGCACATCTCAAAGACAAATATGAAAGCATTAAAGAGAAGAGAGAGAGAGAGGTTTGAAATATGGATATTCCATCCACACTTCCTACTTACCATTGCACCTACAATGTTAGAAGAATTCACAAGAGTTAAGCAAAGATCAACTAAGTTCAAATGAAGTAAGAACAAGCAAAGGATCAATGCAAATCATCACAACCAAAACTCAAAGATCACACTAAAGTCTTGAGATCAATCATACCACATCATACAAAGAAGAGTGCAAGAAGTCATAAGTAACTAGAAAAGACATGTGAGAGAAGTGATATGAATATATGAGATTAGGGTGAGCAAACAAAGTAAACATCAACAAGTAAACTCAAAGTCAGAATCCTAACATGTTATAGAAGTGCCTAAGAAGAATATGGAAACATCACTTGAGGCATACAAATTCAAACTAGGTCAAAAAAGAGAAACATGGGGAAGTTAGAGGTGTGGTGAAACATGCTTGTGAATGTGAGATTTAATGAACAATTAAGATCAAACAAGTAAGGTCAAAGCTTCCATACAAAGTCCAGGGGTCTAACAACATGTTAGCAAGCACAAAAACAAACCCTAAAAAAAGTCACATGATTATTTTCAGGATTTTTGAAAAGGTTTTACTATTTTTAAAAATAAAATATGAAACAATTAATGAAAAGAAAAACAATGAGAAATAAAACAAGGAGGTTCAAATAGCAAGGCATATCAGTTCATTTAGCTTGGGCTTTTAAACAAGGAGGTGCGAATAACATTGCAAGCCCAAACCAATTCAGCGCATCACACAAAATTATGATGGAGTTCAATAACATTAGAGGCAATAACAAGCATCAGATTCATCCTACGTCTATGGTGGACTCAACTAACCATGCAAAGTCAACAAAATCAATGGATCACAAACGCGCACATGATAAGTTACTATGGACAAGCACGCATCAAAAACAATTCAGAAATAAAAAATCATGTGCTAGGCACATGTCCTTTTAATGCAGTGGAACAATCTGGTGCATCCAATTCAAAAAACTAACGGATGAGATTGCATCTTCCCCAATGAACTTCCCTCCACCTACGTTTATATGTTTTCCAGAATCCGGTGACCGGAGATGGGGCTCCGACACCGGAAAATTCATACAATGAACACAATCTCACAAAAATCAAAATAAATCTCCAGATCACATCAATTCATCAAGGTGAACACGAATATGCACTCAAAAATAGAAAACAACAAAAATAATTCACGGATCGAAGCAAATCAGATTTAACAATCAAACTTCAGATCAAGCATACATTCTCAATTCTTACTCATTTTCAAATCTAAACTCATCATGATGATCAGTGAAGCATGTAGATTCATAAACACATATAAAACACAAGTTCTAGATCCACGAATTCAGAGCCATACCTGAACTTGAAGAACTTGAAATAGGCCAAAAACTCCTTCAAAAAGTTGTAGATCAACTTGCTTTGACCTTTCCTTGAAAAATAAATGCAAGATAGAGCTTGAAAGAGCCTGGATCTTGAAATTCGAAAGCTTTTTCCTCTGAACTACACTTGAAGAAAACCTTACTTTCAGGCCAAACAATTAGTTGATTTGTGATCTATACACTTTGAGTAAGAAGAATGTATTAAGATCGGAAGCAAGGAGTGTGTGAGGAGAGATTTTCAAATACTTTTTCACCAAAGCAAGAAAATGTGGAAATGAAGAATGAGAGAAGTTGAGCTCTGAAATTCGTGTGTGTTGCTTATATATGATGAGTGTAGTATGCTGATTAGGGTTTTGGTGTAAGTGGAAGCATGAAATGTGTGATTGGAATCAAATTGCAAAATTGCATGAAAAGTGTGATGGAGTAATGTGTGCGTGCAATCCCCTCCCCATGCGCACAAACTGAATCACTTTGGTGCTTTTAGCACCCTTGGATTGATCTTGAGGCTTGGAATTAATTGAATCATGCTTTGTGAGTGGTTTTGCAAAAATGCAATTTGTGTAATATCTTACTTTTAATCCACGGGTTCTTGATATTCATTGAGCAAGATCACTTGTGTTACATGGAATTTGAGTATAATGATCACAATTGGTATGTTAGAAGCCTTGGAAATACGATATGTGTGTTTTTGCATTTGGTGTAACTTGAAAAATATGGTAAAACCCTAAAATACAACTAACTTCAAATGGCCATATCTTTCAAACCACAAAGGCTATGATCAAGTTCTTGGAATTTTTTGGAAAGGGTAGAGGATTCTCTACAAGTTTCATATTTGAGGAAAATCCATTTGGAGTCATATTAGTCATGAAAGAATTATTTGAAAATTAGGGCAAAACTATCCAAAAATAGAAACTTCCATTACAAGTTACTTTCTAATTTTGGCAAATTCTTTCCAAACTCTTGATTTTTGATTTTTGTGATCACCAAAGCCATTCTTTTCCCTTAAGAGGATCCCTAAGCTTGAAAACCATTGGTTGACTTTTCTTCTGCTCAGTTGACCTTTTTCTTCATTTACAAGTAACTGATCAAATACCTGACTTCTCCAATGAGTTTTTGAATCAAGCTTCATCCATAGGCCTTGTATATCACATAAAATCCTTTGACCACAAGAATTGGTCAAATCCATGAGAATTCCTTGATCTGGAGCAAAACCCTAGTTAGGGTTTATCTGTGTAGGAGCATGTTGCACCTCTGAACTTCTGATGATATTTCCCCCTTCTAGGGTTTTGTGGATGACATTGAGCTTATATAAGATGTGAGGAGACCTTGTAAGCTTCTTGAAATATCACTTGGCTCTTGACTCGAATTTTGAGAACCCTTATTTTCCAGATGATGGATCACATGCCCTATGCTCCTAAACATGGATGTCATGCTTCATTTTTCTATGCCAAATGCTAGGGTATGCAAGCTACATGTTATTCTTATGACACTCAAATGATATGAAACAAAGAGGGCAAATTTGGGGTGTTACAACTGCCCCTATTCAAACAACTGTTAATCTGAAAAGGACGAGAGCATCGACTGTCGGCCATTCGAGATAAACCGTGGTTGAATACCAAAAGAACCGGAAATTTGCACTATAATGGAGAAATGGGAAATAAACCCAACCAAGGAGAACAACTGCAAACCCTGATGAGGTAACAAGTAACCCAATAACCAAGAAAGCTTCCTCATATATCTTGCATAGATATATGGTGAACAGAATAGACTATCTCTCCTCAAATAACCTATGCGTCAGGTAAACAGTAACCAGAAAAAATGAACCCTCTTCATATATCTTACGTAGATATATGGTGTAAGATAGATGAATCTTCTTCAAACAACTTGTGCGTCCGGTAACCAGTAACGAGGACAACTGAGTCCTCTTTATATACCTTGCGTAGATATACGGTGTAAGACAGACGAATCTTCTTCGAATAACATATGCATCAGGAAAATGGTGGTGCACTTAAGTCTGTGGGATAGACATGCACAAATCAGGATAGACGAACCCCATTCATACATCTTACGTAGACATGTGTGTAATACCCTAAAATTTGTCCTCTTAATTTATTGCCAACCTCAAGTGGTTTATGCTTCATCATTCCACAAGCATCGCATCGCATCCAAAAATAATAAAAAAAATATAAAATAAATCATGATCATTTGCATATGCATGAGGTATGTGATTGGGTAAGGCGTGTCAATCTTGGGAGCTCGAGGGAAGAAAAATGATGCACAAAAATAATCCAAGCCATTCCCATGTTAACCCACCAAAGAAAAGAAGAAAACAAATTTTTCTACCGTTAACCGGTTAACGCATATGGTTAACCGGTTAACAGACGCGAATTTTGAATAAATGCTTCAAAAATTAGTTTAGTTTCGATTCCCTCCATTTCCTTTTCCTTCACATTTTTCACACTTCATCACACCCCCTTCACATTTCAATTTACCTTGGAGTTTTCTACCATCTTCTAGAATCTTCTAGCATATTCCAAGGAATATTCTAGAACTCCAACTAACTCCAACTAGCTCCTAACCTACCTCCAAACCTAACATAATTCCCAAGCAAGCTCCCAACCTAGCCCTAGCTCCATGCCTACACTCTATATAATCTCAAATCACCCCAAAGCAAAGGGTCCCAACCTCATTTTCACCATTTTCATCTTCAATCTCTCATTTCTCTTTCAATTCCCCCACTTTTTCACCAAATTTCTCAAAGCTTCTTCATAGAAGTTCTTCAAATTCTTCATTGGAATTTGAAGAACTTAAAGCTAAACCTTCATCAATCATCAAATTTAAGAGCTTACTTGAAGAAGAAATTGTGTTCTTGGAGTGGTTTTGAGCTCATTGGAAGTGGTTGCGCAAGTGTTCATCAAGATCAAATCGCATTTATTTTGCATTCGCGGAATCTCTGGTTTTCTTGTTCGCTTACACTTCGATCTACACCGCAACACTCACCAAAGCAATCCTCTGATTCGTAGGTTGGTGATCTAAAACGCTTTTTGCTTTAACTTATTCTCTTCATCTCACCGTAACGAAATTCTTTGCATGCTCATTGATTGTGTTTGTGTTTTACCATTCAATTACGTTTTGATTGCGATTTGCATATTTTGGTTGTTAGAAGCTAGAATCCTAGCTCATTCTAGATGCCTATAGGTGTTAGGGAACCCTAGTTAAGTGAGAATTCGAGTTAACATGTTCATGTATGTGTTAGGGGTTCTTAGAGGTAGGTTCATGACCATAAGTGCTTATTTCTACACTTTTTTCACCATTCTGTTCAGTGTTAACCGGTTAACGCATTTGGTTAACCAGTTAACATGTTGAAAAACGCCCCTGGATTTGAAAATTTTAGGTCCGTTAACCGGTTAACCTATATCGTTAACCGGTTAACACTGTTCTGAAAGGGAAAAATGTTTGGTTTTCATTATATGTTTGCATTGCATTGTATCTTAAACTTCATGTGGTGATAGAGCATGAATTTAGAGAATTTTTAAGACTACTTTAGGTGCATGATTCCATTGTTTCGAGTCGTTTCGACATATTTCCGTTACCTTTTGCATATTTTGTGCTTATTTTATCATTAACGTATACAGTTCTTTGTGCATCTGGTTGCCATGTTCAAGGCATCATTTAGCATGTAAATGATTGTTTCACATTCTATTTTGATGCATCTTGCATGATCATTGCATTGCATATTTGCATGTTACATTCTTGAAAATACATAATCATAAATATGTATATGCTAGCATTTGGTTTGCATTTTGATCATACTTTCATGTTAATTCCAATTCTGATTTTTGCAACAAGTTGCATGATTCATTGTGTTGATTTTTGATACATGTTCATAATCCATATCCATGTGTTTATGTGCAAATACTTGAAGTGCATACTTGTTGCATATTTAGTGTTTTATGCATTCTTTCATGAACAAGCCCTTGCAAATAAGCATGTTAATGCTGCATTAATCCATGTTAATGTTGATGTTAATGTTGCATTTATCCATGTTAATTGTGCATTTGCGTCATCCATTGTTGTGCATAATTGAAAACTAATCAAATCTGCCTGGCATTTCATAGCTGTTTTTTCATGCAGTAGTTGTAAAATGTATGCTGATTGTCGCATTTTTACACTTTTTACACCTGTTTTGCATGTTGTTTGCTGGCTGTAAAAAGCTGTTTGTACATTGCATTGCATTTCATTAATGTTTGTGCATATAGGGGTTGTAATAGGCTGCTGGATTTTTGCTTTGCATTATTTTAGGTCCTCTAAACTTAGGGTTGAGTCTAGTTTAGGTCCTAGATCCTTTAGGAATTGTTTGGTATTTGTTTACCACATTTATTATCATGGTTTACCATGCTAACCCTTGTTTTGTAGGGAGGTTGAGGTAAGTCTCTAAACCTTAATCTCTTTTACATTTTTATGCGTTCAAAGTGTGTATACTTTAAAATTCTTTTTGCTAGTTTCATAACTTCATGCTAATCCCCTTTGTTAGAACCAACTTAACTTCACTAGGAAGTAAGTTGTATTCTATTCCTCCTTTTTTCTTTTCCTTTTCTCATTAGGATTAGAAAGCCACACAAACCATTATGAACTCCATTGAATAAATAATTTAGGGTTGTGTCTTAGTCCCCCTAGTTTGTCCTTTTGCAACTTGAGTCTTTCTTTCTTATATCATAAAGATAATAACTCAAAAACACCTAACAAAGGTTGAATGTTCTCATACGACACGAGACTTTACCGTGGGTTACTTATACACGTCCTGTTTCGGGACGAGGTATAAGGCATTTACCACGATGAACAAGTCTTAGTATGAGAATATTTCACAAACAAAACAATCAAAACACTTCTCTAAAAGACAAAACACAAAGAAGAATCATCTTTCCTGCGGGAATTCTCTTCTCACCTCATTCACTCTCAACGCGAACTTGCGACGACTTGTCTCATTTGAAAGACGATAAACACACTCGTTCAAGGCGAGCCTGCAACACCTGAGTATATACATATGCAGTTCCAGCGCATAAAAAACATAAAAAAATAGTTCTCGCCTTAGTTAGGAGAACTACCTCGACTTTGATCCTCATTTTCCCGATGAGGTACGTAGGCAGCGAGGTAGGGCCCGTTCAAGCACACTCTTTATTTTTCCCTACATTTCCCCCTTTCTTTTCGATCTCTTTTTCCAGTTCCCTTTTCTTGCTTCCATTCCAGTTAGCGGTTTTATTCAGCAGCAATTTTATTTCTCACCCTTTGAAACAGACTAACAAGCGTGGATCCCGTCGGGTACGACGGACAAGCTGGGTTCTAATACCTTCCCAGGTCGTAACCGACTCCCGAACCCAGATCTTTGGTTCGTAGGACCTTGTACTTTCCTTCTTCCTCGGGTTTGTGCAGCATTACCTTTCTCATTCATTCGGGATAAAAATGCCTGGCTGGCGACTCTACCTTTTCCGCACCACTTTCGCGTTTGTACTAGGATGAAAATCCCGGGAGCGACAGTTGGTGACTCTGCTGGGGATCGAACCCAGAGTCTCTGGTTTCCCCTGAGAGTCAATCCTAGCGCCTGTTTGTTTCTGCTTCTTTGGGTGTTTACCTGTGTGCTGCTGTGTGTTTATTTACTGTTTTATTTATAGTTCTTACTTTACATAATTTATTTACCGCTTTCAGTATTTATTTTCCATGCATCATATATACTGGACTATGTTGGTTTCCATTTTTTCTGTGGGATGGGAGTTACTGTGTGATAAGCCAACTACTCAACTTAAGTGCACTATAGGATTAGCATGGACAAACATTGTACTTGCATGGTTACATGATGAGTGGCGATGTGTTCCACACCCAAATTGCGATCATCTTGGAACTATTCTGTGTGGGGATTTTTCCCCACTTTAGGGTACAACCTCGATAGTTATGTGCATATGGAGACCGATCTTCGAGGACCTTAGTGGAAACACCCCTCTCCAGTGATGACAGTGGCAAACCACATTTGTTGGCAAACCCACTCGCATCCAAGGGCCCACTGGGAACTCGCATATGATGGCCTGGTTCTGTCATAGAAGTCCAGTTAAAGCGAAATTGTTCATATGACGATAGTATTGTACCCTTCAGGATGAATGTACTATTGTTTCTTGATTCAGTGCTTGAAGCTGGGGACTTATGAGGGATGATTGTTTCATTGGACTCAGCTGAGACCTCCCTGAGTAGTACATAATGCCAAACCGATTCCCTAATTTGGTCATGAGCCATTTCTCAGAGATGGTGAATATATTATTGCTGCTCGACTTTGAGAGTCTATGATGTTGACCCGAGTAGCACACCCGTGAGATGAGACGGGTTTACAGGTTTGCAGGAACCCTGAGACTTCCAACATACCCGTTTTTCCTATATCGTTCAGTATTGTGATCTGGTTCTTTGGTTTCGTGGTTCTGAGATCCGGGATTCCTATTTAGAGGAACTGTTATTGTGATGTTGTGACCCTGCACAAACATGTGATATATGATTGACACATCATAGACACGTCACCGATCATGTGCCTTTCGTTGCATAAGCATCATGACATCATTAATCATTGTGTTCTTTTTCATTCTCAGGGTTCATACTACTCTCGTTTCCTGGTCATACTTCTACTTTAGAATGGAAGAGTCAGAAAAAGGACTAGGCACTACAAAGACTTCGATACCAAAGTGGATTCGATCAACCAGATGGTGTCTCTTATTACCCCGGGTCAGCTGGGATACTTCAAGGAGAAATATGGAAATATTCTAGATTTAGTGGTTAATTTGGATAGTTCTCAAAGGAGTGCCATCCATACTTTACTGCAGTACTATGACCCGCGGCTCAGGTGCTTTACCTTTCATGACTTTCAGTTAGGCCCTCTACTTGAAGAGTATGCTGAGATTATTGGGGTGCCGATCCAAGATCAAATTCCTTTCAACTCAGAGATGACCAGACCAACTCATTCTGACATCGCCAAAGCTCTTTATTTGAGCTCATCTGAATTGTCTGATAATCTGATTGCTACCAAAGCGGGGGTGTTTGGTTTCTATCTAGTGTTTCTGGTTAGGAGAGCTGGAGATCTTGCTGCGACAAATCAGTGGGATTCAGTTTGTGCTATTCTAGCACTATCCATATACAGGATTGTCCTGTTTATTGATATGGATAAATTCGTGGACATGAACGCTATCCATTTGTTTGTGCTGAAGAACCCGGTGCCTACCCTCTTGGGTGACCTCTATTATTCAGTACATTACAAGAACGAGAAAAGACGGGGTGGCTTGGTAAGTGTTGTGCCCCTCTCTTCTACAAATGGTTTATGAGGCACCTACCTACCACTGAAGTCCTCACTGATCCTAATATTGTTTGGGCCCAGAAGCTAAGTATGCTGTCGGCCAGAGACATTAGATGGTTTACCTTGAGGATGAAGGGGAAAAGCTTCATCGCTAGATGTGAAAAATATCTCAATGTTCCTTTGTTAGGAGTATCAGGGGTATCAACTACAACCCCATTCTCTTAAGAAGACAGTTGGGATACGCACTCAAAGAGGTTCCCGATGAGTCGGAGTTATTCTAGACTTTCTACTTCTCGGTGAAGGATAACATTCCATTGGTTAGAAAAGTTGTAGGCTCCTGGAAGTTAATAAGAAGGAAAGGGACGCCATACTTGGGTAAAAGCAAAAACCAGATGTTCCCTGAATTCGAAGCCTGGATAAGGGAAAAAGCCCAAGTGTCTCTAATCCCTTTCTCTGGACTAGCTCATTCACCTGCTACTGTGCATTTGGAGGATTACCAGAAGTTAGAAGCTTTGGTCAAGCAACTTAGAGAGGAGAATCAGGAGGCCAACAATTCCTGCCAGAAGATGAAGATTCAGAACCAGAAGATAGAAGAGAGAGTTCACCAAGCTAAAGAGGCAGTCAGGCTCAAGCAACGGGACTTCAAAGAACGAGAACTCTACTTCAAGAAGAGAGGTTTAGCTGAGATCTATAGGGCAAGTCAGCGCCAGAAGGATAAGAAAGCCTTAGATGAAGCTAACGAAGCTGTGACCCTTTGGAAAGAGAAGTGGGAAGATCATATGAGAAAGCAAAAGGAGATAGAAATTGAATATAAGCTGAAAATCAAGAATCTTCAAGAGACTTTGGATGAGTAGGGAGAACAAATTCAGAAAGCCCAAGAGAAACGAAGAGACCACCTTTAGAAGATGGCAAAGAGTCAACGAGCGACTGGAGACATCCAAAAGGAAGTAGAAGAGCTGAAGCTGCGGGCTGATATCAAGAAAGTCAAGACTAAGTCAAACCCTAGCAAGGAAAATGAGGAGGTGTTCCTACAACAGATCAACAAACTACATGCTTCATTCGATCTAAGGGATCTTCTTATCCAAAAGCTCATCTAGGAGCCGAGTCATCCGGACATAGCCCAACTGTTCTAGACCGTCAAGCGTCTTAGCTGGAGGTTGAAAGACATGAAGCTTCCTAGGGTTTAGTCTCATACTCTTGTACCTGGATTACCCACAGGCTTGTTGTGGGATTCCTATTTGCTTTACTTTGCTTTGCTATTTGATGTATGAATTGGCACCCTTCGGGGACGTTGTTATTTTCATATCTTAGTTTATGATATGCTTGATTTGGTTTGAATATCTGGTTGTTATCTCTTGCACTGACACGGGGTACTGAGCACTAATTCTCCATGACTATCATCTTATTTGAACGTTATGAGGGGTTTTCTTCCCTAAAATTTAAAAAGGCTATCTGAATTCTCAAATACCGGAATGGAAGTGTAGAATACCTTGGGAATAAAAAGAATACATCATTGCATGCATTCATATCATTTTCATTTTTCTTTTGCAGGTTATCCAGAGTTCTTAACATATCTATGTATTCAGGAAGGATTGCGAGAGCCACAAAGACTCATCTTCTCAGGCACGATATACCACCACATCGGTATGCTACCCGTCGAAATCAGAGGAATTTCATGGATACTGTGCAGACAGAACTAAACGAGCTTCACACTCGGATGGGGGAATTCATGACAATGATGCAGGGTATAGCGCTGGGACAGTAAGAGATAAGGGCTGCTATGCAAAGGCTTAACCCCCCGCATACTGATCCTTTAGTGGTTACCTTGGATGCTCAAGGCAATCCAATCAATGACACTCTTATTCCACTTGTGGTGAATAGACCACCAACTCCAAAGGCTGCTGGCCTGACTCCCGTCTTTGTACAGGACCGTCAGGAAAACCAATTCACCCTGATCAACCAAGATATGGGATTTGGTACTGGGGCTAATAATCAAGATTTCCAAGTGCTAGACGAGAAGGTGAGAGCTCTGGAATGCAAAGTGTAACACCCAAATAATATATATCTAGAATAATATCATACAGTGTTAATTTTTGGTATTGACACCATCATAAATACCTACTAGTATGATTCACATTCTTGTCCAAATTCTAAAACTATACAAACTATGGCACAAGACATGGAAACCATACTAAAAGAATAAAAGCTAAGAATAATACAATATCCATTATCGTACAAAGATACCGAAATACACAGCAGAAGACTAAAACTATGCTTCACTTGAAACATCCCGAGCATAGCTACACTTGTAAACCAAACCTGCAAAAAGGAACCTGAAAAGCAACAAAAATAGTGGGGTGAGATAACAACATCTCAGTGGGTTCTCTATCTTAGAGTTCTCTCGGCTCTACAGGGTTCTATCAAACCTAACTCAAGCCCTTGGTTACTTCTCAAAAGGATCCAGTACGAGATGGAACAACGGTTCATACTACACTCACACCATTAAACAAGTGATACATCTACCTCAAGCTTTTACGGATGCTTCCCGTGGGACTAAAGATAACCTACCTCAAGACTTACTCAGGACTATTATGGAGGATTCAATATAACACTAACCTTAATCTTTTCGGATGCTTCACGTGGGACTAAAGATAACCCACCTTAAGGCTTACTCAAGATCATCGTCTAAATAGTGTAACACTTGCCTCGAGTCTTTACGGATGCTTCACGTGGGACTACAAGTAACCCACCTCAAGGCTTACTCGAGACCTTACGGTGGATTCGTGACCTACACGCCTCGACCAAAATACCCGCATCTATACAATCGGTACCTCAATCTTTTCGGATGCTCTAGCGAAACACAAGATAACCACAAAGAGACTTATACAAGACTTTACGGGGGACACTGTGTGATACACACCTCTAGCCTTTCGGATGCTTCCCGTGGGACCAAGATCTACCCACCTCAAGACTTACACAAGACTAATACGAAGGGTCTCGTAATATACACACCTCAAATCTTTTCGGATGCTTCCCGTGGGACTCAACATCACCCACCTCAAGACTTACACAAGACTAATTACGGAGGGTCTCGTGTATAACACGCTATCGGTTTACAACAACCTAGGTAAAACTAGGCATCTCACAAGTTATACCACCCAACAATCCTAGTTGCACTACTAGGCCACACTACTTGTTTATGGCAAGATTTCCTCATTCTTTCTCCATTCTTGATACTTTTAAATTATAGTTCGTAAACATATAATCCTAGCATTTTAGTCTAGTTATCTCCATTAAACAATTCTCACAATGATCTCATGTATCTACTCTCAATCAATCCTCATGATTAGGCATACCTTCCAAAATTCCCTAACTAACATAATTACGGTTAATCGGAAAAGTCGGATAAAAGTCGGGTAAACGTAATATCTCTTAGCGTCACTAATTAGTAATTATTCTCAGTTTCGAATCGATATGCGGAGCACTAAAAACGTATACACGGATCACAAGTTACAATTTAAAAACACAAAACAGAACTCCTAGGTCTCGCTGAGCAAGGGTCAGCTCGCTGAGCGAGGAACTTCCTGCATTTCTCGCTGAGCAAGCTCCTGCTCGTTGAGCAAGCTCTGCGATTCCAGAAAACTCAGGCTTACGGGAAACATCATTTCCATGCTAAAATCAACCCAAACATCATCAACACAGAAGAATCGATCACCAAACATGTATATGAACATATATTAATCATTATACTTCCATTTAATCGAGTTTTAACCGTTTAATCTATCAATTCTTAGATTTTCTATAAAACCCTAAAACTCACAAATTCAACCAAAACTCAAAGAAAAGGTTTCTAACTAAGAACCCAACTTGCCAATGAAGAGGAGGTTGGTGAAGATGAAGATTTGGTGGAGAAATGGTGATGATCCAAGCATTTCCTCTCTTAGGGTTTTTCTTTCCTCTTCTTCTCTTCTCTTCTCTTCTCGCTTTCTTTCTCTTCTTATTCCTTCTTTCTCTTTTCTTTCTCTTACTAACTTTCTTTCCTTTCTTTTCTTTTTATAATACATAACTTGTTTCTCTTTCCCTTAAAAACCAAACAATGTATATTATACCAATATACGATAGTTAGTATACTAATGGGTCCAAATTGAGAATATCTAGAAAATATCTCTTAGTCAGATAATACTAATTTATCCTAATTAATATTATCCAGGGTGTTTAATTGGATGGTTATTCCTCTAGTGGATTTTCTGATATCATCTTAACGGGTGAAAGGATAGAGAGTTGGATGATACAAGGCCAGATTCAGGGCAGTGGAGTGTCAACCTCCGGGGTTAAGAAGCCTTTCACGAAGAGAAGTGAAGGAGAAGCTGGGGCCATATATGCTCAGAAGAAGAGGGGAATTCAAAACGCTTATGCAGCTTTTTCACCATTTCTGCTCCTGCTAATCAGCAATAGGTTCAGCAACCTCAACAGGAGCACCAACAGAGTTATCAACATCAGCGGGCTCCCTGTCTTTACTATCCTCCCAGAGCAAAGGATAGGAATTTTGAGGTGCCTCCAATGTCTTACTCTCAACTTCTACAGAATCTCCTTCAACTCTAGATGGTTCAGTTGTGAACCATGCAACCTCCAAAGTCAGGTCAGCTCCCAATAGGCTATGATTCTAATACCTGTTGTGAGTTCCACTCTAGGGCTCTTGGTCATAGCACTGAGAACTGCTAGTCTCTAAAGCATGTTGTTCAAGATCTGATAGAATCTAAGGCGATCAATTTCACTCCGACCCCAAATGTGATACAGAATCACATGCCTAATCATGGAAGGACCATAGGAACGGTTGATAGTGGTGATTGTTTGAACCTGGTATCTGACATTAATACCCTAAAGACTTCACTGTTGACTGTAAAAGCTTGCCTAGCCAAAAAGAACATATTTCTAGGCTGTGAAAAGGGTTTCCCAGACTGTGTTAACTCCATTAGTGGTTGTGATCGACTAAGATCATAAATAAAGAGAATGGTGGATGAAGGGAGATTACAGTTTGACAAGGTTGTGAAAGAAGACGAGGTATCAACTGTTACGATTTTTTACAATCCGACACAAGTTCCTGCACCAGCCAAGGTGGCGCCAATAACCATTACTTCTTCTGGACCGGTTCCATACTAGAGTGATAAAGCTATCCCTTGGAACTACGGAGGAAAGGTTTATTGCAATGGTCAGAAGCAAAATCTGGCTGCATCCAGTTCATCTCTGCACCAAATTGAGAATGTTGGGGTCGAAGGATTCACTAAAAGTGGCAGCCTATTCGCTCTAGAGACATTAAGAAATAATGTGTTACCACTGAAGGACAATGCTGAGGCTTAAGCTAAAGCCAGGGGCAAGCAGCCCATGACAAATGATGCACCTGCACCTGTGACAGAGCCTGATATCACCTTTGATAAGGAAGCGGAGGAATTCATGAGAATAATCAAGAAGAGTGATTACAAGATTATTGATCAATTACAGCAGACTCCCACTAAGATTTCAGTCTTATCCTTGTTGATGTGTTCAGATGCTCACATGAAGGCTCTTTTAAAGATCTTGAAAAATGCATATGTGCCATAAGACATATCCGTAAATCAACTAGAGACAGTGGTGTCAAGTGTAAATGCCAGCCATGACTTGAGATTTGCATATATAGACCTAACATCTGAGGGACGTAGTCACAACCGCGCCATGCATATTTCCATGGAATGCAAGAGGGTTATGCTCTCTCATGTTCTGGTAGATGTCGCTCCCACCAAATGACACCTGGTCAGAAGGGGTACAGACGCGAACGGTCGGCGAAAGAGAGAAGAAATGAATAGAGTCGCCAGCTAGGCATTTTTATCCCGAAGGAAAGGTAATGCTGCATAAACCTAGGAAAAGATATGGATAAGACGGTTGCGAACCAGAGAGACTGAGAAAGGGGGTTGGTTGCAACCTGGGAAGGTATTAGCACCCAGATTGTCCGCCGTACTCGACGGGATCCACGCTTAGAAGACTTGTGTTTTAAAGGGGTAGTGTCAGTGCTATTTGTGTGTCAAAGCTGGAAAGAATGCAAGTGTCAGTGTAAAAAAAGTGTGAAATGTATAAGTGAAGTGTCAGTGTAAGAATAAGAATGAAATGCTCAAGACCATGAGACTTAAAGAATAAGACTGGAAAGAAGGGGAATATACAGAGACTTTTGTTCGATAACCGTTAAGTCATGCCTACGTATCCTCTCGTGCAATGAGGAAGTCAGAACACCG
This sequence comes from Lathyrus aphaca, assembly GCA_963966055.1. NCBI lineage: Eukaryota > Viridiplantae > Streptophyta > Magnoliopsida > Fabales > Fabaceae > Lathyrus > Lathyrus aphaca. Next base: position 165,130,087 of record OZ014519.1, read on the forward strand.
TAGTTCGACCCAAAGAGACTGAAAGATAAATTGACTTGTGAACTGCTTACTTGTCTATGCTCAAGTGTATGACCTGTCTGGCTCAGGTGTAAACTGTCTTGCATTAGACGGAAGAAGCAAGTTCTCGTTTGTGAATGATGATGATGAGAAAAGAATCCCGGAGGAGACGATTATTGTTTGTTTTTTATGTTTTCAATCTTTTATTGCTTTTGAAATTTTGTCATAAGTTAATGAGCTTAAGCCTAAACCAAAGGTTGATAAACTCATCACATCCTCCCTCTGATTAGGGGTAATGAGAATACCTTAAGTGTGAAGTAAGCACCTCACATTTAATCACCATGATGTAGGATTAAGATCATTAACCTACTTGTATTTATTTAGATGTTTTTGTTGTTTTTGTTTAGTGTTAAGTAATGAGTTTAAGCCATAATCAAGGATTTAATGGACCCATTACACTATCCTAATAGAAGGATAATAGATGAGAACATTTAAGCTGAGAAAGACTCCTCAACTTAATCCATGATTAGGGATTAACCTCATGACAAAACAAAGCCTTTATTAAAGTGGACTTTAGTTAATGGTAAGATGAAGAAATGGATTTTATGATTTGTAAGACAACTTGAGGGGGACTTGTCCATTAACACTAGGGTTAGTCCTTCTTAACCAATTAAGGAAGAATTAGAACCCTAATGCAAGGCCCAAGTTACAAGCTTGATGTCTTGATGGTTATTAAGTGGATTGATTAAAGGATTTAAACACATTAAGGGTTTAACACTTAGGATTAAAGTTATACACTCCATCCTAATAGAAGGATGCAGGCATAAGCTTAATCACAAAGCCTTAAAACCTTTAGGGTTTAGCCCTTGATTAGGAGATGAGAAGAGGAGACTCAAAGATGACACAAAGGTAAAACTAAGTGGGGGACTAATCAAACCCTAATTATTATCATGCTTGGTTATTCCTAGGGTTAGTGAGGTTTGCAAGAAGATCTTCAGAGAAACCACCAGGAAGGAAGCAAATGAAAGGAGAAAGAAGCAAAGAGAAGCAAAACAACTTGCTTCACTTAAGAAGACAAGTTGCTTGAAGAAAGAAAGTAAGATGAACATGAATGAGCAAGCTCAATCCAATACACAAGATGAAATGCAGCAAAGATGTAAGAGAGATGAGAAGAGATTGTGAGAAGTGAAGGCAAATTCACTTCTCAAAACAACTTACCACCTGAAAAGTTAGCCAAAAGAAATGAAATGCAATGCAAATGAGATGAAATGTCATGATGTAAACCAAAGTCAGAAGCATTCACATGATGTTAATGATGCTAAGAGATTATATAAACATGAGGCAAGACATGAGAATGATCATACAAGGACATGGATGCAGATGAAGCATGTTTTGAACCATGAATGTACATGAAAAGTTATGAAATGCAATGGACATACAACATGACATATGAAGGATGAAATGATCAATCATGACTCTAATATGTCCTAAGGTGTATTATGGATCATGTGGATGCACAAGATGTCATGGCAAGTCATTGGATGCAAGCAAATGAAAGATGGATGCAAGAGAAGGCACAAATTAGGGTTTATGATCAACACACAAAGCAAAACTCAAAATCAGAAGCATAAGGCATGATAAAAAATTGAAAATGGGAGAAAAGATACCCTAAACCTATACATGCTCACTACCCAAAGGAGAGGATCCAACTCTTACCCTAGTGAAAGTTATGAATTTCCTAAGATTGCTAGGGTTTTGGGGTACCTTACCAGGAAAAATGCTAAACAAATTGAAAATGTAAGATCAAATCAAACCAATTTTATCCTATAAACTACATGCTATGAAGAGTGCAATGCAAGAAAAATCATCATCCAACTCTCAATGGTTAGGCAGAAAGGAATTTTTGAAGTTTGAAACAAAATATTGCCTTAAAATGAAATTAAATCCAATGAAAATGATCAAAGGGCATCAAGAACAAAAAAGAAATTTGGTTTGAGAGTTGGATAATTTTTCTAAATGTTTCTAAATGCAATGTGAATTTTTTTGTGATTTTAAAATACCTAAATGTATTTTTAATTAATTAATTTTCATTAACTAATTAAAAATAAACATTTAAATGATTTAAAAATAATTTTTAGTGCAAAAAATAAAAATAAAAATATTTTTGGGTTTTAAAAATTAATGAAATCTTTGACAAAAAATTTCATAATTTTTAAATGATTTTAACTATTTTTAATAATTCATGCAAATAAAAGGAAAAGAAAATGAATTTAAAATGAAAATAATGAAAAGTAATCCAGAAGAAGGGCCAGGATTTGATCTGGGTTTGGACTGGTTGACTGCGCGCCAGATCCAAAGGCCCAGATTCAAATCTGGCTAATTTTGTTTTATAATTTAATTAAACAGGATTTAATTAATTAATTGGAGATTAGGGCTTAAATGACAAATCCATGCCACTCATTCACGCGCGGGAAAGCACATATAAGGGTCCATATTCAAAACTCCTAATTAATCACACTTAACCCTAATTAATCTCAGGCGACCGGAGATAAGCTCCGATCGTCTTCTCCGGCTGCCTCCCTCACCAGAATCACCCCAAACGCATCCCCAAGACCCCCAAAACTCCAGAATCAATCTCTCAACAATGGGTAACAAGAATCCAGGGCCAAAAACCATTCACATCAACTACACGGTGAGAATCGAAGAAAACAAATCTTAGGGCAAAAATTTCAGAACATCACAACATGCTTGTTTCTGGCTCATTTTCAAAAATAAATAGATCCCCATGATCAGGGCAACACATAGAACAATATTCTAACAAGAAATCAAGGTTCTGGAAAATTTGTTCATCATGTTACCTGAGGTTGAGCTTTCAATCCAGGAGCTTTCTGCTTGCCTCTTTGCTTCAAAATGGCCCCAATGATCCTCTTGATGAAGCTTTGAAGCTTGGTTGGTGTTTAGAGTGACTGATTTGTGAGTTTGAGGAGGTTCTGTTCAGAGAGGGGGAGAAATCGTATTTTGATTTCAGGGAGTTTCAGGGCAAGGTGAAGGGTCAGGGATGATCAGTGGAACATGCTGAGAGTTTCTATGAAGTTTGTTTTGGTGTTTGTGTCTTGTGTAATGAGTTTCGAAGGAAAGTGCATAAGAGGTGAAAACTTGGAGCTATGGCTTGGGGGATGTTTCAGGCTTGTGTGTGTGTTATGTTGAGTCCCTTTTGGTCCACTTATCACATCTGGAAGGGTCAGAGAAGTTGGGGTGTCACTGTGGGATTGGTATGGGTGTTTTTGCATAAAGTCCAAGTTAGGTGTACTTGAGGTATGGGCAAGTGTGAGGCTGTGATAGGGGCATGGTTTGGCTCAGCTGAGATCAGGGAGAGCCAAGGAAATGGATTAGAAGCAATGCAGCAAGTGGATTAGGGTTTGTGATAGGTTTTGCAACTTTGTGACTTTTTGGCCCTTTTGTGATTTCTTAAAGCACAAGTCATGAAAATGGACAAACCCTTGGTGCATTCTGAATTTTAGGCATTGGTTTATGTTTGTGCAAAGGTTAGAAGTCACTTTGAGGTCACAATTTGCCTTGACAAAAGGTTTTGCAACTTTGCCTCTTTGGTGCAAAACTTGAAATTATGTGATTTTTCCCAATTTTGACAAGCCATAACTTTTGATCCAAAATGAATTAGAATGAGTTCTTGTACTTTTTGAAAAGGGAATGATCCAATCTACAACTTTCATGACCAAAGTTTTCTCATTTGAAGCATTTTTGAATCAATTTGAGGGGTTTGAAAAACTTTCCTAAAATGGCAAGTTTACATTACAAGTCATTTTCCCAAAAAGGCAACTTTGCAAATGGCTTGGAATTTTGCAATTTTGTGAACTTCCAACATCTTCTATGATCAAATAAACATCATACAAATCCAACATGATGAAGAACACCCTTTGGTTGGGTCATTGGGGGCCTCAGATGCCCTGATTTCACACTGACTTGTTCAAGAAGTCAACTCTTGATCAGATGCCTTCCCCATGGAATTTATTCATGAAAATTGATATGCATGATCCTTATACCATATAGAGACCAATAGAAACAAGAATGACAAATTTTTTTGGAGTTATGGCCTTTGAAACCAAAACCCTAATTCTAGGTCATCTGTGCAGTTAAACCTGGCCCTGCTTCCATGCCTTTCTCAGTTCTTGTGATTCTTTGACTTTCTTGATTTTGTGAGGATACAATATGATGCTTGAACATACATGGACCCCTTTGAAGTGATTGATGACCTTTGGAGTGGCTCAAATAACTCTTGGACTGCTCAGATCACAAACCCTAGATGCAGATGACTTAGAAGCAATGCAGTGAATAAAAAATGTGGTGTGAGATGCTATGGTTGAATTCATGCATATGAAAAGATCACAAGCCATGGTGTGATTGGGTGAGGGCAAATTTGGGGTGTTTACAGCTGCCCCTATTCAAACATGAGTTAGCTGTGCAGGATGTAAGTGACAGCTTATCATTCGAACAAGATAACTTGTGGTTGAATACCAAAGACAGTCCAAAATTTGCACTCACAGAATGAAGAAGAAAAGGGATATAGATTGTAAAAGGAAAATAAAGTATAATGATAAAGTGCGGGCGACGGAGGATGACCATCGAGCAGAGGACGACTGCTGGGGATAAAGCAATGACGGGGACGACCGACATGCTGGGGAAAATGCGGGAAATAAAGCAATGGCGGGGACGGCCGACAAGGTGGGGATATAAGAGATTACGATGGGGACGGCCATCAGGTAAAGCTATAAGATTCTCTGGGGATTATAGGTAAACGAAATAAAATGACGAGGTACGGTCATCAAAGGTGAAGGACGATCACCTAGCAGGGGACGGCTGCTCTGTTAGGGATGAGGGACGGTCATCTAAGGTGAAGGACGATCACCTGGCAGTGGACGGCTGCTAATAATATCACGACATAGGGCGAATGCCGGATAAAAGGGTCGACGATGGGGACGACCATCGGATAAGCATGATGAAGGACGATCATCAAGAGGTGAAGGACGATCACCTAGCAGGGTACGGCTGCTCTCGGGGTTTATCATGACATAGGAAGAATGCCAGATAACAAGATCAACGATGGCGACAAACATCGGATAAAATGATGAAGGACGATCATCAGGAGGTGAAGGACGATCACCTAGCAGGGTACGGCTGCTAAAAATCACGACATATGACGAATGTCGGATAGGAAGGGGTTCTAATGAATAGAGACCCCACCGGGAATGATGAAGGACGATCATCAAAAAGGTAAAGGACGATCACCTGACAGGGTACGGCTGCCGAAAAGGTGTCATGACATAGGACGAATGTCAGATAGAAAGGAAATAGTTCAACAAGTTTTGTTGGGGACTTTGATGGGGAAAAGGTAAACACGGACGAGTGTCTAAATCCAAGAAATGAAAGGTATAAGTGTTTGGGTATTGTGTATAGACTAAGGATGTGGACGAGCATCCTTAAGACTATGATACGGACGAGTATCAGGTAGAAACAAATGCTGACACATGTTCGGAGATGATGATACAGACGAGTATCAACTAGTTAACAAAGAACACAGACGGGTATTGATCCTGCGGGGACTCTTCTGGGGAATAATAGACACAGACAAGTGTCTAAATTCAAGAAGACATAAGTGTTTGACACGGTGTATAAATTAAAGATGCGGACGAGCATCCTTAAGACTACGATACAGACGAGTATCGGTAGAAACAAACGCTTGACGCATGTTCAGAGATGATGATACAAACGAGTAACAACTGGTTAACAAAGAACACGAGAGAGTGTCGAATTTGAGGGGATATAAGTGGTGTATACAAGATACAGACGAGTATCTGTATGAGTAAAAAGGTGATGAGTATGAGTGATGTACAAACGAGTGTTTAACTTGCTGGGAAGAGTGACACGGACGAGTGTCAAAAGAGAAAAGTGTAATATAAACAAGTATATGTGTACCAAGGAAGTTGTGTATAAGTATATGTGAGTGCAAAGGGGACGCTTTGGCTTTCTACTGGGGATATGACACGGACGAGTGTCAAGAAGTATCTCTATCTTTAGGGAAATTGCCTTGGCTCTCTGCTGGGGAATCTGGGGAGTTTTCTGTATATCGTTGGTGGATTGTTAGTACTTACAAGTGTTTGATTCAGAACATGGCTTATGATTATGCAGTATGTTTGATTTTTGCCATAATGCTCCGTATTTAGACGGAATGCTACGCTTTGTGGGGGAGAATATGATGCGAATGCTATGATTATGCAAAGATACCGATCCGGGATTCGGATCCCGTTGCCGTGGAGATCTCCGGCTGATCTGCTTGAGGTAGACATCCCAGCTGGGGATAAGATCATTGGTAGATCTGGCATATGTGACTCTTCCTGGGGGAGTAGATCACTGATAGATCTGTCCCGGTAATGAGGGATCCAGCTGGGGTTTGTAGAAGCTTTCGTCACTCTGTTGTGAGACCTTCAGGTATTGCTTCGCTGGATAGAGGTTGAGACTCTATGGGGAAGTATTTCTCTGTCTAGCATTTGGCTGGGGAAGAAGAAAGATTACTGAAAGATCTTCTTAGAGATTTTGTGGGGATCCTGCTGAGGATGATACTTGATAACTCAGCTGGGGACATGAACACCCCCTGGTGCTGCCCTTTGAAAGAAATGTTGGAGAAGTGATGCCTGGCAACTCTGATGGGGAGAAAGCATCCCTGGTACTGTTTGGAAAGTGTGATGAGGAAACAATGATTCGGCAGCCTACTGGGGAGAAGCTTCCATGCCCCATGTTGCGTTTTGAATTACCTGCAATCTCGAAAAGACAGAGAAACGCACAAGTATCCCGAGGTATCTTTTACTGGACTCCATCATAGAAGTTTAGACACCCCCGGGAGTAAGTATATTTCCTGTAAGCATGTAGTTTAGGAAAGACGCATCTGTACTCATGCAATTAACAAGAATATGACATCGGACATTTTTGCAAATGAAAGAGTACGAGACAATGTGTGACTGAAAATCTGATTTTATTAATTCGTGTGCCCTGAATTGGCAAGATACAGTCAAAGAAACAAATTCCCTGAAATGAGGAGATTGTTACAAATTGAGAAACAAAGATGTTGGCAATGTTGATGACACTTCAAAGAGCTTCCCTTTTGCTATGACTCGTATGACATTTGACGTTCTTCTCGTCTTGCTTTCTGAAGAAGGTTGATTCTGATCGACGCTCAAACCTTTCGGAACTTGTCAGGTTGTAAGTGATACAGATGAATTCAGAATGCAATTGTTCGCTTATTCCCTTATTTTGCGTGGATCGCCCTTTCAGGTTTTCAATCCACCGGGATACCCATTTTTGCCTGAGTTGTCCAATGCGGCTTTTCAACTCAGCGGGTGTACACATTCTTTTTTTGTTTATTTTCCCTTATTTTTTCCCGAGTCTTTTATTCTGTTTTTGACTCGTCGGGATGCCCTATTTTTGCCTGGACTTACATTCTGTTTTTATGTCCAGTGGGTCATTTTATGCGAAGTATTTTTTAACTGCATCTGAATTCACAGGGGATAGGAAATCTTCACCATCCATAGTGCTGAGCATGAGTGCTCCACCGGAGAAAACTTTCTTTACTACGAATGGCCCTTCATAGTTTGGAGTCCACTTGCCCCTGTGGTCTGTATGAGGAGGGAGGAGTCTTTTCAGCACGAGATCTCCTACTTGGTACTCTCGGAGCCTGACTTTCTAATCAAAGGCTTTCTTCATTCTTTTCTGATACAGCTGCCCATGACAAATGGCAGCCAATCTCTTCTCTTCGATCAAATTCAGTTGTTCGTATCGGGATCGGACCCATTCTGCTTCATTCAGCTTAACATCCATTAGTACCCGTAGGGAGGGTAATTCAACTTCAACAGGTAGGACTGCCTCCATACCATACACAAGCTGATACGGTGTTGCCCCAGTGGATGTTCTGATTGACGTACGGTACCCATACAAGGCAAATGGTAGCATTTCATGCCAGTCTTTGTAGGTAACCACCATCTTTTGTACAATCTTCTTGATATTCTTGTTAGCTTCCTCAACAGCGCCATTCATCTTTGGCCTGTAAGGAGAAGAATTGTGGTGTTGGATCTTGAAGTCCCGACACAGTTCTGCCATCATTTTGTTGTTTAAATTGGAACCATTATCAGTAATGATTCGCTCAGGCACTCCATACCGACAGATGATATCTCTCTTCAGAAATCGGGCTACCACTTGCCTTGTAACATTTGCATAAGAAGCCGCTTCAACCCACTTGGTAAAATAGTCAATAGCAACCAGGATGAATCTGTGGCCGTTTGAAGCAGTTGGTTCAATCTTGCCAATCATATCAATGCCCCACATGGCAAAGGGCCAAGGTGAAGACATCACATTCAGAGGATTTGGAGGCACATGCACTTTATCCGCATAAATCAGGCATTTATGACATTTTCTGGCATAAGCACAACAATCTGCATCCATTGTGATCCAATAGTAGCCTGATCTTAACAACTTTTTAGCCATTGCATGCCCTCCAGCATGGGTACCAAAGGATCCTTCGTGCACCTCTGTAAACACCCCAAATTTGCCCTCACCCATTCACATCATGGCTTGTGATCATTTCATATGCATAAACTCAATCATAGCACCTCATACCACATTTTTGATTCAGTGCATCTAGGGTTTGTGATCTGAGCAATCCAAAAGCTTCTTGAGCCACTCCAAAGGTCATCAATCACTTCAAAGGGGTCCATGTGTGTTCAAGTATCATATTATATCCTCTCAAAGTCAAGAATGTCAAAGAATCACAAGAACTGAGAATGGTATGGAAGCAGAGCCAGGCTTGACTGCACAGATGACCTAGAATTAGGGTTTTGGTTTCAGAGGCCATAACTCCAATTGTATAGGGAGTATGCATATCAATTTTCATGAAGAAATTCCATGGGGAAGTCATCTGATCAAGAGTTGACTTTTCAAGCAAGTCAGTGCAAAATCAGGGCATCTGAGGCCCCCAATAACCCAACCAAAGGGCATTCTTCATCATTTTGATTGTATATGATCTTTATTTGATCATAGAAGATGTTGGAAGTTTACAAAATTCAAGAATTTCAAGTTTTTGCAAAGTTGACTTTTTGGGCAAGTTTGACTTTTAATGAAATTGCCATTTTAGGCAACTTTTTCAACCTTTACTTTTTGAGTCAAAAAAACTTCAAATGGAAAAACTTTGGTCATGAAAGTTGTAGAATGGATCATTCCCTTTTCAAAAAGTACAAGAACATGACCTAATTCATTTTGGATCAAAAGTTATGACTTGTCAAAGTTGGCAAAAATCACTAAATTTCAAGTCATGCACCAAAGAGGCAAAGTTGCAAATTCACTTCTCAAGGCCAATTAAGTCATCAAATGGGCTTCTAAACTTCACCACATGATCATACAAGTCCTAAAAGTCAGATTGCATCCAAAGAATTACATGTTTTATGACTTATGGATCAAGATATTTCATAAAGAACCAAAGGCAAAGCAAGTTGCAAAACTCATCATAGCTTCTCATCCACTTGCTGGCTAGCTTGCTGATCAATCCTAGGCCTTTCCTCACATCATGCTGCGCAACACACCCTCCTTGTACTTGGCTAGAAAGTAGCCCATACCTCTCTTACACAACTTTGACATTTTTGGCAAAAGGACCCATACCAATCAATAAAGCACACATCATGTCATCTGACCAATGGCAATTGTTTATACTAATCAAATGCAAGCCAAACATAACAAGAAGCAAGCCTGAAACACACCACAACACAGCATTCTCATTTTCCACCCTTTGTGCAAAAGCTTTCGAAACTCATCACACAAGTCACAAACACACAAACTAACTTCACAGATCAACTCAACACACCTTCCTGGTCACAAAGCACCCATCACCATTGCCTTAAACTCCCATAATCATAAATACGATTCTCACCTCACCTTGAGCAGAACCTCTGCCATCTTCCAAACCAGCCACCATAAACTTCCTCTAAGCATCAGGACTTCATCAGGGGCCTAAGAGGAGTGGTTTGCGCAAAGATAAGGGGTCAGAAAGTTGCAAACAGAGAAAGCTCAAAGCTCGGGTATACCAAGAACATTTTTTCCAGAAATGGATTTTTAAGTTTCTAAGTTGTTCTTCATGTCTTGCTGATCACTCTGGTGCTTTTATTTTCTGAAATAGTTGAGAAATGAGTATTTAATCTTGTTCTGAAACTTTTGCCCTAAAAAATGTTTGGTTTCGATTCAGCTGATTGATGAAAGATAAATGAGATTTGAGTGGGGGTTTTGATTCAGGGGGATGTGGGGATGATTTCTGGGCTTTTAGTTTTCGTTTTAGTGAGGTTTTGAGGATTTTGGAGATTTTCAGGTGGGGTTCCCACCGGAGAAGACGACCGGAGGTCTTCTCCGACCACCTGAAAACAATTAGGGTTAATCTCTGTCATTAATTGATGTTTGAATCTGATGCGTTGGATGAGTTGACCAAGGGAGACTGGCGCGTGTTTGGATGGCTGGGATTTGTCATTAGAAACCCTAATCTATAATTAACTTAATTAATTCAGTTTAATTAATTAAATTATGATTTAGCTCAGTTTGAATATAGGCCACTGGATTACGCGCCAAGTCAACAGCCTTTTCCCCAGTTTCAATCTGATCCGTTCATTGCGTTTACTTTCTTTTATTCTAATTTTAATTCATTTATTTTGTATTTCTTTTGTCCATTTATTTAAAAATAGTAAAACCTTTTCAAAAATTCTGAAATTTTTTGTATAAACTTTTATTTAATTTCAGAAACCAAAAACATTTTTATTTTTATTTTTTGCATTAAAAAATATTTTTAAAACATTTAAAAGTTTATTTTTAATTAATTAATGAGAATAAATTAATTAAAAATACTTTTAGGTATTTAAAAATCACCAAAAAATTCATGAAACCTTCATAATCATTTAGAAACATTGTCCAACCATCAAACTAAATTTCTTTTTTGATCTTGATGTCTTTTGAGAATTTTTCATGGAATTAAAATCATTTCAAGGCATTATTTTGATCCAAACTTCAAAAAAATCATTTCTGCCTAACCATTGAGAGTTGGACTTTGATTCTTTTTGCATTGCATCTTGTTTAGCATTTAGTTTGTGAGATTAAATTGGCATGATTTGATCTTTCATTTTCAATTTATTTGGCCTTTTTCTTTTTAAGGCACCCTAAAACACTAGAAAACTTAGGAAGTTCATAACTTCCATTAGGTTAAGAGTTAGAACCCCTCCTTTGGGCAGTGAGTTTGTATAGGATTAGGGTTCTTTTGAATGCATTTTCAATTTTTTATCTTGATGTTTGCTTCTGATTTTGGTTTTTGTTTGATGCATTGATCATAAACCCTAATTTGGGCTTCCTTTTGCATTCATCTTGCATTTGCATTCATACCTTGACTTGCCATAGCATTTTGTGCATCCATTTGATTCATTAGACATCTTAAGACATATTAGAAGCATGCTTGACCATTGCATCTTGCATTTGCCATGTTGTATGTCATTTGCATTTCATAACTTTTCATGTATGATCATGGTTCTGAGCTTGCTCCATTTGCATCCATTTATTTGTATGATCATTCTCATGTCTTAACTCATGTTTGCATCATCTCATAGCATCATTATCATCTCATGTATGCTTCTGGTTTTGGTTTGCATCATGCCATTTCATTCCATTTTACATTGCATTGCATTCCTTTCACTAACTTTTCAGGTGGTAAGCAACTTTGAGAAGTGGATTTGCCTTCACTTCTCACCATTTCTTTTCATCTCTTTCATGCATCCTTGCTGTATTTTGTTATGTGTTTGAGATTGAGCTTGCTCATTCTTCTTCTTCTTACTTTCTTTCTTCAAGTGACTTGTCTTCTTAAATGAAGCAAGTTACTTTGCTTCTCTTTGATCCTTTCATCTGCTTCCTGGTGGTTCCTCTGAAGATCCTTCTTGTAAACCTCATAAACCTTAGGAACAACCAAGCATGACAATGATTAGGGTTTTGATTAGTCTCCCCACTTAGTTTTACCTTTGTGTCTCTTTGAGTCTTCTCTTCTCACCTCATAATCAGGGACTAAACCCTAAAGGCTTTAAGGCTTTGTGATTGAGCTTATGCCTGCATCCTTCTATTAGGATGGAGTGTGTAACTTTAATCCTAAGTGTTAAACCCTTGATGTGTTTAAATCCTTTAATCAATACACTTAATAATCATCAAGACATCAAGCTTGTAACTTGGGCCTTGCATTAGGGTTCTAATTCTTCCTTAACTGGTTAAGAAGGACTAACCCTAGTGTTAATGGACAAGTCCCCCTCAAGTTGTCTTACAAACCTTAAAAAACACTTCATCATCTTATCATTAACTAAAATCCATCTAATAAAGGTTTTGTTTTGTCATGAGTTTAATCCCTAATCATGGATTAAGTTGAGGAGCTTTCCTCAGCTTAAACATTCTCATCTATTATCCTTCTATTAGGATGGTGTAATGAGTCTGTTTAATCCCTGATTATGGCTTAACCTCATCACTTAACACTAAACAAAAACACAAAAAAAATCTAAATAATCACAAGTAGGTTAATGATCTTAATCCTACACCATGGTGATTAAATGTGAGAATCTGACTTCACACTTAAGGTATTCTCATTACCCCTAATCAGAGGGAAGATGTGATGAGTTTACTAACCCATTGGTTTAGGCTTAAGCTCATTAACTTATGACAAACCTCAAAAGCAATAAAAGACTGAAAACTCAAAAACAAACAATAATCGTCTCCTTCGGGATTCTTTTCTCATCTCATTCACTCATAAACGAGAACTTGCTTCTTCCGTCTAATGCAAGACAGTTTGCATCTGTGCCAGACAGATCATACACTTGAGCATAGACAAGTAAGCAGTTCACAAGTCAATTCATCCTTCAGTCTCTTTGGGTCGAACTACGGTGTTCTGACTTCCTCATTGCACGAGAGGATACGTAGGCATAACTTAACGGTTATCGAACAAAAGTCTCTGTATATTCCCCCTCTTTCTAGCCTCATTCTTTTAGCCTCATTATCATGAGCATTTCACTCTGCCCTTACACTGACACATCATTTATACACTTCACACTTCATTTACACTGACACCTGTACATTTTGTTTTCTAGCTCTTTACACACAAATTGCACTGACACTACCCCTTTAAAACACAAATCTTTTAAGCGTGGATCCCGTCGAGTATGACGGACAATCTGGGTGCTAATACCTTCCCAGGTTGTAACCAACCCCCTTTCTCAGTCTCTCTGGTTCGCAACCGTCTTATCCATATCTTTCTAGGTCTATGCAGCATGGCCTTTCCTTCGGGATAAAAATGCCTAGCTGGCGACTCTTTTCATTCCCTGTGAGTTCACTCCTGTGTGTTCTCACACCCTCCTCTCGCCGACCGTTCGCGTCTGTACCATATTTGAGCCCGGTCTCATCTTTTGGGAGCGACAGCTTGGCGACTCTGCTGGGGAACCTTATACTGCAACCAGGGCTTCTGGTTCTTTTTGTGGGTTCCTCCTAGCGCTTGATTGATTTGTGTTTACTAGGGTGTTATGTGCTATTTGTGCTTATATTTGTATTTATTTTTGCTTTATGCACAATTGTTTTACTGCTTTCTTTATAACTTTGCATATATCATACTGTCATACTGTGCTGGTTGGATCTGTTTTGTTGCTTTGGTGGGTGGGTGTTCTATTGAGAGTTAAGGTCCTATACCTGGGACCTGAGTGACACCTAGGCTAGAGTGGTTCATGTTCTTTCCCATTCCATTTCGGTCTGGTGCGGGAATATGAAACACGGTTCAGATATGGGTTTCTTCTTGAGAACTCTGTGCTGCAGATTTCCTGTAGTGCTAGGGCTATCTGGGAAGCCTGCTAAGTCTGAATGACCTTTAGTATTGACTTTCAGAAACTGAGGCGAATTAGAGGAGGATCTTTTGTGGTTATTGTAAACACTGTACCTCCGGGTTAGAAGTGTTTACACTTCTCATAACTGATCCAAATCTGAGGATCCTTGTTTTAGAACACCACCTGTGAGGGGGTTGGGCTGTTTACAGGTTTGCAGGTACCCTTGACCTTAGCATACCCTGCTACTTTGTTTTAAGAGTACTCCATCTTGGAATAGTTCTTGTGATTCTTAACCCTGGACATGTGACTCTTTATTTGAGTCCCCCACCTTGGTTACTGGACTTATGGGCCTCCATCTGGATTTCTTGAACATACCTGGACTTATATCAGAGCATTTGATCAGATCCAGCTCAGTCACAAACCCTTGCATATCATTTGCATACATCATCATTGCATCATTTTAACATTTTCTTATTTGTTTTTCAGGGTATCCATACTTTTTGGCTTGGTTTTGACCCCATCATCAGCATAGACCTATCCTCATCAGTATCTACTTCATCTATCAGCTACCTGCTTCAGTCACCAGTCCCAGCTTGTCAGTGGTCCATCTTCAGTGTCATTCTCCATCATCAGCATCTGTCTCAGCTTTTCTTCAGCAACATGGCACCTAAGAAGAGTAACATCTCCTATCATTTCTTTCAGCCTGAGCTAGCTGACATCAGGAAGATTCAGACCCTGATTACTCCAGACCATATACCACTATTCAGAGAACACTATGGAGGCATACTTTATGTGGTTATGGATTTGGACCCTTCCCATAGAAGCTTGATTCATACTTGCCTGCAATTCTATGATCCCCCGCTGAGGTGTTTCACTTTTCAGGATTTTCAGTTGGGACCTTTATTAGAGGAGTATTCATCATTGGTTGGTGTACCTATCAGGGGTGGAGTCCCCTTCAACCCTGAGATGGCTTTTCCAAGTAATGAAGAAGTGGCAAAGGCATTATATCTGGAACCAGTTCTGATTGGGCAGAACATGACTACCAAAGCTGGAATCTCTGGTCTACATTTGGATTTCTTGACCTCTCAGGCTATTCTGAAGGCCTCCTTGGGGGAGTGGAAGGCAGTCTGTGCTTTATTGGCCCTTAGCATATATGGGGTCATATTATTTGCAGATGAGCCTAAGTTTGTTAGCAAGAATGCAATCCATCTTTTCATCCTGAGGAACCCAGTGCCCACTTTACTGGGAGATTTCTACTACTCTGTTCACCAAAGGAATGAAAAGCAGAGAGGAAGATTGGTAAGGTGCTGTGCTCCCCTTTTCCATACCTGGTTGCTCAGACACTTGCCCAAGACTGATGCATTTTCGAATCCTCATCAGCAGAGGAATTGGGCTAGAAGACTCACTGCTTTAACTTCAACTGATATCAGGTGGTGCACTCAAAGCACAAAGGGCAGGGACATTATTACCAGTTGTGGGCAGTTTCCCAATGTACCCCTGATAGGAGTAAAGGTTTGCATCAACTACAACCCTCTGCTATTCAAAAGACAATTGGGCTATGCATTGGTCCATCCCCCTAAAGCACAAGACTTGGCTGAGACACTTTACTGTGAGATTAAGCCCAATATGGCTATTGTCAGGCAAGCATCCTGGGCTTGGGACAATGTCCAGACTAAAGGGGTAACCATTCTGGGAAGATGCAACAATGTAGCCTCAGCACAGTACTATGAGTGGTCCCATGCCAGGGCTCAATTTTCTGGGATGCCCTTCACCATGGAGGATATACCTGGACAATCCTCAGCACCACCTACTGCCACTGTCAGCTTAGAGGAGTTTGAGAATTTGAAAGAGAGGAATGAGAAGTTGACTCAGGCTCTACAGAAGACCCTCTGGGAGAGGAGTGATGGTCGCTTGGACATTGAGAGGTTAGAAAAGATAAGGGTGGAGCATCTGGCCAGGATTGAAAAGTCAGAGGATTACATCAAGAAGTCTAGGGCTGGAGAGCAGATCTTGAAGAATGCCTGCAAGGAGGCTCAGTTCCAGAAGTCCAGGACTGATTTGTATTTGAAGGAGAGTCAAGCTAGGTGGGTCAGGATCACCGAAGCTCGTACTCTGGAAGATAAGAGGACTCAGGACAAGATTGAGCAGTTGGAGGCTAGTGCAAAAGAGCAGCAGGAAGCCCTACTAGCAGCCCAGAGGGAGATCTCAGAGTTGAAGATTAGAGCTGGAGTGAAGAGGTCAAAGGACCAGAGTCAACACAAGAAGCTAACTGCAGCTGTTACTACCAGGAATCTCCTTATCAGGAACCTCACAGAGCGTCCAGCTGATCCTGTGACTGAAGCACTTCTCAAGGAAGTTCAGGAGGATGAGTTTGGTCTTGGTGTCTGACTTTTGCTTGTTGTTGCTTTCATTTCATGTACTTTTATTTTCTTCTGTTGTATTTTTGACCCCTCAGAGGGCATGTTTTGTAAGAAACAAACTATGTATCACCTACTTTTTTGTAATATATGTATTAGTTTGTTCTATCTGAGTTTCTTTCAAACAACATCACAAGCATCTTCCTCAGGGGTCTGGAAAGGTCAAAACCAAGTGCCAAGCCGGATACCTTGGAGACAAATAAGCATACTGCATTGCATACTAACCCTTTTTTGTTTTGTAGGTTTGTTTTGTTTTTGTTACTAACTCTGTTGTGATCTCAGGAACTATTGCTCGACGTCGGGTGTTCCCACTCAACCGTCCACACAGATATCCAACCCGCAACAACCTTCCGGGTATACAGATGGACCAGGTACAACAGGACCTTACAGAGGTCAGGAACCAAATGGCCAATGAGAGATTGGAAATGAGGAATCAGATGACACAATTTATGGAGGTGATGAATGGATTGGCACAGAGCCAAGAGAGATTGAGGGCTTTAGTAGAAAGGCAGACTCAGGAAGATCCCCATCTAGGGACTGGTGGGACAAGCAACAATGAGAGGGTTCAGCCTCATATCAACCCACCTGTATTTGGACCCCACCTTCATCCAGAGATCAATATCCCTGCTAATGTACAAGGGAATGCTACTACAGGTAGAGTGCTGCAGGAAGACCCCCAGGAAGATCAGTTCACAGTGATGGGAGCGGGGAAAGAAGCCTATGACAGAAGGCTAGATGAAATTGCTGAAAAATTAAGATCCTTGGAGTCTCAAAACTCCTTGGGTTTTGATGTTATGGATATGGGCTTAGTGGACGGGGTCAGGATTCCCCACAAATTTAAACCTCCGTGCTTTGAGAAGTACAACGGGACTTCCTGCCCACGGACCCACCTGCAATCCTTCCTGGGGAGGCTGAAGGCATATACCATGGATGAGAAGCTATGGATGTTTTATTTTGAGGATAGCTTAACGGGAGCTTCAAGGGAATGGTATTCTCATCTGACTAGAGCCACCATCAGATGTTGGAAAGACCTGGCTGAGGCCTTTATCAGACAATACCAGTACAATTTGGATATGGCACCCAACAGGACCCTCTTGATGGGAATGTCACAATCATCTAGAGAAAGCTTCCGGGAGTACGCCCAGAGGTGGAGACAGCTTGCTGCTGCTGTCCAGCCACCCATGTCAGAGAGGGAGATGGCTGATATGTTTATGAACACTCTCCAAGGGACATACATTGATAAGCTAGCTGCCTTTTCTTCTACCAGCTTTGCAGATGTCGTTATAGCTGGAGAAAGAATCGAGAGCCTGTTAAAAATGGGCAAAATTTCTGACAACGGTGCCAGCTCGTCCAGCAACACAAGGAAGCCTTTTGTGGGCCCAAGAAGGACTGGAGAGACCAATGCTATCCATGCTAACAGGGGCAGACCCCAATATGTTCACAGGTCTATAGCAGCACTCACCATTCCCGCTCCAATTCATCCACAACCAGCTTATCAACCACAGCAACAAAATTATCAGCAACAAACTCAGTATCCTCCTCAGAGAAACTACAACAACACCAGCAACAACAATCAGCAAAGACCGTTCCAACAGAGACCTTCTCAGGCCAATAAGGTGATTGATCCGATCCCTATGCCCTATGCCACATTATTTCCACAACTCCTAAAACTCAACCTGGTTGAGCTAAGGACATTGGCACCTTCGGACCCAGCCAGTCTACCCAGAAATTATGACGCCAGCGCCAGGTGTGCTTTTCATTCGAATGCACCTGGCCATAGTACAGAGAAGTGCAGAGCTTTGCACATGAAGGTACAGGACTTGGTAGATTCTAAGGCTCTAAACTTTGCACCACCACCAAATGTTAACAAAAACCCTATGCCAAACCATGGTGGCCCCAGAATCAATGCTATTGAAGAAGACAAGCCGTCTTACTTGATAACCAGTGTGGGTCAGATTCAGACACCCTTGGTAGAGATTAAAGCTCAACTCTTTGAATGTCAAATATTCCCGGGATGTGAGCTAGGGTGTGCTTATTGCAACATTTCGGTGAATGGTTGTGATAACTTGAGAGATGGCATAGATGGTCTCATCCAGAGTGGCCTGCTTCAAATCACAACATCAATACCTACCAATCCAGCAATCTCCTTAACAACAGTTCCCGAGTCTCCTACAACTGCAACAACCATTGTTCCAAACAACTTTTCAGTTTCATCAACAAATGCTTCATCTGTTACTTCAACGGACCAAATATCAGCAAACATCCCTTCCACAACTTCAGCACCCCTTCATTCAGAATCTCCTGCAACAACAACACCCATCCATCCAACAATATCTCCTACAACTTCAGCAGCAAATGTCTCAACAGTTACAATTTATTATGATCCTGAAAACGATTCTGCCTACAACTCACAAAATGCCACCCCTATCAGAGCACCGGTCACAATATACTATGATCCACATACTATCATGGTCCCTTCTGCAGCTGCCATCAGTCCAATCACTATCACCGTGCCTGGGCCAGTACCTTATGAAAGCAATAATGCCATCCCTTGGCATTACGGCTCTGATCTATACTGCGAAGGACAGAAAATCACTTTGGAATCATCAACTTCTTCACCACAAATAGACAATGTGGGAGGAGGCGGAGGCTTCACTCGAAGCGGACGTCTCTTTGCCCCACAAATTCAAAGACCCACTGCTAAAGCAGAAGCTGCTGCCAAGGCAAAAGGGAAGAGCATGGTGCAAGAAGAGCAAATTGTTAAGGAGGCTTTGAAAACACCTTTCGATCAAGAAGTTGATGAATTCATGAGAATCATCAAGAAAAGTGATTACAAGATAGTGGACCAGCTTCACCAGATGCCTTCCAAGATCTCTATTCTATCATTGCTTATGTGCTCTGAGGCTCATCGGAACGCACTACTAAAAGTCTTGCACGCAGCTTATGTGCCAGAAGAGATCACAGTCAATCAGTTGGAAGCTGTGGTTGGGAATGTTAATGCTAGTAATGGACTAGGATTTACCAACACTGATTTGACTACGGAAGGCCACAATCATAACAAGGCTTTGCACATTACCATGGAGTGTAAGGGTGCAGTTCTTTCTCATGTGCTGGTAGACACAGGGTCATCCCTCAATGTCTTACCTAAAAAAGCCCTTGTAAATCTAGAGTATGAAGGATTGGCGTTACGGCCCAGTAACTTGGTAGTAAGAGCCTTTGACGGTTCTAAGAGATCAGTTCTGGGGGAAATTGAGTTGCCTATAACGATTGACCCACAAACTTTCAAAACGACCTTCTACGTGATGGACATTCAGCCTGCCTACAGTTGTTTGTTGGGTAGACCATGGATTCATGCCGCTGGCACAGTTACGTCTACCCTTCACCAGAAGTTAAAATTCGAGTGGGAGGGCCAAGTCGTTACTATTTGTGGAGAGGAAGATATTTTTGTTAGCCATCTGGCTACCTACAAATACATTGAGATGGATGGGGAGATCCACAAAACAATGAGTCAAGGGTTTGAGTCCTTGAACATAAATGAAACGTCTGCTGTACCTGGGACCTCAATGACATCTTATCAACAAGCCCGGAAGGTTGTTGAAGAAGGAACCGCTCAAGGCTGGGGCAAGCTGTTGCCTGTGGAGAAGAAAGAGGATAGATTTGGGTTGGGTTACAAACCAACTCAACAAGATCAAGCAGAGGCTGCTAAGGAGCCCAACTTTGTTAGTGGGGGGATGCTCACCCCTGATGCTGTCAACAATTTGGAAGACGGGGATGAAAGCGACCGCAACCTGGAGAGTTGGATACGTCCAAAGATCCCGGGGAGCAGTATCTCAAACTGGTCTTCCCAGGAAATTATAAGGGTTACTCCTGCAGAGTAATTATTATTTCCTGTATATTTTAAGCATGCATCAAGTCTTGCATCTTGCCCAAGATGACAAGAATCATTTTGTAATCGGGCCATCTGTAATTTTTGTGCAACAAGATTAATCAATGAAATATCAGACATCTTTTGCAAATGAGTCTTTTCCTTTTCTGCTCACTGTTTTTCTATTTTTCTTTTTGTACAAAAAATAAATGGCAATGTTTTCAAAATGACAATTTTATTTCACTTTTCTAAACAAGATTAAAATCAATCACTAAAATGAACAAACTGAACCCTTGCAGAGAGTGTCTTCCAGACAGCACTGACAACAACACGGCTATGACTTCGTATGACTTTGACAATCCAATCAATCAAGCTGATGAAGGGGTTGAAGAAGATTACGAGCTTCCTGAAGAGCTTGCCAGATTGTTGAAACAAGAGGAAAGGGTTATCACTCCTCATCGGGAGGAGGTAGAGACGATCAATCTTGGTACAGATAAAGATGTGAAAGAAGTTAAAATCGGAGCCTGCCTACAAGACTCAGTGAAGAGACAACTGATTGACCTGCTTTGAGAGTATGTGGACGTGTTTTCTTGGTCTTATCAAGATATGCCAGGGTTGGACACCGACATTGTTGTGCATAAGCTTCCTTTAAGAGAAGAATGCTCGCCGGTTAAACAGAAACTGCGCCGTACTCGCCCAGACATGGCAATGAAAATCAAAGAAGAGGTACAAAAGCAGTGGGACGCCGGGTTCCTTGCTGTAACTAGCTATCCACCGTGGGTTGCTAATATTGTGCCTGTACCTAAGAAAGACGGCAAGGTAAGGATGTGTGTTGACTACCGGGATCTGAACAGAGCCAGCCCGAAGGATGATTTCCCATTACCTCACATTGACGTATTGGTTGATAACACGGCTCAGTTCTCGGTATTCTCCTTCATGGACGGATTTTCAGGATATAATCAGATCAAAATGTCACCTGAAGACATGGAGAAGACAACCTTCATCACACCCTGGGGCACGTTCTGTTACAAGGTGATGCCATTCGGACTGAAGAATGCGGGCGCGACATATCAACGGGCTATGGTGACATTATTCCACGATATGATCCATAAAGAAATCGAGTGTTATGTGGATGACATGATTGCCAAGTCCCTCACTGAAGAAGACCACCTGGTAAATCTGCTGAAGCTATTCAAGCGTCTGAGGAAGTACCAACTGAAGTTAAACCCCAACAAGTGCACATTCGGGGTGCGATCGGGTAAGCTGCTGGGTTTTATTGTGAGCGAGAAAGGGATTGAAGTTGACCCTGATAAAGTCAAAGCCATTCAAGAAATGCCTGCACCAAAATCTGAAAAAGAAGTTCGAGGGTTCTTAGGTCGATTGAACTACATTTCAAGGTTCATATCTCACCTTACAGCAACCTGTGAACCTTTGTTCAAGCTGTTGAGAAAAGAACAAACGGTCAGGTGGAACGAAGACTGCCAAAAGGCTTTTGACAAGATCAAGGAGTACTTACAAGAGCCTCCAATCCTTATGCCTCCAGTTGAAGGAAGACCTCTAATCATGTAATTGACAGTATTAGAAGAGTCAATGGGGTGTGTGCTGGGCCAGCATGACGAGTCTGGTCGAAAAGAGTATGCAATATACTACCTAAGCAAAAAGTTTACCGACTGTGAACAACGTTATTCACTGCTCGAGAAAACTTGCTGTGCTTTAGCGTGGGCTGCTCGCCGACTGAGACAGTATATGTTGACCCACACTACTTTATTGATCTCCAAAATGGATCCAGTTAAGTACATTTTCGAGAAGCCAGCACTTACCGGACGGGTTGCAAGATGGCAAATGATCCTCACAGAATATGACATCCAGTACACTTCTCAGAAAGCCATCAAGGGCAGTGTATTGTCTGAATATCTTGCTGAGCAACCTATTGATGATTACCAGCCTATGAGATTTGACTTCCCTGATGAAGACATCATGTTCATAAAAGCAAAAGATCATGAAGAGCCTGTTCACACTGAAGGGCCTGACTCGAAAGAAGAATGGACTATGATGTTTGATGGGGCGGTTAACATGAATGGTCGTGGCGTTGGTGCAGTACTCATTACACCTAAGGGAGTTCACATGCCTTTCTCGGCAAAACTCACATTTAACTGCACTAACAACGAAGCTGAATATGAAGCTTGCATTATGGGTCTTGAGGAAGCCATTGACCTCAGGATCAAGACATTGACCGTGTTCGGAGATTCAGCTCTGGTAATCAATCAAACCAACGGCAAATGGTACACCCACCAGGATCATCTGATACCTTACAGGGATTATACAAGGAGGTTATTGACTTTCTTTACAACGGTCAAGCTTGAGTATATCCCTCAGGACGAGAATCAGTTTGCAGATGCTCTGGCTACCATTTCATCAATGATCAAAGTTCAAACTGCCAACTTCGTGCCTCAGATTTTAGTGACTAGACTTGACAGACCAGCATATGTATTCGCAGCAGACATTGTCAAAGATGATAAGCCTTGGTTCCATGACATTAAGTGCTTCTTGGAGGATCAAACATACCCACCTGGGGCATCTTCCAATGATAAGAAGACTTTGCGAAGGCTTGCTGGTAGTTTCTTTCTGAACACTGATGGCTCCCTGTACAAGAGGAACTTTGATATGGTACTCCTCAGATGCGTTGATAAGACAGAAGCAGACTTGTTGATGCATGAAGTGCACGAAGGATCCTTTGGTACCCATGCTGGAGGGCATGCCATGGCTAAAAAGTTGCTAAGATCAGGTTATTACTGGATCACAATGGATGCTGACTGTTGTGCTTACGCCAGAAAATGCCATAAATGCCAGATCTATGCAGATAAAGTACATGTGCCTCCTAATCCTTTGAATATAATGTCTTCACCCTGGCCCTTTGCTATGTGGGGCATTGATATGATTGGTAAGATTGAACCGAATGCTTCAAACGGCCACAGATTCATCCTGGTCGCCATTGACTACTTCACCAAGTGGGTCGAAGCAGCTTCCTATGCCAATGTTACAAGACAAGTGGTAGCCAGATTTCTGAAGAGAGATATCATCTGTCGGTATGGAGTGCCCGAGCGAATCATTACTGATAATGGTTCCAACTTAAACAACAAAATGATGGCTGAATTATGCCGGGACTTCAAGATCCAACACCACAATTCTTCTCCCTACAGGCCAAAGATGAACGGCGCGGTTGAGGCAGCAAATAAGAATATCAAGAAGATTGTGCAGAAGATGGTAGTCACCTACAAAGACTGGCATGAAATGCTACCATTTGCTCTGCATGGGTACCGCACGTCAATCAGAACATCCACTGGGGCAACGCCGTATCAACTTGTGTATGGTATGGAAGCAGTCCTACCTGTTGAAGTTGAACTACCCTCTCTACGGGTACTGATGGATGTTAAGCTGAACGAAGCAGAGTGGGTCCGATCCCGATACGAGCAACTGAGTCTGATTGAAGAGAAAAGATTGGCTGCAATCTGTCATGGGCAGCTGTATCAGAAAAGAATGAAGAGAGCCTTCGATCAGAAAGTCAGGCACCGAGAGTACCAAGTAGGAGATCTTGTGCTGAAAAGAATCCTCCCTCCTCATACAGACCACAGGGGCAAGTGGACTCCGAATTATGAAGGACCATTTGTAGTAAAGAAAGTTTTCTCTGGTGGAGCACTCATGCTCGGCACTATGGATGGTGAAGACTTCCCGTCCCCTGTGAATTCAGATGCAGTTAAAAGATACTTCGCATAAAAAATGACCCTCTGGACATAAAAACAGAATGTAAGTCCAGGCAAAAATAGGGCATCCCGGCGAGTCAAAAACAGAATAAAAGACTCGAGCAAAAATAAGGGAAAATAAACAAAAAATGTACACCCGCTGAGTTGAAAAGCCGCATTGGACAACTCAGGCAAAAATGGGTATCCCGATGGATTGAAAACCCGAAAGGGCGATCCATGCAAAACAAGGGAATAAGCGAACAACTGCATTCTGAATTCGTCTGTATCACTTACAACTTGGTAAGCTTCAAAAGGATCAAGCTTCTTGCAGAATCAATCGACTTCAGAAAGCAAGATGAGAAGAACGTCAAATGTCATACGAGTCATAGCAAGAGGGAAGCTCCTCGAAAGCGTCGTCAACATTGCCAGCAGTTTGTTTCTCAATTTGTAACAATCTCCTCATTTCAGGAAGATATGTTTCTTTGACTGTATATTGCCAGTTCAAGGCGCATGAATTAATAAAATCAGATTTTCAGTCATGTTTCGTCTTGTACATATTTATTTGCAAAAATGTCTGATGTCTTAAACTGACTGCATGAATACAGATGTTTACCTTCAAAAATAAAAGTTACGTGCTTGCAGGAAATATACTTACTCTCAGGAGTGTCTAAAACTCCTATAACGGAATCCGGTAAGGGATACCTCGGGATTACTTGTGCGTTTCTCTATCTTTGCAGGATTGCAGGTATCCGAAGCGCAACATGGGGCATGTAAGCTTCATCCCAGCCAGCTGGCAAATCAACACTCATTCTTAGCACCCAAAGTGTCGTCTCCCCAGCTGAGTTGCCACTTGACATTTCTCCTAGCCGAGATGCCAATCATTCTTCCTCAGCCAAGTACAAAAGACAGGGAGCCACCTCCCCACAGAGCTTCAGCCTCTACTCAGAAGAGCAACGCCTGAAGGAATCACAACAGAGTGACGAAAGCTTCTACAAACTCCCAGTTGGGCCCCTCATTATTTGAGACAGGTCTTTCAGTGACCTGTATCCCCAAGCAGATATCATCTCATCAGATCTACCAACGATCTCCCCCCCAACTGGGATGTCCATTTCGAGCAGATCGGCCAGAGATCTTCACAGCAACAGGATCCGAATCCCGGTGTGGTATCTTTGCATAATCATGGCATTCGCATCATACTCACCCACAAAGCGTAGCATTCCGTCTAATACGGAGCATTACGGCAAAAATCAAACATATTGCATAATCATAAGCCATGTTTTGAATCAAACACTTGTGAATAATGACAATCCATCCGCAATATACATAATACCTCCCAGATTCCCCAGCAAACACAGTTGCCTTACATTCCCAGACACCAGTATATACTCCTTATGGCACCCGTCCGTGTCATATCCCCAGCAGAAAGCCAAAGACATCCTCTTTACACTCACATATACTTATATAATTTCCTTGACATTCGCCCGTGTCATTTTCCCCAGTGCAGTAACATAAACACTTCGTACATCAGATACTTGTTTATAATATACTCTTCTCCTTTTGACACTCGTCCGTGTCACCCTCACAAGCAGTTTGAAGACTCATCTATACATCACTCATACTTACTGCTCACACTTATCCCCACAGATTCAACACTCGTCCGTGTCCTTTGTTAAACCAGATGGTACTCGTCTGTACCATCATCTCAGAACACGCGTCAAGTGTTTGTTTCTACATGATACTCGTCCGTATCATAGTCTTAAGGATGCTCGTCCTCACCTTTAATCCATACACTGTATCAAACACTCTTGTCTTCTTGAATATAGACACTCGTCTGTGTCTACTATTCCCCAGAAGAGTCTCTTCAGATTCAAAACTCATCTGTGTTCTCTATTAACCAGTTGATACTCGTTCATATCATCATCTCTGAACACGTGTCAGTATTTGTTTCTACCCGATACTCGTCTGTATCGTAGTCTTAGGGATGCTCGTCCGCATCTTTAATCTATACACAAACATCTAAACACTTATGCCTTTTGTTTCTTGGATGTAAACACTCGTCCGTGTTTACTATTCCCCAGTAGATTGCCTGCAAAGTAAAATTTTCTCTTCTGACACTCGTCCTGTGTCATAATAAACTTTGAGAGCAGCCGTACCCTGCTAGGTGGTCGTCCTCCACCTCTTGATGATCGTCCTTCATCATGCTCATCCGATGGCCGTCCCCATCGTTGATTTTCTATCCGACATTCGTCCTATGTCGTGATATTTAGTAGCCGTCCCCTGCTAGGTGGTCGTCCTCCACCTTTTGATGATCGTCCTTCATCATTTTATCCAATGGCCGTCCCCATTGTTGATTTTGGTTATTTGGCATTCGTCCTATGTCATGACAAACCTTGAGAGCAGCCGTCCCCTGCTAGGTGGTCGTCCTCCACCTCTTGATGATCTTCCTTCATCATGCTCGTCCGATGGCCGTCCCCATCGTTGACCTTGTATCCGGCATTCGTCCTATGTCGCGATATTTTCGGCAGCCGTACCCTGCCAGGTGATCGTCCTTCACCTTAGATGACCGTCCCTCATCTTATCCCCAACAGAGCAGCCGTCCCCTGCTAGGTGATCGTCCTTCACCTTTGATGACCGTACCTCATCATCTGTTTATTTCATTTATTCTTTAACCCGATGGCCGTCCCCGTCGTGGTCCCTTTTCCTTTTTTCTGATGATCGTCCTTCATCAGTTTAGCCCGATGGCCGTCCCCATCGTTGGTTACTTTACTTTATGAACTTGATGGCCGTCCCCGTCATGTTTCATTAATCCCCAGAGAATTTTACAGCTTTACTTGATGGCCGTCCCCATCATAATTCTTTTTATCCCCAGCATGTCGGCCGTCCCCGTCATTGCTCTTTACCCAGCAGTCATCTTCTGCTCGACGGTCGTCCTCCATCGCCTATACTTTACAATATACTTCATTTTCTTTTACAATCTATATCCCTTTTCTTCTTCATTCTGTGAGTGCAAATTTTGGACTGTCTTTGGTATTCAACCACAAGTTATCTTGTTTGCCTGATAAGCCGTCGCTTACATCCTGCACAGCTAACTCATGTTTGAATAGGGGCAGCTATAAACACCCCAAATTTGCCCTCACCCATTCACATCATGGCTTGTGATCATTTCATATGCATAAACTCAATCATAGCACCTCATACCACATTTTTGATTCAGTGCATCTAGGGTTTGTGATCTGAGCAATCCAAAAGCTTCTTGAGCCACTCCAAAGGCCATCAATCACTTCAAAGGGGTCCATGTGTGTTCAAGTATCATATTATATCCTCTCAAAGTCAAGAATGTCAAAGAATCACAAGAACTGAGAATGGTATGGAAGCAGAGCCAGGCTTGACTGCACAGATGACCTAGAATTAGGGTTTTGGTTTCAGAGGCCATAACTCCAATTTTTTTGGTCATTCTTGTTTCTATTGGTCTCTATATGGTATAGGGAGTATGCATATCAATTTTCATGAAGAAATTCCATGGGGAAGTCATCTGATCAAGAGTTGACTTTTCAAGCAAGTCAGTGCAAAATCAGGGCATCTGAGGCCCCCAATAACCCAACCAAAGGGCATTCTTCATCATTTTGATTATATATGATCTTTATTTGATCATATAAGATGTTTGAAGTTTACAAAATTCAAGAATTTCAAGTTTTTGCAAAGTTGACTTTTTGGGCAAGTTTGACTTTTAATGAAATTGCCATTTTAGGCAACTTTTTCAACCTTTACTTTTTGATTCAAAAAAGCTTCAAATGGAAAAACTTTGGTCATGAAAGTTGTAGAATGGATCATTCCCTTTTCAAAAAGTATAAGAACATGACCTAATTAATTTTGGATCAAAAGTTATGACTTGTCAAAGTTGGCAAAAATCACTAAATTTCAAGTCATGCACCAAAGAGGCAAAGTTGCAAATTCACTTCTCAAGGCCAATTAAGTCATCAAATGGGCTTCTAAACTTCAACACATGATCATACAAGTCCTAAAAGTCAGATTGCATCCAAAGAATTACATGTTTTATGACTTATGGATCAAGATATTTCATAAAGAACCAAAGGCAAAGCAAGTTGCAAAACTCATCATAGCTTCTCATCCACTTGCTGGCTAGCTTGCTGATCAATCCTAGGCCTTTCCTCACATCATGCTGCGCAGCACACCCTCCTTGTACTTGGCTAGAAAGTAGCCCATACCTCTCTTACACAACTTTGACATTTTTGGCAAAAGGACCCATACCAATCAATAAAGCACACATCATGTCATCTGACCAATGGCAATTGTTTATACTAATCAAATGAAAGCCAAACATAACAAGAAGCAAGCCTGAAACACACCACAACACAGCATTCTCATTTTCCACCCTTTGTGCAAAAGCTTTCGAAACTCATCACACAAGTCACAAACACACAAACTAACTTCACAGATCAACTCAACACACCTTCCTGGTCACAAAGCACCCATCACCATTGCCTTAAACTCCCAGAATCATAAATACGATTCTCACCTCACCTTGAGCAGAACCTCTGCCATCTTCCAAACCAGCCACCATAAACTTCCTCTAAGCGAAGGGGTCAGAAAGTTGCAAACAGAGAAAGCTCAAAGCTCAGGTATACCAAGAACATTTTTTCCAGAAATGGATTTTTAAGTTTCTAAGTTGTTCTTCATGTCTTGCTGATCACTCTGGTGCTTTTATTTTCTGAAATAGTTGAGAAATGAGTATTTAATCTTGTTCTGAAACTTTTGCCCTAAAAAATGTTTGGTTTCGATTCAGCTGATTGATGAAAGATAAATGAGATTTGAGTGGGGGTTTTGATTCAGGGGGATGTGGGGATGATTTCTGGGCTTTTAGTTTTCGTTTTAGTGAGGTTTTGAGGATTTTGGAGATTTTCAGGTGGGGTTCCCACCGGAGAAGACGACCGGAGGTCTTCTCCGGCCACCTAAAAACAATTAGGGTTAATCCCTGTCATTAATTGATGTTTGAATCTGATGCGTTGGATGAGTTGACCAAGGGAGACTGGCGCGTGTTTGGATGGCTGGGATTTGTCATTAGAAACCCTAATCTATAATTAACTTAATTAATTCAGTTTAATTAATTAAATTATGATTTAGCTCAGTTTGAATATAGGCCACTGGATTACGCGCCAAGTCAACAGCCTTTTCCCCAGTTTCAATCTGATCCGTTCATTGCGTTTACTTTCTTTTATTCTAATTTTAATTCATTTATTTTGTATTTCTTTTGTCCATTTATTTAAAAATAGTAAAACCTTTTCAAAAATTCTGAAATTTTTTGTATAAACTTTTATTTAATTTCAGAAACCAAAAACATTTTTATTTTTATTTTTTGCATTAAAAAATATTTTTAAAACATTTAAAAGTTTATTTTTAATTAATTAATGAGAATAAATTAATTAAAAATACTTTTAGGTATTTAAAAATCACCAAAAAATTCATGAAACCTTCATAATCATTTGGAAACATTGTCCAACCCTCAAACCAAATTTCTTTTTTGATCTTGATGTCTTTTGAGAATTTTTCATGGAATTAAAATCATTTCAAGGCATTATTTTGATCCAAACTTCAAAAAAATCATTTCTGCCTAACCATTGAGAGTTGGACTTTGATTCTTTTTGCATCTTGTTTAGCATGTATTTTGTGAGATTAAATTGGCATGATTTGATCTTTCATTTTCAATTTATTTGGCCTTTTTCTTGTTAAGGCACCCTAAAACCCTAGAAAACTTAGGAAGTTCATAACTTCAATTAGGTTAAGAGTTAGAACCCCTCCTTTGGGCAGTGAGTTTGTATAGGATTAGGGTTCTTTTGAATGCATTTTCAATTTTTTATCTTGATGTTTGCTTCTGATTTTGGTTTTTGTTTGATGCATTGATCATAAACCCTAATTTGGGCTTCCTTTTGCATTCATCTTGCATTTGCATTCATACCTTGACTTGCCATAGCATTTTGTGCATCCATTTGATTCATTAGACATCTTAAGACATATTAGAAGCATGCTTGACCATTGCATCTTGCATTTGCCATGTTGTATGTCATTTGCATTTCATAACTTTTCATGTATGATCATGGTTCTGAGCTTGCTCCATTTGCATCCATTTATTTGTATGATCATTCTCATGTCTTAACTCATGTTTGCATCATCTCATAGCATCATTATCATCTCATGTATGCTTCTGGTTTTGGTTTGCATCATGCCATTTCATTCCATTTTACATTGCATTGCATTCCTTTCACTAACTTTTCAGGTGGTAAGCAACTTTGAGAAGTGGATTTGCCTTCACTTCTCACCATTTCTTTTCATCTCTTTCATGCATCCTTGCTGTATTTTGTTATGTGTTTGAGATTGAGCTTGCTCATTCTTCTTCTTCTTACTTTCTTTCTTCAAGTGACTTGTCTTCTTAAATGAAGCAAGTTACTTTGCTTCTCTTTGATCCTTTCATCTGCTTCCTGGTGGTTCCTCTGAAGATCCTTCTTGTAAACCTCACAAACCTTAGGAACAACCAAGAATGACAATGATTAGGGTTTTGATTAGTCTCCCCACTTAGTTTTACCTTTGTGTCTCTTTGAGTCTTCTCTTCTCACCTCATAATCAGGGACTAAACCCTAAAGGCTTTAAGGCTTTGTGATTAAGCTTATGCCTGCATCCTTCTATTAGGATGGAGTGTGTAACTTTAATCCTAAGTGTTAAACCCTTGATGTGTTTAAATCCTTTAATCAATACACTTAATAATCATCAAGACATCAAGCTTGTAACTTGGGCCTTGCATTAGGGTTCTAATTCTTCCTTAACTGGTTAAGAAGGACTAACCCTAGTGTTAATGGACAAGTCCCCCTCAAGTTGTCTTACAAACCTTAAAAAACACTTCATCATCTTATCATTAACTAAAATCCATCTAATAAAGGTTTTGTTTTGTCATGAGTTTAATCCCTAATCATGGATTAAGTTGAGGATCTTTCCTCAGCTTAAACATTCTCATCTATTATCCTTCTATTAGGATGGTGTAATGAGTCTGTTTAATCCCTGATTATGGCTTAACCTCATCACTTAACACTAAACAAAAACACAAAAAAAATCTAAATAATCACAAGTAGGTTAATGATCTTAATCCTACACCATGGTGATTAAATGTGAGAATCTGACTTCACACTTAAGGTATTCTCATTACCCCTAATCAGAGGGAAGATGTGATGAGTTTACTAACCCATTGGTTTAGGCTTAAGCTCATTAACTTATGACAAACCTCAAAAGCAATAAAAGACTGAAAACTCAAAAACAAACAATAATCGTCTCCTTCGGGATTCTTTTCTCATCTCATTCACTCATAAACGAGAACTTGCTTCTTCCGTCTAATGCAAGACAGTTTGCATCTGTGCCAGACATATCATACACTTGAGCATAGACAAGTAAGCAGTTCACAAGTCAATTCATCCTTCAGTCTCTTTGGGTCGAACTACGGTGTTCTGACTTCCTCATTGCACGAGAGGATACGTAGGCATAACTTAACGGTTATCGAACAAAAGTCTCTGTATATTCCCCCTCTTTCTAGCCTCATTCTTTTAGCCTCATTATCATGAGCATTTCACTCTTCCCTTACACTGACACATCATTTATACACTTCACACTTCATTTACACTGACACCTGTACATTTTGTTTTCCAGCTCTTTACACACAAATTGCACTGACACTACCCCTTTAAAACACAAATCTTTTAAGCGTGGATCCCGTCGAGTACGACGGACAATCTGGGTGCTAATACCTTCCCAGGTTGTAACCAACCCCCTTTCTCAGTCTCTCTGGTTCGCAACCGTCTTATCCATATCTTTCTAGGTCTATGCAGCATTGCCTTTCCTTCGGGATAAAAATGCCTAGCTGGCGACTCTTTTCATTCCCTATGAGTTCACTCCTGTGTGTTCTCACACCCTCCTCTCGCCGACCGTTCGCGTCTATACCATATTTGAGCCCGGTCTCATCTTTTGGGAGCGACAACCTCGTGCATCAACAATTCTGCTTCTGTCTTATCAACGCATCTGAGGAGTACCATATCAAAGTTTCTCTTGTATAGGGAACCATCAGTATTCAGGAAGAAACTGCCAGCAAGCCTTCTCAATGTCTTCTTATCATTGGAAGATGCCCTAGGTGGGTATGTATGATCCTCCAAGAAGCATTTGATGTCGTGGAACCAAGGCTTACCATCTTTAACAACATCTGCTGAGAACACGTATGCTGGTCTGTCAAGTCTGGATACTGAGATCCGAGGCACAAAGTTGGCAGCTTGAACTTTGATCATGGATGAAATGGTAGCAAGAGCATCCGCAAACTGATTTTCATCTCGAGGGATATACTCAAGCTTGACTGTTGTGAAGAAAGTCAATAACCTTCTTGTATAATCCCTATAAGGTATCAGATGATCCTGGTGGGTGTACCATTTGTCGTTGGTTTGGTTAATTACCAGAGCTGAATCTCCGAATACAGTCAAAGTCTTGATCCTGAGGTCAATGGCTTCCTCAAGACCCATGATACAAGCTTCGTATTCAGCTTCGTTGTTAGTGAAGTTGAAGGTGAGCTTTACCGAGAAAGGCATGTGAACCCCTTTAGGTGTAATGAGTACTGCACCAACACCACGACCATTCATATTAACAGCCCCGTCAAACATCATAGTCCATTCTTCTTCTGGGTCAGGCCCTTCAGTGTGAACAGGCTCTTCATGATCCTTTGCTTTTATGAACATGATTTCTTCATCAGGGAAGTCGAATCTCATAGGCTGGTAATCATCAATGGGTTGCTCAGCAAGATAATTAGACAATACACTGCCCTTGATGGCTTTCTGAGAGGTGTACTGAATGTCATATTCTGTGAGGATCATTTGCCATCTTGCAACCCGTCCGGTAAGTGCTGGATTCTCAAATATGTACTTAACTGGATCCATCTTTGAAATCAACAAGGTGGTGTGGGTCAACATATACTGCCTTAGTCGGCGAGCAGCCCACGCTAAAGCACATCAAGTTTTCTCGAGCAGTGAATAGCGTTGTTCACAGTCGGTAAACTTTTTGCTTAAGTAGTATATTGCATACTCTTTTCGACCAGACTCGTCATGCTGGCCCAGCACACAACCCATTGACTCTTCTAATACTGTCAAGTACATTATCAGAGGTCTTCCTTCAACTGGAGGCATAAGGATAGGGGGCTCTTGTAAATATTCCTTGATTTTGTCAAAAGCCCTCTGGCAGTCTTCGTTCCACCTGACCGTTTGTTTTTTTCTTAATAGCTTGAACAAGGGTTCGCAGGTTGCAGTAAGGTGAGATATGAACCGTGAAATATAATTCAATCTGCCTAAGAACCCTCGAACTTCTTTTTCAGTCTTCGGTGCAGGCATTTCTTGAATGGCCTTGACTTTATCGGGGTCAACTTCAATCCCTTTCTCACTTACAATGAATCCCAGCAGCTTACTGGATCGCACCCCGAATGTGCACTTGTTAGGGTTTAACTTCAGTTGGTATTTCCTCAGACGCTTGAATAACTTCAACAAATTCACTAGGTGGTCTTCTTCTGTGAGGGACTTGGCAATCATGTCATCCACATAACATTCAATTTCTTTGTGGATCATGTCATGGAATAATGTTACCATAGCTCGTTGATAAGTTGCACCAGCATTCTTCAGTCCGAATGGCATCACCTTGTAACAGAACGTGCCCCAGGGTGTGATGAAGGTTGTCTTCTCCATGTCTTCAGGTGACATTTTGATCTGATTGTATCCTGAAAATCCATCCATGAAAGAGAATACCGAGAACTGAGCCGTATTATCAACCAATACATCAATGTGAGGTAAAGGGAAATCATCTTTCGGGCTGGCTCTGTTCAGATCCCGGTAATCCACACACATTCTCACCTTGCCGTCTTTCTTAGGCACAGGTACAATATTAGCAACCCACGGCGGATAGCTAGTTACAGCAAGGAAACCGGCGTCCCACTGCTTTTGTACCTCTTCTTTAATCTTCATTGCCATATCTGGGCGAGTACGGCGCAATTTCTGTTTAACCGGTGGGCAATCTTCTTTTAAAGGCAGCTTGTGCATGACAATATCGGTGTCCAACCCTGGAATATCCTGATAAGACCAAGCAAAGACATACACATTCTCCCGAAGCATATCAATCAGTTGTTCCTTTACCGAATCTTGTAAGCAGGCTCCGATCTTAACCTCTTTCACATCTTCTTCCGTACCAAGATTAACCGTTTCAACCTCCTCCTGATGAGGAGTGATAACCTTCTCCTCTTGCGTTAACTACCTGGCTAGTTCTTCAGGTAGCTCGTAATCTTCTTCAACCCCTTCATCGGCTTGATTGATTGGATTGTCAAAGTCATACGAAGCCATAGCTGTGTTGTTGTCGGTGCAGTCTGAAAGGCACTCTCTGCAAGGGTTTAGATTGTTCATTTTAGTGGTCGATTTTAATCTTGTTTAGAAAAAAGTGAAAGATGAAGTTATTTATTTTGAAAACATTTCCATATTAATTTTTGTACAAAAAGAAAAAATGAAAAGACAGTGAGCGAAAAAAGAGACTTGTTTGCAAAAGATGTCTGATATTCAATGATTGATCTGTTTGCACAAAATTACAAGATGGCCCGATTACAAAATGAGTCTTATCATCTTGGGCAAGATGCAAGACTTGATGCATGCTTAAAATACAGGAAATAATAATTACTCTGCAGGAGTAACCCTTATAATTTCCTGGGAAGACCAGTTAAGGACTTGGCTCCCCGGGATCCTTGGACGTATCCAGCTCTCCAGGTTGCGGTCGCTTTCTTCCTCGTCTTCCAAGTTGTTCACTGCATCCGGGGTGAGCATTCCCCCGCTGACAAAATTGGGCCTTTTGGCAGCCTCTGATTGATCTTGTGGAGTTGGTTTGTAACCCAACCCAAATCTGTCTTCCTTCTTTTCCACGGGCAGCATCTTGCCCCAGCCTTGGGCAGTACCCTCTTCAACAACCTTCCTGGCTTGCTGATAAGATGTCATGGAGGTTCCCAGTACAGCAGATGCTTCATTAATGTTCAAGGCCTCAAACCCCTGGCTCATGGTTTCATGGCTTTATGCATCCATTTCAATGTACTTATACGTAGCCAGATGGCTAACAAAAATGTCCTCTTCCCCACAGATGGTGATGATCTGGCCTTTCCACTCGAATTTCAGCTTCTGGTGAAGGGTAGACGTAACAGCGCCAGCGGCATGGATCCAAGGTCTACCCAACAAACAGCTGTAGGCCGGCTGAATGTCCATCACATAGAAGGTAATTTTGAAGGTCTGCGGGCCAATCATCACAGGCAGATCAATCTCCCCAAGCACTGATCTTTTAGAGCCATCAAAAGCTCTCACCACCAAATTACTCGGACGCAATGCCAAGCCATCATACTCCAGCTTCACTAAGGCCTTCTTTGGTAGAACATTGAGCGATGACCCAGTGTCCACCAACACATGAGATAGAACAACACCCTTGTATTCCAGGGTGATATGTAAAGCCTTGTTGTGGTTACGCCCCTCAATTGTTAAGTCAGCATTGGTAAAGCCCACTCCATGACTGGTGTTGACATTTGCTACCACAGTTTCTAGCTGATTAACAGTGATCTCCTCTGGCACGTATGCTGCGTGCAGGACTTTCAGTAATGCATTCCTGTGAGCTTCAGAACACATCAACAGGGATAATATGGAGATCTTTGAGGGAGTTTGGTGAAGCTGATCCACCACCTTGTAATCACTTCTCTTTATGATTCTCATAAACTCGTCTACATCTTGTTCAAAAGATGTCTTCTGAGTTTCTTTGACAGCCGGCTCTTCAAATACCACACTCTTTCCCTTTGCTTTGGCAGCAGCTTCTGCTTCGGCATTAGGTCTTTGCACTTGTGAGGCAAAAAGGCGTCCGCTTCTAGTGAAGCCTCCGCCTCCCCCAACATTATCAATTTGTGGAGAAGAGTTTGAAGAATCCAAAGTGATTTTCTCCCCGTTGCAGTAGAGGTCAGAGCCATAATGCCAAGGTATGGCATTACTGCTTTCATATGGGACTGGTCCAGGCACCGTAATGGTAACTGGACTGACTGCAGCAGAGGAGGGTACTGAAATGGTGTGCGGATCGTAGTAAATGGTGACTGGTGACCTGGCAGGAGGTGCCACTGTTTGTTGTTGAAAGTTGTTGTTTGGAGGAACATTCGATGGATCATAGTAGATGGTGACTGCTGAGATATCTTCATCAATTTCTGTTGGTGTTGTAGAAGATTCTGCTGAATAAATGGATGCTGATGTTGTAGAAGAAAGGGTTGTTGACATTTTATTTGTTGAAGTGATGGATGGTGTCGTTGTTAATGATATTGATGAATCGGTCGGAATGATTGTTGCTGCTATTGTAGGAGAATCAGGAATTGTTGTCAAAGGAATTGCTGGATTTGTAGGTGCCGTTGTTGTGATCTGAAGGACTCCATCCTTGATAAGACCATCTATTCCGCTTCTCAAGTTATCACACCCGTTGACTGCAATGTTGCAATACCCACAACCAAGCTCACACCCGGGAACATCTGGCACTCCAGAAGTTGAGCTTTAATTTCAACCAGAGGTGTTCGAATTTGTCCAACACTGGTTATAAAGAAAGATGGCTTATCTTCCTCAATGGCATTAATTTTTGGCCCTCCATGATTGGGCATGGGATTCTTGTTGACATTTGGAGGGGGTGCAAAGTTGAGGGCTTTAGAATCCACCAGATCTTGGACTTTCATTTGTAAAGCCCTGCATTTCTCAGTATTGTGGCCAGGTGCATTGGAGTGGAAAGCACATCTGGCGTTGACATCATAATTTCTTGGAAGATTAGAGGGATCTGGTGGTGCCAATGTCCTTAATTCAACCAAGTTGAGTTTCAGGAGTTGTGGCAATAAGGCAGCATAAGGCATAGGGATAGGGTCAATCACCCTATTTTCCTGTGACGGTCTTTGCTGAAAAGGTCTTTGTTGTTGATTGCTGTTGTTGTTGTTGTAGGTCCTCTGTGGCGGATACTGGACTTGCTGTTGATAATGTGGTTGTTGTTGTGGTTGTTGATATGTTGGTTGTTGAGGAATCGGAGCTGGAATAGTGACAGCTGCCACTGATCTGTGGACATACTGAGGTCTGCCCCTGTTGGCATGAATGGCATTTGTCTCACCGGTTCTTCTAGGTCCCACAAAAGGCTTCCTGGGATTACTGGACGAACTTGCACCATTATCAGAAATTTTGCCCATTTTTAGCAGACTCTCAATTCTTTCGCCGACTATAACTACGTCTGCGAAGCTGGTGGAAGAAAAAGCAGCCAATCTATCAATGTATGTTCCTTGCAGAGTATTCATAAACATGTCGGCCATTTCTCTTTCCGACATGGGTGGCTGGATAGCAGCAGCAAGCTGTATCCACCTCTGGGCATATTCCCTGAAGCTTTCTCTGGAGGATTGAGACATTCCCATCATAAGGGTCCTGTTAGGGGCCATATCCAGGTTATATTGGTACTGCCTGATGAAAGCTTCAGCTAGGTCCTTCCAGCACCTGATAGTAGCTCTGGTCAAGTGAGAGTACCACTCCCTTGAGGCCCCAGTCAAACTGTCTTCAAAGTAAAACATCCACAGTTTTTCATCCATGGTGTATGCTTTATGTCTTCCCAGGAAGGACTGTAAGTGAGTTCGTGGACAGGAAGTTCCATTGTACTTCTCGAAGCACGGGGGTTTAAACTTGTGGGGAATCCTTACCCCATCCACTAACCCCATATCCATAACATCGAAGCCTAAGGAATTTTTAGACTCCAGATCTCAACTTCTCAGCAATTTCATCAAACCTCCTATCATAAACTTCATCTCCAGCTCCCATTACGGTAAACTGCTCCTCTTGAGGATCTTCTTGCAAGATCCTGCCTGCAGCAGTATTGCCCGGTACATTCCTTGGGATGTTGGCCTCTGGATCTAGATGAGGTCCAAATACTGGTGGGTTAACATGAGGCTGACCTCCCTCATTGTTGCTGGTTCCTCCAGTGCCAGGATGATGTTCTTCGGGGGTATGTCTTTCTACCAATGCCCTTAACCTCTCTTGACTTTGAGCCAGGTTAGTCATCACAGTCATGAATTGGGCCATTTGGTTTCTCATCTCCACTCTTTCGTTAGCCATCTGAGTCCTGACTTCTGTCAGGTCCTGCTGTACTTGATCCATTTGGATACCAGGAAGATTGTTGCGAGTAGGATACCGGTGCGGACGGTTGAGAGGGAACACCCGGCGGCGAGCAATAATTCCTGAACCACAACAGAGTTAGAAACAAATAAAATAATGACAAAACCTACAAAACAAAACAAAAGTTAGCATGCAATGCAGTATGCTTATTTGCTTTCCAAAGTATCTGGCTTGGCTCTTGGTTTTGACCTTTCCCGACCCTGAGGAATATGTTCTGATGTTGCTTGAGAAAAGAAACTCAATGAAACAAACTAACAAATACATTACAAATGGTGGATCATACATAGTTTGTTTTTACAACATATGCCCCTGAAGGGTCAAAATACAACATAAAAAGAAAAGCACACCAAATGGAAATAACAACAAGCAAAGAAGTCAAACATCCAATCCAAACTCATCCTCCTTAACTTCCTTCAAAAGTGCTTCAGTTACAGGACCAGCCGGATGCTCTGTAATGTTCCTGATAAGGAGGTTTCTGGTGGCGATAGCAGTGGTCAGCTTCTTGTGCCTGTCCTGGTCCTTTGACCTCTTCAGACCAGCCCTAAGCTTCAATTCTGAAATCTCCTTCTGGGCTGCCAGCAATGCTTCCTGTTGTTTCTTTTCATTGGCCTCCAACTGCTCAATCCTGGCCTGAGTTCTCTTATCTTCTTTAGTACGAGCTTCAGTGATTCTGACCCACCTAGCTTGACTTTCTTGCAGATAGAGATCAGTCCTAGCCTTCTGAAACTGGGCCTCTTTACAGGCATTCTTCAATATTTGCTCCCCAGCTCTTGATTTCTTGATGTAGTCCTCTGCTTTCTCAATCTTGGTCAGATGTTCCACCTTAAGCTTCTCCAACCTCTCAATGTCTAGATGACCATCACTCCTCTCCCAGAGGGTCTTCTTCAGAGCTTGAGACAGATTCTCATTCCTTTCCTTAAGCTTCTCAAATTCTTCTAGGCTGACAATGGCTGGAGGTGGTACTGTGGATGGTCCAGGTGCATCCTCAATGGTGAAAGGCATCCCAGAAATCTGAGCTCTAGCATGAGACCATTCATAATACTGAGCTGAAGCCACATTATTGCACCTTCCAAGAATGGCCATCCCTTTGGTCTGGATGTTGTCCCAAGCCCAAGATGTTTGTCTGACAACGGCTAGATTAGGCTTTATCTCACAATACAGGGTTTAAGCTAAATCTTGCACCCTAGGAGGGTGGACAAAAGCATAGCCCAGTTGTCTCTTAAACAGCAAAGGGTTGTAGTTGATGCAACCCTTCACTCCTATCAGAGGTACATTTGGGTATTGCCCACAGCTAGTTATTATGTCCCTGCCTTTGGTGCTCTGGGTACACCATCTGATGTCATCTGAAGTCAAAGCAATAAGTCTTTTAGCCCAATTCTTCTGTTGGTGGGGGTTCAGGAAGGCATCAGTCCTGGGTAAGTGTTTGAGCAACCATGTATGAAATAAGGTAACACAACATCTCACCAATTTTCCTCTTTGCTTCTCATTCCTCTGATGAATGGAATAATAGAAATCTCCCAGCAAGGTGGGTACTGGGTTCCTCAGAAGGAAAAGATGAATGGCATTCTTGCTGATAAACTTGGGCTCATCTACAAATAGTATAACCCCATATATACTGAGGGCTAACAATGCACAAACTGCCCTCCATTCTCCCAAGGAGGCCTTCAAGATGGCCTGAGAAGTCAGAAAGTCTAAGTGCAAACCAGGGATCCCAGCCTTTGTTGTCATGTTCTACCCAATCAATATAGGCTCTAGGTACAATGCTTTTGCCACTTCTCCATTGCTGGGAGAAGTCATCTCTGGGTTGAAGGGGACACCACCCCTGACAGGTACTCCAATCGATGATGAGAACTCCTCCAGCAGAGTTCCCAACTGAAAGTTCTAGAAAGTAAAGCATCTCAAAGGAGGGTCATAAAACTGTAGGCAGGTGTGAATCATACTCCTCTGAGAAGGGTCCAGGTCCATAACCATATCAAGGATGCCTCCATAATGTTCTCTGAATAATGGGATGTGATCTGGAGTGATAAGTGCCTGGACCTGCCTGATGCCAGTCAGCACAGGCTCAAAGAAATGATATGAAATGTTGCTCTTCCTGGGTGCCATGACTGCTGATGAAGAACTGAAGACAAGTGCTGATGAAGATCAAAACTGGTACTGGAGATGAGCCACTGATAAACTGATGATGAAGGTAACTGAAGCAAACAATCTGATGAAGATAGCTGAAGCAAATAGCTGATGAACAGAGGTCTATGCAGATGAAGGGGTCAAAACAGAGCCAGATGCAATGTGGATACCCTGAAAAACAAATAAACAAATGTTAAATGATGCAAATGATGAGTATGCAAATGATATGCAAGGGTTTGTGATCAAACTGGATCTGATTAACTGTCTTGATATAAGTCCATGTATGTTCAAGAAGTCCAGATGGAGGTTCAGAAATCCAGTAACCAAGGTAGGGGGACTCAAATAAAGAGTCACATGTCCATGGTTTAAATCACAGGAACTGTCCAAAGTGAGGTACTCTTAAACCAAATAGTAATAGGGTATGATGTGGCCAATGGTAC
Source organism: Lathyrus aphaca (assembly GCA_963966055.1). NCBI lineage: Eukaryota > Viridiplantae > Streptophyta > Magnoliopsida > Fabales > Fabaceae > Lathyrus > Lathyrus aphaca. Next base: position 165,170,865 of record OZ014519.1, read on the forward strand.
CTGCAAACCTGTAAACAGCCCAACCCCCTCACATGTGGTGTTCTAAAACAAGGATCCTAAGACTTGGATCAGTTATGAGAAGTGTAAACACTTCTAACCCGGAGGTACAGTGCTTACAATAACCATAAAAGATCCTCCTCTAATTCACCTCAGTTTCTGAAGGTCATAGTAAAGGTCATCCAGACTTAGAAGGCTTCCCAGATAGCCCTAACACTACAGGAAATCTGTAGCACAGAGTTCTCAAGAAGAAACCCATATCTGAACCGTGTTTCATATTCCCGCACCAGACCGAAATGGAATGGGAAAGAACATGAACCACTCTAGCCTAGGTGTCACTCAGGTCCTAGGTATAGGACCTTAAACTCTCAGTGTAACCCCACCCATCAAAACAACAAACCAGATCCAGCAAGATGACAGCATGACAGTATGATGTATAAAAATGTAAAGAAAGCAATAAATAACTGTATATAAAGCAGTAAATAAAGCAACTATATAAACACAATTAGCACATAACACCCCAGTAAACACAAATCAAACAAGCGCTAGGAGGAACCCACAAAAAGAACCAGAAGCCCTAGTTACAGTATAAGGGTCCCCAGCAGAGTCGCCAAGCTGTCGCTCCCACCAAATGACACCTGGTCAGAAGGGGTACAGACGCGAACGGTCGGCGAAAGAGAGAAGAAATGAATAGAGTCGCCAGCTAGGCATTTTTATCTCGAAGGAAAGGTAATGCAGCATAAACCTAGGAAAAGATATGGATAAGACGGTTGCGAACCAGAGAGACTGAGAAAGGGGGTTGGTTACAACCTGGGAAGGTATTAGCACCCAGATTGTCCGCCGTACTCGACGGGATCCACGCTTAGAAGACTTGTGTTTTAAAGGGGTAGTGTCAGTGCTATTTGTGTGTCAAAGCTGGAAAGAATGCAAGTGTCAGTGTAAAAGAAGTGTGAAATGTATAAGTGAAGTGTCAGTGTAAGAATAAGAATGAAATGCTCAAGACCATGAGACTTAAAGAATAAGACTGGAAAGAAGGGGAATATACAGAGACTTTTGTTCGATAACCGTTAAGTTATGCCTACGTATCCTCTCGTGCAATGAGGAAGTCAGAACACCGTAGTTCGACCCAAAGAGACTGAAAGATAAATTGACTTGTGAACTGCTTACTTGTCTATGCTCAAGTGTATGACCTGTCTGGCTCAGGTGCAAACTGTCTTGCATTAGACGGAAGAAGCAAGTTCTCGTCTGTGAATGATGATGATGAGAAAAGAATCCCGGAGGAGACGATTATTGTTTGTTTTTTATGTTTTCAATCTTTTATTGCTTTTGAAAGTTTGTCATAAGTTAATGAGCTTAAGCCTAAACCAAAGGTTGATAAACTCATCACATCCTCCCTCTGATTAGGGGCTCTCTGAGAATACCTTAAGTGTGAAGTAAGCACCTCACATTTAATCACCATGATGTAGGATTAAGATCATTAACCTACTTGTATTTCTATAGATGTTTTTGTTGTTTTTGTTTAGTGTTAAGTAATGAGTTTAAGCCATAATCAAGGATTTAATAGACCCATTACACTATCCTAATAGAAGGATAATAGATGAGAACATTTAAGCTGAGAAAGACTCCTCAACTTAATCCATGATTAGGGATTAACCTCATGACAAAACAAAGCCTTTATTAAAGTGGATTTTAGTTAATGGTAAGATGAAGAAATGGATTTTATGATTTGTAAGACAACTTGAGGGGGACTTGTCCATTAACACTAGGGTTAGTCCTTCTTAACCAATTAAGGAAGAATTAGAACCCTAATGCAAGGCCCAAGTTACAAGCTTGATGTCTTGATGGTTATTAAGTGGATTGATTAAAGGATTTAAACACATTAAGGGTTTAACACTTAGGATTAAAGTTATACACTCCATCCTAATAGAAGGATGCAGGCATAAGCTTAATCACAAAGCCTTAAAACCTTTAGGGTTTAGCCCTTGATTAAGAGATGAGAAGAGGAGACTCAAATATGACACAAAGGTAAAACTAAGTGGGGGACTAATCAAACCCTAATTATTATCATGCTTGGTTATTCCTAGGGTTAGTGAGGTTTACAAGAAGATCTTCAGAGAAACCACCAGGAAGGAAGCAGATGAAAGGAGAAAGAAGCAAAGAGAAGCAAAACAACTTGCTTCACTTAAGAAGACAAGTTGCTTGAAGAAAGAAAGTAAGATGAACATGAATGAGCAAGCTCAATCCAATACACAAGATGAAATGCAGCAAAGATGCAAGAGAGATGAGAAGAGATTGTGAGAAGTGAAGGCAAATTCACTTCTCAAAACAACTTACCACCTGAAAAGTTAGCCAAAAGAAATGAAATGCAATGCAAATGAGATGGAATGTCATGATGTAAACCAAAGTAAGAATCATTCACATGATGTTAATGATGCTAAGAAATGATATAAACACGAGGCAAGACATGAGAATGATCATACAAGGACATGGATGCAGATGAAGCATGTTTTGAACCATGAATGTACATGAAAAGTTATGAAATGCAATGGACATACAACATGACATATGAAGGATGAAATGATCAATCATGACTCTAATATGTTCTAAGGTGTATTATGGATCATGTGGATGCACAAGATGTCATGGCAAGTCATTGGATGCAAGCAAATGAAAGATGGATGCAAGAGAAGGCACAAATTAGGGTTTATGATCAACACACAAAGCAAAACTCAAAATCAGAAGCATAAGTATGATAAAAAATTGCAAATGGGAGCAAAGATACCCTAAACCTATACAAGCTCACTGCCCAAAGGAGATGATCCAACTCTTAACCTAGTGAAAGTTATGAATTTCCTAAGATTGCTAGGGTTTTGGGGTACCTTACCAAGAAAAATACTAAACAAATTGAAAATGTAAGATCAAATCAAACCAATTTTATCTTATAAACTACATGCTATGAAGAGTGCAATGCAAGAAAAATCATCATCCAACTCTCAATGGTTAGGCAGAAAGGAATTTTTGAAGTTTGAAACAAAATATTGCCTTAAAATGAAATTAAATCCAATGAAAATGATCAAAGGGCATCAAGAACAAAAAAGAAATTTGGTTTGAGAGTTGGATAATGTTTCTAAATGTTTCTAAATGCAATGTGAATTTTTTTGTGATTTTAAAATACCTAAATGTATTTTTAATTAATTAATTTTCATTAACTAATTAAAAATAAACATTTAAATGATTTAAAAATAATTTTTAGTGCAAAAAATAAAAATAAAAATATTTTTGGGTTTTAAAAATTAATGAAATCTTTGACAAAAAATTTCATAATTTTTAAATGATTTTAACTATTTTTAATAATTCATGCAAATAAAAGGAAAAGAAAATGAATTTAAAATGAAAATAATGAAAAGTAATCCAGAAGAAGGGCCAGGATTTGATCTGGGTTTGGACTGGTTGACTGCGCGCCAGATCCAAAGGCCCAGATTCAAATCTGGCTAATTTTGTTTTATAATTTAATTAAACAGGATTTAATTAATTAATTGGAGATTAGGGCTTAAATGACAAATCCAGGCCACTCATTCACGCGCAGGAAAGCACATATAAGGGTCCATATTCAAAACTCCTAATTAATCACACTTAACCCTAATTAATCTCAGGCGACCGGAGATAAGCTCCGGTCGTCTTCTCCGGCTGCCTCCCTCACCAGAATCACCCAAAACGCATCCCCAAGACCCCCAAAACTCCAGAATCAATCTCTCAACAATGGGTAACAAGAATCCAGGGCCAAAAACAATTCACATCAACTACACAGTGAGACTCGAAGAAAACAAATCTTAGGGCAAAAATTTCAGAACATCACAACATGCTTGTTTCTGGCTCATTTTCAAAAATAAATAGATCCCCATGATCAGGGTAACACATAGAACAATATTCTAACAAGAAATCAAGGTTCTGGAAAATTTGTTCATCATGTTACCTGAGGTTGAGCTTTCAATCCAGGAGCTTTCTGCTTGCCTCTTTGCTTCAAAATGGCCCCAATGATCCTCTTGATGAAGCTTTGAAGCTTGGTTGGTGTTTAGAGTGATTGATTTGTGAGTTTGAGGAGGTTCTGTTCAGAGAGGGGGAGAAATCGTATTTTGATTTCAGGGAGTTTCAGGGCAAGGTGAAGGGTCAGGGATGATCAGTGGAACATGCTGAGAGTTTCTATGAAGTTTGTTTTGGTGTTTGTGTCTTGTGTAATGAGTTTCGAAGGAAAGTGCATAAGAGGTGAAAACTTGGAGCTATGGCTTGGGGGATGTTTCAGGCTTGTGTGTGTGTTATGTTGAGTCCCTTTTGGTCCACTTATCACATCTGGAAGGGTCAGAGAAGTTGGGGTGTCACTGTGGGATTGGTATGGGTGTTTTTGCATAAAGTCCAAGTTAGGTGTACTTGAGGTATGGGCAAGTGTGAGGCTGTGATAGGGGCATGGTTTGGCTCAGCTGAGATCAGGGAGAGCCAAGGAAATGGATTAGAAGCAATGCAGCAAGTGGATTAGGGTTTGTGATAGGTTTTGCAACTTTGTGACTTTTTGGCCCTTTTGTGATTTCTTAAAGCACAAGTCATGAAAATGGACAAACCCTTGGTGCATTCTGAATTTTAGGCATTGGTTTATGTTTGTGCAAAGGTTAGAAGTCACTTTGAGGTCACAATTTGCCTTGACAAAAGGTTTTGCAACTTTGCCTCTTTGGTGCAAAACTTGAAATTATGTGATTTTTCCCAATTTTGACAAGCCATAACTTTTGATCCAAAATGAATTAGAATGAGTTCTTGTACTTTTTGAAAAGTGAATGATCCAATCTACAACTTTCATGACCAAAGTTTTCTCATTTGAAGCATTTTTGAATCAATTTGAGGGGTTTGAAAAACTTTCCTAAAATGGCAAGTTTACATTACAAGTCATTTTCCCAAAAAGGCAACTTTGCAAATGGCTTGGAATTTTGCAATTTTGTGAACTTCCAACATCTTCTATGATCAAATAAAGATCATACACATCCAACATGATGAAGAACACCCTTTGGTTGGGTCATTGGGGGCCTCAGATGCCCTGATTTCACACTGACTTGTTCAAGAAGTCAACTCTTGATCAGATGCCTTCCCCATGGAATTTATTCATGAAAATTGATATGCATGATCCTTATACCATATAGAGACCAATAGAAACAAGAATGACAAAATTTTTTGGAGTTATGGCCTTTGAAACCAAAACCCTAATTCTAGGTCATCTGTGCAGTTAAACCTGGCCCTGCTTCCATGCCTTTCTCAGTTCTTGTGATTCTTTGACTTTCTTGATTTTGTGAGGATACAATATGATGCTTGAACATACATGGACCCCTTTGAAATGATTGATGACCTTTGGAGTGGCTCAAATAACTCTTGGACTGCTCAGATCACAAACCCTAGATGCAGATGACTTAGAAGCAATGTAGTGAATCAAAAATGTGGTGTGAGATGCTATGGTTGAATTCATGCATATGAAAAGATCACAAGCCATGGTGTGAATGGGTGAGGGCAAATTTGGGGTGTTTATAGTAGACACGGGGTCGTCGTTGAATGTACTTCCCAAGAAAGCACTTATGAAGCTGGATTATGATGGGTTGTGCTTAGGCCAAGTGATTTGGTTGTCCAAGCTTTCAATGGCTCGAGGAGGTCAGTATTCAGAGAGGTGGAACTGCCGATCAAGGTGGGACCACAAGTCTTCAATGCTAATTTTTACGTGATAGATATCCAACCGGCCTATAGCTGTTTGTTAGGAAGACCTTGGATACAGGAAGCAGGGGCAGTGTCTTCGACCTTTCATCAAAAGCTTAAATTTGTCTGGGAGGGGCAGATTATGACCGTGTGTAGAGAAGAAGACATCTTCATCAGCCACTTAGCCTTGTTCAAATACGTGGATATGGATGGAGAAATCGTCGAGACTCCCTGCCAAGCTTTTGAGCCCATCAAATTTGAGAATGCATCAATGTCAGCTGCTTTATCAGAAGACCCAAAGAAAGGAGCATCCATGGCGTCCTATAAACAAGCCCTAGAGGTGGTAGAATCAGGTGCAAAGGAAGGCTGGGGAAAAATGATCGAGGACCCAGAAAAGAAAGATATGTTCGGAATTGGCTACCAGACTGGTCAGTCAATGTCAGGACAAAGTGATAGAGGTCAAAAAGGCCCAATTACCTTCACCAAAGCGTGATGGTTTGATCACGGCAATGTATGTGCAGTGCAGGAAGAAACAAATGATAGTGGTTGTGAACTGGATGAGTGGATAATGCCTTGTGTTCTAGGGACACAGCTCAACAACTGGTCGGTTGAAGCACTCATCTCCGTCACTCAACCTGAAGAGTAATTGTTTTATGTTTTTACTCTCTTGTATACAAGCTCTATGCCTTGCCCCAGGGCATAGAAGCTCATTGTAAGGGTTCATTATTCATAATGCAATATTGTAATCATCAATAAAATGGACGTTTTTGCATTCACTCATGTTGTTCTCTGTCTTTCATTTTCATTTTGTTTTAAAAAAATGGCAATGTTTTCCCATGTCTCACACCCTTTCTAAAATCTAGCATGAATCAACATTCATGCAGATGCTCCTCATCGGGTCTCATCAATGACGACCTTGCTATGGATCAGTATGAGTTCGACAATCCGATTTACCTAGCCGCCGAGGAAGGTGAAGAAGATTGCGAATTTCCTGAAGAGTTAGCCAGATTGCTCAAGCAGAAGGAGAAGATGATTCAGCCACATGAGGAGGCTATTGAGGTGGTAAACTTGGGTACCGAAGAAGACAGGAAAGAGGTTAAGATCGTAGCCGCGTTGGAAGAAAGTGTCAAGAGCCGTTTGATCTCCATGCTCCGAGAGTACATCGATGTCTTCGCCTGGTCTTACCAGGACATGCCAGGGTTGGACACCAACATTGTAGTGCACAAGCTACCACTTAGAGAAGATTGCTTGCCGGTAAAGCATAAATTGAGACGAACATGCCCAGATATGACCATCAAAATCAAAGAAGAGGTTCAAAAGCAATTTGATGCCGAATTCTTGGCCGTAATGAGCTATCCTCCATGGGGTGCGAATATTGTGCCAGTGCCTAAGAAGGATGGTAAAGTCAAAATATGCGTGGACTGCAGGGACTTGAATTGGGAAAGCCCCAAAGATGACTTTCTGTTGCCGCATATCGATGTGCTAGTTGACAACACTACCCAGTTTTCTGTGTTCTCCTTCATGGATGGCTTCTCAGGCTACAATCAAATGAAAATGTCGCCATATGACATGGAGAAGACTACATTAATTACCCCATGGGGAACCTTCTGTTACAAGGTCATGCCGTTTGGTTTGAAAAATGCTGGAGCTACATACCAATGTGCAATGGTGACGCTATTCCATGACATGATTCATCACGGGATTGAGGTCTACGTTGATGACATGATTGCGAAGTCACAAATAGAAGAAGAACATCTAGTCAACTTAGTCAAGCTATTTTACCGGCTTCAGAAGTTCAGACTAAGGTTGAACCCGAACAAGTGCACATTCGGGGTACGGTCCAGAAAGCTGATGGGCTTTATCGTCAGTGAAAGGGGGATTGAGGTCGACCCTGCCAAAGTAAAAGCAATACAAGAGATGCCTGAACCAAAAACTGAGAAAGAGGTATGAGGCTTCTTAGGGAGGTTGAACTACATTGCACGGTTCATCTCTCACCTAACAGCCACATGCGAACCTATCTTCAAGCTTCTGAGGAAGAATCAGGCCATCTCATGGAATGATGACTGCTAACAAGCTTTCGATAGAATTAAGAAGTACTTGCAAGAACCTCCGATTCTCATGCCTCTAGTGCCAGGAAGACCTCTAATCATGTACCTCACAGTACTCGAAGGATCAATGGGATGTGTGCTGGGTCAGCAGGACGAGTCTGGTTGAAAAGAGCGAGCAATCTATTACCTTAGCAAAAAGTTTACCGACTGTGAGACTCGTTACTCACTGCTCGAGAAAACTTGCTGCTCTTTGGCATGGGATGCTCGCCGACTAAGACAATATATGCTGACTCATACCACTTTGTTGATTTCTAAGATGGACCCTGTTAAGTACATCTTCGAGAAGCCAACTCTAACCGGAAGAGTAGCCCGATGGCAAATGATTCTGACGGAATACGATATCCAGTACACTTTACAAATGGCCATCAAGGGAAGTGTATTGTCGGATTATCTGGCCCAACAACTAATTGATGATTACTAGCCCATGAGTTTCGAGTTTCCGGATGAGGACATCATGTTCCTCAAGTCGAAAGATTGTGAAGAACCACTCTCGGAGGAGGGGCCAGACCCTGAATCCAAATGGAGTATGATGTTTGATGGAGCCGTAAACATGAACGACAACGGAGTTGGTGCAATCATCATATCGTCGGAAGGGATCCATACACCTTTCACTACTCGGATGACATTTAAGTTCACCAACAATGAAGCAGATTATGAAGTCTGCATCATGGGGATCGAGGAAGCAATCAACTTGAGAATCAAGAACCTCGAGATCTTCAGTGATTCTGCTCTGGTCATCAACTAAGTCAATGGCAAATGGCTGGTCCATCAACCTCATTTGACTCCTTATAGGGACTATACCAGGAGGCTACTAACTTTCTTCACAAAGGTCAAATTGCACTACATACTGCGAGATGAGAATCAATTTGTTGATGCTCTGGCAACCTTATCGTCCATGATCAAGGTTCATCAAGAGAATTACGTGCCTCAAATCGATGTCTCTCGTCTCGAAAGACCATCATATGTATTTGCAGTTGACATCACTGATGATAGAAAACCCTGGTATCATGATATCAAGAAATTTATGAAGTCTCAGGAATACCCGACAGGGGCATCAAGCAAAGACAAGAAGACTTTTAGGAGGATGGCAGACGGGTTCTTCTTAAATTAAGACGATGTGCTTTATAAACGGAACTTCAACATGGTTCTACTCAAATGCGTGGATAGACATGAATCAGACTTGTTGATGCAAGAAGTTCATGAAGGCTCCTTCGGTACCCATACTGGAGGGCATGCTATGGAAAATAAGCTGCTCAGGTTGGGATACTATTGGATCACCATGGAATCCGATTGCTGGAAATATTCCCGCAGGTGCCACAAGTGCCAAATTTATGCTGACAAGATTCATGTACCTCCAAATCCATTGAGTGTCATGTATTCACCTTGGCCCTTCGCCATGTGGGGCATTAGCAAGATTGAGCCGAATGCTTCCAATGGTCACCACTTCATCCTGGTTGCTATCAACTACTTCACAAAGTGGGTTGAAGCAGCGTCTTATGCCAACGTCACAAAACAAGTGGTATCCTGGTTCATCAAAAGGGATATCATTTGTCGGTATGGAATTCCTAAAAGAATCATTATTTACAATGGCTCTAATCTCAACAACAATATTATGGAATACCTGTGTCGGGAGTTCAAAATTGAGCATCACAACTCTTCGCCGTATCGCCCGAAGATGAATGGCACCGTCGAGGTAGCCAACAAGAACATCAAAAAGATCGTTCAAAAGATGGCTGTGACCTAAAGGGACTAGCATGATATGCTACCGTTTGCGTTACATGGGTATCAGATGTCCATGCGTACATCGATAGGGGCAACCCTATTCTTGCTCGTATATGGTATAGAGGTAGTCCTACCGATTGAAGACGATATTCCTTCGCTGAGGATAATGATGGATGTCAAGATGGACGAAGCTGAGTGGCTCCAGGCTAGGTATAATCATTTAAGCCTCATTGAAGAGAAGCGCCTAGCAGCTGTATGCCATGGATAGCTGTATCAAAGGTGAATGAAGCAGGCTTTCGACAGGAAAGTACGACCTCAACGCTATATACCTGGTGACCTGGTATTGAAAATTATTCTTCCTCCTCTAAACGATCATATGGGAAAATGGACACCCAACTATGAAGGTCCATTCGTGGTTAAAAAGGTCTTCTCGGGCGGAGCCTTAATGTTAACAACCATGGATGGCGAAGACTTCCACTCCCCAGTCAACACAGACGCAGTTAGAAAATACTTCGTATAAAAAAACCCGCTGGACAAAAACAGAATAAGAGTCCAGGCAAAAATGGGCATCCCAGCGAGCCAAAAACAGAATAAAAGGCTCGGGCACAAGTTAGGGAAATATTGAAAAACGTACACCCGCTGAGATGAAAAGCCACTTCATACAACTCAGGCAAAAAGGGGTATCCAGGTGGATTGAAAACCCGAAAGGGCGATCCACACAAAAGAGGGATAAAAAACGAACAACTGCGATCTGCGAGATCTATAATTCGTCCTTTGCAATCAGAGGTAATCTAAGGGTTGAAGATCAATTCAATCGGCTTCCTCAAAGGCAAAGCATGCAGAGAGTCTTGAAGATATACTAGTCATAGCCGGGTCGGAGCCTGATGAGACTTGTTTGTACATTGCCTTTAGGATAGTTTATTTTCCTTTGTGCAATTTCCACTTTCTAGGGATTGCTTCCTGGTGTAACGCCTATTCATGGCTATTCCTCTATCAATAAAAGTGCAATTTTAGTCAAATTTTTCCCCCTATGTTTTTGTTTTTTCATCGACCACTGATTGATTGCAAAAACATCCAGAAAATCGTGATAAATATTGCATTGCGAACATAAATGTCTTGTAACACATGCAGGAGGGTAAAAACATTTAACACATATCTGTTGTGTTTAGTGTCTGGGATGGTAATTCAGACCATTACCTAGGGTATGCAAGCCAAACTAACTCTTCATTTTGTAGGCACTATCAACTGTGATTCATACAGGTACAAATGTTGCTAGCAAAAGCATTTCCAGCACATAACTTCAAGAAGTCTTCTTCAACAGATGCCTCAGGAACATCCTCCTTTGATGTCTTTCGTTATCCCCAGTAGAGTCAGGAATGGAGATCTTCCCCAACATAACGACAGAAGGCTGATGATGTTCCTCCCCAGCAGAGAGTTCTCCTTCAATAAAGGAGTATTCATCTTAGAGAGTCTTCTCATCCCCTCCAGGATTGGAAATGAAAGTTTTCCCCAACATGAGACACTTTATATTCGTTAATTCTCATCTTCAACAGGAAATGTCCCCCGACGGCATTCTCCATTATCCCCAGTAGGGTCAGAAATTGAAAGAAGGCAAGCATTCTCCCCAAGCAGATAGCCTTCCTTCAGAGAAGAGGTGTTCCCACCAGAGTCTTCTCAATTCCAGTAGTACATGAAAATTCACTCATCCCCAGCAAGATAGTGAGAAGCTTGATGGTTTTTATTCCTACCCAACAATGTTCACAAATTTCACATTAGAGTTTCCAACCAAAGTCATCATCGACATCGCTTCCCCAAGTAGAAAAGTTTGTACTCGAGGAATCCCCAACAAATTTCTTCCTTAGCAGAATACCAATACATCTGATTCCCTGGCCGAGTCAGGAAGGTGTCACTTCCCCCAACAAATTTCAGCGAGTAGCATACCTCTCGGAAAAATCAAGTTCATCCCCAACAGGGTCTTAGCTCTCCAATCTTCAAGTCCAATTTATCTTTGGCAATCACGGTAGTTCAGAGCCAGTGTACCATCATCACTATCCCCTACAAAGTTGCTTTTCCCCACGAGGATTCATCACAATTAATGCAGCCTCTACTTCTTCCCCAGTAAAGCTACTTAGAGGACCTGTTATCTCCTCATCAGGAGATCTCTTTGCATTTGCATTTAGTAATCATCATTACATTTGCATCCCCTAACCGCGTAGCATTTCTATCATTATGGAGAATTACGCCATGGAAAAATTCAAACATATGCATACAGAGCATAAACCATTTTTGGGTACCTCCACAAAGGCCCGAAACACCATTTCTTCAGTCAGATTGAAGTATCCCCATAGAGAATGACACATTCATTCTTTCTCACTATTACTTTTACAAGTCAATGCTTGTTATCGTTAGGCGAGTTATCATCCACATTATGATAGTCTCTTTTTCAGGTCTTTATCTCCCACACGGGATAAATTATGGTCGATTCCGCCACGATTGGTCTCATTTGTTTGAGTTATCATCCACGTTATGATAGTCACTTTTCAGGGTTTTATCTCCTACATAGGATAAGTTCCTATCAATTCCGCCACGACCGGTCTCGTTTGTTTGAGTTATCATCCACATTATGATAGTCTCTTTTCATGGTTTTATCTCCCACGTGGGATAAGTTCTTGTCAATTCTGCCACGTTCGGTCTCATTTGTTCGAGCTATTATCCACGTTATGATAGTCTATTTTCAGGGTCTTATCTCCCACGTGGGATAAGTTCTTATCGATTCTGCCATGATCGGTCTCATTTGTTTGAGTTATAATCCACGTTATTATAGTCTCTTTTCAGGGTTTTATCTCCCACGTGGGATAAATTCTGGTCGATTCCGCCACGTTCGGTCTCGTTTGTTCGAGCTATCATCCATGTTATGATAGTCTATTTTCAGGGTTTTATCTCCCATGTAGGATAAGTTCTTGTCGATTCTTCCACTTTCGGTTTCGTTTGTTCAAGCTATCATCCATGTTATGATAGTCTCTTTTCAGGGTTTTATCTCCCACGTGGGATAAGTTCTTATCAATTCCGCTACGTTCAGTCTCGTTTGTTCGAGCTATCATCCATGTTATGATAGTCTCTTTTCAGGGTTTTAGCTCCCACGTGGGATAAGTTCTTGTCGATTTCTCCATGTTCGGTCTCGTTTGTTCGAGCTATCATCTATATTATAATAGTCTCTTTTCAGGGTTTTATCTCCCACGTGGGATAAATTCTGGTGGATTCAGCCACGATCGGTATCGTCAGCTTAGTTATCATCGATGTTATGATAGTCTCATATTCAAGTCTTTATCTCCCACGCGGGATAAATGTTGGTCGATTCTGCCACGATTGGTCTCGTTTGTTTGAGCTATCATCCACGTTATGATAGTCTTCTTTTCAGGTCTTTATCTCCCACGTGGGATAAGTTCTTGTCGATTCCGCCACGATTTGTCTTGTTTGTATGAGTCATCATCCGTGTTATGATAGTCTCTTTTTCAGGTCTTTATCTCCCACGTGGGATAAATACTTGTTGAATATGCCACGTTTAGTTTCGCATCTTTGAGTCGTCAACCAAGTTATGATGATCTCTTTTCTGACCCACTCATGGTGCGTCTTGTCATCCACGAATGGCATTCTCCCCAATACATCCCAATTCCCACAGAGTACAAATTTCTCGGTTTATTCGGGTATTCAATAACTCCATACCTTGAAGGTCTGAAAGCCATTGCTATCATCCATTCAGGTCTATAGATGATTGAATAGGGGCAGCTATAATACCCTAAAATTGTCATCTTAATTTATTGCCAACCTCAAGTGGTTTATGCTTCATCATTCCGCAAGCATCGCATCGCATCCAAAAATAATAATTAAAATATAAAATAAATCATGATCATTATCATATGCATGAGTGTAACACCCCAAATTTGCCCTCTTCTTTTTAAGCATCATATCATATCATATTCATCATGAACATATCATATTCTTGGCATCTAAGCATGGAAAGATGAGGCATAACATTCTCATGACCTATCATTAGGCATATGATCATCTGTGGAGGGTTTTGAGGCATCACAAGCTATGACAAGGGGTCCAATGGAATTGTTCAAGTCCTATGAGGGGTATACATTGCATTCACAAGTTCAAGATCATTCACAAAGGCCCAGGAGGTGGGAAGATCATCAGGGAATTCAAGCTAGGGCAAAGCTCCTACACAATTATCCCAAATTAGGGTTTGAGTTGCAAGCATGAAAACCTCATGACTTTGGCCATTTCATTTGGGAAAAGTCTCTTATATGTTAAGAGGATCCTAAGGATGAAATTTGGTGAGAAAATTCATTGTGGAAGTCAAGTATTTCTTCAGTTACTTGAAAATGAGGAAATTGGTCAACTGTGCATTCTGAAAGTCAACAGTGAGATTTCAAAGGGTCCAACCCCATTATTCTATCCAAGGGATGTTATTATAACCTTAAAAGAGGTTTGTCAAGATCAAGGTTCAAGAATCATGAGGTTTTGAGGTGTTTTGCAAAATTGGCCTATGGTTGGTAATGAAAAATTCCATTTTTAGTAAGTTTTTGCCCTAATTTTCAAGTAAGCATAACTTGGTGAAAAAAGCTTCAAATGGACCAAAGCCAAACATGAAAGTTGAAGATTAAAGCCTCCCATTTTCAAAAAGTTCAAGAGCATTTTCATAGCCCTCATGGTTAGAGAGATGGGCCCCTCGAAAATTTCAACAAAATTAGGGCATGGCATGAAATTCCAAGCTTCCACAAATGCAAAACTTCATGAACTTTATTTTTTAGTGGTGTAATGAACCAAATGAGGTCACAATATTACAAGGCATTGCAAGAAAGCTAATTTGCTCCAAAAATAGTGTCAAATTCGTGCATAATAAGAGGAGTATTTCATAAGAGGGAAATTTGCATGAACATGAGAAAAGTGTGATCCCCACATCCAAGGGCCATAATCATTTCTGTTTTGAATTAAGGGTGAGATTTTGATCTCACATGTGCAAGAAGTGAGAGGGATGCACGAGCAAAACACCTCATCACAAGAATTTTGCCAAATTTTCATTTTCACTCCCACACTCTCATCTCACGTGCATTCTCCCCCACTCTTTCAGCATTGCTTTTTAGGATCATATATAAGAAAGCTAGGGTTTTAGTTGAGCTCAGATCCATCACATTTGTTCACTCCAAAGTTCTTGCACCCAAAGCAAAAGCATTCGAATCTCATCACTCTCTCACTTTCTTCACAAACTCTTTCCATATTCTTGTTCAGTGAGCTCTAAGGATCATTAATATACCATCAATTCAAGCTGAAAGGAAGGATTTCATCAAGTGCCATTCAAGTGCAGTTGGTTTCGGGTTCCAAGATCTAGAGAGTTTCAGCCTCTCTTTTGAATTTATTTTGAAAAGAGAGGATAAAATAAGTTGATCTGCATCTTTGGAAGCTATTTTCTGGCTTGTTTCAAGATCTTCAATCTCAGGTAAGCTCTGAAACTTTTGGAACTGAAACTTGTATTTGTGGTATGCAATGTGATCTAAGAACTTTGCTTATTACTCTACACTTGTTAGATTTGATTTTGGTGCATTATTGAGGATGTATTGATGACTTGAAGTTTCATGGTGAAATTTGTTTTGCTTCGATCTGATTGATTCAATGATCCTTTGTGATTTTCATTGCCATTTTTGGATTCAGCATAGTTCATTTATTGGATCTGGAGTGTTTGATTCATTTTAATTGAGTTTTGTTCATAGTCTATGTTTTCCGGTGCCGGAGCCCTAGCTCCGGTCACCGGATTCTGGGAATTGTGTGACCTGAGTTGAATGAAGAAGACAACCTCTCAGCCCTTGGATCTCTCATCTGAACGTCCCACAGCTTACCAACGCATAAATGAAATACCCTCTCCATCACGTGTTTTCTTTTTCTATTTTCATTCTGAATTAATATCCATGTGTCTCATCTCACCATAATTAATATGTGCCCTCAACCCCAACCAATCATTTTGCTGACTTGCTTTAATGAGTTGACTTATCCTGCACGTTCACTTGATCCTATGGCCTTTGTTTTTCCTGAATTTTTGAATTCCCACACTAATTATCATAAGCTGCGCTGACTTTTAATTGGGCTTGACTTGATATCCCCACCCCCTGCGTATGAGGCCCAATGAGTTGAACTGGAAATCCTTGCTGGTTGCACCCCCTGGCCCTTCTCTTTTATTCTCTTTTCTTTTTATTTCCATTTTAATTTCAGTTTGGATTTTAATTTTTAAAAATAGTTTTAAGTTTCAAAAAATTCTAAAAAAATTCATGAATGTTTGTTTTAGTTTTCTCTAATTTTGGATATTTTTATTTTTCATTTATTTTCATCTGACATGTGGAAATTAATTCTCCCTTTTAATTAATTCATTTTATTCCATTTTGAACCATGCTGACTTGTCCATTTTCTATCTTGTTCATTATTTTGAATTTTTGGATGATTCTTTTTGCTTTGGATTCATGATAGGATCTAGTTTTTTGGTGATTTTTGTTCTGATTTTTAGAATCTTGATTAATTGGTTTTGGTCCTTAACTTGTGAGTGAAGCCATTTAACCTTAATCCATGTTTGACCTCTCTTGTGACTTGTGTTAGCTTCTGAATTTCTCTCCCTCTCTTTGGCATGTTGTGATGTTATGATTGAAGATCATTTGTGCAAATTTGTGGAATTTTTGAATGTTCACTTGATTTGTTTTGGTTTTTTGTTCTTGACTTGTCCCATTTTGCTTCTTTTGGATCATTTGCTCTCTCATTAGCTTAGAAGGGCACTTGTGCCAACTTCTTCATCTTGTTTAGAGCCTTATTAGGATGATGATATTTATCTGATCTTGAGTTTTGGTTTGTGCCTTCAGTAGTATTGTGTTTGGTTGCTTATGAAGTCCTTTCATTCTTATGCCTCTCCTTTGCTTACTTCTTCTCATGATGTTACCACTTAGCCATATGCATCTCTTCCCTTCATCTCTTTTTCTTCTTAAGCCTTCTTTTAGCATGATTAGGGTTCTGATCTTGCACCTTGAGTTTGTAATTTGTTTATTTTGCTTTGCATCTTCTCAAGTTTGCTTTGTTTTGCCATGGTAATTCATGTTGCTTCATGTTTGGTTGTATGGTTCTCTTCTTATTCTTGTGACTTGTGTTTGCATTGAGCATTTATGTTTATGACTTCACTTCTGGTTGTATGGTTTTGGTATGGCATTATGTTCATCTTGTATTGCTTTTATACTTGTGTCACTAACCATTTCAGGGGCTTTGGTAAGTGAGAGGTGTGGATGTATTTCCCACATCTCCAAATCTTATCTCTTCTCTTCTTATAACTATTTGTTCTAACCTTGTGATTGTTGGGATTAGGCCTTACCTCTCTTCTTCTTCTTCTTCTTCTTCTTCTTCTTCTTCTACTTTTCTTTCCTCCTTCTTCATTAGGATAGAATTCAAACCTCACTAACCTAGGTTCATCCATGCATGACAATATTTAGGATTCTAGTCTCCCTTAGATTTTTCACCTTTTGATATCCTTTTGGTGCTCTCTCTTCTCAGCTTCAAACTTAATTTTAATCTACTCTAATAAAGGTTGAGTCTTCACATGTGACATGAGACTTTGCTATGAGATACTTGCACGCGTTCCGTTTCGGGGCGAGGTGTAAGTTATCCCTCGTGGTGGATAGGTCTTAGCATGAGATTACCTCACAAAGAAAAGCATAAAAAACACTTCTTAATCAAAAATCCCAAAAACACTTAATAAATGTCAGTAGGTCAGTGTTTCTGAGCCTTCATTTGTGGGACTAGATTTGGGGATTTCCTCCATAGATAGGTGTGCCTCTTGCGCATTCCATTTCGGGATGATGTGAGACGTATACATCCCATTGAGTAAGACTTAGGTACACTTACCTATGCAAACTTCACTCCTAAAAATCTTCTAAAAAACACAAACAAACAATAAGCGTCTTTCCTTCGAAAATTCCTTTCTCATCTCATTCGCTCCGTACGCGAACTTGCTCCTACTTGTCATTTTGCAAGATGGTTACGCACTCGTCATCCGAGCATGCAACACCTGAGCATTGGCATAGGCAGTTCAAGCCTTAATTCACAAGCAACATCTTTTCCACCCCTAGTTAGGGGAACTACGGTGACTCTGATCCTCATTGTCCAGATGAGGTACGTAGGCAGCGGGGTAGGGCCCGTTCGAGCACAATCTTTATTTTCCCTACATTTTTCCTTTTCATTTCTTTTTCAGTTCCCTTTTATTTTCTTTTATCCAGTTCAGTTCATTTTCTTTGAAGCAGCTTTCATTTCTTCACCCTTTGAAACAGTTTCTTTGCAAGCGTGGATCCCGTCGGGTACGGCGGACGATCTGGGTGCTAATACCTTCCCAGGTCGTAACCAACTCCCGAACTCAGTTTCTTTGGTTCGCAGGACCCGTGTCCTTCCTTTTCTTTTCTTCTGGTTTGTGTAGCATTACCATTCTCGTTCTTTCGGGATAAAAATGCCTGGCTGGCAACTCTATTCTTTTTCCGCGCCACTTTCGCGTTTGTACCAGGATGGAAATCTGGGGAGCGACAGCTGGCGACTCTGCTGGGGACCGAACCCAGAATCTCTGGTTCCCTTGAGAGTCTCTCCTAGCGCTTGCGTGTTTCTGTTTCTTTGGGTGTTGACTGTTTATTGTTGTGTGTTGTATTTTATTGTTATTTATTTACCGTTATTTACAACTTTATTTACAATTTTCAGTATTTCCTTTCCGCATCATATATCATACTGGACTGTCTGGACTGGTTTTCTGTTTGGTGGGCTCGGGTGATACTATTTCTGAGAGATAAGCTAAGTACCCGGCTTGAGTGCACCCTAGGATTAGAGTGGACATATTGTACTCACATGTGGCATGATGAGTGGTGATGTGTTTCACGCCTAGATTGCGACCGTCTTGGAAGTATCTTGTATGGGGATTTCCTCCACTTCGGGATAGGACCTTGATAGTTATGTGCATCTGGGGACCGATCACTGAGAACCTTTGTGGAAACAACCCTCTCCAGTGGTGGCAGTGGCAGACCACATTGTTGTGGAAAACCCATTCGCACTCGAGGGTCCACTGGGGACTCGCATAGGATGGCCTGGTTCTCTTATAGGAACTCAGTCAAAGCATCTGGTCGTATGACAATAGTATTGTATCCTACGGGCTGAATGTACTATTGTTTCTCGATTTCAGAGCTCGAAGCTGGGGACTTATAAGGGATGCTTATTTTTCCCGGACTCAACTGAGGCCTCCCTGCGTAGTACATAATGCCAAACCGATTCCCTGATTTGGTCATGATGTTAGAACAATTATGGTTCTGATCCTCTAAGTGTTTTGATGATAACAAAGCTTTTCATATTAGAAGTTCTAATGAATATATTTACTCTTGTGTAGAAGTCAATCTTATTTAAGTAAACCGTACGAGCTAAGAAGATTCAGTATAGAAGATACTCTCAATGGAGAATCCAGCATTAAATAAACTTATTTATTGGCTGCGCGTCTCTTATTCATTATCTCTGATCTCCGCTTAGAAGATGCTGGTATCCTTATTAAAGACATTAATTAAAGATATTTTAATTAATGACCAAAGACAAGTATCTCTACTTTTGGAAGGAATTTATGATATTAAAGTATATCCTAATTTAAATCAAGATGTCTCCAACGGCTACTTTCTCAAGAACTATTTAAAGGACTCCATTTGAAGAAATCAGTAACGCAACACACATCTCATATTATTCACGCAAATCAGTAAATCATATTGTGCTTATTATTGTAACTTTCACTTAGTGATACGTGCTTATTCAGAAGCATCCTAAGTTACATCTTTCATATTTTGTAATAGTTATTCTATTCCTTGAGTGACTAAGTTTAGTCAGAAGACTCAAGAGGACATTGACTTTAGGTCTTTGTGTGTATTCTTATTGAATAGTGGATTAAGACCTCAGTAGAGGCAAAATCACCTTGGCGGGTGGACTGGACGTAGTTTGAGTTCAAACGAACCAGGATAAATTAAACGTGTCATTAGAAGTTATTTTTAATTGGTAAAGCAAACCCAATTCCAACCCCCCTTCCTTGTGTTTGGCGCACCTTCAATTGGCATCAGAGCGCTAGGTTCTGAGTATTACACTTAACCGTGTCAGTAAAAGATCCAGAAGTTAAACACATGGCAGATACTAGAATTAACAACAATGACTATCAGAATGACAAGATCAATGCTAAACCTCCAATATTCAATGGTGACAATTTCGACTACTGGAAGGATGTTCTGGAGAGTTTCTTTCTAGCTCTAGATGGAGATCTCTGGGACATGGTGACAGATGGATACATTCATCCTGTTGGAGCAGATGGTCAGAAGATTGAAAGAAAAAATATGACAGCTCAACAGAAGAAGGAATTCAGAAATCATCACAAAGCTAGGACCATACTTCTAAGTGCCATCTCTTACACAGAATATGAGAAAATCACAAACAGGGATTCAGCTAAACACATGTTTGATTCTCTGAGGATGACACATGAAGGCAACTCTCAAGTCAAGGAGACTAAAGCTCTAGCTCTCATCCAGAAGTATGAAGCTTTCAAGATGGAAGAAGATGAAACCATTGAAAAAATGTTTTCAAGGTTCCAAATCCTGGTATCTGGACTAAAAGTTCTGGACAAAGACTACTCAACAGCAGATCATGTGAAGAAAATCATCAGAAGTTTACCAAAAGCTTGGAGACCCATGGTCACTGCTTTAAAGTTATCAAAAAATCTGAATGAAATTTCCTTAGAAGAACTGATCAGCTCCTTGAGAAGTCATGAGATTGAGTTAGAAGAAGATGAACCCCAGAAGAAAGGTAAGTCTATAGCTCTTAAATCTAACAAACATGTTTCTAAAGCTTTACAGGCAGAAGAAGAAGAAAGCTCCGGATGTTCATCAGAAGAAGATGAATTATCTCTCCTTTCAAGAAGAGTTCAACAACTCTGGAAGCATCGTCAGAAGAAGTTCAGAAACACCAGAAGAATAAATAATTATTCTGAATCAACATCTGGTCACAAGAAACCCAGAAGCAAAGAAGTTGTGTGCTACGAATGCAAAGAACCAGGACACTATAAAAGTGAATGTCCAAAACTTCAGAAAGACAAACCCAGAAACAAATTCAGCAGAGAAAAGAAAAAGAGTCTCATGGCAACATGGGATGATTCTGAATCATCTGAGGCAGAGTCAGATTCTGAAGATGAACAAGCTAATATTGCATTAATGGCAAATATACCAGAAGATGATCACTCATCAGAATCAGAGTTAGAATCAGATTCAGAAGAGGTATTTTCTAAATTTTCTAGACCTCAGTTAGAAGCTAGTCTTTCGGAAATTCTTGAAAAATATCAGAAGCTTCAATTCAAATACAAAGACATTAAACAAAGTCTAGTATCTGAATTAGAAGAAGTTAGAAAACTAAAAACAGAAAACTCTGAGCTGAAAGAAAACCTCTTTGAATGTAAAAACTCTTTTGAGAAACTTAAAGCTCAGAAGAAATCTGAATTAGAAGATCTAATCAACTATGATAATATCATAAAACAATATGATTATAGCTTTTAACAATTTCTTACTAAAAGCTTAGATAGAAGTAAGATTGCTTCTATGATCTATGGTGTTAGCAGAAATGAAAGAAGAGGCATAGGCTATGTGAAAAATAAAGAAACTCTGAAGTTAAAAAATATTGATGACATTGTCATAAATACTAATACTCCTCTAAGTTCTCATTTCACCTATGGTCATAATCATGATCTTATATACACTAGTGAGTCATCTTGTTCTACAAGTTCTGATTTAAAAACTAAAATGAATCAGAAGTTTGTAAAAACTAACAAACAAGGACCCAGAAGAATATGGGTACCCAAGGATAAAATTGTGTATGTTGCAGATGTCTTTAACAGCAAAACTGAAACACCAATCATGGTACCTGGACTCTGGATGCTCACGTCACATGACGGGAAGAAAGCATATGTTCCAAAGTCTTAAATTAAAAGATGGAGGCCACATAGGTTTTGGAGGAAATCAAAAAGGAAGAATAATTGGCTCCGGAACTATTGGTAATGGAAATCTTCCCTCTATCTCTAATGTTCTACTTGTAGAAGGATTAATGCATAATTTATTATCCATAAGTCAATTAAGTGATAATGGTTATGACATAATCTTCAATCAAAAGTTCTGTAAAGCTGTTAGTCAGAAAGATGGAACAATCCTCTTTAGTGGAAAGAGAAAGAACAACATTTATAAAATAAAGCTTTCAGAATTAAAAATTCAAAATGTAAAATGTCTAATGTCTGTGGAAACTGAGCAATGGGTCTGGCACAGAAGATTGGGACATGTTAATATGAGAAGATTATCTCAACTTAAAAAACTCAATCTAGTCAGAGGACTTCCAAATTTGAAGTTCAACTCAGAAGCTCTGTGTGAAGCATGTCAGAAAGGCAAATTTTCAAAAACTGGTTTTAAAGCTAAAAATGTTGTATCTTCCTCTAGACCATTAGAACTTTTGCACATTGACTTGTTTGGACCAGTGAAAACTGCTTCTGTCAATGGCAAAAAGTATGGATTGGTGATCGTAGATGACTTCAGCAGATGGACATGGGTAAAGTTTCTTAGACACAAGGATGAGTCAATTGCTGTATTTTCTAACTTCTGCAAACAAGTTCAAAATGAAAAAGAATCTAAAATCATTAAAGTCAGAAGTGATCATGGTGGAGAATTTGAAAATAAACAACTAGAATCATTTTTTAATGAAAATGGCATCTCTCATGATTTTTCTTGTCCTAGAACTCCACAACAAAATGGGGTTGTAGAACGTAAAAATAGAACATTACAAGAGATGGCCAGAACCATGATAAATGAGACTAATATGGCTAAACACTTTTGGGCAGAAGCAGTAAATACAACATGCTATATTCAGAATAGAATCTCTATAAGACCTATTCTTGAAAAGACTCCTTATGAATTGTGGAAGAACAGAAAGCCCAACATTTCTTATTTCCATCCTTTTGGATGTATTTGTTTTATGTTAAATACTCTTGATACTCTGAATAAATTTGATTCTAATTTACAAAAGTGTTATATGTTAGGATACTCTGAACGCTCTAAGGGATACAGAGTATACAATATAGAAACACGAATTGTGACAGAATCAATTCATGTCAGATTTGATGATAAGCTTGGTTCTGAAAAACCAAAGCAGAATAAATTTTCTGCAGATATAGAAGTAGAAATCTCTACAAACAGAACTTCTAAAGATCAGAACAATACAATTTCTCCAACAACATCTGAAGAACCCATTCAGAAGAAGCCATCCAGAAGCAATATTAATCACCCAGAAGATAAAATCTTGGGAAAGAAAGATGAACCAATCAGAACAAGATCTTCATTCAAAAACTCTGAAGAGACGTTAATGGGACTTGTATCTCTGATTGAACCATCATCTGTAGAAGAAGCTCTCTCAGAAAATGATTGGATTCTGGCTATGCAAGAAGAACTAAATCAATTCACCAGAAATGACGTGTGGGATCTAGTTCCTAGGCCCAGAGGATTCAACATCATTGGCACTAAATGGGTATTCAGAAACAAGCTTAATGAGCAAGGAGAAGTTGTCAGAAACAAAGCAAGACTGGTTGCACAAGGTTATAGTCAACAAGAAGGAATTGACTATACAGAAACCTATGCACCAGTCGCCAGGTTAGAATCAATCAGACTTCTAATATCATTTGCTGTAAATCATAATATTATTCTATATCAAATGGATGTCAAAAGTGCATTTTTAAATGGTTATATTGATGAAGAAGTGTATGTACACCAACCCCCTGGTTTTGAAAATACAAAATTTCCAGAACACGTTTACAAACTCAAAAAATCTTTATATGGTTTAAAACAAGCTCCCAGAGCTTGGTATGAAAGACTAAGTAACTTTCTTCTGGAAAATAAGTTCATCAGAGGGAAAGTGGATACAACTCTTTTCAGTAAAAACATTAAAAATGATCTTCTGATATGTCAAATTTATGTAGATGATATAATCTTTGGTTCTACTAAAAGTGCCTTGGGCAAGGAATTTGCTAAATCTATGCAGGCAGAATTTGAAATGAGCATGATGGGAGAACTAAAGTTCTTTCTGGGAATTCAAATAAATCAAACATCAGAAGGAACATATATCCATCAAAGCAAATATGTAAAAGAACTTATGAAGAAGTTTGACTTATCAGAAAGCACTATATCTAAAACTCCTATGCATCCTACTTGTATCCTGGAGAAAGAAGAGGTAAGTAAGAAAGTAGATCAGAAGCTCTACAGAGGTATGATTGGATCTCTTCTTTATCTAACTGCTTCTAGACCAGATATTCTATACAGTGTATGTTTATGTGCTAGATTCCAATCAGATCCTAGAGAAACTCACTTAACAGCAGTTAAGATAATCTTTAGATATCTGAAAGGTACTACTAATCTTGGTCTATATTACAGAAGATCAGAAGAGTATAAACTTGTAGGATATTGTGACGCTGATTTTGCTGGAGACTGAACAGAAAGAAAAAGTACTTCTGGAAGTTGTCTATTTCTAGGAGACAATCTAATCTCTTGGTCCAACAAAAGACAGCCAACCATAGCATTATCAACTGCAGAAGCTGAATACATTGCAGCAGCTGGATGCAGTACTCAGATGCTCTGGATGAAAAATCAGCTTGAGGATTTCAATATCTATGAGAGTAACATTCCCATCCTCTGTGACAATACTTCTGCTATTTGTCTCTCTAAAAATCCAATTTTACATTCTAGAGCTAAACACATAGAGGTTAAACATCACTTCATTAGGGACTATACTCAGAAGGGAATTTTAATGTTAAAATTTATAGACACAAATCATCAATGGGCTGATATTTTTACTAAACCCCTTTCTGAAGATAGATTTAATTTCATTCTAACTAACCTTAGCATGAAGTTATGTCCAGAATGAAAATGCTTTAATCATATGTTTTTATCTCTAGAAGTTCTGATATTTATCTTCTATATGATTATCTCAGAAGATTCTATGCTCTAATTGCTTAATTCTTAGAACTTCTGTTCAAAGGATTCACATGCAGATCTTCAAATCAACAAGTGTCAACAAGGCTCTAAGGATTTCCATCAGAATTAAAACAAGTGTCCATATTCTAAAAAAAGTGACAGAACTTGCTTTTGTAACTGTTCTCTACAGAAGGACAACTGTTGATATTCTGGAACCTGATGCGGCTAGACTTGACACCAAAAAGGCAAGAAAATCTCTTGGGTAACTGTTCCAGAATCGTTTACGCACTACCCCATGTCAGCGCATTTAATGCTTTTAATCATTATGTTTTTAAACTTAAATTTTCCCACTAATTTCTCAACTAATTAAATGCTTTACTTTTCTATATATGTTAAGTGTCTTTCTCACTTTCAACTTTTACCCTCATTTCACTCTTACTGAATTTTCTTAACCTCATTCTTGCGTCTCTCTAAATTTTTTCTTAAACCCTAAACCCTCAAATTTCATCTTAGTAACTAATGGCTTCATCATCTCAAAGCAAAGATTTTACTGATGTGTTCTACGTTGAGCCCACAAAGACTCTCTCAACTCCTACGGACAAATTGGAAGTCCTGTGTGAGTTATTTGTGGATTTCGAAAGCTTAAAGGAGAATGGTTTTGATCTCCTCCCGTATGTTGAAGCTCAGGGCTGGGATAAGTATTTTGACAGATTAATGGGACCAGTATTTCCTAAACTGGTTAAAGAATTTTGGGTTTATGCATCATCAAACGACGCACAGGTTACCTCTTATGTGCTTGGTAAAAAGGTGGTTATCTCTGAAGACCATCTTGCTAAACTTCTTGAAGCTGATGGTAATGGTATCAAATGCAGTGACATGGACAAAGCGTCTGATACTGCTGTGATAGCCAAAGAAATTTTTACCTCTGGAAAACCCTCCAACAAAATCAAAGACTTGAAGACCCCTCTCCGTATTTGGGCAAAAATTATTCTTGGGACAATCTGTCACAGGAAACCTACAAATTCTCCAGACTACATCAACCTGGACCAACAATTTCTTCTCTACTTCATTGCTAAAAAGAAGAAAATAAACCTTGCACACACTCTCTTCCAAAATCTTAGAGTCAGTGTGAAGGAAACCAGAGATGGTGAGAAGACCAAAAGGGATTGGATTCCTTTTGGACGTATTATTTCTGATATACTCTGCCAAAACAAGTTGGTAGACTTCCTAGCAGAGTTAAAACAAACTGATCTTTTAGAAACAGATGTTGGCAAACCTCTGAATGCTAAGAACCTGAAAAAGATGAAGTTCATCACATCTATTCAGCAAGAACCTACTCTTCATTCTAGAGAAGTTATCAGCACCAGAAGGATTCCATTGGAAGACTTTCCACTCTTCTCCGCTGACACTCCTGCAGATGTTGTAGTTAACTACCTGGATATCTGCAAGCAACAAGGTATGGAAACTCAATTCAAGCTTACTGAACTCAAACAGAATGCTCCAGATGCTGCTACTGTAAGGCTCAAGAAGAGGAAGACTGCTGAAGGACCTTCTCAGAAGATGCCAAAATCATCTAGAACAACAGGTAAATCTTCTGCCTCTAACTCTGAATTCATTTCTATAGTAGAAGAAGTAAATGTAGAAGTGTCTGAACTACCTTCTAGCACCTTACCTTCTAGCCAACCATCTTCTGCTGATATTCCCACTGAACAAATTCCTGCTTCTGAACCACTTCAAAATGATAATCCCACTCAAAATGATAATCCCATTCAAACTGAAATTCCTGCAACTTCTGCAGTAGCATCCATCCTCTCTTAATTATATCCACCAGAAACAGAAACCCATCAACAACAAACTATTTCTGACTTTGACATACCCATTGACAATACTCCACTATCTGATATTGATCGTTCTCCAACAACTGAAACACAAACTGCTTTGCAAGATGCTCTAGATCTTGATCTTGAACATTTTCAAGACTCAGACACTGTCCAACCTCCATCCCCTGAACATGCACCCAGAATATCACCCTCAAGAGAAAGCTCGCTATCCTCTCATATATCTACACCACAAAACTCACCTACTGTCATAAACATTCCTGATTCTCCAGAAGAAATTGAAAATGAAAATCCCCTCAGAACATCTATTGATTTTGAAGCACTCCAAAAACTGTCCTCTGTATCCAACAAAAGAGCAATATCCATTCCAAAACCTAAACCAACTAGAACAGACATTTCTGCTTTACTTCTTGCTTTCGAAACAGGCTTGCAATTAAAGTTAGAGGATCTGAAGACTGCTTGCGCAGAGCTTACAGATCCAGCTGCTTCTGATTTTCTGTGGGCTACCCTCAGAAAGTGGTTTAATGCTGAGTCCAAACGACTAAAGGACATCTGCTATGATGTTTCTCACCAGAACTTCTGTGAGTACCTTCAAGCAGTAGTCTCAAATGTTGAACAGGCTAAACCTCTTCTGCTGGATAACAAGCCCTGGACAGAGTCAGAACCTCTGGATGAACTCTCAGCACTTCAGATGGTCTTGGTATCTTCTACAGAAGAGAATGTTGATGAACCTGATACTCAAGCTGCTCCAGAAGCTGAAGAACATCTGGCTACAGATTTTGTCCTGCAAACTCTACAAGAACTGAAGAAGGAAAATCAGCTAGTGAAAGAACGTCTGGATAAGCAAGAAGAAACCACTGCTGAGATGAAGACATTACTTAGCAAGCAAGTGGAATCTTCATCAGATATAAAATCTTTGTTGGAGACCTTAGTCACTAAGATGAACTCCTAATTTTTCTTTTGCTTATCTTCTGATTTACCTGTTCTGTTGTTTTTATCTTCTGCTTCTGCATAACTCCATAAACTTCTACTGGTTTCTGTTTTTGTTTTTAATATATTGTTTTTGAACGTTTGCTAAACTCCTTGATTTTTTATTTTCACTTGCTCTAATTCTTTTTGATTATGACAAAAAGGGGGAGAAACGTAAATGATTCTGATACATAGCAGTTTACCATAATCTGCCTCTAACATATAATTCTAACAAAAAGTTGAGTTGCTATCATGAAAAGAAACAGGTCAAGTAATCAACTCAGGGGGAGCTAAGAATCATGGAACATCTGAAAGAATTCTTCTTCTAATCAAAGGGAGTTCACTTAAATTCATTAAACTCTATTCTCTATTTTAAATGTTTTGTCATCATCAAAAAGGGGGAGATTGTTAGAACAATTATGGTTCTGATCCTCTAAGTGTTTTGATGATAACAAAGCTTTTCATATTAGAAGTTCTAATGAATATATTTACTCTTGTGTAGAAGTCAATCTTATTTAAGTAAACCGTACGAGCTAAGAAGATTCAGTATAGAAGATACTCTCAATGGAGAATCCAGCATTAAATAAACTTATTTATTGGCTGCGCGTCTCTTATTCATTATCTCTGATCTTCGCTTAGAAGATGCTGGTATCCTTATAAAAGACATTAATTAAAGATATTTTAATTAATGACCAAAGACAAGTATCTCTACTTTTGGAAGGAATTTATGATATTAAAGTATATCCTAATTTAAATCAAGATGTCTCCAACGGCTACTTTCTCAAGAACTATTTAAAGGACTCCATTTGAAGAAATCAGTAACGCAACACACATCTCATATTATTCACGCAAATCAGTAAATCATATTGTGCTTATTATTGTAACTTTCACTTAGTGATACGTGCTTATTCAGAAGCATCCTAAGTTACATCTTTCATATTTTGTAATAGTTATTCTATTCCTTGAGTGACTAAGTTTAGTCAGAAGACTCAAGAGGACATTGACTTTAGGTCTTTGTGTGTATTCTTATTGAATAGTGGATTAAGACCTCAGTAGAGGCAAAATCACCTTGGCGGGTGGACTGGACGTAGTTTGAGTTCAAACGAACCAGGATAAATTAAACGTGTCATTAGAAGTTATTTTTAATTGGTAAAGCAAACCTAATTCCAACCCCCCTTCCTTGTGTTTGACGCACCTTCACATGAGCCATTTCTCAGAAATGGTGAAAGTATTATTGCTATTAGGCTTTGAGAGTCCATGATGTTTGACCCGGAGCATACCCGTGAGATTGGGAGGGGTTTACAGGTTTGCAGGAACCCTTGACCTCATCATACCCTTGTTACCAGTGCAGTCTCATGATCTAATACAGTTACTTTGATTCTGGAGTTCTTGAGTTTATCTGGTTCTTGATTAGGTGTATCTGAGATTATCTGAATGTTTGTGGGTTGTTATCCAGAGGATTTGGGTTTCTGATCACTTGGCTTTGGCATCCAGATTCCAAACAGTCCCAGATTGATCATATGTCTTTGCATTTGCATTGCATCATTTCATCATTAATCATGTTTTGTTTTCATTCACAGGTTCATATCTTTGCTTCCGGTTCCGGTATCCTGTTCAGAGATGGAAGATCCTCGCAAGCAGAATATTCATTTCAAGTTTTTCGACACTAAGGTTGGCCTATTAAAGAAGATGGTGAAGCTGATCTCGCCCAATCATGTGGAGAGGTTCAGGAAGGCTTATGGGAGTATTCTGGATGTGGTGGTAGAGTTAGATCCTTCTGAGAGAAGTGCCATTCACACCCTGCTTCAGTACTATGATCCTTAGCTTTGATGTTTCACTTTTCCTGATTTTCAGTTAGGTCCTTTGCTGGAGGAGTATGCTTTGATCTTGGGAGTTCCTGTTCTAGACCAGATTCCGTTCAATGCTGAGATGGGTAGACCTACACCTGAGGCAATTGCCAAGGCTCTTTATTTGAGCACTTCTGCTGTGAATTCTCTGACTATCATTAAGGGAGGTGTATCTGGGTTTTCTTTATAGGCTTTAGTAAAGAAGGTGGAAGAGTTGGCTGTTGAGGGGGAGTGGGATTCTGTCTGTGCTATCTTGGCTCTTTCTATCTATGGCATCATCTTGTTTGCAGATATGGAGAAGTTCATAGACATGAATGCCATTCATCTTTTCTTGCTGAAGAATCCTGTGCCTACATTGCTCGGAGATTTGTATTACTCGGTGCACTACAAGACTGAGAAGAAAATGGGAGGTTTAGTTCGTTGCTGCGCTCCTTTATTTCATATGTGGTTCATGAGGCACTTGCCTAGTACTGGAGTGTTTAGTGAGCATACGTTGGTATGGGCTCAGAAGCTGGAAAAGTTGTTGGCTAAGGATGTCAGATGGATTACTCAGAGGCTTCAGGGTGCATGTTTCATCACTAGCTGTGGGAGCTATCTTAGTGTACCTTTATTGGGAGTGACTGGAGGGATCAATTACAATCCGATCTTGTTGAGAAGACAATTGGGATAAGCCTTGAGAGAGGTACCAGAAGAATTGAAGTTGACCCCTATTTTCTACTTCCCGGTAAAGGACAATATGCCTTTAGTGAGGAAAGTTGCTGGAGCTTGGAAGTGCATTAAGGGAGAAGGGATAGCTAGCTTTGGAAAGTGCAACAACCAGACCTTCCCGGAGTATGAGGCTTGGTTGAAAGACAGAGCCAGAAGGGTATTGCTGCCATTCTCACCTCCAGTTCCTCCAGCTGCTGAGTCTAATGATACTGCGTCTTTAGAAGAGTTCAAGAAGTTGGAAGCCCAGCTGCATAAAGTCAAGGTGGAGAACACTGAAATGGTTAGTTTGTACCATCTTGCCAATCGGGCCAAGAATGAAGCAGAAGAGAAATTGCTGAAGATGCAGATCACCTTGGAGGCTAAAGAGAAAGAGTTTGCTGGAAAGGAAGCTCACTTTCAAAGACTAGGTCTGATGGAATCCAAAAGAGAAGCAGAGCGAAAGAAGAATTCGAAGACTCTCAAGGAAGCTCGTCAGTCTATTGTCTGGTTGCAGGGCCAGAGAGAACAGGAGTTGAAGAGATATAAAGAAAAGGAAGAGTTTTTCGGAGTGCAAATGACTTTCAAGAAGGAAGAAGTGGAACAATCCCACCAGGTTAGAAGGGAGAAGACTCAGCAGTTAGCAGATAGTCAGCAAGCCTTAGAAGCAGCACTTAAAGAGATTGAAGACCTCAAGTTGATGGCTGGAGTCAAGAAGGCTAGGTCTGAGTTGGGACTTAGTGAGGGAGGTTCAGGATCCTTAGGCAGTAGTCGAGTCTTTTAGTTTGTTTCCCTTGTATTTGGATTACCTACAGACATGTTGTAGGAATCTTGGTTGTTTGTTTTTTAGAAACTTGTACCCTACGGGGAATGCTGCTATTTTTGCCTAATAGGTTGATTTATGTTATGCAGTTTTTTCAGTTCACCATTTTTCTATGCCTGCTGTTATGGTTTGAATGGGGTTTCCATGCGAAGGTTTCTGAAAGTCGAGGATCAGCATCCATCTGGTTTTCTTTGCTAAATATTGGAACCGGGGCATGAATGACCTGGGATTGAAAGCATAAACAATTGCATTGCATACATATCACCTGTTTTCTTGTTTTGCAGGTATGGCTACAAGTTCCTAATGTCTTTTCAATTTCAGGCACTATAGCTCCCAGGAAAGTTCGAGAACAGCCAGTCATACACAGATATCCCACAAGAGTCAACAGAGAAAGAGTCATGGATCAAATGCAGGCTGATTTAGCTGACTTAAGACTGAGGATGGACAATTTTATGACCCTTATGGCAGGAATGGGTCAGAATCAGGAACGTCTGCGTGAGTTGGTTGAAAATAGTCAAGCCAGGAACAACGATACTGCTGATGGA
Organism: Lathyrus aphaca; assembly: GCA_963966055.1. Taxonomy (NCBI): domain Eukaryota; kingdom Viridiplantae; phylum Streptophyta; class Magnoliopsida; order Fabales; family Fabaceae; genus Lathyrus; species Lathyrus aphaca. Next base: position 165,202,202 of record OZ014519.1, read on the forward strand.
GGTAATCGTAACGGTGCGGGCGCCCGTCAAGTTGAAATCCCTGTAGCACAGCCAGGGGTTACCATTATCAATGATGGACTGAACAATGTACAGATGGACAGTCAAGACGAACAGTTCACTCTGTTGGACGAAACTGTAGGCCAAGGGGCTGAAATGAACAGGAAATTTGAAGAGATGGCAGAACAGATCAAGGCCATTCAATCCCAGAACTCCTTGGGGTTCGACATTACTGACTTGGGCTTGGTTCCAAGGGTTAGAATCCCTTACAAGTTCAAGGTCCCAACTTTCGAGAAGTACAACGGCACAACGTGTCCAAAGACTCATCTTCAGTCCTTTGTAGGAAGGATTCCTGCCCACACTGATGATGAAAAGCTATGGATGTACTATTTCCAGGACAGCCTGGTTGGGGCCTCCTTGGAATGGTATATGATGCTAAGTAGAGTCAACATTAAGAGCTGGAAGGACCTGGCAGAGGCTTTCGTGAGGCAATACCAGTACAATTTGGACATGACTCCAAATCGCACTCAACTGCAAAACATGTCTCAAACTGCTAAGGAGGGGTTTAAAGAGTATGCTCAAAGGTGGCATCAGCTCGCTGCCAGAGTGCAACCACCATTGCTGGAGAATGAGATGGCTGATATGTTCATGGGAACATTGCAAGGGGTGTTTATCGAAAGATTGGCGTCTTGTTCGGCTACCAAATTCAATGATATAGTAATAGCTGGAGAGAGGGTCAAGACTTTGTTAAAGATGGGAAAGATTCAGGATACCAGTGCAAGCAACTCGAGTGGAGTAAGAAAAGCTTTCAGCGGAGCCCCAAGAAGGAGGGAAGGTGAAACCAATGCTGTGTTTGGCCGAGGACGGGGCCGAGGATATAGAAGATCATATGAGCAAGTGGCAGCTGTCACTATCCCTTTCAGCCCTATACAATAGGTACAGACTCAACCTCAACAACAACAACAACAACAACCACAACGTAACAACTATCAACAAAGACCTTATCAGCCAAGACAAGCTCGTCCGGCTAATAGGGTGCTTGAGGCAATTCCCATGACTTACACTGCATTGCTGCAGAGATTGCTGGACCTGAATTTGATACAACTGAGGACTTTAGCACCACCACCATCTGGAGAGCTTCCAGTGGGGTACGATGCAAATGCTAGATGCGCTTTCCATTCAGGGGCACCCGGGCACTCAACTGAGAAGTGCAGGGCACTACAGCATAAAGTTCAAGATTTGATCGACTCCAAGGCAATTAACTTTGCACCACCGCTGAATGTTACTTCAAACCCTATTCCAAATCATGGAGGGGCTAGAATAAATGTTGTTGAGGGTGGTGAGAAGTTAAGTTTGATTCTGAGTATAGAAGAAGTGAAGACTCTGCTGTTAGTAGTGAAGGAGAGGCTATTGAAAGGACAAGTGTTTCCGGGATGCAGTTCTGATTGTGAAAAGTGTGTGAATTCAGTAAACGGTTGTGAAGACCTGAAGATGGGGTTGCAGAATCTGATTGATGAAGGATCATTGCAGTTTGACAAAGTTGATAATGAAGTTGATGATGTGTCCACCATAACCATCTTTTATGATCCATCTAAAATGTCTGCTAGAAGAGAACCTGTGGCCATTTATGCTCCTGAAGTCAGTCCTGTGACTATCACTGTTCCTGGGCCTGTTCCTTATACAAATGATAAAGCCATCCCATGGTATTACGGCTCAGATGTGTACGTAGAAGGACAGAAAGTGGAGAGTAAGTCAGTAGTTATTGACCTGACTGTAGTGAACGTCAGAGGGGTTGGAGGTTTTACGAGAAGTGGTCGTCTATTTGCTCCCCTAGTTCTAAGAGGAGATCCTGAGGCTGAGGCTTCAGCAAAGGCTAAAGGAAAGCAAACAGCGATTGAAGAAACGACAACTCCTGTTGCTGGACCGGGTACCTTTGAGAAGGAGGTGGAGGAATTTATGCGCATAATTAAAAAGAGTGATTATAAGGTGGTTGAGCAATTGAACCAGACGCCTTCCAAAATATCAATTTTGTCTTTGCTGATGTGTTCTCCCGACATAGAGAAGCCTTGCTGAAAGTGTTGCAGATGGCCTACGTTCCTCAAGAAATAACTGTTAATCAACTGGAAGCTATAGTGGGCAGTGTGAGTGCAAGCCACGGGTTAGGCTTTACAGATAGAGACCTTACGTCAGAGGGCCGTAACCATAACAAAGCACTGCATATTACTATGGAGTGTAAGGGTGCTGTTTTGTCGCATGTCCTGGTTGACACAAGCGCTTCTCTTAATGTACTCCCGAAGAAAGCATTGATGAAGCTGAATGTTGATGGTATCGTTCTACAACCCAGTGATTTGATAGTTAAAGGTTTTCATGGGTCCAGAAGGTCAGTGTTTGGAGAAGTTGAGTTACCTATGAAAATAGGGTCTCAAGTATTCAAAAGCACCTTCTACATTATGGACATTCAACTCGCGTACAGTTGCTTGTTGGGACGCCCATGGATTCACGCTGCCGGAGCTGTAACTTCCACTCTGCATCAAAAGCTCAAGTACGTGGTTGATGGCCAAGTAATCACTGTGTGCGGAGAGGAAGACATCTTTGTGAGCCACTTATCAACTTTGTGTATGCTTGTTTGACATGTCAGAAGTCAAAGATAGAACATCAGAGACCTTCAGGTATGATGCAACCATTGAATGTTCCTGAGTGGAAATGGGATAGTATTTCCATGGATTTCGTGACTGGGTTACCTAAGACTGCTAGAAGTAATGATTCAATTTGGGTAGTTGTTGACCGGTTAACTAAGTCGGCACATTTCTTGCCGATGAGGATTAACCATTGCATGCAAAGGTTAGCTGAGATTTATATTGAGGAAATTGTGAAGTTGCATGGTTTACCTTCAAGTATTGTATCAGATAGAGATCCGCGGTTTACGTCGAGGTTTTGGAAGAGTTTGCAGGATGCCTTGGGTACTAAGTTGAGGATGAGTTCTGCTTATCACCTGCAAACGGATGGTCAGACGGAAAGAACAATCCAATCTTTAGAAGATTTGCTGAGAGCTTGTGTATTAGATCAAGGAGGGTCATGGGATAGTCATTTGCCGTTGGTCAAGTTTACGTACAATAACAATTTTCATGCTAGTATCGGGATGGCTCCATATGAGGCGTTGTATGGTAGATGTTGTCGTACTCCATTATGTTGGTATGAATCAGGAGAGAGTTTGGTGTTTGGACCAGAAATTATCCAAGAAACAACTGAAAAGATAAAAATGATTCAAGAAAGGATGAAAACATCGCAGAGTCGTCAAAAGAGTTATCACGATAAGAGAAGGAAAGCACTTGAGTTCCAAGAGGGAGATCACATGTTCTTAAGAGTTACTCCTATGACTGGTGTGGGAAGAGCTTTGAAGTCTAGAAAGCTCACTCCATGTTTCGTCGGTCCGTATCAGATTATGCAGAGGATAGGGGAAGTGGCCTATCGGGTGGCTTTACCTTCCTCTCTTGCGAATTTACATGATGTATTCCATGTATCGCAGTTGAGGAAGTACATTCCGGACCCGTCGCATGTAATTCAGTTAGATGATGTTCAGGTGAGAGATAATCTGACGATTGAAGCTTCACTAGTGAGGATTGATGGTAGAGAATTGAAGCAACTTCGAGGTAAGGAAATTGCTTTAGTGAAGGTATTGTGGGGAGGACCAGCTGGAGAAAGTTGGACTTGGGAGTGGGAAGATCAGATGAGGGAGTCGTATCCGACTCTATTTACTTCAGGTAATTTTCGAGGATGGAAATTCTTTAAGTGGGGGATGTCGCTCCCACCAAATGAGGCTAGGTCAAATGGGGTACAGACGCGAACGGTCGGCGAAAGAAGAAGGAATGAATAGAGTCGCCAGCTAGGCATTTTTATCCCGAAGGAAATGTAATGCTGCATAAACCTAAGGAAAGATATGGATAAGACGGTCGCGAACCAGAGAAACTGAGAAAGGGGGTTGGTTACAACCTGGGAAGGTATTAACACCCAGATTGTCCGCCGTACTCGACGGGATCCACGTTTGAAAGATTTGTGTTTTAACGGGGTAGTGTCAATGCAATTGGTGTATCAAAGCTGGAAAAGAATGCAAGTGTCAGTGTAAAAGAAATGTGAAGTGTATAGGAGAGGTGTCAGTGTAAGAACAAGAGTATGAAGCTCAAGACTATGAGGCTCAAAGAATAATGCTAGAAAGAGGGGGAATATATAGAGACTTTTGTTCGATAACCGTTAAGTTATGCCTACGTATCCTCTCGTGCAATGAGGAAGTCAGAACACCGTAGTTCGACTCAAAGAGACTGAGAGATAAATTGACTTGTGAACTGCTTACTTGTCTATGCTCAAGTGTATGACCTGTCTGGCTCAAGTGCTAACTGTCTTGCATTAGACGGAAGAAGCAAGTTCTCGTGTGTGAGTGAATGAGGTGAGAAAAGAATCTCGGAGGAGACGATTATTGTTTGTTTTTTGTGTTTTCAATCTTTTATTGATTTTTGATATTTGTCATAAGAAAATGAGCTTAAGCCTAAACCAAGGGTTAGTAAACTCATCACATCCTCCCTCTGATTAGGGGTAATGAGAATACCCTAAGTATGAAGTAAGCACCTCACACTTAATCACCATGATGTAGGATTAAGATCATTAACCTACTTGCATTTATTTAGATGTTTTTGTTGTTTTTGTTTAATGTTGAATAATGAGTTTAAGCCATAATCAAGGATTTAATGGACCCATTACACCATCCTAATAGAGGGATAATAGATGAGAACATTTAAGCTGAGGAAGGCTCCTCAACTTAACCCATGATTAGGGATTAACCTCATGACAAAACAAAGCCTTTATTAAATGGATTTTAGTTAATGGTGAGATTAAGAAATGGATTTTATGATTTGTAAGACAACTTGAGGGGGACTTGTTCATTAACACTAGGGTTAGTCCTTCTTAACCAATTAAGGAAGAATTAGAACCCTAATGCAAGGCCCAAGTTACAAGCTTGATGTCTTAGTGATTATTAGGTTGATTGATTAAAGGAATTAAACACATTAAGGGTTTAACACTTAGGTTTAAAGTTATACACTCCATCCTAATAGAAGGATACAGGCATAACCCTAATCACAAAGTCTTAAAACCTTTAAGGTTTAGTCCTTGATTATGAGATGAGAAGAGAAAACACAAAGATGACACAAAGGTAAAACTAAATGGGGGACTAATCAAACCCTAATTGTTATCATGCTTGGGTATTCCTAGGGTTTATGAGGCTAGCAAAATATCTTCAAGGAGAAGCCACCATGGAGGAAACAGGATGAAAGGAAGGAGAAGCAGAAAGAAGCAAGACAACTTGCTCCACTTAAGAAGACAAGTTGCTTGAAGAAAGAAAGTAAGGAGGGAACATGAATGAGCAAGCTCACTCTAAGACAAAAGTGAAATGCAGCAAGGATGCATAAAAGAGATGAGAAGAGATTATGAGAAGTGAAGGCAAATTCACTTCTCAAAGTAACTTACCACCTAAAAAGTTAGTAAAAGGAAATGAAATGAGATGAAAATGAGATGAAATGCAAAGATGCAAACCAAAGTCAGAAGCATAAACATGATGCAAATGATTTCAAGAGATGGTGCAAAGTCATACAAGATGCATATATGTGAGCATACAAGAGAATGGAGGTATATGGAGCATGCTTTAAACCATGAAAGTTTATGAAATGCAATGAAAGTATGACATGTCAAATGAATGATGCAATGATCAAAAATGATTCTAACATGTCCTAAGATGTCTTATGAATCATGTGGATGTACAAAATGTCATGACAAGTTCTTGAATGCAAGCATATGATAGATGGATACAAGTGAAGGCACAAATTAGGGCTTATGCATAACATACAACACAAAATTCAAAATCAGAAGCAAATGACATGATAAAAAATTGAAAATGAGATCAAAGGAAACCTAACCCTACACAAGCTCACTGCCCAAAGGAGGGGACCTAACTCTTAACCTAATGGGAGTTATGATTTTCTCAAGTCAACTAGGGTTTTGGGATACCTCACAATGAAAAATGCAAAACAAATTGAAAATGAAAGATAAATTCAAACCAATTTTACCCTAGAAACTACATTATATGAAGGATGCAATGCAAGAAGAACCATCATCAAAATATTCATGGTTAGGCAGAATGAATTTTTCTAAGTTAGGACCAAAATATTGCCTTTAAATAAATTTAATTCCAATGAAAAAGGTCAAAATAGGTCAAGAACCAAAAAGAAATTTGTTTTGAGAGTTTGATAACGTTTCTAAATATCTTAAAATGCAATGTGAATTTTTTGGTGATTTTTAAATACCTAAATGCATTTTTAATTAATTAATTTCCATTAACTAATTAAAAATAAACATTTAAATGATTTAAAAATAATTTTTAATGCAAAAAATAAAAATAAAAATATTTTTGTGTTCTGAAAATTAATAAAAGGTTTGTCAAAAATTTTCAGAATTTTTTAATGTGTTTTGCTATTTTTAAAAATTCGTGGAAAATAAATACAATGAAAATGAAAATTAAATTAAATAAATGGAGAAGTATGCAAATCCTGAGACTGAGATTCAAATGGAATTGGAGGGAATTGACTGGCGCCAGATCCTATGGTCCAGATTCAAACTGGCTAAACCTAAATTTAATCATAATTAATTAATTTAATAAATCAGAATTAGGGTTTAATGATGAATCTGGTCCACTCATACGCGCGCGGGAAAGCCAGATCAAGGGCAAGTATTCAAAGTTGGCTAATTAATGGGATTAGGTCTTAATGACCCTCAGGCGACCGGAACAGTACTCCGGTCGTCTTCTCCGACGACACAAAACCCTAGCTTCTTCTACAGGTCACCAAACCTCGAATTTCTTCCACAAAAATGATCCTCTCACTCTTCTAAACCTAAACCCTCTCCTGAAACTCATTTATTTTACCTCACAAGCATGAATCAAAGCAAAATGCAAAACACAGGCAAATATTCAGAGGCATCATACATGATGGTTTCTTCACCATTTTCAAAAGCAAACACATCCCCATGATCAGGGGAACATACATAATCATAAAATAACTTAAAAGCTAAGTTCTGGAAAAAAAGTTCTTCATGTTACCTGAGATGAAGACTCTCTGATTTTGAGCTTTCTGGACTCACCCTTTGTGCAAACCCACTTCTTTGAACACCCTTATGATGAAATGAAGCTTAGGAGGCTTTGATAATGGCTGGTTTGAAAGCTTCAGTTCTGGTGAAGCAGAAATGGAGGTTAGTGTGTGTGGTGATTCAAGCTGTTTCAGGGGGTGGGTTTTGTTCTATGAGTGATATGTGATTTGTTGGTGAAGAAATTTTGGATGTTTGAAGGTTGTGTGAAGAATTTCGAAGAGAAGAAGTTTTTGGACAGATTTTGTGCAATCTGGATTGTGGGAAGTTTCTGGCTTGTGTGTGGTGTGTTTTATGATCCTTATACAAATCCTAAGTTATTGGAATGAGTCAGAAGACTTGACATGTACTGTGGGAATGGTATGGGGTGATTGGCCAAAAAGTCAATGTTAGGTGTACTTCAAGCATGGGCCATGGAAGAAGAGATCTAAAGGGTGTATCTGCCTCAGCTGAGTTTGAGGGTGACCCTTGGATGGTTTATGATGGACTGCAACATTTGGATTGCAAGATAGCATGTGTTTTGCTAATTTCCAACTTTGTGCATCTTGTGATTTTTTTGCCATGGACATGTGACATCTCTTTGGCAATATGTAGCAATAGGTACCATATGAAGTTGCTATGATACTTTGATGTTGATTAGAGATCAAACAAAACCATAGGGACCCTTTTTGCAAGATTTCCCTCTTTGTGACTTTATGAAAAATGGCTTATGATTCTTGGAATTCAAGGCATGAAAGTGAGAAACTCTTTGGGAAAATCTGAATTATGGACCATGAATTATGTTTGTGTAATGCTTAGAAGTTGATTTGAAGTCACATTTTGCCTTAGTACAAGGATTTTCAAATTTCCCTCTTTGGTATAAAAGTAAAAATTAAGTGATTTTATCCAACTTTGCAAGGCCATAAATTTTGATCCAAAATGAATTAGAATGAGTTATTGTACTTTTTGAAAAGGGAATGATCCAATCTACAACTTTCATGACCAAAGATTTTCCATTTGAAGCATTTTTGAATCAAAAAGAGGGGGTTGAAAAACTTTCCCAAAATGGCAAGTTTACATTATAAGTCACTTTCCCAAAAAGGCAACTTTGCAAATGGCTTGAAATTCTTCAATTTTGTGAACTTATAACATCTTCTAAGATCACATAAAGATCATACACATTCAGAATGATGGAGAAACCCCTTTGGTTGGGTGACTGGAGGCCTCAGATGCCCTGATTTTGCACTGATTTGCTCAAGAAGTCATCTCTTGATCAAATGCCTTCCCCATTGAATTTCTTCATGAAAATTGATATGCATGATCCTCATAACATTTAGAGACCAATAGAAACAATAATGACCAAAAAATTTGGAGTTATAGCCTTTGAAACCAAAACCCTAATTTTAGGTCATCTGTGTAGTTAAACCTGGCCCTGCTTCCATGCCTTTCTCAGTTCTTGTGATTCTTTGACTTTATTGACCTTGTGAGGATATAATATGATGCCTGAACATACATGGACCCCTTTGAAGTGATTGATGACCTTTGGAGTGGCTCAAATGGCTCAGGAAAGGCTCAGATCACAAACCCTAGATGCAGATGGATTTGAATCAATGCAGTGAAACAAAAATGCAATATGAGATGCTATGATTGAACTTATGCAAATGAAAAGATCATAAGCCATGGTGTGAACTTGGTGAGGGCAAATTTGGGGTGTTTACAGCTGCCCCTATTCAAGCATGAGTTAGCTGTGTAGGATGTAAGCAACGGCTTAACAGGCAAACAAGATAACTTGTGGTTGAATATCAAAGACAGTCCAAAATTTGCACTCACTGAATGAAGAAGAAAAGGGATATAGATTTGTAAAAGAAAATAAAGTATGATTATAAAGTGCGGGCGACGGAGGACGACCGTCGAGCAGAGGACGACTGCTGGGGAAAAGTGACGACAGGGACGGTCGACATGCTGAGAAACAAAGGTATCATGATGGGGACGACCATCAAGTAAAGAAACAAGACTCTATGGGGATTTAAGGTAAATGATGGGGACGACCATCGGGTCGAAGAAATAAATGATGAGGAACAATCATCAAAGGTGAAGAACGATCACCTGGCAGGGGACGACTGCTTTGTTGGGGATAAGATGAGGGACGGTTATCTAGCGGTGAAGGACGATCACCTGGCAGGGTACGGCTGCCGAAAGTATCACGACATAGGACGAATCCCGGATAGAGAAGGTCGACGATGGGGACGACCATCGGATAAAGTGATGAAGGACGATCATCAAAAGGTGAAGGACGATCACCTAGCAGGGTACGGCTGCTCTCAGGGTTTATCATGACATAGGACGAATGTCAGATAACGAAAACAACGATGGGGACGACCATCGGATAAAATGATGAAGGACGATCATCAAGAGGTGAAGGACGATCACCTAGCAGGGTACGGCTGCCGAAAGTATCACGACATAGGACGAATGCCGGATAGAGAAGGGGTTCTAATAAGTAGAGACTCCGCTGGGGATGATGAAGGACGATCATCAAGAGGTGAAGGACGATCACCTGGCAGGGTACGGCTGCCGAAAGCTATCATGACATATGACGAATGTCAGATAGAAAGGAAATAGTTTTATCAAGATTTGCCGGGAATTCCTCTGGGGAACGGTAGACACAGACAAGTGTCTAGTTTCATGAAGATATAAGTGTTTGACACGGTGTATAGATTAAAGATGCGGACGAGCATCCTTAAGACTATGATACAGACGAGTATCAGTGGAAGCAAACGCTTGACGCATGTTCAGAGATGATGATACAGACTAGTACCAACTGGTTAACAAAGAACACAGACGAGTGTTGATTCTAAGGGGATTTAAGTGGTATACACGAGATATGGACGAGTATCTGAAATAAGTAAACATGGGTGAGACACATACGAGTTTTCAACTTGCTGGGGAGAGCACGACACGGACGGGTGTCGGAAGAAGCGTATTATAAACAAGTATTTGGTTTACAAAGTGTTTAGGTAACTATGTTAGGGGAGGTGACACGGACGGGTGTCAGAGATGTGTATAGATATATGTAAACATGTGTTTGTGAGTGCAAAGGGGGCGCTTTGGCTTTCTGCTGGGGATATGACACAGACGAGTGTCAAGAAACATTTTAATGTATAAGTATCTGTTTGTAGAGAACGCCCGGGCGACTTTACTGGGGAATGATGACATGGACGAGTGCCAAAAGGAGCATGTATCTGTATTTGTGAGTGTAAAGGGGAATGCCTTAATATTCTGCCGGGGAGCTTTGAGAAGTATTTTTGTATATTGTTGATGGAAGGTCAGTATTTACAAGTGTTTGGTTTGACACATGGCTCATGGTTATGCAATATGTTTGATTTTTGCCGCAATGCTCCGTATTAGACGGAATGCTATGCTCTGGGGGAAAATATGATGCGAATGCTTATGATTATGCAAAGATACCGATCCGGGATTCGGATCCCGTTGTGGTGACGATCTCCGGCTGATCTTCTTGAAGTGATATCCCAGCTGGGGATGAGATCATTGGTAGATCTGACATACATGACTCTGCTTGAGGAAATAGATCACTGATAGACCTATCTTGGAAATGAGGGACCCAGCTGGGGTCTGTGGGAGCTTTCGTCACCCTGTTGTGAGATCTTCAGGCATTGCTCTCCTGGACAGGGGCTGAAACCCTGCGGGGGGATGGTTCCCTGTCTGATACCTGGATGAGGAGGAATGATGACTGGCAACTCCAGCTGGGGATAAAGTATCTCTGGTGCTTAGACGTGCCGAGTGAATAATGATTTGGCAGCTTGCTGGGGAGACGTTTTCATGCCCCATGTTGCATTTTGAGCACCAGTAATCATGTAAAGACAAAGAAATGTACAAGTACCCCGAGGTATCCCTTACTGGATCCTGTCACAGGAGTTTAGGCACTCCCGAGAGCAAATATATTCCATGTAAGCATATAATAAGAAACAGCGCATTTGTATTTATGCAACCATTATATTAAGGACATCGGACATTTTTTTGCAAATGAAAATAAAATGTACGAGACAAAGTGTAACGAAAATCTGATTTTATTAATTTCGTGCCCTGAATTGGTAAATACAGTCAAGGAAACAGATCCCATGAAATGAGGAGATTGTTACCAATTGAGAAACAAAAAAGATGCTGGCAATGTTGATGACGCTTCAGGGAGCTTCCCTTTTGCTATGACCCGTATGACATTGACGTTCTTCTCATCCTGCTTTTTGAAGAAGGCTGATTCTGACCGGTGCTTGAATCTTTCGAAGTTTGCCGTGTTGTAGGTGATACAGACGAATTCAGAATGCAGATGTTCGCTTATTCCCTTATTTTGCGTGGATCGCCCTTTCAAGTTTTCAACCCACCGGGATACCCATTTTTGCCTGAGTTGTCCAATGTGGCTTTTCAACTCAGCGGGTGTACACATTTTTTTATTTATTTTCCCTTATTTTTGCCCGAGTCTTTTATTCTGTTTTTGACTCGCCGGGATGCCCTATTTTTGCCTGGACTTACATTCTGTTTTTTATGTCCAGCGAGTCATTTTTATGCGAAGTATTTTTTAACTGCATCTAAATTCACAGGGGACAGGAAGTCTTCACCATCCATAGTACTGAGCATCAGTGCTCCCTCAGAGAAAACCTTTTTTACTATGAATGGACCATCGTAATTCGGAGTCCACTTGCCCCTGTGGTCTGTATGAGGAGGGAGGAGTCTCTTCAGCACGAGATCTCCTACTTGGTACTCTCGAAGTCTGACTTTCTGATCGAAGGCTTTCTTCATTCTTTTCTGATACAGCTGCCCATGACAAATTGCAGCCAATCTCTTCTCTTCAATCAGATTCAGTTGTTCGTACCGGGCTCGGACCCACTCTGCTTCATTTAGCTTAACATCCATTAGTACCCGCAAGGAGGGTAATTCAACTTCAACAAGTAGGACTGCCTCCATACCATACACAAGCTGATACGGTGTTGCCCCAGTGGATGTTCTGATTGACGTACGGTACCCATGCAAGGCAAATGGTAGCATTTCATGCCAGTCTTTGAAGGTAACTACCATCTTCTGCACAATCTTCTTGATATTCTTGTTAGCTGCCTCAACAGCGCCATTCATCTTTGGCCTGTAAGGAGAAGAATTGTGGTGTTGGAACTTGAAGTCCCGGCACAGTTCTGCCATCATTTTGTTGTTCAAGTTGGAACCATTATCAGTAATGATTCGCTCGGGCACTCCATACCGACAGATGATATCTCTCTTCAGAAATCGGGCTACCACTTGCCTTGTAACATTTGCATAAGAAGCCGCTTCCACCCACTTGGTAAAATAGTCAATAGCAACCAGGATGAATCTGTGGTCGTTTGAAGCAGTTGGTTCAATCTTGCCAATCATATCAATGCCCCATAGTTCAAAGGGCCAGGGTGAAGACATCACATTCAAAGGATTGGGAGGTACATGCACTTTATCCGCATAAATCTGGCATTTATGGCATTTTCTGGCATAGGCACATCAGTTTGCATCCATTGTGATCCAGTAGTAGCCTGATCTTAACAACTTTTTAGCCATTGCATGCCCTCCCGCATGGGTACCAAAAGATCCTTCGTGCACCTCGTGCATTAACAAGTCAGTTTCTGTCCTATCAACGCACCTGAGGAGTACCATATCAAAGTTCCTCTTGTACAAGGAACCGTCAGTATTCAGGAAGAAACTACCAGCTAGCCTTCTTAATGTCTTCTTATCATTGGATGATGCCCCAGGTGGGTATGTTTGATCCTCCAGGAAGCACTTAATGTCATGGAACCAAGGCTTGTCATCTTTGACAACATCTGCGGAGAGTACATATGCCGGTCTGTCAAGTCTGGACACTGAAATCCGAGGCACAAAGTTGGCAGCTTGAACTTTGATCTGGATGAAATGGTAGCCAAAGCGTCTGCAAACTGATTCTCGTCTCGAGGGATATACTCAAGCTTGACTGTTGTGAAGAAAGTCAACAACCTCCTTGTATAATCCCGATAAGGTATCAGATGATCCTGGTGAGTGTACCATTTGCCGTTGGTTTGATTAATTACCAGAGCTGGATCTCCGAATACAGTCAAAGTCTTGATCCTGAGGTCAATGGCTTCCTCAAGACCCATAATACAAGCTTCGTATTCAGCTTCGTTGTTAGTGCAGTTAAAGGTGAGTTTTGCCGAGAAAGGCATGTGAACTCCCTTAGGTGTAATGAGTACTGCACCAACACCACGACCATTCATATTAACAGCCCCATCAAAACATCATAGTCCACTCTTCTTCTGGGTCAGGCCCTTTAGTGTGAACAGGCTCTTCGTGATCTTTTGCTCTTATGAACATGATGTCTTCATCAGGGAAGTCAAATCTCATAGGCTGATAATCATCAATGGGTTGCTCAGCAAGGTAATCAGACAACACAGTGCCCTTGATGGCTTTTTGGGATGTGTACTGAATGTCATATTCTGTGAGGATCATTTGCCATCTTGCAACCCGCCCGGTAAGAGCTGGCTTCTCAAATATGTACTTAACTGGGTCCATCTTGGAGATCAACAAAGTGGTGTGGGTCAACATATACTGCCTCAATCGGCGAGCAGCCCACGCTAAAGCATAACAAGTTTTCTCAAGCAGTGAATACCGTTGTTCACAGTCGGTAAACTTTTTGCTTAGGTAGTATATTGCATACTCTTTTCGACCAGACTTGTCATGCTGGCCCAGCACAAACCCCATTGACTCTTCTAATACTGTCAAGTACATTATTAGAGGTCTTCCTTCAACTGGAGGCATAAGGATTGGGGGCTCCTGTAAGTATTCCTTGATTTTGTCAAAAGCCCTTTGGCAGTCTTCATTCCACCTGACCGTTTGTTCTTTTCTTAACAGCTTGAACAGAGGTTCATAGGTCGCAGTAAGGTGAGATATGAACCGTGAAATGTAGTTCAATCTGCCTAAGAACCCCCGAACTTCTTTTTCAGTCTTAGGTGCAGGCATTTCTTGAATGGCTTTGACTTTATCAGGGTCAACTTCAATCCCTTTTTCACTTACAGTAAATCCCAGGAGCTTACCGGATCGCACCCCGAATGTGCATTTGTTGGGGTTTAACTTCAACTGGTACTTCCTCAGACGCTTGAATAACTTTAACAGATTCACCAGGTGGTCTTCTTCTGTGAGGGACTTGGCAATCATGTCATCCACATAACATTCAATTTCTTTATGGATCATGTCATGGAATAATGTTACCATAGCCCGTTGATAAGTAGCACCAGCATTCTTCAGGCCGAATGGCATTACCTTATAACAGAATGTGCCCCAGGGTGTGATGAAAGTTGTCTTCTCCATGTCTTCAGGTGACATTTTGATCTGATTGTATCCTGAAAATCCATCCATGAAGGAGAACACCGAGAACTGAGCCGTATTATCAACCAATACATCAATGTCAGGTAAAGGGAAGTCATCTTTCGGGCTGGCTCTGTTCAGATCCCGGTAATCCACACACATCCTCACCTTGCCGTCTTTCTTAGGCACATGTACAATATTAGCAACCCATGGCGGATAGCTAGTCACAGCAAGGAAACCGACATCCCACTGCTTTTGTACCTCTTCTTTTATCTTCATTGCCATATCTGGGCGAGTACGGCGCAACTTCTGTTTTACTGGCGGGCAGTCTTCTTTCAGCAGCAGCTTGTGCATGACAATGTCGGTGTCCAACCCTGGCATATCCTGATAAGACCAAGCAAAAACATCCATATATTCTCAAAGCATGGCAATCAGTTGCTCTTTCACTGAATCTTGTAAGCAGGCCCCGATCTTGACTACTTTCACTTTTTCTTCTGTACCAAGATTAACCGTTTCGACCTCCTTTTGATGAGGAGTGATAACCTTCTCCTCTTGTCTCAACAACCTAGCTAGCTCTTCAGGTAGCTCATAATCTTCTTCAACCCCTTCATCGGCTTGATTGATTGGATTGTCAAAGTCATACGAAGTCATAACAGTGTTGTTGTCGGTGCAGTCTGAAGGGCACTTTCTGCAAGGGTTTAGATTTGTTCATTTTAGTGATCGGATTTATCTTATTTAGAAAAAGTGGAAATGAAGTTATTTATTTTGAAAAACATTGCCATTTTATTTTTGTACAAAAGGTGAGAAATGAAAAACAGTGAGCGAAAAAGAAAAGACTCATTTGCAAAAGATGTCCTAATATTCATTAATTGATCTTTGCACAAAATACAAGATGGCCCGATTACAAAATGAGTCTTGACATCTTGGGAAAGATGCAAGACTTGATGCATGCTTTAAAATACAGGAAATAATAATTACTCTGCAGGAGTAACCCTTATAATTTCCTGGGAAGACCAGTTTGAGACATGGCTCCCCGGGGTCCTTGGACGTATCCAGCTTTCCAGGTTGCACTCATCTTCCGACTCATCTTCCAAATTGTTCACAGCATCCGGGGTGAGTATTCCCCCGCTGACAAACTTGGGATCCTTTGCAGCCTCAGATTGATCTTGTTGAGTTGGTTTGTAACCCAACCCAAATCGGTCTTCTTTCTCCTCCACGGGCAGCAGCTTGCCCCAGCCTTGGGCGGTACCTTCCTCAACAACCTTCCGGGCTTGCTGGTATGATGTTATGGAAGTTCCCAGTACAACAGATGCTTCATTAATGTTCAAGGCCTCAAACCCTTGGCTCATGGTTTCATGGATCTCTCCGTCCATTTCAATGTACTTATATGTAGCCAGCTGGCTAACAAAAATGTCTTCCTCCCCACAGATGGTGATGATCTGGCCTTCCCACTCGAATTTCAGCTTCTGGTGAAGGGTAGACGTAACAGCGCCAGCGGCGTGGATCCAGGCTCTACCCAACCAACAGCTGTAGGCCGGCTGAATGTCCATCACAAAGAAGGTAGTTTTAAAAGTCTGCGGGCCAATCATCACAGGCAGATCAATCTCCCCAAGCACTGATCTTTTAGAGCCATCAAATGCTCTCACCACCAAATTACTCGGACGCAGTGCCAAGCCATCATATTCCAGCTTCACTAAGGCTTTCTTTGGTAGAACATTGAGTGATGACCCAGTGTCCACCAGTACATGAGATAGAACAACACCTTTGCACTCTAAGGTGATATGTAAAGCCTTGTTGTGGTTACGTCCCTCTGTTGTTAAGTCAGCATTGGTGAAGCCCAGTCCATGACTGGTGTTGACATTCGCAACCACAGTTTCTAACTGATTAACAGTGATCTCCTCCGGCACGTATGCTGCGTGCATGACTTTCAACAATGCGTTCCTGTGAGCTTCAGAACACATCAACAGTGATAATATGGAGATTTTTGAGGGAGTTTGGTGAAGCTGATCCACCACCTTATAATCACTTCTTTTTATGATTCTCATAAACTCGTCTACATCTTGTTCAAAAGATGTCTTCTGAGTTTCTTTGGCAGTCGGCTCTTCAGGTACCACACTCTTTCCTTTTGCTTTGGCAGCAGCCTCTGCTTCGACATTAGGTCTTTGTGTTTGTGAGGCAAAAAGGCGTCCGCTTCTGGTGAAGCCTCCGCCTCCCCCGACATTATCAATTTGAGGAGAAGAGGTTGATGTATCCAGAGTGATCTTCTCCCCGTTGCAATAAAGATCAGAGCCGTAATGCCAGGGTATGGCATTACTGCTTTCATAAGGAACGGGTCCAGGCACCGTAATAGTAACTGGACTGACTGCTGCAGAGGAGGGTACTGTAACGGTGTGCGGATCATAGTAAATTGTGACTGGCGATCTGGCAGGAGGTGCCATGGCTTATTGTTGGAAATTGCTGCTGGGAGGAACATCTGATGGGTCATAATAGATTGTAACCGTTGAAACATCTTCATTAATTTTTGCTGGCGTTGTAGAAGATTCTGCTAATAAAATGGATGCTGATGTTGTAGAAGAAAGGGTTGTTGATATTTGATTTGTTGAAGTGATGGACGGAGCCATTGCCGATGATATTGATGAATCGGTAGGAATGATTATCGCTGCTGTTGTAGAAGAATCGGGAATTGTTGTTAAAGGAATTGCTGGATTTATAGGCGCCGTTGTTGAAATCTGAAGGATACGATCCTTAATAAGACCATCTATGCCGCTTCTCAACTTTTCACACCCATTGACTGCAATGTTGCAATACCCACAACCGAGCTCACACCCGGGGAACACTTGGCACTCTAGAAGCTGAGCTTTAATTTCGACCAAAGGTGTTCGAATTTGTGCAACACTGATGATCAAGGTAGATGGTTTGTCTTCCTCAATGGCATTAATCCTTGGCCCTCCATGATTAGGCATAGGATTTTTGTTGACATTCGGAGGAGGTGCGAAGTTGAGGGCTTTAGAATCCACCAGATCTTGGACTTTCATTTGTAAGGCCCTGCATTTTTTAGTATTGTGACTAGGTGCGTTGGAGTGGAAAGCACACCTGGCGTTGACATCATAATTCCTTGGGAGATTGAGGGGATCTGGTGGTGCCAACGTCCTTAACTCAACCAAGTTAAGCTTCAGGAGTTGTGGCAATAAGGCAGCATAAGGCATAGGGATAGGGTCAATCACCCTGTTTTCCTGTGATGGTCTTTGTTGGAAGGGTCGCTGTTGTTGATTGTTATTGCTGTTGTTGTAAGTTCTTTGTTGTGGATGTTGAACTTGTTGTTGATAATGTGGTTGTTGTTGTTGATATGCTGATTGCTGAGGAATCGGAGCTGGAATGGTGACAGCTGCTACTGATCTGTGGACATACTGAGGTCTGCTCCTGCTTGTATGGATGGAATTGGTTTCACCGGCTCTTCGGGGTCCCACAAAAGGTTTCCTGGGATTACTGGATGAACTTGCACCGCTATCAGAAATCTTGCCCATTTTTAATAGACTTTCAATCCTTTCACCAGCTACAACGACATCAGCAAAGCTGGTAGAGGAAAAGGCAGCCAGTCTATCAATATATGTTCCTTGCAGAGTATTCATGAACATGTCGGCCATTTCTCTTTCCGACATGGGTGGTTGGACAGCAGCAGCAAGCTGTCTCCACCTCTGGGCATATTCCCTGAAACTTTCTCTGGAAGATTGAGACATTCCCATTAGGAGGGTCCTGTTAGGAGCCATGTCCAGATTGTATTGATATTGCCTGATGAAGGCTTCTGCTAAGTCCTTCCAGCATCTAATGGTAGCCCTGGTCAAGTGTGAATACCACTCCCTTGAAGCCCCAGTCAGACTGTCTTCAAAGTAGAACATCCACAGCTTCTCATCCATAGTATAAGCTTTAAGTCTTCCTAGGAAAGACTGCAGGTGAGTTCGTGGACAAGAGGTTCCATTGTATTTCTCAAAGCACGGGGGTTTGAATTTGTGGGGAATCCTCACCCCATCCACTAGCCCCATATCCATTACATCGAAGCCCAAGGAATTCTGAGACTCCAAAGATCTCAACTTCTCAGCAATTTCATCCAACCTCCTATCATAGACTTCGTCTCCAGCTCCCATAACAATAAACTGCTCTTCTTGGGGATCCTCTTGCAAGATTCTCCCCCCAGCAGTATTTCCTTGCACATTTCTCGGGATATTGACTTCCGGATCCAGATGAGGTCCAAATACTGGTGGATTAACATGAGGCTGGCCCTGCTCATTGTTACTTGTTCCTCCAGTTCCAAGATTTGGTTCCTCGGGAGTTTGTCTTTCCACTAGTTCCCTTAACCTTTCTTGACTCTGGGCCAAGCCAGTCATTACAGCCATGAATTGAGTCATCTGGTTCCTCATCTCCACTCTTTCATTAGCCATCTGAGTTCTGACCTCAGTCAGGTCCTGTTGTACATGATCCATTTGAATACCAGGAAGGTTGTTGCGAGTAGGGTATCGGTGCGTGCGGTTGACAGGGAACACTCGGTGACGAGCAATGTTTCCTGAGATGACAACAGAGTTAGAAACAAATAATAACAAACCCTACAAAACAAAACAAGGTTAGTATGTAATGCAGTATGCTTATTTGTTTTTCCAAGGTATCCGGCTTGGTTCTTGGTTTTGACCTTTCCAGACCTCGAGGAAGATGCTTGATGTTGCTTGAGAAAAGAAATCCAATGAAAGCAAACTAATATATTACAAATGATGAACAAATACATAGTTTGTTTTACAACACATTGTCGCTCCCGATAAATGGGACTGGCCCAAATAAAGGTACAGACGCGAACGGTCGGCGAGAGGGACAATGAGAACACACAGCAGTGAACTCACTGGAGATGAAAAGAGTCGCCAGCTAGGCATTTTTATCCCGAAGGAAAGGTAATGCTGCATAAACCTAGAAAGATATGGATAAGACGGTTGCGAACCAGAGAGACTGAGAAAGGGGGTTGGTTACAACTTGGGAAGGTATTAGCACCCAGATTGTCCGCCGTACTCGACGGGATCCACGCTTAAAAGATTTGTGTTTTAAAGGGGTAGTGTCAGTGCAATTTGTGTATAAGATAGCTGGAAAAGAATGTACAGGTGTCAGTGTAAGAGAAGTGAAGTGTATAAGGGAAGTGTCAGTGTAAGAACAAAGATGAAATGCTCATGATAATGAGGCTAAAAGAACAATGCTAGAAGGAGGGGGAATATACAGAGACTTTTGTTCGATAACTGTTAAGTTATGCCTACGTATCCTCTCGTGCAATGAGGAAGTCAGAACCCCGTACTTCGACCCAAAGAGACTGAACGGTGAATTGACTGGTGAACTGCTTACTTGCCTATGCTCAAGTGTATGACCTGTTTGGCTCAGGTGCTAACTGTCTTGCATTAGACGGAAGAAGCAAGTTCTCGTTTATGTGTGAAGGTGATGAGAAAAGAATCCCGAAGGAGACGATTATTGTTTGTTTTTTGTGCTTTCAGTCTTTTATTGCTTTTGGATGTTTGTCATAAGTTAATGAGCTTAAGTCTAAACCAATGGATTTAGTAAACTCATCACATCTTCCCTCTGATTAGGGGTAATGAGAGTACCTTAAGTGTGAAGTCAGATTCTCACACTTAATCACCTTTGGTGTAGGATTAAGATCATTAACCAACTTGTGATTATTTAGATGTTTTTGTGGTTTTTGTTTAGTGTTAAGTAATGAGGTTAAGCCATAATCAAGGATTAAACAGACTCATTACACCATCCTAATAGAAGGATAATAGATGAGAGTGTTTAAGCTGAGGAAAGTTCCTCAACTTAATCCATGATTAGGGATTAAACTCATGACAAAACAAGCCTTTATTAGATGGATTTTATTCAATGATATGATGATGAAGTGGATTTTAGGGTTTGTAAGACAACTTGAGGGGGACTTGTCCATTAACACTAGGGTTAGTCCTTCTTAACCAGTTAAGGAAGAATTAGAACCCTAATGCAAGGCCCAAGTTACAAGTGTGATGTCTTGATGATTATTAGATGGATTGATTAAAGGATTTAAACACATTAAGGGTTTAACACTTAGGATTAAAGTTATACACTCCATCCTAAGATAAGGATGCAGGCATAAACTTAATCACAAAGCCTTAAAGCCTTTAGGGTTTAGTCCCTGATTGTGAGGTGAGAAGAGATGACTCAAAAGAGAGACAAAGATAGAAATAAGAGGGGAGACTAATCAAAACCCTAATCATTGTCATGCTTGGTTGTTCCTAAGGTTTGTGAGGTTTTCAAGAGAAGTCTTCAATGGAACCACCAGGAAGCAGATGAAAGGATCAAGAGAAGCAAAGCAACTTGCTTCATTCAGGAAGTCAAGTCACTTGAAGAAAGAAAGTGGGAAGAAGAAGAATGAGCAATCTCAAACTCAAACACAAACAAAAATGCAGCAATGGATGCAAGAGAGAGATGAGAAGAAAGTATGAGAAGTGAAGGCAAATTCACTTCTCAAAATCACTTACCACCTGAAAAGTTAGAAAAGAAATACAATGCAATGCAAAAATGGGATGGCATGACATGATGCAAACCAAAACCAGAAGCATGTATGTGATGTTAATGATGCTATGAGATGCTACAAACCAGAAACAAAACATGTGGATGATCATACAAGCTTATGAGTGCAAATGAAGCAAGTTAAGAACCAAGAACATACATGAAAAGTTATGAAGTGCACATGGCATATAACATGGCAAATACATGATGCAATGATCAAACATGCTTTCAATATGCCTTATGATGTCAAATGAATCAAATGGAGGCATGAAATGTCATGGCAAGTCATGTTATGCAAGAAGATGCAAAATGGATGCATATGAAAGCCCCAAATTAGGGTTTATGATCAAGGTATCAAACACACACCAAAAACAGAAGCAAACAACATTACAAAAATTTGAAAATGCACTCAAAGGACCCCTAATCCTATACTAACTTAATGCCCAAAGGAGAGATTTCAACTCCTAACCAAATTCAAGATATGATTTTTTCTAAGATTTCTAGGGTTTTAGGGTTCCTAAACAAGAAAAATATCAAACAAATGAAAAATGAAAGATCAAATCATGGCCATTTAATCTCACAAACTACATGCTAAACAAAATGCAATGCAAAAAGAATCAAGGTCCAACTCTTCATGGATAGGCAGAAATGATTTTTGGAACTTTGGATCAAAATAATGCATCAAAATGATTTTAATTCAATGAAAAATTCTCAAAATGCATCAAGATCAAAAAATAAATTTGGTTTGAAGGTTGGACAATGTTTCTAAATGTCTTAAAACATTTCATGAATTTTTTGGTGATTTTTAAATACCTAAAAGTATTTTTAATTAATTAATTCTCATTAATCAATTAAAAATAAAATTTTAAGTAATTAAAAATACTTTTTTAATGCTAAAAATGAAAATAAAAATATTTTTGTGTTTTAAAAATTTATGAAACTCTTGACAAAAAGTTTCATAATTTTTAAAACATTTTTACTATTTTAAATAAATTGTAGAAGTTAAATGAAAGAAAAAATGAAAATAAAATATGAAGTATGCAGTATGAGTGGCTGTGATTAAGAGTTGAGTGATCCAAAGGCCCTGCGTGCAAGTCAACAAGACTGGGGGTATGCACAATCCAAGGCCCAGATTCAAAGTCCAAACACGCGCGTGATCCGATGGCTGAGCTTCCATGTTAACTTAATTAATTATGATTAATTTAATTAAACAAGATTAGGGTTTAATGACCCATCCAGGCCGTCCAAACACGCGCGGGAGAAGCATATCCACGGCCAGAATTCAAAGTTCGTTAATTAATGGGATTAGGGCATAATAACTTTCAGGTGACCGGTGGGAAGCTCCGGTCATCTTCTCCGGCAACAACAAAACCCTAGATCATGATTCAGGCTTCTAAACATCAAATTAAACACAGCCAAGTGATCCTCTAACATCCTAGGACACGAATCCACTCTCAAACATCATTTAAACATCAAGAATCAAGCCAATCGAAAGAAACAAATTTCACGGGTGAAATTTCAGAGTGACAATACAAACTCATTTCTTACTCATTTTTGATTCTAAGAACATCCCCATGACCAGCAAGACATGAGCAATCAATTTATAACTTAAAATGTAAGCTCTGAGAAAAAATGTTCATGGCCATACCTGAGATGGAGACTCCTGTTTCCGAGCTTGCAGAGCTATTCTTTGATGCAGGCTTGCTCCACTGATTCCCCTGGTGCTAATGGTAGGTTTGGAATGAGCTTAAACAAGCTGTTTTGAAAGATTCGAATCTGATATATCAGAAAATGAGGTCTGCATATAGGCTGTTTCAGATCATTGTGAAGGGTGGTATTGGTTCTATGGATGTTTTCTAGTTGATTGGTGAAGGTAGAATGAGTGTTTGATGACTGTGGAAGGTGATTCGAAGGTTCTGGCTTTGTGGATGAAAAATGGTGAAGCTCAGCTCTTGCTTGGTTCAGGCCTAAGTCTTGCTGGTTTTGGCTCAGTGAAGCAAGGTGAGTTGATATGTGGAATTGGTTTTTGTGTTTGTGAGTTGTGGAATAAGATTCGAAAGGTTTTGCTTGAGAGGGTGATTTTGTGAATGTGATGATCTTGTGTGTTTCAGCCTGGCTTGTTATGTGAAATGGCCTGCATTTTGCTTGCATAAAATAATCCCATTGGTCAGATGATGTGACCTGGCCTTTATTGATTGGTAAGGTGCCTTTTGCAAAATGTCAACTTTGGTGTAAGGAAAGCATGGGTTGAGCCCTAGGCTAGTACAAGTGTATGGGCTGGCGCAGCATGGTGTGTGAGAGATGCTAGAATGGTTCAGCAGCCAAGGCAACAAGTGGGTGAGGTGTGATGATGGTTTTTGCAAGTTGTTCTCTTTTGGTTCATATGAAACTTTCTTGTCCCACAAGCCATAAAACATGAGGAAATCTTGGTCCAATCTGAACTTTAGGACTTACATGATGCTTGTGTAATGGTTTGACATGAGTTAGAAGTTACAAATGCCTTGGTACAAAGTTTTTGCAAGTTTCTTATTTGAGGCATGTCTTGAAAATTAGTGATTTTTGCCAACTTTGACATACCATCACTTTTGATCCAAAATGAATTAGATCATGTTCTTGTACTTTTTGAAAAGGGAAAGATCTAATCTACAACTTTCATGACCAAAGTTTTTTCATTTGAAGCATTTTTGGATCAAAAAGCAAGGGTTGAAAAAGTGGCATAAAATGACATTTCATGAAAAGTCAACCATGCCCTAAAAAGTCAACTTTGCAAAAACTTGTAATTCTTGAATTTTGTGAACTTCAACCTTCTTCCATGATCAAATAAAGATCATATACACTCAAAATGATGAAGATCACCCCTTGGTTGGGTCATTGGGGGCCTCAGATGCCCTGATTTTGCACTGACTTGTCCAGAAAGTCAACTCTTGATCAGATGACTTCCCCATGGAATTTCTTCATGAAAATTGATATGCATACTCCCTATACCATATAGAGACCAATGGAAACAAGAATGACCAAAAAAATTGGAGTTATGGCCTCTGAAACCAAAACCCTAATTTTAGGTCATCTGTGCAGTTAAACCTGGCTCTGCCTTCACACAAATCCCAGTTCTTGTGATTCTTTGGCATTATTGACTTTGAGAAGATGTAATATGATGCTTGGACACACATAGACCCCTTTGAAGTGATTGATGACCTTTGGGAGTGGCTCAAGAAGCTCTTGGATTGCTCAGATCACAAACCCTAGATGCAGATGACTTAGAACCAATGCAGTGAATCAAAAATGGGATATGAGAAGGTATGATTGAGTTTATGCATATGAAATGATCACAAGCCATGGTGTGAATGGGTGAGGGAAAATTTGGGGTGTTTACAGCTGCCCCTATTCAAACATGAGTTAGCTGTGCAGGTTGTAAGCGACGGCTTGACAGGCAAACAAGATAACTTGTGGTTGAATACCAAAAACAGTCCAAAATTTGCACTCACAGAATGAAGAAGAAAAGGGATATAGATTGTAAAAGAAAATGAAGTATATTGTAAAGTGTGGGTGACGGAGGACGACCGTCGAGCAGAGGACGACTGCTGGGTAAAGGGCAATGACGGGGACGGCCGACATGCTGGAAAGGTGCGGGAAATAAAGCAATGACGGCGACGGCCGACATGCTGGGGATAAAAGAATTATGATGGGGACGGCCATCAAGGTAAAGCTGTAAAATTCTCTGGGGATTAATGAAACATGACGGGGACGGCCATCAAGTTCATAAAGTAAAGTAACCAACGATGGGGACGGCCATCGGGTTAAAAAGAATAAATGAAATGAACAGATGATGAGGTACGGTCATCAAAGGTGAAGGACGATCACCTAGCAGGGGACGGCTGCTCTGTTGGGGATAAGATGAGGGACGGTCATCTAAGGTGGAGGACGACCACCTAGTAGGGGACGGCTGCTCTGTTGGGGATAAGATGAGGGACGGTCATCTAAGGTGGAGGACGACCACCTAGCAGGGGACGGCTGCTAAATCAACGATGGGGACGGCCATCGGATGAGCATGATGGAGGACGACCATCAAGAGGTGGAGGACGACCACCTAGCAGGGGACGGCTGCTCTCAAGGTTTGTCATGACATAGGACGAATGTCAGATAACCAAAATCAACAATGGGGACGGCCATTGGATAAAATGATGAAGGATGATCATCAAGAGGTGGAGGACGACCACCTAGCAGGGGACGGCTGCTAAAAATCAACGACGGGGACAGCCATCGGATGAGCATGATGGAGGAAGACCATCAAGAGGTGGAGGACGACCACCTAGCAGGGTATGGCTGCTCTCAGGGTTTATCATGACACAGGACGAGTGTCAGATAAAAAGAAAATTGTTTTGGTAGCGATCTACTGAGGAATAGTAAACATAGACGAGCGTTTACATCCAAGAAACAAAAGGTATAAGTGTTTAGATGTTTGTGTATAGATTAAAGATGCGGACGAGCATCCCTAAGACTACGATACGGACGAGTATCGAGTAGAAACAAATACTGACACGTGTTCAGAGATGATGATACGGACGAGTATCAGCCGGTTAACCGAGAACACGGACGAGTGTTGAATCTGAGCGGATTCTTCTAGGGAATAGTAGACACTGGCGAGTGTCTAAATTCAAGAAGACAGAAGTGTTTGACACGGTGTATGGGTTAAATATGCGGACGAGCATCCTTAAGACTATGATACGGACGAGTATCATGTAGAAACAAACTCTTGACGCATGTTCTGAGATGATGGTACGGACGGGTACCGACGAGTTAACAAAGAACAAGGACTAGTGTCGAATCTGTGGGGATATATGTAAGATGGTGTATACAAGATACGGACGAGTATCTGTATAAGTGTATGGGTAGGTATGAGTGACGTAGAGACGAGTGTTTAACTGCTTGGGGGAGTGACACGGACGAGTGTCAGAAGGAGAAGAGTGTAATATAGACACGTACAAAGTATAGATGACTGTGCTGGGGATATGACACGGACGGGTGTCAAAGGATTGTTATATGTAAGTGTTTGTGAGTGCAAAGAGGACGTCTTTGGCTTCCTGCTGGGTTATGACACAGACGGGTGTCACAAAGTATCTGTAATGCGAGTGTTATTGTTTGCACAGAGTGTTCAGGCGACTTTACTGGGGAGTATATATACTGGTGTTTGTGAATGTGAGGTAACTGCTTTTGCTAGGGAATCTCCGCTGGGGATTTAGGGAAGTATTCTGTATATTGACGGATTGTCATTATTCACAAATGTTGATTCAAAAGCATGGCTTATGATTATGCTATATGTTTGATTTTTGCCGTAATGCTCCGTATTAAAACGGAATGCTACGCTTTGTGGGTGAATATGATGCGAATGCTATGATTATGCGAGGTGCCAAATCGGGATTCGGATCCCGTTACAACGAAGATCTTTGATCGTTCTGTTGAAGTGGACATCCCAGCTGGGGATGAGATCATTGGTAGATCTGATGATATGATATCTGCTTGGGGATTTGGGTCACTGAGAGACCTATTCCAATAAATGAAAGACCCAGCTGGGGCTTGTAGAAGCTTTCTTCACTCTGTTGTGATTCCTTCATGTGTTGTTCTTCTGGATAGAGGCTGAAACTCTGTGGGGAGAGGACTCCCTGACTTTCATACTCGGCTGAGGAGTGAATGGCAACTTGGCTGGGGAGAAAGAGAGATCACTGAAAGACCTCCCTAGGGATTCTGTTGAAGAGGACCCTTGACTCAGCCGGGGATATGGGCGCCTTCTGTGATGCCTGGTAACTCTGATGGGGAGAAGTAGCAAGTGGCAACTCAGTTGGGGAGAAGGCATTTCGGGTGCGGAGACTGAGTGTTGATTTGCCAGCTTGCTGGGATGAAGCCTACATGCCCTAAGTTGCGTTCTGGATACCTGCAATCCTGCAAAGATAGGGAAACGCACAAGTAATCCTGAGGTATCCTTTACTGGATTCCGTCATAGGAGTTTAGACACTTCTGAGAGTAAGTATCTTTCCTGCAAGCATGTTTTTATTTTTTGAAGATAAACATCTGTATTCTATGCAATCAGTTTTCTTTTAAGATATCAGACATTTTTTGCAAATAAAATGTACAAGACGAGACATGACTGAAAATCTGCTTTTATTAATTCATATGCCCTGAATTGGCGAGATACAGTCAAAGAAACAAATCTCCTGAAATGAGGAGATCGTTACAAATTGAGAAACAAAATGCTAGCAATGTTGATGACGCTTTGAGGATCTTCCTCTCTTGCTATGACTCGTATGATTTTTGACGTTCTTCTCATCTTGCTTTCTGAGGAATGTTGATTCTGATTGAAGCTTGATCCTTTCGAAGCTTGCCAAGTTGTAAATGATACAGACGAATTCAGAATGCAGTTGTTCGCTTATTCCCTTATTTTGCATGGATCGCCCCTTCGGGTTTTCAATCCATCGGGATACCCATTTTTGCCTGAGCTGTCCAATGCGGCTTTTCAACTCAGCGGGTGTACCTTTTTATTTATTTTCCCTTATTTTTGCCCGAGTCTTTTATTCTGTTTTTGACTCGCCGGGATGCCCTATTTTTGCCTGGACTTACATTCTGTTTTTATGTCCAGCGGGTCTTTTATGCGAAGTATTTTTTAACTGCATCTGAATTCACAGGGGACGGGAAATCTTCACCATCCATGGTGCTGAGCATCAGTGCTCCACCAGAGAAAACTTTCTTTACCACAAATGGTCCTTCATAATTTGGAGTCCACTTGCCCCTGTGGTCTGTATGAGGAGGGAGGATTCTCTTCAGCACAAGATCTCCTACTTGGTACTCTCGGTGCCTGACTTTCTGATCGAAGGCTCTCTTCATTCTTTTCTGATATAACTGCCCATGACAGATTGCAGCTAATCTTTTCTCTTCAACCAGACTCAGCTGCTCGTATCGGGCCCGAACCCATTCTGCTTCACTCAGTTTAACATCCATTAGTACCCGTAGAGAGGGTAATTCAACTTCAACCGGTAGGACTGCTTCCATACCATACACAAGTTGATACGGTGTTGCCCCAGTGGATGTCCTGATTGACGTGCGGTACCCATGCAGGGCAAATGGTAGCATTTCATGCCAGTCTTTGTAAGTGACTACCATCTTCTGCACAATCTTCTTGATATTCTTATTTGCTGCCTCAACAGCGCCGTTCATCTTTGGCCTGTAAGGAGAAGAATTGTGATGTTGAATTTTAAAGTCCCGGCATAGCTCTGCCATCATTTTGTTGTTTAGATTGGAACCATTATCAGTAATGATTCGCTCGGGCACTCCATACCGACAGATGATATCTCTTTTCAGAAATCTGGCTAGCACTTGTCTTGTAACATTGGCATAGGAAGCTGCTTCGACCCACTTGGTGAAATAATCAATGGCGACCAAGATGAATCTGTGGCCATTTGAAGCAGTTGGCTCAATCTTGCCAATCATATCAATGCCCCACATAGCAAAGGGCCAGGGTGAAGACATTATATTCAAAGGATTGGGAGGCACATGCACCTTATCCGCATAAATCTGACATTTATGACATTTCCTAGCATAGGTACAACAGTCGGCGTCCATTGTGATCCAGTAATAGCCCGACCTTAACAATTTTTTAGCCATGGCATGCCCTCCCGCATGGGTACCAAAGGATCCTTCGTGCACTTCATGCATTAACAGATCTGCTTCTGTCTTATCAACGCATCTGAGGAGTACCATATCAAAGTTCCTTTTGTATAGCGAACCATCAGTGTTCAAAAAGAAACTACCAGCAAGCCTTCTCAAAGTCTTCTTATCATTGGAAGATGCCCCAGGTGGGTATGTTTGATCCTCCAAGAAGCACTTAATGTCATGGAACCAAGGCTTATCATCTTCAACAACATCTGTTGCAAACACATATGCTGGTCTGTCAAGTCTGGACACTGAGATCTGAGGAACAAAGTTGGCGGCTTGAACTTTGATCATAGATGAAATGGTGGCCAGAGCATCTGCAAACTGATTCTCGTCCCGAGGGATATACTCAAGCTTGACTGTTGTAAAGAAAGTCAATAACCTCCTTGTATAATCCCTGTAAGGTATCAGATGATCCTGGTGGGTGTACCATTTGCCGTTGGTTTGATTGATTACCAGAGCTGAATCTCCGAACACGGTCAATGTCTTGATCCTGAGGTCAATGGCTTCCTCAAGACCCATAATGCAAGCTTCGTATTCAGCTTCGTTGTTAGTGCAGTTGAAAGTGAGTTTTGCCGAGAAAGGCATGTGAACTCCTTTAGGTGTAATGAGTACTGCACCAACACCGCGACCATTCATGTTAACAGCCCCATCAAACATCATAGTCCATCCTTCTTCTGGGTCGGGCCCTTCAGTGTGAACAGGCTCTTCATGATCTTTTGCTTTTATGAACATGATGTCTTCATCGGGGAAGTCAAATCTCATAGGCTGGTAATCATCAATGGGTTGCTCAGCAAGATATTCAGACAATACACTGCCCTTGATGGCTTTCTGAGAAGTGTACTGAATGTCATACTCTGTAAGGATCATTTGCCATCTTGCAACCCGTCCGGTAAGAGCTGGCTTCTCAAATATGTACTTAACTGGGTCCATCTTTGAGATCAACAAAGTAGTGTGGGTCAGCATATACTGTCTCAGTCGGCGAGCAGCCCACGCTAAAGCACAGCAAGTTTTCTCGAGCAGTGAATAACGCTGTTCACAGTCGGTAAACTTTTTGCTTAGGTAGTATATTGCATACTCTTTTCGACCAGACTCGTCATGCTGGCCCAGCACACACCCCATTGACTCTTCTAATACTGTCAAGTACATTATCAGAGGTCTTCCTTCAACTGGAGGCATAAGGATTGGAGGCTCTTGCAGGTATTCTTTGATCTGGTCAAAATCCTTCTGGCAGTCTTCGTTCCACCTGACCGTCTATTCTTTTCTCAACAATTTGAACAAGGGTTCACAGGTTGCTGTAAGGTGAGATATGAACCTGGAGATGTAGTTCAAACGACCTAAAAACCCTCGAACTTCCTTCTCTGTCTTCGGTGCAGGCATCTCTTGAATAGCCTTGACTTTATCAGGGTCAACTTCAATTCCCTTTTCACTCACAATGAATCCCAGCAGCTTACCGGATCGCACCCCGAATGTGCATTTGTTGGGGTTCAGCTTCAGTTGGTACTTCCTCAGACGCTTGAACAACTTGAGCAGGTTTACCAAATGGTCCTCTTCAGTAAGGGACTTGGCAATCATGTCATCCACATAACACTCGATTTCCTTATGGATCATATCGTGGAATAACGTCACCATAGCCCGCTGATATGTCGCACCGGCATTCTTGAGCCCAAATGGCATTACCTTGTAGCAGAACGTGCCCCAGGGTGTGATGAAAGTTGTCTTCTCCATGTCTTCAGGCGACATTTTAATCTGATTGTATCCTGAAAATCCGTCCATGAAGGAGAATACCGAGAACTGAGCCGTATTATCCACCAATACATCAATGTGAGGTAATGGGAAGTCATCTTTCGGGCTAGCTCTGTTCAGATCCCGGTAGTCAACACACATTCTTACTTTGCCGTCTTTCTTAGGCACAGGTACTATATTAGCAACCCACAGAGGATAGCTAGTCACAGCAAGGAACCCGGCGTCCCATTGCTTTTGTACCTCTTCCTTGATCTTCATTGCCATGTCTGGGCGAGTACGGCGCAGCTTCTGTTTGACTGGCGGACATTCTTCTCTCAAAGGAAGCTTGTGCACAACAATGTCGGTGTCCAACCCTGGCATATCTTGATAAGACCAAGCAAACACGTCGACATACTCTCGAAGCAAGTCAATCAGTTGTCTCTTCACTGAGTCTTGCAAGCAGGCCCCGATTTTAACTTCTTTCACGTCTTCATCTGTACCAAGATTGATCACTTCAACCTCCTCCTGGTGAGGAGTAATAACCTTTTCCTCTTGTCTCAACAACCTGGCTAGCTCTTCAGGAAGCTCATATTCTCCTCCAACCCCTTCATCAGCTTGATTGATCGGATTGTCAAAGTCATACGAAGTCATAGCCGTGCTGTTGTCGGTGCTGTCTGGAAGGCACTCTCTGCAAGGGTTCAGTTTGTTCATTTTAGTGATTTGATTTTAATCTTGTTTAGAAAAGTGAAATAAAGTTGTCATTTTGAAAACATCGCCATTTATTTTTTGTACAAAAATAAAAAATGGAAAAACAGTGAGCGGAAAAGAAAAAGACTCATTTGCAAAAAGATGTCTGATATTTCTTTGATTAATCTTGTTGCACAAAAAGTACAGATGGCCCGATTACAAAATGAGTCTTGTCATCTTGGGCAAGATGCAAGACTTTGATGCATGCTATAAAAATACAGGAAATAATAATTACTCTGCATGAGTAACTCTTATAATTTCCTGGGAAGACCAGTTCGAGATACTGCTCCCCGGGATCTTTGGACGAATCCAGCTTTCCAGGTTGCGTTCTTCTTCCAGCTCGTCTTCCACATTGTTGACAGCATCAGGGGTGAGCATCCCCCCACTCACAAAGTTGGGCTCTTTTGCAGCCTCCATTTGATCTTGTTGAGTTGGTTTGTAACCCAACCCAAATCTATCCTCCTTCTTCTCCACCGGTAACAATTTGCCCCAGCCTTGGGCGGTTCCTTCCTCAACAACCTTCCGGGCTTGTTGATATGATGTCATTGAGGTTCCAGGCACAGCAGATGTTTCATTTATGTTCAAAGCCTCGAACCCCTGACTCATTGTTTCATGGATCTCCCCATCCATCTCAATGTATTTATAAGTAGCCAGGTGGCTGACAAAAATATCCTCCTCTCCGCAGATTGTAACGATTTGACCCTCCCACTCGTATTTTAACTTCTGGTGAAGGGTAGAGGTAACGGCGCCAGCGGCGTGAATCCATGGCCTACCCAATAGACAGCTGTAGGAAGGCTGTATATCCATCACGTAGAAGGTCGTTTTGAAGGTTTGCGGGCCAATCGTTATGGGCAACTAAATCTCTCCCAGAACCGATCTCTTTGAACCATCAAAGGCTCTCACTACCAGGTTACTGGGTCTTAACGCCAATCCGTCATATTCTAGCTTCACCAGGGCCTTTTTAGGTAAGACATTGAGGGATGACCCCGTGTCTACCAGCACATGGGAAAGGACAGCACCTTTACATTCCATGGTTATGTGCAAGGCCTTGTTATGGTTGCGGCCTTCCATGGTCAAATCAGTGTTGGTGAACCCTAGTCCATGACTAGCATTAACATTTCCAACTACAGCTTCCAACTGATTGACAGTGATCTCTTCAGGCACATAAGCTGCGTGCAAAACTTTGAGTAGTGCGTTCCGATGGGCTTCGGAGCACATAAGCAATGATAGGATTGAGATCTTGGAAGGCGTCTGATGAAGCTGATCCACTACTTTATAATCACTCTTCTTGATGATTCGCATGAACTCATCAACCTCTTGATCAAAGGGCGTTCTCAAAGCTTCTTTAACAGTCTGCTCTTCCTGCACCAAGCTCTTTCCTTTTGCCTTGGCAGCAGCTTCTGCTTCGGCAGTGGGTCTCTGAATTTATGGAGCAAAGAGACGTCCGCTTCGAGTGAAGCCTCCGCCTCCTCCCACATTGTCTATTTGTGGTGCAGGGGTTGATGATTCAAAAGTGATTTTTTGTCCTTCGCAGTACAGGTCAGAGCCGTAATGCCAGGGGATGGCATTGCTGCTTTCATAAGGTACTGGTCCAGGCACCGTGATAGTGACTGGACTAATTGCAGCTGCTGAAGGAATTGTGATAGTTTGTGGATCGTAATATATCGTGACTGGTGCTCTGATGGGAGCAGCACTTCGTGAGTTGTAAGCACTATTATTTTCTGGATCATAATAGATTGTAACGGTTGAGACATCTTCATTGTTTGTTGCTGGTGTTGTAGGAGACATTGTTGGAAGGATGGATGTTGTTGTTGTTGGAGCTTCAAGGTGAAGTGGTGCTGGAGTTGTAGAAGGAACATTTGTTGATATCTGGTCAGTTGAAACGACAGATGAAGTACTTGTTGATGAAGCCGAAGAATTGTCAGGAACAATAGTTGTTGCAGTTGTAGGAGATACCGGAATTGTTGCTGATGAGATTGCTGGATTTGTAGGAAATGATGTGGTGATTTGAAGTTGGCCACTCTGAATGAGACCATCTATGCCATTCCTCAGGTTATCACACCCATTTACTGAGATATTGCAGTAAGCACACCCCAACTCACACCCCGGGAACATTTGACATTCGAGGAGTTGAGCCTTAATTTCCACCAACGGTGTCCGGATCTGACCCACACTGGTTATTAAATAAGACAGCTTGTCTTCTTCAATAGCGTTAATTCTGGGACCCCCGTGGTTTGGCATAGGATTTTTGTTGACATTAGGTGGTGGTGCGAAATTCAGAGCTTTTGAGTCTACCAGGTCTTGTACCTTCATGTGCAAGGCTCTGCACTTTTCTGTACTGTGGCCAGGTGCATTTGAATGAAAAGCACATCTGGCGTTGGAGTCATAGTTCCTGGGTAGACTGTTGGGATCTGGAGGTGCCAACGTCCTTAGCTCAACTAGGTTGAGTTTCAGGAGTTGTGGCAGCAACGTAGCATATGGCATGGGGATCGGATCGATCACCCTATTGGCTTGAGATGGCCTCTGCTGAAATGGCCTTTGCTGGTTGTTGTTGTTGGTGTTGTTATAATTCCTTGGAGGATACTGAGCTTGTTGATGGTACTGAGGTTGTTGCTGATAGTTTTGCTGCGGAGGTTGATAAGCTGGTTGAGGATGAGCTGGAGCGGGGATGGTGACTGCTGCTACAGACCTGTGAACATACTGGGGTCTGCCCCTATTGGTGTGGATGGCATTGGTCTCGCCAGTTCTTCTTGGGCCTGCAAAAGGCTTTCTTGTATTGCTGGACGAGCTGGCACCATTGTCAGAGATTTTGCCCATCTTTAACAGGCTCTCGATTCTCTCCCCAGCTATGACAACATCTGCAAAGCTAGTGGAAGAGAAAGCGACCAGCCTGTCAATATATGTTCCCTGGAGGGTGTTCATAAACATATCTGCCATTTCCCTCTCAGACATAGGTGGCTGAACAGCAGCAGCCAGTTGCCTCCATCTCTGGGCATATTCTCGGAAACTTTCCCTTGACGACTGTGACATTCCCATTAGGAGGGTCCTGTTGGGTGCCATATCTAAGTTGTACTGATACTGTCTGATGAAGGCCTCTGCCAGGTCCTTCCAACACCTGATAGTTGCCCTCGTCAGGTGAGAGTACCATTCCCTTGACGCTCCAGTTAAGCTATCCTCGAAATAAAACATCCAGAGCTTCTCATCCATAGTATAGGCCTTCAGCCTTCCCAGAAATGATTGTAAATGAGTCCGGGGGCATGAAGTCCCGTTGTATTTTTCAAAACAAGGAGGCTTGAACTTATGGGGAATCCTGACCCCGTCTACCAAGCCCATGTCCATGACATCGAAACCCAAAGAGTTTTGAGACTCTAAGGACCTCAATTTCTCAGCTATCTCATCCAACCTTCTGTCATAAGCTTCTTCCCCAGCACCCATTACTATGAATTGATCCCCTTGGGGGTCTTCTTGCAGTACCCTGGCTGCAGTGGCAGTCCCTTGAACATTTGCAGGGATGTTGACCTCAGGATGGAGGTGTGGTCCAAAGACTGGGGGATTGACATGAGGTTGGACCCTCTCATTGTTGCTCGTGCCAGCAGTCCCTACATGTGGATCCTCTTGACTTTGCCTTTCCACCATGGCTCTCAATCTTTCCTGGCTCTGAGCCATGTTGTTCATCACTTCCATAAACTGAGTCATCTGCGTTCTCATTTCCAATCTTTCGTTTGCCATTTGATTTCTGACCTCTGCAAGGTCCTGCTGTACCTGATCCATTTGTATGCCCGGAAAATTGTTACGGGTTGGATAACGGTGCGGACGGTTGACGGGAAATACCCGGCGTCGAGCAATAGTTCCTGAACATCACAACAGAGTTAGCAACAATAAAACAAAAACCTACAAAACAAACAAAGGGTTAGCATGCAATGCAGTATGCTTATTTGTTTTCAAGGTATCCGGCTTGGCATTCAGTTTTGACCCTTCCAGACCCTTGAAGATGCTGTTGATGTTGCTTTCGAAGTAAACTCGGATGGAACAAACTAATACATATATTACAAAAAGCAAAATGGTACATAGTTCGTTTACAAATACAAGCCCTCTGAGGGGTCAAAATATATTACAGGAAAACAAAAGTACATGGAATGAAAGCAACAACAAACAAATGGTCAAACACCAAGACCAAACTCATCCTCCCGAACTTCCTTGAGAAGTGCTTCGGTCACAGGATCAGCTGGACGCTCCGTGAGATTCCTGATGAGGAGATTCTGGGTAGTAACAGCTGCTGTTAGCTTCTTGTGCTGACTTTGGTCTTTTGACCTCTTCACTCCAGCTTTGATCTTCAGCTCTGATATCTCCCTCTGGGCTGCTGCCAGGGCTTCTTGCTGCTCTTTCGCACTAGCTTCCAGCTGCTCTATCTTGTCTTGGACTCTCTTGTCCTCCAGAGTACGAGCTTCGGTGATCCTGACCCACCTAGCCTGACTCTCCTTTAGATACAAGTCTGTCCTTGCTCTCTGGAACTGGGCTTCCTTGCAAGCATTCTTCAGAATTTGTTCTCCAGCCTTAGACTTCTTGATATAATCCCCAGACTTCTCAATTTTATCCAGATGCTCCACTCTCAGCCTCTCTAGCCTCTCAATGTCCATTCTACCATCACTCCTTTCCCGGAGGGTCTTCTGCAAAGCCTGGGTTAACTTCTCATTTCTTTCCTTCAAGCTCTCAAACTCCTCCAAACTGATAGTGGCAGGGGGTGGTGCTGAAGATGGTCCAGGCATATCCTCCATGGTAAAGGGCATCCCAGAGAATTGAGCCCTGGCATGGGACCACTCATAATATTGTGCTGATGCCACATTGTTGCACTTCCCCAGAATGGTTACTCCCTTGGTTTGAACATTATCCCAGGCCCAGGCTTCCTGCCTAACAACAGCCAGATTAGGCTTGTTCTCACAATAAAGAGTCTCAACCAAGTCTTGTGCCTTAGGAGTGTGGACCAGTGCATAGCCCAGTTGCCTTCTGAACAGCAGAGGATTGTAATTAATACTACCTTTGACTCCTATCAGGGGCACATTGGGAAAATGCCCACAGCTGGTGATGATATCCCTACCCTTGGTGCTTTGAGTACACCACCTGATATCAGCTGAAGTTAGAGCAGTAAGTCTTCTAGCCCAGTTTCTCTGCTGATGAGGATTCAAAAATGCATCTGTCTTGGGCAAATGCCTGAGGAGCCAAGTATGGAACAAAGGAGCACAACACCTCACCAATCTTCCCCTCTGCTTTTCATTCCTCTGATGCACTGAGTAATAGAGATCCCCCAATAAAGTGGGCACTGGGTTCCTCAGGAGGAAAAGATGGATTGCATTCTTGCTAATGAATCGAGGCTCATCTGCAAATAATATAATCCCATATATGCTCAAGGCCAATAAAGCACAGACAGCTTTCCACTCTCCTAAAGAAGCTTTCAGGGTAGCTTGAGAGATCAAGAAATCCAGATGGAAACCAGGGATTCCAGCCTTAGAAGTCATATGCTGCCCTATCAGAACTGATTCCAGATGCAAAGCCTTTGCTACTTCTTCATTACCAGGAAAGACCATCTCAGGGTTGAAAGGGATTCCACCCCTGATAGGTATACCAACCAATGACGAGTATTCTTCCAATAAAGGGCCCAACTGAAAGTCTTGGAAAGTGAAACACCTCAGTGGGGGATCATAAAACTGAATGCAAGTGTGGATCAGGCTTCTCTGTGAAGGGTCCAGATCCATAATCATATCAAGTACATCTCCATAGTGTTCCCTGAACAATGGTATGTGGTCTGGAGTGATCAGGGTCTGAATCCTCCTGATGTCAGCTAACTCTGGCTGGAAGAAGTGGTAGGTGATGTTGCTCTTTTTAGGTGCCATGATGCTGAGACTGAGTAGAGACAAGTGCTGATGATGATACTGAAGAAAGGGCCACTGATGGGCTGGTGCAGGTGATAGCTGAAGCAGATGCTGATGAAGATAGGTCAGTACTGATGATGGGGTCAAAACCAAAACCAAATGAAGATGGATACCCTGAAACACAAATAATTAAATGTCAATATGATGCAATGATTATGTATGCAAATGATATGCAAGGGTTTGTGACTGAGCTGGATCTGATCAAATGCCCTGATATAGGCCCAAGTATATTCAAGAATTCCAGATCGAGGTCTATAAATCCAGTAACCAAGGTGGGGGGCTCAAATAAAGAGCCACATATCCAGGGTTTAGAATCACAAGAACTGTTCCAACATGGAGTATTCTTAAACAAACAAAGTAATAGGGTATTCTGAGGCCAAGGTACCTGCAAACCTGTAAACAGCCCAACCCCCTCACAGGTGGTGTTCTAAAACAAGGATCCTCAGACTTGGATCAGTTATGAGAAGTGTAAACACTTCTAACCCGGAGGTACAGTGTTTACAATAACCATAAATGTTCCTCCTCTAATTCACCTCAGTTTATGAAGGTCAATACTAAAAGGTCATCCAGACTTAGCAGGCTTCCCAGATAGCCCTAGTATTGCAGGAAATCTGCAACACAGAGTTCTCAAGAAGAAACCCATATCTGAACCGTGTTTCATATTCCCGCACCAGACCGAGATGGAATGGGAAAGAATATGATCCACTCTAGCCTAGGTGTCACTCAGGCCCCAGGTATAGGACCTTAACTCTCAATGAATCACCCATCCACCAACACAGAAACCAGATCCAGCCAGCAGTACAGTATGACAGTATGATATAATGCAAAGCTATAAAGAAAGCAGTAAAGCAACTGTACATAAAGTAAAAATAAATACAAGTATAAACACAAATAAACACATAACACCCCCGTAAACACAAATCAATCAAGCGCTAGGAGGAACCCACAAAAAGAACCAGAAGCCCTGGTTGCAGTATAAGGGTCCCCAGCAGAGTCGCCAAGCTGTCGCTCCCGATAAATGGGACTGGCCCAAATAAAGGTACAGACGCGAACGGTCGGCGAGAGGGACAATGAGAACACACAGCAGTGAACTCACTGGAGATGAAAAGAGTCGCCAGCTAGGCATTTTTATCCCGAAGGAAAGGTAATGCTGCATAAACCTAGAAAGATATGGATAAGACGGTTGCGAACCAGAGAGACTGAGAAAGGGGGTTGGTTACAACATGGGAAGGTATTAGCACCCAGATTGTCCGCCGTACTCGACGGGATCCACGCTTAAAAGATTTGTGTTTTAAAGGGGTAGTGTCAGTGCAATTTGTGTATAAGATAGCTGGAAAAGAATGTACAGGTGTCAGTGTAAGAGAAGTGAAGTGTATAAGGGAAGTGTCAGTGTAAGAACAAAGATGAAATGCTCATGATAATGAGGCTAAAAGAACAATGCTAGAAGGAGGGGGAATATACAGAGACTTTTGTTCGATAACTTTTAAGTTATGCCTACGTATCCTCTCGTGCAATGAGGAAGTCAGAACCCCGTAGTTCGACCCAAAGAGACTGAACAGTGAATTGACTGGTGAACTGCTTACTTGCCTATGCTCAAGTGTATGACCTGTTTGGCTCAGGTGCTAACTGTCTTGCATTAGACGGAAGAAGCAAGTTCTCGTTTATGTGTGAAGGTGATGAGAAAAGAATCCCGAAGGAGACGATTATTGTTTGTTTTTTGTGCTTTCAGTCTTTTATTGCTTTTGGATGTTTGTCATAAGTTAATGAGCTTAAGTCTAAACCAATGGATTTAGTAAACTCATCACATCTTCCCTCTGATTAGGGGTAATGAGAGTACCTTAAGTGTGAAGTCAGATTCTCACACTTAATCACCTTTGGTGTAGGATTAAGATCATTAACCAACTTGTGATTATTTAGATGTTTTTGTGGTTTTTGTTTAGTGTTAAGTAATGAGGTTAAGCCATAATCAAGGATTAAACAGACTCATTACACCATCCTAATAGAAGGATAATAGATGAGAGTGTTTAAGCTGAGGAAAGTTCCTCAACTTAATCCATGATTAGGGATTAAACTCATGACAAAACAAGCCTTTATTAGATGGATTTTATTCAATGATATGATGATGAAGTGGATTTTAGGGTTTGTAAGACAACTTGAGGGGGACTTGTCCATTAACACTAGGGTTAGTCCTTCTTAACCAGTTAAGGAAGAATTAGAACCCTAATGCAAGGCCCAAGTTACAAGTGTGATGTCTTGATGATTATTAGATGGATTGATTAAAGGATTTAAACACATTAAGGGTTTAACACTTAGGATTAAAGTTATACACTCCATCCTAAGATAAGGATGCAGGCATAAACTTAATCACAAAGCCTTAAAGCCTTT
Source organism: Lathyrus aphaca (assembly GCA_963966055.1). Classification (NCBI taxonomy): domain Eukaryota; kingdom Viridiplantae; phylum Streptophyta; class Magnoliopsida; order Fabales; family Fabaceae; genus Lathyrus; species Lathyrus aphaca. The sequence continues at coordinate 165,241,777 of OZ014519.1, forward strand.
AGGGTTTAGTCCCTGATTGTGAGGTGAGAAGAGATGACTCAAAAGAGACACAAAGATAGAACTAAGAGGGGAGACTAATCAAAACCCTAATCATTGTCATGCTTGGTTGTTCCTAAGGTTTGTGAGGTTTTCAAGAGAAGTCTTCAATGGAACCACCAGGAAGCAGATGAAAGGATCAAGAGAAGCAAAGCAACTTGCTTCATTCAGGAAGTCAAGTCACTTGAAGAAAGAAAGTGGGAAGAAGAAGAATGAGCAATCTCAAACTCAAACACAAACAAAAATGCAGCAATGGATGCAAGAGAGAGATGAGAAGAAAGTATGAGAAGTGAAGGCAAATTCACTTCTCAAAATCACTTACCACCTGAAAAGTTAGAAAAGAAATACAATGCAATGCAAAAATGGGATGGCATGACATGATGAAAACCAAAACCAGAAGCATGTATGTGATGTTAATGATGCTATGAGATGCTACAAACCAGAAACAAAACATGTGGATGATCATACAAGCTTATGAGTGCAAATGAAGCAAGTTAAGAACCAAGAACATACATGAAAAGTTATGAAGTGCACATGGCATATAACATGGCAAATACATGATGCAATGATCAAACATGCTTTCAATATGCCTTATGATGTCAAATGAATCAAATGGAGGCATGGAATGTCATGGCAAGTCATGTTATGCAAGAAGATGCAAAATGGATGCATATGAAAGCCCCAAATTAGGGTTTATGATCAAGGTATCAAACACACACCAAAAACAGAAGCAAACAACATTACAAAAATTTGAAAATGCACTCAAAGGACCCCTAATCCTATACTAACTTAATGCCCAAAGGAGAGATTTCAACTCCTAACCAAATTCAAGATATGATTTTTTCTAAGATTTCTAGGGTTTTAGGGTTCCTAAACAAGAAAAATATCAAACAAATGAAAAATGAAAGATCAAATCATGGCCATTTAATCTCACAAATACATGCTAAACACAATGCAATGCAAAAAGAATCAAGGTCCAACTCTTCATGGATAGGCAGAAATGATTTTTGGAACTTTGGATCAAAATAATGCATCAAAATGATTTTAATTCAATGAAAAATTCTCAAAATGCATCAAGATCAAAAAATAAATTTAGTTTGAAGGTTGGACAATGTTTCTAAATGTCTTAAAACATTTCATGAATTTTTTGGTGATTTTTAAATACCTAAAAGTATTTTGAATTAATTAAATCTCATTAATCAATTAAAAATAAACTTTTAAGTAATTAAAAATACTTTTTTAATGCTAAAAATGAAAATAAAAATATTTTTGTGTTTTAAAAATTTATGAAACTCTTGACAAAAAGTTTCATAATTTTTAAAACATTTTTACTATTTTAAATAAATTTTAGAAGTTAAATGAAAGAAAAAATGAAAATAAAATATGAAGTATGCAGTATGAGTGGCTGTGATTAAGAGTTGAGTGATCCAAAGGCCCTGCGGGCAAGTCAACAAGACTGGTGGTATGCACAATCCAAGGCCCAGATTCAAAGTCCAAACACGCGCGTGATCCGATGGCTGAGCTTCCATGTTAACTTAATTAATTATGATTAATTTAATTAAACAAGATTAGGGTTTAATGACCCATCCAGGCCGTCCAAACACGCGCGGGAGAAGCATATCCACAGCCAGAATTCAAAGTTCGTTAATTAATGGGATTAGGGCATAATAACTTTCAGGTGACCGGTGGGAAGCTCCGGTCATCTTCTCCGGCAACAACAAAACCCTAGATCATGATTCAGGCTTCTAAACATCAAATTAAACACAGCCAAGTGATCCTCTAACATCCTAGGACACGAATCCACTCTCAAACATCATTTAAACATCAAGAATCAAGCCAATCGAAAGAAACAAATTTCACGGGTGAAATTTCAGAGTGACAATACAAACTCATTTCTTACTCATTTTTGATTCTAAGAACATCCCCATGACCAGCAAGACATGAGCAATCAATTTATAACTTAAAATGTAAGCTCTGAGAAAAAATGTTCATGGCCATACCTGAGATGGAGACTCCTGTTTCCGAGCTTGCAGAGCTATTCTTTGATGCAGGCTTGCTCCACTGATTCCCCTGGTGCTAATGGTAGGTTTGGAATGAGCTTAAACAAGCTGTTTTGAAAGATTCGAATCTGATATATCAGAAAATGAGGTCTGCATATAGGCTGTTTCAGATCATTGTGAAGGGTGGTATTGGTTCTATGGATGTTTTCTAGTTGATTGGTGAAGGTAGAATGAGTGTTTGATGACTGTGGAAGGTGATTCGAAGGTTCTGGCTTTGTGGATGAAAAATGGTGAAGCTCAGCTCTTGCTTGGTTCAGGCCTAAGTCTTGCTGGTTTTGGCTCAGTGAAGCAAGGTGAGTTGATATGTGGAATTGGTTTTTGTGTTTGTGAGTTGTGGAATAAGATTCGAAAGGTTTTGCTTGAGAGGGTGATTTTGTGAATGTGATGATCTTGTGTGTTTCAGCCTGGCTTGTTATGTGAAATGGCCTGCATTTTGCTTGCATAAAATAATCCCATTGGTCAGATGATGTGACCTGGCCTTTATTGATTGGTAAGGTGCCTTTTGCAAAATGTCAACTTTGGTGTAAGGAAAGCATGGGTTGAGCCCTAGGCTAGTACAAGTGTATGGGCTGGCGCAGCATGGTGTGTGAGAGATGCTAGAATGGTTCAGCAGCCAAGGCAACAAGTGGGTGAGGTGTGATGATGGTTTTTGCAAGTTGTTCTCTTTTGGTTCATATGAAACTTTCTTGTCCCACAAGCCATAAAACATGAGGAAATCTTGGTCCAATCTGAACTTTAGGACTTACATGATGCTTGTGTAATGGTTTGACATGAGTTAGAAGTTACAAATGCCTTGGTACAAAGTTTTTGCAAGTTTCTTATTTGAGGCATGTCTTGAAAATTAGTGATTTTTGCCAACTTTGACATACCATCACTTTTGATCCAAAATGAATTAGATCATGTTCTTGTACTTTTTGAAAAGGGAAAGATCTAATCTACAACTTTCATGACCAAAGTTTTTTCATTTGAAGCATTTTTGGATCAAAAAGCAAGGGTTGAAAAAGTGGCATAAAATGACATTTCATGAAAAGTCAACCATGCCCTAAAAAGTCAACTTTGCAAAAACTTGTAATTCTTGAATTTTGTGAACTTCAACCTTCTTCCATGATCAAATAAAGATCATATACACTCAAAATGATGAAGATCACCCCTTGGTTGGGTCATTGGGGGCCTCAGATGCCCTGATTTTGCACTGACTTGTCCAGAAAGTCAACTCTTGATCAGATGACTTCCCCATGGAATTTCTTCATGAAAATTGATATGCATACTCCATATACCATATAGAGACCAATGGAAACAAGAATGACCAAAAAAATTGGAGTTATGGCCTCTGAAACCAAAACCCTAATTTTAGGTCATCTGTGCAGTTAAACCTGGCTCTGCCTTCACACAAATCCCAGTTCTTGTGATTCTTTGGCATTCTTGACTTTGAGAAGATGTAATATGATGCTTGGACACACATAGACCCCTTTGAAGTGATTGATGACCTTTGGGAGTGGCTCAAGAAGCTCTTGGATTGCTCAGATCACAAACCCTAGATGCAGATGACTTAGAACCAATGCAGTGAATCAAAAATGGGATATGAGATGGTATGATTGAGTTTATGCATATGAAATGATCACAATCCATGGTGTGAATGGGTGAGGGCAAATTTGGGGTGTTTACACACATGCCCCTGGAAGGTCAAAATACAAAAAGAAACAAGTACATCAAATGAAAATGAACAACAAGCAAAGAAGTCAAACATCCAGTCCAAACTCGTCCTCTTTGAGTTCCTTCAGGAGTGCCTCAGTCACTGGACCAGCTGGGTGCTCTGTAATGGTCCTAATGAGGAGGTTCCTGGTGGCAATGGCAGTGGTCAGCTTCTTGTGCTTGTCCTGGTCCTTTGATCTCTTCAATCCAGCTCTGAGCTTTAACTCTGAAATCTCCTTTTGGACTGCCAACAAAGCTTCCTGCTGCTTCTTTTCATTGGCCTCTAACTGTTCAATCTTGGCTTGAATTCTCTGATCTTCTTGTGTCCGGGCTTCAGTGATCCTGACCCACCTAGCCTGACTTTCCTGCAGATAGAGCTCAGTCCTAGCCTTCTGAATCTTGGCCTCTTTACAGGCATTCTTCAATATTTGCTCCCCAGCTCTTGCTTTCCTGATGTAGTCCTCTGTTTTCTCAATTTTGGCAAGATGCTCCACCCAAAGCTTTTCCAACCTCTCAATGTCCAGACGGCCATCACTCCTTTCCCAAAGGGTCTTCTTTAGAGCTTGAGACAGATTCTCATTCCTTTCCTTCAGCTTCTCAAATTCTTCCAGTCTGACAGTTGCTACTGGCTGTGCTGTAGATGGTCCAGGTATATCCTCAATGGTGAAAGGCATTCCAGTAATTTGAGCTCTAGTACGGGACCGGTCATAGTACTAAGCTGAAGCAACACTATTACACCTCCCTAGAATAGCCATCCCTTTTGTCTGGATGTTTTCCCAAGCCCAGGATGCTTGTCTGACAGCAGCTAAATTAAGCTTTACTTCACAATACAGGGTCTCAGCTAAATCTTGCACTCTAGGAGGGTGAACCAAAGCATAGCCCAGTTGTCTTTTAAACAGCAAAGGATTGTAGTTGATGCAACCCTTTACCCCTATCAGAGGTACATTTGGGTATTGCCCACAGCTGGTGATAATGTCCTTGCCTTTGGTGCTCTGGGAGCACCATCTGATATCATCTGAAGTCAAAGCAATGAGCCTCTTGGCCCAATTCTTCTGTTGGTGGGGATTCAGGAAGGCATCTGACTTAGGCAGGTGTTTGAGCATCCAGGTGTGAAACAAAGGAGCACAACATCTCACCAACTTCCCCCTTTGTTTCTCATTCCTCTGATGGATGGAGTAGTATAAATCTCCCAGCAATGTGGGTACTGGGTTCCTCAGAAGGAAAAGATGAATGGCATTCTTGCTGATAAATTTGGGCTCATCTGCAAACAGTATAACCCCATATATGCTGAGGGCTAAAAGTGCACAGACTGCCCTCCATTCTCCTAAGGAGGCCTTCAGGATGGCCTGAGAAATCAAGAAGTCTAAGTGCAAACCAGGGATCCCAGCTTTCGTTGTCATGCTTTGCTCAATCAAGGTAGGCTCCAGGTATAGTGCTTTTGCTATTTCTCCATTGCTGGGAAAAGTCATCTCTGGGTTGAAAGGGAGTCCATCCATGATAGGTACTCCAATCAAAGAGGAAAACTCTTCCAGTAGAGGCCCTAACTGAAAGTCTGGGAAGGTGAAGCATCTCAAAGGAGGGTCATAAAACTGCAAGCATGTGTGGATCATGCTCCTATGAGAAGGGTCAAGGTCCATAACCATATCCAAGATACCTCCATAATGTTCTCTAAACAAAGGGATGTGGTCTGGTGTGATAAGTGACTGGACCTGCCTGATGCCAGTCAACACAGGCTCAAAGAAATGATAGGAAATGTTGCTCTTCCTAGGAGTGGTCATGAATGCTGCTGAAGATGATGAAGATAGGTGATGATGAAGATCAATACTAATACTGGAGATGAGCCACTGACAGGATGATGCTGGTGATGATGAGAATAGCTGAAGCAGATAACTGGTGAAGCAGAGGTCTATGCAGAAGAAGGGGTCAAAACCAAGCCAGATATAATGTGGATACCCTGAAAAACAAATAAACAAATGTTAAATGATGCAAATGATGAGTATGAAAATGATATGCAAGGGTTTGTGATCAAGCTGGATCTGATTATCTGTCTTGATATAAGCCCATGTATGTTCAAAGAAGGTCCAGATGAAGGTTCGGAAATCCAGTAACCAAGGTGGGGGACTCAAATAAAGAGTCACATGTCCAGGGTTAATCACAAGAACTGTCCAAAATGAGGTACTCTTATACCAAATAGTAACAGGGTATGATGTGGCCAAGGGTACCTGCATACCTGTAAACAGCCCAACCCCCTCACAGGTGGTGTTCTAAAACAAGAATCCTCAGACTTGGATCAGTTATGAGAAGTGTAAACACTTCTAACCCGGAGGTACAGTGTTTATAATAACCATAAAAGATCCTCCTATAATTCACCCCAGTTTCTGAAGGTCATAATAAAGGTCATCCAGACTTAGCAGGCTTCCTAGATAGCCCTAGCACTACAGGAAATCTGTAGCACAGAGTTCTCAAGAAGAAACCCACATCTGAACCGTGTTTCATATTCCCGCACCAGACCGAAATGGAATGGGAAAGAACATGAACCACTCTAGCCTAGGTGTCACTCAGGTCCCAGGTATAGGACCTCAAACTCTCAATGGAACCCCACCCACCAAAACAGAAACCAGATCCAGCAATGATAATGACAGTATGAAATATGAAAAACTGTAAAGGAAAGCAATAAATAAAGTTGTACATAAAGCAATAAATAAAGCACATAAATAAACACAATTAGCACATAACACCCCAGTAAACACAAATCAAACAAGCGCTAGGAGGAACCCACAAAAAGAACCAGAAGCCCTGGTTACAGTATAAGGGTCCCCAGCAGAGTCGCCAAGCTGTCGCTCCCACCAAATGAGGCTAGGTCAAATGGGGTACAGACGCGAACGGTCGGCGAAAGGAGAAGGAATGAATAGAGTCGCCAGCTAGGCATTTTTATCCCGAAGGAAAGGTAATGCTGCATAAACCTGAGGAAAGATATGGATAAGACGGTCGCAAACCAGAGAAACTGAGAAAGGGGGTTGGTTACAATCTGGGAAGGTATTAGCACCCAGATTGTCCGCCGTACTCGATGGGATCCACGTTTGAAAGATTTGTGTTTTAAAGGGGTAGTGTCAATGCAATTGGTGTATCAAAGCTGGAAAAGAATGCAAGTGTCAGTGTAAAAGAAATGTGAAGTGTATAGGAGAGGTGTCAGTGTAAGAACAGGAGTATGAAGCTCAAGACTATGAGGCTCAAAGAATAATGCTGGAAAGAGGGGGAATATACAGAGACTTTTGTTCGATAACCGTTAAGTTATGCCTACGTATCCTCTCGTGCAATGAGGAAGTCAGAACACCGTAGTTCGACTCAAAGAGACTGAGAGATAAATTGACTTGTGAACTGCTTACTTGTCTATGATCAAGTGTATGACCTGTCTGGCTCAGGTGCTAACTGTCTTGTATTAGACGGAAGAAGCGAGTTCTCGTGTGTGAGTGAATGAGGTGAGAAAAGAATCCCGGAGGAGACGATTATTGTTTGTTTTTTGTGTTTTCAATCTTTTATTGATTTTTGATATTTGTCATAAGAAAATGAGCTTAAGCCTAAACCAATTAGTAAACTCATCACATCCTCCCTCTGATTAGGGGTAATGAGAATACCCTAAGTATGAAGTAAGCACCTCACACTTAATCACCATGATGTAGGATTAAGATCATTAACCTACTTGCATTTATTTAGATGTTTTTGTTGTTTTTGTTTAATGTTGAATAATGAGTTTAAGCCATAATCAAGGATTTAATGGACCCATTACACCAACCTAATAGAGGGATAATAGATGAGAACATTTAAGCTGAGGAAGGCTCCTCAACTTAACCCATGATTAGGGATTAACCTCATGACAAAACAAAGCCTTTATTAAATGGATTTTAGTTAATGGTGAGATTAAGAAATGGATTTTATGATTTGTAAGACAACTTGAGGGGGACTTGTCCATTAACACTAGGGTTAGTCCTTCTTAAACAATTAAGGAAGAATTAGAACCCTAATGCAAGGCCCAAGTTACAAGCTTGATGTCTTAGTGATTATTAGGTGGATTGATTAAAGGAATTAAACACATTAAGGGTTTAACACTTAGGTTTAAAGTTATACACTCCATCCTAATAGAAGGATACAGGCATAACCCTAATCACAATGTCTTAAAACCTTTAAGGTTTAGTCCTTGATTATGAGATGAGAAGAGAAGACACACAAATGACACAAAGGTAAAACTAAATGGGGGACTAATCAAACCCTAATTGTTATCATGCTTGGGTATTCCTAGGGTTTATGAGGCTAGCAAAAGATCTTCAAGGAGAAGCCACCATGGAAGAAACAGGATGAAAGGAAGGAGAAGCAAAAAGAAGCAAGACAACTTGCTCCACTTAAGAAGACAAGTTGATTGAAGAAAGAAAGTGAGGAGGGAACATGAATGAGCAAGCTCACTCTAAGAAAAAAGTGAAATGCAGCAAGGATGCATAAAAGAGATGAGAAGATATTATGAGAAGTGAAGGCAAATTCACTTCTCAAAGTAACTTACCACCTGAAAAGTTAGTAAAAGGAAATGAAATGAGATGAAAATGAGATGAAATGCAAAGATGCAAACGAAAGTCAGAAGCATAAACATGATGCAAATGATGTCAAGAGATGGTGCAAAGTCATACAAGATGCATATATGTGAGAATACAAGAGAATGGAGGTATATGGAGCATGCTTTAAACCATGAAAGTTCATGAAAGTTTATGAAATGCAATGAAAGTATGACATGTCAAATGAATGATGCAATGATCAAACATGATTATAACATGTCCTAAGATGTCTTATGAATCATGTAGATGCACAAAATGTCATGGCACGTTCTTGAATGCAAGCATATGAGAGATGGATACAAGTGAAGGCACAAATTAGGGCTTATGCATAACATACAACACAAAATTCAAAATCAGAAGCAAATTACATGATAAAAAATTGAAAATGGGATCAAAGGAAACCTAACCCTACACAAGCTCACTGCCCAAAGGAGGGGACCTAACTCTTAACCTAATGGGAGTTATGATTTTCTCAAGTCAACTAGGGTTTTGGGATACCTCACAATGAAAAATACAAAACAAATTGAAAATGAAAGATAAATTCAAACCAATATTACCCTAGAAACTACATGATATGAAGGATGCAATTCAAGAAGAACCATCATCAAACTCTTCATGGTTAGGCAGAATGAATTTTTCTAAGTTAGGACCACAATATTGCCTTTAAATAAATTTAATTCCAATTAAAAAGGTCAAAATAGGTCAAGAACCAAAATGAAATTTGTTTTGAGAGTTTGATAATATTTCTAAATGTCTTAAAATGCAATGTGAATTTTTTGATGATTTTTAAATACCTAAATGCATTTTTAATTAATTAATTTCCATTAACTAATTAAAAATAAACATTTAAATGATTTAAAAATAATTTTTAATGCAAAAAATAAAAATAAAAATATTTTTGGGTTCTGAAAATTAATAAAAGGTTTGACAAAAATTTTCAGAATTTTTTAATGTGTTTTGCTATTTTCAAAAATTCGTGGAAAATAAATACAATGAAAATGAAAATTAAATTAAATAAATGGAGAAGTATGCAAATCCTGAGGCTGAGATTCAAATGGAATTGGAGGGAATTGACTGGCGCCAGATCCTATGGTCCAGATTCAAACTGGCTAAACCTAAATTTAATCCTAATTAATTAATTTAATAAATCAGAATTGGGGTTTAATGATGAATCTGTTCCACTCATACGCGCGCGGGAAAGCCAGATCAAGGGCCAGTATTCAAAGTTGGCTAATTAATGGGATTAGGGCTTAATGACCCTCAGGCGACCGGAACAGTACTCCGGTCGTCTTCTCCGACGACACAAAACCCTAGCTTCTTCTACAGGTCACCAAACCTCGAATTTCTTCCACAAAAATGATCCTCTCACTCTTCTAAACCTAAACCCTCTCCTGAAACTCATTTAATTTACCTCACAAGCTTGAATCGAAGCAAAATGCAAAACACGGGCAAATATTCAGAGGCATCATACATGATGGTTTCTTCACCATTTTAAAAAGAAAACACATCCCCATGATCAGGGGAACATACAGAATCATAAAAGAACTTAAAAGCTAAGTTCTGGAAAAAAAAGTTCTTCATGTTACCTGAGATAAAGACTCTCTTATTTTGAGCTTTCTGGACTCACCCTTTGTGCAAACCCACTTCTTTGAACACCCTGATGATGAAATGAAGCTTATGAGGCTTTGTTAATGGCTGGTTTGAAAGCTTCAGTTCTGGTGTAGCAGAAATGGAGGTTAGTGTGTGTGGTGATTCAAGCTGTTTCAGGGGGTGGGTTTTGTTCTATGAGTGATATGTGATTTGTTGGTGAAGAAATTTTGGATGTTTGAAGGCTGTGTGAAGAATTTCGAAGAGAAGAAGTTTTTGGACAGATTTTGTGCAAGCTGGATTGTGGGAAGTTTCTGGCTTGTGTGTGGTGTGTTTTATGATCCTTATACAAATCCTAAGTTATTGGAATGAGTCAGAAGACTTGACATGTACTGTGGGAATGGTATGGGGTGATTGGCCAAAAAGTCAATGTTAGGTGTACTTCAAGCATGGGCCATGGCAGAAGAGATCTAAAGGGTGTATCTGCCTCAGCTGAGTTTGAGGGTGACCCTTGGATGGTTTATGATGGACTGCAACATTTGGATTGCAAGATAGCATGTGTTTTGCTAATTTCCAACTTTGTGCATCTTGTGATATTTTTGCCATGGACACGTGACATCTCTTGGGCAATATGCAGCAATAGGTACCATATGAAGTTTCTATGATACTTTGATGTTGATTAGAGATCAAACAAAACCATAGGGACCCTTTTTGCAAGATTTCCCTCTTTGTGACTTTATGAAAAATGGCTTATGATTCTTGGAATTCAAGGCATGAAAGTGAGAAACTCTTTGGGAAAATCTGAATTATGGACCATGAATTATGTTTGTGTAATGCTTAGAAGTTGATTTGAAGTCACATTTTGCCTTAGTACAAGGATTTGCAAATTTCCCTCTTTGGTACAAAAGTGAAAATTAAGTGATTTTATCCAACTTTGCAAGGCCATAAATTTTGATCCAAAATGAATTAGAATGAGTTCTTGTACTTTTTGAAAAGGGAATGATCCAATCTACAACTTTCATGACCAAAGATTTTCCATTTGAAGCATTTTTGAATCAAAAAGAGGGGATTGAAAAACTTTCCCAAAATGGCAAGTTTACATTATAAGTCACTTTCCCAAAAAGGCAACTTTGCAAATGGCTTGAAATTCTTCAATTTTGTGAACTTCTAACATCTTCTAAGATCAAATAAAGATCATACACATTCAGAATGATGGAGAAACCCCTTTGGTTGGGTGACTGGAGGCCTCAGATGCCCTGATTTTGCACTGACTTGCTCAAGAAGTCATCTCTTGATCAGATGCCTTCCCCATTGAATTTCTTCATGAAAATTGATATGAATGATCCTCATAACATATAGAGACCAATAGAAACAAGAATGACCAAAAAATTTGGAGTTATAGCCTTTGAAACCAAAACCCTAATTTTAGGTCATCTGTGCAGTTAAACCTGGCTCTGCTTCCATGCCTTTCTCAGTTCTTGTGATTCTTTAACTTTCTTGACCTTGTGAGGATATAATATGATGCTTGAACATACATGGACCCCTTTGAAGTGATTGATGACCTTTGGAGTGGCTCAAATGGCTCAGGAAAGGCTCAGATCACAAACCCTAGATGCAGATGGCTTTGAATCAATGCAGTGAAACAAAAATGCAATATGAGATGCTATGATTGAACTTATGCAAATGAAAAGATCATAAGCCATGGTGTGAACTTGGTGAGGGAAAATTTGGGGTGTTTACAGGGGAGAGTTGTAACGCCCCGAAAATCTAATTTTAATTATTTAATCATTTATTTAATTAATTTAGAAAATTTGGAGAGTTTGGGTTAATTAGAGAATTTTGGAGAAAATGAGTATTTTTATATAATAAGGGTAAATAGTGTTTTATTATACTATTTTATTTTTATTATTAAAAATATATTGAAGAAAAGGGTAAGATGGTCCTTTTGTGAAATTATGAGGGTAAGGTGGGAAAAGGCTAAACTGGGATAATATATCCAAAGAAGAGAATACGATCAGTTTTCTCATTTTTGTTTTCTATCGTGTTTGGAGAAGTGCTCTGAAGAAAGGAGAAGCTCATAGCCAGGAGGCTGTGGAGAACACCAGAGAAGAGTGTAAAGCGGCGAAATTCTCTAAGGTATGGGGAGTTTTCATAATCTATGATAAATGTATAGGAATTGGAATATGAATGGATTAGGATGGTATGAGTTTTAGGGGTTTTTGGTGTTTTGAGTTAGGTTGAGTTTTATGAGAAATCTTGATGAATTAGAGTGATTGGAGTGAGTTGTAATCGTATATTTGTTTGTATAATTGTTGTCTTGATGTTGTTGAGGTTTAATTGATGTTTTTGAATGGTTTTTGAGTGTTATGATGTGAGACCCGTAATGGGGTTTGGCGATTTTTGGAATTGGAACAGTCTGCAATTGTGTAGCAGAGGACTGCTGGAAAACAGGCGTTAACCGGTTAACGCTTTGGTTAACTGGTTAACCATTGAAAACTTTGAATATTTTTCTGAAATTACGCAGGCGTTAACCGGTTAACGCTTTGGTTAACCGGTTAACACTGTTGGAATGACAAATTTTAATTCTTTGAAAATTCATATCTCTTAAACCGTAAGTCCGATTTGCATTCCGTTTGAAGCGTCGGAAAGAGCACAAACTGAACTTTATTATTGATGAATAGAAACAAGAGAAATGCAATAGTTTTTGATAAATGAATTTGTGAAATAACCTTATAATTACCTTATAAATTACCGGGTACGGGTTAATTCTTGATGTGTCAGTGTGGTTAGAAAACCAGTGTTCAGGGTGTAATGTCATGATGATATATATGAATATTTGATGGTTGTTTTGCTGATTGAAATGAATGATGCGAATTGTTTTGATGAATTTTTCGATGTAGCGCATCATTGCATTTCATAACATTCACGATGGGGCTTCGGCCTATTTCTTTGCTTCAATCCCATTGTGTGGATTGAAGTGTCTCGATGAATTACGATGTACTCCTTTGTGGATGGTTGATGGTCATGTATCCATCTCACGATGAAAATGGTACCACATGCATATTGCATATCAGGATGTTAGAATTGCATATTCTGGATGAATTTCATGACTGTGTTGGTGTTGATTGATTTCATGATAGTGTTGTGGATGATGCTGAATTTTGTAGTTGACGATGTCATGATATGTGTACTAATTTATTTATGATTATATATTCTGGTACGTTTATTATATATTATGATTACTCACCCTGCCTGCTTGGAAATGTTGCCTCCTTCGTGGGTAACTTGCAGATGTCGAAGAATAGTCATGCAGTGCAATAGGAGTAATTCATGAGTCTCAGAGTGTGCTTAGTGTTCCTTAGGAGTGGTTCTGGTTTATGTGTCCTGCTCTGTGTCATGTAACGCTGGGATGGGTTTTATTCTATTAACTGTTTTAGTTATGTTATTATTGGATAAATGTTTTCCTATTTATATGATGTTAAATTCAGGATGGTGAAAATTATGTTTATGAAGTTTTGAATTATGAAGTCTAAATTCCGTTGCGAAATGATTTATGAAATTCTTGATGTTGATTAACCAGTGTTACGGGACAGGACACTGTTTGTGTTTATTTATGATGATATGTGATACCCTTTTTAGATGATTACTCTGATATTATGTAAATATTATTTTGGGGTAGAAGGGTGTTACAATGAAGATCAAGGAGGAAGTTCAGAAGCAATGGGATGCCGGATTCCTTACCGTAACTAGTTACCCACCTTGGGTAGCTAACATTGTACCTGTACCAAAGAAGGACATCAAGGTCCGAATGTGCGTTGATTACCGGGATCTAAATAGAGCAAGCCCAAAAGATGACTTTCCATTACCTCACATTGATGTGCTGGTAGATAACACTGCTCAATTCTCGGTATTTTCCTTCATGGATGGCTTCTCCGGATATAATCAGATTAAGATGGCACCAGAAGACATGGAGAAAACAACGTTCATTACCCCGTGGGGTACATTCTGCTACAAGGTGATGCCCTTTGGTTTGAAGAACGCCGGGGCAACGTATCAGCGGGCTATGGTCACATTGTTCCACGACATGATACACAAGGAGATAGAGTGCTATGTGGACGATATGATTTCTAAGTCCCGAGATGAAGAAGAGCATCTGGTCAACCTCAAGAAGCTGTTTGATAGACTGATAAAATATAAGCTGAGGTTGAACCCAAACAAGTGCACTTTCGGGGTGCATCCTGGGAAACTGCTGGGTTTCATTGTTAGTCAGAAAGGAATCGAGGTGGATCCTGAAAAAGTAAAAGCAATACAAGATATGCCTGCACCGAAGATAGAAAAAGAAGTGCGCAGGGTTTTAGGGAGGTTGAACTACATTTCACGGTTCATATCTCATCTAACTGCCACGTGCGAACCAATATTCAAATTGCTAAGCAAAGAGCAAACGGTCAGGTGGAATGAGGACTGCCAAAGAGCTTTCAAAGATAAAAGAATATTTGCAGACACCTCGAATTCTAATGCCTCCAGTTCCTGGACAGCCACTTATCATGTACTTAACTGTGCTAGAAGGGTCAATAGGGTGTGTTCTAGGCCAATATGACGAGTCTGGTCGAAAAGAGTACGCTATTTATTACCTTAGCAAAACGTTTACCGACTGTGAATCCCGTTACTCACTGCTCGAGAAAACTTGATGCGCTTTGGTATGGGCTGCTCGCCGACTGAGGCAGTACATGTTGACCAATACCACACTGCTAATCTCAAAAATGGATCCTGTCAAGTATATCTTTGAGAAACCATCATTAACCGGAAGGGTTGCTAGATGGCAAATAATCTTAACAGAATATGACATACAATATACTTCTCAGAAAACCATAAAAGGAAGTGTATTGTCGGATTACCTTACACAACAACCTCTTGAAGATGATTATCAGCCAATGAAGTTTGATTTCCCTGATGAGGACATCATGTACCTCAAAGCAAATGATTGTGAGGAACCACTTCCGGAGGAGGGTCCTGACCCTGAATCCAAATGGAAGTTGATGTTTGATGGGGCAGTCAATATCAATGGACGTGGAGTTGGTGCTGTTCTTATTACTCCTGAAGGTGTTCACTTTCCCTTTGCTTCCAGAATTACTTTTGGCTGCACCAATAATGAAGAGGAATACGAGGCATGCATAATGGGAATAGAGGAGGCTATTAATCTTTGGATTAAGACCCTCGATATATTCGGAGATTCAGCCCTCGTTATCAACCAGGTTACCGGCAAGTGGTATACGCATCAAGAACACTTAATTCCTAATAGGGATTATGCCAGAAAGCTGTTGACGTTCTTCACAACAGTTAAGCTTCAGTACATACCACGTGATGAGAATCAATTTGCCGACACATTGGCTACTCTTTCTTCGTCTATCAAAGTCTTGTGTTGGAATTATGTGCCCAGGATTGACATTTCCAGGCTTGACGCACCAGCTCATGCTTTCTCTGTAGACGCAGTGTCTGATGAGAAACCTTGGTATTTTGATATCAAGCTCTTCCTGGAAAAGCAAGGATACCCAGCTGGGGCATCTTCCAATGACAAGAAGACCTTAAGGCGACTTGCTGCTAGTTTCTTCTTGAATACAGACGGGGTGTTGTATAAGAGGAACTTTGAAATAGTCTTGCTCAGATGCGTGGATAGACACGAAGCAAGCTTGTTGATGCAGGAAGTCCATGAGGGATCTTTCGATACTCATGCAGGAGGACATGCTATGGCTAAGAAGTTGTTGAGATCGGGGTATTATTGGATGACAATGGATGCAAATTGTTGTTCATACGCCCGTAAATGCCACAAGTTCCAGATTTATGCAGACAAAGTGCATGTTCCTCCAAGCCCGCTCAACGTCATGTCATCTCCTTGGCCCTTTTCTATGTGGGGCATTGACATGATCGAGAAGATAGAGCCTACTACTTCAAATGGTCATCGCTTCATCCTAGTTGCGATCGATTACTTTACTAAGTGGGTTGAAGCATCATCTTATGCCAATGTCACTCGTCAAGTGGTAGTCAGTTTTTGAAAAGAGACATCATTTGCAGATACGGAGTGCCCGAAAGAATCAATACTGACAATGGTTTTAACTTGAACAACAAGATGATGGCAGAATTGTGTCGGGACTTCAGATCCAGCATCACAATTCTTCTCCTTGCCGACCAAAGATGAATGGTGCGGTAGAGGCGGCAAATAAGAATATCAAGAAGATTGTGTAGAAGATGGTTGTCACTTACAAAGATTGGCATGAGATGTTACCATTTGCGCTGCATGGGTACCGAACGTCAGTCAGGACGTCAACTAGGGCAACTCCTTTCTCATTGGTATACGGTATGGAAATAGTCTTGCCTGTTGAAGTAAAAATTCCTTCATTGCGTGTGATGATGGATGTGAAGCTTGATGAGGCTGAATGGGTACGTGCTCGGTACAATCAACTATGTCTAATTGAGGAAAAGAGATTAGTGGCTATCTGTCATGGTCAGCTTTATCAGAGGAGAATGAAGCGAGCATTCGACCAACGAGTACGTACTCAGGAGTATCAAGTAGGAGAGCTTGTGCTCAAGAGGATCGTTCCTCTAGGTTCAGATCACAGGGGCAAGTGGACCCCAAACTACGAAGGACCATTCATAGTGAAGAAAGTTTTCTCAAGCGGAGCACTGATTCTCACCACTATGGATGGAGAAGATTCCCAATCCCCTGTTACCTCGGACGCAGTTAAAAAATACTTCGCATAAAGAGACCCGCTGGACACAAAAACAGAATTAAAGTCCAGGCAAGAAAAGGGCATCCTGGCGAGCTAAAAACAGAATAAAAAGCTCGGGCAAAAGTTAGGGAAAATAAATAAAAAAATGTACACCCGCTGAGTTGAGAAGCCACATTGGACAACTCAGGAAAAAAAGGGTATCCCGGTGGATTGAAAACCCGAAAGGACGATCCACGCAAAACAAGGGAATAAGCGAACAACTACGATCCGAGTAATCTGAACCAAGTCATCGTTTCGTACAGCTTGACAATATCAGAGGGATAGGAATCAGTCCCCTCATCTTCTCAGAAAGCAAATGCAAGAATGGAGTGTTTTGAAGACATGCTGGTCATAGCAGAAAGGGAACTCATTGGGATGCCATGCCCATTGCCATTAGGATAGTTTATTTTCTCAATTTTATGGTAGCTACCTCTTTCCAGGTGGTTGCTTCTGGATGTAAATCTTTTCCTATTTAGAGGCCTTTCAATAAAAAGAATATTCAGTCCAAAAGTTGTGTTGTGTTTATTTTGTTTGCAAAATGTCCTGAATTTTTGGCAAAAATAGTATTGCATTTAAAACATGGTGATAATTTGAAAAAAATGACAATGTAGGGAAACATTTGAAATATTCTTTGAGTGTCGGGTGACGATGGATGAACAGATCATACCATGAAAGTCCCCGGGGAACATATGTGTTTTCTATTGTTGCAGGTTTTGCAGGATGGCGTCACATTCTCCCAAGTAGAGTTATTCCCCAACTAAGTCATGGCAGGTGGGATCCCCAAGCAGTTTATTTTCCCCAGTAGGGTATGCCCAGCAAACAGTGGGAGGCCCATTCGTCTACACTATCCAACACTCGTTTGTGTTTGATGCTTGATATTTGTTGTTGCTCGTCTGCATTCTCCAACACTCGTCTGTGTTATTACATGTTTGAAGCTCGTCTGCATTCGTTTGGATACTCGTCTGTATCATCCCTTGCACTCGTCTGTGTTAGCTTATATCCACATGTGTTGATTTGACAATTACCCTGGTACTCGTCTTTACTGCTACTCCAAATGCTCGTCTGTGTTGGGTTTCTGGTATTCGTCTATACCAGTGGTTGATATTCGTCTATATCATCGCCTGAAGCGCTCGTCTGTGTTTCTTTGATCATCGTTTGATATTCGTTTGTATCATTGACTTATGGCAGTCGTCTGTGCTCTCTTGATGATCATCCAATACTCGTCTGTATTGAAGAGGTTTGAAGTCCTAACTGTGGGAATAAACGTCAAAATAGTTACCGGTCCTGACGTAACAGGTTTATCTGAAGGAGGCTCGTCTGTCTCAAGCACCACTTATTAATGTCGCACCTGGCGTAACAGGTTTGCTCGAAGAAGGCTTGTCTGTCTTAGATCATATATCCACGGATAATATATGAGGATGGTTCGTCTACCTTGATTATGCATGTCTATCCCACAGAATTTAGTGCATCACCGGTCCATGCAGAGTATGTGAGGGCTCGTATGTCCAGTTCCTGGGGTAACATTATTGTTCGAAGAAGACTCGTCTGTCAAAGCATTCTGATTCCAGATAACAGTTTCAACTTGGAAGGAGCTCGTCTGGTTTCTCTCCACTTCAGTCACCAAAGCCTCATTTGGTTGGGTTTATTTCCCAGTTTTTGCATTCTTCGTCAGAGTGCAAATTTCAGGTCTTCTTGGTATTCAACCACAGTTTATCTTGAACGGTCGATAGCCCGTGCTACCTTCCTTTTTAGATTAACAGTTGTTTGAATAGGGGCAGCTGTAACACCCCAAATTTGCCCTCTTCTTTTTAAGCATCATATCATATCATATTCATCATGAACATATCATATTCTTGGCATCTAAGCATGGAAAGATGAGGCATAACATTCTCATGACCTAGCATTAGGCATATGATCATCTGTGGAAGGTTTTGAGGCATCAAAAGCTATGACAAGGGGCCCAATGTATTTGTTCAAGTCCTATGAGGGGTCTACATTGCATTCACAAGTTCAAGATCATTCACAAAGGCCCAGGAGGTGGGAAGATCATCAGGGAATTCAAGCTAAGGCAAAGCTCCTACACAATTATCCCAAATTAGGGTTTGAGTTGCAATCATGAAAACATCATGACTTTGGCCATTTCATTTGGGCAAAGTATCTTAGATGTTAATAGGATCCTAGGGATGAAATTGGGTGAGAAAATTCATTGTCGAAGTCAAGTATTTCTTCAGTTGCTTGAAAATGAGGAAATTGGTCAACTGTGCATTCTGAAAGTCAACTGTGAGATTTCAAAGGGTCCAACCCCATTTTTCTAGCCAAGGGATGTTCTTATAACCTTAGAATAGGTTTGGCAAGATCAAGGTTCAAGAATCATGAGGTTTTGAGGTGTTTTGAAAAATTGGCCTATGGTTGGTAATGAAAAATTCCATTTTTAGTAAGTTTTTGCCCTAATTTTCAAGTAAGCATAACTTGGTGAAAAAAGCTTCAAATGGACCAAATCCAAACATGAAAGTTGAATATTAAAGCCTCCCATTTTAAAAAAGTACAAGATCATTTTCATAGCCCTCATGGTTAGAGATATGGGCCCCTCGAAAATTTCAACAAAATTAGGGCATGGCATGAAATTCCAAGCTTCCACAAATGCAAAACTTCATGAACTTTATTTTTGAGTGGTGTAATGAACCAAATGAGGTCACAATATTACAAGGCATTGCAAGAAAGCTAATTTGCTCCAAAAATACTGTCAAATTCGTGCATAATAAGAGGAGTATTTCATAAGAGGGAAATTTGCATGAACATGAGAAAAGTGTGATCCCCACATCCAAGGGCCAGAATCATTTTTGTTTTGAATTAAGGGTGAGATTTTGATCTCACATGTGCAAGAAGTGAGAGGGATGCACGAGAAAAATACCTCATCACAAGAATTTTGCCAAATTTGCATTTTCACTCCCACGCTCTCATCTCACGTGCATTCTCCCTCACTCTTTCAGCATTGCTTTTTAAGATCATATATAAGAAAGCTAGGGTTATAGTTGAGCTCAGATCCATCACATTTGTTCACTCCAAAGTTCTTGCACCCAAAGCAAAAGCATTCGAATCTCATCACTCTCTCACTTTCTTCACAAACTCTTTCCATATTCTTGTTCAGTGAGCTCTAAGGATCATTAATATACCATCAATTCAAGTTGAAAGGAAGGATTTCATCAAGTTCCATTCAAGTGCAGTTGGTTTCGGGTTCCAAGATCTAGAGAGTTTCAGCCTCTCTTTTGCATTTATTTTGCAAAGAGAGGATAAAAGGAGTTGATCTGCATCTTTGGAAGCTATTTTCTGGCTTGTTTCAAGATCTTCAATCTCAGGTAAGCTCTGAAACTTTTGGATCTGAAACTTTTGGATCTGAAACTTGTATTTGTGGTATGCAATGTGATCTATGAACTTTGCTGATTGCTCTGCACTTTTTAGATTTGATTTTTTTCATTATTGAGGATGTATTGATGATTTGAAGTTTCATGGTGAAATCTGTTTTGCTTCGATCTGATTGATTCAGTGATCCTTTGTGATTTTCATTGCCATTTTTGGATTCAGCATAGTTCATTTATTGGATCTGGAGTGTTTGATTCATTTTAATTGAGTTTTGTTCATAGTCTGTGTTTTCCGGTGCCGGAGCCCTAGCTCCGGTCACCAGATTCTGGGAATTGTATGACCTGAGTTGAATGAAGAAGACAACCTCTCAGCCCTTGGATCTCTCATTTGAACGTCCCACAGCTTGCCAACGCATAAATGAAATACCCTCTCCCTCACGTGTTTTCTTTTTCTATTTTCATTCTGAATTAATATCCATGTGTCTCACCTCACCATAATTAATATATGCCCTAAACCCCAACCAATCATTTTGCTGACTTGCTTTAATGAGTTGACCTATCCTGCACGTTCACTTGATCATATGGCCTTTGTTTTTCCTGAATTTTTGAATTCCCACACTAATTATCATAAGCTACGCTAACTTTTAATTGGGCTTGACTTGAGATCCCCACCCCTACGTATGAGGCCCACTGAGTTGAACTGGAAATCCTTGCTGGTTGCACCCTCTGGCCCTTCTCTTTTATTCTCTTTTCTTTTTATTTCCATTTTAATTTCAGTTTGGATTTTAATTTTTAAAAATAGTTTTAAGTTTCAAAATATTCTAAAAAAATTCATGAATGTTTGTTTTAGTTTTCTCTAATTTTGGATATTTTTATTTTTCATTTATTTTCATCTGACACGTGGAAATTAATTCTCCCTTTTAATTAATTCATTTTATTCCATTTTGAACCATGCTGACTTGTCCATTTTCTATCTTGTTCATTATTTTGAATTTTTGGATGATTCTTTTTGCTCTGGATTCATGATAGGATGTAGTTTCTTGGTGATTTTTGTTCTGATTTTTAGAATCTTGATTAATTGGTTTTGGTCCTTAACTTGTGAGTGAAGCCATTTAACCCTAATCCATGTTTGACCTCTCTTGTGACTTGTGTTAGCTTCTGAATTTCTCTCCCTCTCTTTGGCATGTTGTGATGTTATGATTGAAGATCATTTGTGCAAAGTTGTGGAATTTTTGAATGTTCACTTGATTTGTTTTGGTTTCTTGTTCTTGACTTGTCCCATTTTGCTTCTTTTGGATCATTTGCTCTCTCATTAGCTTAGAAGGGCACTTGTGCCAACTTCTTCATCTTGTTTAGAGCCTTATTAGGATGATGATATTTATCTGATCTTGAGTTTTGGTTTGTGCCTTGAGGAGTATTGTGTTTGGTTGCTTATAAAGTCCTTTCATTCTTATGCCTCTCCTTTGCTTACTTCTTCTCATGATGTTACCACTTATCCATATGCATCTCTTCCCTTCATCTCTTTTGCTTCTTAAGCCTTCTTTTAGCATGATTAGGGTTCTGATCTTGCACCTTGAGTTTGTAATTTGTTTATTTTGCTTTGCATCTTCTCAAGTTTGCTTTGTTTTGCCATGGTAATTCATGTTGCTTCATGTTTGGTTGTATGTTTCTCTTCTTATTCTTGTGACTTGTGTTTGCATTGAGCATTTATGTGTATGACTTCACTTCTGGTTGTATGGTTTTGGCATGGCATTATGTTCATCTTGTATTGCTTTTATACTTGTGTCACTAACCATTTCAGGGGCTTTGGTAAGTGAGAGGTGTGGATGTATTTCCCACATCTCCAAATCTTATCTCTTCTCTTCTTATCATTATTTGTTCTAACCTTGTGATTATTGGGCTTAGGCCTTACCTCTCCTCCTCCTCTTCTTCTTCTTCTTCTTCTTCTTCTTCTTCTTCTTCTTTTCTTTCCTCCTTCTTCATTAGGATATAATTCAAACCTCACTAACCTAGGTTCATCCATGCATGACAATATTTAGGATTCTAGTCTCCCTTAGATTTTTCACCTTTTGAGATCCTTTTGGTGCTCTCTCTTATCATCTTCAAAATTAATTTTAATCCACTCTAATAAAGGTTGAGTCTTCACATGTGACATGAGACTTTGCTATGAGATACTTGCACGCGTTCCGTTTCGGGGCGAGGTGTAAGTTATCCCTCGTGGTGGATAGGTCTTAGCATGAGATTACCTCACAAAGAAAAGCATAAAAAACACTTCTTAATCAAAAATCCCAAAAACACTTAATAAATGTCAGTAGGTCAGTGTGTCTGAGCCTTCATTTGTGGGACTAGATTTGGGGATTTCCTCCATAGATAGGTGTGCCTCTTGCGCATTCCATTTCGGGATGATGTGATACATATACATCCCATTGAGTAAGACTTAGGTACACTTACCTATGCAAACTTCACTCCTAAAAAGCTTCTAAAAAACACAAACAAACAATAAGCATCTTTCCTTCGGGAATTCCTTTCTCATCTCATTCGCTCCGTACGCGAACTTGCTCCTACTTGTCATTTTGCAAGACGGTTACGCACTCGTCGTCCGAGCCTGCAACACCTGAGCATTGGCATAGGCAGTTCAAGCCTTAATTCACAAGCAACATATTTTCCACCCCTAGTTAGGAGAACTACGGCGACTTTGATCCTCATTGTCCAGATGAGGTACGTAGGCAGCGGGGTAGGGCCCGTTCGAGCACAATCTTTATTTTCCCTACATTTTTCCTTTTCATTTCTTTTTCAGTTCCCTTTTCTTTTCTTTTATCCAGTTCAGTTCATTTTTTTTGCAGCAGCTTTCATTTCTTCACCCTTTGAAAAAGTTTCTTTGCAAGCGTGGATCCCGTCGGGTACGGCGGACGATCTGAATGCTAATACCTTCCCAGGTCGTAACCGACTCCCGAACTCAGTCTCTTTGGTTCGCAGGACCCGTGTCCTTCCTTTTCTTTTCTTCTGGTTTGTGCAGCATTACCATTCCCGTTCTTTCGGGATAAAAATGTCTGGCTGGCGAATCTATTCTTTTTCCGCGCCACTTTCGCGTTTGTACCAGGATGGAAATTCGGGGAGCGACAATGAGGTATGTGATCGGGTAATGCGTGTCAATCTTAGGAGCTCGAGCGAAGAAAAATGATGCACAAAAGTAATCCAAGCCATTCCCATGTTAACCCACCAAAGAAAAGAAGAAAACAAATTTTTCTACCGTTAACCGGTTAACGCATATGGTTAACCGGTTAACGGGCGCGAATTTTGAATAAATGCTTCAAAAATCAGTTTAGTTCCAATTCCCTCCATTTCCTTTTCCTTCACATTTTTCACACTCCCTTCACATTTCAATTTACCTTGGAGTTTTCTACCATCTTCTAGACTCTTCTAGCATATTCCAAGGAATATTCTAGAACTCCAACTAACTCCAACTACCTCCTAACCTACCTCCAAACCTAACCTAATTCCCAAGAAAGCTCCCAACCTAGCCCTAGCTCCATGCCTACATTCTATATAATCTCAAATCACCCCAAAGCAAAGGGTCCCAACCTTATTTTCACCATTTTCATCTTCAATCTCTCATTTCTCTCTCAATTCTCCCACTTTTTCACCAAATTTCTCAAACCTTCTTCATAGAAGTTCTTCAAATTCTTCATTGGAATTTGAAGAAATTGAAGCTAAAACTTCATCAATCATCAACTTTTAGATCTTACTTGAAGAAGCAATTATGTTTTTGGAGTGGTTTTGAGCTCATTGGAAGTGGTTGCGCAAGTGTTCATCAAGATCGAATCGCATTTATTTTGCATTCGCGGAATCTCCGGTTTTCTTCTTCACTTGCACTTCGACCTACATCGCAACACTCACCGAAGCAATCCTCCGCTTCGTAGGTTGGTGATCTAAAACCGCTTTTCGCTTTAACTTATTCTCTTCATCTTGCCGTAACGGTATTCTTTGCATGTTCGTTGATTGTGTTTGTGTTTTATCGTTCAATTACGTTTTGATTGCGATTTTCGTATTTTGGTTGTTAGAAGCTAGAATCATAGCTCATTCTAGATGATAATAGCTGTTAGAGAACCCTAGTTAAGTAAGAATTCAAGTTAACATGTTCATGTATGTGTTAGGGGTTCTTAGAAGTAGGTTCATGACCATAAGTGCTTATTTCTACACTTTTTTCACCATTCTGTTCAGTGTTAACCGGTTAACGCATTTGGTTAACCGGTTAACACATTGAAAAACGCCCCTGGATTTGAAAATTTTAGGTCCGTTAACCGGTTAACCTATAACATTAACTGGTTAACGTTGTTCTGAAAGTGAAAAATGCTTTGTTTTCATTATATGTTTGCATTGCATTGTATCTTAAACTTCATGTAGTGATAGAGCATGAATTTAGGGAATTTTTAAGACAACTTTAGGTGCATGATTCCATCGTTTCGAGTCGTTTCGACATTTTTCCGTTACCTTTTGCATATTTTGTGCTTATTTGATCATTAGCGCATAAAGTTCTTTGTGCATCTGGTTTCCATGTTCAATGAATCATTTAGCATGTAAATGATTGTTTCACATTTTGTTCTTGATGCATCTCTCATGATCATTGCATTGCATATTTACATGTTACATTCTTGAAAATACATAATCATAAATATGTATATGCTAGTATTTGGTGTGCATTTTGATCATACTTTCATGTTAATGCCAATTCTGATTTTTGCAACAAGTTGCATGATTCATTGTGTTGATTTTTTATACATGTTCATATTCCATATCCATGTGATTATGTGCAAATACTTGAAGTGCATACTTGTTGCATATTTAGTATGTTAAGAATTCTTTCATGAACAAGACCTTGTAAATAAGCATGTTAATGTTGCATTAATCCATGTTAATGTTGATGTTAATGTTGCATTTATCCATGTTAATTGTGCATTTGCGACATTCATTGTTGTGCATAATTGAAAATTAATCAAATCTGTCTGGCATTTCATAGCTGTTTTTTCATGCAGTAGCTGTAAAATGTATGCTGATTGTTGCATTTTCACATTTTTACACCTGTTTTGCATGCTGTTTGCTGGCTGTAAAAAGCTGTTTGTACATTGCATTGCATTTCATTGTTGTTTGTGCATTTAGGGGCTGTAATAGTCTGCTGGATTTTTGCTTTGCATTATTTTAGGTCCTCTTGTAAACACCCCAAATTTTCCCTCACTCATTTAACACCATGGCTTGTGATCTTTCATGTTTGCATAAGCATAAGCTTACCACATCACCTTGAATATTTGTTTCATCTGCATAGTTCAAGTTCATCTGCATCTAGGGTTTGTGATCTGAGTAATCCAAGATTCCATCTAAGCCATCTCAGAGGCCTCAAAGCTTTCCAAGAGGGTCCATGTGTGTTATATCATCATATTATGCCCCTCAAAGTTCATGGAAGTCAAGAGATCACAAGAACTGGCAAGGCATGGAAGCAGAGCTAGTGTTTTAACTACACAGATGACCAAAATTAGGGTTTTGATTTCAGAGGCCTTAACTCCAAATTTTTGGGCCATTCTTGTTTCAAATGTTCTTAAGATTTTATAAGGATCATGTGTACCAAGTTTGATGAAGAAATTCATTATGGAAGTCATATGTTCACTAGGTAACTTCTTGAGCAAGTTAAGTCAAAATCAGGGCATCTGAGGCCCCCAACAATGGAACCAAAGGGGTATTTTCATCAAATTGAAGTTCTATGATCTTTATTTGATCTTAGAAGAGGTTGGAAGTTCACAAGATTGAATAATTTTGAGCCATTTGCAAACTTGTCAAAAATGGAAATGACTTGTAATGGAAACTTTCCATTTTGGGAAAGTTTTTCAACCTCCTCTTTCTCAACCAAAACTGCTTCAAATGAAAAATTATTGGTCATGAAAGTTGTAGATTAGGTCTTTCCCTTTTCAAAAAGTATAAGAACATGTCTTGATTCATCCTAGAACTCAAGTTATGGCCTTTCAAAGTTGACAAAAATCCTAAAATTTCAAGTTTCATGTCAAAGAGGGATTTTGCAAAATGGCATGTTCAAGCATTCTAATGACCTCTAATCAACTTCTACACTTCATAACATGCCTATGTGACTTCTAAACATTAGAATTGGCCCAAGAACTTGGAATTTTTATGACTTGATTCACAAGAAATGTCAAATAGGGAAAATTGCATAAAGCATGATATCTCTTCATCCAAGCCATCCAGCTGCAATCTTTTGATCCAAAGGCCTTCCACTAAGCCAGCTGAGGCCAGACATGCCTTGGAACCACTCCTGCCATGACCCATGCCCATAGTACAACCAATGTTGACTTTTTGCAAAAACAACCATACCAATCACACTATGCCACCACCAACTTTCTGACCAATCAAGACCTCTTATGCAAACCCTGAGGGACTCATTTCACACATCACGCAAGCCTGCAAGCATCCATAGACTCAGAATCACAAAATCCTCCATAACACTTCCCCTTTTCGAATTTCATCATACAGCCACAAAAACTTCAAACTTTCTTCACCATTCAACTCAGCATCACCTAAGGAACAAATCCCAACCATTAGAATGGGCTGAAACCTAACAAAACAAAAATACGATTTTTCACTTCTAAGAACTGAACTTCAAAAAGAAGCCACATACACTCTAGCAAAGCATCAAAGAAGCTCAAGGGTGATCAGAGGAGGGTGTGTGCATCAAGAAGAAGGCCAAAACAGCTCCATTGGAAAAGCTTCATCTCAGGTACCTTCTTGAAACATTTTTCCAGAAATCATTTCTTTAGTTACAAAATGATAGAGTTTGCTCTCCTGATCACAATGAACTTTAAATGATGAAGAATGATTGAGAATTGAGTGTGTATGCGTGTTCTGAAATTTTATTCGTTTTTATGTTTTTGTTCGATTCTTGATTATGATGCAAAATAAATGAAATTTGTTGCTGGATTCTTGTTTGTTGATGTCCATTGATCATTTCTGGAGAGTTTGATGCGTTTTGGTGGTGTTTTGAGTGAGATGGCTTGAAGGTGTGGCCGGAGAAGATGACTGGAGCTTAGCTCCGGTCACCTGAGATTAATTAGGGCTAATCTCCCCAGTTTGAATGTGGGCCGTAGGATTAAGATTAGGGTTAGTATGTGTACGGCTAGGATTAGGTCATTAAACCCTAAATGTAATTAATTAATTTAAATCAGATTAATTAGCCAGGAGTGATCTGGACCCTTGTTTCACGCGCGCAGTCAAACTCCTTCCCTTGGATTTGAATCTCAGCCTTAGGATCAGATTACTTTCCCTTTAATTCTTTTTTAATTAATTTTATTGTATTTCTTTTACATAATTTATTTAAAATAGTTAAAAAACTTCAAAAAATATTTCCTTTGGCATTTTTGTTTCAAATATTTTTCTTAATCAGAAAATGATTTTTATTTTATTTTTTGCATTTAAAAAGTATTTTTAAAATATTTAAATGTTATTTTTAATTAATTAAAGTCTTTTAATTAATTAAAAATACATTTAGGTTTCTAAAAATCACTAAATAAATCATGAATCATCCCTTTGCATTTAGAAACATTTTCAAACTCTTCACACAAATTTCTTTTTAGGTTTGATCATAACTTGAGAATTTTCTTTGAATTAAGGGTCATTTAAATCATATTTTTGAAGCCTAACTTGAAAAAATCTTTTCTGCCTAACCAAGAAGAGTTTGAAGATGATTCTTTTGGAATTCTTTTGTGCATAGCATTTAGTTTATAGGTCATTTATCTCATGAATTTATCTTGAATTTTTGAATTGATTTGCATTTTCCTTTGAGAATCATCCAAAAAACCCTAGAAACTTAGGAAATTCATAACTTTTGATTGGTTAGGCTTCTGACCTTCTCCTTTGGGGTGTGACCTAATATGGGATTAGGGTTTGTATGAGTGTGATTTCCAATTTTTGTCATGTCATATGCTTCTGTTTTGTTCATGTGCATCTCATACTTCCATATAACCCTAAATTCTCATGTTAACTTGCATTCATCTTGCATATGCATCCATACATGAACTTGCCATGACATTTCTTGAATTCATATGTCATCTTAGACATCTTATGACATGTTAGAATCATGCTTGATCATTTCTTCATCCATTTTCCATGATTTGCATTCATTTCATTTCATTAACTTTCATATGTTTTCAAACTTCAAAGCATGCTTCCATTTGCATCTCATTCTTGTATGATCATACATATGCATTTTGTATGTCTTTGCATCATCTTACATGACATTAACATTGCATAAACACTTTTGACTTTGATCATTTCATCTCATTTCATCTCATTCCATTTCACTTCTTTATGCTTTGTACCTTATGAATTCATGCTAACATTTTCAGGTGGTAAGTTACTTTGAGAAGTGGATTTGCCTTCACTTCTCATTTCTCTTATCTATTTCATTTGCATCCTTACTTTTCTTTGAAGTGAACTTATTCACTTATGTTCATTTCTTTCTCACTCTCTTTCTTTAAGTTACTTATCTTCTTCATTGAAGTAAGTAACTTATTCATCTGCTTCATCCTCCTTTCATCTGCTTCTTCCATTGGTGGCTTCCTTGAAGATCTTTCTTAAGCCTCACAAACCATAGGAACATCCAAGCATGATAATAATTAGGGTTGTGATTAGTCCCTCCTTTGATTTTGCCTTTGATTCTCCTTGAGTCTCTCTTCTCATCTTCATAATGAGAGACTAAACTCTTAAAGTTTTAGGACTTGGGAATTAGGGTTATGCATGCATGCTTCTCTTAGGATGGGGTGTATAACTTTAATCCTAAGTGTTAAACCTTTAATTTGTTTAAAACTCTTAATCAAATCATCTTAATAATCACTAAGACTTCATTTTGTAACTTGGGCCTTACATTAGGGTTCTAATTCTTCCCTTATGGTTAAGAAGGACTAACCCTAGTGTTTAATGGACAAGTCCCCCTTAAGTTGTCTCACAAACCATAAAACTAATTTCTTAATCTCATCCCTTAATTAAAATCCACTTAATAAAGGCTTGTTATATAATGAACTTAATCCCTAACCATGGATTAAGTTGAGGAATCTTCCTCAGCTTAAGTGTTCTCATCTATTATCCTTCTATTAGGATGGTGTAATGAGCCCACTAATCTGTGATTAGAGATTAAACTCATTACTTAACACTAAACAAAAAAAACCAAAAACATCTAATTAATCACAAATAGGTTAATGATCTTAATCCTACATCATCATGGTAATTAAGTTGAGATGCTTATCTCATACTTAAGTAGGCTCATTATCCCTAATCAGGGAGGGTATAATGAGTTTACAAACCTTTGATTTAGGCTTAAGCTCATTAACTTATGCAAAACACCAAAAACAATAAAAAAACTGAAAACATAAAAAACAAACTGTCGCTCCCCGGATTTCCATCCTGGTACAAACGCGAAAGTGGCGTGGAAAAAAGAATAGAGTCGCCAGCCAGGCATTTTTATCCCGAAGAAAGGGAATGGTAATGCTGCACAAACCAGAAGAAAGAAAAGGAAGGACACGGGTCCTACGAACCAAAGAGACTGAGTTCGGGAGTCGGTTACGACCTGGGAAGGTATTAGCACCCAGATCGTCCGCCGTACCCGACGGGATCCACGCTTGCAAAAGAAAATGTTTCAAAGGGTGAGGGTATGAAAGCTGCAGCAAAAGAAATGAAAATGAAAAGAAACTGGAACTGGAAAAGAACTGAATAAGAAACAAAAGAGAAAAATGTAGGGAAAATAAAGATTGTGCTCGAACGGGCCCTACCCCGCTGCCTACGTACCTCATCAGGATAATGAGGATCAGAGACGCCGTAGTTCCCCTAACTAGGGGTACTAAAAGGAAATTGCTTGTGAATTAAAGCTTGAACTGCCTATGCCATTGCTCAGGTGTTGCAGACTCGGACGACGAGTGCGTAACCATCTTGCGAAATGACAAGTAGGAGCAAGTTTGCGTACGGAGCGAAGGAGATGAGAAAAGAATTCCCGAAGGAAAGACGCTTATTATTTATTTTGTGTTTTTTAGAAGCTTTTATGAGTGCAAGTTTGCATAGGTAAGTGTACCTAAGTCTTACTCAATGGGATGTATACATCTCACATCATCCCGAAATGGAATGTGCAAGAGGCACACCTATCTATGGAGGAAATCCCCAAAGCTAGTCCCACAAGTGAAGGCTTAAGCACACTGGTCTATTACCATTATTAATTATTTTTGTGGTTTTTTGTTAAGAAGTGTTTTTTTAGCTTTTCTTTGTGAGGTACTCATGCTAAGACCTATCCACCACGAGTGATGACTCACACCTCGCCCCGAAACGGAACGCGTGCAAGTATCTCATAGCAAAGTCTCATGTCACATGAAAGTACTCAACCTTTATTAAGTAAATTAGAATTGGGTTTAAAGATGAGAAGAGAAAGAACCAAAGGATCACAAAGGAAAAATTCTAAAGGGGGACTAAAGAAATCCTAAGTGTTAACATGCATGGATGTCCTAAGGGTTAGTGAGGTTTCTATCCTAATGAAGAAGAAAAAGAAGAAAGAAAAAGGAGATAGAAGAATGGATGAGAAAGGCCTAAGCCCAACAACAAAGGGTTAGTGCACAAGATAAACATAAGAGGGAGGGATGAGATTTGGAGATGTGGAACTCAATTCCCACACCTCACACTTACCAAGCCCCTGCAAGGTTAGTAAAGCATACAAGTGAAACACAATGAGCAAGTTAACATGATAACATCACACAATAATAAGTGAAATGATATAAACATATGCACAATGCAAATACAACTCAAAGGAATGAGGAGAAGAAGTATGCAAGCTAAAGATCCAACATGAAACACTTATGAAAGCAAATGCACATTTATGGAAGATGCATAGAAAAATGCACAAAATATGAACACAATGCTCACAACCAGAACCAAAACAAGATGAATAATGTCTTAAGAAGCCAACAAGATGAAGAGAAGAGAGGTACAAGACCAAACACTTACAAAATGGAAGTAAAAGAAACAAAGAGATGAAGTGAAAGCACTTAAAGAAAGAAATGACTTAAAGAAGAAGCAAACACAAAAATTCAGAAGACACAAAACCTATCCTAGGACCAGGAAGGTACCCACACCCCAAAGCAACCCCAAATGAGAAGAAGAATTTGGCACAAGTTCCCTTCTAAGCTTTTATGAGAGCTAAAGATTCAAAGGAAGCAAAATGGGACAAGGTTCAAACCAAAATTCAAAACAAATCAACCAACCATCTAAAAATTCCACAATTGAAGCCAAATGATCTTTAAACATGTTATATCAATGTGCCAAAAGGATTTGAAAATATTCAGAAGCAAACTAGGTTAAATGGAAGCAAGAACACAAGTGAGGGTTACAAACTTACATCACAAGTCACAAGATCAAGACTCAAGAAATAGGTTTCTAAAAATCCAGAGAAACATCACATGAAAAGTACAATGTTTTAAGAATCCAAATCAAAAAGAATGGGATCAAAAATCAAAATATTGAAGAATATGGAAAATATACAAGGCAGTGTGGTCAAGAAGAACTTAAAAAGAAGCTAGGTGAAAGGATGATTTAATTCAGACACGTGGCAAATGAAAAAAAATAAAATAAAAATATGATAAAATAAAAGAGACATTAAATGAGACTCATGATTTTTTTGGGATTTTTAATGTGAAGGAAAGTATTTTTAATAAATTGAAATGGAAACTGAATTAAAAAAGAAAACAAAAGAAAAAGAAATTAAAAATGGAAATGGAAGGAGGTGTGATAAGTAGGTATTACACGTTGAATTGTTTTAGGCTTAGGTTGACTGGGGGTGTGAAAAGCAACACCAAGGCCCAGGATCTGGCGCAGGCACATGTTTTTTTGTGGTGGAAATTAATGGAATTAATTAGAAAAACTGGAAAAAGAGGAAGCGCTGGATTGATCACACGGCTGGAATTGAGAGCCTCATTAATTGAGGTGGCATAATGGTATGTTGTGGTTGGCTAGAACACGCTAGTTATTATGGACTGTATCACATGCTGATTAAAAATGAGAAAAAGAAAAATAACATGAGACGGTAATGCCCTATGGCTAGGTGGCGCATTGTGGAGCCTTGGATGGGCATATCTGACAGTGCGTGTTTATCTTCTTCCCACGCAAACCCTAATATGAACACAGCAACTTTCCGGTGACCGGAGCTAGGGCTCCGGCACCGGAATTCGTAAAAGAACCTCAAACAACCATAACACAACACCAAATGCTCCAGATCAAACAATTAACATGCACTGAACACGAAAATGACTTCAAAAACTCTTAAAACTCCATGGATCTAAGGGATCGAAGAAAAAAAAGATTGACCTTGAAAACTGAAATGCATATAACTTTCACTACAATGCACCAAATTCAAATCTACAAAGTGCAGCATGATCTGCAAACATCATAGATTAAGAATCACACATACAATTTCATTTTTAGATCATGAGATTCCATGCCATACCTGAGGTGAAGAGCTTGATTCAGTGAGCTAGAAAACCAACCAATGCGTGCAAATCACTCCCCTTACTCCTTAGATGCAAAATAAATGCATCTAAGGTCTTGAAACATACTGGATCTGAGGTTTCAAAGCAAGTTGCCTTGAAATGGTAAGATTCTATTTTTGTGTCTTAAGCTCAAATGAATGGTAGAATCTTAATCTATATCACTCACTGATCAAGAATGTGGAAGAAGTTTGTGAAGAATGTGAGAGAACGAAGAGATTTGTGAGAAAATGCAAAGTTGCATGAAGTTTGAGAGTGAAATAATGAGAGAGATCTGAGACTTGCTAAACCCTAATTCTTCTTGTTGTGACCTCCCAAGGCAATGCTGAAAGAATGAGGTGAAATGCACGAATGAGTCATGAGAAAAGTGTGAAGTTGCATAATTTGCACTTGGTGAGACAAGCATGCTATGCTCATGCTCTCTTGGGCCTCTCAGCACATGGTCAATTCATTTCCCACCCTAGATTCAAATCCAATCACTCCTGGCCTTTAGATTCAAGCATCACACTTGTTTCATGACTTTTGCCAAATTTGCATGTTTGGAGGGATTTTCTTGTTGTGCACGAAAATGAACAATTCTTTGGAGCAAATTGGTCATAATACAATGCATTTTGAATTTGAAACACAATTGGGCCAGTACCAAGTCACACAATTAAGATTTGAAGCCTTTTGCATTTGGTGGCAAACTTGAAAAGTGAAATTTGCCCTAGAATGAAGGAATTTTCGAAGGACCTCTAGAAAAATCTACACATCCTATGAAAATGTACTTGTACTTTTTGAAAATGGGAGCCCTTACTCTTCAACTTTCATGTTTGACTTTGGTCCATTTGAAGAATTTTTGATCATGTTAAGGCCATTTGAAAATTAGGGCAAAAGTTGCCAAATTTGAAAATTCCTTAAAACCAACTTTGTACCATTTTTGCAAAACCCCTCAAATATCCATGATTCTTGAACTTTAGGCATTCCAAACCTCTTATAACATTTTAAGGACCCCTCTTGGCCAAAATATTTGGGTTAGACCCCTTGAAATTGCACAGTTGACTTTTTAAGGGCACTGTTGACTTTTTTTCTTCATCTGCAAGCAACTGAGGCATTGACTGACTTCCACATGGAATTTTCTCATGAAAATTGACACCTAGGATCCTCTTAACATATAGAAGACTTTGTATAAGCCCGCCTTCAACCTCTAAGATTTTGATGAAGACAACACGGCGCATGTTTTTCAGATCTGCAAAAAGTCAAGAGCTCTAACTGATCAAGCTTCAAGAAACCGGCTTTGCGATCAAGCTTCGTATGCATCATCGTTCTACTTCATGCTTGGACGCTTTTGTTTAGGTATATCAATCCCTCTTTTAAATTGATGTACAAGTGTTCACGCATTCAATCATATGTTAGCATATTGCATAAAATACTTTGATAAATTTTTCAAACCGTTTAACACTCTTTAAAAACTTTTTGTTTCTGTTTTTAACAGTGTTAACCGGTTAACCATTTGGTTAACCGGTTAACGAATTCAAATTTTCAGTAATCCAGTTGACGTTTATAGGCGTTAACCGGTTAAACATTTGGTTAACCGGTTAACACTGTAATATTTTTGAAAAATATTTTCTTTGAATTTCAAATTGCACCTTTTGATTATATCTCTTCATAAATTATTTTGTTTCATAATTTTCATACCTTTTCAAAAGGGTGTCTTGTATAATATAAAATCTAAATTTTTTCAAATTCAAAAACACCTCCTACAATCTTTTATGAAAATCACTTAAATCAAATTCATCAACATTAAAATATTTTCATATTTCCAAAAGTGTTCATAAGATATTCATCTTTCATACTTCATGTTTGAACACTTGTATTGATATTTGAAAAGTAAATTGTTTACATAGGAGAAGATCATTATTGATATTAAATCTTTGTATTACTCACTCAAAATTACAAAAAATATAGAAAGGTATTTCTATTTGTGACTTGTGTTCCAATGATTGTTTGGACATAAGGGTAAGTGTGGAAAGAGGATTGTTCTTGCACACTTGTTTGTTAGTTTGTTAGAAAGTAGGCCTCACCATTGAAGGTGTGATAGGTTGTACTTTTTCTAAAAACTAGTGGAAATCTATTTCAAATTGAAAGGGGACTGGATGTACCTTCGGACTGTGAAGGGAACCAGGATAATTCTCTGTGTCACTTTTATTTTCTGCCTTACTGCCTTCCTTCCATACAAACTTACAAGAAAAATTCTATCCATCAAAGAAAAAGAATCGAGAAAAATTATATACACCTAATTCACCCCCCCCCCCTCTTAGGCGCATTCTGATCCTACAATTGGCATTAGAGCAGGTTTAGGTAATCTGTTCCTACAAGATCTTATGGCTTCCGCAAACTCGAATCCCGTTTTCAAAGATGGTGGAAGTAGCAACAAGCCTCCTCTCTTCTCCGGTGAATACTTCTATTTCTAGAAAACCAGAATGAGGGCACATCTTGAAGCCCAAGGAGAAGGCATATGGGAAGCAATCGAAGAAGGTCCGCATAATCCCGTCAATGTAATCAACGGTGTTGGAACGACGAAGTTGAAGAATATGTATGATGAAGATGATAAAAGAAAGATCCTAAATGAGAAGAAAGCAATCAACATACTTCAAAGTGCTCTTAGTATGGACGAATTTTTTCGTGTATCACAATGCAAATCAGCGAAGGAGATTTGGGATACTTTGGTAGAAACACATGAAGGAACAACATAACTTAAAAGATCAAGGCGTAACACGTTAAGTCAAGAATACGAAATGTTCCGCATGCAGCCCAGAGAATCTATTGTGGCTTTACAAAAAAGATTTGTTCATCTAACCAACCATTTGATTGCACTCGGAAAGACCTTCACCAACGACGATCTCAACTTGAAAGTTCTAAGGTCTTTGACAAGGGAATGGCAACCGAAGGTGACCGCGATTTCGGAGAAGAAGAGTCTCTCAACGATGACATCCGCATCTCTATTCGGCAAACTTCAAGAGCACGAATTGGAACTTGGAAGGCTCGAAAATCATGAAAGTCAAGAGAAAAAGTCCAAAGGAATTGCCTTGAAGATTGACACAAAGGATGACAATGATGACGAGATCTCCGAAGATGAGAACTTCATGCTTCTTGTTAAGAAGCTTTGTAAGTTTTTTAACAAAAATAATAATTCTTCTTTTCCTAAAAAGAATAAACATTTCAGGAAGAATGATGCATCCACATCGAACCAAGAAGTTACATGCTATGAATGTGGAAAGCAAGGTCACATAAAACCGGATTGTCCAAGACTTGCGAAGAAAGGAGGATTCAAAGGCAAGAAAGACTTCAAGAATAAAAAGGCTTATGTCGCGTGGGATGATAATGAAGTTAGTTCCTCATCGGAATCGGAAAGCGACGAATGTGCAAATATGGCGTTAATGGCGTCACATCACTCCGATGAAGAAAATGACGAGGTTAGTAGTAACTTTTCAATTTATGAAAATGATGCACAAGAAGTCATAGATGAACTTCTAAAGGAATGTAAGACTTTGTACAAAAATATTTCATCCCAAAAGAAGAAAATATTATCTTTAGAAGAACAAAATAAATCTTTTGAAAAATACATTGAAGATGAAAAACAAAAGATAAAGGATGAAAAACAAAGCCTTACATGTAAAAATTGTGAGTCATTGTCCTTTCAAATTGTTCAACTAAAAAGAGTTTTAGAAAGATATGAAAAAGGTCAAATTGGATTGGAGGAAATTCTTAGGCACCAAAGATATCCAAATGATAAAAGTGGCCTAGGATATTCTAAGTTTTCCAAACCAAGCACAAGTGAAACCGCTTTTGTAAAAGCTAGTGAACAAATTGTTAAGGAAAAGACTAACAATGCTAAAACTATGCATCAAAGTCATAAAAAGAAAAGGATTATTAAGAAACAAAAATATGTTCCTAAATTCAAAAGTCAATTTCAACCTATTTGCTTTTATTGTGGAATCAAAGGCCATGCACCTAATGCTTGCTATGTGCGCAACATTGGTGTTGCTAAAGGGCATTATGTGTGGGTTGAAAAGGGTACTAACTATCAAGGACCCAAAGAAATTTGGGTACCTAACAAAACTTGACTCTGTTTTGTAGGTATGCTTGAAAACAACTTCTACGCAATGGTTTCTCGATAGCGGTTGTTCAAAGCATATGACAGGCGATATCAACAAATTTTCAAGTCTAACACTTAAGGCCAAAGGATACGTTACTTACGGTGATGATAACAAAGGAAGAATTCTTGGAGTTGGAACCATTGGTGCATCTCCTCATACAATCATCGAAGACGTCCTTTATGTGGAAGGCCTTAAACACAACCTTCTTAGTATAAGTCAATTGTGTGACAAAGGGTTCCGAATCAACTTCACAAAGGAGGAATGTTTGATAGAACACGAAGTCACTCATGAACTCTTGCTAAAAGGTAAACGATTTAATAACATTTTTATGATTTCTTTTGATGACTCTCTCTTGAAGGTGAAGTGCTTAATGGAAAACAACAACGATGCATGGCTTTGGCATAAGAGGATTGCTCACATTCACATGGAGCACTTGAATAACTTATTAAAGCATGATCTAGTTGTTGGTCTTCCAAATATGAAGTTTATCAAGGATAAGCTTTGTGATGCATGTCAAAAAGGGAAGCAAACCAAAACATCCTTCAAGACCAAGAAAGTGATATCTACTACAAGACCACTCCAATTGTTACATATGGATCTTTTAGGTCCATCAAGAACAAAAAGCTTCGGAGGTAACATTTTTGCACTAGTTATTGTTGATGATTTCTCTAGATATACTTGGACTTTGTTTTTAGTGTAGAAAAATGATGCCTTTAAAGCATTCAAGAAGTATGCCAAGCAAATTCAAAATGAGAAGTCACTCTCAATTGTTTCCATAAGAAGCGACCATGGTGGCGAGTTTCAAAATTCATCATTTGAAGATTTTTGTGAAGAGCATGGAATCTCTCACAACTTTTCCGCACCTAGGACTACTCAACAAAACGATGTAGTAGAAAGGAAGAATAGGGCACTAGTGGAACTTGCAAGGACAATGCTTAGCGACTCGAATCTTCCTAAATATTTTTGGGCAAATGCGGTTAGCACGGCTTGCTTTGTAAGTAACCGTGTCAATATTCGACCTATTCTCAAGAAGACCTCTTATGAGTTGTTCAAGGGAAGGAAACCCAACATATCTTTCTTCCACATATTCGGATGCAAATGCTTCATTCTCAACAACGTTGTACCAGATGGATGTCAAAAGCGCTTTCCTAAACGGTTACATCAATGAAGAAGTCTACGTCAAACAACCTCCCGGTTTTGAAGACTTCAAGAACCCGTCTCATGTCTACAAGTTGAAGAAGGCTCTTTATGGCTTAAGGCTAGCACCAAGGGCTTGGTATGATCGCCTTAGCAACTTCCTATGTGAGAAAGTTTTTACTAAAGGAAAGGTTGACAAGACTTTGTTCATCAAGAATCTTAAGGGTAACACCTTACTTGTTCAAGTCTATGTCGACGACATCATCTTCGGTTCAACAAACAAATATCTTTGCGAAGAATTCTCTCTTACCTGGAACCCCAGCCTTGGTGGTCATGCTCTGATCAATGAGAGTAGGCTCCAAGTGCAAGGCATTAGATATATCTTCATTCTTGGGAGCGACCATCTCAGGGTTGAAGGGAATCCCCCTCCTGATAGGGACACCTAACAACATGGAAAACTCTTCCATTAAAGGTCCCAACTGAAAATCAGGGAATGTGAAGCATCTGAGAGGAGGGTCATAAAACTGTAAGCAAGTGTGGATCATGCTCCTCTGGGATGCATCCAGGTCCATAACCATGTCCAATATGCCTCCATAATGTTCCCTGAATAATGGGACATGATCAGGAGTGATGAGAGACTGGATCTCTGATGAAGGTAACTGCTGAAAACTGACGAAGATAACTAGAGAAGATGCTGAAGAAGGGTCTCTGATGAAGACAACTGATGAAGATGCTGGTGCAGATAACTGAGGAAGTCTGAGCAACAAAATATGTCAAAACAAAACCAAAGATAAGAAGGTGGATACCCTGTAAAACAAATAGGCAAATGTCAAATGATGCAAAATGATGTATGCAGAATGATATGCAAAGGGTTTGTGATCAAGTGTTGGATATGTTATTTGCCTTGATAGGGTCCATGTGTGTTCATAAGTCCGGATGGAGGCTTAGAAATCCAGTAACCAGGTGGGGGACTCAAATAAAGAGTCACAAGTCCAGGGTTTCACAAGAACTGTCCAAAATAATACAACCTTAACAAATCCAGTAACAAGGTATGATGAGGCCAAGGGTTCCTGCGAACCTGTAAACATCCAAACCCCTCACATGTATTGTTCTAGAACAAGGATCCTCAGACTTGGATCAGTTACGAGAAGTGTAAACACTTCTAACCCGGAGGTACAGTGTTTACAATAACCATAAGAGATCCTCCTCTAATTCACCTCAGATGCTGAAGGTCATAAAAAGGTCATCCAGACTTAGAAGGCTTCCCAGATAGCCCTAGTACTACAGGAAATCTGTAGCACAGAGTTCTCAAGAAGAAACCCATGTCTGAATCGTGTTTCATATTCCCGCACCAGACCGAAATGGAATGGGAAAGAATATGAAGCCACTATATCCTATGTGTCACTCAGGTCCCCGGTATGGAACCTTAATCACTCAAAAATCCCTCCCACCAAGGAAACAGCAGATCCAGCACAAATGATAATGACAGTATGAAATGCATAAAAACTGTAAATGAAAGCAATAAATAAAGCTGTAAATAAATAAGCACAAGTAGCACATAACACCCCTGTAAACACAAATCAAACAAGCGCTAGGAGGAACCCACAAAAAGAACCAAAAGCCCTGGTTG
The DNA here is from genome assembly GCA_963966055.1 of Lathyrus aphaca. NCBI lineage: Eukaryota > Viridiplantae > Streptophyta > Magnoliopsida > Fabales > Fabaceae > Lathyrus > Lathyrus aphaca. The sequence goes on from OZ014519.1 coordinate 165,281,354, forward strand.
CAATATACCTTGTCCCCAACAGAGTCGCCAAGTTGTCGCTCCCAAAGATTCGCATCCCGGTACAAGCGCGAACGGTCGGCGAAAGGAGAAAATGAATTGAATAGAGTCTCCAGCTAGGCATTTTTATCCTGAAGGAAAGGTAATGTTGCATAAACCTAGAAAGATATGGATAGGACGATTGCGAACCAAAGAAACTAAGAAAGGGGGTTGGTTACAACCTGGGAAGGTATTAGCACCCAGATTGTCCGTCGTACTCGACGGGATCCACGCTTAAAAGTTTGTGTCTAAAGGGGAGGTATATGTGTTATCTGTGTGCAAAAGCTGGAAAAGAATATACAAGTGTCAGTGCAAAAAGGTGAATTTCTCAAGAACTGAAACTTTTAAAAGAATACTGAAAGAGGGGGATGATAAAGAGACTTTTGTTCGATAACAATTAAGTTATGCCTACGTATCCTCTCGTGCAATGAGGAAGTCAGAACACCGTAGTTCGACTCAAAGAGACTGGAAGATAAATTTGACTGTGAACTGCTTGTTTGCCTATGCTCAAGTGTATGACTCGTTTAGCTCGAGTGCTATCTGTCTTGCATTAGTCGGAAGAAGCAATTCTCGTTTATGAGTGAGTGTGATGAGAAAATAACCCCGAAGGAGACGATTATTGTTTGTTTTTGTGTTTTCAGTTTTGTATTTGTTTTTGGTGTTTTACATAAGTTAATGAGCTTAAGCCTAAATCAAGGGTTTGTAAACTCATTATATCCTCCCTGATCAGGGATAATGAGAATACTTAAGTATGAGATAAGCACCTCAACTTAATTACCATGATGATGTAGGATCAAGATCATTAGCCTACTTGTGATTATTTAGATGTTTTTGGTTTTTTGTTTAGTGTTAAGTAATGAGTTTAATCTCTAATCACAGATTAGTGGACTCATTACACCATCCTAATAGAAGGATAATAGATGAGGACACTTAAGCTGAGGAAGATACCTCAACTTAATCCATGGTTAGGGATTAAATTCATTATATAACAAAGCCTTTATTAAGTGGATTTTAATTAAAGGGAGATTAAGAAATGGATTTTATGTTTGTAAGACAACTTGAGGAGGACTTGTCCATTAAACACTAGGGTTACTCCCTCTTAACCATAAGGAAGAGATAGAACCCTAATGTAAGGCCCAAGTTACAAGTTAATGTTTTAGTGATTATTAGATGGATTGATTAAGATGTTTAAACAGATTAAGGGTTTAACACTTAGGATTAAAGTTATACACCCCATCCTAAGATAAGGATGCAGGCATAACCCTAATTCCAAAGTCCTAAAACCTTAAAGGTTTAGTCTCTAATGATGAGATGAGAAAAGAGACACAAAGAAGACTCAAAGGAAAAAGTCTAAGGGAAACTATCAATCCTAGAAGTTATCATGCTTAGGCATCCTATGGTTTTGTGAGGCTCAAAAGGAGAAGTCTTCAAGGAAGCCACCAAGGAGAAGCAAGATGAAAAGAAGGAGATTAGAAGAGGAAGAAAGGAAGAGAAGCACAAGTGAGGCAAGATCACTCAAAAATAAACAAAAATGCAGTAAGAATGCAATATGAAGAGATGAGAAGAGGTGGGAGGTGAAGGAAAATCCACCTCCCAAACAACTTACCATTAACCCTGAAAAGTTAGTACAAGATGCAATATGAAAGGAATGAAATGAAATGAAGCAAATGTAAATGAAAATACCAAGACCAGAGGCATGTACATGATGCAAATGATGCTATGATATGATGCAAAGGCATACAAGATGCATGTGTGTGTTCATACAAGAGGATGAATGCAAATGAAGCATGTAAGAAGCATGAGAACACATGGATGTTCATGAAATGAAATGGATGAAAAGCATAGCAAATGTATGGATAAATGATCAAGCAATGTTCAAGCAATGTCTTAATATGTCTAAAATGGCATACAAATGCTTAGAATGGCATGGCAAGTTCATATGTTCATGCAATGCAATGTAAGATGCAAGTAAAGATGCAAAATTAGGGTTACATGGAAGGATTGGATGCAAATGGTCACAACAGAAGCATATGACATGATAAAATAAATGAGCTCAAACAAACCCTAATCCCATATGATATCACACCCCAAAGGAGAAGGTCTAACTCTTAACCTATTGAAAGTTATGATTTTTCTAAGTTTGCTAGGGTTTTTGGATGCTTCAAAAGGAAAAATGGAAATCAAATTGAAAATGAAAGATAAATTCATGCCAAAATTATCCTAGATACTACATGATATGTGTAAAACAATGCAAAAAGAACCATCTTCAAACTCTTCATGGTTAGGCAGAAAAGATTTTACAAAGGTTAGGGTTTAAAAATGTGATTTTATGAACCCTAAATTCAAAGAAAATTGTCAAGTTATGATCAAAATAAAAAAGAAATTTGTATGAAGGGTTTGAAAATGTTTCTAAATGTATTAAGATGCAACATGATTTTTTGGGTAATTTTTAGAAACCTAAATGCTATTTTAATTAATTAATTTCCATTAATTAATTAAATAAACATTTAAATATTTTAAAAATATTTTTTAAATTAAAAAAATAAAAATATTTTTGGTTTCTGAAAATTAATAAAAGTCATGATAAAAAATTTCAGAATTTTTTGTTCATTTTTGCTATTTTTAATAATTATATGAAATAAATACAAAGAAAATGAAATAAAAAAAAATAAAGGGAAAGTAATCAGATCCTAGAGCTGAGATTCAAACTTAAAAGGGAGGGGTTGACTGCGCGCGTTTGGAGGGCTGGGATTGATTCTGGAAAAATAATCCTAATTTAATTTAATTAATCACAATTAGAGTTTAATGACAAATCTTGACCACTCGTACGCTAAACTAATCTTCATCCAAGGGCTGACATTGAATCTGGGCATGCTAACCCTAATGACTTTCAGGTGAGACTCTCACTCTATCTCTCTCAAAACGCCATGAAACTCATTAAACATCACTGAACAAGAATTCACACATAAAATTCATTTATTTTTCATCAAGGTCATGAATCAAGGAAAAACGGAAAACTTAGCAAAAAATTTAGAAGCACGATACATCCTCAAAACTCAATCATTTTCAAAAAAAATTACATCACTAGGATCAGAGAGACATGTAGAATCATTTAGGAACTTAAAAATAAGCTTCTGGAAAAAAGTTTGAAGATGGTTACTTGAGCTAGAGCATTCACTTTTGGAGCTTTCTGACCTCTTTCTTTGTGCAATCAACCTCCAATGGCTTCCCTTGAGTGAATGGAAGGCTTAGAACAAGCTTGCAATGGCTGGTTTGAGAGATTGCACATCAGCTGCACCAGAATCGTGTTTCTGATTCTTGGGGTTTTAGGGCTTGGCAATGGTTGGGAAATGATCTGGAGGATGTATGGAGATGATTGGTGAAGTTTGTTTGAATTTTTGTTGGCTGAGCAGAGAGATTCGAAGAGCTCAAGGTTTTGAGTGTTTTTTGGATTCTTGAGTTGTGATCAGTTTCAGGCCAATGTGTTATGTGTTATGGCTTGCATAATGTCCACATATCATGTTTTGATAGTTCAGAAGAGTGGTTGTGGCCTATGATGATTGGTATGGCTTCATTTGCAAAAAAGTCAAGAATGTGTACTTGAGGTATGGGCATGGTGCATGCCTGATATTTTGGGGTGTCTGGCCTCAGCATGGATCAAGGAAGGCCATAGGATTGAAACATTGCAGCTGGATCACTTGATGCTAGGGTTTCTATGTGTTTTGCAAATTTTCCCTCTTTGGTGTATCTTGTGATTCAAGGCATGAAATGATCCAATTCTTGGGTCAATTCTGAGTTCTTGAAGTTGCTTGATCATGTTATGAAGTATTTGGGCATATTAGAAGTCATTAGAAACATTAGCAAGTGGTTTTGCAAAAATCCCTCTTTGGTGCATTCTTGAAAATTATAGGATTTTTGCCAACTTTGAAGGATCATAACTTGAGTTCCATAATGAATCAAAACATGTTCTTGTAGTTTTTGAAAAGGGAAATACCTAATCTACAACTTTCATGACCAAGAAATTTTCATTTGAAGCATTTTTGATCAAGAAAGAGGAGGTTGAAAAACTTTCCCAAAATGGAAAGTTTCCATTACAAGTCATTTCCATTTTTGGCAACTTTTCAAATGGCACAAAATTCTTCAATCTTGTGAACTTACAACCTCTTCTAAGATCAAATACAGATCATAGAACTTCAATTTGATGAAAATACCCCTTTGGTTCCATTGTTGGGGCCCTCAGATGCTCTGAATTTGACTTAACTTGCTCAAGACGTTATATAATGAACAAATGACTTCCACAATGAGTTTCTTCATCAAACTTGGTACACACAATCCTTATAAAATCTTAAGAACAATAGAAACAAGAATGGCCCAAAAATTTGGAGTTAAGGCCTCTGAAACCAAAACCCTAATTTTGGTCATCTGTGCAGTGAAAACCCTGGCTCTGCTTCCATACCTTACAAGTTCTTGTGATTTCTTGACTTCCATGAACTTTGAGAGACATAATATGATGATAGAACACACATGGACCCTCTTGGAATGCTTTGAGGCCTTTGGGATGACTTAGATGGATTCTTGGATTGCTCAGATCACAAACCCTAGATGCATATGAACTTGAACTTATGCAGTGAAACAAATATGCAAAGTGAGATAGTATGCCTATGCAAATGCAAAAATGAAAGATCATAAGCCATGGTGTGATATTAGTGAGGGAAAATTTGGGGTGTTTACATTGTGGAAGAAAAGCTGCATAGGGCATCGGGATGGGATCGATAACCCTGTTGATTTGTGAAGTCCTTTGTTGGAACGGACGTTGTTGTTGAGTGTCGCTCCCACCAAATGACACCCAGGTCAGAAGAGGTACAGACGCGAACGGTCGGCGAAAGGGAAGAGAATGAATAGAGTCGCCAGCTAGGCATTTTTATCCCGGAGGAAAGGTAATGCTGCATAAACCTGGGAAAGATATGGACAAGACGGTTGCGAACCAGAGAGACTGAGAAAGGGGGTTGGTTACAACCTGGGAAGGTATTAGCACCCAGATTGTCCGTCGTACTCGACGGGATCCACGCTTGAAAGATTTGTGTTTTAAAGGGGTAGTGTCAGTGCAATTTGTGTATCAAAGCTGGAAAAGAATGCAAGTGTCAGTGTAAGAGAAGTTTGAGGTGTATAAGAGAAGTGTCAGTGTAAGAAGAGAAATATGAAGCTCAAGACTATGAGGCTTAAAGAATAATGCTGGAAAGAGGGGGAATATACAGAGACTTTTGTTCGATAACCGTTAAGTTATGCCTACGTATCCTCTCGTGCAATGAGGAAGTCAGAACACCGTAGTTCGACTCAAAGAGACTGAAAGATAAATTGACTTGTGAACTGCTTACTTGTCTAAGCTCAAGTGTATGACTTGTCTGGCTCAGGTGCAAACTGTCTTGCATTAGACGGAAGAAGTGAGTTCTCGTTTGTGAATGAATGAGATGAGAAAAGAATCCCGAAGGAGACGATTATTGTTTGTTTTTGTGTTTTCAGTCTTTTATTGCTTTTTGAAGTTTGTCATAAGAAAATGAGCTTAAGCCTAAACCAAGGGTTAGTAAACTCATCACATCCTCCCTCTGATTAGGGGTAATGAGAATACCTTAAGTATGAAGTAAACACCTCACACTTAATTACCATGATGTAGGATTAAGATCATTAACCTACTTGCATTTATTTAGATGTTTTTGGTATTTTTGTTTAGTGTTAAGTAATGAGTTTAAGCCATAATCAGGGATTTAATGGACCCATTACACCATCCTAATAGAAGGATAATAGATGAGAGCATTTAAGCTAAGGAAGGCTCCTTAACTTAATCCATGATTAGGGATTAACCTCATGACAAAACAAAGCCTTTATCAAAGTGGATTTTAATTAATGATAAGATGAAGAAGTGAATTTTATGGTTTGTAAGACAACTTGAGGAGGACTTGTCCATTAACACTAGGGTTAGTCCTTCTTAACCAATTAAGGAAGAATTAGAACCCTAATGCAAGGCCCAAGTTACAAGCTTGATGTCTTAGTGATTATTAGTTGGATTGATTAAAGGATTTAAACACATTAAGGGTTTAACACTTAGGATTAAAGTTATACACTCCATCCTAATAGAAGGATGCAGGCATAAGCTTAATCACAAAGCCTTAAAACCTTTAGGGTTTAGTCCCTGATTATGAGATGAGAAGAGAAGACACAAAGATGACACAAAGGTAAAACTAATGGGGGACTAATCAAACCCTAATTGTTATCATGATTGGTTATTCCTAGGGTTTATGAGGCTTAAGAAAGAAATCTTCAAAGAGCCACCAAGGAGAGAAGCAGATGAAAGGAGGAAGAAGCAAAGAGAAGCAAAACAACTTGCTTCACTTAAGAAGACAAGTTGCTTGAAAAAAGAAGGTAAAAGATGAACATGAATGAGCAAGCTCACTCTAATACACATACAAAATTCAGAAATGATGCAAGAGAGATGAGAAGAGATTGTGAGAAGTGAAGGCAAATCCACTTCTCAAAACAACTTACCACCTGAAAAGTTAGCAAAGAAATGAAATGCAATGCAAATGAGATGAAATGTCATGATTCAAACCAAAGTCAGAAGCATTTACATGATGTTAATGATGATAAGAGATGATACAAACATGAAGCAAGACATGAGAATGATCATACAAGGCAATGGATGCAGATGAAGCATGTTTTGAACCATGAATGTACATGGAAAGTTATGAAATGCAATGGGCATATAACATGGCAAATGAAAGATGCAATGATCAAACATGATTCTAATATGTCCTAAGATGTATTATGAATCATGTTGATGCACAAAATGTCATGGCAAGTCAATGGATGCAAGCAAATGAAAGATGGATGCAAAGGAAAGCATAAATTAGGGTTACAGGCAACATGCAATGCAAAAATTCAAAACCAGAAGCAAATGACATGATAAAAAATTGAAAATGCAATCAAAGATACCCTAAACCTATACAAGCTCACTGCCCAAAGGAGGGGATCCAACTCTTAACCTAGGGTAAGTTATGAATTTCCTAAGATTACTAGGGTTTTGGGGTACCTTAACAAGAAAAATGCAAAACAAATTGGAAATGGAAAATCAAATCAAGCCAATTTTATCCTATAAACTACATGCCATGAAGAATGCAATTCAAGAAGAATCATCATCAAACTCTCAAAGGTTAGGCAGAAAGGATTTTTCAAAGATTGAACCAAAATATTGCCTTAAAATGAAATTAATTCCAATGAAAATGATCAAAAGGTATCAAGAACAAAAAAGAAATTTGGTTTGAGAGTTGGATAATGTTTCTAAATCTCTTGAAATGTAATGTGAATTTTTTTGTGATTTTTAAATGCCTAAATGCATTTTTAATTAATTAATTTTCATTAACTAATTAAAAATAAACATTTAAATGATTTAAAAATAATTTTTAATGCAAAAAATAAAAATAAAAATATTTTTGGGTTTTAAAAATTAATGAAATCTTTGATAAAAAATTTCAGAATTTTTAAATGATTTTTGCTATTTTAAATAAAATGTAAAAGATAAATCAAATTAAATGAAATAAAAATTAAAATAAATGGAAGTATGCACAATGAAGGGATCAGATGCAATCTGGGCTTGGAGGGTATGACTTGGCGCGCAATCCTACGGCCCAAGTTCAAACCTGGCTAATTTAAGTTTTATAATTAATTAAATTGGATTTAATTAATTAATCAGGGATTAGGGTTTAATGACAAGATCCTGGCCACACACACGCGCGGGAGTCAACCACAGTCTACCTCATCTACGGTCCAAATTCAAACTCCCATTAATGACGCTGCTAAACCTAGTTAGGGTTAAACAAATTCAGACGGCCGGAACAGTGTTCCGGTCGTCTTCTCCGGCGAAACCAAATACCTAGCTTCCTCTACAGGCCACCCCAACCTAAATTAACTGCCCAGAAACATTCTCCTATCCAAACTAAACTCAAATCCATCATCAAACATCATTTATCAAGCATGAACAAAGAGAATCAAAGCCAAACATTTTAACGGGCAAAATTTCAGAGAGGCATAAAATGTTCATTTTCACACGATTTTCAAAACTAAAAGCATCAGAGTGATCCCCATGATGTGTATTTTCATTTTGTAAAAAAAAAGCAAGCTCTGAAAAGTTTGAAATTCGAAGCTACCTGAGATGAAGAGCTATGGATATGAGCTTTCCTGACTCTTCTCTTGTGCAAAATGTCTCCCCTGAACCTCCTGAACTCAATGGGATGCTTCAAACCTCTTGTTGGTGGCTGATTTGTGAGCTTGTGTTCTGATATGGCAGGTTTCACAATTATGATATAGGGGGTTTCAGGCTATTTTGATGGTGGGCTTTTGTTCTATGGAGAGTGTGTGGTTCATTGATGAAGAAAGAATTGAGGTTTGATGGCTGTGTTGAGTGATTCGAAGAGGGAAAGGTTTTGACAGATTCTTGTGTGTGCTGCAATGTGGGAGCTTATGGCTTGTGTGTGGTGTGTTTTTGGGTTGCTTGATGTCCACATATCATACTCTGGTTGGGCAGAGAGTTGGTGGTGGCACTGTGGGATTGGTATGGGCAAAATGCAAGAAAGTCAAGATTTGTGTACTCTAAGCATGGCTCGGGTCAGAGGAAATCCTAGGGCTTGTCCTGCCTCAACTTGAGTCAAGGATGGCCCTTGGATGATTCATGAAGGACTGCAGCATTTGGATCACAAGTTGGAAGTGTTTTTGCAACTTGGCAACTTGTTACATTTCATGATTTTTGGCCATGAACATGTGATAAGTATTGCTGGATTTTTGGTGTGAGATGCTTCATGAGGTCATGGCAATGTCTTGAGACCAGCTAGAGATCATACAATCCCTTTGAGAATCATTTTGCAAGAAATCCCTCTTTGCACTTTCATGAAGAATGGCTTAAGGTTACTTGAAACTCAAGGCATAGAAATGGGAAATTCTTTGGGCAAAACTGAATTTTAAGTCATGTATTGTGTTTGTATGATGATTAGAGGTCACATTGAAGTCACATAAAGGCTTGCCATGAGAATTTGCAAGTTTTCCATTTTGTGCAAAAGTGAAATTTCAATGATTTTATCCAACTTTGCAAGGCCATAACTTTTGATCCAAAATGAATTAGGACAAGTTCTTGTACTTTTTGAAAAGGGAATGATCCATTCTACAACTTTCATGACCAAAGTTTTCTCATTTGAGGCATTTTTGAATCAATTAGAAAGGGTTGAAAAACTTTCCCAAAATAGCAATTTTCCATTACAAGTCATTTTCCCAAAAAGGCAACTTTGCAAATGGCTTGAAATGTTGCAATTTTGTGAACTTCTAACACCTTATATGATCAAATAAAGATCATACACATTCAAAATGATTAAGAACACCCTTTGGTTGGGTCATTGGGGGCCTCAGATGCCCTGATTTTACACTGACTTGCTCAAGAAGTCAACTCTTGATCAGATGCCTTCCCCATTGAATTTATTCATGAAAATTGATATGCATGATCCCTATACCATATAGAGACCAATAGAAACAATAATGACCAAATATTTTGGAGTTATGGCCTTTGAAACCAAAACCCTAATTCTAGGTCATCTGTGTAGTTAAACCTGGCTCTGCTTCCATGCCTTTCTCAGTTCTTGTGATTTTTTACTTTCTTGACTTTGAGAGGATATAATATGATGCTTGAACATTCATGGACCCATTTGAAGTGATTGATGACCTTTGAAGTGGCTCAAATGGCTCAGGGATGGCTCAGATCACAAACCCTAGATGCAGATGACTTTGAATCAATGCAGTGGATCAAAAATGCAATATGAGATGCTATAATTGACTTTATGCATATGAAAATATCACAAGCCATGGTGTGAATGGGTGAGGGAAAATTTGGGGTGTTTACAGCTGACCCTATTCAAACATGAGTTAGCTGTGCAGGGTGTAAGCGACGGCTTATCAGGAAAACAAGATAACTTGTGGTTGAATACCAAAGACAGTCCAAAATTTGCACTCACAGAATGAAGAAGAAAAGGGATATAGATTGTAAAAGGAAGTAAAGTATGATTATAAAGTGCAGGCGACAGAGGACGACCGTCGAGCAGAGGATGACTGCTGGGGATAAAGCAATGGCGGGGACGGCCGACATGCTGGGGAAGATGCGGGAAATAAAGCAATGACGGGGACGGTCGACAAGCTGGGGATATGGGAGATTATGATGGGGATGGCCATCAGGTAAAGCTATAAGACTCTCTGGGGATTATAGGTAAATGATGGGGACGACCATCAAGCTCAAGGCATAAATGAACTAAATGATGAGGTACGGTCATCAAAGGTGAAGGACGATCACTTAGCAGGGGACGGCTGTTCTGTTGGGGATACGATGAGGGACGGTCATCTAACGGTGAAGGACGATCACCGGGCAGGGTACGGCTGCCGAAAGTATCACGACATAGGACGAATGCCGGATAGGAAGAGTCGTCGATGGGGACGGCGATCGGATAAGCATGATGAAGGACGATAATCAAGAGGTGAAGGACGATCACCTAGCAGGGGACGGCTGCTCTGAGGGTATCGTGACATAGGACAAATGTCAGATAACAAAATCAACGATGGGGACGACCATCGGATAAAAATGATGAAGGACGATCATCAAGAGGTGAAGGACGATAACCTAGCAGGGGACGGCTGCTCTGAGGGTATCGTGACATAGGACGAATGTCAGATAACAAAATCAACGATGGGGACGACCATCGGATAAAATGATGAAGGACGATCATCAAGAGGTGAAGGACGATCACCTAGCAGGGGACGGCTGCTGAAAATATCACGACATAGGACGAATGTCGGATGGAAAAGGGGTTCTAATGAATAGAGACTCCACTGGGGGTGATGAAAGACGATCATCAAAAAGGTGAAGGACGATCACTTGGCAGGGTACGGCTGCCGAAAGGTATCATGACATAGGACGAATGTCAGATAGGAGGGAAATAATTCACTGGGATTCGCTGGGACTCTTCCGGAGAATAGTAGACATAAACGAGTGTCTAATTTCAAGAAGACACGAGTGTTTGACATGGTGTATAGATTAAAGATGCGGACGAGCATCCTTAAGACTATGATACGGACGAGTATCAGGTAGAAACAAATGCTTGACGCGTGTTCAGAGATGATGATACGGACGAGTACCAACTGGTTAACAAAGAACATGGACGAGTGTTGATTCTGAGGGGAGTTAAGTGGTATATACAATATACGGACGAGTATCTGTATGAGTAAAGAGTATGAATGAGACACAGACGAGTGTTTAACTTGTTGGGGAGAGCATGACACGGACGAGTATCGGAAAAAGTGTATATATGTATCGGTGAGTGCAAAGGGGACGCTTTGGCTTTCTGCTAGGGATATGACACGGACGAGTGTCAAGAAGTATCTGTAATGTATAAGTGTCTGTTCGTAAAGAACGCCCGGGCGACTTTACTGGGGAATGATGACACGGACGAGTGCCCAAAAGGAGCGTGTATCTGTATTTGTGAGTGTAAGGCAAATGCTTTGGCTCTCTGCTAGGGAATTTGGGAAGTCTTCTGTATATCGTTGATGGATTGTCAAAATTTACAAGTGTTCAATTCAGACCATATCTTATGATTATGCAACATGTTTGGTTTTTGCCGTAATGCTCCGTTTTAGACGGAATGCTACGCTCTGTGGGGAAAATATGATGTGAATGCCATGACTATGCAAAGATACCAATCCGGGATACGGATCCCGTTGCTGCGGAGATCTCTGGCTGATCTGCTTGAAGTGGATATCCCAGCTGGGGATGAGATCATTGGTAGATCTGATATATACGACTCTGCATGGGGAAGTAGGTCATCGATAAACCTATCTTGGTAATGAGGGACCCAGCTGGGGTTTGTAGAAGCTTTCGTCACTCTGTTGTGAGATCTTCAGGCGTTGCTCTTCTGGATAGAGGCTGAAACTCTGCGGGGAAATAGTTTCCTGTCTAGCACTCGGCTAGGGAAGAAGAGAGATCACTGAAAGACCTTCGTAGAGATTTCTGTGGGGATCCTGCTGAGGGTGATACTTGACAACTCAGCTAGGGAATTATGAACAACTTCTGGTGCTGCCCTTTGAAGGAAATGTTGGAGAAGTGATGCCTGGTAACTTCGGTGGGGAGCAAGCATCTCTGGTGCTGTTTGGAAGGTGTGCTGAGGAAATAATGATTTGGAAGCCTACTGGGGAGAAGCTTTCATGCCCCATGTTGTGCTTTAAATTACCTGCAATCCTGTAAAGACAAAGAAACGCACGAGTTTCCCGAGGTATCCCTTACTGGATTCCGTCATAGGAGTTTAGACACTCCCGGGAGCAAATATATTTCCTGTAAGCACATATTTTAGAAGGGAAGCATCTGCATTTATGCAATCAATATCTCAAGGACATCGGACATTTTGCAAATGTAAATAAAATGTACGAGACGAAACATGACTGAAAATCTGATTTTATTAATTCACGTGCCCTGAATTGGCAAGATACAGTCAAAGAAACGGATCCCCTGAAATGAGGAGATGGTTACAAATTGAGAAACAAAAGACAGTGGCAATGTTGGTGACGCTTCAAGGAGTTTCCCATTCGGCTATGACTCGTATGACATTGACGTTCTTCTCATCTTGCTTTCTGAAGAAGGCTGATTCCGACCGACGCTCGGACCTTTCGGAGCTTACCAGGTTGTAAGTGATACAGATGAATTCAGAATGCAGTTGTTCGCTTATTTCCCTTATTTTGCGTGGATCGCCCTTTCGGGTTTTCAATCCACCGGGATACCCATTTTTTGCCTGAGTTGTCCAATGCGGCTTTTCAACTCAGCGGGTGTACATTTTTTTTTATTTTCCCTTATTTTTGCCCGAGTCTTTTATTCTGTTTTTGACTCCCCGAGATGCCCTATTTTTGCCTGGACTTACATTCTGTTTTTATGTCCAGCGGGTCATTTTTATGCGAAGTATTTTTTAACTGCATCTGAATTCATAGGGGACAGGAAGTCTTCACCATCCATAGTACTGAGCATCAGCGCTCCACCAGAGAAAACTTTCTTTACTACGAATGGTCCTTCATAGTTCAGAGTCCACTTGCCCCTGTGGTCTGTATGAGGAGGGAGGAGTCTTTTCAACACAAGATCTCCTACTTGGTACTCTCGGAGCCTGACTTTTTGATCGAAGGCTTTCTTCATTCTTTTCTGATACAGCTGCCCATGACAGATTGCAGCCAATCTCTTTTCTTCGATCAGATTCAGTTGTTCGTATCGGAATTGGACCCATTCTGCTTCATTCAGTTTAACATCCATCAATACCCGCAGAGAGGGCAATTCAACTTCAACAGGTAGGACTGCCTCCATACCATACACAAGCTGATACGGTGTTGCCCCGGTGGATGTTCGGATTGACGTACGGTACCCATGTAAGGCAAACGGTAGCATTTCATGCCAGTCTTTGTATGTGACTACCATCTTCTGCACAATCTTCTTGATATTCTTGTTAGCCGCTTCAACAGCGCCATTCATCTTTGGCCTGTAAGGAGAAGAATTGTGGTGTTGGATCTTGAAGTCCCGACATAGTTCTGCCATCATTTTGTTGTTCAAGTTGGAACCATTATCAGTAATGATTCGCTCGGATACTCCATACCGACAGATGATGTCTCTCTTCAGAAATCGGGCTACCACTTGCCTTGTAACATTTGCATAAGAAGTTGCTTCAACCCACTTGGTAAAATAGTCAATAGCAACCAGGATGAATCTGTGGCCGTTTGAAGCAGTCGGTTCAATCTTGCCAATCATATCAATGCCCCACATGGCAAAGGGCCAGGGTGAAGACATCACATTCAGAGGATTTGGAGGCACATGCACCTTATCCGCATAAATCTGGCATTTATGGCATTTTCTGGCATACGCACAACAGTCTGCATCCATTGTGATCCAGTAATATCCTGATCTTAGCAACTTTTTAGCCATTGCATGCCCTCCTGCATGGGTACCAAAGGATCCCTCATGCACCTCGTGCATCAACAAGTCTGCTTCTGCCCTATCAACGCATCTGAGGAGTACCATATCGAAGTTTCTCTTGTATAAGGAACCGTTAGTATTCAAGAAGAAACTACCAGCTAGCCTTCTTAAAGTCTTCTTATCATTGGAAGATGCCCCAGGTGGGTATGTTTGATCCTCCAAGAAGCACTTGATATCATAGAACCAAGGCTTATCATCTTTAACAACATCTGCTGCAAATACATATGCTGGTCTGTCAAGTCTGGACACTGAAATCCGAGGCACAAAGTTGGCAGCTTGAACATTGATCATGGATGAAATGGTAGCCAGAGCGTCTGCAAACTGATTTTCATCCTGAGGGATATACTCAAGCTTGACCGTTGTGAAGAAAGTCAATAACCTTCTTGTATAATCCCTATAAGGTATCAGATAATCTTGGTGGGTGTACCATTTGCCGTTAGTCTGATTGATTACCATAGTTGAATCTCCGAATACAGTCAAAGTCTTGATCCTGAGGTCAATGGCTTCCTCAAGACCCATAATGCAAGCTTCATATTCATCTTCGTTGTTAGTGCAGTTAAAGGTGAGCTTTGCCGAGAAAGGCATGTGAAATCCTTTAGACGTAATGAGTACTGCACCAACACCACAACCATTCATATTAACAGCCCCGTCAAACATCATAGTCCATTCTTCTTCTGGGTCAGGCCCTTCAGTGTGAACAGGCTCTTCATTATCTTTTGCTTTTATGAACATGATGTCTTCATCGGGGAAGTAAAATCTCATAGGCTGGTAATCATCAATAGGTTGCTCAGCAAGATAATCAGACAATACACTGCCTTTGATGGCTTTTTGAGATGTGTACTGAATGTCGTATTCTGTGAGGATCATTTGCCATCTTGCAACCCGTCCGGTAAGTGCTGGCTTCTCAAAAATGTACTTAACTGGATCCATCTTTGAGATCAACAAGGTAGTGTGGGTCAACATATACTGTCTTAGTCGGCGAGCAGCCTACGCTAAAGCACATCAAGTTTTCTCGAGCAGTGAATAACGTTGTTCACAGTCGGTAAACGTTTTGCTTAGGTAGTATATTGCATACTCTTTTCGACCAGACTCGTCATGCTGGCCCAACACACACCCCATTGACTCTTCTAATACTGTCAAGTACATGATTAGAGGTCTTCCTTCAACTGGAGGCATAAGGATTGGAGGCTCTTGCAAGTACTCCTTGATTTTGTCAAAAGCCCTCTGGCAGTCTTCGTTCCACCTGACCGTTTGTTCTTTTCTTAACAGCTTGAACAAAGGCTCACAGGTTGTTGTAAGGTGAGATATGAACCGTGAAATGTAGTTCAATCTACCTAAGAAACCCCAAACTTCTTTTTCCGTTCTTGGTGCAGGCATTTCTTGAATGGCTTTGACTTTATCAGGGTCAACTTCAATCCCTTTCTCACTTACAATAAATCCCTGCAGCTTACCAGATCGTACTCCAAATGTACACTTGTTGGGATTCAACTTCAGTTGGTACTTCCTCAGACGTTTGAATAACTTCAGCAGATTTACCAGATGGTCTTCTTCAGTAAGGG
Organism: Lathyrus aphaca; assembly: GCA_963966055.1. NCBI lineage: Eukaryota > Viridiplantae > Streptophyta > Magnoliopsida > Fabales > Fabaceae > Lathyrus > Lathyrus aphaca. The sequence continues at coordinate 165,297,029 of OZ014519.1, forward strand.
ACTTGGCAATCATGTCATCCACATAACATTCGATTTCTTTGTGGATCATGTCATGGAATAATGTTACCATAGCCCGTTGATAAGTAGCACCAGCATTTTTCAGTCCGAATGGCATCACCTTGTAGCAGAACGTGCCCCAGGGTGTGATGAAAGTGGTCTTCTCCATGTCTTCAGGTGACATCTTGATCTGATTGTATCCTGAGAATCCATCCATGAAGGAGAATACCGAGAACTGATTCGTATTATCAACCAATACATCAATGTGAGGTAAAGGGAAGTCATCTTTCGGGCTGGCTCTGTTCAGATCCCGGTAGTCCACACACATCCTCACCTTGCCGTCTTTCTTAGGTACCGGTACAATGTTAGCAACCCACGGTGGATAGCTAGTTACAGCAAGGAACCCGGCGTCCCACTGCTTTTGTACCTCTTCTTTTATCTTCATTGCCATATCTGGGCGAGTACGGCGCAACTTCTGTTTTACTGGTGGGCAATCTTCTTTTAGAGGAAACTTGTGCATAACAATATCGGTGTCCAACCCTGGCATATCCTGATAAGACCAAGCAAAGACATCCACATACTCCCGAAGCATATCAATCAGTCGTTCTTTCACTGAGTCTTGTAAGCAGGCCCCGATCTTGACTTCTTTCACTTCTTCTTCTGTACCAAGATTAACCGTTTCGACCTCCTCCTGATGAGGAGTGATAACCTTCTCCTCTTGCCTTAACAACCTGGATAGCTCTTCAGGTAGCTCATAATCTTCTTCAACCCCTTCATCGGCTTGATTGATTGGATTGTCAAAGTCATACGAAGCCATAGCAGTGTTGTTGTCGGTGCAGTCTGAAAGGCACTCTCTGCAAGGGTTTAGATTGTTCATTTTAGTGATCGATTTTAATCTTGTTTAGAAAAAGTGAAATGAAGTTATCATTTTGGAAAACATTTCCATTTTATTTTTGTACAAAAAGAAAAAAAATGAAAAACAGTGAGTGGAAAAGGAAAAGACTTATTTGCAAAAGATGTCCGATATTCATTGATTGATCTGTTTGCACAAAATTACAAGATGGCCCGATTACAAAATGAGTCCTGACATCTTGGGCAAGATGCAAGGCTTTGATGCATGCTTAAAAATACAGGAAATAATAATTACTCTGCAGGAGTAACCCTTATAATTTCCTGGGAAGACCAGTTTGAGACATGGCTCCCCGGGGTCCTTGGACGTATCCAACTCTCCAGGTTGCGCTCATCTTCCGACTCATCTTCCAAGTTGTTCACAGCATCCGGGGTGAGCATTCCCCCGCTGACAAAGTTGGGCTTCTTAGCAGCCTCTGATTGATCTTATTGAGTTGGTTTGTAACCCAACCCAAATTTGTCTTCCTTCTTTTCCACGGGCAGCAACTTGCCCCAGCCTTGGGCAGTACCCTCTTCAATAACCTTCCTGGCTTGCTGATAAGATGTCATGGAAGTTCCCAGTACAGCAGATGCTTCATTTATGTTCAGGGCCTCAAACCCCTGGCTCATAGTTTCATGGATTTCTCCATCCATTTCTATGTACTTGTACGTAGCCAGATGGCTAACAAAGATGTCTTCTTCCCCACAGATGGTGATGATTTGGCCTTCCCACTCGAATTTCAGCTTCTGGTGAAGGGTAGACGTAACAGCGCCAGCGGCATGGATCCAAGGTCTACCCAACAAACAGTTGTAGGCCGGCTGAATGTCCATCACATAGAAGGTAATTTTGAAGGTCTGCGGGCCAATCATCACAGGCAGATCAATCTCCCCAAGCACTGATCTTTTAGAGCCATCAAATGCTCTCACCACCAAATTACTCGGACGCAATGCTAAGCCATCATACTCCAGCTTCTCTAAGGCCTTCTTTGGTAGGACATTGAGTGACGACCCAATGTCCACCAGTACATGAGATAGAACAGCACCCTTGCACTCTAGGGTGATGTGTAAAGCCTTGTTGTGGTTACATCCCTTAGTTGTTAAGTCAGCATTGGTAAAACCCAGTCCATGACTGGTGTTGACATTTTCTACCACAGTTTCTAGCTGATTAACGGTGATCTCCTCTGGTACGTATGCTGCGTGCAGGACTTTCAGTAATGCATTCCTATGAGCTTCAGAACACATCAACAGGGATAATATGGAGATTTTTGAGGGAGTTTGGTGAAGCTGATCCACCACCTTGTAATCACTTCTTTTTATGATTCTCATAAACTCGTCTACGTCTTGTTCAAAAGATGTCTTCTGAGTTTCTTTGATAGCTGGCTCTTCAAATACCACACTCTTTCCCTTTGCTTTCGCAGCAGCTTCTGCTTCGGCATTAGGTCTTTAAGTTTGTGAGGCAAAAAGGCGTCCGCTTCTGGTGAAGCCTCCGCCTCCCCCAACATTATCAATTTGTGGAGAAGAGGTTGAAGAATCCAAAGTGATTTTCTCCCTGTTGCAGTAAAGATCAGAGCCATAATGCCAAGGTATGGCATTACTGCTTTCATATGGAACTGGTCCAGGTATCGTGATAGTAACTGGACTGACTGCAGCAGAGGAGGGTACTGAAATGGTGTGCGGATCGTAGTAAATGGTGACTGGTGATCTGGCAGGAGATGCCACTTTTTGTTGTTGAAATTTGTTGTTTGGAGGAACACTTGATGGATCATAGTAGATGGTGACTGCTGAGATATCTTCGTTAATTTCTGCTGGTGTTGTAGAAGATTCTGCCGAATAAATGGATGCTGATGTTGTAGAAGAAAGGGTTGTTGACATTTGATTTGTTGAGGTGATGAGTGGAGCCATTGTTGATGATATTGATGAATCGGTAGGAATGATTGTTGCTGCTGTTGTAGAAGAATCAGGAATTGTTGTTAAAGGAATTGCTGGATTTGTAGGCGCCGTTGTTGAGATCTGAAGGATACCCTCTTTGATAAGGTCATCTATGCCACTTCTCAAATTATCACACCCATTGACTGCAATGTTGCAATACCCACAACCGAGCTCACACCCGGGGAACATTTGGCACTCTAGAAGCTGAGCTTTAATTTCAACCAGAGGTGTTCGAATCTGTCCAACACTGGTTATCAAGAAAGATGGCTTGTCTTCCTCAATGGCATTAATTCTTGGCCCTCCATGATTGGGCATGGGATTCTTGTTGACATTTGGAGGGGGTGCAAAGTTGAGGGCTTTAGAATCCACAAGGTCTTGTACTTTCGTTTGTAAAGCCCTGCATTTCTCAGTATTGTGGCCAGGTGCATTGGAGTGGAAAGCACACCTGGCGTTGACATCATAATTCCTTGGGAGATTGGAGAGATCTGGTGGTGCCAATGTCCTTAATTCAACCAAGTTGAGTTTCAGGAGTTGTGGCAATAAGGCAGCATAAGGCATAGGGATAGGGTCAATCACCCTATTTTCCTGCGACGGTCTTTGCTGAAAAGGTCTTTGTTGTTGATTGCTGTTGTTGTTGTTGTAGGCCCTCTGTGGCAGATACTGAACTTGCTGTTGATAATGTGGTTGTTGTGGTGGCTGATATGCTGGTTGTTGAGGAATTGGAGCTGGAATAGTGACAGCTGCCACTGATCTGTGAACATACTGAGGTCTGCCCCTGGTGGCATGAATGGCATTTGTCTCACCGGTTCTTCTAGGTCCCACAAAAGGCTTCCTGGGATTACTGGACGAACTTGCACCATTATCAGAAATCTTACCCATCTTCAAAAGGATTTCAATCCTTTCCCCAGCTATGACTACGTCAGCGAAACTGGTGGAAGAAAAAGCAGCTAGCCTATCAATATATGTTCCTTGCAGAGTATTCATGAACATGTCGGCCATTTCTCTTTCTGACATGGGTGGTTGGACAGCAGCAGCAAGCTGTCTCCACCTTTGGGCATATTCCCTGAAGCTTTCCCTGGAGGATTGAGACATTCCCATCAAGAGGGTTCTGTTAGGAGCCATGTCCAGATTATATTGGTACTGTCTGATGAAGGCTTCATCTAGGTCCTTCCAGCATCTGATAGTAGCTCTGGTCAAGTGTGAATACCACTCTCTTGAAGCCCCAGTCAAGCTATCTTCAAAGTAAAACATCCACAGTTTTTCATCCATGGTATATGCTTTAAGTCTCCCCAGGAAGGACTGTAAGTGAGTTCGTGGACAGGAAGTTCCGTTGTACTTTTCGAAGCACGGGGGTTTAAACTTGTGGGGAATCCTTACCCCATCCACTAACCCCATATCCATAATATCGAAGCCTAAGGAATTTTGAGACTCCAGAGATCTCAACTTATCAGCAATTTCATCAAACCTCATATCATAAACTTCATCCCCAGCTCCCATTACAGTAAACTGCTCCTCTTGAGGATCTTCTTGCAAGATCCTGCCTGCAGCAGTGTTGCCCAGTACATTCCTTGGGATGTTGACCTCTGGATCTAGATGAGGTCCAAACACTGGTGGGTTAACATGAGGCTGACCTCCCTCATTATTACTAATTCCTCCAGTCCCAAGATGAGGTTCCTCGGGGTTTTGCCTTTCTACCAATGCCCTTAACCTCTCTTGACTTTGGGCCAGGTTAGTCATCACAGTCATGAATTGAGCCATTTGGTTCCTCATCTCCACTCTTTCGTTAGCCATCTGAGTTCTGACCTCTGTCAGGTCCTGCTGTACTTGATCCATTTGGATACCAGGAAGGTTGTTGCGAGTAGGATACCGATGCAGACGGTTGAGAGGGAACACCCGGCGGCGAGCAATAATTCCTGAGTCACAACAGAGTTAGTAACAAACGAAACAATAACAAAAACCTACAAAACAAAACAAAAGTTAGTATGTAATGCAGTATGCTTATTTGTTTTCCACGGTATCCGGCTTGGTTCTTGGTTTCGACCTTTCCAGACCCCGAGGAAGATGCTTTGGTGGTGTTGAGAAAAAGGAAACCCCACAATGGAAACAAACTAAAATATATTACAAATACTGAACAAATACATAGTTTTTTTTTTTACAACACATGCCCTTAAAGGGTCAAAATACAACACAAAATGAAAAATACATCAAATGAAAGCAACAACAATCAAATAGGTCAGACATCAAGTCCAAACTCATCCTCCTTAACCTCCTTCAGAAGTGCCTCAGTCACTGGTCCAGCTGGATGCTCTGTGATGTTTCTGATGAGGAGGTTTCTGGTGGCAATGGCAGTGGTCAGCTTCTTGTGCCTGTCCTGGTCCTTTGACCTCTTCAAACCAGCCCTAAGCTTCAACTCTGAAATCTCCTTCTGGGCTGCCAGCAAAGCTTCCTGTTGCTTCTTTTCAATAGCCTCTAACTGTTCAATCCTGGCCTGAGTTTTCTGATCTTCTTGTGTCCGGGCTTCAGTGATCCTGACCCACCTAGCCTGACTTTCTTGTAGATAGAGATCAGTTCTAGCCTTCTGAAACTTGGCCTCTTTGCAGGAATTCTTCAATATTTGCTCCCCAGCTCTTGATTTCTTGATGTAGTCCTCTGCTTTCTCAATCTTGGTCAGATGCTCCACCTTAAGCTTCTCCAACCTCTCAATGTCCAGACGACCGTCACTCCTTTCCCAAAGGGTCTTCTTCAGAGCTTGAGACAGATTCTCATTCCTTTCCTTCAACTTTTCAAACTCTTCCAGGCTGACAGTGGCTGCTGGCTGAGCTGTGGATGGTCCAGGTATATCTTCAATGGTAAAGGGCATCCCAGTAATCTGAGCCCTAGCATGAGACCAGTCATAGTACTGAGCTGAGGCAACATTATTGCACCTTCCAAGAATAGCCATCCCTTTGGTCTGGATGTTGTCCCAAGCCCAGGATGCTTGTCTGACAGCAGCCAAATTAGGCTTTATCTCACAATACAGGGTCTCTGCCAAATCTTGCACTCTAGGAGGGTGAACCAAAGCATAGCCCAGTTGCCTTTTAAACAGCAAAGGATTGTAGTTGATGCAACCCTTTACTCCTATCAGAGGTACATTTGGGTATTGCCCACAGCTGGTAATTATGTCTTTACCTTTGGTGCTCTGGGTGCACCATCTAATGTCATCTGAAGACAAAGCAATAAGTCTCTTAGCCCAATTCTTCTGTTGGTGGGGATTCAGGAAGGCATTTGTCTTAGGTAGGTGTCTGAGCAGCCAGGTATGAAACAAAGGAGCACAACATCTCACTAACTTCCCCCTTTGCTTCTCATTCCTCTGATGAATGGAATAATAGAAATCTCCCAGCAATGTGGGTACTGGGTTCCTCAGAAGGAAAAGATGAATGGCATTCTTGTTGATAAATTTGGGCTCATCTGCAAATAGTACAATCCCATGTATGCTGAGAGCTAGCAATGCACAAACTGCCCTCCACTCTCCCAACGAGGCCTTCAAGATGGCCTGAGAAATCAAGAAATCTAAGTGTAAACCAGGGATCCCAGCCTTTGTTGTCATATTCTGCTCAATCAAAGTAGGCTCCAGGTACAATGCTTTTGCCACTTCTCCATTGCTGGGGAAAGTCATCTCTAGGTTGAAGGGGACTCCACCCCTGATTGGTACCCCAATCAATGATGAAAACTCCTCCAAAAGAGGTCCTAGCTGAAAGTCTGGGAAAGTGAAGCATCTCAAAGAAGGGTCATAAAACTGTAGGCAGGTGTGGATCATACTCCTATGAGAAGGTTCTAGGTCCATGACCATATCAAGGATGCCTCCATAATGCTCTCTGAATAATGGGATGTGGTCTGGAGTGATAAGTGCCTGGACCTGCCTGATGCCAGTCAGCACAGGCTCAAAGAAATGGTATGAAATGTTGCTTTTCCTGGGAGGAGCCATAACTGCTGATGAGGAGATGAAAACAAGTGTTGATGAAACTCAAGACTGGTACTGGAGATGAGCCACTGATAGGCTGATGCTGGTGACGATGAAGATAACTGGAGCAGACAACTGGAGAGAAAAGCTGAAGCAGATAGTTGATGAAACAGAGGTCTATGCAGATGAAGGGGTCAAAACCAAGCCAAAATACAATGTGGATACCCTGAAAAACAAATAAACAAATGTTAAATGATGCAATGATGATGTATGCAAATGATATGCAAGGGTTTGTGATCAAGCTGGATCTGATTTATCTGTCTTGATATAAAGTCCATGTATGTTCAAGAAGTCCAGATGGAGGTTCGGAAGTCCAGTAACCAAGGTGGGGGACTCAAATAAAGAGTCACATGTCCAGGGTTAATCACAAGAACTGTCCAAAATGAGGTACTCTTAAACCAAACCAATATCAAGGTATGATGTGGCCAGTGGTACCTGCAAACCTGCAAACAGCTCAACCCCCTCACAGGTGGTGTTCTAGAACAAGGATCCTCAGACTTGGATTAGTTATGAGAAGTGTAAACACTTCTAACCCGGAGGTACAGTGTTTACAATAACCATAAAAGATGCTCCACTAATTCACCCCAGTTTCTGAAGGTCATAATGAAGGTCATCCAGACTTAGCAGGCTTCCCAGATAGCCCTAGCACTACAGGAAATCTGTAGCACAGAGTTCTCAAGAAGAAACCCACATCTAAACCGTGTTTCATATTCCCGCACCAGACCGAAATGGAATGGGAAAGAACATGAACCACTCTAGCCTAGGTGTCACTCAGGTCCCAGGTATAGGACCTTGAACTCTCAATGGAACCCCACCCAACAAAACAGAAAACCAGATCCAGCAATGATAATGACAGTATGAAATATGAAAAACTATAAAGAAAGCAATAAATAAAGCTGTACATAAAGCAATAAATAAAGCAACTATATAACACAATTAGCACATAACACCCCAGTAAACACAAATCAAACAAGCGCTAGGAGGAACCCACAAAAAGAACCAGAAGCCCTGGTTACAGTATAAGGGTCCCCAGCAGAGTCGCCAAGCTGTCGCTCCCACCAAATGACACCCAGGTCAGAAGGGGTACAGACGCGAACGGTCGGCGAAAGGGAAGAGAATGAATAGAGTCGCCAGCTAGGCATTTTTATCCCGGAGGAAAGGTAATGCTGCATAAACCTGGGAAAGATATGGACAAGACGGTTGCGAACCAGAGAGACTGAGAAAGGGGGTTGGTTACAACCTGGGAAGGTATTAGCACCCAGATTGTCCGTCGTACTCGACGGGATCCACGCTTGAAAGATTTGTGTTTTAAAGGGGTAGTGTCAGTGCAATTTGTGTATCAAAGCTGGAAAAGAATGCAAGTGTCAGTGTAAGAGAAGTGTGAGGTGTATAAGAGAAGTGTCAGTGTAAGAAGAGGAATATGAAGCTCAAGACTATGAGGATTAAAGAATAATGCTGGAAAGAGGGGGAATATACAGAGACTTTTGTTCGATAACCGTTAAGTTATGCCTACGTATCCTCTCGTGCAATGAGGAAGTCAGAACACCGTAGTTCGACTCAAAGAGACTGAAAGATAAATTGACTTGTGAACTGCTTACTTGTCTAAGCTCAAGTGTATGACCTGTCTGGCTCAGGTGCAAACTGTCTTGCATTAGACGGAAGATGTGAGTTCTCGTTTGTGAATGAATGAGATGAGAAAAGAATCCCGAAGGAGACGATTATTGTTTGTTTTTGTGTTTTCAGTCTTTTATTGCTTTTTGAAGTTTGTCATAAGAAAATGAGCTTAAGCCTAAACCAAGGGTTAGTAAACTCATCACATCCTCCCTCTGATTAGGGGTAATGAGAATACCTTAAGTATGAAGTAAACACCTCACACTTAATTACCATGATGTAGGATTAAGATCATTAACCTACTTGCAATTATTTAGATGTTTTTGGTATTTTTGTTTAGTGTTAAGTAATGAGTTTAAGCCATAATCAGGGATTTAATGGACCCATTACACCATCCTAATAGAAGGATAATAGATGAGAGCATTTAAGCTAAGGAAGGCTCCTTAACTTAATCCATGATTAGGGATTAACCTCATGACAAAACAAAGTCTTTATCAAAGTGGATTTTAATTAATGATAAGATGAAGAAGTGAATTTTATGGTTTGTAAGACAACTTGAGGAGGACTTGTCCATTAACACTAGGGTTAGTCCTTCTTAACCAATTAAGGAAGAATTAGAACCCTAATGCAAGGCCCAAGTTACAAGCTTGATGTCTTACTGATTATTAGGTGGATTGATTAAAGGATTTAAACACATTAAGGGTTTAACACTTAGGATTAAAGTTATACACTCCATCCTAATAGAAGGATGCAGGCATAAGCTTAATCACAAAGCCTTAAAACCTTTAGGGTTTAGTCCCTGATTATGAGATGAGAAGAGAAGACACAAAGATGACACAAAGGTAAAACTAATGGGGGACTAATCAAACCCTAATTGTTATCATGCTTGGTTATTCCTAGGGTTTATGAGGCTTAAGAAAGAAATCTTCAAAGAGCCACCAAGGAGAGAAGCAGATGAAAGGAGGAAGAAGCAAAGAGAAGCAAAACAACTTGCTTCACTTAAGAAGACAAGTTGCTTGAAAAAAGAAGGTAAAAGATGAACATGAATGAGCAAGCTCACTCTAATACACATACAAAATGTAGAAATGATGCAAGAGAGATGAGAAGAGATTGTGAGAAGTGAAGGCAAATCCATTTCTCAAAACAACTTACCACCTGAAAAGTTAGCAAAGAAATGAAATGCAATGCAAATGAGATGAAATGTCATGATTCAAACCAAAGTCAGAAGCATTTAAATGATGTTAATGATGCTAAGAGATGATACAAACATGAAGCAAGACATGAGAATGATCATACAAGGCAATGGATGCAGATGAAGCATGTTTTGAACCATGAATGTACATGGAAAGTTATGAAATGCAATGGGCATATAACATGGCAAATGAAAGATGCAATGATCAAACATGATTCTAATATGTCCTAAGATGTATTATGAATCATGTTGATGCACAAAATGTCATGGCAAGTCAATGGATGAAAGCAAATGAAAGATGGATGCAAAGGAAAGCATAAATTAGGGTTACATGCAACATGCAATGCAAAAATTCAAAACCAGAAGCAAATGACATGATAAAAAATTGAAAATGCAATCAAATATACCCTAAACCTATACAAGCTCACTGCCCAAAGGAGGGGATCCAACTCTTAACCTAGGGTAAGTTATGAATTTCCTAAGATTACTAGGGTTTTGGGGTACCTTAACAAGAAAAATGCAAAACAAATTGGAAATGGAAAATCAAATCAAGCCAATTTTATCCTATAAACTACATGCCATGAAGAATGCAATTCAAGAAGAATCATCATCAAACTCTCAAAGGTTAGGCAGAAAGGATTTTTCAAAGATTGAACCAAAATATTGCCTTAAAATGAAATTAATTCCAATGAAAATGATCAAAAGGTATCAAGAACAAAAAAGAAATTTGGTTTGAGAGTTGGATAATGTTTCTAAATCTCTTGAAATGTAATGTGAATTTTTTTGTGATTTTTAAATACCTAAATGCATTTTTAATTAATTAATTGTCATTAACTAATTAAAAATAAACATTTAAATGATTTAAAAATAATTTTTAATGCAAAAAATAAAAATAAAAATATTTTTGGGTTTTAAAAATTAATGAAATCCTTGATAAAAATTTTCAGAATTTTAAAATGATTTTTGCTATTTTAAATAAAATGTAAAAGATAAATCAAATTAAATGAAATAAAAATTAAAATAAATGGAAGTATGCACAATGAAGGGATCAGATGCAATCTGGGCTTGGAGGGTATGACTTGGCGCGCAATCCTACGGCCCAAGTTCAAACCTGGCTAATTTAAGTTTTATAATTAATTAAATTGGATTTAATTAATTAATCAGGGATTAGGGTTTAATGACAAGATCCTGGCCACACACACGCGCGGGAGTCAACCACAGTCTACCTCATCTACGGTCCAAATTCAAACTCCCATTAATGACGCTGCTAAACCTAATTAGGGTTAAACAAATTCAGACGGCCGGAACAGTGTTCCGGTCGTCTTCTCCGGCGAAACCAAATACCTAGCTTCCTCTACAGGCCACCCCAACCTAAATTAACTGCCCAGAAACATTCTCCTATCCAAACTAAACTCAAATCCATCATCAAACATCATTTATCAAGCATGAACAAAGAGAATCGAAGCCAAACATTTTAACGGGCAAAATTTCAGAGAGGCATAAAATGTTCATTTTCACACGATTTTCAAAACTAAAAGCATCAGAGTGATCCTCATGATGTGTATTTTCATTTTGTAAAAAAAAAGCAAGCTCTGAAAAGTTTGAAATTCGAAGCTACCTGAGGTGAAGAGTTATGGATATGAGCTTTCCTGACTCTTCTCTTGTGCAAAATGTCTCCCCTGAACCTCCTGAACTCAATGGGATGCTTCAAACCTCTTGTTGGTGGCTGATTTGTGAGCTTATGTTCTGATATGGCTGGTTTCACAGTTATGATATAGGGGGTTTCAGGCTGTTTTGATGGTGTGCTTTTGTTCTATGGAGAGTGTGTGGTTCATTGATGAAGAAAGAATTGAGGTTTGATGGTTGTGTTGAGTGATTCGAAGAGGGAAAGGTTTTGACAGATTTTTGTGTGTGCTGCAATGTGGGAGCTTATGGCTTGTGTGTGGTGTGTTTTTGGGTTGCTTGATGTCCACATATCATACTCTGGTTGGGCAGAGAGTTGGTGGTGGCACTGTGGGATTGGTATGGGCAAAATGCAAGAAATTCAAGATTTGTGTACTCTAAGCATGGCTCGGGTAAGAGGCAATCCTAGGGCTTGTCCTGCCTCAGCTTTAGTCAAGGATGGCCCTTGGATGATTCATGAAGGACTGCAGCATTGGATCACAAGTTGGAAGTGTTTTTGCAACTTGGCAACTTGTTACATTTCATGATTTTTGGCCATGAACATGTGATAAGTCTTGCTGGATTTTTGGTGTGAGATGCTTCATGAGGTCATGGCAATGTCTTGAGACCAGCTTGAGATCATACAATCCCTTTGAGAATCATTTTGCAAGAAATCCCTCTTTGCACTTTCATGAAGAATGGCTTATGGTTACTTGAAACTCAAGGCATAGAAATGGGAAATTCTTTGGGCCAAACTGAATTTTAAGTCATGCATTGTGTTTGTATGATGATTAGAGTTCACATTGAAGTCACATAAAGGCTTGCCATGAGAATTTGCAAGTTTTCCATTTTGTGCAAAAGTGAAATTTCAATGATTTTATCCAACTTTGCAAGGCCATAACTTTTGATCCAAAATGAATTAGGACAAGTTCTTGTACTTTTTGAAAAGGGAATGATCCATTATACAACTTTCATGACCAAAGTTTTCTCATTTGAGGCATTTTTGAATCAATTAGAAAGGGTTGAAAAACTTTCCCAAAATAGCAATTTTCCATTACAAGTCATTTTCCCAAAAAGGCAACTTTGCAAATGGCTTGAAATTTTGCAATTTTGTGAACTTCTAACACCTTCTATGATCAAATAAAGATCATACACATTTAAAATGATGAAGAACACCCTTTGGTTGGGTCATTGGGGGCCTCAGATGCCCTGATTTTACACTGACTTGCTCAAGAAGTCAACTCTTGATCAGATTCCTTCCCCATTGAATTTCTTCATGAAAATTGATATTCATGATCCCTATACCATATAGAGACCAATAGAATCAAGAATGACCAAAAATTTTGGAGTTATGGCCTTTGAAACCAAAACCCTAATTCTAGGTCATCTGTGCAGTTAAACCTAGCTCTACTTCCATGCCTTTCTCAGTTCTTGTGATTTTTGACTTTGATTGATGACCTTTGAAGTGGCTCAAATGGCTCAGGGATGGCTCGGATCACAAACCCTAGATGCAGATGACTTTGAATCAATGCAGTGGATCAAAAATGCAATATGAGATGCTATGATTGACTTTATGCATATGAAAATATCACAAGCCATGGTGTGAATGGGTGAGGGAAAATTTGGGGTGTTTACATTGAGTATTTTTGTTATTGTAAGATCTTTGTTGTTGAGGAAATTATTGTTGATGTGGGAAGTGTTGTTGCTGAGGATACTATTGCTTAGGTGCTAAAGCGATAATGGTGACTGCAGCTACTGATCTTGGCATGTATTGAGGCCTACCTCTGCCCATATGAACTGAATTAGTTTCACCTGTCCTACAAGGCCCTGAGAAAGGTTTTCTAGCATTACTGGAGCTAGCACCATTTTCTGAAAATTTCCCCATCTTCAAAAGACTCTCAATTCTCTCACCAGCTATAACTACATCAGAAAAACTGGTGGAAGAGAAAGTAGCAAGTCGGTCAATGTAGATTCCCTGCAATGTATTCATGAACATGTCAGCCATTTCCCTTTCGGACATCGGAGGCTGGACAGCAGCAAACTGTCTCCATCTTTGGGCATATTCCCGGAAACTCTCCCTTGAAGACTGAGACATACCCATTAGGAGGGTCCTGTTGGGAGCCATATCCAGGTTGTACTGATATTGGCATATGAAAGCTTCAGCTAAGTCCTCCCAATTCCTGACAGTAGCTCTAGATAGGTGAGAATACCACTCACGGGATGCCCCGGTCAAACTATCTTCAAAATAAAACATACATAGCTTCTCGTCCATGGTATAAGCTTTTAATCTTCTCAGAAAGGATTGAAGGTGAGTACGAGGACAGGAGGTACCATTGTACTTCTCAAAGCATGGAGGCTTGAACTTGTGAGGAATCTTGACTCCCTCTACTAATCCCATATCTATTACATCAAATCCTAAAGAGTTTTGGGATTCCAAGGATCTCAGCTTCTCTGCTATTTCGTCCAGATGACGATCATAGGCCTCATCCCCAGCACCAATTACTGTGAACTGTTCATACTGACGATCTTCTTGTAGAACACGACCTCCTGTATTTCCTTGGGTATTTCCGATAACATTGACTTCAGGATTAAGGTGGGGCCCAAAATCTGGCGGATTTGTTCGCGGCTGCCCGTGATCGTTGTTACTAGTACCTCCAGTGCCTGGATGATTCTCTTCTGGAGTTTGTCGCTCGACTAACGCTCTCAATATTTCTTGGCTTTGAGCGCACCCAGTCATCACTGCCATAAACTGGTTCATCTGAGCCCTCATTTCAGTTCTCTCATTAGCCATCTAAGTTATAACGTCAGTCAAATCTTGTTGAACTTGGTCCATCTGAACTCTCGGAAGGTTGTGTCTTATAGGATACCTGTGGACTCTGTTGATGGGGAAAACCCTCCTACGAGCAATGTTTCCTAAAACACACAGCAAAGTGAGAAAATAACAACAAAAACACCTACAAAAAGATAGAGAATGAGGTTAGCATGCAATGCAGTATGTCTATTTGTCTTCCAAGGGTATCTAGTTTGGCTCTTTGGTTTTGACCTTCCAGACCTCTGGGAATGAAGATGTTGAAGAGAAGTGAAGTTCAAAAGATAATCCAGGTAATACATAAACCATAACATTACAAAAATGCCAAAATACATAGTTTATGATTACAACAAGTTCCCATGGTGGGTCACAATACAATTAAGTTAAGAAATACAACCAAATCATCATGAAAAAATAAAGTACAACCAAAATAAAATACAAGTAAAGGAAATCAAACATCCAGCCCAAATTCATCCTCATTGACTTCCTTCAGGAGAGCATCAGTCACTGGTCCAACTGGATGCTCTGTGATGGTCCTGATAAGAAGGTTTCTGGTTGCAATGGCACTTGTCATCTTCTGGTACTTGTCTTGGTCTTTTGATCTCTTCAACCCCGCCCGGAGTTTCAACTCAGAGAATTCCTTTTATGTTGTTAACAAGGCTTCCTGACTCTTCTTCTCATTGGCTTCTAGCTGCTCTATCTTAGCCTGTGTCTTCTGATCTTCTTGCAAACGAGCTTCAGTGATCCTGATCCATCTAGCCTAACTCTCTTCCAGGTAATGCTAAGCTCTGGCCTTCTGAATCTTAGGTTCTTTGCAAGCCTTCTTAAATACCAATTCCCCTGCTCGGGATTTTATGATGAAGTCCTTTGTCTTCTCTATCTTAGTCACATGTTCGATACAGAGCTTCTCTAACCTCTCATTGTCCAGACGACCATCATTCCTTTCTGAAAGGGTCTTCTTCAGAGCTTCAGAAAGTTGGGTATTCATTTCTTTTAACTTCTCAAATTCCTCCAGATTGATTATAGCTACAGGCTCTACTGCTGATGGCCCTGGCACATCCTTCAGGGTGAATGGCATGCGGGTGATCTGTCCTCTGATGTGAGACCATTCAATGTACTGAGTTGAGGCTATGTTGTTGCACTTCCCCAGAATAGCAGTCCCTTCAGGGTGAATGGCACGATTGTTCAGAATTGCACAGTAAAGGGACTCTGCTAAGTCCTGCTCCCTTGGTGGATGTACTAAGGCATACCCTAACTGTCTTTTGAAAAGCAAAGGATTGTAGTTGATGCAACCCTTTACTCCAATGAGAGGCACATTAGGATATTGTCCACAGCTTGTAATTATGTCCCTGCCCTTGGTGTTCTGAGTACACCACCTGATTTATTCTGAAGTCAAGGCAATCATCCTCTTAGCCCAATTCCTTGACTGATGTAGATTCAGTAAAACTTCCGTCTTCGGCATGTGTCTCATCAACCAACAGTAGAAAAGAGGTGCACAACATCTGACCAATCTTCCCCTCTGCTTCTCATTTCTCTGATGTACTGAGTAGTAGAAATATCCTAACAGAGTGGGAACCAGATTCTTGAGCATGAAGATGTGGATAGCATTCTTGCTTACAAACTTAGGCTCGTCCGCAAACAAGATGGTACCATATATGCTGAGGGCCAGGAGTGCACAAACAGATTCCCAGTTCCCTGTTGCAGCTTGCTTTGTTGCATGAGTGATTAAGAAGTCCAAATGAAGGCCTGGGATTCCAACCTTGGTAGTCATATGCTAATTGTAATACCTCAAAATTTGCCCTCCTATTTATTCCTTCTATTGGTTCATCGTGTCGCTTTCATCTGCATTTCTCACCAGATCATCAACATCATAGTAGTTCATTTCATTATTCCATAGGCATGAGATCAATGTCCTCTGGAGAACCAGTTTATCCCATTGGTTTGTGGTTTTCTACTTCACTGAAGTTGTTTTCATGGATTACGAGATTAGGGTGGTATCCATGCCTATCAGATGGACTTGAGGTTTCGGTTATGTGGTTAACGACGTCTGTTTGTGTTCTCGTTTCCTGATTAGGGTTTATTTCCCTAATTAGGTAATGCCAGGTGAATTTGCCTTGCGGAATGTGTTCATGAGCGGTCTTGTCATTCGAGGGACCCTATTATCACTCAAGGCGCAATTTATTGAAGACCACAGTGCATGCGGGGTTTATTAGGGTTGTCATGACAAACGAATGTCGGTTTATAGTACAAGGGATCAAGTGGTGGGTTATTATGATAATCAGGGCATTGTGGCCCTCCTTACGGTTCGTCGTTGGTAATACAGATCAATGGGATTTGGATTGGAAGGTTGACTGAAGAGCAATGATTCATTAAAGACTCGAGTTTGAATTAGATGGGAGGTTTAAGTTGGATTAAACCGGTTGAGATTGGTCGCAAGGGTAACTTGGGTTTCGATAATTTGTGCCCGTGCTAACATTCATTTTTTGCCCACTATCTAAATTAAATCCATAAACTTTGCCCATAAACTTTGTTTTAGTTCATTGTCCATATTAAACAACTCAATTTTAACCTCCACTTTGGATCCATTTCAAGGCCCATTTATTTTAATTTATTCGGATTTCATTTGTCTACTTTTATAGCCAACTAACAATCGTATTCCAAGAACGCATATTGTTCATTCACCCACCTTTATCGGCAAACTCTCATTCGGGCTCATATTACTCATTCTTTGGGCCCATCGTCATTTTTTTTTATGTTTATTATTCTATTCTGCACTCTTGGTATTAAGGGAATAAGAGTAAATAAATAAAAAGGAGAGGTCCTCCCTTGTCAAGGCACACCATAGAAACACAGTCATAAGCTATCAAAAAGGGCCAATCTAAGAAAGGAAGCATATAACAAGAAATTCTCTCCCAACTAAAATATTCGGTCTTGGCTTACTCTAATAAAATCCAGTTGGGAAAATTCTTTCAAAACCAAAAAATATACAATTACAAGGAAGTCTTATCATTACAATTACAAGGAAGTTTTATTATTACAATTACAAGGAAGTCTTATCATTACAATTACAAGGAAGTTTTATTATTACAATTACAAGGAAGTTTTGTCATTACACAATATTCAAACATGAAGCCATATTTAAGGATCATATTTACGCAGTGATGTCATCAACAAAAGACAGGATCTTGAAGGATGCTCATGTAATCAATTTCCAGAAAATGAGAAGAAATGCGAATGGAAAACCTCAGGGCTAATTGGTGGCTTGTTTGATTCTTTTGCTAAAGGTATTAATACCGAAACGCAACCAGTTTCAGTCGATTCATTTAGTAAGAATGTGGAGCAAGTGATGACTTTCCATCTTTCTATTCTTCACATCAAAGTAACCGAGGACCTAGGACAAAGAGAAAGTTTTATAGCAGTGAGAACTCTGCACACACTCAATATCCCACGAGTAACGGTTTGATTGAGGCAATGATGTTACCTTGTCTTGAAGAAAGTAAAACCTCAACCCATATTAAATCTGTCGTCTTAAATCCTAATGATACAGGAGTTATTCAAGGTAAACGAAAGACTGAGGAAAGAAGAAGCTTCTCTAGGTACCGGTGATCCCGAATTCCCAAAGACAGTTTGGCCTCCAAAGCAGCTTTGCTCTTCCTGTTACCTTGATCAAGACCAACTAACAAGCTAACAAGCAACAAAATTGAATTGAACCAGGATGTCAGCCCCGTGTGACAAGGACACTCTTTCATTCTTTCTCGAGCCCACGGCAGCATACGTCGAAATTCAAGCATAGGCATCAACCTGCCATGACAGAGTTTGAAGGGAGTGAAAATTAAAAGAAAATAAGAAGAACAAGAGAAAGCTTCATAACCACAACTAAATTCACCATGAGCTGCAAAACAGAAAATCAAAGAGGAGTTAGTCCTAACCAACCCTAATCGAATCCAGAGAAACATGTCAATAAAAAGGCTGTATAACAGAGAGCTAAAAAGTTGGAAGTGAATGATAGCACAGAAAGATCAAAATCACAAAAAATTTGGTTATGCAATGGCAACAAAGTCATAATCAAATCCTAACCGAATTTTCTAACAGAATTCACAACAGAAAATAACTAAATCTTAACAACCGTAACCGAATTCTCTAACTGATTATTACCTGAAGTTTCTGGAATCTTCTCCAAATCTCCTATAAATCAATAGCTTTTCATTCAATCAGTTTCTTCCACCATTTTTCCAATTGCAATCCTTCTCATTCATCTCCTTCATCTCCTTTTTCCCAACCACACCATAATCATCTTCTTCTGCCAGCCTCTTGCCCCAATTCATTCTCCAAAGCCCTCTAACCTTCATGCTTCCTTTTGTAATGTCAAACCTGCAAGTTTAGTGAAGTCAGTAATCATTCAATACTCCCAAAGTACAGCAGGCATATTGTTCCCCAAGAATACGCTGCATACCGGGTCAAGCATAGAATCGCAGCTCAGTCATTAATTCGCCGTCTGAATCCCCTTTTCAATCGCTTTAGCCTCACACAGCGTGGTGTCGCTTTCTGTCATCATCTATCTTCATTAGCGAAGCTGAGAACCGCGAGGACCTTTTCACTTGTCAGCGGCATCACCGACGTCACCGTTAAGCTGCGAAAGTCACCAGGAGTAGCATCAACGATAGCTTAGTCAGGAGTTCGTAACCGAAAGAAGAACGAGTGAAAGAATGTATCCCTGACTTTCTTGATTCATCGTCGTCATCGTTATTCATTGTCGTCCTCGATCCTCCCTTTACTCACCAGGTGCACATTGTTGAATTCGTTATAATCATTGCAAGGGGTTGTTTCGGCCATGTTAAAGATCGATGGGGGTATAAGTGTGAGGTTTACCATAGTAAGGGTTAGGGTTTTGATTTGGGACAAGAGTGAGGTTTGGTTCTGGACTTGCCGCGGCGTGGGGGAGGATATTGACGGCGCTAGGGTTTAAGAGGAGAAGCTGACGGAAGGTTGGCGATGGTGGCGATGGGGACGATGGACGATGAAGTGGGAGAGTCATCGGCGGCGCAGATGAAGGAGAAGATGGACTTAGGGTTTTTTTTGATTTGTAGTTCGTTCATTTTTCCCCTTTTTGATTATGTTGTTGTTATTTGTGACTTTAATTGTTAAAATGGATTAAGTAGCTTAATCAGAATATAAGATATCATTAGGCTTGATTGAGTTTTTTTGAAATTTAAAAAAAAAACTGTTAAGTGTGTTTAAGGGCTCATATTAGTCCATTAATTCATTCATTGTTCTATTTGTTTGCTTAAATTAAGATTAGGTTAATTGATATTAAGAGGATTAGTTTATTTCTTTTTTCTTTAATTAAGAATTTTATAAAAAAGAAATATTATAAGGTTTAGTGTAATTCTTTTTTTTTTCTTAAATTAAGATTTTAGAAATATTAGAATTTAATTCATTATTATTAAATTAAAGATTTAAATCATTTATTAGGATAAGTTTAATTCATTTTTTTTAATTAATATTTTAGATTAAAAGTTCAATTCATTTTAATAAGACTATAGTTTAATTGAGATTTTTTAGAAAATATTATAACAAGATTAATTTGATCTTAGTGTTAATATAATATAATAGGGATTATTAATCTTAATACATATGGGCCTAAGTTGTTTCTATTGGTCCCCCCCTACTAAGCCCACCAAGAAAAATAGCATGAAATAGGGACTTTCTGCACTCCCCCCACTTTCCAGCGTAAATGGGCCTAAGTTGTTTCTACTGGCACCCCTCCATTAAGCCCATAATGAAAAATAACTAAATAAATTACTTACTGAACTCCCTGCACTATTTTTAGTCTTTATTTTTTATTTAATTATAGTTTCAAATTAAATCTAATAAAAATAATAAAAAGCATGAGAAAATTCTATAAAAATTAAGGTAGCTTAATAAATCAACTTAGAAATTTATGATATTTTTATTTTTCTGAAATTTGTTTATTTTTGAATTAATTCTGAATTATTCTCTTATTTAGATTTATTGAATTTCTTCTTAATTGTGCTGAATTTTGTTTATTTTATTTAAATAGCTTCTAACCACTTTTTTGAGCCATTCTTTTTTCTGTAATTAAAAGATTCATGATAGTTCTTAGGATATTTTTTAGTGGATTTTTAAGAATTTTTATCTTAGGTTTTGGTGATAAAATTCTTAGGAAATAATAATTAATTCTTAGCTGGAAATAATTAATTGTTAGGTATAGGAAAAATAAGATTTTTTAGAATCCCTTTTAGTACCATATTAGAGATAATGTTAGGACCTTGCAATTTAATTTTCACAATTTTTCTAGAAGTTTTAGTTTTTTTTTAGAATATTAGTTTAGGCTTAGTTAGGTATAGTTCCCATTAGTTTAGGCCATTAAAAGAAAATATAGTTCAATATAAAAAAATAATAATAGTCTAGATTAGATTTAGCATTTAAATTTAATGTTAGACTTAGGTTTAGTTTAATTTGTTTTAGGATGAATATTAAGTTTGACCTAGATTTAGAACTTAGTATAAAATTCATTTCCATATAGAAATAGAATAAATAAGTAAGACTATTTATTATTCATGCCTTTAAGGCATTTTTAGAATATTATTTCTCATAGTTGATTTCATTGTTTTGCCTTATTTTTATTGATACAACTTGTATAGGCTTCCCCATTATTCTTAGAATCAACTTAACTTCATTAAGAAGTAAGTTGAATTCTAATAGTTTTATTTCCATTAGGAGTAGAAAACCTCACTAACCATTAGGATCACTTTGTAAATACATAACAAAGTTAGGATTGAGTCTTAGTCCCTTAGATTTTGCCTTTTTGCAATTTGAGTCATTCTCTTCTTATCTTCAAACAAAATCCAAAAACACTTAATAAATAAATAGAAGGATTCCTTGTGTATAGCCTTATTCCATGAAGCACTTGCATTCATTCCATCTTGGAGTGGTGTGAGCTCGTTTATCATGATGCACAAGTCTCATCAAGGAGTTGTTCACAAAGAAAGCTTAAAAAATACTTCTTCACAAAAGCAACAAAAACACTTAATAAAGTTCAACAAGATAGTGAACTTAAACCCTAATCCTAGGAAACCAGTCTTGGATAAATTCTCCTTGCTGGGTATGCTTGTTCTATTATTCCATCTTGGAATGTAGAATCAAGTGTACATTCCATGGAAAAGAGTTTGAATTCACTTCCTTGTGCCAAATTCACACAAAACTCATAAAAGACAAAAACAAACAATAAACGACTATCCTGCGGGAACTTCTCTTCTCATCTCATTCACTCACAACGCGAACTCGCGACTACTTGTCTCGCATGCAAGACGGTTAACGCACTCGTACCAGACGAGCCTGCAACACCTGAGCATAGACATACGCAGTTCCAGCTGTAAAAAACACATAAACAAATAGTTCCCGCCTAGGTTAGGCGAACTACGTCGACTCTGATCCTCATTATCCCGATGAGGTACGTAGGCAGCGGGGTAGGGCCCGTTCGAGCACATTCTTTATTTTCCCTACATTTCCCCCTTTCTTTTTATTCTCATTCTCTTTTTTATTCCTTTCTCATTTCCATTCCATTCCAGTTAGCGGTTCATTTGTTCAGCAGCATTCTTATTTCTCACCCTTTGAAACAAGCAAGCAAGCGTGGATCCCGTCGGGTACGACGGACGATCTGGGGTGCTAATACCTTCCCAGGTCGTAACCGACTCCCGAACTCAGATCTTTGGTTCGCAGGACCTTGTCCTTTCCTTCTTCCTCAGGTTTGTGCAACATTACCTTTCCCATTCTTTCGGGATAAAAATGTCTGGCTGGCGACTCTAACCTTTCCGCGCCACTTTCGCGTTTGTACTAGGATGAAAATCCCGGGAGCGACAGCTGGCGACTCTGCTGGGGATATACCTGATCCTTCCGGTTTCCCTTGTAGAGTCAATCCTAGCGCCTGTTTGGTTTTGCTTCTTTGGGTGTTTGTTTGCTGTTGTTGCATGCTTTAGTTTAGCTTTATCTGTTTTTATTTACAGTTTTATTTATAGCTTTACTTTATCGCATTTATTTACCGCTTTCAGTATTTTATTTTCCATGCATCATATTATACTGGACTGTCTGGCTGTGCTGGTTTTCATTTTTTCTGTGGGTTGGGAGTTACTGTGAGATAAGCCAACTACCCGGCTTGAGTGCACCCTAGGACATAGAGTGGTTCCACTTTGGCTTCATGGCATCTTTCTATGTTGGTAGTAGTGAGTTCCACACCTTGACTTGCGACCTTCTCGGGAATGTATTGATACCGGAATCTTTCTGGGTTGATGCGCTACCTTGATAGTTATGTGCAGTCAGGGGACCGATCATTGAGAACCTTTGTGGAAACATCCCTCTCCAGTGATGACAGTGGCAGACCACATTTGTTGGCAAACCCACTCGCATCCGAGGGCCCACTGGGAACTCGCATAGGATGGCCTGGTTCTCTCATAGGAATTCAGTTAAAGCAAACTGTTCGTATGACGATAGTATTGTACCCTTCGGGATGAATGTACTATTGTTTCTCGACTCAGTGCTTGAAGCTGGAAACTTGTGAGGGATGCTTGTTTTTCCGGACTCAACTGAGACCTCCCTGAGTAGTACATAATGCCAAACCGATTCCCTGATTTGGTCATGAGCCATTTCTCGGAAGTGGTGAACGTATTATTGCTATTCGGCCTCGAGAGTCCGTGATGTTTGACCCGAGTAGCACACCCGTGAGATTGGGAGGGGTTTACAGGTTTGCAGGAACCCTGGTACCCTCAGCATACCCACTTTGCCTTTGGTTCAGTTTTGTGATCTGGATTTCTGTTCTTAAGTTGTGGATCCCGGATCAGAGGGATAATTATTGTGATATCTGGATTTTGAGACCTGGCACCGACACCTGATTATATGATTGGCACACCACAGACACTTCACTGATCACATGCCTTGTCTTGCATAAGCATCATAGCATCATTAATCATTTTGTGTTCTTTTTATTCTCAGGGTTAATTACTTCCTAGGTCCTGGTCATATTTTCTACTTCAGCATGGAGATTCCGAGGAAGAGAAATGTTCATTATACTTTCCCGCAGCCAGAGACAGAGAGTGTTCAGGGTTTGATTAGCTTGATGGGTGACCGAGTCCTTGATGATTTCAGGAAAGAGTATGGCAAGATACTGAACTATGTGAGCAAGCCCACAGTCGACCAGAAAGATAGCTTGCATTCTCTGTTGCAGTTTTATGATCCACAACTGAGGGTTTTTGTTTTTCCTGATTATATTCTGGCACCTACATTAGAGGAGGTTTCCAGCATGCTGAGTGTTCCTGTTAAGGAGGGTGTACCGTATTATGTTTCAGAGAGAATCCCTTCTCATGAGGATATCACTATCGCCTGTCATTTGAGTATGCCTAGGCTCAAGATGGGATTAGAGGCTGGCCAAAGTAAAGGAATCCCTTTGGACTTTCTTGTTGCAGAGGCACGTGTTATGGCATCGGAAAAGAAATGGGCAGACTTCAAAGCACTGTTGGCTATGGTAGTATATGGAATCAGTTTGTTTCCCGGAGAGAAAGGACTAATTAACATGGAGGCCATCACCATCTTCGTCAAGAGAAATCCTGTTCCTACATTGCTAGCTGACTTTTATTATGGAGTTCACCACAGAAATGAAAAGAGGAAGGGGTTTGTAAATTTTTGTGCTCCCATATTTGCTGATTGGTTTGTAAGGCAACTCCCTAAATCAGGACCCTTTCAGGATTTGAAACAATCTTGGAAGTGGTCCAAAAGATTAATGGGCTTAACCTCAGCTGACATTGCTTGGGGATGTAACAGAGACTTGGTAGGCAAAGAAATGTTGACTAGTTGTGGTAGCTTTCCAAATGTGCCTTTGATGGGAAGGAAAGGTGGGATTAGCTACAATCCTATCTTGTCCAGGAAACAGTTCGGCTATCCTTTAAGAGATGTACCTTTGATCGACGATACAAATGAGTCCTTATATTTTCCAGCAGAGGGAAACTCCAAAATGAGTATGCTAGCATCCCAAGCTTGGGAAGTTAGAGTGATGAAAGGGAAGAAAGAATTTGGAAGAGTAGATCCTAATACCTATGATCCTTTTGCCAGCTGGCTGGAGGATCGTGTGAAGACTCATCTTCTACCGTTTTCCAGAGAGATACCTCTTTACCCTAAAGAGGTAGCACCAAGGACTACGGTACCTTTGGAGGAATATCAGAAGTTAGAAGCTTTGGTTAAGCAACTGAGGGTTGAAAATCAAGAGGCTCTTAATTCTTGTCAAAAGCTGATGATCCAGAACCGTCAATTGAAAGATAGAGCTGAGCAAGCCGAGGAAATAGTCCGTCTCAAGCAGAAGGACTTTGAGGATAGAGAACTTTACTTCCGAAAGAAAGGTTTAGCTGAGACTCACAAGACGGCCCAGCGCCGAAGAGAGAAGAAAGATCTTAGTGAAGCCAACGAAGCTGTTACTTTATGGCAGGAGAAATGGGACGAAAATCTGAAGAAACAAAAGGAGTTAGACGCCAAGCACAAACAGGAAGTCAAAAGCCTTCAGGATTCTTTGAATGGGCAGAAAGAACTTATCAGGAAAGCTTATTATCAAGAGGAGGATCGTATCCGGAGCGTAACAGAAAGCCAGCAGGCACTGAAGGAAGCTCAAAGGGAGATTGAAGATTTGAAGTTGAAAGCTGATGTGAAAAGATCGAAGGCCGAGTCAAGTCAAAGCAAGGGGAATGAAGCAGCATTTCTACAGCAGATCGAGGAGTTGCACGCTTCTTCTGATACGAGGGACCTCCTCATTCAGAAGCTCATCCAGGAGCCCGGTCATCCAGATGTGGTTCAGCTGTTCCAGAGCGTCAAATGCCTTAGCTGGAGATTGAAAGATATAGAGTTCCCTAGTGTTTAATTTCATATTGTTGTACTTGGATTACCCACAGGCTTGTTGTGGGATTCCTTATATGTGATGTACTTTTGTTGTTATTTTGATTGGTACCCTTCAGGGACGTTGTATTTCCAAACTCCAGTTTATATGATTGATTTGTTCCAGATTTCTTGTTCGTTATTTGCACCGACACGGGATAATGAGCACCGATTCTCCACAGCCGTCATTATGTCTGAATATTACTTGGGTCTTCTTCCCAATTCTTATCTTCTTAATGCCAGGACCGGACACAGGAAAATACTCGGGAATAAAAGGAACACATTGCATTGCATACACATCATTTGCATTTTGTCTTTGTCTTTGCAGGTTTTTCTTCGAGATGTCTAATTTATCTGTGTTCACCAGGCAAAGATTGCGAGGGCCGCCAAGACCCGGTACATTCGACAAAATATTCCTCATCGGTACGCGACCCGCAGTAATCAAAGAACAGCAATGGACGCCATGCAGACAGAACTCAACGATGTCCGTACCAAGATGGCAGAATTTATGACTCTGATGCAGGGGATGGCCCAGGGGCAGCAGGAGCTGAGAAATGCAATTCAAGGGTTAACTCCTCCTAACACTAATGCTCAGGCAACTACTTCCGGCGGACTAGGGGGTCCTCCCAACACCAACAACGGTACAGGTGGACCTCATGTTCCAGATCCAGCTATGGCTACATATGTTCCTGTGCAGGACAGGCAGGAAGACCAATTCCAGTATTTCAACAACGATATGGGTTTCGGCGGTGACGGGAATCTCAACGACTTCTTGGTGCTTGCAGAGAAGGTCAAGGCCTTAGAGTGCAAAGATACTTTGGGAATTGACGTGTCAGATATGGGTTTAGTACCTGGGGTGGTCATTCCACACAAGTTCAGGCCACCAGCATTTGATAAATAGAACGGCAGCTCTTGCCCGAAAACTCACCTACAGGCCTTCTACAGGAAGATTGCGGCTCACACGCGAGACGAGAAATTATGGATGTACTATTTCCAGGATAGCCTCTCAGGAGGGTCCTTGGAGTGGTACATGAAGTTAGAAAGGAGCTCTATTAGAAGTTGGAAGGATTTGGGAGAGGCCTTCCTCAGACAATATCAATACAACATTGACATGGCACCTAGCCGTACTCAGCTTCAAAGCTTGACACAGAGGAGTTCGGAGAGCTTCAAAGACTATGCACAGAGGTGGCGTGAGGTGGCCGCCCGAGTGCAACCACCTTTATTGGAAAGAGAGATGGTCGATCTTTTCCTGAATACCCTCCCAGGGCATTTCATGGAAAGGTTGGCTGGTTGTTCCTCAAGTGGTTTTTCGGACATTATCCTGACTGGAGAAAGAATCGAAAGCTGGCTCAAACAGGGGAAGATTCAAAATGGAAGCGCTTCAGTATCTGGCATCAAGAAACCCTTTGTGAAAAGGAGGGAAGGAGAAACAGGAGCAGTATACGCACAGAGAGGAATGATGCACCAAGGATATTATCAACAAGTGGCCCCCGTCACTATTTCAACTCCTCCAGTTCAACAGCGGGTCCAACCTCCGCAGCCGCAATGCTCACAGGGGTATCAGCCAAGACCCCCTCGTCCGTACTACCCTCAGAAGCCGAGGGATAGGCATTTTGAAGCTCCACCAATGTCTTACTCCCAACTGTTGAAGAATCTCTTGCAGCTTCAAATGATTCAGCTCCGTACCTTGCAACCTCCGAGGCCAGGCCAAATTCCTGAAGGTTATGACTCGAATGCTAGATGCGAGTTTCATTCTGGAGCTCCCGGCCATAGTACTGAGAATTGTAAAGCATTGAAACATGTTGTTCAGGACTTGTTGGATTCTAAAGCGATCAATTTCGCTCCCTCTCCTAATGTGCTGGAAAATCCCATGCCTCCTCACAGGGGCATGGTTGGTGCAATTGGTGAAGGGGAGAAATTGAATCTGGTGGATGATGTAGATGACTTGTAGACTTCATTGGTTGCTATCAAGGTTTGTTTGTTGAAGAAAGGCATTTTCCCCGGATGCGAGGATGATTGTTCAGAATGTACAGAAGCTACCAACGGTTGTAAACGATTGAAGGCCGGAATTCAAGGTATGATTGATGAAGGAGTGCTGCAATTTGACAAGATCGTGAAAGAAAGTGAAGTATCTACAGTGACTATCTTTTATGATCCATCCCAAGTTCCCTCGCGTGCCAGAGCGGCGCCAATAACTATTACTACTGCTGGACCCATAATGTACCAAAGTGACAGAGCAGTTCCTTGGAACTATGGTGGCGAAGTGTATTGCAACGGCCAGAGACAAGAGTTGGCCACGACTAGTATAACCCCAGTTCAAGTAGAGAATGTTGGAGTAGGGGGTTTTACTAGAAGCGGAAGGCTATTTGCGCCGGAAGCACTGAGAAGCAATGTGATACCACCCAGGGATACTGCCGAAGCCCAAGCTAGAGCCAGGGGAAAGCAACCAGTATTGGCCAATGATCCAACTCCATCAGCTGATCCAGATCTCACCTTTGATAAAGAAGCCGAAGAATTCCTGAGGATCATCAAGAAGAGTGACTATAAGATTGTAGATCATTTGCAGCAGACGCCGTCAAAGATCTCCATCTTATCATTACTCATGTGTTCGGATTCTCACAGGAAGGCCCTTTTAAATATTCTGAACAAGGCATACGTGCCTCAGGATATTTCTGTAAACCAGTTAGAAACAGTGGTGTCCAGCGTTAATGCCAGTCATGGATTGGGTTTCACGGACTTGGACTTAACTTCTGATGGGCGTGCTCACAATCGGGCACTGCATATTTCTCTGGAATGCAAGGGTGCAGTGCTCTCCCATGTGCTGGTGGATACTGGTTCATCTCTGAATGTCTTGCCTAAGAAGGCATTGATGAAGCTGGACTATGATGGATTGGTGCTAAAGCCCAGTGATTTAGTAGTCCGGGCATTTGATGGATCAAGAAGATCGGTATTTGGAGAGGTGGAGTTACCTATTAAGGTAGGTCCACAAGTCTTCAATACCACGTTTTACGTGATGGATATCCAGCCGGCATATAGTTGTTTACTTGGAAGGCCCTGGATACACTCGGCAGGAGCGGTTTCTTCTACACTTCATCAGAAATTAAAGTTCGTATGGGAAGGTCAAGTTGTGACAGTCAGCGGGGAAGAAGATATCTTCGTCAGTCATCTAGCCTCATTCAAATATGTGGAGATGGATGGCGAAATAGTCGAAACCCCATGTCAAGCTTTTGAGCCTTTGAAGTCCGAGCAAGCATCCGCCGTAGCGACTTCTCCTGAGGTACCGAAGAAGGGGGTGTCTATAGCCTCTTATAAACAAGCGCGTGAATTAGTAGAATCTGGAGTGCGAGAAGGCTGGGGCAGCCCAATCGAATTACCAGAGAAGAAGGACATGTTCGGGATTGGCTATCACCCTGGGGGATCTTCGTCTGAAACAAGTGCAAAAGGTTGTCAGAGCCCGGTCACTTTCACAAGTGCAGGAGTGATAGACTACGGAAATATCAGCGTGGTGCAGGATGAAGCTGTTGATAGTGACTGTGACTTGGATGAATGGATTAGGCCTGTCGTACCAGGAGCTCAACTTAGCAACTGGACGTCAGAAAGGCTCATTTCAGTAACATCTTTTGAAGAGTAATGTTTTTTGTTTTTGTTTTCCTGAATTAAAGCACTATGTCTTGCCCGGGGCATAGTGGCTCTTTGTAAGGGTTCATTTGTTCATTAACACAATCATTAATAAAATTGACGTTTCACATTCATTTCATGTTGTTCTCTGTCTTTCGTTTTTTACTTTTGTTTTTCAAAAAGAAAGAAAAGTTTTTAAAATGGCAATGTTTCTCATTTTCTCAAGTTGTTGCTAAAGCCTTGCATGAATCATCATTCATGCAGGTGCTCGTCACCGGATCTTATCAATGACGACCCTGTTATGGCTAAGTATGACTTCGACAATCCAATTTATCAAGCCGATGAGGAAGGTGAAGAGGATTGTGATTTACCCGAAGAATTGGCCAGACTGCTCAAACAGGAAGAGAAGATGATTCAGCCGCATGAGGAAGATGTTGAAGTGATAAACCTGGGTACTGAAGAGGACAAGAAAGAAGTCAAGATCGGAGCTGCACTAGAAGAATCTATCAAGACTCGTTTGATGGCTATGCTTCGAGAATACGTTGACGTCTTCGCATGGTCCTACCAAGATATGCCGGGTTTAGACACTGACATCGTGGTACACAAGCTACCTCTCAGAGAAGGTTGTCCTCCGGTAAAGCAGAAGTTGAGGCGCACGCGTCCAGACATGGCAATTAAAATAAAAGAAGAAGTGCAAAAACAGTTTGATGCTGGCTTTTTGGCCGTGACTAGTTATCCTCCATGGGTTGCTAACATTGTGCCGGTTCCTAAGAAAGATGGCAAGGTCAGAATGTGTGTGGATTACAGGGATTTGAATAGGGCCAGCCCCAAAGACGATTTCCCTCTACCTCACATAGATGTACTTGTCGATAATACTGCTCAGT
Organism: Lathyrus aphaca; assembly: GCA_963966055.1. Classification (NCBI taxonomy): domain Eukaryota; kingdom Viridiplantae; phylum Streptophyta; class Magnoliopsida; order Fabales; family Fabaceae; genus Lathyrus; species Lathyrus aphaca. The sequence continues at coordinate 165,326,551 of OZ014519.1, forward strand.
TTTCCGTGTTCTCCTTCATGGACGGATTCTCAGGCTATAATCAAATCAAGATGGCTCCCGAGGATATGGAAAAGACAACTTTCATCACTCCTTGGGGCACCTTTTGTTACAAGGTCATGCCGTTTGGTTTAAAGAATGCGGGAGCTACCTACCAACGGGCCATGGTGACGTTGTTTCACGACATGATCCATCATGAAATTGAGGTTTATGTTGATGACATGATAGCCAAGTCCCAAACAGAGGAAGAGCATTTGGTCAACCTAGCAAAATTGTTTGACAGGCTTCGAAAGTTCAGACTAAGGTTAAATCCGAATAAATGCACCTTCGGGGTTCGTTCTGGCAAGTTGCTCGGCTTCATTGTTAGTGAACGAGGAATTGAGGTCGATCCGGCCAAAGTGAAAGCAATCCAGGAAATGCCTGAGCCAAAGACTGAAAAGCAAGTGCATGGTTTCTTGGGGAGATTAAACTACATTGCACGGTTTATTTCTCACCTAACGGCCACGTGCGAGCCCATCTTCAAGCTTCTGAGAAAAAATCAGGCCATTAAATGGAATGAAGATTGTCAGCGGGCCTTCGACCGAATCAAAGAGTACTTGTTGGAACCACCAATTCTTATGCCTCCAGTGCCAGGAAGGCCTCTGATTATGTATCTTACTGTGCTGGAAGGATCGATGGGATGTGTACTGGGTCAGCAGGACGAGTCTGGTCGAAAAGAGCACGCCATTTATTACCTTAGCAAAAAGTTTACCGATTGTGAGACACGATACTCACTACTCGAGAAAACTTGCTGCGCTTTGGCATGGGCTGCTCGCCGACTAAGACAGTACATGCTAACTCACACTACTCTCCTAATTTCCAAGATGGATCCTGTAAAATACATCTTTGAGAAGCCGGCTTTGACAGGAAGAGTGGCCCGTTGGCAGATGATACTCACGGAGTATGACATACAATACACTTCACAAAAAGCAATCAAGGGGAGTGTGTTGTCAGAATACTTGGCCCAGCAGCCGATTGATGATTATCAACCCATGAGGTTTGAGTTTCCGGATGAGGACATCATGTTCTTCAAGTCGAAAGACCATGAAGAACCACTTCCGGAGGAGGGGCCTGACCCTGAATCCAGATGGAAGTTGATGTTTGACGGAGCTGTAAACATGAATGGGAGTGGAGTCGGTGCTGTCATTATCTCACCGGAAGGAGTCCACACACCTCTCGCTGCTCGGTTGACCTTCGAGTGCACTAACAACGAGTAAGAGTATGAAGCTTGCATCATGGGGATCGAAGAGGCAATAGACTTGCGAGTCAAGAACCTTGAGATCTTCGGAGATTCTGCTTTGGTGGTAAATCAAGTCAATGGCAAATGGCTAGTTCATCAAGCTCGTTTGATTCCTTACCGAGATTACGTCAGGAGGCTGTTAACCTTCTTTACCAAAGTAAAGCTGAGCTATGTTCCTAGAGACGAAAATCAGTTCGCCGATGCTCTCGCAACTTTATCATCCATGATTAAAGTTTGCCGAGAGAATTTCGTGCCTCGAATTTCGATCTCCAGGCTTGAAAGACCTGCTTATGTCTTTGCTGTTGGTAATGATGAAGATAACAAGCCTTGGTACCACGACATCAAACAATTTCTGAAGGTTCAAGAATACCCGGATGGGGCATCCAGTAAAGATAAGAAAACTCTTAGAAGACTGGCGGGAGGTTTCTTCTTGAATCAGGACGGTGTGTTGTACAAACGGAACTTTGACATGGTGCTGCTCAGATGTGTGGACAGACACGAGGCAGACATGTTAATGCAGGAGGTTCACGAAGGCTCCTTTGGTACCCATGCTGGAGGTCATGCCATGGCCAAGAAATTATTGAGATCGGGATACTATTGGATTACCATGGAATCTGATTGTTGTAAATACTCCCGTAAATGCCATAAGTGTCAAATTTATGCCGACAAGGTCCATGTGCCTCCGAATCCGTTGAGTGTCATGTCTTCACCGTGGCCATTCGCTATGTGGGGTATCGATATGATTGGAAAGATTGAGCCAACAGCTTCTAATGGGCATCGCTTCATCCTAGTTGCTATTGATTATTTCACGAAGTGGGTTGAAGCAGCTTCCTACACCAATGTCACTAAACAAGTGGTTGCTCGATTTATTAAGCGGGACATCATCTGCCGGTATGGAGTCCCTGAAAGGATCATTACTGATAATGGTTCTAACCTCAACAACAAGATGATGGCTGACTTGTGTCGAGACTTCAAAATAGAACACCACAACTCTTCTCCATATCGTCCGAAGATGAATGACGCCGTCGAGGCGGCTAATAAAAACATCAAGAAGATTGTGCAGAAGATGGTGTTGACATACAAAGACTGGCACGAGATGTTACCATTCGCGTTGCATGGGTATAGAACGTCAGTACGCACTTCAACTGGGGCAACTCCATTCTCATTAGTATATGGTATGGAAGCAGTCTTACCGATCGAAGTGGAAATCCCTTCCTTGAGGTTGATGATGGATATCAAGCTAGATGAAGCTGAATGGCTCCGATCCAGATATAATCAATTGAGCCTCATTGAAGAGAAGCGTCTGGCAGCTGTATGCCATGGGCAGTTGTACCAACGACGAATGAAGCAAGCTTTCGACAAGAAGGTGCGACCGCAGAGGTACATGCCAGGAGATTTAGTGCTGAAAAGGATTCTTCCTCCTCTCAACAATCACAGGGGCAAGTGGACACCCAACTATGAAGGACCGTTCGTGGTTAAAAAGGTTTTCTCAGGTGGAGCCTTAATGCTGACAACCATGGACGGAGAAGACTTTCCATCCCCTGTCAACGCAGACGCAGTAAGAAAATACTTCGTGTAAAAAAGGACCCGCTGGATAAAAACAGAATAAAGATCCAGGCAAAAATGGGCATCCCGGCGAGCCAAAAACAGAATAAAAGGCTCGGGCAAAAGTTAGGGAAATATTGAAAAAAAATGTACACCCGCTGAGTTGAAAAGCCACATCGGACAACTCAGGCAAAAAAGGGTATCCTGGTGGATTGAAAACCTGAAAGGGCGATCCACGCAAAAGAGGGATTAACACGAACGACTGCGATCTGCGAGATCCTTGACCTACCTACAGTTGAGGCTATCCTAAGGGTTGAAGATCAGTTCACTTACTTTTTCTCAAGAGGCAAGAGAGCGGAGCGTCTTGAAGACATACGAGTCATAACCGGGTTGATACTTGATGAGATTCATTTTTCACATTGCCAATAGGGTAGTTTGTTTTTCTTTTAGTTGTTCCCTCATTCCAGGGAACTGCTTCCTTTGTATTGCCTATTCAAGGCCACCTTTCTGAATCAATAAAAATTCAACTTCAGTCATTTGATTATTTTGCCTTTTTGTTTTTTACTTTTTCATCTTGCATTGATTGATTGTGAAAACGTCTAGCAAATGGTAACTTGCATTGTGTTATGAACATTTGAATGTTTTTCTAACTCGTGCAGGAGAATAGAAACATTTAATACAACTCTGAAAGGGTGTTGAGATACCTAGACAATGATTCATGCTATGAGCCTGGGGCAAGCAGGTCCCAAACTAATTCTCTATGTTGCAGGTACTATCGATTGTGTTCATGCAGGTACAGGTACTGGTGTTGCTGACAAAGCTAAAGGTCATTATCCTGGATGGGCATTCCATTTTATTTGAGCAGAAACAAGTATCTCCCAGGGTGTTTCCAATCATCCCCAGCCATGTGCAAGTTGAAATTTCACCCTAGCCAGATAGTAGAGAGTGGGTGCAACCCCCAGGCAGAAGTCTCCTTTTAGACAGGGGCAATTCTCGATAGTATAAGGAGTGTTTTGTCTCCCCAGCAGTTGTTTCCTCAGCAGTGTCAGGCCTTTGGTTCCCAGAAAGTCCTCACTTCCCCATCAGAGTTCAAGAAGGGTCCATCTCCAACAGGGTCTTGGCGCTCCAATCTCAAAGTCCAATTTATTTTTGGCAGTGGCGGCTATTCAGAGCCAGTGAATTATTAACAACTTTCCCCGCAGAGTTGTTTCCTCCCCACCAGGATGAACCAGATCAATGCAGTGATCATCGTTTCTTCCCAGCCAAGTTATCTGGAATTACCTGCAGTCTCCTTATCAGGAGATCTCCTTTGCATTGTCATTCGCATAATCATCATTGTGTCTGCATCCTCCAAAGCGTAGCATTTCCATCATCATGGAGCATTACGCCATAAATTCAAACATATGCATGCCAGCATGGGCCAGTTTTGAGGTATATTATGTACGACTTATAACATCTCCTCAACCTGAAGTACTCCGCACAGAGGATACCAACATCACTTCTCAGACATCCTTGTCTTTTCAAGTCAATGTTTGTCACTTATTCCAACAGTCGCGTCGCAGGTTCCCGTTTTGTATAACGGTCCTGTTTGCTTGGGCTCTCGTTTATGTACAACGATCCCGTTCCATCTTGTCCTATTTTCTTTATGTTTGGTTACCGCCTGCGGCCGGTATACCTTTGCGTCTCCATTCGAGGATGGTTTCGTGTCAGATCCGAGGATCTTTTGATCTGTCATTCGAGGATGGCATTTCTTTTCTTCAAGTCCTTCTGCGGTTGGTCTTGTTTGTGGCTATTATTCGAGGATAGTAGTTCACTTGTTTGAGCTTATTGATCGAGGTCAGTTTGTCTCTTTTGCAAAGTCTGTCTGAGGTCAGCTTTGTGTTTGGTTATCAGTCGAGGCTGGTATACCTTTGCGTCTCCATTCGAGGATGGTTTCGTGTTAGATCCGAGGATCTTTTGATCTGTCATTCGAGGATGGCATTTCTTTTCTTCAAGTCCTTCTGCGGTTGGTCTTGTTTGTGGCTATTATTCGAGGATAGTAGTTCACTTGTTTGAGCTTATTGATCGAGGTCAGTTTGTCTCTTTTGTAAAGTCTGTCTGAGGTCAGCTTTGTGTTTGGTTATCAGTCGAGGCTGGTATACCTTTGCGTCTCCATTCGAGGATGGTTTCGTGTTAGATCCGAGGATCTTTTGATCTGTCATTCGAGGATGACATTTCTTTTCTTCAAGTCCTTCTGCGGTTGGTCTTGTTTGTGGCTATTATTCGAGGATAGTAGTTCACTTGTTTGAGCTTATTGATCGAGGTCAGTTTGTCTCTTTTGCAAAGTCTGTCTGAGGTCAGCTTTGTGTTTGGTTATCAGTCGAGGCTGGTATACCTTTGCGTCTCCATTCGAGGATGGTTTCGTGTTAGATCCGAGGATCTTTTGATCTGTCATTCGAGGATGACATTTCTTTTCTTCAAGTCCTTCTGCGGTTGGTCTTGTTTGTGGCTATTATTCGAGGATAGTAGTTCACTTTTTGAGCTTATTGATCGAGGTCAGTTTGTCTCTTTTGCAAAGTCTGTCTGAGGTCAGCTTTGTGTTTGGTTATCAGTCGAGGCTGGTATACCTTCGCGTCTCCATTCGAGGATGGTTTCGTGTCAGATCCGAGGATCTTTTGATTGTCATTCGAGGATGGCATTTCTTTTCTTCAAGTCCTTCTGCGGTTGGTCTTGTTTTTGTGGCTATTATTCGAGGATAGTGGTTCACTTTTTGGAGCTTATTGATCGAGGTCAGTTTGTCTCTTTTGCGAAGTTGGTCCGAGGTCAGTCTTTGTTGTTGGTGGTTATCGCCTGCGGCCGATATACTATCGTGTTTCTATTCCAGGATGGTTTTAATATTGGATTCGAGGATCCCTTGTGAGTTGTCGTTCGAGGATGGCATTCTTCCTAGTATGTTTTCACCTGGCCTTATGATCCGCTACCTATTCATAGGTCAAAATCAAAAATATATAAATAAATAAGTGGGCAGATGGCATTGCCATTACCCTCAGTGTGCAAATTTTCAGGTTTTATTCGAGTATTCAATCACTCCATACCTTGAACGTCTAAAAAAGCTGTTGCAATTATCCGTTCAGGTCTGCAGATGATTGAATAGGGGCAGCTGTAATACCTCAAAATTTGCCCTCCTATTTATTCCTTCTATTGGTTCATCGTGTCGCTTTCATCTGCATTTCTCACAAGATCATCAACATCATAGTAGTTCATTTCATTATTCCATAGGCATGAGATCAATGTCCTCTGGAGAACTAGTTTATCCAATTGGTTTGTGGTTTTCTACTTCACTGAAGTTGTTTTCATGGATTACGAGATTAGGGTGGTATCCATGCCTATCAGATGGACTTGAGGTTTCGGTTATGTGGTTAACGACGTCTGTTTGTGTTCTCGTTTCCTGATTAGGGTTTATTTCCCTAATTAGGTAATGCCAGGTGAATTTGCCTTGCGGAATGTGTTCATGAGCGGTCTTGTCATTCGAGGGACCCTATTATCACTCAAGGCGCAATTTATTGAAGACCACAGTGCATGCGGGGTTTATTAGGGTTGTCATGACAAACGAATGTCGGTTTATAGTACAAGGGATCAAGTGGTGGGTTATTATGATAATCAGGGCATTGTGGCCCTCCTTACGGTTCGTCGTTGGTAATACAGATCAATGGGATTTGGATTGGAAGGTTGACTGAAGAGCAATGATTCATTAAAGACTCGAGTTTGAATTAGATGGGAGGTTTAAGTTGGATTAAACCGGTTGAGATTGGTCGCAAGGGTAACTTGGGTTTCGATAATTTGTGCCCGTGCTAACATTCATTTTTTGCCCACTATCTAAATTAAATCCATAAACTTTGCCCATAAACTTTGTTTTAGTTCATTGTCCATATTAAACAACTCAATTTTAACCTCCACTTTGGATCCATTTCAAGGCCCATTTATTTTAATTTATTCGGATTTCATTTGTCTACTTTTATAGCCAACTAACAATCGTATTCCAAGAACGCATATTGTTCATTCACCCACCTTTATCGGCAAACTCTCATTCGGGCTCATATTACTCATTCTTTGGGCCCATCATCATTTTTTTTATGTTTATTATTCTATTCTGCACTCTTGGTATTAAGGGAATAAGAGTAAATAAATAAAAAGGAGAGGTCCTCCCTTGTCAAGGCACACCATAGAAACACAGTCATAAGCTATCAAAAAGGGCCAATCTAAGAAAGGAAGCATATAACAAGAAATTCTCTCCCAACTAAAATATTCGGTCTTGGCTTACTCTAATAAAATCCAGTTGGGAAAATTCTTTCAAAACCAAAAAATATACAATTACAAGGAAGTCTTATCATTACAATTACAAGGAAGTTTTATTATTACAATTACAAGGAAGTCTTATCATTACAATTACAAGGAAGTTTTATTATTACAATTACAAGGAAGTTTTGTCATTACACAATATTCAAACATGAAGCCATATTTAAGGATCATATTTACGCAGTGATGTCATCAACAAAAGACAGGATCTTGAAGGATGCTCATGTAATCAATTTCCAGAAAATGAGAAGAAATGCGAATGGAAAACCTCAGGGCTAATTGGTGGCTTGTTTGATTCTTTTGCTAAAGTTATTAATACCGAAACGCAACCAGTTTCAGTCGATTCATTTAGTAAGAATGTGGAGCAAGTGATGACTTTCCATCTTTCTATTCTTCACATCAAAGTAACCGAGGACCTAGGACAAAGAGAAAGTTTTATAGCAGTGAGAACTCTGCACACACTCAATATCCCACGAGTAACGGTTTGATTGAGGCAATGATGTTACCTTGTCTTGAAGAAAGTAAAACCTCAACCCATATTAAATCTGTCGTCTTAAATCCTAATGATACAGGAGTTATTCAAGGTAAACGAAAGACTGAGGAAAGAAGAAGCTTCTCTAGGTACCGGTGATCCCGAATTCCCAAAGACAGTTTGGCCTCCAAAGCAGCTTTGCTCTTCCTGTTACCTTGATCAAGACCAACTAACAAGCTAACAAGCAACAAAATTGAATTGAACCAGGATGTCATCCCCGTGTGACAAGGACACTCTTTCATTCTTTCTCGAGCCCACGGCAGCATACGTCGAAATTCAAGCATAGGCATCAACCTGCCATGACAGAGTTTGAAGAGAGTGAAAATTAAAAGAAAATAAGAAGAACAAGAGAAAGCTTCATAACCACAACTAAATTCACCATGAGCTGCAAAACAGAAAATCAAAGAGGAGTTAGTCCTAACCAACCCTAACCGAATCTAGAGAAACATGTCAATAAAAAGGCTGTATAACAGAGAGCTAAAAAGTTGGAAGTGAATGATAGCACAGAAAGATCAAAATCACAAAAAATTTGGTTATGCAATGGCAACAAAGTCATAATCAAATCCTAACCGAATTTTCTAACAGAATTCACAACAGAAAATAACTAAATCTTAACAACCGTAACCGAATTCTCTAACTGATTATTACCTGAAGTTTCTGGAATCTTCTCCAAATCTCCTATAAATCAATAGCTTTTCATTCAATCAGTTTCTTCCACCATTTTTCCAATTGCAATCCTTCTCATTCATCTCCTTCATCTCCTTTTTCCCAACCACACCATAATCATCTTCTTCTGCCAGCCTCTTGCCCCAATTCATTCTCCAAAGCCCTCTAACCTTCATGCTTCCTTTTGTAATGTCAAACCTGCAAGTTTAGTGAAGTCAGTAATCATTCAATACTCCCAAAGTACAGCAGGCATATTGTTCCCCAAGAATACGCTGCATACCGGGTTAAGCATAGAATCGCAGCTCAGTCGTTAATTCGCCGTCTGAATCCCCTTTTCAATCGCTTTAGCCTCACACAGCGTGGTGTCGCTTTCTGTCATCATCTATCTTCATTAGCGAAGCTGAGAACCGCGAGGACCTTTTCACTTGTCAGCGGCATCACCGACGTCACCGTTAAGCTGCGAAAGTCACCAGGAGTAGCATCAACGATAGCTTAGTCAGGAGTTCGTAGCCGAAAGAAGAACGAGTGAAAGAACGTATCCCTGACTTTCTTGATTCATCGTCGTCATCGTTATTCATTGTCGTCCTCGATCCTCCCTTTACTCACCAGGTACACATTGTTGAATTCGTTATAATCATTGCAAGGGGTTATTTCGGCCATGTTAAAGATCGATGGGGGTATAAGTGTGAGGTTTACCATAGTGAGGGTTAGGGTTTTGATTTGGGACAAGAGTGAGGTTTGGTTCTGGACTTGCCGCGGCGTGGGGGAGGATATTGACGGCGCTAGGGTTTAAGAGGAGAAGCTGACGGAAGGTTGGCGATGGTGGCGATGGGGACGATGGACGATGAAGTGGGAGAGTCATCGGCGGCGCAGATGAAGGAGAAGATGGACTTAGGGTTTTTTTTTATTTGTAGTTCGTTCATTTTTCCCCTTTTTGATTATGTTGTTGTTATTTGTGACTTTAATTGTTAAAATGGATTAAGTAGCTTAATCAGAATATAAGATATCATTAGGCTTGATTGAGTTTTTTTGAAATTTAAAAAAAAAACTGTTAAGTGTGTTTAAGGGCTCATAATAGTCCATTAATTCATTCATTGTTCTATTTGTTTGCTTAAATTAAGATTAGGTTAATTGATATTAATAGGATTAGTTTATTTCTTTTTTCTTTAATTAAGAATTTTATAAAAAAGAAATATTATAAGGTTTAGTGTAATTCTTTTTTTTTTTTCTTAAATTAAGATTTTAGAAATATTAGAATTTAATTCATTATTATTAAATTAAAGATTTAAATCATTTATTAGGATAAGTTTAATTCATTTTTTTTAATTAATATTTTAGATTAAAAGTTCAATTCATTTTAATAAGACTATAGTTTAATTGAGATTTTTTAGAAAATATTATAACAAGATTAATTTGATCTTAGTGTTAATATAATATAATAGGGATTATTAATCTTAATACATATGGGCCTAAGTTGTTTCTATTGGTCCCCCCCTACTAAGCCCACCAAGAAAAATAGCATGAAATAGGGACTTTCTGCACTCCCCCCACTTTCCAGCGTAAATGGGCCTAAGTTGTTTCTACTGGCACCCCTCCATTAAGCCCATAATGAAAAATAACTAAATAAATTACTTACTGAACTCCCTGCACTATTTTTAGTCTTTATTTTTTATTTAATTATAGTTTCAAATTAAATCTAATAAAAATAATAAAAAGCATGAGAAAATTCTATAAAAATTAAGGTAGCTTAATAAATCAACTTAGAAATTTATGATATTTTTATTTTTCTGAAATTTGTTTATTTTTGAATTAATTCTGAATTATTCTCTTATTTAGATTTATTGAATTTCTTCTTAATTGTGCTGAATTTTGTTTATTTTATTTAAATAGCTTCTAACCACTTTTTTGAGCCATTCTTTTTTCTGTAATTAAAAGATTCATGATAGTTCTTAGGATATTTTTTAGTGGATTTTTAAGAATTTTTATCTTAGGTTTTGGTGATAAAATTCTTAGGAAATAATAATTAATTCTTAGCTGGAAATAATTAATTGTTAGGTATAGGAAAAATAAGATTTTTTAGAATCCCTTTTAGTACCATATTAGAGATAATGTTAGGACCTTGCAATTTAATTTTCACAATTTTTCTAGAAGTTTTAGTTTTTTTTTAGAATATTAGTTTAGGCTTAGTTAGGTATAGTTCCCATTAGTTTAGGCCATTAAAAGAAAATATAGTTCAATATAAAAAAATAATAATAGTCTAGATTAGATTTAGCATTTAAATTTAATGTTAGACTTAGGTTTAGTTTAATTTGTTTTAGGATGAATATTAAGTTTGACCTAGATTTAGAACTTAGTATAAAATTCATTTCCATATAGAAATAGAATAAATAAGTAAGACTATTTATTATTCATGCCTTTAAGGCATTTTTAGAATATTATTTCTTATAGTTGATTTCATTGTTTTGCCTTATTTTTATTGATACAACTTGTATAGGCTTCCCCATTATTCTTAGAATCAACTTAACTTCATTAAGAAGTAAGTTGAATTCTAATAGTTTTATTTCCATTAGGAGTAGAAAACCTCACTAACCATTAGGATCACTTTGTAAATACATAACAAAGTTAGGATTGAGTCTTAGTCCCTTAGATTTTGCCTTTTTGCAATTTGAGTCATTCTCTTCTTATCTTCAAACAAAATCCAAAAACACTTAATAAATAAATAGAAGGATTCCTTGTGTATAGCCTTATTCCATGAAGCACTTGCATTCATTCCATCTTGGAGTGGTGTGAGCTCGTTTATCATGATGCACAAGTCTCATAAAGGAGTTGTTCACAAAGAAAGCTTAAAAAATACTTCTTCACAAAAGCAACAAAAACACTTAATAAAGTTCAACAAGATAGTGAACTTAAACCCTAATCCTAGGAAACCAGTCTTGGATAAATTCTCCTTGCTGGGTATGCTTGTTCTATTATTCCATCTTGGAATGTAGAATCAAGTGTACATTCCATGGAAAAGAGTTTGAATTCACTTCCTTGTGCCAAATTCACACAAAACTCATAAAAGACAAAAACAAACAATAAACGACTATCCTGCGGGAACTTCTCTTCTCATCTCATTCACTCACAACGCGAACTCGCGACTACTTGTCTCGCATGCAAGACGGTTAACGCACTCGTACCAGACGAGCCTGCAACACCTGAGCATAGACATACGCAGTTCCAGCTGTAAAAAACACATAAACAAATAGTTCCCGCCTAGGTTAGGCGAACTACGTCGACTCTGATCCTCATTATCCCGATGAGGTACGTAGGCAGCGGGGTAGGGCCCGTTCGAGCACATTCTTTATTTTCCCTACATTTCCCCCTTTCTTTTTATTCTCATTCTCTTTTTTATTCCTTTCTCATTTCCATTCCATTCCAGTTAGCGGTTCATTTGTTCAGCAGCATTCTTATTTCTCACCCTTTGAAACAAGCAAGCAAGCGTGGATCCCGTCGGGTACGACGGACGATCTGGGGTGCTAATACCTTCCCAGGTCGTAACCGACTCCCGAACTCAGATCTTTGGTTCGCAGGACCTTGTCCTTTCCTTCTTCCTCAGGTTTGTGCAACATTACCTTTCCCATTCTTTCGGGATAAAAATGTCTGGATGGCGACTCTAACCTTTCCGCGCCACTTTCGCGTTTGTACTAGGATGAAAATCCTGGGAGCGACACTAATCAATGATGGTAACTTCCAAATATAGATCCCTAGCTATGTCTTCATTCTTAGGAGCAGTCATCTCAGGGTTGAAAGGAATTCCCCTTCTGATAGGGACACCCAACAACATGGAAAACTCTTCCAACAAAGGACCTATCTGAAAGTCCGGGAAAGTGAAACATCGGAGAGGAGGGTCATAGAACGAATGATAGGTGTGAATCATGCTCCTCTGTGATGCATCCAAGTCCATGATCATATCCATAATACCACCATAATGCTCTCTCAATAAAGGAACATGATCATGAGTGATAAGGGCCTGAATCTGCCTGATGCCTGTCAAAGGGTACTCAAAGGAATGGTAGGTAATGTTGCTCTTCCTGGTTGGATCCATACTGACAATGGGTTGATGAAGATAGCTGAAGAAAATAACTGACGAAGACAACTGAAGAAGGTAACTGATGAAGTGTTGGAGAAGATATCTGAGCAGAAGAACGGTCAAAACCAAACCAAAGAAGATGTGGATACCCTGTAAAACAAATAAATAAGATGTTAAATGATGCAAAATGATGTATGTTGAATGATATGCAAAGGTTTGTGATCAGGTGTTGGATTTATCAGTTGCTTTTGATAGGGTCCATGAGTGTTCAGAAGTCCGGATAAAGGTCTGAGAACCAGTAACCAGGTGGGGGACTCAAATAAAGAGTCACAAGTCCAGGGTTTCATAAGATCAGTCCAAAATAGTGTAACCTTAAAACAATATCAGTAACAGGGTATGTTGAGGCCAAGGGTTCCTGCAAACCTATAAACAAACCCCACCCACTCACATGTATTGTTCTAGAACAAGGATCCTCAGATTCAGATTTATTATGAGAAGTGTAAACACTTCTAACCCGGAGGTACAATGTTTACCCTAATCATAAAGAGTCTTCCTCTAATTCACCTCAGATGCTGAAGGTCATCTATAAAGGTCATCCAGACTTAGCAGGCTTCCTAGATAGCCCTAGTACTACAGGAAATCCGTAGCATAGAGTTTTCAAGAAGAAACCCATATCTGAACCGTGTTTCATATTCCTGCACCAGACCAAAATGGAATGGGAAAGAATATGAAGCCACTTTAATCCTATGCCTGTCACTCAGGCCTTTGTGTTGGACCTTTCTCACTGGAATACCCCTCCCACCAAGGCAAACCAACAAATCCAGCACAAATATGATATGACAATAATATGAAATGCATAAAACAGTAAATGAAAGCGATAAATAAATGCAGTAAATAAAGTTGTACAGAAAACAATAAATAAAGCAAAAATAAAAGCACACATAGCACATAACACCCCCATAAACACAAATCAAACAAGTGCTAGGAGAAACCCACAAAAAGAACCAGAAGCCCTGGTTGCAAAGGTACCTTCCCCATCAGAGTTACCAGGATTTTCGCATCCTCAGCAGAGCCGGCATAACCGCTTTCCCGTGGAGTTACCAGTTTCTCCCCAGTAGAGTTGCCAGGGTTTTCTGTTCCCCAACAGAGTCGCCAAGCTGTCGCTTCCGAAAAGACTTACGTCCCGGTGCAGACACGAACGGTCGGCGTTGTTGGAGGTTGAGGTTGAATAGAGTTGCCAGCTAGGCATTTTTATCCCGAAAAAAAGGTAATGCTGCATAAAACTGGAAGGGTATGGATAAGACGGTTGCGAACCAAAGAAACTGAGAAAGGGGGTTGGTTACAACCTGAGAAGGTATTAGCACCCAGATCGTCCGTCGTACTCGACGAGATCCACGCTTATAAGACTGTGTTTAAAAGGGGTAATGTATGTGCTAAACTGTGTATAAAAATATAGGGAGAAATAGACAGTGTGCCAGTGCAAAAGAGAGGGTGAGATGCTCAAGACTGAGGCTTAGAAAAGAATGCTGAAAGAGGGGGATGACAAAGAGACTTTTGTTCGATAATCATTAAGTTATGCCTACGTATCCTCTCGTGCAATGAGGAAGTCAGAACACCGTAGTTCGACTCAAAGAGACTGGAATGCATTTGAGTTGTGAACTGCTTGCTTGTCTATGCTCAAGTGTATGACTCGTCTGGCTCGAGTGCTAATTGTCTTGCATTAGACGGGAGAAGCAAGTTCTCGTTTGTGAATGAGTGTGATGAGAAAAGAATCCCGGAGGAGACGATTATTGTTTTTTGTTTTTTGTTTTTTAGTTTTTATTATTTTTGGTGTTTTGCATAGGATGATGAGCTTAAGCCTAAATTAAGGGTTTGTAAACTCATTATATTTTCCCTAATTAGGGATAATGAGCCTACTTAAGTGTGAGATAAGCATCTCAACTTAGTTACCATGATGATATAGGATTAAGATCAATAACCTACTTGTGATTATTAAAATGTTTTTGGGGTTTTTGTTTAGTGTTAAGTAATGAGTTTAATCTCTAATCATGGATTAGTGAACTCATTACACCATCCTAAGAGAAGGATGATAGATGAGAACACTTAAGCTGAGGAAGACTCCTCAACTTAGTCCATGGTTAGGGATTAAATTCATTATATAACAAGCCTTCATTAAAGTGGATTTTAATTAAAGGATGAGATTAGGAAGTGATTTTTATGTTTGTAAGACAACTTGATGGGAACTTGTCCATTAAACACTAGGGTTAGTCCCTCTTAACAATAAGGAAGAGATGGAACCCTAATATAAGGCCCAAGTTACAAGCTTATGTCTTGATCATTATTAAGTGTTCTGATTAAGAGGTGTAAACAAATTAAAGGTTTAACACTAAGTATTAAAGTTATACACTCCATCCTAAGATAAGGATGCAAGCATAACCCTAATTCAAAGTCCTAAAGCTTTAAGTGTTTAGCCTATGATTATGAGATGAAAAGAGAGACTCAAGAAGAATCAAAGGTAAAAAGCTAGGGGGAATATATACAACCCTAAAAATTATCATGCTTGGATATCCTATGGTTTTTTAGGCTTAAATAAAGGTCTTCAGATGGCCACCATGGAAGGAGAAGCAGATGAAAAGAGAAGAAGAAAGGGAATAGGTTACTTACTTCCAGAAGAAGATAAGTAACCTAAAATAAAGAGATAGGAGCAAGAGATGACAAATGAAGCAAGTTCACTTCAAAGACAATCAAAGATATGCAAGTGAAGAGATGAGAAGAGGTGGGATGTGAAGGCAAATCCACATCCCAAACAACTTATCATAAGCCCCTACAATGTTAGTGTGAATGCATAAGATGCGAGGCAAAAGGAAATAAAGCAAATGAAGGTGCAAAGACCAAAACCAGAAGTTTATATGCAAGGCAATTGTGTTATGAGATGATGCAAAGTCATACATAATGCTTATGAATGATCATACAAGGATGAGATGCAAAAGAGGCATGTTAGAAGCATGAAAAACACATGGATACACATGGGATGTAATGAATGCAAAGCATACCAAATGAATGAAGAAATGATCAAGCAATGTTCAATCATGTCTAAATATGTCTAATATGTCATACAAATGCTTGAAATGTCATGGCAAGTTCATATGATTGAGATATGCAAAGATGAATGCAAATGAACATGAGAAATTAGGGTTTTATGAGTGTATGAGATGCATATGACCAAAACAGAAGCATACATCATGATAAAAATTTGAAATTGAACTCAAACAAACCCTAATCATACACAAGATCACTACCTAAAGGAGAAGGTCAGAAGCCAAACCTAGTAAAATTTATGAAATTTCTAAGTTAACTAGGGTTTTTGGATACTTCTAAGGGTAAAATGAAAATCAAATTGAAAATGCAATGAAAAAATTTGAGATAGATAACCTAGAAACTAGATGCAACATGTGAAACAATGCAAAAAGAATCAAGTTCAAACTCATCATGGTTAGGCAGAAATGAATTTTTCAAGTTAGGGTTAAAAAATGTGAAATTTAAGAACCCTAATTCAAAGATAATTGTGAAAATATGATCAAACCTAAAAATAAATTTGTATGGTGAGTTTGAAAATGTTTCTAAATGTATGAGAATGCTTTATGATTTTTTTGGTGATTTTTGGAAACCTAAATGTATTTTTAATTAATTAAAATCAATCAATTAATTAAATAAAACATTTAAATGATTTAAAAATAATTTTTTAATGCAAAAATAAAAATAAAAATGTTTTTTATTTAAGAAAAATATTTGAAGTAAAAATGCAGAAAATGAGATTTTTAAAATGTTTTTTGCTATTTTTAATAATTATGTGAAAGAAATGAAATAAAATGAAATAAAAATGAGAGGTAATCAAGATCTAAGGCCAGAATTCAAAGCTTGGTTGACTGGCGCGTAAATGGGTGGCTGGGATTCAATCTGAGTAATTTAAATTAATTAACCTAATTAATTGAGATTAGGGTTAAGTGGATCAATCCTGGCCATTCGTACACGCGGGTAAAACACATCCAAGGGTCAGAATTTAAACTAACCTAATTAATGAGGTTTAGAGCTAATTACTTTCAGGCGGCCGAAGAAGAGCTCTGGTCATCTTCTCCGGCAACCCCCTCCCCTAAGTTCACTCAAAACACCATAAAAACTCACCAAAAGCTCCATAATGGATCATCAAACAACATAGAACAAGAATCCAGCATCAAAAAACATTTATCATGCATCAAAAGGGAGAATCGAAGAAGAAAATGTTTAGGTCAAAAAATTTCAGAGCAAGCATACATGGCCATTTCACCACCATTTTCAAAAATAATCACATCACCATGATCAGGGAGGCATACTCTTTCAAATTGTAACTTAAAAAAAAGTTTGAGATGACTACCTGAGTTGAAGCTTTGCAATATGGTGCTTTCTGGTCCATCCTTTGATGCAAACCAACTCCACTTGATCCCCTGAAGCTAGTGTGGTGCTTAGCAAGAGTTTATTTTGGCTGGTTTGGATGATTCGGTTCTGCTAAGGCAGAAATCGTATTTCTGTTTTGGGAGCTTTTAGGTCATGATGAATGGTGGTTTATGATCCTTATGATGTGTGGAGATGATTGGTGGAAGAAGATTTGAGGTTTGATGCTTGTGTGATGATATTCAAAGAGATGAATGTTTTGGGTATTTTTTGTGAAACTGAGCTTAGGGCTTCCTTCAGGCTTGTGTGTGTTATGAAATGAAGTACATGATGTTAGTATAGGCCAATGGGATTGATCAGAAAGTTGTTGTGGCACGGGCTGATTGGTATGAGAGGTTTTTGCAAAAAGTTAAGATTGTGTACTATGAGGTATGGGCACGGGCCAGAGCTAGCTTGGGGGCTTGTCCTGCCTCATCTTGCATCAAGGATGGCCATGGGATGGTTTAGAGTGATCAGAAGTGAATGAGTGGTGAGATTGCAATGGTTTTCAATATTTACAAGTTTGTACATTCTTGAGAAATCGGCCATGAAAACTTGTGATGCAAGGCTCAAATCTGATCCAAATGTGTTGCATTATCATATAATGAAGCTTAGAGGTCAATTAGAGGTCATGAAAGTGCTTAGAACTTGAATTTGAAAAAATCCCTCTTTGGCATGAACTTGAAAATTATAGGATTTTTCCTAACTTTGAAAGATCATAACTTGAGTTCTAGGATGAATCAAGAGGAGTTATTGTACTTTTTGAAAATGGGAAGATCCAATCTACAACTTTCATGTTTAAGGATTTTTCATTTGAAGCATTTTTGATCAAGAAAGAGGAGGTTGAAAATCTTTCCCAAAATGGAAAGTTTCCATTACAAGTCATGTCCAAAAATGGAAAGTTTGCAAATGGCTTGAAATTCTTCAATCTTGTGAACTTATAACCCCTTCAAAGATCAAATAAAGATCATAGAACCTCAAAATGATGAAAATGACCCTTTGGTTCCATTGTTGGGGGCCTCAGATGCCCTAATTCTGACTTTTCTTGCACAACAAGTTACCAGTTGATCAGATGACTTCCACAATGAATTTCTTCATAAAATTTGGTGGACATGCTCCTTATAACATATTAAGACCATTAGAAACAAGAATGACCAAAAAATTTGAGGTTAAGGCCTCTGAAACCAAAACCCTAATTTTAGGTTATCTGTGTAGGAAATCTTCAGACTGCCTCTATGCCTTTGCCATACTTTGTGATCTCTTGACTTAAATTAACTTTGGGGAGTAAATTATTATCATGGAACACACATGGACCCTCTTGGCATGCTTCAAGACCATTGGGATGGCTCAAATCACTTCGTGGATTGCTCTGATCACAAACCCTAGCTATGCAGCTTATGCAGATGAAACAAATATGCAATGTAAGATGATATGATTATGTAATGCAATATGAAAAAATCACAAGCCATGGTGTGTGAAAGAGGTGAGGGCAAATTTCGGGTGTTTACAAGTATGTTCCTCAGACGCAAGATTCAGTCTCAGTGATTCATGTTCTTTTCAGTGTTCCTCAGAATCAAGATTCAGGCTTAGTGAATCGTGTACTTTGCTCAAGCATGTGGTTACCTGGTCTCGTACAAAAGACAGATCATCGTTTTTGCTTTTGAACCATCTTTTTCTCCAAGAATAATTCCTTTTGGTTAGGTTTATATCCCTCAGGAAGTCTCATAAAGGAGCCCATTCCTCAGCGGACTTCGTCAAGCAAGATCCCTCAACAAGTCTCTTTAGACTATCTTTTCTCTAGCAGAACAGGTTAAGAAAAGGGTCGGTACCTCCTCAAACGAAGGGTATCATATTTCATCCCTAGCATGAGACGCCGTACAACGCTTATTCCCATCAAGAGACATCTTCAGCAGGAAGCATTCTCATTGGTGTTCTCCATCATCCCTAGTAGATTTGGAAATTGAAATATCCCCCAGCATAACAACAGAAGGTTGATGATGTTCTCCCCAAGCAGAGAGTATTTCCCTAAAAGGGAGATATCCCCACCAGAGTCTTCTTATCCCCAACAGTACATGAAGATTCACTATTCCCTATTAGTTATGAAGATAGTGAGAATTCGGGTGGTTTTTCTTCTTGCACAACATTGTTTACAGTTTTCCCCAATGAAGTTGCCAAATAAAGTCCAATCCTTGTTGGCACCTATTCCTCAAACTGAGGGTTTTGTAGAAGAATTTTTCCTCAGCAGAGTATCAACAAATCCTTAGTGGAGCATCGTCATACTCTTTCCTCAGTCAGGTCAGAAGGTTACTACTTCTCCAACGGAGTTCTACGGAAGGTGTACCTCCCACTCAAATCCAAGACAGTCAAGTTTCTCCCCGGTAGGGTCTTCATTCCTCCACTTTCCCAAAGTCCAATTTATTTTTGGAAGTGGTGGTAGCTCAGAGCCAATATCATTAACACTATCCCCTGCAGAGTTGCTCCTCCCTACAGGGATTCATTACATTAATGTAGTGATTGTTTCTTCCCTAACAAGCTGGAGGGATCCGTTGCATCTTCATCAGGAGATCACATTTTCATTTGCATTTTCATTTAGTAATCGTCTTTACATTTTCATCCTCTAAAGCGTAGAATTTCCATCATTATGGAGTATTATTCCATGATAAAATTCAAACATATGCATACAAAGCATAAGCTTGTGTTGGTACATTGCACAGAAGCCTGAAACATTGTTTCTTCAGTCAGACCAAAGTATCCCCACAGAGAATGCCAAGTTCATTCTTCAAAATTGTTACTCTTGTCAGTCAATACTTGTCGTCCACAGCCGAGTTATCATCTAAGTATAATGGTCTCGTTTCTGCTGAATTTTCATCTAAGTACGATGAGCTAATTCCTACTAATTATGCATGAGGTCAGGATCTTATTGTGAGTCGTCATTCGAGGATGACATTCTCTTCTTCAAGTCCTTCTGAGGTTGGCCTTGTTGTTATGGTTATCATTCGAGGATGGTAGACCATTTTGAGTCTATTGATTGAGGTCAATAGGTTTCCTCGCAGAGTCTGTCTGAGGTCAGTCTTTGTGTTTTTGGTTATTGACCAAGGCCGGTATACCATTTTGATCCCATTCGAGGATGGTTTCATCTCAGATCCGAGGATCTCATTTTGAGTTGTCATTCGAGGATGGCATTCTCTTCTTCAAGTCCTTATGAGGTTGGTCTTGTTGTTATGGTTATCATTCGAGGATGGTAAAGTCGTTTTAAGCTTATTGATTGAGGTCAATATGCTTCCCCACAGAGTCTCTCTGAGGTCAGTCTTTGTGTTTCTGGTTATCGACCGAAGCCAGTACTGTTTCGATCCTATTCAAGGATGGTTTCATGTTAGATCCGAGGATATTATTTTGAGTTTTCATTTGAGGATAACATTCTCTATTTTCTCAAGTCCTTCTAAGGTTATTCTTACTCTTATGGTTATCACTTGAGGATGGTAAACCGATTTGAGAGTATTGATTGAGGTCAATATGTCCCTTTTGTAGAGTCTTTCTGAGGTTAGTCTTTGTATTCCTGGTTATCAACCGAGGCCAATATACCATTCCTATCCCATTTGAGGATGGTTTTGTGTTAGATCCGAGGTCTTATTTTGAGTTGTCATTTGAGGATGACATTCTCTGTTTTCTCAAGTCCTTCTGAGGTTGGTCTTGTTGTTATGGTTATCATTTGAGGATGGTAAACCGATTTGAGAGTATTGATTGAGGTCAATATGTCTCTTTTGCAAAGTCTTTCCGAGGTTAGTCTTTGTATACTTGGTTATCGACCGAGACTGATATACCATTCAGATCTCATTCGAGGATGGTTTCGTAGTAGATCCGAGGATCTTATGGTGAGTTCTCATTTGAGGATAACATTCTTTTCTAGAAGTCCTTCCGAGGTTGGTCTTGTTTGTTGCAGCTATCATTTGAGGATGATAGGTTATGTTAAATTATCATTCGAGGATGATATTCGTTACCAACCGTTTGAGGTCGATTTGTCTGTGGTTTGCTCATCCCACAGAGTACAAATTTTCTGGCTTATTCGGGTATTCAATCCTTCCATACCTTGAATGTCCGGAAGCTGCTGCTACCACCCATTCAGGTCTAGAGTGATTGAGTATGGGCAGCTGTAATACCCCAAAATTTTCCCTCTTACTTATCACCGATTCTGAGTAGCTTGTGCTTCGCTTCCATGTCATCCTACATATTTGTCCATACATTTCATAATAAAAACAATAATAGAAAGCATACATCATTGGTTGAGGCGCGAGGCATGTGATCAAGGGTTATTTGGCGACTATTGGGTCTCGGAAAAAAAACTTAGAAAATATGACTAAGACCGGATATCCCGGAGTTCCCACCAAAAAGAAGAAAATTCAAGTTTTAGTTGAAGTAACCGGTTACCTCATAGGTAGTAACCAGTTACCTGTTGAAATTTGGGGAAAACACAGTTTTTATATTGGTAACCGGTTACCTCATAGATAGTAACCGGTTACTTCGTATAGAATTTCAAATTTTTAAAAATCAGTTGGTTGCTTCCACCACCCTCCATTTTCACTTTGCCTTGTAACTTCCACCAAATTCTAGAATATTCCACACTCTTCCAACAGAATATGCCAAGGAATATTCCAAGAATATGCCATTGGAATATTCTAGGAATATTCCCAACCAACCCTTAGCTTAAGATTCGGGCCTAGCGTCCAAGCCTCGCGCCTAACCTAGACCTAACTCCAAAGCTAACCCATATATAAACCTTGCTCGTCAAGCCAAAAAGGAATTAGTCACATTTCAAAAATTTCATCATTCTCACAATCTCAATTCTCTCATTTCTCTCCATTTTCCAAACTCACACCAAAGCTTCATCATCAAGATTCTTCAAGTATTGCATTGAAACTTGAAGAATCGGAAGCTAAACCTCCATCGTTTTCACCAATTCAGCGGATTATCGAAGAAGTTGCTAAGGTTGCGGTGTTTATTTCACCATTCGGAAGCGTCTCAGATAACTCTAACCAATCGCATTTATTTTGCGCATACACGGATCGAAGCTTCGGATCTCTGGTTTTCTCTACTTTTGCATATTGCTCGACATCGCAACAATTGTCAAAGCAAGCCTCTGATTTGTAGGTTGGTAAATCTGTAATCACTTCTCATTTTAACTTGTTTCTCTTCATCTCGCCTCGTGCATTTTTTGCGTATTCTTTCTTTTTGATACTTTGATTTGGTTTAATCATAGGAGCTAGAATTGTAGTGTGATCGTAGTGGTAATAGGTGTTAGAATGTTGCATTTAGGTGTGATTTTCGTGCTAGGTTGATATGCATTAGAATAGAGCTTATTTGAATAAGTTGCTACTAGTTGTTGCATGAAAATGCAAAAATTTCTGATTCTGGTTGCAGAGTAACCGGTTACCTCATAGGTAGTAACCGGTTACCTATGTTAAAATAATAGAAATTCTAGTTTTTTGAACTGGTAATCGGTTACTGCATAGGTAATAATCAGTTACCACTGAACCAGAATGAAAAATTCTTGCTTTTTCTTGCATTTTTGATATCCATTCCCCCTCCAATCATCATTGATCTTTAGGATTTGATTTTAGGGAGTTTTTAGGAGCTGTTTAGTAGTAGGTGTGTGTAGTTTCGATAACTTTCAACATGCTTTTCATTAGGTTCTGATTTTTGACATAAGGGTTACATATGTGTTCATAGCTTGTTATGATTGTTGCTTTCATGATTTAGCATCATCAATAGCATGTTAATAAATGTTTATGATTCTGTTTTGCATCGCATTTGTGATCTGCTCATGTTTTGGTTGATTATGCGCGAAATTGGAAATGTTGCATATTGTTTAAAACCGCACAATCCACATAGTTTACATTCTTTGTTGATTGTGTATGTGTTGCATTCCATTATTGATGTTCCATTTCAGGTTGTTACATTAAGATGCGTGATCATTGCATTCATTGTTTGCATTAAAACCTTATGTTTTTGCATTTTAAAGATAATTGAAAATCTACCATGTTTCACTGCTGCATTTTGAAACAAAAGCTGTAAAAGACATGCTACATTATTCTGTTTTGATCTTTTTACACCTATTTTTATGTTGTTTGGTAGCTATAATAGGCTGTTTGCATTTATACTTACATTTAGTGGCTGATTGTGTGCTAGAGAGTTGTAGTAGCTGCTGACTTTAGGCTTTGCTTAGCTTTTAAGTGTCCTTAAGCTTAGGGTTGAGTCTAGTTTAGAGCATAGTTGTCATAGGATATATTAGGTACTTGATTACCTCTTTCCTTTTATCACTTAGCCTTATTTTACTAACCTTTGTTTTGTAGGAGGTTATGGTAATCCATGTGTGTGGGATGGTATCCTACATACGGCTTCTTCCTTATCCTTTTACATTTCAACTTGTGTTTACAATAAGCATCAACTTGTGTTTACGATAAGCATTGGATGCTTCTTCGACACTTCACTTTGTTCATTTCCTTAGAGTTGAACTCATCTTCAATTCATTAATGTGAGTTGTAACTTTCTTCCTTTTTATTTCTAGGAATAGTTTTGTGTTCATAATGTTTTGCTTCAATTTTATTGATACATGCATGATCTAGTAATTTGGATATGATATTTGAGACCAGTGATGAATTTTGAGTGGAACTGTGGCATTTGTTAAGGCCAACGGAGAAGACGACCGGAGCCCTAGCTCCAGCATCTGAGTTTGTTTCAGGTGATCTGAGGTTTTTTTAGAGAAGACAAAATCACAGTTGTGCGTTGGTTAGATCTGATGGTTGTGTGTTTGCCAGCACATTAAAAAAGGAGGGTGTAGGTCACGTGTTTTAGTTTTATAAATTTAAATGCTGATGATGTGTGTGTGTGTGTGTGACTATCCATGCGTGTTATTATGATCTCTGAATCTTGGTTTTTCATCTCTCGTACTTTGCATTGATTGACTTGTTTTTGTGTGTTAGATCCATCCATAGGCTCGGATCTAGTCAAATTTGTTGACTGTTTCCACTATAAGACTTGTTGACTTGCGTTGTTGGACCTAGGGCTTTGAATTGCTTTTGGAACCCCCTCCCCTGAGCCCAATGTTTTTTTTTGAATGTGGAATTTGCTAATGTTGCACCCTCCCTATTGTTTCCTCATTTTATTTTTATTTTTTGCATATCATTCCATTTTTAATTTTTAAAATTACTAAAATGCATCCAAAAAGTCCCAAAAAAATCATGAAGCATATTCATACATTTAAATAATTTTTCATCATTTTTGTTTCTGACTTTCTAGATTTTTCATCATATTTTGCATATTTTCTTTTATTTCTTTTAAACTTGTTTCTTATTTTCTTTTTGATAGTTCAACTTTGATGAATTGTTTTGCATAGCTCCAAAAACATTTTGCATATGTTCTTTTGGAATTATTTCATCAACATGTTGAAGTGTTCAAAAACATTTTTCATACATTTTTAGAATCATTTTAGCATACATTTTAATCTTCATCTTGTGCATTCTTCTTCTTTGACTTTTTATGACTTTGAGGCATTGGTTTGAGTAGTTTAGTTTTGATTTTTGGTGTGATATTTTGACATGTCATTTTCCTCTGACTTAGGTCATTTGTGATCCATTTTCATAATTTTTGAATCTGCTTTAGCATTTGTTTGATAGCTCGTGTTTGAAGTCATCTTTTGTGAACCTTTTCTTTCTTCTTAACCTTATTCCATTAGGAGGCACTTGTGCCATTGCTTGAGGTTGCTTGTGTGATATTATAGGTCATGTTTAGACATTTATAGGTCATCTTTTTCATATTATAGGTCTTTTTTTGTTTGCCTTTCGTTTGTGTTTATGCATTCTTGTTTGAACTTTGACCTAACTTCTACACTTAATCACTTCTTATGCTTAACATGCTTCTTGTTTTCCTTGAAAATGATCATCCATTCATCATATGACCATCTCATCTTATATATGTTACTGATCATGCTCATATGCATTCAATCTTGTATTTCATCTTGCATTTGTGACTTACATCTCAAGTATTTGTCTTTTGATTCTTAGGTGACATCTTTTTCTTATTTGTTTGAATTGTCTTAATATCTTCCATACATGCATTTGGTATGATTATAATTGCATCCTCATAATTTCATATTTATCATATGCTAATGACTTGCATTCATTCATATCCATTGTTCATCTTTGACTTGTAATCTTAACTTGTTGTTTTTTTCTCATGTGAACATGAACATGTCTTCTTTTCTTCATCTCCTCTCATTATGAATTAATTCATGAATCCTTTATATGTTCATCTCATATCATCTTAGGCATTTTTATAGGTCATCACATTCTGACTTTGGTGATTCGTGCATGCTTTCATTCAATTTATAGGTCATATGGATTCATACTTCTTAAGTTGTGCCTTTTTTGAACTTGTTTGTTTCTTTGGTTCTTCTTTGACCTAGTTTGGGTTTCTTTAGATACCTTAGGCTTCTTAGAGCTTTGATATGGTTAGGTTATAACATAGGAGGTTCTCATACTTTAGTATCCCTTTGCTTTGGTTTCTTTACTTGTTTGGCTTCTCTTTCACTTCTTATTTACAATTATGTTTCATTTCACTAACTTTTCAGGGGCTATGGTAAGTCATAAGAGTGTGGATGTGAATTCGCATTCTAAATTATTCCCTCATATTTGAATCATTCAATTTGTGTTTGATTAAGCATTTAAATATGTTTTGCTTGTACAATCTTCTCTCATCCCTCTTAAAAACAACTTAATTTCCATCTTGGAAGTAAGTTGCTTTCTTTTTCTTCTCCTTCTTCTTTCTTCTCATCTCCTTCTCCTTTATTTTTAGGATAGAGTTCTTATACCTCACTAACCTTAGGATCTCCCTGCATGAAAATTCATAGGATTGGTCTTAGTCTCCCTTAGAGTTTTCTTTTTTCTCTCTTTGAGTCTTTCTCTCTCATCTCAAAATCAAAATAAAAAACACCTAATAAAGATTGAACTTCTTCATGTGCTAAGAGACTTTGCCATGGGATACTTGCATTCATTCCATACGGGGATGAGGTGTAGGGTATTTATCATGATGAATAAGTCTTAGCATGAAGATGTTTAAGAAATAATCTAAGCAAAACACTTTTCATTTCAAAAGGAATAAAAAACACTTAAAAAGAAGAATAGGCTAGTGTGCTAAAGCCTTAATCCTTGGAACTAAGTTTGGGGATCTCCTTCATACTTAGGTGTGCTTTTTATTCATTCCATATTGGAGTGATGTAATAAGTACACACTCCATTGAATGAGACTTATATACACTCTCCTATGTAAAATCTCAAATAAAAGCTTCTAAAAGACTTCAAATAAACAACAAGCATCTTTCCTTTGGGAATTCTCTTCTCATATCCCTCATTCTAAGAGAAAAAACATGCTTCTACTTGTCATTTGCAAGATGGTAAACGTGCTCGTTTCAAACGAGCCTGCAACACCTGAGCATAGACATAAGCAGTTCCCTTCTAAAAAACACAAACAAATTGTGTCAGTCTTATTGAATCGAACTACGGTGTTCTGACTTTCCTATTGCACAAAAGGAATACATAGGCACAAGCGACGATGATTGGGGAACACAATCCTTAAGTCTCTTTCCTCTTTATTCGTGCAATTTCATCTCCTTCTCCTTGAATATCATTCTTCCCTATTTATTTTTAGTCCTTTCTAGTAGCAGTTGCAACAGTAACAGGTACCCTCACCCTTTGAAACAGTACTAGCAAGCATGGATCTCGTCGGGTCCGACAGACGATCTGGGGTGCTAATACCTTCCCAGTTTGTAACCGACTCCCTTACCCTTTCTCTTTGGTTCACGAGACCCCTCTTTCTCATTCTTCTGGTTTTGTGCGGCATTACCCTTCCTTCGGGATAAAAATTCCTGGCTGGCGACTCTTCCTTTTTTTGCACCACTTTCATGTCTGTACCAAGATGGAAATCCCGGGAGCGACATGTGGCAATGGTTAATATTTCTCGTCTTATTTGATTGATTACTTTGGAATTAAGTTATCACTTACATGGTAGTGTGTAATATTTCCTCTTAAGTATATTACTTTGGAAATAAGTTATCACTTACGTGGTGTCGCTCCCGGGATTTTCATCCTAGTACAAACGCGAAAGTGGCGCGGAAAGGTAGAGTCGCCAGCCAGACATTTTTATCCCGAATGAATGGGAAAGGTAATGTTGCACAAACCTAAGGAAGAAGGAAAAGGACGAGGCCTTGCGAACCAAAGATCTGGATACGGGAGTCGGTTACGAATTGAGAAGGTTTTAGCACCCCAATCCGTCCGCCGTACCCGACGGGATCCACGCTTATAAGTCTGTTTTCAAAGAGTGAGAAATAATATGCTGCTGAACAAATGAACCGCTAACTGGAAACTGGAATGAAATGAGAAAAGGAACTGAAATAAGAAAATGGAAAGAAAGGGGGAATGTAGGGAAAATAAAGAATGTGCTCGAACGGGCCCTACCCCGCTGCCTATGTACCTCATCGGGATAATGAGGATCAGAGTCGACGTAGTTCGCCTAACCTAGGCGGGAACTATTTGTTTGTCTTTTTTTACAGCTGGAACTGCGTATGTCTATGCTCAGGCGTTGCAGGCTCGTCTGGTACGAGTGCGTTTACCGTCTTGCATGTGTGACAAGTCGTCGCAAGTTCGCGTTGTGAGTGAATGAGAAAGAGAAGTTCCCGCAGGATAGTCGCTTGTTATTTGTTTTTGTCTTTTAAAAGAAGTGTTTTTTTGAATTTGTGTTTTTTGTATGTACAACACTAAAGACTATGACACAGGAGCGAATACTTTCCAAGATCGCCCCCAATGGAACGTTTGTAAAGCATCCTAGAAGAGCGAAGGAGACCTCCACTAATCATTTCCCGTATAGCTTAAGGCTCGTGGCGCATTGTACACCTTTTCCTTTATTAAGTGTTTTTGATTTTATTTTAAGATGAGAAGTGATACTCAAGTTATAAAAGGAAAACATTCTAAGGGAAACTAGACTTACCCTAAGTTAGTTGAGTTTGAAGATAACCTATGGTTAGTGAGGTTTGAGATTAAATCTACCTAAAAGATATTGAACTACAAATGATAACATAAAAGGCAATAATGAACAATATGGTCCTCCTAAGTCATGGTGGGAAGAAAACGTGCATGAAACATAAATGGGATAACACGATGGATCGGGTGGGTCGATTGCGTGGTGCTAAGACGCACGACTTATGGTGTGAAACATACAAGGCTTGCTTTTGGTTGAATGGAATGGAACGATGGTAATCGAGGAACCCTAATGTCACATGCAACTTTATTCATTTATTTGAAAACTTACTCGACGTTGGATCGAGTTTTATTTATTTCATTTTTTGAGATTTGGTTTTCTATCGATTCATTTTATCTTTTCTAACCTAGTTATAAAAACTATACAAGCATACAAGTTCTAAGCTATTACATCACGAAGCACAAATCACAAGAGTATAATCGAGGCATAAAATAATATCCAAGTCCATAAGCCAAACCTTGAAAAATACCTTGCACAAAAAACAACTAGTTAGTGAATGATATGAACCATGAATATGCATAATATGATGGAAATAAATTAAAATGACAAAAAAAATATCAAAAGTCATGGAAAAATTATGAAAAAATGAAACATGGGGCCTAAAATTACCTATAACATTATACTAAAAAGAATCCTAAAAAATCCTATTTTTTATATGTCTAAAAATTACTTATTTTCAGCTATGAATTAACTACTAATTTCTAACAAATTAACCTCTAAAACCTAAGATAAAATGTTCTAAAAAATCTACAAAAATTATCCTAAGTACTTTTATTAGTCTTCTAACTACAGTAAAAAGAATGGGCTAAAAAAGTTACTGGAAGTTACCAAAATAAAATGAACAAGCTCAAGCACAATTAAAGGAAATTCAATAAAAGCTAATTAAAAGAAAAATCAGAATTAAATCAAGAAATAACCAAAATTCAGAAAATAAAAATACCAAAAATTTCTAAAATGGATTATTAAGCTACTGGAATTTTTTGGGAATTTTATAAGGCTTTTTCCTATTTTATTTGGATTATTTTCAAACTAATACAAAACAAAATAAAATTTCTAAAGCAAATAAAAAGGGGGTGGACCTAGTAATTTTTTCTAGTGATTATCAAAATGGGCCCAGAAAAGGGGGGACAGATAGCAAACAACCTAGGCCCATATGCGCAGGAAGCTGGAGGGGGTGCAGGCAGTATATTTTTTAAGTTGTTTCTCAATGGGCTTCAAAAAGGGGTGTGAATAACAAAATGTCTTAAGTCCAATTGCACCAAAGAGGGGGGAGTGCAGGAAGTATTTTTTAAGTTGCTTTTCAAAATGGGCTTAGGATGGGGGTGTCACTAGCAACTTGAGAAGGGCCTACCGGACGGTGACAAGTGTCACCGCTGGTAGAGCCAAGAAATCCAAATCTTATCTCACCATATCCATGGAATCGGAAAAAGCAATGAATTAATTAAGTTTTATTAACCTTTATGACCTTTTAAACTCCTAATTAAAGTCAATAACAACCAATTATGGGCCTAAACCTGATAAATAATATCAAGAAATAACAAATCTTTACAACAAGAACACAAACTCTCTCCTCATCTTCCACATGCCGCCTTCCCTAAAACGGAACCCTAGCTGCGGCGGCGACCTCCGTCGAACCACCACCATTACCCTAAGCCTAAACACTAACCCCAACCATTCTATCTCCTCATTACAAATCCGAAGCTAGATTTTTCCAATTCTCCACCCAACCTCAGGATCGAACAACCTGATTCGCATTCAATCAACACAAACAAGCATCAAAGACCTTACCTTATTTGCCTTCTGATTCTTTCGCGGCGTGTGCGTCGCTTTCACAAATGGAGAAATGTTAAGAGACGGACGAGGACAACCGTTGGGCGAGTACAACGAAGAGCCTGATCGCTGAATAGTGTGGATGCTTCAAGAACTTTGTTCGATCAAAAGAAACAATGAACGTTATGCTTCAGCTGAAGGAGACGCAGAAGATGTCGCCGCGAAGATGAAGGCTCTAGTGATTGATTGTTGTTGACGGTTTCGGCCTAAAGGAAATAGGTATGTGATAGTTCTTCTGTATTGCACCCATTTCGATACCCTCTCCTTCTGAAATTTGACGCTCTCGCTATAATGCTACTCTGTAATTTGCGGTTGCAGTTTTATTCATGAGGATACAGATATTGACGAACACGTAGGGGATGAAGAAGATGGAACAATGGGGATTTGGTGAAGACCGAAGATTACGATTCCTAAGAGAGGGAATAGATGCATTATGGTAGGTTGAAGAATTTTGGCGTGAAAGATATATTGGAAAGAGAGGAAAACCGAAAGGGGAAAGTTGTGATGAGCCAAGGTTGGAGAAGAGTGATTGAGAGAAGAAGAGAGAGAAAAAAAATGGTGGAAAGATTGAAAAATGGTGAAGAATGTATGTGGAAGCTTATGAATTGAAGAAGATTGAAATGGATCGAGAAATTGTGAAGAGGTATTGGAAATTCGTGGAAGAAGAGGAAATGGTGGAAATTGGTTCTGATTTATAAATGATTTTCACAGAAGGATCTGGAAGCTTCAGGTAAATTCAATTAGAATTCTGTTATTTTTCAGTTAAGAGTTTGTTATGAGTTTGGTGAATTCAGTTAGAATTAGACCCTTTTGATTTTCTGTTTTTGAATTGATATTAGGGTTATGATGGGCTGCAATTGAAATTTGGTTTTTCTTCCACGGTCTTGCAGGTTTAAAACGGATGTAGGCAATAAATCTTCATCTTTTGGAGCAAGAGGCGGGCGGACACTAGGAGGATTGTAAGCACTGAGTACAAGCAGTTCCAGAGGTATCCCAAGATTAGGCTCAACACAAAGCTTGGATTTGTACATTGATCTTTATCTTTCTGTAGAACACTATTCCACGATTCCTTCAATTTCTTCTGCAACCTATGTTTTTCTTCTTGCCTTTGTTTCTCAAACTACCTCTGTATACGATCCTTCTGAATTTTTGCATTGATGTTGAGTGCTGCAGGTAATCACAATGGTGATGAAGGTACGATAATGACGTATATCATCGGTGCTAGAAATTTGTTGAAGATTTGACGAAGCTTGGCATTCCTGGATATTTGTTGTGGTGATGGTATGCAGAAAGTTGAGTTAGTTAGAGGATTTTCGGGCGAGAGTGATGAAGGTGGGACAGATTCTCGAAGTCTATTAAGAAGAATAGCTTCGTATCTTTTTTTTTTGTAGCACCGAGTTCTTCTCATTTCTGAATTTCTTTTGGTGTAACAACTTCTGTTTTATGTAACTGTGTTTTTTTTCAATTTTGTAATTGACTTTATAACTGAAATGCTCCTCTATTTATAATTGAATTCTTTTACTTCTAGAGGAAATTTGTCAAGCTTTTCACCATTCATATCACTGTCCAGAGCAATAGAAAACTTAGCTTCTGAAAATGAGCTTGTTTTGAAAAACACAGATGCCTTTTCTTTATCTAAACCAGTCATGTGAACCACCTTGACTCAAAAAGAACATATGAATCAACATAACCATTAAATAGTGCATCAACAATAGTGCACTCAGCTGGGTTTAAAATTCCATCCAAATTGGTTTTTTTCGACAGTGTTCGGATGGCCATCTTGACTCAAAAACGAAAACAATTCTAATTGTTTTTTTGTAGAAAAATAGAGCAGGAGCAAAAGAAATGAGCTAGGAGAAGGAGGAAATTAGGTTGGAAAAAATAGAAATTAGAATTAGAGTTGGCTTAGTGATTTGGATACTAAAAAAAAAGAAATTGACTTCTTAGTATTTTTTGTGGAAATTTATGATGATTCTAGAACGAAATTGCTATCGAGTTTAAATGGTGTAAAAATGGACAAGAAGAAAACATGAGTTTGATATGAACTATGAAAAATGAAAGATGGTTCAAAATGGATTACGGACAAAAGATAAATGGGAAAGTGAATAAGAGAGAAATGAAGATGAATTAATGGAAACGTATTGAAGTATAAAGGTGAAGATGGAATGGAATAATCGGGAGTGGTTAATAACAGTGAGAATAAAGCAATGAATGAGATCTTGATTTTGGCTCAAAACATATCTTGAAATCTTTCCACAAATCTATAAGCACAACCACTTCTGAGCCACTGAATATATTTTTTAAATTAGTCGTAACTCTTTGAAGTATCTGAAACATGCCCTGACCATTCGAATCCAGATGAATCACTGGTAAACTGAAGATTCAAACCAGACTTCACACAAAATACTGCTCGATATCCCGATGAATCACAACACACGGCAGCCCGAACTTTGAATATGCTTTGTCTAATAAATAGTCCAGTGGTCCAAAATAACCTTGCAATTGCAGTGATCTTTCGATAATTTGACCAAAATTAAATCAAACTCCCATCTGAATTGAGACACAACTGAGCAACCGCATTTGGAGTGGAATCATAGTCCAGTGAATATTCTCTGTTAATTCAATCCTTGCCAGATACGTATAAGGTAGAAAACCCTAATTTCCTTGAGCCTTGATCACCTACCTTATGAAACAATGAAATGAACTACTATGATGTTAATGACCTGGTGAGAAATGCAGATGAGTGCGAAATGATACACCAGTAAAGGGGATAAATATGAGGGCAAATTTTGAGGTGTTACAGCTGCCCCTATTCAATCATCTGCAAGCCTGAACGAATAATTGAAACAGCTCTTATACGTTCAAGGTATGAAGTGATTGAATACTCGAATAAAACCTGAAAATTTGCACATTGAGGGTAATGAAAATGCCATCTGCCCGTTTATTTATTTATGTATTTTCTGATTTTGACCTCTGAATAGGTAGCAGAAAATAAGGCCAGGTGGAGATATGCTGGGAAGAATGCCATCCTCGAATGACAACTCACAAGGGATCCTCGGATCCAATACTAAAAACCATCCTTGAATAGAAACGCGATAGTATATCGGCCGCAGGCGATAACCGTCGACAACAAAGACTGACCTCGGACAGACTTTGCAAAAGAGACAAACTTACCTCGATCAATAAGCTCAAAAAGTGAACTACTATCCTCGAATAATAGCCACAACAACAAGACCAACCGCAGAAGGACTTGAAGAAAAGAAATTCCATCCTCGAATGACAATCCAAAAGATCCTCGGATCTAACACGAAACCATCCTCGAACGGAGACGCAAAGGTATACCAGCCTCGACTGATAACCAAACACAAAGCTGACCTCAGACAGACTTTGTAAAAGAGACAAACTGACCTCAATCAATAAGCTCAAAAAATGAACTACTATCCTCGAATAACAAATCAAAAGATCCTCGGATCTAACACGAAACCATCCTCGAATGGAGACGCAAAGGTATACCGGCTGTAGGCGGTAACCAGAAACACAAAGAAAATAGGACAAGATGGAACGGGATCGTTGTACATAAACGAGAGCCCAAGCAAACAGGACCATTGTACAAAACGGGAACCTGCGACGCAACTGTTGGGCAGGATCAAGTCACAGAAGATGCCTGTTATCGAAACAGGACTTAACGTAACATCAAACAATTTGCGACTCAGATAAGATCAACCGATCTAACACGGAGATGGTATCAACCGATCCACCCCGAAAAGCGAGAATGTAATATCATCCGATTTACAGCTCGAAGAGAAATGATATCAACCGATTCATGACTCAAATAAGATCAACCGATCTAATATGGAAATGGTATCAACCGATCCATTATCATCGCACTGAGACGAGATCAAAAGGAACAGGATCATTGTACTTAAATGATAACCTGAGACGCGATCGTTGTACTTAAACGGAGACGCGAAAAATGAGACTGTTGTACTAAAACAAGGCTCAAAGACGAGGCCATTGTACTTAAATGGAGACTCGAAAGGAATGGGATCATTGTACTTAAATGATAACCCGAGACGCGACCGTTGTACTGAAACGGAGACGCAAAAAAACGAGACTATTGTACTGAAACAAGACTCAAAGACGAGGCCATTGTACTTAAATGGAGACTCGAAAGGAACGGGATCATTGTACTTAAATGATAACCCGAGACATGATCGTTGTACTGAAACAGAGACGCGAAAAAATGAGACTGTTGTACTGAAACAAGACTCAAAGACGAGGCCATTGTACTTAAATGGAGACTCGAAAGGAACGGGATCATTGTACTTAAATGATAACCCGAGACGTGACCGTTGTACTAAAACGGAGACGCGAAAAAATGAGACTGTTGTACTGAAACAAGACTCAAATACGAGGCCATTGTACTTAAATGGAGACTCGAAAGGAATGGGATCATTGTACTTAAATGATAACCCGAGACGTGACCGTTGTACTGAAACGGAGACGCGAAAAAATGAGACTGTTGTACTGAAACAAGACTCAAAGACGAGGCCATTGTACTTAAATTGAGACTCGAAAGGAACGAGATCGTTGTACTTAAACGAGAGCCCAAGACGCGACCGTTGTACTGAAACGGAGACGCGAACAAATGAGACTGTTGTACTAAAACAAGACTCAATCGGGGATAACAACGAGACGTGGTAGAAGTAACCACCCTGGGAAACGAAGTTGCATTCTGTGTAACACTTCAATCTGATTGGAGATGTAACGGGTCTTATGTAATATACCTCAAAACTGGCCCATGCTGGTATGCATACGTTTGAATTTATGGCGTAATGCTCCATGACGATGGAAATGCTACGCTTTGGAGGATGCAAATGTGATGATGATTATACATATGCAAAATGCAAGGAGATCTCCTGATAAGGAGACTGCAGGTATCCCAGATAACTTGGCTGGGGAGAAACGATGATCACTGCATTGATCTGGTTCATCCTGATGAGGAGGAAACAACTCTGCGGGGAAAGCTGTTAATAATTCACCGGCTCCGAACAGCCGCCACTGCCAAAAATAAATTGGACTTTGAGATTGGATCGCCAAGACCCTATTGGAGATGGACCCTTCTTGAACTCTTGTGGGGAAGTGAGGACCTCCTGACTTGGCGGAGAACCAAAGGCATGACACTGTTGAGGAAACACCTTTCTGGGGAGGAAATAACTCCTTGTACTGTTGAGGATTGCCCTTGTCTGAAGGGAAACTTCTACTTGGGAATGACACCCACATTCTGCTGCCTTGCTGGGAGAGATTTCAACTTCCACTTTACTAGGGATGACAGATAATGTCAATGATAAAGCTTCCCGCTGAAGATAAGAGCTCAAGTTGCCACTTTCTGGGGATAAAAGATAAATCCTCTCATGTTGGGAATGAGAGATGTAAGGCGTCTCATGCCGGGGATGAGAGACGATGATATCCTTCTGCTCAAGAAGTAATCTTCCATTTGCCGCACTACTGGAGAAGGGATTGTCTAATGAGACTTGCTAAGGAATTTTGATCAATGAAACTTGCTGATGAAATAACTCTTGAAGTACTGTGCTGACAATGGCTTTGCTTCTAGACTCTGGGTTGATAGATCGCCAACTAACCATGATTGATAGATCGCCTCAGACTAAGGTCCATCGGAAGAAAATGTCTCAAGAGGATTTTACAGAAAACATGACATACGAAATGCCTCAGTGTCTTCAAACTCTTGGAGAGATTCGTTGGATCTCGAAATAACTGCCCCAGATTGCATAGCCTGTGAAAGAATTTGCCTCGTGAGGATTCATGAAAAACCTCATATCACTGTGAGATATTGTGTTCTAGTGTTTCGAACCTTGGGATAGGTGTTTCTGATTAACCTTCTTCCGGAGAGAGTAACTTCTAGCGCTCTTGTGGTGGCCTGCCCCGGTACGAGCCTTGAAGTGATCACCTCTGACTTACTGTGCTTTGAAGAAAACAACCATACCACGCACTCCTAGAGAGATTTGAATCTCGAAGTAATTGCCTCATTTTGGCTGAAATTTGAATAATGCCTCTGCCTGATGGCTCTTTGAGAGATTTGAATCTCGAAGTGATTACCCCAGCTTGGCTGAATTTTGAAGAGATTGCTCGACATGATTGCCCCGGATTGGCTGGCTCTTACCACGACTTGTTGGGAAAGCCCCCACTCAATGGAGCTTCTTGGAAAAGTGCATCTCAAAAGATTGACCTTCGGAAGTTTTAGACTTCTCAACTCGGCAAGATTAAGCTTCTGGACTGAAGTTTCGTATGTGAATTTTTATGATGCCTAACAAATGTATGCAAGCAGAAAATGTTTATTCTAAGAATGAAAATTCTAATGCAACACACATATTAATCTTGAAGTTTTACTGAAAAAGATGTCGCAAACCTTTGTGAGCGAATCACTGGTTAAGATACGACATTAACTTTTGAATAATAGAAAGCATGCACATGCAACACCAACAAAGATCTTTCAACATCACTCATAGGAGTCAGGAACGCGATATCGTGGTAGTATGCTCTCAAAAATAACCCTGTTTCAGTTAGGACTTTTGAGGGTTGTATCGTGGCCTGGTTCACGGTTACAGAAATAAAGGATATAGGCTCGAAATTTATTTGTTCCCACCCGTCTTCGTGATGTTCTCCATTCCTATGTTCAGCTAGCTTTCACAAGCGCTCACCTCTCAAAAGGGGTTTTGTGATGGTTGAGGAACCAATTACACTAACAGTTTCAAGCACCAATCAGGTTGTCATTTGGAGTCAGTCACCCCTTCACCTTTTGTGTCTGTATCACACGACTTTGTTCTTGTTCAAGGATCTTTCTTGTGTAATCCTTTTTGTCTTTTGCTTTTGCATTATTTTTCTTATCCCTAACTTTTTCCTGGACTGATTCTTGTGAATCTTTGATTGTGAAGTCCAGCGGGATGCCCTATTTTTTGCCTAAGTCGCTTGTTTTCAAGTTTCGACTTAGCGGGCTTTTTCATTCATTTTTTTTTCAATTCTTCTTTTTTTGAACAAATTGTGTGACACTGTTTGTCTTGATTGCTTTGAAAGGGTCGTGACTGTCTCACTTCTTGGTTGAGGAAGGATAACCTTTGTGGTTTCCGGTCTCTGGACCTCTTGCTTGGGATAACCATTGTGGTTTTTGGTCATTGGACCTCTTGATTTGGTACAACGAAAGGTAATGGATCCTCAGGTTTGAACTCCTTTTTGAAATTTGAATGCTCGGTCAAACTAACTGACGCCTACCCTGCCCCTGGGTTAAGTGCGAGGGTTTTTTCATGCAAAAAGAAACTCCTACTTCAAGGCTCAAATGGGTTGGCGAGGGTCTATCTCCCTTATATCTCCGGTGTTTAGGATTTGAAACAATGCCTGTACATCGTCAACAGGGTCTTTCTCAAAAGCACACAATTAGAGATTCATGCATTTTCATTTCGTCATCCTCCCTGATAGAGTTTAAGCTCAATAGTTGGTATTGCAATGCACATACACAAAATCATGAGTGAATACGAATGGATTACTTCAAGAAAAACATGTGCATTTTATTATGGTTATCATTCAAAACAAATAAGTTTCATGCATGCATACAAATGTTTAAACAAACTATAAATGGAAATGCAGTAAAGAAGCTGAACATTGCTGTCATTGAGGAGACTTGACTCCGTCTGGACTTATCGCTTCTGAAGATGCCTTTGCAAATTGGGAGACCCATTTGATGAGGAGACTTCAATATGTGAGCAGACTTTCTGGCATGATGACCTTTGAGTCGATCAAATTCTGGACCTTGTCTTCACCTTTGCCTCTGAAAGACTTGCAATCTTCAATTGAAAGGCCAGGTGCCCCAGAATGGTAATCATACTTGGCATTGAAACCCCAAAGGAAGCTTTGTCGGAGATGATCCTGATGCAATTAGCTCAACCACTCCGAATTTGCGTAAATGAGGAAACTTGTTGCACGTACGTCATCAGAATATGATCAAACTTCTTCTCAAGTGGTTTTGGCCTTCACCCGTATTCTCTGGCCCTAGGACTCTCTTGGGAAGCTGAGGTTGGATGCTGACAACGACATCTAGAGGGAAGAGGTTGATAAAGTTAATATATAAGATTGCTCGAAAAGATCTTGCACAATCTCCTGCCTACGTATCTCCATTGACCAATGGAGAATCAGAGCAGCATAGTTCCCCTCACTAGGGATGAAAATAGCTTCATTCAAAATTCCCATAACCAAACTCATCTGAGTCTTCATCTGGTTGACTTCCTCTTTCAACAGTTTCTGATTCTGAAATAAAGCTTGCACATCTGCCCTGAATGGCCTCAGCTGGGTCTTCCTTCGATTACCTCCGCCCGGAGTTACTTCAAATATATACCTTGATGAAAGTGATTCAAGTTGTCCATTCTGATGAGAAATCAAGTCAGGAAAAGAATTTGTCTCTGAACACCTGTTGTTGCGGACCCTGTGGTCGTTGTTGTTGAACCTGTGGAGTAATAGTCACCGCAGCTGCTTGGTGGTAACCTTGAGAATAACTTCTGTCGCGGCCTCTATACACAGCATTCGTCTCGCATTCTCTTCTTCTTTGACCGTTGCCAAAAGGCTTTCTCACACCAGAAGAACTAGCACTGCTTGCATCCTGGATCTTTCCCAATTTCAGAAAATTCTCTATTCTTTCTCCAGCAACGACGATATCAGAAAAACCAATGGACGGGCAGGCGGCCAAACGATCCAAGTAAACACCCTGCAAGGTGCCCATAAAAATGTCGGCCATTTCCCGATCCAGCAATGGAGGTTGAACCTGTGCGGCCAGCTCACGCCACCTCTGGGCATACTGCTTAAAACTCTCTTTAGGTCCTTGAGACAAGTTCTGCAACTGGGTGCGATTCGGAGCCATATCAATGTTGTATTGATACTGCTTGAGGAATGCCTCAGCTAGATCTTTCCAACTTCGAATAGATACCCGACTCAGCTTCATGTACCAGCTCAACGAAGCTCCAGATAAACTGTCTTGGAAGAAATGCATCCAAAGTTTCTCGTCATCAGTATGAGCCGAGATTCTTCCAAAGTACGCATGAATGTGAGTCCTAGGACACGTGCTGCCGTTGTACTTGTCAAACGATGGTGCCTTGAACTTTGGAGGGATTCTGACTCCTGGTACTAACCCGAGACTGGTTACGTCGATGCCCAAGGAATTCTGACATTCCATGGCCTTAATCTTCTCTGCCAGCTCTTCATACCTGCGATTGTTGATCTCATTCATGTTACCCATATCAGCATCCAGTAGAGTGAACTGTTCCTCTTGATTGTCTTCTAAACCTGCATTACGTGTTGTGGTCCTATTTGGATTAGTTTCTCTGTTACGGGCAGCGTTAGAATCCACATTCTCGGCTGGTATTCCTGTATTAACGTTCCCATGAGGTTGCTCAACCATCAACCGGAGACGCTCCTGGTTCTGGGCCATTCCAGTCATCATTTCCATGAACTGATCCATCCTCTGTCGGAGCTCATTGAGATCAGTCTACATTCGATCAGCCATCCTTACTCGGTTTCTTTTAGTCGGATATCGGTGAATGCGTTGACCAGCTATATTTCCTGAAATCAAATAAGTTA
The DNA here is from genome assembly GCA_963966055.1 of Lathyrus aphaca. Classification (NCBI taxonomy): domain Eukaryota; kingdom Viridiplantae; phylum Streptophyta; class Magnoliopsida; order Fabales; family Fabaceae; genus Lathyrus; species Lathyrus aphaca. The sequence goes on from OZ014519.1 coordinate 165,365,997, forward strand.
GGAACCCTGGGTAACCTGCAAAAACACAAGAATATGATATGCAGGAAATGAATGTTTATGGCATGTCGATTCATTTTTAGGGCATCCCATCCCCTGATTCCAATTTTGTGGGTTTGATGAGGACAGAAGCTCTTTTTGCTGTAAATAACAAGAAGTGTTGATAATATAAGGTGCGTGTGTGTAGCAGACGTGCCAAATAATTCCAAGAATACGAAGACCGACGTGTTTTTGCAAATGTGTCAGATGTGTTAGTGATCACAAAGTGAGAGAACACAGGATGATAGTAAAAAGATCTTTTTATGATAAGAATTTGATATAGTCAAAACACCCAAAGCATAGATTCAAACAGAAGTGCAATGATAAGAAGATTCCATCAACAGTCCTGATGGTAATCCTAACACATATGAACAAAATAGAAAGATGTCTTTGTCAATGCGATCCCCTATCTAGATCTGAGTCAATGATCGGCCCCGCCTTTGGAACTTCTACCAACTCCTTCGTCTGCACCTGGTTGTCTTCAAACCTCTTCAACTTCTTCTGATAGCAAATCATCATCCGCTTGTAGTAATCAGCTTCTTCTCGGGCTTTAGCAAGTTCTGCATCTTTTTCTATCAACTTAACGGACATCTCTTCGTCTTTCTCCTTTAGCTTACTCGCGATCTCTTCGGCTTGAACTTTGTCTTGTTCCTCTCTTTTGATCCTGTAAGCAGCATGTCTCTCTTTCATGTTCTCAAACATCAAGGTCTTCTGATCTAGTTGCCTTCTAGTGTCAATGTGTTCCTTGGAAGAACTTCTAGTAGCAAACTCGAACCTCTCATACCGAGCTAACTCAACTTCACACTGTTTCCTTGAAATAGCATGCCTCTCAGCATCTTCTTGAGCTTTCCACTCAATCTCAAGTCTAGTGTGATTAGCTTTAGCAAGCTCCTGACCCAACTGTGCATTCTCCATTAACAACCCGTCTCTTGCCGTCTTCATCTTGTTGAACTCTTCAATGCTAACTGTGGTAGGTTGTTCAATGACCGTGGGATATAGAAGAGGCGCAGGTGCAAATGGTAACAGTAACACTTCAACCCGTTCTCTTAACCATTCTGCAAACGGCGGATACATTCGACAATTCCCTACTCCCAAAGTCTTCTTACCTTTTGTCTTTCGACTATGCCAAGCATTAGAAGCTTTCTGAGCAATCTCGAATCCATCCGTTGAATGGAAGTACAAGGACTCTGTGATGTCCACATCGGCTGGTGGTTCCTTTAAGGCATACCCAAACTGTCTAACTGTGAGAGAAGGGTTATAATTAATCCCCCCTTTTCTCTCGATCAATGGAACATTAGGGAATCCTCCGCAACTATGAAGAATGTCAATACACCGCAAACCCTGATTAACCCAGACAATGTCCTTTGCTTGCAAACCCATCAATCTTTCCGACCATTCAAGAGTGTTCTTCGTCTTCTCAAAAGCTCCTGATTGTGGAAGAAAGCGTGTGAACCACTTGTAGAATACAGTCGCGCAACAATTCAGCATTCCACCCCTGCGCTTCTCATTCTTATAATGCACAGAGTGGTAGAGATCACCTAGGAGAGTAGGAATAGGATTCTTTGCTATGAAAATGCGAATAACATCGGCATCCACGAAGTTCGGCATGTTCGGGAACAAAGTGATTCCATAGATACACAAAGCTAGGATCGCATTGAAGGTGCTCCAACTTTTTGCCTCAGCTGCTTTGGTAGCCTCATCTAACAAGAAACTCAAATGATATCCTCGGAAGCCTCCTTTGCTGTCAATCTGGTCTTCCAATAATGACTTGCTCAAATAAAGAGCAGTTGCTACATCTTTGAAGTCGGGATCAATCTTAGTCCCAAAGAATGGTGCACAGTCCTTCACGGAAACTCTCAGGATGCTCGAATACTCCTCTAATGTAGGCGCCAACACGAAATCAGAAAGTACGAAACATCTAAGCTGTGGATCACAAAACTGTAGCAAGGTGTGCATCCCTCTGAAAGCATAGTCACTGATGGGCTCTATGAAATACAAAATCCACCCGTAATCCTGCTTAAAGACATTCAGAACTTCTGGAGGAGCTAAGGCCTTTACTTTGAGAATTTCTTTCACAACAGGCTGATAAACCTTGTAGGAGATAATACATTTGGTCTTCTTCTTGGATTCCATGCTCATAGATCAATACCCACAACTGGAATCAAGGACGGGATATGCACCCCTGCAAATGAATAAACATGCGTTAGGAATGCAAGTATGCGGATGATGTGATGCAATGCAAATGGCATGTGATCACTGTTGCATATACTGGGCACTGTTGTACTGTCTTCAGATTTTGCCTGAATACCGACTGTCAAGAATACCAGATCATAAGTATGTGTTGGAAGAAAACCCAAGTATCAAGAACAAGGTAAGTTGAAGGTTTAGTTTTCCTGCAAACATGTAAACCCCTCCCAATCTCATGGGTATGCTACTACGAGTCAACATCACGGGCTCTCAAAGCCGAATAGCAATACTACGCTCACCATTTCCGAGAAATGGCTCATGACCAAATCAGGGAATCAGTTTGGCATTATGTACTACTCAGGGAGGCCTCAGCTGAATTCCGGAAAAACAAACATCCCTCATAAGTTCCCGGCTTCAAGCACTGAAGTCGAGAAACAATAGTACATTCATCCCGAAGGGTACAATACTACTGTCATACGACCAGTTGCTTTAACCAGGTTCCTACGAGAGAACAAGGTCATCCTATGCGACTTCCTAGTGGGCCCTCGGGTGCGAATGGGTTTGCCACGAAATGTGGTCTGCCACTGTCACCACTGGAGAGGGTTGTTTCCACTAAGGTCCTCGATGATCGGTTCCCAGTGTTAGCAGCTCAGGTGGGAACATTCTATGGTCTGCCTAGGCAGTATAGAACATATCCCAAGAGAGCCTGATCTGGGTGTGGGACTCGTGAAAACTACACGTGCTCAAAACCACGCAAGCCACACGACTGCCCACTCTAAATCCTATGTGTATACTCAAGCCGGGTATTTGGCTTATCTCACAATAATCCCATCCCGCCAAGGAAAACCAGAATAGCCAGTACAGTATATGCCAGTATATGTGACAATAAAGTAAAGTGCAGAAAGCTGTGAATAAAGCTGTAAAGGAAAGCGATAAATTGTAAACAAAACAGTAAAGCTAAACTAAAGCATAACAGCGAATGAAAAAACACCCAAAGAAAACATAAACAGACAAGCGCTAGGATTGACTCTCAAAGGGGAAATTATAATTTCTAAAAGTCCCCAGCAGAGTCGCCAGCTGTCGCTCCCGGGATTTTCATCCTAGTACAAACGCGAAAGTGGCGCGGAAAGGTAGAGTCGCCAGCCAGACATTTTTATCCCGAACGAATGGGAAAGGTAATGTTGCACAAACCTAAGGAAGAAGGAAAAGGACGAGGCCTTGCGAACCAAAGATCTGGATACGGGAGTCGGTTACGAATTGAGAAGGTATTAGCAACCCAATCCGTCCGCCGTACCCGATGGGATCCACGCTTATAAGTCTGTTTTCAAAGGGTGAGAAATAATATGCTGCTGAACAAATGAACCGCTAACTGGAAACTGGAATGAAATAAGAAAAGGAACTGAAATAAGAAAATGGAAAGAAAGGGGGAAATGTAGGGAAAATAAAGAATGTGCTCGAACGGGCCCTACCCCGCTGCCTACGTACCTCATCGTGATAATGAGGATCAGAGTCGACGTAGTTCACCTAACCTAGGCGGGAACTATTTGTTTGTGTTTTTTTACAGCTTGAACTGCGTATGTCTATGCTCAGGCGTTGCAGGCTCGTCTGGTACGAGTGCGTTTACCGTCTTGCATGTGTGACAAGTCGTCGCGAGTTCGCGTTGTGAGTGAATGAGAAAGAGAAGTTCCCGCAGGATAGTCGCTTGTTATTTGTTTTTGTCTTTTAAAAGAAGTGTTTTTTTGAATTTGTGTTTTTCGTATGTACAACACTAAAGACTATGACATAGGAGCGAATACTTTCCAAGATCGCCCCCAATGGAACGTTTGTAAAGCATCCTAGAAGAGCAAAGGAGACCTTCACTAATCATTTCCCGTATAGCTTAAGGCTCGTGGCGCATTGTACACCTTTTCCTTTATTAAGTGTTTTTGATTTTATTTTAAGATGAGAAGTGATACTCAAGTTATAAAAGGAAAACATTCTAAGGGAAACTAGACTTACCCTAAGTTAGTTGAGTTTGAAGATAACCTATGGTTAGTGAGGTTTGAGATTAAATCTACCTAAAAGATATTGAACTACAAATGATAACATAAAAGGCAATAATGAACAATATGGTCCTCCTAAGTCATGGTGGGAAGAAAACGTGCATGAAACATAAATGGGATAACACGATGGATCGGGTGGGTCGATTGCGTGGTGCTAAGACGCACGACTTATGGTGTGAAACATACAAGGCTTGCTTTTGGTTGAATGGAATGGAACGATGGTAATCGAGGAACCCTAATGTCACATGCAACTTTATTCATTTATTTGAAAACTTACTCGACGTTGGATCGAGTTTTATTTATTTCATTTTTTGAGATTTGGTTTTCTATCGATTCATTTTATCTTTTCTAACCTAGTTATAAAAACTATACAAGCATACAAGTTCTAAGCTATTACATCACGAAGCACAAATCACAAGATTATAATCGAGGCATAAAATAATATCCAAGTCCATAAGCCAAACCTTGAAAAATACCTTGCACAAAAAACAACTAGTTAGTGAATGATATGAACCATGAATATGCATAATATGATGGAAATGAATTAAAATGACAAAAAAATATCAAAAGTCATGGAAAAATTATGAAAAAATGAACCATGGGGCCTAAAATTACCTATAACATTATACTAAAAAGAATCCTAAAAAATCCTATTTTTTATATGTCTAAAAATTACTTATTTTCAGCTATGAATTAACTACTAATTTCTAACAAATTAACCTCTAAAACCTAAGATAAAATGTTCTAAAAAATCTACAAAAATTATCCTAAGTACTTTTATTAGTCTTCTAACTACAGTAAAAAGAATGGGCTAAAAAAGTTACTGGAAGTTACCAAAATAAAATGAACAAGCTCAAGCACAATTAAAGGAAGTTCAATAAAAGCTAATTAAAAGAAAAATCAGAATTAAATCAAGAAATAACCAAAATTCAGAAAATAAAAATACCAAAAATTTCTAAAATGGATTATTAAGCTACTGGAATTTTTTGGGAATTTTATAAGGCTTTTTCCTATTTTATTTGGATTATTTTCAAACTAATACAAAACAAAATAAAATTTCTAAAGAAAATAAAAAGGGGGTGGACCTAGTAATTTTTTCTAGTGATTATCAAAATGGGCCCGGAAAAGGGGGGATAGATAGCAAACAACCTAGGCCCATATGCGCAGGAAGCTGGAGGGGGTGCAGGCAGTATATTTTTTAAGCTGTTTCTCAATGGGCTTCAAAAAGGGGTGTGAATAACAAAATGTCTTAAGTCCAATTGCACTAAAGAGGGGGGAGTGCAGGAAGTATTTTTTAAGTTGCTTTTCAAAATGGGCTTAGGATGGGGTGTCACTAGCAACCTGCGAAGGGCCTACCGGACGGTGACAAGTGTCACCGCCGGTAGAGCCAAGAAATCCAAATCTTATCTCACCATATCCATGGAATCGGAAAAAGCAATGAATTAATTAAGTTTTATTAACCCTTATGACCTTTTAAACTCCTAATTAAAGTCAATAACAACCAATTATGGGCCTAAACCTGATAAATAATATCAAGAAATAACAAATCTTTACAATAAGAACACAAACTCTCTCCTCATCTTCCACATGCCGCCTTCCCTAAAACAGAACCCTAGCTGCGGCGGCGACCTCCGTCGAACCACCACCATTACCCTAAGCCTAAACACTAACCCCAACCATTCTATCTCCTCATTACAAATCCGAAGCTAGATTTTTCCAATTCTCCACCCAACCTCAGGATCGAACAACCTGATTGGCATTCAATCAACACAAAAAAGCATCAAAGACCTTACCTTATTTGCCTTCTGATTCTTTCGCGGCGTGTGCGTCGCTTTCACAAATGGAGAAATGTTAAGAGATGGACGAGGACAACCGTTGGGCGAGTACAACGAAGAGCCTGATCACTGAATAGTGTGGATGCTTCAAGAACTTCGTTCGATCAAAAGAAACAATGAACGTTATGCTTCAGCTGAAGGAGACGCAGAAGATGTCGCCGCGAAGATGAAGGCTCTAGTGGTTGATTGTTGTTGACGGTTTCGGCCTAAAGGAAATAGGTATGTGATAGTTCTTCTGTATTGCACCCATTTCGATACCCTCTCCTTCTGAAATTTGACACTCTCACTATAATGCTACTCTGTAATTTGCGGTTGCAGTTTTATTCATGAGGATACAGATATTGACGAACACGTAGGGGATGAAGAAGATGGAACAAAGGGGATTCGGTGAAGACCGAAGATTACGATTCCTAAGAGAGGGAATAGATGCAGTATGGTAGGTTGAAGAATTTTGGCGTGAAAGATATATTGGAAAGAGAGGAAAACCGAAAGGGGAAAGTTGTGATGAGCCAAGGTTGGAGAAGAGTGATTGAGAGAAGAAGAGAGAGAAAAAAATGGTGGAAAGATTGAAAAATGGTGAAGAATGTATGTGGAAGCTTATGAATTGAAGAAGATTGAAATGGATCGAGAAATTGTGAAGAGGTTTTGGAAATTCGTGGAAGAAGAGGAAATGGTGGAAATTGGTTCTGATTTATAAATGATTTTCACAGAAGGATCTGGAAGCTTCAGGTAAATTCAATTAGAATTCTGTTATTTTTCAGTTAAGAGTTTGTTATGAGTTTGGTGAATTCTGTTAGAATTAGACCCTTTTGATTTTCTGTTTTTGAATTGATATTAGGGTTATGATGGGCTGCAATTGAAATTTGGTTTTTCTTCCACGGTCTTGCAGGTTTAAAACGAATGTAGGCAATAAATCTTCATCTTTTGGAGCAAGAGTCGGGCGGACACTAGGAGGATTGTAAGCACTGAGTACAAGCAGTTCCAGAGGTATCCCAAGATTAGGCTCAACACAAAGCTTGGATTTGTACATTGATCTTTATCTTTCTGTAGAACACTATTCCACGATTCCTTCAATTTCTTCTGCAACCTATGTTTTTCTTCTTGCCTTTGTTTCTCAAACTACCTCTGTATACGATCCTTCTGAATTTTTGCATTGATGTTGAGTGCTGCAGGTAATCACAATGGTGATGAAGGTACGATAATGACGTATATCATCGGTGCTGGAAATTTGTTGAAGATTTGACGAAGCTTGGCGTTCCTGGATATTTGTTGTGGTGATGGTATGCAGAAAATTGAGTCAGTTAGAGGATTTTCGGGCGAGAGTGATGAAGGTGGGACAGATTCTCGAAGTCTATTAAGAAGAATAGCTTCGTATCTTTTTTTTTGTAGCACCGAGTTCTTCTCATTTCTGAATTTCTTTTGGTGTAACAACTTCTGTTTTATGTAACTGTGTTTTTTTTTCAATTTTGTAATTGACTTTATAACTGAAATGCTCCTCTATTTATAATTGAATTCTTTTACTTCTAGAGGAAATTTGTCAAGCTTTTCACCATTCATATCACTGTCCAGAGCAATAGAAAACTTAGCTGCTGAAAATGAGCTTGTTTTGAAAAACACAGATGACTTTTCTTTATCTAAACCAGTCATGTGAACCACCTTGACTCAAAAAGAACATATGAATCAACATAACCATTAAATAGTGCATCAACAATAGTGCACTCAGCTGGGTTTAAAATTCCATCCAAATTGGTTTTTTTCGACAGTGTTCGGATGGCCATCTTGACTCAAAAACGAAAACAATTGTAATTGTTTTTTTTTGTAGAAAAATAGAGCAGGAGCAAAAGAAATGAGCTAGGAGAAGGAGGAAATTAGGTTGGAAAAAATAGAAATTAGAATTAGAGTTGGCTTAGTGATTTGGATACTAAAAAAAAAAGAAATTGACTTCTTAGTATTTTTTGTGGAAATTTATGATGATTCTAGAACGAAATTGCTATCGAGTTTAAATGGTGTAAAAATGGACAAGAAGAAAACATGAGTTTGATATGAACTATGAAAAATGAAAGATGGTTCAAAATGGATTACGGAAAAAAGATAAATGGGAAAGTGAATAAGAGAGAAATGAAGATGAATTAATGGAAACGTATTGAAGTATAAAGGTGAAGATGGAATGGAATAATCGGGAGTGGTTAATAACAGTGAGAACAAAGCAATGAATGAGATCTTGATTTTGGCTCAAAACATATCTTGAAATCTTTCCACAAATCTATAAGCACAACCACTTCTGAGCCACTGAATATATTTTTTAAATTAGTCGTAACTCTTTGAAGTATCTGAAACATGCCCTGACCATTCGAATCCAGATGAATCACTGGTAAACTGAAGATTCAAACCAGACTTCACACAAAAATACTGCTCGATATCCCGATGAATCACAACACACGGCAGCCCGAACTTTGAATATGCATTGTCTAAGAAATTGTCCAGTGGTCCAAAATAACCTTGTAATTGCAGTGATCTTTCGATAATTTGACCAAAATTAAATCAAACTCCCATCTGAATTGAGACACAACTGAGCAACCGCATTTGGAGTGGAATCATAGTCCAGTGAATATTCTCTGTTAATTCAATCCTTTCTAGATACGTATAAGGTACAAAACCCTAATTTCCTTGATCCCTGATCACATGCCTTATGAAACAATGAAATGAACTACTATGATGTTAATGACCTGGTGAGAAATGCAGATGAGTGCGAAATGATACACCAGTAAAGGGGATAAATATGAGGGCAAATTTTGAGGTGTTACACGTGGTAATGAGTAATATTTTTCCTCTTATTTGATTGATTACTTTGGAATTAAGCTATCACTTATGTGATAGTGGGTAATATTTCCTCTTGAATAGATTACTTTGGATTTAAGCTATCACTTGCGTGGTAGTGGGTAATATTTCTCTTCTTATTTGATTGATTACTTTGGAATTAAGATATCACTTGCGTGATTATGGGTAATATTTCCTTGCGAGTCTATTATTTACATATTTTCTACCCAGTGACAGGTAGTAGATAATATTTTCTCCCCATTTAGTTGGTTACTTTGTTTCTATTACTCAGTAATAGTCGGTATTTTTTCTTTTCAAGTTGTTTGCTTTGCTTCTACCCAGTTGCTGGTAGTTGAGTCTATCATATACATATTTTCTACCCAGTAACAGGTAGCATATAATATCATATATTTCGGTTCGCCTACCCTTGTTGGTAGTCGATAATGTTGTTCCTCATATATTTTGGTTCGTTTACCTAGTGACTGGTAGCCCGTAATTTTATTCCTAATCTCTTTGCCTCTCTTTACCTAGTAACAGTTAGTAGATGATGTTTCTTATTTTGGTTCGCCTACCCAGTAACCGGTAGACGGTAATTTTATTCCTCATGTTATTGATATGTCTGCCCATTAACTGGCAATTAATATTTTTCTCCTTGAATTCATTATCGTTGCTTCTACCCAGTAACCGGTAGCAGTTGATAATGTACACTTTTGATTATTTGTATCTCTGCCCAATGACTGGTAGTGGATAATATTTTCCCAACATATTTTTATTTCCATTTTTATGGATTCAAATACTTTTCTTGGTTGATGTTTTCTCTAGATAAGTTTTATCCTTTCCTATTAAGCCTCATTACCAATTGGGTTTTGATTTATTTTCATAAACAATCATTCCCCAAGTTGAGTCGGCTATCTAGTGATTTATTTTCCTAGTAAAGTCTCTTGTCGTTTGTTGTTTTTCCCCAACGGTAGTTCCCTCTTGTTTCCCAAACTTTTGTTTGCCTCTTGTGGTGTTTTGTTTCCCATAGAGATCTTGAGTTTTAGTTTCATTTCATATTCATATCATTACATGGTCTCTTAGGGCCAAAAATTGGGTTTTATATGTTTAAGTATCTCCTATCTTGTAGAAACGAAGATGTCAATCTTCATATCTCCAGATTGGAGAAACTTAAATAGGGGCAACTGTAACACCCTATTTTTTGCCCCTAAGATTGTGTTTTGCATTCGCATAATTTGCATACAAACAAGATCATGAACTGGTTCTTTTTCCTTTTTGGTTGCAGATTTATGCCTCACAGGGGATCACCATTGCTTTTGTGTGCCTTTATTTGTTTATGTTTACTAACATCTAATCAAAATCCAAAAATATTTTGTTTTCCATTTGTTACTAACTTTTTCAAGAAGAAAGCAAAAGTATCAAAACAGTTCCTCAACTTGAACAATTTCATCTGAACAAAGTCAAATTTGATATATAAACAAATTCAAATTCATTTGGTCAAGGATTTCTAAATCTTGATTGATTATTATTCAAGGAATTCCAAGGTTCATGCGTTTATTTCCATGCCTTCTTTGACAAGCAAGATAATCAAGTCGGAACCGCAACACTGCAAAGAAAAGCAAATATTTTATCACATGTGGAATATTATAGACCATCTCCATTTAATTCTCACACATCATCAAAATTAATTCCCACCATGCACCTTCATTAATCACTACTCTTTTGCTAATTTCCCTCAAATTTTAATTTCCAAGTCTAATCTTGATCTCCCAAATCTAGCTCCATTGTACAAAATTTTCATACCTGAACTCTTTAAATAGAAACCTCATTTCATTCATTTCACAAGCTTTAAAGAGCAGAAAAACCTCTTGCAAAATATATCCCCAACTACCAAAAGCCACCAAAGCTCAATTTTTTCTTTAGAAAGTTATCAAGAATTCACATTGAAATTCTTAATTAACTTAGAGCTAAACCTTCATCCTTTTCATTTTTCTTCATCAATTTCAGTAGATCAAGCTTGCTTGTGGAGTAATTTGGAGTTGTTCTAATCCTTGAAGTGGTAATTCATCTTACACCATTGTTACACCTTTATCTTCATCATCCACAATGTAGATCCTTGTTGATCTTTGTGTGTGATCCTTTGGATCTTATGTTACATTTTGATTGCTGGTTTTTGTTGTGTTCTTACTCAAATATTCGTGCAAGTTCAGATCTATGATCACAAGATGTTTGAATAATATTTTGAAAGAGGATCATGTTGAACTTTGCACTAATTTTTTATTCTGCGCGCAGAGTTACCGGTTAACGCATAGGTGTTAATTGGTTACTCAGTGTTAAATTTTAAAAAATGGATGCGTTTTTGAAATAAGTAACCGGTTAACACCCATGTGTTAACCGGTTACCACTCAGGCAGAATGAGTTTTTGCTTTATTTTTTGGGCTGTTTTGCTTTCTTTTACTTCTTCTTCCCTTTTTATTTTATTTTTTACCTCGGGAAATATTTTTTGATTGATTTCTCTTTAATTTCAATAGACTTTGGGTGTGGATTAGAGGAGATAATATTCATTAGTTCAAATCTATCTCTAAGTGAATTATTCAATTCAATTCACTTTAGGTTCTTTGAATCAGTGATATATTTTCACACTTGAATCCACCAAGATATGTGATTGAACTTAAAAATGAAAGGATATCATAAGTGTGACTCAATTTGGTATTCATATTTATTTTTGTGCGGTATGGCGTTAGGATGACGATTTACATATCGTTAGGATGTGCGGTATGGCCGACCTTATTTGTAGGGTAATTACTTCGTAAATTACTTGGCGATTGCTTAACATAGACCTAAATGTGTCCCTATATCGGAATAAGATCCAATTGGATACTTGTACTTTTGTGGACCAAACCTTGATTGGTCGCACCACCCCAATGTTGATTAATTATTTGCATTAGATCCACGAATTTTGAAGCTCGATGCGTAGTTGCTTTGGGTATCCCAATCTTCTGTCAAGTCTTCGTTGAATTTGGGTCTAATCGCATCGATTAATCCCTATAGTGCAGGATACTAAACGAAGTCATTGTTGCCTTCTCAGTTTTTGCATTAGGTTCCTTGTTACTCTCTTGGTTGTGGGTGATTAAGTTCACAATACCATTATTATCCGAGTTGGCGCCCTCCCCATAATGATGTATGAGTCCATGCCCTCATTCTCATGGTAGATTCGTGAGGTTATCCACTTGAAAAAGCAATTTGTCTTTACTTATTAAAATCAATCAAAACCAACCAATTTTCACTATTTTTACCATGAACTACGGGGTTTTAATCTTACATTGCACTTTGTTGGTATGTAGGCATGAGGTGGTAAACCTCTCCAAACACAAAAACATTAAAAAATTAATTCTTTTCTCACCCCCTCACTCTCATTTACCAAACCATTTTCAAACCAAAAGTGTAAATATTTCAAAGGGCTCACATGGAGTACAACGAACATTTTGGATGCTAACACCTTCTCGTTTTGTAACCAACCCCCTTACCCATTCTCTGTTTGTTTATTTAGCTTTTTTCTTTTAGATTCATTTTAGTATTTATTCGCTATTTTTTCCTTTTCCATTTGGAATAAAATAAAAGAGTGGTGGCGACTCTATTTTCCTTGAGTTAAGTTAATCAATAGTTTACACTCACAATTTTTACCACTACAGTAGGAATCAAGAAAATTAACATGTTATGGAAATATTAGAATGTATATTTTATGACTCTGACTGTTATTTGGGGACTTGTGGTTTCAATTGGTACAGTTTTATCGAACAATAATAATTGGTATAGATGTCGGATAAAATGTTGTCAAACTTGAAACTAGTATTTATCCTGCTAAATTTAATGAAATGTGATACTTATTTAGTCTAATATGTAAGAACTTTTCTTTATTTTATTATGATATAAGCTTTACTCTTAAAATACTTCTATAGGTTGAGTTATGTCCAAATTACTAACAATGTGTCAAATAATTGTGTTGTAGAGTTTCCAAAACATTTGCCGAGCTTGCAGCTCGAATTTCTAAACTTTACCACAACGGGATTGATCCAAATCAAATTTTATCTTGTGCTAAATCTTGTTTAGTTTATAATGGGATTAGTTTCAATCCTAAAAGATCTATGTAAATAAAGTTATAGGTAAATGACAAACAAGGTATACTGAGCGCAAGTTGCAAAATTTATTTGACACATGATAACAACATTACTTAAATTTCTATTATCATGAATACTCACCATATACCATTGGGTTGACATCCAATTCTTAAATTAAATATACTTAGATTCAATTTCAACACAAAACTCATGTCATATACACAATTACTCACTTTTCTTATTCGCTAAGATTATCGCATCAACATTGAACTTATGTCATAAATTCTGAATGATCCCAAACACACATTACTAGAATAATACCCATATCTATGGTATTCATAAATTAATCTCTCTTTTATGATTATTTGAACGCTAGACCTAATTATTGCACACTTACTCAAATTTCCTATCTCTTACTCAAGGGGAAACCCCCGAGTAATTTGTTGTCATCACTAACTCATTACCTATCACTTCTGACTTAAAATAGTCTAGAATATGTTTGAAAATCATAGTTCATACGAAAAAACTAATCACAAAAATGATCTAAGATAGGGTTCATAATCTGTCCGTAATGACCATAATGACTTTCATCTTCTCATGGTATTATCCATCACATTCTAACGGTCTGGGACGAAAGAGCTCCTATCATCATGCGATGACGGTTAATGTGAGCATCCATCAACATCACTGATGCTCGTCTCTTTCTTCAAACGTGTCATTTTCCCTAACGCGATGATGTTCACCCTGTCACCAAGGGTGACGACTGTAACACCCCGTAATTTACTTTAATGCTCTGAATAATATTATTTGATATCAATAGGGTTCCGAGTTTCTCTTAGATGTTTTAACAAAAATAATTGGAGCAACCAGTGAATTAATTTATACTAACTAATATTATCTAACTCAGAGGTTTTATTAAATTGTTGATTAAGAGACATTTTTGGATACCCTCTATTTGGACCAGTTGGGAGCAATTTATAGTTTTCCCGTATAAACCTAAGAGTTTGTTTTCTTTATGTTAAAAAAACATAGAAACATAGAAAGAGAAAGGGGAAAAGGAAGAGAAAGAAGAGGAAAGTGAGAATAAGGGAAAATCTTAGAGAAGAAGAAGAAGAAGAAGCTCTTGATCTTGAAGTTCATCATCCATTCATCTCTCAATCTTCCCAATCATCTTTGCTAGAGGTGGGTATTACATTGAGTCCCAGGGAAAGCATGGTTTAGGCTTGAGGTGGATATTATAATGAGTCCCACGGGAAGCATGGTTTAGGTTTGAGGTGGGTATTACATTGAGTCCCACTAGAAGCATGGTTTAGGCTTGAGGTGAGTATTACATTGAGTCCCACGGGAAGCATGGTTTAGGCTTAAGGTTAGTATTACATTGAGTCCCACGGGAAACATGGTTTAGGCTTGAGGTGGGTATTACATTGAGTCCCACGTCAAGTGTCAAGAAACGTTGAATGGATGTTTCCCATCCTATTTTGGTTACTTATAGAGAAGCAACCAATGACTTTGTGAAATTTCTAGATTCGAACCTTTAGAGTCGAGAGAACTCTAAGATAGGGAACTCACTGAGATGTTGTTATCTCACCCCATGTTGTTGATATATTTCAGGTACTTCAGGTTCCACGAAGGGTAAGGATAACACAATTTGATTATCCTACTTCTTGATGGATTTGCTTCTACTGTGGATATTTTGAGATCTTCGGATCTAGTTCGTAGTTCTCTTTTGTTTTGACATCTTGTATTATTGTTAGCCTTTTGTTGTAATACCTTATGTATTTAGTTGGCTAAAATCTTACAATGTGTTGTACTAAGAACTTATTTGTATTTCAGTACTAAACTTGAACTTATATATGAAAAATATGCTTTGATGTTTGTATTTTACATATGGGTATTACTGTTGGTATCAGAGTAGGTTGTATCCTCGACCTAGCCTTGGAATATTATAAGTGTTTCCTTCTGTTTATATACGTAATCTCGCTATAAAACTAAATGTTATATTTATGGTATTGAGCCTGATCAACTTAATCCTATTTTGATGATATTTAGGGATATGGCTAGTGGACGTAGAACTAGTGGTCGGCGCAATTCCACTTCTCCTGTTGGTAATCAGCCGGGTGACGATGGGAATGCTCTGTTGTATCAGTTCATGCAGCAGATGCAGCAACAACAACACCAGTTTATGTAGGAGATGGTTCACCAAATGAATGGGGGTCTTCATCCTTAGGTGGTCGTTCCTGAAACTGAAGGTGGAACTTTCTGTGATTCTTCCGCATGAATCCTCGAGAACTTCATGGCGGGTTAGATTCGGTAAAAGCTAATGAATGGATAACTGGTATGGAGAGAATCTTCCAGATTATGCTGAGCAATGAAGAGAACAAGTTGACTTTTGCCTCACACTTGTTGAAGGGTCCTACTTCTAGATGGTGGGAGAGTGATTTTACTCTTATGGTTGTGTGAGGGGTTCCTGAGGTTTGGAAGCAGTTTAAAGCAACTTTCTTGGAGAAATATTTTCCGATTTCTCTGAGGACCCATAAAGAGTTTGAGTTTCAGCAGCTTAGACAGGGAAACATGATTGTGGCCAGTTATGCAGAAAAATTTGAAGACACAACGGCTTATTCTAGGCAAGCCATGTATGCTCCGGATGAGAAGTGGAAATTTGATCAGTTTTTGTTTGGGTTAAGGGCTGATATTTCTCATAGTGTCTCTAAGAGGGAGTTCACTGCTTATTCTGAATTGTTGAAGCAATGCTATGTTGCTAAGCATAGTTTGAAAAAGGTACATACTGAAGTGAATGCTGGAGGAATTGTTCAAGGTGATTGTGGGAGGGAAAATCAACCTTTTAGGCCCATGCCCCAATCCTTCAAGGGGAACAAGTGGAGAACCTGAGACTTAATGTTCCTCCCTCATGCTCCAGGTTCCATAATAATCATTATGGAAGGTGTAATCGGGGCGGTATGATATGTTTCTTTTGCCAAAAAGAAGGACGTGTTACTAGAGATTGTCCATAGAAAAGAGACCAGATTCAAGGAAGGATTCATACCATGGATGCGAGGAAGACTAAAGCCGACAACTCTCTGATTGCGGGTACATGTCTTGTTAATGAACATCCTATTCTTGTTTTATTTGATTGTGGAGCAACACATTCCTTTGTGTCTACTCGTTGTGTGAAGCGACTTGGGTTGCGAGTTATTCCCTTGTCTCCTCCTATGGTGGTTACTACTACTATGGATGAAACCGTTGAGAAACCTCTTATGTGTGAAAATTGTACATTGTCTGTGGATGGTTTTCCAGATTGATCTTATTTGCCTACCCCTTAAGAAGGTCGATGTTATTTTGGGAATGGATTGGTTGTCTGCTAATTCTGTGTTTATTGGGTGCGAAGAGAAATTGATCATCATTCCATCCATAGAAGCTCCTCCGAAAGATGTGTTGATAACGATCTTAGAAGGTACGGTTGGAATGGTAAACTTTTTGTTTGAAAAAGAGAAATTTGTTTTACTGGTCCTTACTAAAGAGGAGAGTAATGATCAACAAGTTCTAAATATCCCAATAGTCTATGAGTATCCTGAAGTCTTTCCCGAGGATGTCACTTCCTTACCTCCGGTGAGGGAAGTTGAGTTCTTAGTTAACCTGATACCGAGGAAGACTCTTATATCTGTTTCCCCTTATCGGATGGCACCACTTGAATTAAGAGTATTGAAGGATCAGTTAGAAGATTTGATGGCGAACCATTTTTGTAGACCAAGGTGTTTCGCCGTGTGGACCTCCTGTTTTATTGAACAAGGTCACTATTAAGAACAAGTACCCTTTACCTAGAATAGACGACCTTTTTGGATCAATTGAAAGGAGCCTTTGTATTCTTGAAAATTGATTTAAGGTCGGGCTATCATCAGATTCGTGTAAAGAGTTCCGATATACCGAAGATTGCGTTCAGAACCGTTATGGTCATTATGAATTTCTAGTGATGCCTTTCAGTGTGACGAATGCTCCAGCTGTTTTTATGGATTACATGAACCAGATATTTCAAGCTTATTTGGATCAGTTTGCTGTAATCTTTATTGATGACATTCTCATTTATTCTCGTACTCCACAAGAGCACGGAGGGCATCTGAGAATCGTTATATCGGTATTTCAAGAGAAGCAACTTTTTGCTAAGCTTAGCAAGTGTGAGTTTTGGGTGTCAAAAGTCAAATTTCTTGGACATGTTATATCTCAAGGAGGTGTAGGAGTGGATCCATCGAAGATTAAAGCCGTGATAAATTGGGAGAGACTGAGGAATGCTTCAGAAGTTAGAAGTTTCTTAGGTTTGGCAGGTTACTACAGAAGGTTCATAAAAGGCTTTTCTCAGTTGGTGTTTCTATTGACTAAACTTACGAGAAAGGATTTCGCTTATGAGTGGGATTCTGGTTGTGAGAAAAGTTTCATGTGTCTAAAGGAAATATTGACAACTGCTCAGGTGTTGATCATTCCCGATCCTAATAAGTCTTATGAAGTTTTTTGCGATGCTTCTAAGATTGGATTGGGAGGTGTTCTTATGCAGGAAGGTCAAGTAGCTTATGCTTCTCGACAGTTGAAAGTCCATGAAAAGAATTATCCAACTCATGATTTTGAGTTAGAGTCTGTGGTGTTTACACTAAAGGTGTGACAACATTATTTGTATGGAGTGCGCTTTAAGATGTTCAGTGACCATAAGAGTTTGAAGTATCTTTTCGATCAGAAAGAATTGAATATGAGACAAAGAAGGTGGATGGAGTACTTGAAGGATTATGACCTAGAATTAAATTATCATCCAGGAAAAGCGAATAAAGTGACAGATGCTTTAAGCCAGAAAGTGATTCATGGTGCCGAGTTAATGGTGTTGGAATATGCATTATTGGAGAAGTTTCGAGATCTTAATCTTCAATTTGTATGGACTCCGAATGGTGTGATCATGGGAAATTTGAATATCAATTCTACCTTAAGAAGCAAAATTCAACAAGGATAAGTTCTCGATGAGAAGTTACAAGAGAGTTTACTCCAACTGGGTTATGTAAGAGCGTTGATGGGATTATCCTACTCAACCAAAGGATTTGTATTCCGAACGATGATGGGTTAAAGAGGAAGATTTTGGAGGAAGCTCATAAAGATACTTTCACGATACATCCGAGTTCTTAGAAGATGTATCAAGATTTAAAGAAAGAGTATTGGTGGTCAGGTTGTCAGCTAGGCATTTTTATCCTGAAGGAAAGGTAATGCTGCATAAACCTAGAAAGATATGGATAAGACGGTTGCAAACTAGAGAAACTGAGAAAGGGGGTTGGTTACAACCTGGGAAGGTATTAGCACCCAGATTGTCCGTCGTACTCGACGGGATCCATGCTTAAAAGATTTGTGTCAAAAGGGGGAAGTGTATGTGCTATCTGTGTGCAAAAGCTAAAGAATGAATATACAGGTGTCAGTGCAAAAAGAGAGTGAAAGGCTCAAAGACTGAGGCTTAGAAAGAAAGCTGGAAGAGGGGAGAGACAAAGTGACTTTTGTTCGATAACAATTAAGTTATGCCTACGTACCTTCACATGCAATGAGGAAGTCAGAACACCGTAGTTCGACTCAAAAAGACTGAAAGATAAATTGACTATGAACTGCTTACTTGCCTATGCTCAAGTGTATGACTCGTCTGGCTCGAGTGCTAACTGTCTTGCATTAGACGGAAGAAGCAAGTTCTCGTTTGTGAATGAGTGTGATGAGAAAAGAATCCCAAAGGAGACGATTATTGTTTGTTTTTGGTGTTTTGAGTTTTTTATTGTTTTTGGAGTTTATCATAAGTTAATGAGCTTAAGCCTAAATCAAAGGTTGTAAGCTCATTATATCCTCCCTGATTAGGGATAATGAGCCCACTTAAGTATGATATAAGCACCTCAACTTAATTACCATGATGATGTAGGATTAAGATCATAAACCTACTTGTGATTATTAAGATGTTTTTGGATTTTTGTTTAGTGTTAAGTAATGAGTTTAATATCTAATCACAGATTAGTGGACTCATTACACCATCCTAATAGAAGGATAATAGATGAGCACACTTAAGCTGAGGAAGATAACTCAACTTAATCCATGGTTAGGGATTAAATTCATTATATAACAATCCTTTATTAAGTGGATTTTAATTAAAGGTGGTAAGATTAAGAAGTGTGTTTTATGGTTTGTAAGACAACTTGAGGGGGACTTGTCCATTAAACCCTAGGGTTAGTCCTTCTTAACCATAAAGGAAGAATTAGAACCCTAATGTAAGGCCCAAGTTACAAGTTAATGTCTTAGTGATTATTAGATGGATTGATTAAAAGGTTTAAACAGATTAAGGGTTTAACACTTAGGATTAAAGTTATACACTCCATCCTAAGTGAAGGATGCAGGCATAACCCTAATTCCAAAGTCCTAAAACCTTAAAGGTTTAGTCTCTAATGATGAGATGAGAAGAGAGACACAAAGAAGACTCAAAGGTAAAAACTAAGGGGGAATAATCACAACCCTAATTATAATCATGCTTGGATGTTCCTATGGTTTGTAAGTCTTGAGAAAGATCTTCAAGGAAGCCACCAATGGAAGAAGCAGATGAAAGGAGGAAGAAGCAGAAGAAATAAGTTACTTACTTCATTGAAGAAGATAAGTAACTTAAAGAAAGAAAGAGAGAGAGAGGAACACAAGTGAACAAGTTCACTTCAAAGAAACCAGAAAGATGCATATGAAAGAGATGAAGAGAAATGAGAAATGAAGGCAAATCCACTTCTCAAAGTAACTTACCACCTGAAAATGTTAGCATGAATGCATAAGATATAAAGCATAAAGAAATGAAATGAAATGAGATGAGATTAGATGAAATGACCAAAGTCAGAAGTGTTTATGCAATGTTAATGTCATGTGAGATGATGCAAAGGCATGCAAAGTGCATATGAATGATCATACCAAGAATGAGATGTCATGTAGGCATGCTTTGAAGTTTGAAAGTTCATGAAAGTTAATGAAAGGAAATGAATGCAAATCATGGCAAATGAATGAAGAAATGATAAAGCATGATTCTAGCATGTCCTAAGATGTCTAAGATTACATATGAATGCATGAAATGTCATGGCAAGTTCATATATGGATACATATGCAAGATGAATGCAAGTGAATGATGCAAAATTAGGGCTACATGAAAGGATGAGATGCAAATGGCAAAGACAAAAGCAAATGACATGATAAAAAATTGAAAATTCACTCAAAGGAACCCACAACCTATACTAGGTTACCATCCAAAGGGGGAGGTCAGAAGCTAAACCTAGAAGGAGTTATGAATTTCCTAAGTTTCTAGGTTTTTTTTGGGTGATCCTCAATGTAAAATTCCAAACAAATTGGAAATGCAAGATAAATTCATTCCAAAAATATCCTAGATACTACATGATATGTATAAAACAATGCAAAAAGAACCAACTTCAAACCCTTCATGGTTAGGCAGAAAAGATTTTTCAAATGTTAGGGTTTAAAATGTGATTTTATGAACCCTAAATTCAAAGAAAATTGTCAAATGATGATCAAAACCAAAAAGAAATTTGTATGAGGGGTTTGAAAATGTTTCTAAATGTGTTAAGATGTAACATGAATTTTTTGGTGATTTTTAGAAACTTAAATGCTATTTTAATTAATTAATTTCCATTAATTAATTAAAATAAACATTTAAATATTTTAAAAATACAATTTTTATGCAAAAAATAAAAGTAAAAATATTTTTGGTTTCTGAAAATTAATAAAAGTCATGATAAAAATTTTCAGAATTTTTTGATGATTTTTGCTATTTTAAATAATTATAAGAAAAGAAATAGGAAGAAAATAAAATAAAATGAATAAAAATGAAAAGTATGACAATCTGAGGGCTGGGATTTAAACTGGGGAAAAGACCATTGACTGCGTGCGCTAATGGGTAGCTGGGATTGAATCTGGCATTTTTTAAATTAAACCTAATTAATTAAATTAATTAATCTGATTAGGGTTTTAATGAACTAATCATGGCCCTCCATTCACGCGCTAAACCTAATCCTACGACTCACATTCAAACTGAGCCCTAAATCCTAATTAAGAACCCTAATGATTTTCAGGTGACCGGAGCAAGCTCCGGTCATCTTCTCCGGTGACCCCAAATCCCCAACTTCTTCCCTAGGCCAAATTAAGAGCTCTAAATCTCTAGATCAACTCTCCTAATCATTCTAAGCAAGAATCAATCATCAAACAACATTTATATTGCATCAAACATGAGATTCGAATAAAAACATAAAAACTGCAAAAGTTTCAGAAGCACGATACAAGCTCAAATCTCAACCATTTTCAAAAGTAAAAGGTGCAGTGTGATCAGTGAAGCATGAAGAACATTTCTATAACAAGAAATACAAGTTCTTGAAAATTTGTTCTTGATGATACCTGAGCTTGAGCTTTCTCAATTTGAGCTGTCTGGGCCTCTTCTTGGTGCCAATCAACTTCAATGGACCTCCTGAGGATGCTTTGATGCTTGGAATGAATTTATTTGGGCTGTTTTGAAGGTTTCAGTTCAGAGGGGGGTGAAATCGTGTTTTGGATTCTTGAGGTTTCATGCTTGTTTAATGGTTGGGAAATGATCTGGAGGGTGTATGGAGATGATTGGTGAAAGAATTTTGAAGTTTGGCTAGGTGGTTTGAAAGTTTCGAAGAGAGGAAGTTTCTTGAGGATTTTTGCAATCTGAATGTGTGAGATGATTCAGGCTCTAAGAAGTTATGAAATGTGATCCTTAGGGCATGTATGTGAAGCTGTGATAGGTCAGAAAAGTTGTTGTGGGCTATGCTGATTGGTATGGTGTGAAATGCAAAAAGTCAAGTTTGGTTGTACTTGAGGTATGGGTCATGGCAGGCCTGGTTTCAAGGGGTGTCTGGCCTCAGTTGAGTTCAAGGAGGTCCATAGAAATAGATTTGACATGCTGGCACAAGTGTATAGGAAGATCTATACCATTTTGCAAATTTGAGAAGTTTTGGACCTTTTGGAATTTCTTGAAGTTCAAGGCATGAAAATGCATAATTCTTGGGCCAATTCTGATCAAAATGAGTCATGTGATGTTTTTATGATGTTTAGAAGTCAATTAGAGGTCACTTAGAAGCTTGGCAAGTGAATTTGCAAAAATCCCTCTTTGGCATGAATGTTAAAATTATGTGATTTTTGCCAACTTTGAAGGATCATAACTTGAGTTCCATAATGAATTAGAACATGTTCTTGTGCTTTTTGAAAAGGGAAAGACCTAATCTACAACTTTCATGACCAAAATTTTTTCATTTGAAGCATTTTTGATAAAGAAAGAGGAGGTTGAAAAACTTTCCCAAAATGAAAGTTTCCATTACAAGTCATTTCCATTTTTGGCAACTTTTGGTTTAGCTCAAATTTCTTCAATTTTGTGAACTTCCAAGCACTTCAATGATCAAATAAAAATCATAGAACTTTAATTTGATGAAAATACCCCTTTGGTTCCATTGTTGGGGGCCTCAGATGCCCTGATTTTGCTCTGACTTGCTCAAGAAATTACTCAATGGACAGATGACTTCCATAATGAATTTCTTCATCAAAATTGGTACACATGATCCTTATAACACCTTAAGAACATTAGAAACAAGAATGGCCTAAAAATTTGGGGTTAAGGCCTCTGAAACCAAAACCCTAATT
This sequence comes from Lathyrus aphaca, assembly GCA_963966055.1. Lineage (NCBI taxonomy): Eukaryota > Viridiplantae > Streptophyta > Magnoliopsida > Fabales > Fabaceae > Lathyrus > Lathyrus aphaca. The sequence continues at coordinate 165,388,722 of OZ014519.1, forward strand.
TTGGTCATCTGTGTAGTGAAAACCCTAGCTCTGCTTCCATGCCTTGCTAGTTCTTGTGATTTCTTGACTTCCATGAACTTTGAGGGATATAATATGATGATAGAACACACATGAACCCTCTTGGAAAAATTTGAGGCCTTTGGGTTGGCTCAGATAGAACCTTGGATTGCTTGGATCACAAACCCTAGATGCAAATGAACTTGAACTATGTAGATGAAACAAATATGCAATATGAGATGTAATTCTCATGCTAATGCAAACATGAAATATCACAAGCCATGGTATGAAATTATTGAGGGCAAATTTAGGGTGTTTACACAGGTATGAAAAGTCATATTGCAGTGTTTGTCTTTGAGTGTGCGGTGTGCCAACAAGTGAAGATCGAGCACCAAAGACTAGGAGGTTTGTTACAACCTTTGGATATTCCAATTTGGAAGTGGGATAGTATTTCTATGGATTTTGCGGTGGGATTACCTAGTACTGAAGGTGGTTATGATTCTATTTGGGTGATTGTAGATTGATTAACGAAATTTGTGCATTTCTTAGTCGTTAAGACTACATACAAGGAAAGTCATCTTGCAAGGTTGTTTATTGCTGAAATTTTAAGGTTGCATGGTGTCCCATCTAGTATTATGTCCGATAGGGATCCAAAGTTTACTTCAAGGTTTTGGAAAGTGTTTGAACAAGCTATGGGCACTAACTTACGTTTGAGCACTTCTAATCATCCTCAAACAGATGGTCAGACTAAGCGAACAATTCAAATAATGGAAGACATGTTAAGAGCTTGTGTGTTGGAAAGTAGAGGAAATTAGAAGTAACTTTTACCTTTGATCGAGTTCTCTTACATTAATAGTTACCATGCGAGCATTGGCGTGACTTTGTATGAGGCTTTATATGGAAGAAAGTGTAGGACGCCTTTGTGTTGGTCGGAAGTGGGTGAAGATAGAATTTTTGGACCCGAGGTTATTCAAGAGACACATAAAATATTTGAATGATTCAAGAGAAAATTAAGCAAGCTCAAGATCGTCAGAAGAGTTATGCTGACAATCGAATGAGACCTTTGGAATTTGAGGAAGGTGATCATGTTTATATGAAGGTTACTCCGAGATTGAGATTGAAAGGACCGTTCAAGTCACACAAGTTAAGTCCGAGATACGTAGGACCGTATCAGATCTTAGAAAGTATTGGTGAAGTTGCTTACAGATTAGCTTTACCACTCTCTCTGTCTGAAATGCATGATGTTTTTTATGTATCTCAACTTCGTAGGTTTGTTCTTGATCCTCTTCAGCCTATTCTTCCGGATTCTATTGAGATAGAAGCGGACTTGACTTTTGAACCCCAATCGAGTCGTATTGTTGGAAGAGAAACCAAAGTGTTAAGAAACAAAGAAATTCCACTTGTTAAGGTACAGTGGGATGTGACGCATCCGGGAGATGCTACGTGGGAACTATAATCAGAAATGAGGGAGGTGTATCATCACCTGTTCAGGTAATCTTTAAATTCGAGGACAAATTTCTATTTACAGGGGGGGAGGATGTAACACCCCGTAATTTACTTTAATGCTCTAAATAATATTATTTGATATCAATAGGGTTTCGGGTTGCTCTGAGATGTTTTAACAAAAATAATTGGAGTAACCAGTGAATTAATTTATATTAACTAATATTATCTGACTCAGATGTTTTATTAAATTATTGATTAAGAGACATTTTTGGATACCCTCTATTTGGACCCGTTGGGAGCAATTTATACTTTTCCCGTATAAACCTAAGATTTTGTTTTCTTTATGTTAAAAAAAACATAGAAACATAGCAAGAGAAAAGGGAAAAGGAAGAGAAATAAGAGGAAAGTGAGAAGAAGGGAAAAACTTGGAAAAGAAGAAGAAGCTCTTGATCTTGAAGTTCATCATCCATTCATCTCTCAATCTTCTCAATCATCTTTGCTAGAGGTTGGTATTACATTGAGTCCCACGGGAAGAATGGTTTAGGCTGAGGTGGGTATTACATTGAGTCCCACGGGAAGCATGGTTTAGGCTTAAGGTGGGTATTACATTGAGTCCCACGGGAAGCAAGGTTTATGCTTGAGGTGGGTATTACATTGAGTCACACGGGAAGCATGGTTTAGGCTTGAGATGGGTATTACATTGAGTCCCACGGGAAGCATGGTTTAGGCTTATGGTGGGTATTACATTGAGTTCCACGAGAAGCATGGGTTACACTTGAGGTGGGTATTACATTGAGTCCCGCGTGAAGTGTCGAGAACGATGTATGGACGTTTTCCATCCTATTTTGGTTACTTATAGAGAAGCGACCAAGAACTTTGTGAAATGTCTAGATTCGAACCTTTAGAGTCGAGAGAACTCTAAGATAGGGAACTTACTGAGATGTTGTTATCTCAACCCATGTTGTTGATATATTTTAGGTACTTCAGGTTCCGCGAAGGGTAAGGATAAGGCAGTTTGATTATCCTTACTTCTTGATGGCTTTGCTTCCGCTTTGGATATTTTGAGATCTTCGGATCTAGTTCTTAGTTCTATTTTGTTTTGACATCTTGTATTATTGTTAGCCTTTTGTTGTAGTACCTTATGTATTTAGATGGCTAAAATCTTACAATGTGTTGTACTAAGAACTTATTTATATTTCAGTACCAAACTTGAACTTATATATGAACAATATACTTTGATGTATATATTTTATATATGGATATTACAACGACCTTCATTGTTGATCAGTACTCAAAATATGATTTTCATAAGCTAAATCGATCCCTAACCCCATAATGTCTTCACAAAAACAGTCACAACAAATATAATTTGGCATATTCACGATTATCCATGATTTACCACATCAAAATACTATAAAATCTACATGTACAAGAATAAATCATCAAAACTAATCATAGTTTTCATCAATTCGACATAACTTTATATCAACAACATTCAAATTCAGCATAAAAATTGCACTGAAAACACATAATATAGGTATGGTATTATCTATGAACCTACGTAAATCATAAACATAGAGATTTTGCATAAACTTTACGATCCAAGAATTAGAAAACCTAAAAGGGATTAAAGGAAACCCCACTATCTCGATGCTAAAACACCACATATAGAACAATCTCTTCATTATCTCAATTATGCAACAAAAAAAAATTAATAAAATAAAATCTTGAGTTCTAGGTGATGGGAGATCTATTCTTGCACTTCTCACTAGGGTTGTCTTTTTTCTCTTTTTTTCTCAAAAACAAATGTTTGATTCTATTTTTCCCATCCTCCCTTTCTCAATAACTTATTTTTAGTAATGTATAAATATAAATAAATATTATCTCTTAATAACTTATTGCTTATGAGTTAATAATAAATGTACTATTTTTAATCTTATAAATATCACCAATTTATTTTTAGTAATGTATAAATATAAATAAATATTATCATCAAAAATTAAGTTACAATTATTTAACTCAATTAATACATCACTTGTATTGCACTACCCACCCAATTAACAACATTAATATCTAAAATAACTTCAAACATTAAGAGAGGATAACTCAATTAATACATCACTTCTATTACACTACCCACCCAATTAACAACTTATTATTATCTAAAATTACTTCAAACATATTTAAGAGAGGATATGAACTCACACAAATAACTTACCGAAAATAGTTGAATTATTAAAAGGTATTGATGAAATTTCATCATAAGATCACCATCAATTTCAGGAATTTTTTTTAAAATAACATATTTTAATAAAAAAATACCAAAATAACATGAATTTGGAAAAAATTATCAAATGACGTACTTTGCATGCAGGTTCGTCAATTGAATAGGCGACTGTCAACAATTTGTCAACGAATTCGCCAATCCAATTGGCTAAAGAATGCACATATGCCACACCAATTGACGAATATGTTGTATTTTAAAAGCAATTCGCCATATGTAGCGAATGTCTAAATTTTTTTAAAAAAATTTATACATTTGCCAATTCAATTGACTACACATTTATTTTATAAATAATTTATTTTATAAATAATTTATTTTATAAATAACCATTGAATCTGTCAGCAAACAATTTGACCATTGAATCTGTCAGCACAATTTGACCAATTGAATCTCACTGTATCCTTCCATTGTACCTCAAATATTATTATTATTATTATTATTATTATTATTATTATTATTATTATTATTATGTCCCAATTAATCTAAATTAGTATGGTTCAATTGTACCTCAAATATTATTATTATTATTATTATTATTATGTCCTAATTAATCTAAATTAGTATGTTCCAATGTCTTTATTATTAACGAATTTAGAAACAATGTTTAAAGGGTTTGTTTCTATTTATTTATTTTTGCAACAATTGAAAAAATATTAACCAATATTTATATCTATCAATTTTATTTGTTTATAATTTTTTTTAAATATTTAATATATTAATTATAAAGATGTGACATTAATCACGGTTAATGAAATTGATATCAGAATAATTATTGTTATTTAATGGATTGGTTTTATAAATTGTTATTTAATGGGTTGATAATTATAATTATCGTTATTTAATAATTATTGTTATTTAATGGATTGGTTTTATAAATGGAAATGATATTTAACCTTGAAGAAGTTAAATCATATTCTTAAAAATAAGATGTAAAGTTAAACTATATTCTTAAAATAACTTTATTATATAATATTAATATATGTTATTTATATATGTTGGATTATATTATAATAGTTCATTTAATTATTATTATTTTTCTCTTGACTTATATAAAAGTTATAATTATAAAAACAACGTGTCATAAAGACATAAGTTGATATTAACCATATTATTATATATCATAAAAATAATATATCGCGACTGATAAATTAAAATCTTAATAATTGTGATATTAACAAATTTTATAAATTGTAACTTTATCACAAAGTTAATTGATATAAGTAAAATATTATAATATCAATTTTATTAAATAACAATAATTATAATTATCAACCCATTAAATAACAATTTATAATATCAATCCATTAAATAACAATAATTATTCTGATATCAATTTTATTAACCGTGATAAATGTCACATCTTTGTAATTAATATATTCAATATTTAAAAAAATATTATAAACAAATAAAACTGATAGATATAAATATTGGTTAATATTTTTTTTCAATTTTACAAAAATAAATAAATAGAAACAAATTCTTTAAACATTGTTTCTAAATTCTTTAATAATAAAGACAATCCATTAATAAAAAAAATTGGAATTTTAAAGCCGTATTTCTTCTTCAAGATTTTAAAGGTTGGTGTAAAAGAATGAATGTGATAACTTGTTTTGTATTAATAGAGAAAAAAATTCATTTGGCGAATGCCTTAAAAATTTAAAGACATGCATTTGTGCATGTTCGTCATATGGATTGGCGAATTCCTTACCAAAAAACACATATTCGCCAAATGACACACATTCACCAAAATGACACACATTCACCAAATGGTTTGGTGAATGTGTGTGCAATTTTTGTCATTAGCCAAAGCATGTGGCGATGCATGTAATATTTAAACATATTCTCCAATTGAATTGGCGAACATGTATATAAACTATGTCATTTTGGTAAATTTTTTAAAAAAATAGTTATTTTGAAAATATTTTTATTAAACTACGTTATTTTAGAAAAAAAAATCTCAATTTCAACATCTACATGCCCTCATTGAATTCAATAAAAATTCAATAAATTTTGAATAAAAAAAACAAGTAAAAACAAATAGTAATGATATTCCTACACCACTTTTTTACGTCAAATATTTACACTTATAAACTACTCATCGTATTTATACAGTGAATAATAATGTTTTTTAAATAAATAATATTTTTAATAAATAATAAATATAATCGGTGCACGTAAATAGTACCATTAACAATGCGTCTACAGTGTAGATGAACAATAATTTTAAAATAGTGAAATAAAATTGATTAATGTTGTGTTAAAATTTGATTAATATAGTAATGAAGTTGGTTAATGTTATATTAAAACTTGATTAATATAGTAATAAAGTTGGTTAATAAACGTCCAGATATTAAAAATAATTTTTAATAATCATCAAAGTTGGTTAATGACTTGATTAATACAATAATAAAGTTATTTAATAAATATTTGGTATAAAACATTTAACAATAAAATACGATGTGACATTTTGGTGTAAGAATAACTTTTTTTATTAAAAAAAATAGATTTAAAATAACATCAAAGTATTCATTTAATATATATTATTTAACTTACAAGTAGCAGTTCAACTAACATAATCACAAAGGCACATCTTTATAGTGTAAGAATAACCTTTTTCATAAAATAAAAAAATAGATTTAAAATGACTATTTATTTAATATATATTATTTAACTTACAAGTAGCAATTCAACTAACATAATCACAAAGGCACATCTTTACGCCATTGTAATTAAAACAAGTCCCATAACCTTGTTTGTCTTTATATTGACGAGCACATTTTGAATGACATTCACCATTAGTATTGCATGGTCCCAACCCAATATTACACCTTCTTGAAGGATTAGAAGAATGATAATTGAAAAAACACGTGCATTGATTGAAGTGATCACAATTCCATGCTGCTAATGTACCACCATTTTTAGGTTGAGATTTACAAAACGAGCCACAGTTTATCCTGTCGCATTTATTGTATACGTGTGAGCATATCCCTCCTTCCACGGTTAATTGCACTATGATCATGAAAAAACAATTAAATTCCAACTATGATCATGTAATATATATAATTTTGACATACTAATTAATGTACCTGCTGCAAATGATGCTAGGAAGACAAACAAAATCAAAGAGTTTGCCATTAGATGTTGAACAACAAGAGAAAATTTAGGTGACCCTTTTTGTCTCTATGAATTTATAGAGTTAAGAAAAACCTACTCGACTTTTCTAATATTATAATTTATTTAACGGTCTGTATTATTTGTTAATCTAAGAATTAAACAATTATTAACCGTTTGCGTTATTTCTTACATACATTATTATAGCTATTACGTTTTGCTTTGACTTAGTCCATAGGATTTGTTTAATTATATCTTTAGTTATTTTTGGATTTATTGTATATAAAAAGCATGTTTATTCTGCTATGATATCAAATAATAATTTTCCTTTTTTTCTTTTTCGATGTCTTTATCACATTGATATGATATCATTGATAATGACCGTGCGGATGCACGGGGATCATCGATAATGCGTATTTGTTGTCAAAATAATTTTTTATAAAAGTAAATAAAATATATAATATTGAATTAAATCAAGATATATATATATGATAAGTTTAAATATTTATAAATTAATTAATGAAAAGAATATTTGTGTAATAACTAATTGTAATAATAAATAGTGATATAAATAAGTGTTATCGAGAAAATAATTTTTTATAAACAATATTATTTGTATTTAAAAAATAAAAGATAAAATCAATATCTGCAGACATCGGTTGGTATTTATAAATATTATTTTAATTATATAAATAAATATTATTAACATAAACTATTTCGTAGGATATTCATATCAGTATCTGTGTGTTCCACTAATATTGATGTGTTACACGCATTTATTTTAAAAAAAAATAGGATTATAAAAATTAGTAAAAATATAAAAAATAATTTATTTTAAAAAAAATAGAATCAATACCCGAGTACATCCGTTGATAGTTTTTATACAAAAAATATTTATATAATGATTTAGTTTTATAAATATCAAATAATATCATAATTTTTGAAAATATTATTTTAATTCTATAATTAAATGATATTAACATAAATAACTACATTTTATTTAAGTATTATTAGAAATATTTATTTCGTTGGATACACATATCAGTATCCATGTGTTCGCATGAAAGAACATGTGTGTTCGCATGAAATAAATACTTCCTTTAGTATTTATTTATGTTAGTTGTACGTTTGCACGGGTACCCACCAATGATGCGCATTTGTTTATATTTAAAATTTGAAAAAAAAAATAGAATTAATAAAAATCAATAAATATTAAAAATATAATTTATATTAAAAAAAGATAGATATTAGTTTTTTTTTAAATATTTTTATAAAACAATTTACAGAATGATTTAGTTTTATAAAATAGTTTGTTTTAAAAATATTTTAAATTAATTTATAAGAGACATTTATTTTTTCCCGTATTTAGATATTTAAATTTAATTATTAGAAATCTATTTTTCGCATTTTTTGGATAAGTAGTACACTTTTTTCCCGTGTGTATATATATATATATATATATATATATATATATATATATATATATATATATATATATATATATATATATATATATATATATATATATATATATATATATATATATATATATATATATATATATATATATATATATATATGAGACATTTACTTTTTCCCGTATTTAGATATTTAAATAAATATTAGTTTTATAAAGTATAAATTATTTCGTAGGATATTCATATCAGTATCTGTGTGTTCCACGAATATTGGTGTGTTACATGCATTTTTAAAAAAAATATAGGATTATAAAAATTAGTAAAAATATCAAAAAAATAGTTTATTTAAAAAAAAAGATAGAATCAATACCCGAGTAAATCGGTTGATATTTTTTATAAAAAATATTTATATAATGATTTAGTTTTATAAATATCAAATAATATCATAGTTTTTGAAAATATTATTTTAATTCTATAATTAAATGATATTAACATAAATAAATACATTTTATTTAACTATTATTACAAATATTTATTTCGTAGGATACACATATCAGTATCCATGTGTTCGCATGACAGAACCTGTGTGTTCGCATGAAAGAATTACTTCCTTTAGGATTTATTCAGGTTAGTTGTACGTTTGCAAAGGTATTCACCAATGATGCACATTTGTTTATATTTAAAATTTAAAAAAAAATAGAATTAATAAAAATCAATAAATATTAAAAATATAATTTATATTAAAAAAGATAGATATTAATTTTTTTAAAAATATTTTTATAAAACAATTTACAAAATGATTTAGTTTTATAAAATAGTTTGTTTGAAAAATCTTTTAAATTAATTTATAAGAGACATTTATTTTTTCCCGTATTTAGATATTTAAATTTATGTATTAGAAATCTATTTTTCGCATTTTTTGGATAAGTAGTACACTTTTTTCCGTATATATATATATATATATATATATATATATATATATATATATATATATATATATATATATATATATATATATATATATATATATATATATATATATATATATATATATATATATATATATATATATATATATATATATATAAGAGACATTTACTTTTTCCCGTATTTAGATATTTAAATAAATATTAGTTTTATAAAGTATAAACTATTTCGGAGGATATTCATATCAGTATCTATGTGTTACACGAATTATGGTGTGTTACACACATTTATTTAAAAAAAATATAGGATTATAAAAATTAGTAAAAATATAAAAAAAAATAGTTTATTTAAAAAAAGAAGATAGAATCAATACCCAAGTACATCTATTGATATTTTTTATAAGAAAATATTTATATCATGATTTAGTTTTATAAATATCAAATAATATCATAGTTTTTGAAAATATTATTTTAATTCTATAATTAAATGATATTAACATAAATAAATACATTATATTTAAGTATTATTACAAATATTTTTTTCGTAGGATACACATATCAGTATCCATGTGTTTGCATGAAAGAATCGGTGTGTTCGCATGAAAGAAGTACTTCCTTTAGTATTAATTTAGCTTAGTTGTACGTTTGCATAGGTATCCACCAATGATGCGCATTTGTTTATATTTAAATTTTGTAAAAAAATAGAATTAATAAAAATCAATAGATATTAAAAATATAACTTATATTAAAAAATTATAGATATTAATTTTTTTAAAATATTTTTATAAAACAATTTACAGAATGATTTAGTTTTATAAAATAGTTTGTTTTAAAAATCTTTTAAATTAATTTATAAAAAGATATTTATTTTTTCCCGTATTTAGATATTTAAATTTATTTATAATAAATCTATTTTTTGCATTTTTTAGATAAATAGTATATATATATATATATATATATATATATATATATATATATATATATATATATATATATATATATATATATATATATATATATATATATATATATATATATATATATATATATATATATATATATATATATATATATATATATATATATATATATATATATATATATATATATATATATATATATATATATATATATATATATATATATATATATATATATATATATATATATATAAAAGAGACATTTACTTTCTCCCCTATTTAGATATTTAAATAAATATTAGTTTTATAAACTATAAACTATTTCGTAGGATATTTATATCATTATCTGTGTTCCATGAATATTGGTGTGTGTATTTATTTAAAAAAAATATAGAATTATAAAAATTAATAAAAATATAAAATATATTTTATTTTAAAAAAAAGATAGAATCAATACCCGAGTACATCGGTTGATATTTTTTATAAAAAAATATTTATATAATGATTTAGTTTTATAAATATCAAATAATATCATAGTTTTTGAAAATATTATTTTAATTCTATAATTAAATGATATTAAGAAAAATAAATACATTTTATTTAAGTATTATTACAAATATTTATTTCGTAGGATACACATATTAGTATCCATGTGTTCGCATGTAAGAACCTCTGTGTTCGCATTAAAGAAATACTTCCTTTAGTATTTATTTAGGTTAGTTGTACGTTTGCAGGGGTACCCACCAATGATGCGCATTTGTTTATATTTAAAATTTGAAAAAAAAATAGAATTAATAAAATTCAATAAATATTACAAATATAATTTATATTAAAAAAAATTAGATATTAATTTTGTTTAAATATTTTTATAAAACAATTTACAGAATGATTTAGTTTTATAAAATAGTTTGTTCTAAAAATCTTTTAAATTAATTTATAAGAGACATTTATTTTTTCCCGTATTTAGAAATTTAAATTTATTTATAAGAAAACTATTTTTCACATTTTTTGGATAAGTACTACACTTTTTTCCCGTATATATATATATATATATATATATATATATATATATATATATATATATATATATATATATATATATATATATATATATATATATATATATATATATATATATATATATATATATATATATATATATATATATATATATATATATATATATATATATATATATATATATATATATATATATATATATATATATATATATATATATATATATATATATATATATATATATATATATATATATATATATATATAAAAGAGACATTTACTTTTTCCCGTATTTAGATATTTAAATTTATTTATAAGAAATCTATTTTTCGCATTTTTTTGATAAGTAGTATATGTTTTTCCATATATATATATATATATATATATATATATATATATATATATATATATATATATATATATATATATATATATATATATATATATATATATATATATATATATATATATATATATATATATATATATATATATATATATATATATATATATATATATATATATATATATATATATATATATATATATATTGCCCTTATTTACATCAATAACACATAATTGTGAAAATTTTCTCATATTTTAATTGATGAGTAAGGATTCAATATTTTGTAAATATCATGTTCAACTGAATAAAAATAACATACTTCCCGTATTTGGTATAAAAATAATAATAATAAAAAATATTTCTTTTTTAATATTCCAAATGACTTCATCGCCGCATTTTATTTTATTTTTTTTATAATTTTTTTAATATTCAAAATGTGTTAATGGAATATAGAAGTTTAAAAAAATCATTAGAATAATTTTTTTTTACAAAAGTTTATGAAATGATATATTTTGATAAATATCAAATAATTTCATAGTGTCTGTAAATATTATTTTAGTTTTACAAATAAATATTATTAATATAAATAAATATATTTTATGTAAGTATTATTATAAATATCTATTTCGTGGGATAATCATATCAGTATCCATGTGTTCGTTCGAGTATTGGTAATTTACGTTCATTTGTTTTTTTTATAAAAAAAAGTATGATTAATAAAAGATAGTAAATATAAAAATATAATTTATATTTAAAAAATATAGAATCAATACTTATAATCATCTGTTGATATTTTTTATAAAAATATTTGTACAATAATTTAGTTTTATAAACATTAAATAATATCATAGTATTTATAAGGAAACATTTTTTCTCTATTTTTCTATTTTTTTTTTTTGAAGATCAAAAAATATATTAATTTTCTTATATATTAAATTTACGTGAATTCTTATTTACTCACCTCAAAAAGTTGGGTAGACTTACCCATAGAGTAATTTGTATTGAAGTTGCATTGGAAATCTATAAAATTGTTAGAAGAATTTGTATTGAAGTTGGGGATGGAAATAAGTTATACATATGATGGCATAAGCTCATCTCAAATCACAAGTAGGAAGCATAAAAGAAATAGGAGAAATAAGTTGGAGATGTGAAAATCCCATCCACGCCTCTTACTTACCATTACCTCTGAAAGTGTTAGAAGAATTCACAAATGATAAGTAAAGCTCAAGTATGTTCACACAAGGTAAGAACAAGCAAAGACTCATAACCAACCATTACAACCAGAACTTAAACATCATACACAGGTGCTAATACTAATCACACAACATCACACAAAGAATGCAAGAGGTCATACAAACCATTACAAGTCACCATGAAAGACCCAAGGTAAGAATATGAGATTAGAAGCATCAAACAAGTTAAACATCAACCAAAATTCACCAAATTTAGAATCCTAACATGTTAAAGAAGTGCTTAAGAATGAAATTCAAACATCAATTAAGACATACAAACTAAAACTAGGTCAAATGGGAAAGCATGGAGAAGTTAGAGGTGTAGTGAAACATGCATGTGATTGTGAAACTTAGTGAACAAGTAATATCAATCAAGTCAAGGAAAAGCTATCATAAAAAATCCAGGGGTCTATTAACATGTTAACAAGCTCAAAAACAAACCCTAAGAGGTGTCACAAGTGCCCTCCTATTCAAAACATCAAGCATTTATCAAAGAAGCTTCAAACTAGGGCATATTAGGAACAAATCTCAAACAAATATCAAACATGTCTTAAAAATCAAGCAATTAATCACAAAGACACTTCAATCATGTTTAAACAACATGTCAAAACCACATAGCAAGAATCAGAAGCAAACCACATCAAATAATTGACCAAATACCACTTAGGGTTTCCTTAACTTCCACACAAAGAAACAATCTAAAACATGTCCCAACAAGTCTTAAAAATCATGATAAAATTCACCAAGACACTTCAACATGTTAAGACCACATACCAAAAAGAATCAGAAGCATAACTATTTTAAAACTCAAGATAGAAATTAAATAAGCCAAAGTGTGCAAGAAAGGAAACAAATAAAAAATAATAATTGCAAAATTAATTCAAAAATAAAAAGAAAAAAAGAAAAAAAAACAATAGAAAATTAAAGAAAACTCAAAGGAAATAACATGAATATTTTGGAATTTTTCAATGTACTTTGCTATTTTTTAAAAATAAAACTTGAAACAAGTAAAAAAAGAAAAATAAATTTGAAATAAGTTGCAAGGAGGTGTATTAAGTAACCCAACACAGTTCAAATATAATTGGGCTCAGAAACAGGGGGTTTGCTTAGCAACAAGAGGCCCAACACTTAATAACATAAGATCAATCAACAACTCTATGATCTCTAGTAAACACATCTTGTGGCCATGCTTCAGTCTCACTTAAGTCAACCAATCCAAGGGCTTACCATCAAGTCTCTACTCAACCCAGGTATTCACATCCAAAAGCCTATATTCAAAATTACCCCTCTCTCCAGATCCAACGATTCACCATCACAAAGGCACATAATATGGATCATAATATGAAACACGTACACACACAACAAGCACATGACCAACACATGGTTCATTAATGTGATGGAACCACAAAGACCGTTGGATGGATCTAATCGAACCACCATGTTAAAACCTAGAGATAAAACACAAATACAAGGAGTTTCCGACCAGAGAAGCTCCGGTTGTCTTCTCCGGTTGGCCTTAATGAAGGTCACCAATCAATTTTTCCAGAAACTAATAAAACGCATACCAAATGAAAGCTCACATCACGTAGAACACAAATCCACAAATAGAATTCACAAGCAACACATAAACAGAAATATTCAAACGCAACAAGATCAAACCACAAAAATTGGAAATCACAAATTCATGCATCATAAGCTTCCATTCAATTCATACATCTTATATTAGGCCTTAGAAACTTAAAACAAGCATCAAAATAACAAAACCGAAGCCACATTAAATTGAGCATAAAACCTGAATGTGTCCTTTCTTCAAGATTATGAGAGATCCAGTGGTGATTCAAGCTTATTAGATCTCTTATTTGGCTAAATAAAGGCTTGAGTCTTGGATCTGAGTGAAGAAAATGCTACAATCCAAGTGCAATGTTTCCTCAAATTTTCACCAAACAAGATTCACCATCTCAGAGCAGTGAAGTTGATGATGATGTAGATGATATGCGCCACAAAAAAATGGCATATTGCGAAGATTCTTTTTGGTAGGTTACAACGGTTTCACCTCCGTCCCAAAAACGTGTGTCGCGAGGTTATATTGCAACGGCTGTCAAAACCATTGTTCTCTATCACGACAGTTATGGAACTGAATATTGCGACGGTTACCAACCGTCGTGGAATTTCATGTTGATTGTTTTTTCATTGTTGATTGTGGCAGTTTGTGTCGCTCCCGATAAATGAAACAGGGTCAAATAAAGGTACAGACGCGAACGGTCGGCGAGAGGGACAATGAGAACACACAGCCGTGAACTCACTGGAGATGAATAGAGTCGCCAGCTAGGTATTTTCGTCCCGGAGGAAAGGCAATGCTGCATAGGCCTAGAAAAAGATGGATAAGACGGTTTGCGAACCAGAGAGACTGAGAAAGGGGGTTGGTTACAACCTGGGAAGGTATTAGCACCCAGATTGTCCGCCGTACTCGACGGGATCCACGCTTAAAAGATTTGTGTTTTAAAGGGGTAGTGTCAGTGCAATTTGTGTATCAAAGAGCTGGAAAAGATGTACAGGTGTCAGTGTAAAATGTATAAGTGATGTGAAGTATGGAAGTGTCAGTGTAAAGTGTATAAGTGATGTGAAGTATGGAAGTGTCAGTGTAAAGTGTATAAGTGATGTGAAGTATGGAAGTGTCAGTGTAGGAATGGAGTGAGATGCTCAAGGTAATGAGGCTAAAGAATAAAGCTGGAAAGAAGGGGAATATACAGAGACTTTTGTTCGATAACTGTTAAGTTATGCCTACGTATCCTCTCGTGCAATGAGGAAGTCAGAACACCGTAGTTCGACCCAAAGAGACTGAAAGGTGAATTGACTTGTGAACTGCTTACTAGCCTATGCTCAAGTGTATGATCTGTCTGGCACAGATGCTAACTGTCTTGCATTAGACGGAAGAAGCAAGTTCTCGTTTGTGAGTGAAGGTGATGAGAAAAGAATCCCGAAGGAGACGATTATTGTTTGTTTTTGTGTTTTCAGTCTTTTATTACTTTTGGATTTTGTCATAAGTTAATGAGCTTAAGTCTAAACCAATGGATTTAGTAAACTCATCACATCTTCCCTCTGATTAGGGGTAATGAGAATACCTTAAGTGTGAAGTCAGATTCTCACACTTAATCACCTTTGGTATAGGATTAAGATCATTAACCTATTTGTGATTATTTAGATGTTTTTTGGTGTTTTTGTTTAGTGTTAAGTAATGAGGTTAAGCCATAATCAAGGATTAAACAGACTCATTACACCATCCCAATAGAAGGATAATAGATGAGAATGTTTAAGCTGAGGAAAGCTCCTCAACTTAATCCATGATTAGGGATTAAATTCATGACAAAACAAGCCTTTAATTAAGTGGATTTTATTTAATGATATGATGGAGAAGTGAATTTTAGGGCTTGTAAGACAACTTGAGGGGGACTTGTCCATTAACACTAGGGTTAGTCCTTCTTAACCAATTAAGGAAGAATTAGAACCCTAATGCAAGGCCCAAGTTACAAGTGTGAAGTCTTGATGATTATTATGTGAATTAATTAGAGGATTTAAACACATTAAGGGTTTAACACTTAGGATTAAAGTTATACACTCCATCCTAAGAGAAGGATGCAGGCATAAGCTTAATCACAAAGCCTTAAAGCCTTTAGGGTTTAGTCCCTGATTATGAGATGAGAAGAGAAGACTCAAAGAGACACAAAGGTAAGACTAAGTGGGGAGACTAATCAAAACCCTAATCATTGTCATGCTTGGTTGTTCCTAAGGTTTGTGAGGTTAAGCAAGAACAATCTTCAAAGGAGCCACCAGGAAGCAGATGAACAAGATCAAGAGAAGCAAAGCAACTTGCTTCATTCAAGAAGTCAAGCCACTTGAAGAAAGAAAGTGGGAGGAACAAGAATGAGCAAGCTCAATCTCAAACACATACATAAATGCAGCAATGGATGCAAGAGAGATGAAAAGAAAAGTTATGAGAAGTGAAGGCAAATTCACTTCTCAAGTTTACTTACCACCTGAAATGTTAGAAAGAAATGCAATGCAAAATGGGATGAAATGGTATGATGTTAAACAACACCAGAAGCATGTTGATGATGATAATGATGCTATGGAGTGCTACAAACATGAGGCAAGGCATGGAGATGTTCATACAAGTTCATGGATGCAAATGGTGCAAGCTTAGAAGCATGGATACACATGAAAAGTTAGGAAGCATACAAAGCATACAACATGGCAAATGCAAGATGCAATGATCAAATATGCTTTCTATATGTCTTATGATGTCAAATGAATCACATGAATGCTTGAAATGTCATGGTAAGTCATGTTATGCAAGAGAATGCAAGAAGGATACAAATGGAAGCCCAAATTAGGGTTTATGAATCAAACAACAAACAAAAACCAAAAACAGAAGCAAACCCTAAGATAAAAAATGGAAAATACCACCCAAAGAAATCCTAAACCTATACTAAACCAAGGTCCAAAGGGGAGGTCTCAACTCTTAACCAATCTCAAGTTATGATTTTTCTAAGTTATTAGGGTTTTTAGGGCTCCTAAACAAAAGAAATACCAAACAATTGAAAAATGCAAGATCAAATCATGACCATTTTATCTCAAAAACTACATACTAAACACAAAACAATGCAAGAAGAATCAATGTCCAACTCCTCATGGATAGGCAGAAATGAATTTTTGAACTTAGGATCAAAATAATGCATAAAAATGATTTTTATTCAATGAAAAATTCTCAAAATGCATCAAGGTCAAAAAAGAAATTTGGTTTGAAGGTTGGACAATGTTTCTAAATGTCTTAGAACATTTCATGAATTTTTTGGTGATTTTTAAATACCTAAAAGTATTTTTAATTAATTAATTTCCATTAATCAATTAAAAATAATCTTTTAAATATTTAAAAATACTTTTTTAATGATAAAAAATAAAATGAAAATATTTTTGTGTCATGAAAATTAATAAAACTTAAGAGAAAAAGTTTCATAATTTTTTAAGACTTTTTACTATTTTAAATTAATTGTGCAAATAAAAAGAAAAGAAAAGAAAATAAAATGAGTTTAATCTGAATTAAATGAAAGTCAGCTAATCCTATGGTGGAGATTCAAACTGGCCTGCGCGCGAATTGACCTGGCGCCAAATCCTACGGCCGAAATTCAAATTTCGCTAATCAATGCTTAAAACCCTAACCCTGCCGTTAATCACTTTCAGATGACCGGAACAGTGTTCCGGTCATCTTCTCCGTTCACCTCAAAATGCAATCTCCCTCCCCAGGCCAAATCAGAAGCTCTAAATCTCCAGAAATCATCTACCAACTATCCTAAGCACGAATCCAGCATCAAATCATGTTTAAACTCACACACAAACAAGAATCGAAGCAATGAAATTTCTAGGTCAAACTTTCAGAACACCATAACATACTCATTTCTTGCTCATTTCAAAAAGTAAATAGATCCCAATGATCAGTGCAACATACAAAGCAATATTCTAACAAGAAAATGGAATTCTGGAAAAAAAGTTCATGGAGTCACCTGAGATGGAGCTTTTGATTCAAGAGCTTTCTGGGTGGTTCTTTGACTCAAACAGGTCCCAATGATCCCCCTTAGAAGCTTTGCACACTTGGTTGGAGTTTAAACAGCCTCTTGAGTGAGTTTGCAGAAGCTCTGACCAAGGGAGTGTGAAAATCGTATTTGAGTTATGGAGGGTTTCAGGCCAAAGTAGTGGGTGGTTTCTGGTCAGTGGAGCAAGGTGAGTTGATGTGTGGAGTTTGTTTGAGTGTTCTTGGCTTGTAGAGGCAGATTCGAAAGCTTTTGCTTTATGGAGTGAAAATGGTGAAATGGAGTTGTGGTTTGTTTCAAGCCTGGTTCTTGGTTGCTTTGGGCTCAATGAAGCATGATGAGTTGATTGGTGAAAATGGTTTGAGTGTTTTGTGGCTGGGCAGAGAGATTCGAAGCAATTTGCAAAATGGTGTGTTTTGGTGTGTGTGTTTCTTGAGAGAGTTTCATCCTGGCTTGATGTATGAAGTGGCTTGCCTTTGCTTTGCATAAAGGACTCCTATTGGTCAGATGATGTGACCTACCCTTTATTGATTGGTATGGCCACTTTTGCAATTTGTCAACTCTTGTGTAAGAGAAAGTATGGGCAGCTTCTAGGCTAGTACATGGGCTGTGTGATGCACAGCAAAATGAGGGGAAAGGGCTAGCTTGGTTCAAGGGCCAATGCAGCAAGTGGGTGAAGTGATCATGATGATTTTGCAAGTTGTTGCTTTATGGTTCACATGTGATTTCCTTATCCCACAAGCCATAATACATGGGCATTCTTGGTTCAATTCTGATTTTTATGACTTATAGAATGTTTGTGTCATGGTTTGAAATGAACTAGAGGTTACAAAAGGCATTGGTTCATGGTTTTGCAAAATTCTCATTTGAGGCATGCCTTGAAAATCAATGATTTTAGCCAACTTTGTCACACCATAACTTTTGATCCAAGAAGAGTTTGATCATGTTCTTGTACTTTTTGAAAAGGGAAAGATGTAATCTACAACTTTCATGACCAAAGTTTTTCCATTTGAAGCATTTTTGGATCAAGAATCAAGGCTTGAAAAATGACCTAAAATGAAGCATTCTTGAAAAGTCAACTATGCCCAAAAAGTCAACACTTGCAAAAACTCCAAATTCTTGATTTTTGTGAACTTCAACCTTCTTCCATGATCAAATAAAGATCATATACACTCAAAATGATGAAGATCACCCATTGGTTGGGTCATTGGGGGCCTCAGATGCCCTGATTTTACACTGACTTGTCTGAAAAGTCAACTCTTGATCAGATGACTTCCCCATGGAATTTCTTCATGAAACTTGATATGCATACTCCCTATACCATATAGAGACCAATGGAAACAAGAATGACCAAAAAATTTGGGGTTATGGCCTCTGAAACCAAAACCCTAATTTTAAGTCAACTGTGCAGTCAAACCTGGCTCTGCATCCACTCAAACCCTAGTTCTTGTGATTCTTTGGAATTTTTGACTTTGAGAAGATGGAATATGATATAAGAACACACATGGACCCCTTTGAAGTGATTGGTAGCCTTTGGAGTGGCTCAAGAGGCTCTGGGATTGCTCAGGTCACAAACCCTAAGTGCAGATGACTTAGAAACTATGTAGTGAATCAAAAATGAGATATGAGATGTTATGATTGTGTTCATGCATATGAGATGATCACAAGCCATGGTGTGAATGGGTGAGGGAAAATTTGGGGTGTTTACAGCTGCCCCTATTCAAACATGAGTTAGCTGTGCAGGATGTAAGCGACGGCTTAACAGGCAAACAAGATAACTTGTGGTTGGATACCAAAGACAGTCCAAAATTTGCACTCACAGAATGAAGAAGAAAAGGGATATAGATTGTAAAAGGAAAATAAAGTATATTGTAAAGTGTGGGCGACGGAGGACGACCGTCGTGCAGAGGACGACTGCTGGGTAAAGAGCAATGACGGGGACGGCCGACATGCTGGGAAAAGTGCGGAAAATAAAGCGATGACGGGGACGGCCGACATGCTGGGGATAAAAGGTTAAGCTAAGACGGGGACGGCCGACTAGCTGGGAAGATAAGATTATGATGGGGATGGCCATCAAGATAAAGTAAGATTCTCTGGGAATTAATGAAACATGACGGGGACGGCCATCAAGTTCACAAAGCAAAGTAACCGACGATGGGGACGGCCATCGGGCTAAAAAAAGAAAGGGACCACGACGGGGACGGCCATCGGGTTAAAGAATAAATGAAAAAAACTGATGATGAGGTACGGTCATCAAAGGTGAAGACGATCACCTAGCAGGGGACGGCTGCTCTGTTGGGGATAAGATGAGGGACGGTCATCTTAAGGTGGAGGACGACCACCTGGCAGGGTACGGCTGCCGAAAATATCACGACATAGGACGAATGTCGGATAAAAGGTCAACGATGGGGACGGCCATCGGACGAGCATGATGGAGGACGACCATCAAGAAGTGGAGGACAACCACTCAGCAGGGGACGACTGCTCTCAAGGTTTATCATAACACAGGACGAGTGTCAGATAACCAAAATCAACAATGGGGACGGCCATTGGATAAAATGATGAAGGACGATCATCAAAAGGTGGAGGACGACCACCTAGCAGGGGACGGCTGCTAAAAAGATCAACGATGGGGACGACCATCGGATGAGCATGATGGAGGACGACCATCAAGAAGTGGAGGACGACCACTCAGCAGGGTACGACTGCTCTCAGGGTTTATCGTAACACAGGATGAGTGTCAGATAAAAAGAAAACGCTTTGTTGGCGATCTACTGGGGATATAGTGAACACGGACGAGTGTTCACAACCAAGAAAGGGAAGTATAAGTGTTTGGTATTGTGTATAGATCAAAAATGCGGACGAGCATCCTTGAGACTATGATACGAACGCGTATCATGTAGAAACAAATACTGACACGTGTTCAGAGATGATGATACGGACGGGTATCAACTGGTTAACAAAGAACACGGACGAGTGCTGATTCTGAGGGGACCCTTCTGGGGAATAGTAGACACAGACGGGTATCTATATTCAAGAAGACAATGAGTGTTTGACACAGTGTATGGATTAAAGATGCGGACGAGCATCCTTAAGACTATGATACGGACGAGTATCATGTAGAAACAAACGCTAGACGCAATGTTCTGAGATGATGATACGGACGAGTACCAACTGGTTAACAAAGAACAAGGACTATTGTCGAATCTGTGGGGAGATAAGTGTTGTGTATAAGATACGGACGAGTATCTGTATAGGTGTATCATGAGTAGTGAGTATATATAGATGAGTGTTTATCTGCTGGGGAAGGTGACACGGACGAGTGTCAAAAGGAGAAAAGTATAATAATATCAACAAGTATATGGGTTGTAAAAGTGTAAGCGACTGCGCTGGGGATATGACACGGACGGGTGTCAAGGAACTGTATATATAGGTATATGTGAGTGCAAAGAGGATGTCTTTGGCTTTCTGCTGGTGATATGACACGGACGGGTGTCATGAAGTATCCGTGATACGGGGGATTTGTTTGTAAAGAGTGTTCAGGCGACTTTACTGGGGAGTGATGATACGGACGGGTATCAAAAGGAAATATATACTGGTGTTTGTGATTTGTGAGGCAACTTCTTTTTGGCTGGGATTCTGGTGGGGATTTCTGTACAATGATGATGAACGGTTATTATTCACAAGTGTTAATTCAGAACATGGCTCATGATTATGCTATGCGTTTGATTTTTGCCGTAATGCTCCGTATTAGACGGAATGCTACGCTCTGAGGGGATAGTATGATGCAAATGCCATGATTATGCAAAGATATCAAACCGGGATTCGGATCCCGTTGCCGCGAAGATCTCTGGCTGATCTGTTTAAAATGGACCTCCCAGCTGGGGATGAGACCATTGATAGACCTGGAGAGATGTATCTGCTTGGGGATATAAGTCGCTGATTGACATATCCTTATAATATGGGACCCAGCTGGGGTTTGCGGAAGCCTTCTGTACTCTGTTGTGACTTCTTCGCGCGTTGCTCTTCTGGATAGAGGCCGAGGATCTCGTGGGGAGATGATTCTCTGATTCCCGTATCTTGCTGAGGAAGAATGATCGGTACTACGGCTGGGGAATGTTGTTGGTAACTCAGCTGGGGAGAGCAATGAGAGGCAACTCAGCTGGGGATAGAGCATTTCAGATGCTGAGATCTTTTGTTGATTTGCCAGCTTGCTGAGATGTAGCTTGCATGCCCCAAGTTGCGTCCTGTATACCTGCAATCCTGCAAAGATAAGGAAACGCACAAAAGGTCCCGAGGTATCCTTTACTGGATTCCGTCATAGGAGTTAAGTACCTTCGAGAGTAAGTATATTCCCTGTAAGCATGTGTTTTATTATTATATATTTTTTGGAGAAAAGCATCTGTACTTATGCAATTGATTTTTTAGAGACATCAGACATCCTTTGCAAATAAAAATATACAAAACGAAACATGACTGAAAAATCTGATTTTATTAATTCATGTGCCCTGAACTGGCAAGATACAGTCAAAGAAACATATCTCCTGAAATGAGGAGATTGTTACAAATTGAGAAACAAAGTGCTGGCAGTGTTGATGACGCTTTAAGGAGCTTCCTCTTCTGCTATGACTCGTATGACTTTTGACTTTCTTCTCGTCTTGCTTTCTGGAGAAAGTTGATTCTGATTGAAGCTTGATCCTTTGGAGTCCTAACCAAGTTGCTGACAATACAGACGAATTCAGAATGCAGTTGTTCGCTTATTCCCTTATTTTGCATGGATCGCCCTTTCGGGTTTTCAATCCATCGGGATACCCATTTTTGCCTGAGCTGTCCAATGCGGCTTTTCAACTCAGCGGGTATACATTTTTTTATTATTTTCCCTTACTTTTGCCCGAGTCTTTTATTCTGTTTTTGACTCGCCGGTGTAAACACCCCAAATTTGCCCTCACCCATTCACACCATGAATTGTGATCATTTCATATGCATAAACTCAATCATACCATCTCATATCACATTTTTTATTCACTGCATAGTTTCTAAGGCATCTGCACCTAGGGTTTGTGATCTGAGCAATCTCAGGGCATCTTGAGCCACTCCAAAGGCAACCAATCATTTCAAAGTGGTCCATGTGTGTTCTTATATCATAGTACATCCTCACAAAGTCAAAAATGCAAAGGGATCACAAGAACTAGGGTTTGAGTGGATGCAGAGCCAGGATGAACTGCACAGTTGACTGAAAATTAGGGTTTTGGTTTCAGAGGCCATAACTCCAATTTTTTTGGTCATTCTTGTTTCCATTGGTCTCTATATGGTATAGGGAGTATGCATATCAATTTTCATGAAGAAATTCCATGGGGAAGTCATCTGATCAAGAGTTGACTTTTCAGACAAGTCAGTGCAAAATCAGGGCATCTGAGGCCCCCAATGACCCAACCAATGGGTGATCTTCATCATTTTGAGTGTATATGATCTTTATTTGATCATGGAAGAATGTTGAAGTTCATAGAAATCAAGAATTTAGGGTTTTTGCAAATGTTGACTTTTTGGGCATAGTTGACTTTTCAAGAATGCATCATTTTAGGTCATTTTTCAAGCCTTGATTCATGATCCAAAAAGGCTTCAAATGGAAAAACTTTGGTCATGAAAGTTGTAGATCTCATCTTTCCCTTTTCAAAAAGTACAAGAACATGATCAAACTCTTCTTGGATCAAAAGTTATGGCAATGCAAAGTTGGCAAAAATCATTGTTTTTCAAGGCATGCTTCAAATGGAAATTTTGCAAAGTCTTGTACCAAGTCAAATTGCAACCTCTAATTCACTACAAACCATTACACAAACTTTCTCTAAGCCCTAAAAATCAGAATTGGATCAAGTTTGCCCATGGTTTGGTTTGTGTAACAAGACTTTTTCACATGTGAACCAAAAGCTAGCCAACTTGCAAAAACCATCATGATCACTTCACCAACTTGATGCATTGGCTGCTGAGCTTTGCTAGACCTCTCCCTCACCCTTGCTGCGCAAGCCCATGCCTTGTACTTGCCTAGACTTTGAGCCATGCCTCACTTACACAAAAGTTGACCTTTATGCAAAAGCAAACTTACCTATCATAGCAGGCCATGTCACATCACAAAGCCAATCAGATTTGTTTATGTTATCCCTTTGCAAGCTAAACATAAGGCTAAGCAAGGCTGAAACCAACACATTATTCACATTCACAAAAACCTACCAAGTTGCAACTTCTTTCGAATCTGCTTGCACAGCCATCAAACACTCAAGCCAACTTCACCATTCAACTCACCCTGCCTCATAGATCACAAACCACCCAAAGCACAAGCCTGAAACAGCCAAAACATCTCACTGCCATTCCTCACCCTCATTCTGCAGATTCATTCGAATCTCTCTCCCTAGCTCACAAACAGCCAAACAAACCTTGCAAAGCTTCTCCATACATCATCTAGACCACAAACCATCATTCACAATGGCCTGAATCAGCCAGAATCACCATAGCCATTGTTGACTGAGCTTGAAGCAGGAGTTTTCGAAACTCATCAACCAGCCTACATAAATTGTTCTAAGGCATTCAAACATCATCAAGGGGTCCTAAGGAGTGGTTTGCACTTAAAGAAAAGGCCAGAAAGTCCTCAAGTGGAGAGCTTCAAATCTCAGGTAGCCTGAAATTTATTTTTCCAGAAATGATTTTTCTTGTTACAAACTTGTTCTATTTGTTTCACTGATCATTCTGGTACCTTTGGTTTTGAAAATGGTTGTGATTTGAGCATTTAATTTGTTTCTGAAGCTTGCGTGACCTAGAACTTTTTCTCTTCGATTCAGTTGATTTAGGAGATATAAATTTGTTTTAGGATATGGGTTTGATTCGTGAGGATGAGAGGAACATTTCCATGGTCTTAGATTTCATTTTAGTGACCTAGGGATGATTTTGGAAGTTTTCAGGTGAGGTGCTGGCCGGAGAAGACGACCGGAGGTCTTCTCCGGCCACCTGAGAGTGATTATGCCCTAATTATGTGATTAATGCTAGTTTGAATTTGGACCATTGATTGCCATTGACTTGTTGACTGCGCGCGCAAGGGAAAGGCCAGGATCTCTTTGATTAGCCCTAATTTTATTTTTAGTTTTAATTAAATGTAATTAACTCAGAACCAATCCTGGCCACAAGATCACGCGCCAGTCAACCAATTCAAATCCTAGGCGCATCCTGGCCCTCCATCCCTCTGACTTTTTATTTTATTTGTTTTTATTTCTTTTTATTTCATTAAATTTGCATAATTATTTTAAAATAGCAAAAAATTCTTAAAAATTATGAAACTTTTTCTTTAAAGTTTTATTAATTTTTAAGACCCAAAAATATTTTTATTATATTTTTTATCATTAAAAAGTATTTTTAAATATTTAAAAGATTATTTTTAATTGATTAATGAGAATTAATTAATTAAAAATACTTTTAGGTATTTAAAAATTACAAAAAAATTCATGAAATGTTCTAAGACATTTAGAAACATTGTCCAACCTTCAAACCAAATTTCTTTTTTGATCTTGATGCATTTTAAGAATTTTTCATTGAATTAAATCATTTTTTATGCATTATTTTGATCACATGTTTGAAAATTCATTTCTGCCTATTGGTGAAGGTTGAGACATTGATTCTTCTTGAATTGTTTTCCATTTTGCATGTATTTTCAAGGATAAAATGGCCATGATTTGTCTCTTCATTTTCCATTTGTTTGGCATTTCTTTTGTTAAGAACCCTAAAAAACCCTAATAACTTAGAAAATTCATATCTTGAGTTTGGTTGAGAGTTGAGAGCTCCCCTTTGGGCAGTGGTTTATCATAGGCCTAGGGTTTCTTTGGGTACCATTTTCCATTTTTTATCTTAGGGTTTGCTTCTGTTTTGAGTTTTGGTTTGATGTTTGTTTCATAAACCCTAATTTGGGCCTTCTCTTGCATCCTTCTTGCATTCTCTTGCATAAGTTGACTTGTCTTTGCATTTTGTGCATGCTTATGATTCATTTGCCATCTTAAGACATTTAGGAAGCATGTTTGATCATTGCATTGCATATTTGCCATGTCATTTGCCTTGTATGCTTCATAACTTTCCATGTTCATTCATGCTCCTTAGCTTGCATCATTTGCATTCATGATCTTGTATGAACATCTCCATGTCTCACCACATGTTTGCAGCACCTCATAGCATCATAATCATCATCAACATGCTTCTGGTTTTGCTTAGCATCATATCATTTCATCTCATCTTGCATTGCATTGCATTTCTTTCTAACATTTCAGGTGGTAAGTAAACTTGAGAAGTGAATTTGCCTTCACTTCTCATAACTTTTCTTTTCATCTCTCTTGCATACCATGCTGCATTTCTACATGTGTTTGAGTTTGAGCTTGCTCATTCTTGTTCCTCCCACTTTCTTTCTTCAAGTGACTTGACTTCTTGAATGAAGCAAGTCACTTTGCTTCTCTTGATCTTGTTCATCTGCTTCCTGGTGATTCCTTTGAAGATCTTCTTGGTGAAACCTCACAAGCCTTAGGAACAACCAAGCATGACAATGAATTAGGGTTTTGATTAGTCTCCCCTCATAGTTTTACCTTTGTGTCTCTCCTTGAGTCTTCTCTTCTCATCCCATAATCAGAGACTAAACCCTAAAGGTGTTAAGACTTTGTGATTAGGGTTATGCCTGCATCCTTCTCTTAGGATGGAGTGTATAACTTTAATCCTAAGTATTGAACCCTTATTGTGTTTAAATCTCTTAATCAATTCATTTAATAAGTATCAAGACATCACTTGTAACTTGGGCCTTGCATTAGGGTTCTAATTCTTCCTTAATTGGTTAAGAAGGACTAACCCTAGTGTTAATGGACAAGTCCCCCTCAAGTTGTTTTACAAACCATAAAATTCACTTCATCATCATACCATTAAATAAAATCCACTTAATCAAAGGCTTGTTTTGTCATGGGTTTAATCCCTAATCATGGATTAAGTTGAGGAGTTTTCCTCAGCTTAAACATTCTCATCTATTATCCTTCTATTAGGATGGTGTAATGAGTCTGTTTAATCCTTGATTATGGCTTAACCTCATTACTTAACACTAAACAAAAACACCAAAAAACATCTAAATAATCACAAGTAGGTTAATGATCTTGATCCTACACCAAAGGTGATTAAGTGTGAGAATCTGACTTCACACTTAAGGTACTCTCATTACCCCTAATCAGAGGGAAGATGTGATGAGTTTACTAACCCATTGGTTTAGGCTTAAGCTCATTAACTTATGACAAATTCTCAAAAGCAATAAAAGACTGAAAACTCAAAAACAAACAATAATCGTCTCCTTCGGGATTCTTTTCTCATCACCTTCATTCATAAACGAGAACTCGCTTCTTCCGTCTAATGCAAGACAGTTTGCACCTGAGCCAGACAGGTCATACACTTGAGCATTGACAAGCAAGCAGTTCACAAGTCAATTCATCTTTCAGTCTCTTTGGGTCGAACTACGGTGTTCTGACTTCCTCATTGCACGAGAGGATACGTAGGCATAACTTAACAGTTATCGAACAAAAGTCTCTGTATATTCCCCCTCCTTCCAGCATTATTCTTTAAGCCTCATTATCATGAGCATTTCACTCCTTTCTTACACTGACACCTGTACATATTTCCAGCTATTTTATACACAAATTGCACTGACACTACCCCTTTAAAACACAAATCTTTTAAGCGTGGATCCCGTCGAGTACGACGGACAATCTGGGTGCTAATACCTTCCCAGGTTGTAACCAACCCCCTTTCTCAGTCTCTCTGGTTCGCAAACCGTCTTATCCATCTTTTTCTAGGCCTATGCAGCATTGCCTTTCCTCCGGGATAAAAATGCCTAGTTGGCGACTCTATTCATTCTCCAGTGAGTTCACGGCTGTGTGTTCTCACTGTTCCCTCTCGCCGACCGTTCGCGTCTGTACCCTTATCTGACCCAGTGTCACTTATCGGGAGCGACAGCTTGGCGACTCTGCTGGGGAACTTATATTGCAACCAGGGCTTCTGGTTCTTTTTGTGGGTTCCTCCTAGCGCTTGATTGATTTGTGTTTATCGGGGTGTTATGTGCTGTTTGTGTTTGTGTATTTGCTTTATTTATTTATTTATGTACAGCTTTATTTATCGCTTTCTTTACATTTGTATATATATCATACTGTCATTATTGCTGGCTGGATCTGGTTTTCCTTTGGTGGGTGGGTGTTTCATTGAGAGTTAAGGTCCTACACCTGGGACCTGAGTGACACCTAGGCTAGAGTGAATCATATTCTTTCCCATTCCATTTCGGTCTGGTGCGGGAATATGAAACACGGTTCAGATATGGGTTTCTTCTTGAGAACTCTGTGTTGCAGATTTCCTGCAATGCTAGGGCTATCTGGGAAGCCTGCTAAGTCTGGATGACCTTTTAGTTTTGACCTTCAGAAACTGAGGTGAATTAGAGGAGGAATTGTTATGGTTATTGTAAACACTGCACCTCCGGGTTAGAAGTGTTTACACTTCTCATAACGGATCCAAGTCTGAGGATCCTTGTTCTAGATCACCACCTGTGAGGGGGTTGGGCTGTTTACAGGTTTGCAGGTACCTTAACCTCAGAATACCCTGTTACTTTGACTTTGTTAAGAATACTCCATGTTGGATAGTTCTTGTGATTCTAAAACCCTGGACATGTGGCTCTTTATTTGAGTCCCCTACCCTGGTTACTGGATTTATAGACCTCCATCTGGAATTCTTGAACACACTTGGACCTGTATCAGAGTACTTTGGCCAGATCCAGCTCAGTCACAAACCCTTTGCATATCATTTGCATACATACTCATTGCATCATATTAACATATGCTTATTTGTGTTTCAGGGTATCCATTTTCATCTGTTTTTGGTTTTGACCCCATCTCAGTTCTGACCTATCTCCACCAGCACTTGTTTCAGCTTGTCAGCCATATACTCCAGTTACTTGCACTAGCCAATCAGTGGCTCACTCCTCAGCATCTTCATCAGCACCTTACTCAGTCTTCAGCATTCATGGCTCCAAAGAAAAGCAACATCACCTATCATTTCTTCCAACCAGACTTATCAGACATCAGGAGGATCCAAACCCTGATCACTCCAGATCACCTACCTTTGTTCAGAGAGAGCTATGGGAATATACTTGACTTGGTTGTGGATCTGGACCCATCTCAGAGGAGCCTCATCCACACTTGCATTCAGTTCTATGACCCCCCATTGAGATGTTTCACCTTTCAAGACTTCCAGTTGGGCCCTCTTTTAGAAGAATACTCATCTTTGATTGGTCTACCTATCAGGAGAGAAATCCCTTTCAATCCTGAGATGGTTTTCCCAAGCAATGGAGAGGTGGCAAAAGCTTTGCACTTGGAACCTGTTTTGATTGAGCAACATATGACCTCTAAAGCTGGGATCCCTGGTTTTCATCTGGACTTCCTAATTTCTCAAGCTAGTCTGAAGGCCTCCCTGGGGGAGTGGAAAGCTGTTTGTGCTCTGTTGGCCTTAAGTGTATATGGAATTGTGTTGTTTGCAGATGAGCCCCGATTCATCAGCAAGAATGCAATCCATTTGTTCATCCTGAAGAACCCAGTGCCAACCCTATTGGGTGATCTTTATTACTCAGTACATCAGAGGAATGAGAAGCAGAGGGGGAGGTTAGTGAGGATGTGTGCTCCGCTATTTCATACTTGGCTTCTCAAGCATCTACCCAGGACAGACGCATTTCTAAACCCTCATCAGCAAAGCAACTGGGCTAAGAGGCTCACTACTCTCACTTCAGCAGACATCAGATGGTGTACTCAAAGCACCAAGGGCAGAGATATCTGTCGCTCCCGGGATTTTCATCCTAGTACAAACGCGAAAGTGGCGCGGAAAGGTAGAGTCGCCAGCCAGACATTTTTATCCCGAATGAATGGGAAAGGTAATGTTGCACAAACCTGAGGAAGAAAGAAAGGACGAGTCCTTGCGAACCAAAGATCTGAGTTCGGGAGTCGGTTACGACCTGGGAAGGTATTAACACCCCAGATCGTCCGTCGTACCCGACGGGATCCACGCTTGCTTGTTTTGTTTCAAAGGGTGAGAAATAAGAATGCTGCTGAACAAAACCGCTAACTGGGATGGAAATGGAAAATGAGAAAGGAACTGAAATAAGAAAAAGAGAATAAAAGGGGAAATGTAGGGAAAATAAAGAGTGTGCTCGAACGGGCCCTACCCCGCTGCCTACGTACCTCATCGGGATAATGAGGATCAGAGTCGACGTAGTTCGCCTAACCTAGGCGGGAACTATTTGTTTGTGTTTTTTACAGCTGGAACTGTGTATGTCTATGCTCAGGTGTTGCAGGCTCGTCTGGTACGAGTGCGTTTACCGTCTTGCATGTGTGACAAGTCGCCGCGAGTTCGCGATGTGAGTGAATGAGATGAGAGAAGAAGTTCCCGCAGGATAGTCGGTTATTGTTTGTTTTTGTCTTTTTAAAAGAAGTGTTTTTGAATTTGTTTGTGAACTGTCTTGTACTAAGACCTATCCATCGCGGGAAGTATTTACACCTCGCCCCGAAACAGGACGCGTATAAACACTCCGCAATAAAGTCTCGTGTCGTACAAGATTGTTCGGTTTTTATTAAGTGTTTTATTGCTTTTCTTTTGAGATGAGAAAGAGAATGACTCAAGTGGGAAAAGGGACAAAAACTAAGGGGGACTAAGACACAACCCTAATGTATTATGTATTTACAAAGTGATCCTAGTGGTTAGTGAGGTTTTCTATTCCTAATGGAAAAAGGAAAAGAAAAAAAGGAAAAAGGATGCAACTTACTTCCTAAGGAAGATAAGTTGGTCCTAACAATGGGGAATCCTACCAATCACAAATATGGAAGGAAAAATGAATTAACAAGCCTAAAAGAAATGCATAAAAAATAAAGGATAAAGTGAAGTAAACTTACCTCAATCTTCCCCACTACAAAACAAATGTTAATGCACATTTTTATTTAAAAGAATAAGGCAAACACACATTAATTAAATCCTAATTAAATTCTAAGGCACCTTAGACCTAAACTAGACTCTATTTTAATCCTAAAGGAACTAGAAAAATGCTAAAACCAAAATACAACACCTATTACAGCCCCTTAATACACAAACAGCTATGAAACTAAGCCTAACACCCACCAGCTTTTTACAGCCAGCATGCAGCATGAAAAAGTAGGTGTAAAAGGTCAAATGCAGCATGTACACATAACAAACAGCACACATTTTACAGCACTTATGCAAAACAACAGCTATGAAATGCAAAAATCCAGAATTGATTATTTTTATTTTTTAATGCACAAACTCAATGAAAAATCACTAATCTCATCATGAACATGTATTTGAACTTAAATCAACATATACCAATGCAAGAACATGAACATTATTGAATGATTATACAAGTATGCATCACATGGATTATGTAACAAGTAAATGCTCAAAGTAGCACCTAAACATGGCATTTGAACATGGTGATTATTGATTATGAACATACAACATAATGATTCAACAAACACACTAAACTCAATGCAAAGTTCAGAATTTAATTGATATGAATGCTATGATCAAGTATACAACAAAAAGCGACCAAATGCACATGCATATGATTATGCTAAATGCAACATACATCAATCACGAAATGCAAAAAAAAATGATTTAATGCGATGCAAACATATAAAAACCAGAATGCTACATGA
Organism: Lathyrus aphaca; assembly: GCA_963966055.1. Lineage (NCBI taxonomy): Eukaryota > Viridiplantae > Streptophyta > Magnoliopsida > Fabales > Fabaceae > Lathyrus > Lathyrus aphaca. The sequence continues at coordinate 165,420,764 of OZ014519.1, forward strand.
TTATTATATGCCAAATGATGTATGAACATAGCAACAAAATGCAAGAAATCAAGGCATGCCCAAAGAAACACAAAAACGCACAAAACGCAACATGAACGGAATCGTGTCGAAACGACTCGAAATGGGGGAACTAGCTACTGGAAATGGATCCAAAAATTCCCTAAAATCACTACCTAAACATGTATGAACATTAGAGGGATTAGCAAGCAAGAATAAGCAATCAAATAACCTAAAAATCCAAAATCCGACAGCGTTAACCGGTTAACCATATGGGTTAACCGGTTAACGGACCTAAAACAGAAGCATTTTGTGGCAAAACGCACGCGTTAACCGGTTAACCCAATGCGTTAACCGGTTAACACTGAACAGAAAAAGCTTTTAAAATAAGTGCTTTTGGCCAAAAACTCACTTCTAACCAATCCTAACCTACCTAGGAACATGCTACCACTAATTTCTACTTATTCGGAGCTTATTTACACATGCTAGCACCTATAGCCATTAACACCTTAAAATTACTAATTCAACAAAAATCACAAATCACAAGCAAACATAACCGAAACGAAACGATTTCAAGCAAAGCGAAAAGCACTTAAAGAATGCCAAAAGTGGCGAGATGGAGAGAATAACTTAAAGAAGAAGTGATTAAGATCACCAACCTACGAAGCGGAGGAGTGCTTCGGTGATTGTTGCAAGTATCGAAGCTTGAATCGAAGAGAAAACCGAAAACCGAGAAATCGCAAAATAAATGCGCTCTTGAGATTGAATCTTCGTGTGCCTCCGATAAGTCGATAATCCTCACAAAATTCAGTAGCTTCTTCTTCTATAATCCATAATCAATGAAGGTTGGAGGCTTAAGCTTCAAGATCTTCAAGTTTCAATGTGAAACTTGAAGAGCTTATTTGAAAAAGCTTTGGTGAAAGGGAGAGGAAAAGTGAGAGAGAAAAGTGCTTGTGAAGAAGTGAAAAATTGGAAAAATGGTGTCCAACCCCTTTGGTTTGGATGAAAATGGCTTAAATATGGCTTAGGCTTGGAGCTAGGTTTGGGTTTGGGGCCCAAAAATTAGGTTTGAGATCCAAAATTAGGTTTGGAAGTTAGTTAGGGTTAGGGTTGGAAAAGGGAATATTCCTTGGAATATTCCTTGGAATATTCCTTGGAATATTCCTTAGAACACTCTAGAAGATGGTGGAAGGTGGTGGAAGTTTCCAAGGGAAATGGAGTGGAATTGAAATGGAAAAATGAGATGGAAAGAATGAAAGGAAGTGTGGAAAGAAAGTGGAAGGAAAAGTGGAGGGAAATGCAAAACCAACTAACTTTCCAAATGATTTTTCTTTGATTTTTTTCATGATTCCTCCATCGTTTCTTGACCAAATTTGAACCATAGGATAATTGTAACCCTAATTTCATGATTTCGATCTTAAAAGTCCGGAGTCGACCCTTTTTACCTAGTCCGATTGCCTTTTCTCCAACTCTTCGATTTTCCGTCGTCCGGCCAGTCGAACCTCCTCCAAAATGAACTTGTGGACGAGATTTGAACCCTAGGCGCTTGACATCATATATAAGTCAAAGAAATCCACTTCGACTCAAAAATTTATGTAGAAGCCCTGTAGAAATGAAACCCTAATTCGGCTCTTTTCCCTCAAGAAGTATTGCACTGCTTGCCTCCTTCAATCAAACCAAAACTTTCCATGACTTGTGGCTTCAAGTGAAGACTTGTGGGATATTGTGAACCCTTTGCACAAGGTTGAGAAGCTTTGTGGCCCTTCGGTAGCCTCTTCATAACTTTCGGTTGCTCCGATCATTGATCACATACCCACGCCTCGGCTATGCTATCTATGATGCAATGTTTTTGGTTATTTTATGAATCCATATATGCAAAATGCTATGCAAAATGTTGAGGAAATGAGAGGGCAAATTTTGAGGTATTACAGCTGCCCCTATTCAATCAACTGCAGACCTGAACGGATGATTGCAACAACTTTTAGACGTTCAAGGTATGGAGTGATTGAATACTCAAATAAAACCTGAAAATTTGCACACTGAGGGTAATGGAAATGCCATTTGCCCATTTATTTATTTATGTATTTTCTGATTTGACCTCTGAATAGGTAACGGGGATAGAACCAGGTGGAATAGAATCAATGCAATCACTGCGATTACCACAACGAGGGTGCCTGTTGGCGAAACAGGACTTAACGCAACATCAACCGATTTGCGATTCACATAAGATCAACCGATCAAACACGGAGATGGTATCAACCGATCCATCCCGGAAAGCGAGAATGCAATATCATCCGATTTACAACTCGATGAGAAATGATATCAACCGATTCATGACTCAAATAAGATCAACCGATCTAACATGGAGATGGTATCAACCGATCCATAACCAAGAAAAACGAGAATGTAATATCATCCGATTTACAACTCGAAGAGAAATGATATCAACCAATTCATGACTCAAATAAGATCAACCGATCTAACATGGAGATGGTATCAACCGATCCATAACCAAGAAAAAACGAGAATGTAATATCATCCGACTTACAACTCGAAGAGAAATGATATCAACCGATTCATGACTCAAATAAGATCAACCGATCTAACCTGGAGATGGTATCAACCGATCCATAACCAAGAAAAACGAGAATGTAATATCATCCGATTTACAACTCGAAGAGAAATGATATCAACCGATTCATGACTCAAATAAGATCAACCGATCTAACCTGGAGATGGTATCAACCGATCCATAACCAAGAAAAACGAGAATGTAATATCATCCGATTTACAACTCGAAGAGAAATGATATCAACCGATTCATGACTCAAATAAGATCAACCGATCTAACATGGAGATGGTATCAACCGATCCATAACCAAGAAAAAACGAGAATGTAATATCATCCGATTTACAACTCGAAGAGAAATGATATCAACCGATTCATGACTCAAATAAGATCAACCGATCTAACATGGAGATGGTATCAACCGATCCATAACCAAGAAAAACGAGAATGTAATATCATCCGATTTACAACTCGAAGAGAAATGATATCAACCGATTCATGACTCAAATAAGATCAACCGATCTAACATGGAGATGGTATCAACCGATCCATTATCTTTGCACTGAGACGAGACCATTGTACTTAAATGGAGACTCGAAAGAAATGGGATCGTTGTACTTAAACGAGAGCCCGAGCAAACAGGATCATTGTACTTAAATGATAACCTGAGACGCGACCATTGTACTGAAACGGAGACGCGAAAACAATGAGACTGTTGTACTGAAACAAGACTCAAAGACGAGACCATTGTACTTAAATGGAGACTCGAAAGGAACGGGATCGTTGTACTTAAACGAGAGCCCAAGACGCGACCATTGTACTGAAACGGAGACGCGAAAGAATGAGACTGTTGTACTGAAACAAGACTCAAATACGAGACCATTGTACTTAAATGGAAACTCGAAAGGAACGGGATCATTGTACTTAAACGAGAGCCCAAGACGCGACCATTGTACTGAAACGGAGACGCGAAAAAATGAGACTGTTGTACTGAAACAAGACTCAATTGGGGATAACAACAAGACTTGGTTGAAGTAACCACCCTGGGAAATGAAGTTGCATTCTGTGGGGAACATTTCAATCTGATGGGAGAATAAACGGGTCTGATGTAATATACCTCAAAACTGGCCCATGATGGTATGCGTATGTTTGAATTTATGGCGTAATGCTCCATGATGATGGAAATGCTACGCTTTGGAGGATGCAAATGTAATGATGATTATGCAAATGCAAAGAGATCTCCTGATAATGAGACTGCAGGCATCCCAGATAGCTTGATTGGGGAGGAACATATGATCACTGCATTGATCTGATTGATCCTTGTGAGGAGAAGACAACTCTGCGGGGAAGGCTGTCAATGATATACCGGCTCTGAACTGCCGCCATTGCCAAAAATAAATTGGACTTTGAGATTGGAGTGCCAGGACCCTGCTGGAGATGGACTCTTCTTGAACTCTGGTGGGGAACCAAAGGCATGATAATGCTGAGGAAGCAACTGCTGGGGAGGCAAAACACTCCTTATACTACTGAGAATTGCCCCTGTCTGAAGGGAAACTTCTGCTTGGGGACGACACCCACTCTCTGCTACCTTGCTGGGTGAAATTTCACTTTCCACATGGCTGGGGATGACGGGTGATATCAATGATAAAGCTTCCTGCTGAAGATAAAAGCTCAAGTTGCCACTTGCTGGGGATAAGAGATAAATCCTCCCATGTTGGGAATGAGAGATGTAAGGCGTTTCATGCTGGGGATGAGAGACGATGATACCCTTCTGATCAAGAAGTAACTTTCGCTTTTCCACACATCTGGAGAAAGAATTGTCTAATGAGACTTGCTAAGGAATTCTGATCAATGAAGTCCGCCGACGAAACAACTCTTGAAGTACTGTGCCGACAATGGCTTTGCCCCTAGCCCTGGGTTGATAGATCGTCGACTAATCATGTTTGAACAAAGGTTCTCTGACATTTTCAACTCGCCTCAGAATAAGGTCCATCGGAAGAAAATGTCTCAAGAGGATTTTACAGAAAACATGACATATAAAATGCCTCAGTGTCTTCAAACTCTTGGAGAGATTCGTTGGATCTCGAAATAACTGCCCCAGAATGCATGGTCTGTGCGAGAATTTGGCCTCGCAAGGATTCATGAAAAGCCTCATATCACTGTGAGATATTCTGCCCCAGTATATTGAACTCCGGATAGGTGCTTTTGATAAACCGTCTTCGGGAGAGAGTGACTTCTAGTGCTCTTGGGGTGGCCTGCCCCAGTACGAGCCTTGAAGTGATCACCTCTGAATGACTGTGCTTTGAAGAAAACACCCAGATCAATTGTTCTTTGAGAGATTGGATCTCGAAGTAATTGCCCCAGTTTGGCTAAAATTTGAATGCATGCATCAGACTAATGGCTCTTTGAGAGATCTGAATCTCGAAGTGATTGCCCCAGCTTGGCTGAATTTTGAAGAGATTGCTCGACATGATTTCCCCAGATTATTTGGCTCTTATCACGACTGCTGGGGAAGTTCCTACTCATTGGAGTTTATTGGAAGAGTGCACCTCGACAGATTGACCTTCGGAAGTTTCAGACTTCTCAACTTGGCAAGATTAAGCTTCTGGACTGAAGTTTCGTATGTGAATTCTTATGATGCCAAACAAATGTATGTAAGCAGAAAATGTTTATTTTAAGAATGAAAATCCTAATGCAACACACATGTTAATCTTGAAGTTTTACTGTAAAAAGATGTCACAAACCTTTGTGAGCGAATCACTGGTTAAGATACGACATTAATTTTTTTGAATAATAGAAAGCATGCACATGCAACATCAACAAAGATCTTTCAACATCACTCATAGGAGTCAGGAACGCGGTCTCGTGGTAGTACGCTCTCAAAAAATAACCCTGTTTCAGTTAGGACTTTTGAGGGTTGTATCGTGGCCTGGTTCACGGTTATAGAAACAAAGGATATAGGCTCGAAATTTATTTGTGCCCACCCATCTTCGTGATGTTCTCCATTCCTATGTTCAGCTAGCTTGGCACAAGCGCTCACCTTTCGAAAAGGGGTTTTGTGATGATTGAGGAACCAATTACACTAACGGTTTAAGCACCACTCAGGTTGTTGTTTGGAGTCAGTCATCCCTTCGTCTTTCGTGTCTGTATCACACGACTTTGTTCTTGTTCAAGGATCCTTATGGTGTAATCCTCATCGTCTTTCGCTTTTGCATTATTTTTCTTATCCCTAACTTTTGCCTGGAATGATTCTTGTGAATCTTTGATTGTAAAGTCCAGTGGGATGCCCTAATTTTTGCCTAAGTCGCTTGTTTTCAAGTTTCGACTTAGCGGGCTTTCTCATTCATTTTAATTCTTTTTTTTTTTGAACAAATCGTGTGACACTGTTTGTCTTGATTGCTTTGAAAGGGTCGTGACTGTCTCATTTCTTGGTTGTTGGGGAATAACCATTGTGGTCTCCGGTCTCTGGACCTCTTGATTGGGATAACCATTGTGGTTTATGGTCATTGGACCTCTTGATTTGGTACAACGAAAGGTAATGGATCCTCATGTGTGCACTCCTTTTGAAATTTGAACGCTCGGTCAAACTAACTGACGCCTACCCTGCCCCTGGGTTAAGTGCGGGGGTTTTTTCATGCAAAAAGAAACTCCTACTTCAAGGCTCAAATGGGTTGGCTAGGGTCTATCTCCCTTATATCTCCGGTGTTTAGGATTTGAAACAATGCCTGTACATCGTCAACAGGGTCTTTCTCAAAAGCACACAGTTAGAGATTTTTGCGTTTTCAGTTCGTCATCCTCCCTGATAGAGTTTAAGCACAACAGTTGGTATTGCAATGCACATACACAAAATCATGAGTGAATACGAATGGATTACTTCAATAAAAACATGTGCATTTTATTATGGTTAACATTCAAAAACAAATAAGTTTCATGCATGCATACAAATGTTTAAACAAACAATATAAACTACAAATGAAAATGCAGTAAAGAAGCTGAACATTGTCGTCATTGAGGAGACTTGACTCCGTCTGGACTTATTGCTTCTGAAGATGCCCTTGCAAACTAGGATGCCAATTCGATGAGGAGACTTCAATATATGGGCAGACTACCTGGCATGATGACCTTTGAGCCGATCAAAATTTGAACCTTGTGCCTGAACGCATCACAGTTGTCAAATGGTATGCCTAAATGCCCTTGAGAGGTACTTGCATCTAGCCTTTACATCGTGGTTTCCATTATTGAGGAGGCTTGACTCCGTCTGGACTTATTGCTCTCGGAGACTTTCAGCAGTCAGTAGTCTGGATGTTTACTCAATCAAATCCGTGACCTTGTTTTTACCTTTGTCTCTGAAAGACTTTCAATCTTCAATTAAATGGCCAGGTGCCCCAGAATGATAGTCAGACTTGGCATTCGGAATTGAAACCCCAAAGGAAGATTTATCGGAGATGATCCTGATGTGACTAGCTCAAACAGCTTGAATCTGAGCAAATGAGGAAACTTGTTGCGTGTACTACCTCGGAATATGATCAAACTTCTTCTCCAGTTGTTTTGGTCTTTACCCGCATTCTCTGCCCCTAGGATTCTCTTGGGAAACTCAGGTTGGATGCTGACAAGCGACATCTGGGGGGAAGAGGTTGATAAAGTTAATAGATAAGGTTGCTCGGAAAGATCTTGCACGATCTTCTGCCTACGTATCTCCATTGACCAATGGAGAATCAGAGCAGCGTAGTTCCCCTCAATAGGGATGAAAATAGCTTCGTTCAGAATTTCATAACCAAGCTCATCTGAGTCTTCATCTGGTTGACTTCCTCTTTCAATAGTTCCTGGTTTTGAAATAAAGCTTGTACCTCTGCCCTGAATTGCCCCAGTTGGGTCTTCCTTTCAGTTACCTCCGCCCGGAGTTGCTTCAGATATGTACCTTGATGACTGTGATTTAAGTTGACCATTCTGATGAGAAATCAAGTCGAGAAAAGAATCTGTCTCCGAACACCTGTAAAAAATGCAAGGATGTATGCAAATGCCATGTTCAATTGTTTCTGAGGAATCTATCTGCTTTGATTCAAAATCTTGATACAGAAAGATCCAACAACATGATTCAGATATGTGATCCTCGGAAATAACTGAACATGTGTGCAGAAATGCTATGATGTCATGTATGCAACAGGCATGTGATCAATGATCTGATGTTGGTGTTGAGCCGTGAACCAACTGTCTGAATAGAACCATAATAGTAACACCATCTCTGTATAGAACCCCATAACTTGAGAACCCAATAACTGTAGAACTGGATCACATAATATAACAATCACTGATGGTATCGAAGCTGAACAACGAGCCATGTGTCTGTGGAGAGTCATAATAACAGTCACAATGTCAAGGTCGCAATGGTAATCACAGTAACAATCTCTCTGAATAGAAATCCCGGATCTCAGAATCAAAGAACCATATAGCAACAGATAATATCATAAAACAACACTGGCAAAGCGGGTATGTTGAAGTTTAGGGTCCCTGCAAACCTGTAAACCCCTCCCAATCTCACGGGTGTGCTACTCGGGTCAACATCACGGACTCTCAAAGCCGAATAGCAATAATACGTTCACCATTTCCGAGAAATGGCTCATGACCAAATCAGGGAATCGGTTTGGCATTATGTACTACTCAGGGAGGTCTCAGTTGAGTCCGGAAAAACAAGCATCCCTCACAAGTTTCCAGCTTCAAGCACTGAATCGAGAAACAATAGTACATTCATCCCGAAGGGTACAATACTATCGTCATACGAACAGTTTGCTTTAACTGAATTCCTATGAGAGAACCAGGCCATCCTATGCGAGTTCCCAATGGACCCTCGGATGCGAGTGGGTTTGCCAACAAATGTGGTCTGCCACTGTCATCACTGGAGAGGGGTGTTTCCATTAAGGTCCTCGAAGATCGGTCACCAGATGCACATAACTATCAAGGTCGTACCCTGAAGTGAGGTAATCCCCACACAGGATAGTTCCAAGACGGTCGCAATCTGGGTGTGGAACACATCGCCACCCATCATGGTGAGATACTATAAGAGTACAATGTCTGTCCACGCTAATCCTATGGTGCACTTAAGCCGGGTAGTTGGCTTATCTCACAGTAACTCCCACCCACAGAAAAAATGAAAACCAGCACAGCCAGACAGTCCAGTATAATATGATGCATGGAAAATAAAATACTGAAAGCGATAAATAAATGCGATAAAGTAAAGCTGTAAAATAAAACTGTAAATAAAAACAGTAAAGCTAAACTAAAGCACTCAGCAACAAACACATATACACCCAAAGAACAAAACCAAACAGGCGCTAGGATTGACTCTACAAGGGAAACCGGAAGAATCAGGTTAGTCCCCAGCAGAGTCGCCAGCTGTCGCTCCCGGGATTTTCATCCTAGTACAAACGCGAAAGTGGCGCGGAAAGGTAGAGTCGCCAGCCAGACATTTTTATCCCGAATGAATGGGAAAGGTAATGTTGCACAAACCTGAGGAAGAAAGAAAGGACGAGGCCTTGCGAACCAAAGATCTGAGTTCGGGAGTCGGTTACGACCTGGGAAGGTATTAGCACCCCAGATCGTCCGTCGTACCCGACGGGATCCACGCTTGCTTGTTTTGTTTCAAAGGGTGAGAAATAAGAATGCTGCTGAACAAAACCGCTAACTGGGATGGAAATGGAAAATGAGAAAGGAACTGAAATAAGAAAAAGAGAATAAAAGGGGAAATGTAGGGAAAATAAAGAGTGTGCTCGAACGGGCCCTACCCCGCTGCCTACGTACCTCATCGGGATAATGAGGATCAGAGTCGACGTAGTTCGCCTAACCTAGGCGGGAACTATTTGTTTGTGTTTTTTACAGCTGGAACTGCGTATGTCTATGCTCAGGTGTTGCAGGCTCGTCTGGTACGAGTGCGTTTACCGTCTTGCATGTGTGACAAGTCGCCGCGAGTTCGCGATGTGAGTGAATGAGATGAGAGAAGAAGTTCCCGCAGGATAGTCGGTTATTGTTTGTTTTTGTCTTTTTAAAAGAAGTGTTTTTGAATTTGTTTGTGAACTGTCTTGTACTAAGACCTATCCATCGCGGGAAGTATTTACACCTCGCCCCGAAACAGGACGCGTATAAACACTCCGCAATAAAGTCTCGTGTCGTACAAGATTGTTCGGTTTTTATTAAGTGTTTTATTGCTTTTCTTTTGAGATGAGAAAGAGAATGACTCAAGTGGGAAAAGGGACAAAAACTAAGGGGGACTAAGACACAACCCTAATGTATTATGTATTTACAAAGTGATCCTAGTGGTTAGTGAGGTTTTCTATTCCTAATGGAAAAAGGAAAAGAAAAAAAGGAAAAAGGATGCAACTTACTTCCTAAGGAAGATAAGTTGGTCCTAACAATGGGGAATCCTACCAATCACAAATATGGAAGGAAAAATGAATTAACAAGCCTAAAAGAAATGCATAAAAAATAAAGGATAAAGTGAAGTAAACTTACCTCAATCTTCCCCACTACAAAACAAATGTTAATGCACATTTTTATTTAAAAGAATAAGGCAAACACACATTAATTAAATCCTAATTAAATTCTAAGGCACCTTAGACCTAAACTAGACTCTATTTTAATCCTAAAGGAACTAGAAAAATGCTAAAACCAAAATACAACACCTATTACAGCACCTTAATACACAAACAGCTATGAAACTAAGCCTAACACCCACCAGCTTTTTACAGCCAGCATGCAGCATGAAAAAGTAGGTGTAAAAGGTCAAATGCAGCATGTACACATAACAAACAGCACACATTTTACAGCACTTATGCAAAACAACAGCTATGAAATGCAAAAATCCAGAATTGATTATTTTTATTTTTTAATGCACAAACTCAATGAAAAATCACTAATCTCATCATGAACATGTATTTGAACTTAAATCAACATATACCAATGCAAGAACATGAACATTATTGAATGATTATACAAGTATGCATCACATGGATTATGTAACAAGTAAATGCTCAAAGTAGCACCTAAACATGGCATTTGAACATGGTGATTATTGATTATGAACATACAACATAATGATTCAACAAACACACTAAACTCAATGCAAAGTTCAGAATTTAATTGATATGAATGCTATGATCAAGTATACAACAAAAAGCGACCAAATGCACATGCATATGATTATGCTAAATGCAACATACATCAATCACGAAATGCAAAAAAAAATGATTTAATGCGATGCAAACATATAAAAACCAGAATGCTACATGATTATTATATGCCAAATGATGTATGAACATAGCAACAAAATGCAAGAAATCAAGGCATGCCCAAAGAAACACAAAAACGCACAAAACGCAACATGAACGGAATCGTGTCGAAACGACTCGAAATGGGGGAACTAGCTACTGGAAATGGATCCAAAAATTCCCTAAAATCACTACCTAAACATGTATGAACATTAGAGGGATTAGCAAGCAAGAATAAGCAATCAAATAACCTAAAAATCCAAAATCCGACAGCGTTAACCGGTTAACCATATGGGTTAACCGGTTAACGGACCTAAAACAGAAGCATTTTGTGGCAAAACGCACGCGTTAACCGGTTAACCCAATGCGTTAACCGGTTAACACTGAACAGAAAAAGCTTTTAAAATAAGTGCTTTTGGCCACAAACTCACTTCTAACCAATCCTAACCTACCTAGGAACATGCTACCACTAATTTCTACTTATTCGGAGCTTATTTACACATGCTAGCACCTATAGCCATTAACACCTTAAAAATACTAATTCAACAAAAATCACAAATCACAAGCAAACATAACCGAAACGAAACGATTTCAAGCAAAGCGAAAAGCACTTAAAGAATGCCAAAAGTGGCGAGATGGAGAGAATAACTTAAAGAAGAAGTGATTAAGATCACCAACCTACGAAGCGGAGGAGTGCTTCGGTGATTGTTGCAAGTATCGAAGCTTGAATCGAAGAGAAAACCGAAAACCGAGAAATCGCAAAATAAATGCGCTCTTGAGATTGAATCTTCGTGTGCCTCCGATAAGTCGATAATCCTCACAAAATTCAGTAGCTTCTTCTTCTATAATCCATAATCAATGAAGGTTGGAGGCTTAAGCTTCAAGATCTTCAAGTTTCAATGTGAAACTTGAAGAGCTTATTTGAAAAAGCTTTGGTGAAAGGGAGAGGAAAAGTGAGAGAGAAAAGTGCTTGTGAAGAAGTGAAAAATTGGAAAAATGGTGTCCAACCCCTTTGGTTTGGATGAAAATGGCTTAAATATGGCTTAGGCTTGGAGCTAGGTTTGGGTTTGGGGCCCAAAAATTAGGTTTGGGATCCAAAATTAGGTTTGGAAGTTAGTTAGGGTTAGGGTTGGAAAAGGGAATATTCCTTGGAATATTCCTTGGAATATTCCTTGGAATATTCCTTGGAACACTCTAGAAGATGGTGGAAGGTGGTGGAAGTTTCCAAGGGAAATGGAGTGGAATTGAAATGGAAAAATGAGATGGAAAGAATGAAAGGAAGTGTGGAAAGAAAGTGGAAGGAAAAGTGGAGGGAAATGCAAAACCAACTAACTTTCCAAATGATTTTTCTTTGATTTTTTTCATGATTCCTCCATCGTTTCTTGACCAAATTTGAACCATAGGATAATTGTAACCCTAATTTCATGATTTCGATCTTAAAAGTCCGGAGTCGACCCTTTTTACCTAGTCCGATTGCCTTTTCTCCAACTCTTCGATTTTCCGTCGTCCGGCCAGTCGAACCTCCTCCAAAATGAACTTGTGGACGAGATTTGAACCCTAGGCGCTTGACATCATATATAAGTCAAAGAAATCCACTTCGACTCAAAAATTTATGTAGAAGCCCTGTAGAAATGAAACCCTAATTCGGCTCTTTTCCCTCAAGAAGTATTGCACTGCTTGCCTCCTTCAATCAAACCAAAACTTTCCATGACTTGTGGCTTCAAGTGAAGACTTGTGGGATATTGTGAACCCTTTGCACAAGGTTGAGAAGCTTTGTGGCCCTTCGGTAGCCTCTTCATAACTTTCGGTTGCTCCGATCATTGATCACATACCCACGCCTCGGCTATGCTATCTATGATGCAATGTTTTTGGTTATTTTATGAATCCATATATGCAAAATGCTATGCAAAATGTTGAGGAAATGAGAGGGCAAATTTTGAGGTATTACAATATCCTCACAAGCTGTGGGCACTTTCCCAATGTGCCTTTAATAGGAGTTAAAGGGAGTATCAACTACAACCCTCTGCTGTTCAAGAGGCAATTAGGCTATGCACTGGTCCATGCTCCCAGGGTACAAGACTTAGTGGAGACCCTCTACTGTGAGAACAAGATTAGTTTGACTGTTGTAAGGCAGGCTGCCTGGGCCTGGGATCATGTTCAAACCAAGGGAATCACCATTCTGGGGAAGTGCAATAATGTGGCATCAGCCCAATATCATGAGTGGTCCCGTGCCAGGGCCCAATTCTCTGGAATGCCTTTCACCATAGAAGACATGCCTGAGTCATCTTCAGCACCACCCCCTGCCACCATCAGCTTGGAGGAGTTTGAGAGCTTGAAGGAAAGAAATGAGAAGTTAACCCAGGCTTTGCAGAAGACCCTTCAGGAGAGGAGTGAAGGTGTGAGGGAGATTGAGAGACTGGAGAAATTGAGAGTGGAGCACTTGACCAAGATTGAGAAGTCTGGAGATTATATCAACAAGTCTAAAGCTGGTGAGCAGATTCTGAAGAATGCTTGTAAAGAAGCTCAGTTCCAGAGAGCAAGAACAGACTTGTATTTGAAAGAGAGTCAGGCCAGGTGGGTCCGGATCACTAAGGCCCGTACTCTAGAAGACAAGAGAGTTCAGGACAAGATGGAACAGATGGAAAAAGCCATGGCAGCAGCCCAGAAGGAAATATCAGAGCTAGAAATCAGAGCTGGAGTGAAGAGGTCTAAAGACCAAAGTCAGAACAAGAAGTTGACTGCAGCTGTTGCAACAAGAAACCTTCTCATCAGGAATCTCACGGAGCGTCCGGCTGATCCTGTGACCGAAGCACTTCTTAAGGAAGTTCGTGAGGATGAGTTTGGCCTTGGAGTTTGATCATTTGCTTGTTGTTGTTTCTATTCCATGTACTTTTGTTTTTTTTGTGATGTATTTTGACCCCTTAGAGGGCTGGTGTTGTAAAATGAACAAGCTGTATTATTTTCACCTTTGTAATATATTTGTGTTAGTTTCCATCTGGGTTCACTCCAAAAAGCAACTTCAACAGCATCATCTTCAAGGGTCTGGAAGGGTCAAAACTGAAGGCCAAAACCGGATACCTTGAGAACAAATAAGCACAACTGCATCGCATACTAACCCTTTTTGTTTGTTTTGTAGGTTTTTGTTTTATTGTTACTAACCTCTGTTGTGATATTCAGGCAGTATTGCTCGTCGCCGGGTATTTCCTCTCAACAGGCCACACAGATACCCAACTAGAAACAACCTTCCGGGAATTCAAATGGATCAGGTACAGCAGGACCTAGCAGAGGTCAGAAACCAGATGGCAAATGAAAGGTTAGAGATGAGAACGCAGATGACGCAGTTCATGGAGGTTATGAACAACATGGCTCAGAGCCAGGAGAGACTGAGGGCCATGGTTGAAAGGCAAACTCAAGAGGAGCCTCATGTAGGAACTGCAGGCACAAGTAACAATGAAAGGGTGCAACCCCATGTCAATCCCCCTGTGTTTGGCCCACATCTACATCCTGAGATTAATATTCCTGCAAACATTCAAGGAACGGCCACTGCAGCCAGGGTACTTCAAGAGGATCCTCAGGAGGACCAATTTACAGTAATGGGTGCTGGAGAAGAAGCCTATGATAGGAGATTGGATGAAATGGCTGAGAAGTTGAGATCACTGGAGTCTCAAAATTCTTTGGGCTTCGACGTCATGGACATGGGTTTGGTAGACGGGGTCAGGATCCCCCATAAATTCAAGCCTCCTTGCTTCGAAAAGTATAATGGGACTTCATGCCCCCGGACTCATCTACAGTCATTTCTGGGAAGGCTGAAGGCCTATACGATGGATGAGAAGCTCTGGATGTTCTACTTTGAAGATAGCTTGACTGGAGCATCAAGGGAATGGTATTCCCATTTGACAAGGGCAACTGTGAGATGCTGGAAGGACCTGGCAGAGGCCTTCATCCGACAGTATCAATACAACTTAGATATGGCACCCAACAGGACCCTCCTGATGGGAATGTCACAGTCTTCAAGGGAAAGTTTCAGAGAATATGCCCAGAGATGGAGGCAACTGGCTGCTGCCGTTCAACCACCAATGTCTGAGAGAGAAATGGCCGACATGTTTATGAATACTCTTCAGGGCACCTATATTGACAGGTTAGCTGCTTTCTCTTCCACTAGCTTTGCGGATGTTGTCATAGCTGGGGAGAGAATTGAAAGCCTGTTAAAAATGGGTAAGATATCTGATAATGGTGCAAGCTCGTCCAGTGGTACAAGAAAGCCTTTCGCAGGCCCGAGAAGATCTGGCGAGACCAATGCCATTCACACCAACAGGGGTAGGCCCCATTATGTTCCCAGAACAATAGCAGCAGTCACTATCCCTGCTCCAGCTCATCCTCAGCCAGTC
This sequence comes from Lathyrus aphaca, assembly GCA_963966055.1. Lineage (NCBI taxonomy): Eukaryota > Viridiplantae > Streptophyta > Magnoliopsida > Fabales > Fabaceae > Lathyrus > Lathyrus aphaca. The sequence continues at coordinate 165,435,976 of OZ014519.1, forward strand.
TATCAACCTCCTCAACAAAACTTCCAACAACAACCTCAGTATCATCAGAATCAGTATCCTCCAAGGAACTACAACAACAACTCCAACAACAACAATCAACAGAGGCCATTTCAACAGAGGCCCTCTCAAGCTAACAGAGTGATCGACCCAATCCCAATGCCATATGCTGCCTTGTTGCCACAACTTCTGAAACTCAACCTGGTTGAGCTAAGAACGTTGGCACCTCCGGATCCCAACAGTCTACCAAGAAACTATGACTCCAATGCTAGGTGTGCTTTTCATTCGAACGCACCTGGTCACAGTACAGAAAAATGCAGGGCTCTGCATATGAAGGTACAAGACTTGGTAGACTCCAAGGCTCTGAATTTTGCACCGCCGCCCAATGTCAATAAGAACCCAATGCCAAACCATGGTGGTCCCCGAATTAATGCTATTGAAGAAGACCAACCGTCTTATTTAATAACCAGTGTGGATCAGATCAGGACACCATTGGTGGAAATCAAAGCTCAACTCCGTGAAAGCAATATATTTCCGGGGTGTGAGCTGGGGTGCCCCTACTGCAATATTTCATGGAACGGGTGTGAGGACTTGAGAAATGGCATTGACAGCCTTATTCAGAGTGGCCTACTACATATCACAACATCATTTCCGGCAAATCCGACAACTTCATCAGCAACGGTTTCAGACCCTCCTACAACTGCAGCAACTATTGTTCCCGACAATTCACCAGCAACATCAACAAGTACTTCATCTGTCCTCCCAAATGATCAGTTTTCAACAGTTTCTCCTGCTACAATTTCAGCTTCATTCCATTTCGACTCTCCATCAACAACAACAACAGTCCTTCCAACAGAACCTCCTACAACTCCAGCAATCAATCACGAAGATGTCTCCACTGTTACCATATTCTACGATCCAGAAAATAACTCCGCCTACCATTCAGAAGGTGCTGCTCCCACTAGAGCACCGGTTACAATCTTTTACGATCCACAAACAATAACCGTCCCTTCAGCAGCAGCAATCAGTCCAGTTACCGTCACGATGCCTGGACCTGTACCATATGAAAGCAATAGGGCCATCCCTTGGCACTATGGCTCTGACTTGTATTGCGAGGGAAAAAGAATCACTCTGGAAACATCAGCACCTGCACCACAAGTAGATAATGTGGGGGGAGGCGGAGGCTTCACCCGAAGCGGACGTCTCTTTGCTTCACAAGTCCAAAGACCTACTGCCGAAGCAGAAGCTGCTGCCAAGGCAAAGGGAAAAGGCCCGGTGCAGGAAGATCCAGCTGCCAAAGAAGCCCTGAAGACTCCATTTGATCAGGAAGTTGATGAGTTTATGCGAATCATCAAAAAGAGTGATTATAAAGTTGTGGATCAGCTTCACCAAACGCCATCCAAAATCTCTATCCTCTCACTGCTTATGTGCTCCGAAGCCCATCGGAATGCACTACTTAAGGTCCTGCACGCAGCTTACGTGCCTAAAGAGATTACTGTCAACCAGTTGGAGACCGTGGTTGGAAATGTTACTGCTAGCAATGGGCTAGGGTTCACCAACACTGACTTGACAGCGGATGGCCGCAATCACAACAAAGCCTTGCACATAACCATGGAATGCAAAGGAGCTGTCCTTTCTCATGTGCTGGTGGACACAGGTTCTTCCCTGAATGTCTTACCAAAGAAGGCTCTGGTGAAGTTAGAATATGATGGATTGGCATTGAGACCCAGCAACCTGGTGGTACGAGCCTTTGATGGTTCAAAGAGATCGGTTCTGGGAGAGATTGAGCTGCCCGTGACAATTGGCCCGCAGACCTTTAAAACTATCTTTTATGTGATGGACATTCAGCCCGCCTACAGCTGTTTGTTGGGTAGACCCTGGATTCACGCCGCTGGCGCAATAACGTCTACCCTTCACCAAAAGTTAAAATATGAGTGGGAAGGTCAAGTTGTCACAATCTGTGGGGAGAAGGATATATTTGTTAGCCATCTGGCTACTTACAAGTATATTGAAATGGATGGGGAGATCCATGAGACAATGAGCCAAGGTTTTGAAGCCTTGAATGTCAACGAAGCATCTGCTGTGTCAGGGATCTCCATGTCGTCATACCAACAAGCCCGGAAGGTTGTTGAGGAAGGAACTGCCCTAGGCTGGGGCAAGGTCTTAGCTGTGGAGGAGAAGAAGGACAAATTTGGGTTGGGTTACAGACCAACTCAACATCAAGCAAAGGCTGCTGAAGAGCCTGGTTTTGTCAGTGGGGGAATGCTTACCCCCGATGCTATCAACTGTCTGGAAGACGAGCTGGAAGAGGAACGCAACCTGGAGAATTGGATTCGTCCGAAGATCCCGGGGAGCAGTGTCTCGAACTGGTCTTCCCAGGGAATTATAAGTGTTACTCGAGCAGAGTAATTATTATTTCCTGTATTTTATAAGCATGCATCAAAGTCTTGCATCTTGCCCAAGATGACAAGACTCATTTTGTAATCAGGGCCATCTGTACTTTTGTGCAAACAAGATTAAATTAATGAAATATCAGACATCTTTTTGCAAACAAGTCTTTTTTCTTTTATGCTCACTGTTTTGTACAAAAATAAATGGCAGTGTTTTTCAAAATGACTACTTCATTTCACTTTTCTAAATAAGACTAAAATCAGATCACTAAAATGAACCAATTAAACCCTTGCAGAGAGTGCCATCCTGACAGCACCGACAACAGCACGGCTATGACATCGTATGACTTTGACAATCCGATCAATCAAGCTGATGAAGGGGTTGAAGAAGAATATGAGCTTCCTGAAGAGCTAGCCAGGTTGTTAAGACAAGAGGAAAGGGTCATTACTCCTCACCAGGAGGAGGTTGAAGTGATTAATCTTGGTACAGAGGAAAATGTGAAAGAAGTCAAGATCGGGGCCTGCCTGCAAGACTCAGTGAAAAAGCAACTGGTAGATCTGCTTCAAGAGTATGTTGATGTGTTTGCTTGGTCGTATCAAGACATGCCGGGGTTGGATACTGACATTGTTGTGCACAAGTTGCCTTTGAGAGAAGAGTGCCCTCCAGTCAAGCAGAAGCTACGCCGTACTCGTCCAGATATGGCTATGAAAATCAAGGAAGAGGTACAAAAGCAATGGGATGCCGGATTCCTTGCTGTGACCAGCTACCCGCCGTGGGTTGCTAACATAGTACCTGTGCCTAAGAAAGACGGCAAAGTTAGAATGTGTGTTGATTACCGGGATCTGAATAGAGCTAGCCCGAAAGATGATTTCCCATTACCTCACATTGACGTATTGGTTGATAATACGGCTCAGTTCTCGGTATTCTCTTTCATGGATGGATTTTCAGGATACAATCAGATTAAAATGTCACCTGAAGACATGGAGAAGACAACATTCATCACACCCTGGGGCACTTTCTGCTATAAGGTGATGCCATTTGGGCTCAAGAACGCCGGTGCAACATATCAACGGGCTATGGTAACGTTATTCCACGATATGATCCACAAGGAAATCGAGTGTTATGTGGATGACATGATTGCCAAGTCCCTTACAGAAGAAGACCATCTGGTGAATCTGCTGAAGTTGTTCAAGCGTCTGAGAAAGTATCAACTGAAGCTGAACCCCAACAAATGCACATTCGGGGTACGATCCGGTAAGCTGCTGGGCTTTATTGTAAGCGAGAAAGGGATTGAGGTTGACCCTGATAAAGTCAAAGCCATCCAAGAGATGCCTGCACCGAAAACAGAGAAAGAAGTTCGAGGGTTCTTAGGTAGATTGAACTACATCTCAAGGTTCATATCTCACCTCACAGCAACCTGTGAACCTTTGTTCAAGCTGTTAAGAAAAGAACAAACGGTCAGGTGGAACGAAGATTGCCAAAGGGCTTTTGACAAGATCAAAGAGTATCTGCAAGAACCTCCAATCCTTATGCCGCCAGTTGAAGGAAGACCTCTGATTATGTATTTGACAGTATTAGAAGAGTCAATGGGGTGTGTGCTGGGCCAGCATGACGAGTCTGGTCGAAAAGAGTATGCAATATACTACCTAAGCAAAAAGTTTACCGACTGTGAACAACGTTATTCACTGCTCGAGAAAACTTGCTGTGCTTTAGCGTGGGCTGCTCGCCGACTAAGGCAGTATATGTTGACCCACACTACCTTGTTAATCTCAAAAATGGACCCAGTCAAGTACATATTTGAGAAGCCAGCTCTTACCGGACGGGTTGCAAGATGGCAGATGATTCTCACAGAATATGACATCCAATACACTTCTCAAAAAGCCATCAAGGGCAGTGTATTATCTGAATATCTTGCTGAGCAACCCATTGATGATTACCAGCCTATGAGGTTTGACTTCCCTGATGAAGACATCATGTTCATTAAAGCAAAAGATCATGAAGAGCCTGTTCACACTGAAGGGCCTAACCCAGAAGAAGAATGGACTATGATGTTTGATGGGGCTGTCAACATGAATGGCCGTGGTGTTGGTGCAGTGCTCATTACACCCAAAGGAGTTCACATGCCTTTCTCGGCAAAACTCACCTTCAGCTGCACTAACAACGAAGCTGAATACGAAGCTTGTATTATGGGTCTTGAGGAAGCCATTGACCTCAGGATCAAAACATTAACCGTATTCGGGGATTCAGCTTTGGTAATCAATCAGACCAACGGAAAATGGTACACACACCAAGATCATCTGATACCTTACAGGGATTATACAAGAAGATTATTGACTTTCTTCACAACAGTCAAGCTTGAGTATATCCCTCGGGACGAGAACCAGTTTGCAGATGCCTTGGCTACCATTTCGTCCATGATCAAAGTTCAAGCTACTAACTTTGTACCTCAGATTTCAGTATCGAGACTTGATAGACCAGCATATGTATTTGCAGCAGATGTTGTCAAGGATGATAAGCCTTGGTTTCATGACATTAAGTGCTTCTTGGAGGATCAAACATACCCACCTGGGGCATCTTCCAATGATAAGAAGACTTTGAGAAGGCTTGCTGGAAGTTTCTTTCTGAACACTGATGGGTCTTTATACAAAAGGAACTTTGATATGGTACTCCTCAGATGTGTTGACAGGACGGAAGCAGATTTACTGATGCATGAAGTGCATGAAGGCTCTTTTGGTACCCATGCTGGAGGACATGCAATGGCTAAGAAATTGCTGAGATCAGGCTATTACTGGATCACGATGGATGCAGACTGTTGTGCTTATGCCAGAAAGTGCCATAAATGCCAGATTTATGCAGATAAGGTGCATGTGCCTCCAAATCCTCTGAACATAATGTCTTCACCCTGGCCCTTCGCTATGTGGGGAATTGACATGATTGGCAAGATTGAGCCAACTGCTTCGAACGGCCACAGATTCATCCTGGTCGCCATCGACTATTTTACAAAGTGGGTTGAAGCAGCCTCATATGCAAATGTCACAAGGCAAGTGGTAGCCCGATTCCTGAAGAGAGATATCATCTGTCGATATGGAGTTCCCGAGCGGATCATTACTGATAATGGTTCCAACTTAAACAACAAGATGATGGCTGAACTGTGCCGGGACTTCAAGATCCAACATCACAATTCTTCTCCTTACAGGCCAAAGATGAATGGCGCTGTTGAGGCAGCCAATAAGAATATTAAGAAGATTGTGCAGAAGATGGTAATCACCTACAAAGATTGGCACGTAATGCTACCATTTGCCTTGCATGGGTACCGCACATCGATCAGGACATCCACTGGGGCAACGCCGTATCAACTTGTATATGGTATGGAAGCAGTCCTACCAGTTGAAGTTGAATTACCCTCGCTACGGGTATTAATGGATGTCAAACTGAGCGAAGCAGAATGGGTTAGGTCCCGATACGAGCAATTGAGTCTGATCGAAGAGAAGAGATTGGCTGCAATCTGTCACGGGCAGCTATATCAGAAGAGGATGAAGAAGGCCTTCGATCAGAAAGTCAGACATCGAGAATACCAAGTGAGAGATCTGGTGCTGAAAAGAATCCTCCCTCCTCATACAGACCACAGGGGCAAATGGACTCCAAATTATGAAGGACCATTCGTGGTGAAGAAAGTTTTCTCTGGTGGAGCACTGATGCTCAGCACCATGGATGGTGAAGATTTCCCATCCCCTGTGAATTCAGATGCAGTTAAAAAATACTTCGCATAAAGAGACCCGCTGGACACAAAAACAGAATGTAAGTCCAGGCAAAAATAGGGCATCCCGGCGAGTCAAAAACAGAATAAAAGACTCGGGCAAAAATAAGGGAAATAGATAATAAAAAATGTACACCCGCTGAGTTGAAAAGCCGCATTGGACAACTCAGGCAAAAATGGGTATCCCGATGGATTGAAAACCCGAAAGGGCGATCCATGCAAAATAAGGGAATAAGCGAACAACTGCATTCTGAATTCGTCTGTATCACCTACAACTTGGTAAGTTTCGGAAGGATCAAGCTTCAATCAGAATCAACTCTCTCCAGAAAGCAAGACGAGAAGAACGTCATTGTCATACGAGTCATAGCGGGAGGGGAAGCTCCTCAAAGCGTCATCAACACTGCCAGTACTTTGTTTCTCAATTTGTAACAATCTCCTCATTTCAGGAGATATGTTTCTTTGACTGTATCTTGCCAATTCAGGGCACATGAATTAATAAAATCAGATTTTTCAGTCATGTTTCGTTTTGTATATTTTTGTTTGCAAAGAATTGTCTGATATCTCTAAAAATACAATTGCATAAGTACAGATGCCTTTCTCTAAAAATAAAGCACATGCTCACAGGGAATATACTTACTCTCGGAGGTACTTAATTCCTATGACGAAATCCAGTAAAGGATACCTCGGGACCTTTTGTGTGTTTCCTTATCTTTGCAGGATTGCAGGCATCCAGAACGCAACTTGGGGCATGCAAGGTATATCTCGGCAAGCTGGCAAATCAACAAAAGATATCAGCATCCGAAATGCTCTATCCCCAGCTGAGTTACCAACAGCATTCCCCAGCTGAAGAACCAGCTGTCCTTCCTCAGCGAGATGCAAGAATCAGGGAATCATCTCCCCACAGAGCTTCAAGCCTCTATTCAGAAGAGCAACGCACGAAGAAGTCACAACAGAGAGGGAGAAAGCTTCTACAAACCCCAGCTGGGTCCCGTATTATAAGGATATGTCAATCAGTGACCTATGTCCCCCAAGAAGATACATCATTAGATCTACCAATGATCTCATCCCCAGCTGGGATGTTCACTTCAAGCAGATCAACCAGAGATCTTTGCGGCAACTGGATCCGAATCCCGGATCTGTGCCTCTTTGCATAATCATAGCATTCGCATCATATTATCCCCTCAGAGCGTAGCATTCCGTCTAATACGGAGCATTACGGCAAAAATCAAATACATAGCATAATCATAAGTCATGTTGTGAAATAAACGCTTGTAAATAATGACAATCTGTCGGCATACAGAATATATACAGAAAAATCCCTACCAGGGTCCCAGCAAAAGCAGTTGCCTCATAAATCACAAACACCATATATACACCTTTTGGCACCCGTCCGTGTCATTAATCCCCAGTAAAGTCGCCTGAACACTCTTTACCAGCAAAATCACCCGTGTTACAGATACGTCCTGACACCCGTCCGTGTCAAATCCCCAGCAGAAAGCCAAAGACACCCTCTTTGCACTCACATATACCTATATACACTTTCTTGACACCCGTCCGTGTCACATCCCCAGCGCAGTCGCTTACACCTTTATCACCCATATACTTGTTAATATTTTTATACCTTTCTCTCTTGACACTCGTCCGTGTCACTCTTCCCAGCAGATAAACACTCATCTATACATTACATATACTCATTGGTACACTTATACAGATACTCGTCCGTATCTTGTATACATCATCACTCATATCCCCACAGATTCAACAGTAGTCCTTGTTCTTTGTTAACCAGTTGGTACTCGTCCGTATCATCATCTCAGAACATTGCGTCTAGTGTTTGTTTCTACATGATACTCGTCCGTATCATAGTCTTAAGGATGCTCGTCCGCATCTTTAATCCATACACGTGTCAAACACCCTTGTCTCCTTGAATATAGATACTCGTCCGTGTCTACTATTCCCCAGAAGGATTCTTTCAGATTCAACGCTCATCCGTGTTCTCTGTTAACCAGCTGATACTCGTCCGTATCATCATCTTTGAACATGTGTCAGTTTGTTTCTACATGATACTCGTCCGTATCATAGTCTTAAGGATGCTCGTCCGCATCTCTAATCTATACATAATACCAAACACTTATACTTTCCTTTCTTGGTTGTAAACGCTCGTCCATGTTTACTACATCCCCAGTAGATCGCCAACAAAGCTTTATCTTTTATCTGACACTCGTCCTGTGTCATGATAACCCTGAGAGCAGCCGTACCCTGCTAAGTGGTCGTCCTCCACTTCTTGATGGTCGTCCTCCATCATGCTCATCCGATGGCCGTCCCCATCGTTGATTTTAGCAGCCGCCCCCTGCTAGGTGGTCGTCCTCCACCTTTTGATGATCGTCCTTCATCAACTTTATCCAATGGCCGTCCCCATTGTTGATTTCGGTTATCTGACATTCGTCCTATGTCATGATAAACCTTGAGAGCAGCCGTCCCCTGCTAAGTGGTCGTCCTTCACTTCTTGATGGTCGTCCTCCATCATGCTCGTCCGATGGCCGTCCCCATCGTTGACCTTTTCTATCCGATGGCCGTCCCCATCGTCGATATTTTCGGCAGCCGTACCCTGCCAGGTGGTCGTCCTCCACCTTTGATGGCCGTCCCCATCATATTTCTTTTATTCCCAACAGAGCAGCCGTCCCCTGCTAGGTGATCGTCCTTCACCTTTGATGGCCGTACCCCATCATCTGTTTATTTCATTTATTCTTTAACCCGATGGCCGTCCCCGTCGTGGTCCCTTTTCTCTTTAACCCGATGGTCGTCCCCGTCGTGGTCCCTTTTCCTTTTTAGCCCGATGGCCGTCCCCATCGTTGGTTACTTTTGCTTTGTGAACTTGATGGCCGTCCCCGTCATGTTTCATTAATTTCCAGAAAATTTTACAGCTTTATCTTGATGGCCGTCCCCATTACATTCTTATTTTCCCAGCTAGTCGGCCGTCCCCGTCTTAGCTTTACCTTATATCCCCAGCATGTCGGCCGTCCCCGTCATCGCTTTACTTCACACACTTTCCCCAGCATGTCGGTCGTCCCCGGCATTGCTCTTTACCCAGCAGTCGTCCTCTGCTCGACGGTCGTCCTTCGTCGCCCACACTTTACAATATACTTTATTTTCTTTTACAATCTATATCCTTTTTCTTCATTCTGTGAGTGCAAATTTTGGACTGTCTTTGGTATTCAACCACAAGTTATCTTGTTTGCCTGTTAAGCCGTTGCTTACATCCTGCACAGCTAACTCATGTTTGAATAGGGGCAGCTGTAAACACCCCAAATTTGCCCTCACCCATTCACACCATGAATTGTGATCATTTCATATGCATAAACTCAATCATACCATCTCATATCACATTTTTTATTCACTGCATAGTTTCTAAGGCATCTGCACCTAGGGTTTGTGATCTGAGCAATCTCAGGGCATCTTGAGCCACTCCAAAGGCAACCAATCATTTCAAAGTGGTCTATGTGTGTTCTTATATCATAGTACATCCTCACAAAGTCAAAAATGCAAAGGGATCACAAGAACTAGGGTTTGAGTGGATGCAGAGCCAGGATGAACTGCACAGTTGACTGAAAATTAGGGTTTTGGTTTCAGAGGCCATAACTCCAATTTTTTTGGTCATTCTTGTTTCCATTGGTCTCTATATGGTATAGGGAGTATGCATATCAATTTTCATGAAGAAATTCCATGGGGAAGTCATCTGATCAAGAGTTGACTTTTCAGACAAGTCAGTGCAAAATCAGGGCATCTGAGGCCCCCAATGACCCAACCAATGGGTGATCTTCATCATTTTGAGTGTATATGATCTTTATTTGATCATGGAAGAAGGTTGAAGTTCATAGAAATCAAGAATTTAGGGTTTTTGCAAATGTTGACTTTTTGGGCATAGTTGACTTTTCAAGAATGCATCATTTTAGGTCATTTTTCAAGCCTTGATTCATGATCCAAAAAGGCTTCAAATGGAAAAACTTTGGTCATGAAAGTTGTAGATCTCATCTTTCCCTTTTCAAAAAGTACAAGAACATGATCAAACTCTTCTTGGATCAAAAGTTATGGCAATGCAAAGTTGGCAAAAATCATTGTTTTTCAAGGCATGCTTCAAATGGAAATTTTGCAAAGTCTTGTACCAAGTCAAATTGCAACCTCTAATTCACTACAAACCATTACACAAACTTTCTCTAAGCCCTAAAAATCAGAATTGGATCAAGTTTGCCCATGGTTTGGTTTGTGTAACAAGACTTTTTCACATGTGAACCAAAAGCTAGCCAACTTGCAAAAACCATCATGATCACTTCACCAACTTGATGCATTGGCTGCTGAGCTTTGCTAGACCTCTCCCTCACCCTTGCTGCGCCAGCCCATGCCTTGTACTTGCCTAGACTTTGAGCCATGCCTCACTTACACAAAAGTTGACCTTTATGCAAAAGCAAACTTACCTATCATAGCAGGCCATGTCACATCACAAAGCCAATCAGATTTGTTTATGTTATCCCTTTGCAAGCTAAACATAAGGCTAAGCAAGGCTGAAACCAACACATTATTCACATTCACAAAAACCTACCAAGTTGCAACTTCTTTCGAATCTGCTTGCACAGCCTTCAAACACTCAAGCCAACTTCACCATTCAACTCACCATGCCTCATAGATCACAAACCACCCAAAGCACAAGCCTGAAACAGCCAAAACATCTCACTGCCATTCCTCACCCTCATTCTGCAGATTCATTCGAATCTCTCTCCCTAGCTCACAAACAGCCAAACAAACCTTGCAAAGCTTCTCCATACATCATCTAGACCACAAACCATCATTCACAATGGCCTGAATCAGCCAGAATCACCATAGCCATTGTTGACTGAGCTTGAAGCAGGAGTTTTCGAAACTCATCAACCAGCCTACATAAATTGTTCTAAGGCATTCAAACATCATCAAGGGGTCCTAAGGAGTGGTTTGCACTTAAAGAAAAGGCCAGAAAGTCCTCAAGTGGAGAGCTTCAAATCTCGGGTAGCCTGAAATTTATTTTTCCAGAAATGATTTTTCTTGTTACAAACTTGTTCTATTTGTTTCACTGATCATTCTGGTACCTTTGGTTTTGAAAATGGTTGTGATTTGAGCATTTAATTTGTTTCTGAAGCTTGCGTGACCTAGAACTTTTTCTCTTCGATTCAGTTGATTTAGGAGATATAAATTTGTTTTAGGATATGGGTTTGATTCGTGAGGATGAGAGGAACATTTCCATGGTCTTAGATTTCATTTTAGTGACCTAGGGATGATTTTGGAAGTTTTCAGGTGAGGTGCTGGCCGGAGAAGACGACCGGAGGTCTTCTCCGGCCACCTGAGAGTGATTATGCCCTAATTATGTGATTAATGCTAGTTTGAATTTGGACCATTGATTGCCATTGACTTGTTGACTGCGCGCGCAAGGGAAAGGCCAGGATCTCTTTGATTAGCCCTAATTTTATTTTTAGTTTTAATTAAATGTAATTAACTCAGAACCAATCCTGGCCACAAGATCACGCGCCAGTCAACCAATTCAAATCCTAGGCGCATCCTGACCCTCCATCCCTCTGACTTTTTATTTTATTTGTTTTTATTTCTTTTTATTTCATTAAATTTGCATAATTATTTTAAAATAGCAAAAAATTCTTAAAAATTATGAAACTTTTTCTTTAAAGTTTTATTAATTTTTAAGACCCAAAAATATTTTTATTTTATTTTTTATCATTAAAAAGTATTTTTAAATATTTAAAAGATTATTTTTAATTGATTAATGAGAATTAATTAATTAAAAATACTTTTAGGTATTTAAAAATTACAAAAAAATTCATGAAATGTTCTAAGACATTTAGAAACATTGTCCAACCTTCAAACCAAATTTCTTTTTTGATCTTGATGCATTTTAAGAATTTTTCATTGAATTAAATCATTTTTTATGCATTATTTTGATCACATGTTTGAAAATTCATTTCTGCCTATTGGTGAAGGTTGAGACATTGATTCTTCTTGCATTGTTTTCCATTTTGCATGTATTTTCAAGGATAAAATGGCCATGATTTGTCTCTTCATTTTCCATTTGTTTGGCATTTCTTTTGTTAAGAACCCTAAAAAACCCTAATAACTTAGAAAATTCATATCTTGAGTTTGGTTGAGAGTTGAGAGCTCCCCTTTGGGCAGTGGTTTATCATAGGCCTAGGGTTTCTTTGGGTACCATTTTCCATTTTTTATCTTAGGGTTTGCTTCTGTTTTGAGTTTTGGTTTGATGTTTGTTTCATAAACCCTAATTTGGGCCTTCTCTTGCATCCTTCTTGCATTCTCTTGCATAAGTTGACTTGTCTTTGCATTTTGTGCATGCTTATGATTCATTTGCCATCTTAAGACATTTAGGAAGCATGTTTGATCATTGCATTGCATATTTGCCATGTCATTTGCCTTGTATGCTTCATAACTTTCCATGTTCATTCATGCTCCTTAGCTTGCATCATTTGCATTCATGATCTTGTATGAACATCTCCATGTCTCACCACATGTTTGCAGCACCTCATAGCATCATAATCATCATCAACATGCTTCTGGTTTTGCTTAGCATCATATCATTTCATCTCATCTTGCATTGCATTGCATTTCTTTCTAACATTTCAGGTGGTAAGTAAACTTGAGAAGTGAATTTGCCTTCACTTCTCATAACTTTTCTTTTCATCTCTCTTGCATACCATGCTGCATTTCTACATGTGTTTGAGTTTGAGCTTGCTCATTCTTGTTCCTCCCACTTTCTTTCTTCAAGTGACTTGACTTCTTGAATGAAGCAAGTCACTTTGCTTCTCTTGATCTTGTTCATCTGCTTCCTGGTGATTCCTTTGAAGATCTTCTTGGTGAAACCTCACAAGCCTTAGGAACAACCAAGCATGACAATGAATTAGGGTTTTGATTAGTCTCCCCTCATAGTTTTACCTTTGTGTCTCTCCTTGAGTCTTCTCTTCTCATCCCATAATCAGAGACTAAACCCTAAAGGTGTTAAGACTTTGTGATTAGGGTTATGCCTGCATCCTTCTCTTAGGATGGAGTGTATAACTTTAATCCTAAGTATTGAACCCTTATTGTGTTTAAATCTCTTAATCAATTCATTTAATAAGTATCAAGACATCACTTGTAACTTGGGCCTTGCATTAGGGTTCTAATTCTTCCTTAATTGGTTAAGAAGGACTAACCCTAGTGTTAATGGACAAGTCCCCCTCAAGTTGTTTTACAAACCATAAAATTCACTTCATCATCATACCATTAAATAAAATCCACTTAATCAAAGGCTTGTTTTGTCATGGGTTTAATCCCTAATCATGGATTAAGTTGAGGAGTTTTCCTCAGCTTAAACATTCTCATCTATTATCCTTCTATTAGGATGGTGTAATGAGTCTGTTTAATCCTTGATTATGGCTTAACCTCATTACTTAACACTAAACAAAAACACCAAAAAACATCTAAATAATCACAAGTAGGTTAATGATCTTGATCCTACACCAAAGGTGATTAAGTGTGAGAATCTGACTTCACACTTAAGGTACTCTCATTACCCCTAATCAGAGGGAAGATGTGATGAGTTTACTAACCCATTGGTTTAGGCTTAAGCTCATTAACTTATGACAAATTCTCAAAAGCAATAAAAGACTGAAAACTCAAAAACAAACAATAATCGTCTCCTTCGGGATTCTTTTCTCATCACCTTCATTCATAAACGAGAACTCGCTTCTTCCGTCTAATGCAAGACAGTTTGCACCTGAGCCAGACAGGTCATACACTTGAGCATTGACAAGCAAGCAGTTCACAAGTCAATTCATCTTTCAGTCTCTTTGGGTCGAACTACGGTGTTCTGACTTCCTCATTGCACGAGAGGATACGTAGGCATAACTTAACAGTTATCGAACAAAAGTCTCTGTATATTCCCCCTCCTTCCAGCATTATTCTTTAAGCCTCATTATCATGAGCATTTCACTCCTTTCTTACACTGACACCTGTACATATTTCCAGCTATTTTATACACAAATTGCACTGACACTACCCCTTTAAAACACAAATCTTTTAAGCGTGGATCCCGTCGAGTACGACGGACAATCTGGGTGCTAATACCTTCCCAGGTTGTAACCAACCCCCTTTCTCAGTCTCTCTGGTTCGCAAACCGTCTTATCCATCTTTTTCTAGGCCTATGCAGCATTGCCTTTCCTCCGGGATAAAAATGCCTAGCTGGCGACTCTATTCATTCTCCAGTGAGTTCACGGCTGTGTGTTCTCACTGTTCCCTCTCGCCGACCGTTCGCGTCTGTACCCTTATCTGACCCAGTGTCACTTATCGGGAGCGACAGCCGGGATGCCCTATTTTTGCCTGGACTTACATTCTGTTTTTTGTGTCCAGCGGGTCATTTTTATGCGAAGTATTTTTTAACTGCATCTGAATTCACAGGGGACGGGAAATCTTCATCATCCATGGTGCTGAGCATCAGTGCTCCACCGGAGAAAACTTTCTTTACAACAAATGGTCCTTCATAATTTGGAGTCCATTTGCCCCTGTGGTCTGTATGAGGAGGGAGGATTCTTTTCAACACAAGATCTCCTACTTGGTACTCTCGGTGCCTGACTTTCTGATTGAAGGCTTTCTTCATTCTCTTCTGATATAACTGCCCATGACAGATTGCAGCCAACCTTTTCTCTTCGATCAGACTCAGTTGTTCGTATCGGGCCCGAACCCATTCTGCTTCACTCAGTTTAACATCCATTAATACCCGTAACGAGGGTAATTCAACTTCAACAGGTAGGACTGCCTCCATACCATATACAAGTTGATACGGTGTTGCCCCAGTGGATGTCCTGATTGATGTGCGGTACCCATTCAAGGCAAATGGCAGCATCTCATGCCAGTCTTTGTATGTGACTACCATCTTCTGCACAATCTTCTTGATATTTTTGTTAGCTGCCTCAACAGCACCATTCATCTTCGGTCTGTAAGGAGAAGAATTGTGATGTTGGATCTTGAAGTCCCGGCATAACTCAGCCATCATCTTGTTGTTCAAGTTGGAACCATTATCAGTAATGATTCGCTCGGGAACTCCATACCGACAGATGATATCTCTTTTCAGAAATCTGGCTACCACTTGTCTTGTGACGTTTGCGTATGAGGCTGCTTCAACCCACTTGGTGAAATAGTCAATGGCGACCAGGATGAATCTGTGGCCATTTGAAGCAGTCGGCTCGATCTTGCCAATCATGTCAATGCCCCACATAGCAAAGGGCCAGGGTGAAGACATTATGTTCAAAGGATTTGGAGGTACATGCACTTTGTCCGCATAGATCTGGCATTTGTGGCATTTTCTGGCATAGGCACAACAGTCGGCATCCATTGTGATCCAATAATAGCCTGATCTTAACAACTTCTTAGCCATTGCATGTCCTCCAGCGTGGGTACCAAAGGAGCCTTCGTGCACTTCATGCATCAATAATTCTGCTTCCGTCTTGTCAACACATCTGAGGAGTACCATATCAAAGTTCCTTTTGTATAAAGACCCATCAGTGTTCAGAAAGAAACTTCCAGCAAGCCTTCTCAAAGTCTTCTTATCATTGGAAGATGCCCCAGGTGGGTATGTTTGATCCTCCAAGAAGCACTTGATGTCGTGGAACCAAGGCTTATCATCTTTGACAACTTCTGCTGCAAATACATATGCTGGTCTATCAAGTCTTGACACTGAAATCTGGGGTACAAAGTTGGCAGCTTGAACTTTGATCATGGATGAAATGGTAGCAAGAGCATCTGCAAACTGATTCTCGTCCCGAGGGATATACTCAAGCTTGACTGTTGTGAAGAAAGTCAATAACCTTCTTGTATAATCCCTGTAAGGTATCAGATGATCTTGGTGGGTGTACCATTTCCCGTTGGTTTGATTGACTACCAAAGCTGAATCTCCGAATACAGCCAGCGTCTTGATCCTGAGGTCAATGGCTTCCTCGAGACCCATAATGCAAGCCTCGTATTCAGCTTCGTTGTTAGTGCAGTTGAAAGTGAGTTTTGCCGAGAAAGGCATGTGAACTCCTTTGGGTGTAATGAGTACTGCACCAACGCCACGGCCATTCATATTAACAGCCCCATCAAACATCATAGTCCATTCTTCTTCCGGGTCGGGCCCTTCAGTGTGAATAGGCTCTTCATGATTTCTTGCTTTAATGAACATGATGTCTTCATCAGGGAAGTCAAATCTCATAGGCTGATAGTCATCAATGGGTTGCTCAGCAAGATATTCAGATAGTACACTGCCCTTGATGGCTTTCTGAGAAGTGTATTGGATGTCATATTCTGTGAGAATCATCTGCCATCTTGCAACCCGTCCGGTAAGGGCTGGCTTCTCGAATATGTACTTGACTGGGTCCATTTTTGAGATTAACAAGGTAGTGTGGGTCAACATATATTGCCTTAGTCGGCGAGCAGCCCACGCTAAAGCACAGCAAGTTTTCTCGAGCAGTGAATAACATTGTTCACAGTCGGTAAACTTTTTGCTTAGGTAGTATATTGCATACTCTTTTCGACCAGACTCGTCATGCTGGCCCAGCACACACCCCATTGACTCTTCCAATACTGTCAAGTACATAATCAGAGGTCTTCCTTCAACTGGCGGCATGAGGATTGGAGGTTCCTGTAAATACTCCTTGATCTTGTCAAAAGCCTTCTGGCAATCTTCGTTCCACCTGACCGTTTGTTCCTTTCTTAACAGCTTGAACAAGGGTTCACAGGTTGCCGTAAGGTGAGATATGAACCTTGAAATGTAGTTCAATCGACCTAAGAACCCTCGAACTTCTTTCTCAGTTTTCGGTGCAGGCATCTCTTGAATAGCTTTGACTTTATCAGGGTCAACTTCAATCCCTTTCTCGCTTACAATAAATCCCAGCAGCTTACCGGATCGCACCCCGAATGTGCATTTGTTGGGGTTCAACTTCAGTTGATACTTCCTCAGACGCTTGAACAACTTGAGCAGATTTACCAGATGATCTTCTTCAGTAAGGGACTTGGCAATCATGTCATCCACATAACATTCTATTTCTTTATGGATCATATCGTGGAATAATGTCACCATAGCCCGTTGATACGTTGCACCGACATTCTTGAGCCCGAATGGCATTACCTTGTAGCAGAACGTGCCCCAAGGTGTGATGAATGTTGTCTTCTCCATGTCTTCAGGTGACATCTTGATCTGGTTGTATCCTGAAAATCCATCCATGAAGGAGAATACCGAGAACTGAGCCGTATTATCCACCAATACATCAATGTGAGGTAAAGGGAAATCATCTTTCGGGCTGGCTCTGTTCAGATCCCGGTAGTCAACACACATTCTTACCTTACCATCCTTCTTAGGCACAGGTACTATGTTAGCAACCCACGGCGGATAGCTAGTCACAGCAAGGAACCCGGCGTCCCATTGCTTCTGTACCTCCTCCTTGATTTTCATTGCCATGTCCGGGCGAGTACGGCGCAGCTTCTGTTTAACTGGAGGGCATTCTTCTCTCAAAGGTAGTTTGTGCACAACAATGTCGGTATCCAACCCTGGCATGTCTTGATACGACCAAGCAAACACATCCACATACTCTTGAAGCAGATCAACCAGTTGCTTCTTCACTGAGTCTTGCAGGCAGGCCCCGATTTTAACCTCTTTCACGTCTTCCTCTGTACCAAGATTAATCACCTCAACCTCCTCCTGGTGAGGAGTAATAACCTTTTCCTCCTGTCTCAACAACCTGGCGAGCTCTTCAGGAAGCTCATATTCTTCTTCAACCCCTTCATCAGCTTGATTGATCGTATTGTCAAAGTCATACGATGTCATAGCCGTGTTGTTGTCGGTGCTGTCAGGAAGGCACTCTCTGCAAGGGTTTAATTTGTTCGTTTTAGTGATTGATTTTAATCTTGCTTTAGAAAAGTGAAATAAAGTGGTCATTTTGAAAACACCGCCATTTATTTTTTGTACAAAAAAGAAAAATGGAAAAACAGTGAGCAGAAAAGAAAAAGACTCGTTTGCAAAAAGATGTCTGATATTTCATTAATTGATCTTGTTTGCACAAAAAAGTACAGATGGCCCGATTACAAAATGAGTCTTGTCATCTTGGGCAAGATGCAAGACTTTGATGCATGCTTATAAAAATACAGGAAATAATAATTACTCTGCTCGAGTAACTCTTATAATTTCCTGGGAAGACCAGTTTGAGGTACTGCTCCCCGGGATCTTCGGACGAATCCAAATCTCCAGATTGTGCTCCTCTTCCAGCTCGTCTTCCAGACAGTTGATAGCATCGGGGGTAAGCATCCCCCCACTGACAAAACCGGGCTCTCCAGCAGCCTTTGCTTGATGTTGAGTTGGTTTGTAACCCAACCCAAACTTATCCTTCTTCTCCTCCACAGCTAAAACCTTGCCCCAGCCTTGGGCAGTTCCTTCCTCAACAACCTTCCGGGCTTGTTGGTAAGATGACATGGAGATTCCAGATACAGCAGATGCTTCATTGACATTCAAGGCTTCAAATCCTTGGCTCATTGTTTCATGGATCTCCCCATCCATCTCAATGTACTTATAAGTAGCCAGATGGCTAACAAATATATCCTCCTCCCCACAAATTGTAACAACTTGGCCTTCCCACTCAAATTTTAACTTTTGGTGAAGGGTAGACGTTACTGCACCGGCGGCGTGAATCCAAGGTCTACCCAACAAACAGCTGTAGGCGGGCTGAATGTCCATCACATAAAAGATAGTTTTAAAGGTCTGTGGGCCAATTGTCACAGGTAGCTCAATCTCTCCCAGAACCGATCTCTTTGAACCATCAAAGGCTCTTACCACCAGGTTGCTGGGTCTCAACGCCAATCCATCATACTCTAACTTCACCAGAGCCTTCTTTGGTAAGACATTAAGGGATGACCCCGTGTCTACCAGCACATGAGAAAGGACTGCTCCTTTGCATTCCATGGTGATGTGCAAGGCTCTGTTGTGGTTGCGGCCATCCGCTGTCAAGTCAGTATTGGTGAACCCTAGCCCATTGCTAGCAGTAACATTTCCAACCACGGTTTCCAACTGGTTGACAGTGATCTCTTCAGGCACGTAAGCTGCGTGCAAGACTTTGAGTAGTGCATTCCGATGGGCTTCGGAGCACATAAGCAGTGATAGGATAGAGATTTTGGATGGCGTCTGGTGAAGTTGATCCACAATTTTGTAATCACTCTTTTTGATGATTCTCATAAACTCATCAACTTCTTGATCGAACGGTGTCTTCAAGGCTTCTTTAACAGCTTGATCTTCCTGCACCGGGCCCTTTCCTTTTGCTTTGGCAGCAGCTTCTGCTTCGGCAGTAGGTCTTTGCATGGGTGGAGCGAAGAGACGTCCGCTTCGGGTGAAGCCTCCGCCTCCTCCCACATTATCTATCTGTGGTGCAGGTGTTGATGTATCAAGAGTGATTCTTTTTCCTTCACAGTACAAGTCAGAGCCGTAATGCCAGGGGATGGCATTGCTGCTTTCATAAGGTACGGGTCCAGGCACCGTGATAGTGACTGGACTGACTGCAGCTGCTGAAGGAACTGTGATAGTCTGTGGATCATAATAAATTGTTACTGGTGCTCTGATGGGAGCAGCACCTTCTGAATTGTAGACGGAGTTGTTTTCAGGATCGTAAAAGATGGTGACAGTTGAAACGTCTTCATGATTTGTTGCTGGTGTTGTAGGAGACAATGGTGGAAGAATGAATGTTGTTGTTGTAGGAGTTTCGAGATGGAGCGGTGCTGGAGTTGTAGAAGGGACATTTGTTGACATCTGGTCAGTTGAAATGACAGATGAAGTACTTGTTGATGAAGCCGAAGAATTGTCAGGAACAATAGTTGTTGCAGTTGTAGGAGGTTCTGAAACCGTTGCTGATGAGATTGCTGGATTTGTTGGAAATGATGTGGTGATCTGAAGTTGGCCGCTCTGAATAAGCCCATCTATGCCATTCCTCAAATTATCGCACCCATTTACTGAGATATTACAGTAAGCGCAACCCAACTCACACCCCGGGAACATCTTACATTCCAAGAGCTGAGCCTTGATTTCTACCAATGGTGTCCTGATCTGTCCCACACTGGTTATTAAATAAGACGGCTTGTCTTCTTCAATAGCATTAATCCTAGGACCACCGTGATTCGGCATGGGATTTTTATTAACATTGGGCGGTGGTGCGAAATTCAGAGTCTTGGAGTCTACCAGGTCTTGTACCTTCATATGCAGAGCCCTGCATTTTTCTGTACTGTGGCCAGGTGCGTTTGAATGAAAAGCACACCTAGCATTGGAGTCATAGTTCCTTGGTAGACTGTTGGGATCCGGAGGTGCCAACGTTCTTAGCTCAACCAGGTTGAGTTTCAGAAGTTGTGGCAGCAAGGTAGCATATGGCATTGGGATCGGATCAATCACTCTGTTGGCTTGAGATGGCCTTTGTTGGAATGGCCTTTGCTGATTATTGTTGTTGCTGTTGCTGTTGTTGTAATTTCTTGGAGGATACTGATTTTGCTGATGGTACTGAGGTTGTGGCTGATAGTTTTGTTGAGGAGGTTGATAGACTGGCTGAGGATGAGCTGGAGCAGGAATGGTGACTGCTGCTATTGACCTTTGAGCATATTGGGGCCTGCCCCTGTTGGTGTGGATGGCATTGGCCTCGCCAGTTCTTCTCGGGCCTGCAAAAGGCTTTCTTGCATTACTGGACGAGCTGGCACCATTATCAGAGATCTTACCCATTTTCAACAGGCTTTCAATTCTCTCCCCCACTATGACAACATCTGCGAAGCTAGTGGAAGAAAAAGCAGCCAACCTGTCAATATATGTTCCCTGAAGGGTGTTCATGAACATATCTGCCATTTCCCTTTCAGACATAGGTGGTTGAACGGCAGCAGCCAATTGCCTCCATCTCTGGGCATATTCTCGGAAACTTTCCCTTGACGACTGTGACATTCCCATTAGGAGAGTCCTGTTGGGTGCCATATCTAAGTTGTACTGATACTGTCTGATGAAGGCCTCTGCCAGGTCCTTCCAGCATCTAATAGTTGCCCTTGTTAGGTGAGAGTACCATTCTCTTGAGGCCCCTGTCAAGCTGTCTTCGAAATAGAACATCCAGAGCTTCTCATCCATTGTATAGGCCTTCAGCCTTCCCAGAAATGATTGTAAATGAGTCCGGGGGCATGAAGTCCCATTATACTTTTCGAAACAAGGAGGCTTGAACTTATGGGGGATCCTGACCCCGTCTACCAAGCCCATATCCATCACGTCAAAACCCAAAGAGTTTTGAGACTCTAGGGATCTTAACTTCTCAGCTATCTCATCCAACCTTCTATCGTAAGCTTCTTCCCCAGCACCCATTATCGTGAACTGGTCTTCTTGAGGGTCTTCCTGAAGTACCCTGGCTGCAGTGGCTGTCCCTTGAACATTTGCAGGAATGTTGATCTCGGGATGCAGATGTGGGCCAAACACAGGGGGGTTAACATGAGGTTGTAGCCTTTCATTGTTACTGGTGCCGGCAGTCCCTATGTGTG
Organism: Lathyrus aphaca; assembly: GCA_963966055.1. Lineage (NCBI taxonomy): Eukaryota > Viridiplantae > Streptophyta > Magnoliopsida > Fabales > Fabaceae > Lathyrus > Lathyrus aphaca. Next base: position 165,457,712 of record OZ014519.1, read on the forward strand.
GATCCTCTTGATTTTGCCTCTCCACCATGGCCCTCAGTCTTTCCTGGCTCTGAGCCATGTTGTTCATAACTTCCATAAACTGAGTCATCTGCGTTCTCATCTCCAATCTTTCGTTTGCCATCTGATTTCTGACCTCTGCAAGGTCCTGCTGTACCTGATCCATTTGAATTCCCGGAAGGTTATTTCGGGTTGGATAACGGTGCGGACGGTTGAGGGGAAATACCCGGCGCCTAGCAATAGTTCCTGAACATCACAACAGAGTTAGTGACAATAAAACAAAAACCTATAAAACAAACAAAGGGTTAGCATGCAATGCAGTATGCTTATTTGTTCTCAAGGTATCCGGCCTGGCATTCAGTTTTGACCCTTCCAGACCCTTGAAGATGCTGTTGATGTTGCTTTCGAAGAAATACTCAGATGAAGTAACCAGCACAAACATATATTACAAAAAGCAATGGTTCATAGTTTGTTTTACAAATACAAGCCCTCTAAGGGGTCAAAATACACCACAAGAAAAATAAAAAGTACAATGAATAAAAGCAACAACAAACAAATGGTCAAACACCAAGACCAAACTCATCCTCACGAACTTCCTTGAGAAGTGCTTCGGTCACAGGATCAGCCGGACGCTCCGTGAGATTCCTGATGAGGAGATTCCGGGTTGCAACAGCTGCTGTTAGCTTCTTGTGCTGAGTTTGGTCCTTTGACCTCTTCACCCCTGCCTTGATCTTCAGCTCTGATATCTCCCTCTGGGCTGCTGCCAGGGCCCCTTGCTGTTCTTTTGCACTAGCCTCCAGTTGCTCCATCTTGTCTTGAACTCTCTTGTCCTCCAGGGTACGAGCCTCGGTGATCCTGACCCACCGGGCTTGACTCTCCTTCAAGTACAAGTCTGTCCTTGCTCTTTGGAACTGGGCTTCTTTGCAAGCGTTCTTCAGAATTCGTTCTCCGGCCTTAGACTTCTTGATATAATCCCCAGACTTCTCAATTTTAGTCAGATGCTCTACTCTCAATTTCTCCAACCTCTCAATCTCCCTCATACCTTCACTCCTCTCCCGGAGGGTCTTCTGCAAAGCCTGGGTTAGCTTCTCATTTCTTTCCTTCAAGCTCTCAAACTCCTCCAAACTGATGGTGGCAGGGGGTGGTGCTGAAGATGACTCAGGCATGTCTTCTATGGTAAAGGGCATCCCAGAGAATTGGGCCCTGGCACGGGACCACTCATAATATTGTGCTGATGCCACATTATTGCACTTCCCCAGAATGGTGACTCCCTTGGTTTGAACATGATCCCAGGCCCAGGCAGCCTGCCTAACAACAGCCAAATTAATCTTGTTCTCACAATAGAGGGTCTCAACCAAGTCCTGTGCCTTAGGAGTATGGACCAGTGCATAGCCCAGTTGCCTCCTGAACAGCAGAGGGTTGTAATTGATACTTCCCTTAACTCCTATTAAGGGCACATTGGGAAAATGCCCACAGCTGGTGATGATATCTCTGCCCTTGGTGTTTTGAGTGCACCATCTGATATCTGATGAAGTTAGAACAGTGAGTCTCTTAGCCCAGTTGCTTTGCTGATGAGGGTTTAAAAATGCATCTGTCCTGGGTAGATGCTTGAGAAGCCAAGTATGGAACAATGGAGCACAACACCTCACTAATCTCCCCCTCTGCTTTTCATTCCTCTGATGCACTGAGTAGTAGAGATCCCCCAATAATGTTGGCACTGAGTTCTTCAGGATGAATAGATGGATTGCATTCTTGCTAATGAATCGAGGCTCGTCTGCAAACAACACAATTCCATATATGCTTAAGGCCAACAAAGCACAAACAGCTTTCCACTCTCCCAGAGAGGCTTTCAAGGTAGCTTGAGAGATTAAGAAGTCCAGATGAAAACCAGGGATTCCAGCTTTAGAGGTCATATGTTGTTCAATCAGGACAGGTTCCAGATGCAAAGCCTTTGCTACTTCTCCATTAGCAGGAAAGATCATCTCAGGGTTGAAAGGGATTCCAGCCCTGATAGGCACACCAACCAAAGATGAGTATTCTTCTAAAAGAGGGCCCAATTGAAAGTCTTGAAAGGTGAAACATCTCAATGGGGGATCATAAAACTGAATGCAGGTGTGGATCAGGCTTCTCTGTGATGGGTCCAGATCCATAACCATGTCCAGTATATCTCCATAATGCTCCCTGAACAAAGGTATGTGATCTGGAGTGATCAGGGTCTGGATTCTCCTGATGTCTGATAACTCTGGTTGGAAGAAGTGATAGGTGATGTTGCTCTTTTTAGGAGCCATGATGCTGAGACTGAGTAGAGACAGGTGCTGATGACAATGCTGAAGAAAAGGGCCACTGACTGGCTGGTGCTGGTGATAACTGAAGTAGATGCTGGTGAAGATAGGTCAATACAGAAGATGGGGTCAAAACCAAAACCAGATGAATGATGGATACCCTGAAACACAAATAAGCAAATGTCAATATGATGCAATGATTATGTATGCAAATGATATGCAAGGGTTTGTGACTGAGCTGGATCTGATCAAACTGCTCTGATATAGGTCCAAGTGTGTTCAAGAATTCCAGATGGAGGTCTATAAATCCAGTAACCAGGGTGGGGGACTCAAATAAAGAGTCACATGTCCAGGATTTAGAATCACAAGAACTGTCCAACATGGAGCACTCTTAACAAGTCAAAGTAACAGGGTATTCTGAGGTCAAGGTACCTGCAAACCTGTAAACAGCCCAACCCCCTCACAGGTGGTGTTCTAAAACAAGGATCCTCAGACTTGGATCAGTTATGAGAAGTGTAAACACTTCTAACCCGGAGGTACAGTGTTCACAATAACCATAACAATTCCTCCTCTAATTCACCTCAGTTTCTGAAGGTCAGTACTAAAAGGTCATCCAGACTTAGCAGGCTTCCCAGATAGCCCTAGCATTGCAGGAAATCTGCAACACAGAGTTCTCAAGAAGAAACCCATATCTGAACCGTGTTTCATATTCCCGCACCAGACCGAAATGGAATGGGAAAGAATATGATTCACTCTAGCCTAGGTGTCACTCAGGTCCCAGGTATAGGACCTTAACTCTCAATGAATCACCCGCCCACCAAAGCAAACAACAGATCCAGCCAGCAACATGACAGTATGATATATACAAATGCAATAAAGAAAGCAGTAAAGCAAACTGTACATAAAGCAAAATAAATACAAGCACAAATAAGCACATAACACCCCAGTAAACACAAATCAATCAAGCGCTAGGAGGAACCCACAAAAAGAACCAGAAGCCCTGGTTGCAATATAAGGGTCCCCAGCAGAGTCGCCAAGCTGTCGCTCCCGATAAATGAAACAGGGTCAAATAAAGGTACAGACGCGAACGGTCGGCGAGAGGGACAATGAGAACACACAGTCGTGAACTCACTGGAGATGAATAGAGTCGCCAGCTAGGCATTTTCGTCCCGGAGGAAAGGCAATGCTGCATAGGCCTAGAAAAAGATGGATAAGACGGTTTGCGAACCAGAGAGACTGAGAAAGGGGGTTGGTTTCAACCTGGGAAGGTATTAGCACCCAGATTGTCCGCCGTACTCGACGAGATCCACGCTTAAAAGATTTGTGTTTTAAAGGGGTAGTGTCAGTGCAATTTGTGTATCAAAGAGCTGGAAAAGATGTACAGGTGTCAGTGTAAAATGTATAAGTGATGTGAAGTATGGAAGTGTCAGTGTAAAGTGTATAAGTGATGTGAAGTATGGAAGTGTCAGTGTAAAGTGTATAAGTGATGTGAAGTATGGAAGTGTCAGTGTAGGAATGGAGTGAGATGCTCAAGGTAATGAGGCTAAAGAATAAAGCTGGAAAGAAGGGGAATATACAGAGACTTTTGTTCGATAACTGTTAAGTTATGCCTACGTATCCTCTCGTGCAATGAGGAAGTCAGAACACCGTAGTTCGACCCAAAGAGACTGAAAGGTGAATTGACTTGTGAACTGCTTACTAGCCTATGCTCAAGTGTATGATCTGTCTGGCACAGATGCTAACTGTCTTGCATTAGACGGAAGAAGCAAGTTCTCGTTTGTGAGTGAAGGTGATGAGAAAAGAATCCCGAAGGAGACGATTATTGTTTGTTTTTGTGTTTTCAGTCTTTTATTACTTTTGGATTTTGTCATAAGTTAATGAGCTTAAGTCTAAACCAATGGATTTAGTAAACTCATCACATCTTCCCTCTGATTAGGGGTAATGAGAATACCTTAAGTGTGAAGTCAGATTCTCACACTTAATCACCTTTGGTATAGGATTAAGATCATTAACCTATTTGTGATCATTTAGATGTTTTTTGGTGTTTTTGTTTAGTGTTAAGTAATGAGGTTAAGCCATAATCAAGGATTAAACAGACTCATTACACCATCCCAATAGAAGGATAATAGATGAGAATGTTTAAGCTGAGGAAAGCTCCCCAACTTAATCCATGATTAGGGATTAAATTCATGACAAAACAAGCCTTTAATTAAGTGGATTTTATTTAATGATATGATGGAGAAGTGAATTTTAGGGCTTGTAAGACAACTTGAGGGGGACTTGTCCATTAACACTAGGGTTAGTCCTTCTTAACCAATTAAGGAAGAATTAGAACCCTAATGCAAGGCCCAAGTTACAAGTGTGAAGTCTTGATGATTATTATGTGAATTAATTAGAGGATTTAAACACATTAAGGGTTTAACACTTAGGATTAAAGTTATACACTCCATCCTAAGAGAAGGATGCAGGCATAAGCTTAATCACAAAGCCTTAAAGCCTTTAGGGTTTAGTCCCTGATTATGAGATGAGAAGAGAAGACTCAAAGAGACACAAAGGTAAGACTAAGTGGGGAGACTAATCAAAACCCTAATCATTGTCATGCTTAGTTGTTCCTAAGGTTTGTGAGGTTAAGCAAGAACAATCTTCAAAGGAGCCACCAGGAAGCAGATGAACAAGATCAAGAGAAGCAAAGCAACTTGCTTCATTCAAGAAGTCAAGCCACTTGAAGAAAGAAAGTGGGAGGAACAAGAATGAGCAAGCTCAATCTCAAACACATACATAAATGCAGCAATGGATGCAAGAGAGATGAAAAGAAAAGTTATGAGAAGTGAAGGCAAATTCACTTCTCAAGTTTACTTACCACCTGAAATGTTAGAAAGAAATGCAATGCAAAATGGGATGAAATGGTATGATGTTAAACAACACCAGAAGCATGTTGATGATGATAATGATGCTATGGAGTGCTACAAACATGAGGCAAGGCATGGAGATGTTCATACAAGTTCATGGATGCAAATGGTGCAAGCTTAGAAGCATGGATACACATGAAAAGTTAGGAAACATACAAAGCATACAACATGGCAAATGCAAGATGCAATGATCAAAGATGCTTTCTATATGTCTTATGATGTCAAATGAATCACATGAATGCTTGAAATGTCATGGTAAGTCATGTTATGCAAGAGAATGCAAGAAGGATACAAATGGAAGCCCAAATTAGGGTTTATGAATCAAACAACAAACAAAAACCAAAAACAGAAGCAAACCCTAAGATAAAAAATGGAAAATGCCACCCAAAGAAACCCTAAACCTATACTAAACCAAGGTCCAAAGGGGAGGTCTCAACTCTTAACCAATCTCAAGTTATGATTTTTCTAAGTTATTAGGGTTTTTAGGGCTCCTAAACAAAAGAAATACCAAACAATTGAAAAATGCAAGATCAAATCATGACCATTTTATCTCAAAAACTACATACTAAACACAAAACAATGCAAGAAGAATCAATGTCCAACTCCTCATGGATAGGAAGAAATGAATTTTTGAACTTAGGATCAAAATAATGCATAAAAATGATTTTTATTCAATGAAAAATTCTCAAAATGCATCAAGGTCAAAAAAGAAATTTGGTTTGAAGGTTGGACAATGTTTCTAAATGTCTTAGAACATTTCATGAATTTTTTGGTGATTTTTAAATACCTAAAAGTATTTTTAATTAATTAATTTCCATTAATCAATTAAAAATAATCTTTTAAATATTTAAAAATACTTTTTTAATGATAAAAAATAAAATGAAAATATTTTTGTGTCATGAAAATTAATAAAACTTAAGAGAAAAAGTTTCATAATTTTTTAAGACTTTTTACTATTTTAAATTAATTGTGCAAATAAAAAGAAAATAAAATAAAATAAAATGAGTTTAATCTGAATTAAATGAAAGTCAGCTAATCCTATGGTGGAGATTCAAACTGGCCTGCGCGCGAATTGACCTGGCGCCAAATCCTACGGCCGAAATTCAAATTTCGCTAATCAATGCTTAAAACCCTAACCCTGCCGTTAATCACTTTCAGATGACCGGAACAGTGTTCCGGTCATCTTCTCCGTTCACCTCAAAATGCAATCTCCCTCCCCAGGCCAAATCAGAAGCTCTAAATCTCCAGAAATCATCTACCAACTATCCTAAGCACGAATCCAGCATCAAATCATGTTTAAACTCACACACAAACAAGAATCGAAGCAATGAAATTTCTAGGTCAAACTTTCAGAACACCATAACATACTCATTTCTTGCTCATTACAAAAAGTAAATAGATCCCAATGATCAGTGCAACATACAAAGCAATATTCTAACAAGAAAATGGAATTCTGGAAAAAAAGTTCATGGAGTCACCTGAGATGGAGCTTTTGATTCAAGAGCTTTCTGGGTGGTTCTTTGACTCAAACAGGTCCCAATGATCCCCCTTAGAAGCTTTGCACACTTGGTTGGAGTTTAAACAGCCTCTTGAGTGAGTTTGCAGAAGCTCTGACCAAGGGAGTGTGAAAATCGTATTTGAGTTATGGAGGGTTTCAGGCCAAAGTAGTGGGTGGTTTCTGGTCAGTGGAGCAAGGTGAGTTGATGTGTGGAGTTTGTTTGAGTGTTCTTGGCTTGTAGGGGCAGATTCGAAAGCTTTTGCTTTATGGAGTGAAAATGGTGAAATGGAGTTGTGGTTTGTTTCAAGCCTGGTTCTTGGTTGCTTTGGGCTCAATGAAGCATGATGAGTTGATTGGTGAAAATGGTTTGAGTGTTTTGTGGCTGGGCAGAGAGATTCGAAGCAATTTGCAAAATGGTGTGTTTTGGTGTGTGTGTTTCTTGAGAGAGTTTCATCCTGGCTTGATGTATGAAGTGGCTTGCCTTTGCTTTGCATAAAGGACTCCTATTGGTCAGATGATGTGACCTGCCCTTTATTGATTGGTATGGCCACTTTTGCAATTTGTCAACTCTTGTGTAAGAGAAAGTATGGGCAGCTTCTAGGCTAGTACATGGGCTGTGTGATGCGCAGCAAAATGAGAGGAAAGGGCTAGCTTGGTTCAAGGGCCAATGCAGCAAGTGGGTGAAGTGATCATGATGATTTTGCAAGTTGTTGCTTTATGGTTCACATGTGATTTCCTTATCCCACAAGCCATAATACATGGGCATTCTTGGTTCAATTCTGATTTTTATGACTTATAGAATGTTTGTGTCATGGTTTGAAATGAACTAGAGGTTACAAAAGGCATTGGTTCATGGTTTTGCAAAATTCTCATTTGAGGCATGCCTTGAAAATCAATGATTTTAGCCAACTTTGTCACACCATAACTTTTGATCCAAGAAGAGTTTGATCATGTTCTTGTAATTTTTGAAAAGGTAAAGATGTAATCTACAACTTTCATGACCAAAGTTTTTCCATTTGAAGCATTTTTGGATCAAGAATCAAGGCTTGAAAAATGACCTAAAATGAAGCATTCTTGAAAAGTCAACTATGCCCAAAAAGTCAACACTTGCAAAAACTCCAAATTCTTGATTTTTGTGAACTTCAACCTTCTTCCATGATCAAATAAAGATCATATACACTCAAAATGATGAAGATCACCCATTGGTTGGGTCATTGGGGGCCTCAGATGCCCTGATTTTACACTGACTTGTCTGAAAAGTCAACTCTTGATCCGATGACTTCCCCATGGAATTTCTTCATGAAACTTGATATGCATACTCCTTATACCATATAGAGACCAATGGAAACAAGAATGACCAAAAAATTTGGGGTTATGGCCTCTGAAACCAAAACCCTAATTTTAAGTCAACTGTGCAGTCAAACCTGGCTCTGCATCCACTCAAACCCTAGTTCTTGTGATTCTTTGGAATTTTTGACTTTGAGAAGATGGAATATGATATAAGAACACACATGGACCCCTTTGAAGTGATTGGTAGCCTTTGGAGTGGCTCAAGAGGCTCTGGGATTGCTCAGGTCACAAACCCTAAGTGCAGATGACTTAGAAACTATGCAGTGAATCAAAAATGAGATATGAGATGTTATGATTGTGTTCATGCATATGAGATGATCACAAGCCATGGTGTGAATGGGTGAGGGCAAATTTGGGGTGTTTACAGTTTGAACCGCCGCAAATTGCAAATATTTTTATAAAAAAAATTCTATCCTCCGTTTTTCATTTTCTAAAAGCTGCAAAACAATGAGAAATCATAATACAGTCAATGAGAAATACATTCATATAACTATAATCAATGAGAAAACATATTAGTAACACATTAGAGCAAAACAATGTAGTATGTTTTTTGCCAATAACATTTTATCAATCATGTAACAATCATTATTATAAGCCTAAAATAAAGAACTTACAGCTTGAGACGATTACAAACATAAGGTTTAATCTAAACATAGTTGAATGAATAACTAATTCTCTCACATCTAACTTCAAACTACAACACTAACTACTTACATTACAGAGAAATATGTAAGATCAGAAATACTTCCATTCAGAAATTCCATTTCCCAGCAAAAGATCAAAGAGAACGTCGAGCCCAGTCGACGTAAATTGGTGGTGTGGGGTTTTGGGAGCGGTGTTCCGACGGAGAGCAATACCAAGGCAGGAGCGTTCTGACAGTGAGAGATACCAAGGCGGCAACATGAGGGGGAGAGATACTCAAGGGCAATTTTTCCAGTGGTGTTGTGGTTGTGCAGTTTGCATAGACTTCATGCCATGAATCAAATCAAATGGATCAGAAGTTGGTTGTGTAGTTTGCATATACTTCATGACATGTAAACATAGTCTTGATAGCTTGCCTCCAGTGCAGGTTTTGGCTTCGCATTGGCCAAAATCTTGAGTTAACTACCAAATAGCATGGTATTAGATCAAAATTTTGAGATTATGTATACATAAATATAATTTAGCTTCACTAAAGTGAGCATAATGGTTGTGAAATAAAAAATAATAATAATAAAAGAGTTGTATTGTATGCATACCCATATTGTAAACTTTATTTTGGGTTGGGTGAGCTCCCCCACTTCTTCATGATCACCCTAATTGTTCATGATTTTGTTGTTAAAAGAGACACCATTGTTATTGATAAAAGGAGTATGTTGTTGTTGTTGGAGAAAAGAGTGGAAAATGAATCTGTGTAAAAGCTAGATATACTAGATAAGAAATAAAATGTTCACTAGTGGCAACTTTAATATAGAGAGGAACATCAATTTTTGTCCCAACCACTTACTGCTTCAACAAATTCAACGTGGGTAGAATAAACTAATGATAAAGATAGCAAAGTACGACAATTCTAGAAACACTTTTGTGGACAGAATGTGATTATGAGAACCATTCAACATGCAAGCATATTTTCTTCACAATAAAAAATGCATTCAATTAGATATCATTAATCTCATTTAACCTTAACATAATGATAAGAGAGGGGGGGGGGGAATGAAAGCAACATAGATCAACCTTATTAGAACAAAATCGATTTGTAGAGCAAAATCGATTTGTAACCCAAAATGGTAGTCATAAATCTTCAAAGTCTTTCCAAATTTGTACTCATTATTAGTCAAGCATATGTTGAATAATAAGTCAAAGTGAGCATAGTTATGCTTAAGGATGCTCTGAAGCTTTTTAATATTTTCACAATGAAATGAATGAACCCCCTTATACACAAAATAGTTACCAATATTAGAATAAATACTTTAGAAAGAAAAAAAACTAAGATGAATTAACTTTTTCCTTTATGAAGGAAACCTTCAATTTTCTTTCATATATATTAATATCTCAGAGAGATATCCAGGTCAAGAAAGAATATTATAAAAAATTATTTCCTTTCCTATCACAGATCTTGAATGACCATAAATAAGCTTCACAGTAGAAATACAATTATAATGAACACTAACTTCATGCAAATTTGAATCTACATAAATGAATTAATCATAAAGTTTTCACAACATTAAATTCTAATTTAACAACAAGAATCAACCATACATAATAAAAATCAAGAATTACTATTTGACCTCCATGAACACATCGTTAAAGTTAGGAATGGTCAGTAATGAAATAAGAAACAAGATCTAATCAACGGTTGGCCAAAATCGACACAGGGTATCTACTCATGGGAAAATTGAGAGATGACATAGGGCATTTAGATAACCTATACCTTCAAATTTTCTTTAGCAACCTTCTCTCTTTTTGACTGAGGTGTTTGAGAGCGCGAGATAGTTGAAAAAAGGAGTGGCGTTATGGTTTCCTCCAAAAAGGCTAAGATTTTTTTGTAGTGCATTTGAATTATAACCTTTACAATAGTTTTGCAATGCCTTTATTAAAGTTGTAGGCTTCTGAGAACTTGATGGTTTGTCTGCATAAAAAAATCTTAAGCCATTTACTTCCTGTGAATTGAGATTATCTCCATAACTTTATAACATAGCCAAAATCTACATATCGAGCACCTGTAGTCCATGAAGAAAAACAATAAATTGACTTGTTAAATAGTAGACACATGAAGAAAATATTGGAACAATAAAAACATATGTATATAAATTAAATTTGATTTCCAAGAACAACATTATATGGAGTATACTACTTTGTTCAAGATATTATAATATTTTCAATAATCACGTACTATAATGATTAACATAAAGAAGCGCCTAAAATAAGAAACAAGAGGATTAAATAAGGTGAAACAAAGAAGCACCTAAAATATTATGAACATATAACTAAAAATTATGGTTAACATAATCCCTAAAAGTCCAGTTTCAGATGCCATACAGTGCATTTAACTTTGCACATGGATGGAATTGATTCCGTAAGAGCATGATGTAAAGAACTCCGGTCCAATGGTTTATCCCCAAACTCATTATCACCAGCAAAAGTATAAAGCCTAGAACCAGAACCAAATCGTTCTTCCGCAATTCTATCATATTCTACTTCATCCACAAGCTCTTATTTAGGGGAAAATGGGAAGCTACTCCGACCCTTGTCTGACACATTCCTTGTTGACATAGTCTCAAATTCATCTTCATAAGAATCTACACACCAAAATTTTCAGATTACATAACAACGTGCACATACATTGATACAAATAGAAATTAAATGGGATAAATATACAAACCCCTGCCATTAGGGTGTGATTTGGTTTTTCCCCCTTTAAGTTTTTTTAATAGAGACTCCCTTATAAAATCAAAAATCAGATTTTACCGCCCCTATTACCCTCAATGTTGACTGGGTTGTTGACTGGATTGTTAACTCTACTTCATCTTCTTAAACCTCTCTCTTTCTCTCTATTTTCAATACCATACTTAGATCCCGCTTTGTTGCTTTCACAACTCACTCTTTCTTTCATGGTCAAATCTTTCACATTTCTTCAAAAATTGAATCTTTCTGTGTTTTTTTCCTTCATTGTCAATTTCCCAGTATCAAAAAATGCAATCGGATGAGTCTGATTCTGAGAACCCTATGACCCACTTTGTTCAAACTCAATCTTTTTCTTCTTCGGACACGAAAGGGAAACATATGATACATGCTGAACTTAAAAGATTGGAAGAAGAAACAAGGTACTTAGAGGTAGGTGTGATTTTCTTTTGTTTCTTATGTTTCTCTGTCGTTTTCTTTTATCCACCATTTGATTTTTCATGGGTTGTTTTTTTGTTCTTCCATGTAACTATAGTAAATTGGATTGGTAAAGTATTTAACTTTATCCTTAAAGTTTAGGTTTTTTTATTTGGTTTTCTAGGGTATTCTTCTGGTGGGAGCTGGATTTTTTGTTGTAGAAGTACTTGTAATTGGGATCCATATGTCTCTATTATAAGGTTGTTACCTTGGATGGTTAAAAGGGTACTTGTGTTTTTATTTAATGTAAGGTTCACTATAGATAGAGAGACCTACTTGTTTTTGTTGCTTCTGATGTTGCAACTGACCCTATCTGACCCAAATTGAAGGTTGGGTGAAAACACCTTTAACCTTGAATCTTGAGTTCTTACATAGTTATTATAGTATGTAACAACATATGGTTAGCCATTATTCTTAGTGAAAAAATTTATGTTTATTATACAATTTTGTGTCTATATAGATGTATGGACATTATGGTCAAGGAATCATCCATAAGATACATTTTACTATGATAATGCATGTTTGGTTTTAGGTTTGGAGCACCCAAAATTGATTCGGACTATGTAGTTTTGTAGAATGTTCACTCAATAAGATAAATTGGCATTAGTTACATCACAGATAATTCTCTATCCAAGCAAAACATGTCATTTGAAATGTTGTGACTATGACACTATCTGGTAGAATAAAGCAAGCATTTGTCGTGTTCTTATTTTAATGTTCACTCTAATTTGATGTAGGAATAGTTGGAAAAGCTTGAGAGGATGGACAAAGCATATGCATCATGCAAAGAGTAATCTTATAAGCTGAAAATATTTTCATTGCGCGTAATCAATGTCGAGAAAAGGCCTGATCCATTACTTCCATTGTAAAATCTCTTGAACCAACTTTCATGGTTTAGTGGTAAATAAATACATTACCTGTGACATGTTTTGTGACAAGATCTATTATTTTTCTGGTTTGACAGAACAATTGGCCCCTTAAATCCTATGTGGGATCGATGGTTTGAAGGCCCTCAAGAATCCAAAGGATACTGCAGATGTTGTATACTCTGATGATTATCGATAAGTGGATTGTTTCTTCATTGCTCACTTCTGGTGCTACTTTCGGCGTCTCCATCCTCAAATCCATCGTGTTTATCAAATGGTGAAACAAATCTGAAATCTCACAAACAGGTTCACGCGAAAATCAATGGCCGACGAACAAAACCTCCGCTGCAAACATGAATCACGATATTCACGGCGGAATGAAAGTTTTCAGGCATGTGAATTTTGCATCACCGAATGGATTATTCATACTAGCGAAATACAACCCCATCTTCATCCTTCGAGAGTGTAACACCCCACATAATATATATTTTGAATAATATCATACAAGTGTTATTTTGGTACTGACACCACCATAAATACCTACTAGTATAATTCACATTCTTGTCCAAATCTATAAACAATATAAACTATGGCACAAGACATGGAAATCATACTAAAATAAATGCTAACAACAATACAATACCCGTTATTGTAAAAAGATACAGAAATACACAGCGGAAGACTAAAACTATGTTTCACTTGAAACATCTCGAGCATAGCTCCACTTGTAAATCAAACCTGCAAAAGGAACCTGAAAGCAACAACAAATAGTGGGGTGAGATAACAACATCTCAGTGTGTTCCCTATCTTAGAGTTCTCTCGACTCTAAGGGTTCTATCAAAACCTAACTCAAGTCTTTACAAAAAGGAAAACGACCTCGAGTTCACACGCCTCACTCTCGTTGGAACCACGTCCAAGAATTCTACAAATCCTACTATCACTAGCTAGGATATTACCTTTTACTTCTCATGGGACTCGATATAACACCCATCTCAAGCCTATGGTCACTCCTCCATAAGGAAAATCAAAACGAGATGGAATAACCAAAAAACGTTCTCGACACTTCGCGTGGGACTCAATGAAAAACCCACCTCAAGTATTCACTGACAAGGCTTCCCATGGGACTCAATGTAATACCCATCTCAAGAGACTACCAAAACAAATGCTTCCCGTGGGACTCGGTGTAATACTCACCTCAAGACTTACACAATGCTTCCCGTGGGACTTAGTGGAACACCCACCTCAAGTTGAACAATCTGATGCTTCCCGTGGGACTCAGTGGAACATCCACCTCAAGACTTACAAAATTCTTCCCGTGGGACTCAGTGGAATACCCACCTCAAGCCGAATAATCTGATGCTTCCCGTGGGACTCAGTGGAACACCCACCTCAAGACTTACACAATGCTTCCCATAGAACTCAGTGGAACACCCACCTCAAGTCGAACAATCTGATGCTTCCCGTGGGACTCAGTAGAACATCCACCTCAAGACTTACAAAATTCTTCCTGTGGGACTCAGTGGAACACCCACCTCAAGCCGAACAATCTGATGCTTCCTGTGGGACTCAGTGGAACACCCACCTCAAGACTTACACAATGCTTCCCATAGGACTCAGTGGAACACCCACCTCAAGCCGAACAATCTGATGCTTCCCGTGGGACTCAGTGGAACACCCACCTCAAGACTTACACAATGCTGACGGTACCTCAAGCCTTTATGGATGCTTCCCATGGGACTCAGTATAATACCCACCTTGAGACTTACTCAAGTATTTTCGGAGAATATTGCGCATAATGCATCAAAGATTCGCAACGACCTAGGATGAACCTAAGCATCTCATATTCATACCATCTAACAATTTCCAGTTACACTACTAGGCCACACTATTGGTTTATGGTACGATTCCTCACTCTTTCTCCATCCTTGATACATTAATTATATAGTTTTCAATTACATAATTCTAACATTCTGGTTAATTACCACCATAAAACAATTCTCACGATAATCTCATGCCTCTACTCTCAATCAATCCTCATGATTAGGCATACATTCCAAAATTCCCTAACTAACATAATTACGGTTAATCGGAAAAGTCGGATAAAAGTCGGGTAAACGTAATATCTCTTAGCATCATCAATTAGTAAATATTCTTGGCTTCAAATCGATATATGGGGCACTAAAAATGGATACCCGGATCACAAGTTACAAATATAAAAAACACAAAACATAACTCCCAGGTCTCGCTGAGCGAGGAAATTCCTGGATCTGCTCGCTGAGCGAGCTCTGCGAACACAACAGAAAACCAGTCACGAACATCCAATGCCCAAGGTTCCAAAACCCCTCTAAACATCATCAAACATGATTATTGACATACATTGACTATCATACTTTGATTTTATCTAGTTTTAACCGTTTAATCTATCAATTTCTAAGATTTTCTTCAAAAACCCTAAAACTCATAAACTTCAAATTCAACCAAAACTCAAAAGAAAAGTTTCTAACTATGAACCCACCTTGCAATCAAAGAGGAGTTTGGTAAAGATGAAGATTTGGTGGAGAAATGATGATGATCCAAGCATTTCCTCTCTTAGGGTTTTCTTCCTCTTCTTCTCTTTTCTCCCTTTCTTTCTTTCCTTTTTCCTTCTTTCTCTTTTCTTTCTCTTACCAACTTTTTTTCTTTTCTTTCCTTTTATAATACATAACTTGTTTCTCTTTCTTTTAAAAACCAAACAATGTATATTATACCAATATACAATAGTTAGTATACTAACAGGTCCAATTTTAGAATATCCAGAAAAATATCTCTGAGTCAGATAATACTAATTTATCCTAATTAATATTATCCAGGGCGTTTAATTAATTATGGAGTATTACATTCTCCCCCTTGAATTGAAATTCGTCCTCGAATTTCCTTTACTCATCCTTATGACAGTTTACAACACTGTCTTAGATTCATACTTATCCTTTACTCCGTTACATATCCTGACATACTCAAATTCCAATCTGATCTTGCGGGTCAAAGTCCTCGTTTCACAACGAATCAAACTTCACGTCCATGTTCACACGATTGTTTCCAACATCGAGTTAACTTCCAACTTACTACTTTCGCAATCTATCTGTTGCTTTATACTTATTCACCTAGTCTCGTTCTTCCGTCGAAGAAACATACCACGTTAAAACTTTCCATTGATTCTCAACACGAGACAAAATACTCCGGCTTACCTCGATAAGGTTCCACAAGGCATCTCGGTGAGATCCTTTCCTTTTACAATTTCCCAACAAAAGCATCCTATTAAGATCCTTCAATCACTAACGCTATATCAAAAGTTGTCAAACGACTTCCTTTACCAATTCCACTTGATCTTACATCAAAATTGTAACCATTTACGCCAGACACTTCATTCTCTCAGTATCCTATCATAGACAACCCGCTTAGAATAAAATTCTCCTTTGATCCTCAACAATCTAACTGAATTCTTTTATCTGTCTCCTTCCACTATGCTTTCAAAGCCTAACAACGGAGATACCATAAATTCTCAAATATTACTAAGAAGTTGATAGTCTGCGGAGAAAATAAATACTTATCTATCGGAGCTTTCACCAACCAATAGAATAAGAGCTTGCAAACATGCAACGATAGAACAAATCACTTGTCAACTACAAGATCATAACATCGGTCCACACTCTCCAACGACAGAGATATCGGGGTTGTACTGCTGCAATCATAACCGATACAATTCAATCCTAATCTAAACTCAAACAATTTATCCAATTAAGCTTAACCAATCAGACCATGGTTACTATGTTCCATATCAATTCTCTTTACAAACTTTCCATTCACTCGAGATTTCTGTCAACACAAGGTCTCCATCAATAAAATGCAATAACACCATAGAGCTTACAACAACCATTGAGTCACCAACGCCAGACTTAAATCATCCTCAATACACTTGCGGGTTTCCATAATGCTTTCCTTTGAAGACCATATCCAACTTCCCATTCAAACAATTTCTCTCAGGGGTCTCGTTCCTTAAACGGTCCAATTTGCACGCATGACTTCGGAACATTCATTTCTCACTCTTACTCAGAAGGTGACTTAAAATCCGTATCTCTGGGTACGACTCAACTGCACATAATTGGTATCACTTTTACGGAGTCTATAACTGATGTCATCGATACTAAAACAGACCAATTGTTCATCTCCTAACCACACAAAAATTCAATTACCAAGACATTCCCGGAAGGACCGTCGCTCCACAAATCTCTCATGACTATGCAGCTAAATTCTTCAATAGTCACAACAATGACATGCCAACATCCAGACCATTTACCTCCCACTAAAACATGCTCAAAACAAGGTCCAACACTTTGCCCACTGGCACTTCAAAAGAAACTAAAATAGACTTACGGTTTGGAAGGTACGATTCTCTAAGGTTCTCTACAAAAGTCGTGTGTTAATCGATTGCCCATTCGAGGTTAAGCGAACGAACACCACTAAACTTGTTCTTCTTATTAACGAACAATCCAACTCAACATTACCAATTCATACCACGCCATCTCGAAAGATAATTCTCACTCTTAATTTCCAGACATGAGCACAAAGTTCGCCATTCACAACTTGCGATAACACAACATGGGTACAACATACAGATCATCACTCCCACAAACGACGAAATAAAACTACCATTCTGTCACGGTCGCAACACAAATACTCAACGGAAAGGCTTGATTCCATTCGCACAAGTATGCCAACAAAAGGGTCGTGGTTGCAAGCTAACACTTGATTCATCCACATACAAAAACAACACTCAAATTCTCAATCTCATTAGAGATAAAGTTCCAAATACTCTGATTATTCCTTACTCTTGGAAACTGAGGTAATGCACTCCTCTGAAGAACCTTCAATACTTCTACTTACATATAATTCGGGGTTCCCTTACCCTCTACTAGTCATTTCATAAAAAAAATGTTCCCCCAACTTTCCATTGGTACCAAGAACGCTTCAACCGACGCCAAGTCCAAGTGCATACATCTTAGAAAAATACAACTTTAAAAACTTAATAATGTTTACCAGTCACTAACAGGAGGGTAACCAATTACACAAACACAGAAGCAACTTCTGATCTTTATTGTAACCTGAGTCTCCCAGCTCATTCCAATCGTAACAAAAGTCACAACCATCACCAATAGATGATTCCAACTGACCAAAGCTGAAAGAAACAAGCGAACGAGTTACGGTTAGAGGAATCGTCCTTATCAATCCAAGCAATAGGTTGATGCAACCCAGATTAAAAGTTCATCTGATACATGAGAAAAAGTCCAGTGTAAGGTGATGACCAATCAACTCGACCTCCACAATTTCTTTCCTTACATAAAAAATCTTTCTTAACCAAGTCAATAACAACTCCAGGAGAGTCCTTCCACCCACCATTCTCGTAGACCATCAAACTTCAGGACGTCCACTCTTCTTGAAAATTCATATAATACCGAATTAACAACTGTCCAAAACAAGTCTCTGAATTCGTAGGCTTGGTTTATACTTAGTCAATCTCATTCGTTGATAATCCAGTCCTTGGCGATACTAGTGATGTCCATGGAGGTAACACTGGTCGTAGAGCTCTATTTGGATATATCGCATATCCAGAAGCACACTTTCGCTTCAGTTGAATTCATATCCCATCCAATGGCTTCTCATACTGTATTAACTTCATGCTTTGCGTAAATCTTCTTACACTCAAACATAAACCTTGTTACTAGAACTTCTTCCAAATCCAATGTGTTTACTCTTAACAATTATCACCACTTTATCAAGTCCGCACTTCATACACCTCATATCACTAAACAAAGTTTATTCTTCTTCCGATATTATACATTATACCATTCTTAGGTGACACAACCATTTCCGACTTAATCTCTTATCAAAAACATATCATCCTGATGCCTTACTCTGATCCTTGTCTCTTTGATTTCAATTGAATAAACAATTCTGGTCTTCTATCCTTCGTCTGGGGTATACTTGTCTCATTTGAAACGTGTAGTCACGTCCTCGGGTCCCTGTTCACGTCCCGCCACACCTTAGATTCTCAAAAGAAAATGAACATCCTTAACCTATAACTGATATACATCTGTAAGGTATTATTTGAATACATTCCTTGAGGTGCCCTCGCTCATCCACGATGCCACTGCGTCCTTAGAATTGAAACACCTACAAGAATTACTCATTCCTGAACTTACACCACACATTCCACAAGCATTCTCTCTCTCTCTCTCTCTCTCTCTCTCTCTTCACGGAACGAGGCTTCTCAACACTCTTGATTATACCAGTGACTATTACTAGTCCACCAACGACTTTACTCATTCCTTGATACACTGACATTTTATCCCGTAGATATCTTTACCCTTCAGATCCTATCCATTCCAAAGGATTCCTCAAACCACACACTTCTCTGCAATCCCACGTCACATGAAGTAAAATTCTTAAGAAGGCTCCAACTGAGCTGACCAAAGCTCCTTCTGCTAACTCTTGGCTTGAGCCCACTCTTACAAAACAAGTTGCAACAACACTACATAATCCTCATGGTCGCACAACCATGATCCTACCTACCACATACATAGCACTAGGCTGACCAGACCCATTACTACATAGTGGGATATTAAGAATCATGCCGGCCAGACACACTTAAGAGGCAGGAAATATTTACTTATGATTTTTCAAGGCTGGGTCGAGGATACGACCTGCTCTGATACCAACTATAACACCCCATATAATATATATCTAGAATAATATCATACAAGTGTTATTTTGGTACTGACACCACCATAAATACCTACTAGTATAATTGACATTCTTGTCCAAATCTATAAAAAAATACAAACTATGGCACAAGACATATAAATCATACTAAAATAAAAGCTAAGAACAATACAATATCTGTTATTGTACAAAGATACAGAAATACACAGCGGAAGACTAAAACTATGCTTCACTTGAAACATCCCGAGCATAGCTCCACTTGTAAACCAAACCTGTAAAAGGAACCTGAAAGCAACAAAAAATAGTGGGGTGAGATAACAACATCTCATTGGATTCCCTATCTTAGAGTTCTCTCGGATCTAAGGGTTCTATCAAAACCTAACTGAAGTCTTTACAAAAAGGAAAACGACCTCGAGTTCATAGGCATCACTCTCGTTGGAACCACGTCCAAGAATTCTACAAATCCTACTATCACTAGCTAGGATATTACCTTTTACTTCTCATGGGACTCGATATAACACCCATCTCAATCCTAAGGTCACTCATCCATAAGGAAAATCAAAACGAGATGGAATAACCAAAACAACATTCTCGACACTTCGCGTGAGACTTAATGAAATACCCACCTCAAGTATTCACCGGAAAGACTTCCCATGGGACTCAGTGTAATACCCATCTCAAGAGACTACCAAAATGGATGCTTCCCGTGGGACTCAGTGTAATACCCACCTTAAGGCTTACACAATGCTTCCCGTGGGACTCAGTGGAACACCCACCTCAAGCCGAACATATGATGCTTCTCGTGGAACTTAGATGGTTCAGATTGAGTACGATGGATGTATGGGGTGCTAATACTTTTCCCTTACATAACCGACTTCCAAACCCAGGCAATGGTTTGCGAAGACCATGTCTTATCCTTTCTTCGCGGTTTTAATCTATATTTTCCCTTTCCGTCTTTGGGGATAAACAAAAATCAAGCATGAAAAGATCTTCAATAATTCTCCAAAAACTAATGCATAGAAGCTTCTGATTTTGACAACAACGGTCCCTTGATTTTCGAACAACCTGGAACAAAACAAAACACCAAAATCCTACTAAAAATATACATAAATTAAATCAAAACTTTATGTATTTAGAAAGTCCCAAAACTGTCAAGACATATATTACAACATCTGTTCTGACATCACAAAAGCATTGCACACCAGAAGATCTTCAAGCATGTCAAGGATATCTTACTGGACATCAAGGCAACTGAGAATGTTTTTCAACATATGCGACAAACCAAGAGCCTTCACACATAGAGATTACTCCCCAACAGAGTCGCCACTTTTCTATAGAGGTAAGAATCGTGAGTGTAAGCTATTGATTAACTTAACTCAAGGAAAAAAGAGTCGCCACCATGCTTTTATTTTATTCCAAAAGGAAAAGGAAAAAAGAGAAAATAAATCCTAAAATGAATCTAAAAGAAAAAAGATAAAGAAACAAACAGAGAAAGGGTAAGGGGGTTGGTTACCGAATAGGAAGGTGTTAGAACTCAAAATGTATGTGGTACTCCACGGGAGCCCTTTAAAATATTTACGCTTTTGGTTTGAAAATGGTTTGGTAAATGAAAGTGAGGGGATGAGAAAAGAATTAATTTATAATGTTTTTGTGTTTGGAGAGGTTTACCACCTCATGCCTACGTACCGATAATGTGCAATGTAAGATCAAAACTCCGTAGTTCGTGGTACAAATAGTGAAAATTGGTTGGTTTTGATTGATTTTAATAAGTGAAGAAAATTTGTCATTTTCAAGTGGATAGCCTCACAAATCTACCATGAGAATGAGGGCATGGACTCATAGATAATTATAGGGAGGGTGCCAACTCGGATAAAATCGACAAGTATGCCACTAAACCCCCACAAATGACAAGAGACTCAATTACATCAAACTACAATCATGGAGATTGAGAGAGTCTAAACTTGTAAGAAAAAAAAAGAGTGCACAAAGGCACAAAACAACTTGAGACTTTCATCGATCAAAAGAAAAAGAGAAATTAAAGGGAGAGGGATATATAAAACCAAATAGAATCACAGTTTAGAGGTCCTTCCATCTTTAATATCAATCACCTTTAATTGATATATTCAAGTTAAAAAATGTATCACTAATCCAAAGCACCTCTTATAAATTTAAGAATTCATTTGGAGATCGATTTGAATTAATGAACATTAATCTAATTTAATCAAATATCCAAGGTCCATTGATATTAAAGAGGAATTATCCTACAAAATGCTTTCCAAGGTCAAAATAAAAGAAGAAGGGAAGAAGTAGCAAAAGAAAGCAAAACAACCCAAAAATCAACAAAAATACCATTTTGGATCAGAGGTAACTGATAAACACATAGGTGTTAACCGATTATTTAGTTCAAAAATGCAACAATTTTTTCAAATAAAACACTGAGTAACCGGTTAACACTTATGCATTAACCGGTTACTCTGCACGCAGAATAAAAAATTAGTACAAAATTCAGCAGTTCCTCTTTCAAAACATTTTTCAAACACCTTGTGATCATAGATCCGAACTTGCACAAATTTTAGAGTATGAACACATCAAAAACTAGCATCCAAAAGGTAACACAATATCCAAGGGATCACACACAAAGATCAACAAGGATCTACATTGTGGATGATGAAGATGAAGCTGTAAAAATGATGTAAGATGAATTACCACTTCAAGGATTAGAACAACTCCAAATTACTCCACCAGCAAGCTTGATCTACTAAAATTAATGAAGAAAAATGAAAAGGATGAAGGTTTAGCTCAAAGTTAATCAAGAATTCAATGTGAATTCTTGATAACTTTCAAAAGAAGAAATTGAGCTTTGGTGGATTTTTGAATTTAGGGATATATTTTGCAAGAGGTTATTTTGCTCTCTAAAGCTTGAGAAATGAATGAAATGAGGGTGTTATTTAAAGAGTTCAGGTATGGAAATTTGGTGGATTGGAGCTGTAGATGTCTTGAATTGGCAGAATTTTTGACCAACAAGAGTTATTGAATTCAGTTCAGAATGTCCTATCAAATGTTGGGACATTATCAAACAGAGTATATGAACTTATTTCAGGATGTCTTACCAGATGTTGGGACATTGTGTAAATGACTTAAGTTCAGTTTTTCAGGATGTCCCAACAGATGTTGAGACATCTCAAACCTGCTTCCAGAATTAATTATTGACTAACTAATCAGATATATTTAAGGAGAGTTATCTGGAATTAATTAATGATGGATTAAAAACAGAACAAGGCGCATCTGTAGGGAGTTTTATATTGAAGATTCAGATTAAAACAGAAGACCTAAGTCACCTAGAATCTAGGAAGTAACAAACCCTAAATTCAAGGTGGAAGCTGCATGTGCATTAGGGCTGGATCATCCTACAGAAAGCCCAAATTACAGATACCTATTTAAGCAACAGAAACTCATAGAATTGAGTACGAATTTCAGAAGATCAAATAGGGTGTCTAGTGTTTTTAATAGCAGGTGTTTTTAATTGTACCACTTTATGAGCTTTTAAGTATAAGTGCATTTGTGACTTGATTGAAACTGTTAAGTAAGATCAAGCTGTTTTGTTTGAAGAATGTCTTCAATTTTATTAAACTTGTAAACTTGATCACTGTGTGATTGAGGGGGAGTGAGTAGGGTACTCTTATCTAAGTTGTGACTTAGGTAGAAATTGCATTGGGTAGTTATTAAGTGATAGATTAAACAGGGTGGTTTAAGTCTAGAATTAATATTACTTATAGTGGATTTCCTCCTGGCTTGGTAGCCTCCAGATGTAAGTGTGGTTATACACTGAACCGGGTTAACAAACTTCTGTGTTGTTTACTTTTCTTGTTATTTAAGTTTTGGTTAAATCTGTCAAGTGTTGGGACATCTCTTAGGACATCTCATACCTGATCACAGAATTTCAATTGGCATCAGAGCAGGCACCCTGCCTGTTTATACTGGGTGAGATCTAGGGAATACAAATTCTGTAACATGGACAGAGATATAGGGTCAGTAAATAGACCACCTATTCTGGATGGATCTAATTATGACTACTGGAAGCCAAGAATGATTGCATTCTTAAGATCACTTGACAACAGGGCATGGAGAGCAGTCAACATTGGATGGGATTATCCTGTCCAAGATACCAAAGATGGATCAAAAGTGCTGAAACCTGAAGAAGAATGGAGTAAGGAAGAAGAAGATTCAGCACTAGGCAACTCAAAGGCCTTAAATGCTTTATTCAATGGCATTGATAGGAACATTTTCAGACTTGTACATCATTGTGAGCTAGCCAAAGATGTGTGGGATACTCTCAAAACAACTCATGAAGGAACATCAAAAGTAAAGATGTCAAGACTTCAACTTCTCACCACAAAATTTGAAAACTTGAGAATGAAGGAAGATGAGACAGTTCATGAATTCTACATGAACATTTTAGAAGTAGCTAATACTTCTGGAGCTTTGGGAGAAAAAATGACTGATGAAAAGCTTGTAAGAAAAATCCTCAGATCTTTGCCAAAAAGATTTGACATGAAAGTCACAGCAATAGAAGAAGCTCAAGACATATGCTCTATGAAAGTTGAAGAACTCATTGGTTCCCTTCAAACTTTTGAGATGGGAATGAATGACACAAATGCTAAAAAGAACAAAAGCATAGCCTTGGTTTCAAATACTGATGAAGAAGAAGATGATGAATCAGCAAATGATAAAAGCTTATCAGACAACCTTGCTATGCTTGGAAGACAATTCAAACAGATTCTCAGAGGAATGGAAGGAAAATCCAAACCCAGTGGAAGAAACACAAACTCTTCTGAGAACAGGAGACCTTATGATGCTAACAGAAGGTCAAATTATGCTGAAAAGACCAGTCAAGAAAAAGGAGTCAAATGCCATGGATGTGAAGGATATGGACACATCAGGAATGAATGTCCTACCTACTTAAAAAGGCAAAAGAAAGGACTCTCTGTGACCTGGTCTGATGAAGACTCAGGAGGTGATTCAGAAGAGGAATCAGCTAAGCATATCACTGCTTTAGCTGGATTATGTGACTCTGAAAGTGAATCCAGTGATGGAGAACTTACTTATGAAGAACTTGAGCAAGCATTCAAAGATCTATACAAAAGAAGCTCTGAAATATGCAGTGAGGTCATAAAGTTAAAGAAGAAGAATGAGGCATTAGAAGATGACAAAGCAAATGATCAGGAGATCATTGACACCTTAAAAAATGAAGTAAGTCTTCTCAACTCCAAGTTGGAACATATGTCCAAATCTGTTAGAATGTTGAATAGCAGCTCAAATACACTGGATGTGATTCTCAACAACAATAAGCACTCAGGGGATAAAAGTGGACTGGGATTTAACAGAGTAAATAAAGATGAAGCTAGCTCTAGCAAAACAACATCAAAATCCATACAGTCTAACAAGATGTCCCAACAGATGCTTCAACATCAGGAAAAGAACACAAAGTCAAACATAATGTTCCAACAGATGTCTCAACATTCTGAAAAGAACAAAATGAAGAAGTATCAAAGATGGAGATGCCATCACTGTGGAAGATTTGGACATATCAAACCTCATTGTTATAAGTTGCATGGATATCCAAATCAGATGTATCAGCAACCTTCCAAGAAGAAAATAGAAGTTACCAAGAAAGTGCTGCATAAACATCAAAGAAATCAGCAACCTCCTAAGCAGAAGACAGAAAACATCAAGAAGGTATGGAAACCAAAAGCTAGCACTGAAGCTGATCAAAGCTACAAGAACAAGATCAACAATCAAGCTTGGAGATTAGCTGATAAACAACACACAGGGCAGAGGCATCAAAAGAAATCTCAACTCATCTGGTCAAAGAAAAATACTGCATACATAGCACATACATCACTGAGAGTATCAGCTAAAGAAGACTGGTACTTTGACAGTGGATGTTCAAGACACATGACTGGATTGAAGAATTTGCTAGTAAACTTAAAATCACATTCATCCAGGTATGTGACCTTTAGAGATGGAGCTAAAGGAGAAATCAAGGGAGTTGGAACCTTGGATTGTCAATATGTTCCAAGACTAGATGATGTGCTGCTAGTTAAAGGTTTAACTGCTAACCTGATCAGCATAAGTCAATTATGTGATCAAGGGTACAGTGTAAACTTTACCAAAACTGAATGCATAGTGACTAACAAAGAACAAGAGGTTGTCATGAAAGGAGCCAGATCTAAAGACAACTGTTACATGTGGGAATCCCAAAATCTCAGTCTCACTTCAACTTGCTCTTTAGCTAAAGAAGAAGAAGTGAAACTATGGCACCAAAGACTAGGTCATCTTCATTTCAGAGGCATAAAGAAGATAATATCCATGGATGCTGTAAGAGGTATTCCTAAACTGAAGATTGATGATGGCAAAATATGTGGTGAATGTCAAATAGGCAAGCAAACCAAGATGTCCCATCCAAAGCTCCAACATCTGACAACTTCCAAAGTTTTGGAACTTTTGCATATGGATCTGATGGGACCTATGCAGGTTGAAAGTCTTGGTGGTAAGAGGTATGCCTATGTTGTGGTTGATGACTTTTCAAGATATACATGGATAAATTTCATCAAAGAAAAGTCTGATGTATTTGATGTATTCAAAGAGTTATGTCAAAGATTGCAAAGGGAAAAATCCAGCTGTGTGATCAGAATAAGAAGTGATCATGGAAAAGAATTTGAGAACCAAAAATTCTTAGATTTCTGCTCTTCAGAAGGAATCAATCATGAATATTCTTCACCAATCACTCCTCAACAGAATGGGATTGTTGAAAGGAAGAATAGAACTATTCAAGAATCAGCAAGAGCTATGATCCATGCTAAAAAGTTACCTCTGTACTTCTGGGCTGAAGCTATGAACACTGCCTGTTACATTCATAACAGAGTTACCTTAAGGAAAGGAACTTTGTCCACAATATATGAAGTCTGGAAGGGCAGAAAACCCACAGTTAAGTATTTCCATGTATTTGGAAGTAACTGTTATATTCTGGCAGATAGGGAGCAAAGAAGAAAAATGGATCCTAAAAGTGATGAAGGGATTTTCCTTGGATACTCCATAAACAGCAGAGCATATAGAGTATTTAATTCTAGAACCAAGGTTATCATGGAGTCCATAAATGTGATAATTGATGATGCTCCTACAGATGTCCCAGAAGATGTTGGAACATCTGCTGATATCAAGATTGAAGCTGAAGAAAAGAATGATCATTATAACTTCACTCAAACTGATACAAGAACAGAAGAATCAAGCAAACCTCCCTCCATCAGAATACAGAAGGATCATCCCAAAGATCTGATAATTGGTGATCCCAACAGAGGTGTGAGCACTAGATCAAGAGAAGTGATTTCAGGTTCTTGTTTTGTTTCCAAAATAGAACCTAAAAACATCAAGGAAGCTCTTACTGATGAATACTGGATTTGTGCTATGCAAGAGGAATTAGGTCAATTCACAAGGAATGAAGTGTGGATTCTTGTTCCTAGACCTGATGACATAAATGTGATTGGTACAAAATGGGTGTATAAGAACAAGTCAAATGAACAAGGAGTTGTTACAAAGAACAAAGCTAGACTTGTAGCTCAAGGATACACTCAAATTGAAGGAGTAGTCTTTGATGAAACCTTTGCACCAGTAGCAAGGCTTGAATCAATTAGACTACTTTTGGGAATTGCTTGTATCTTGAAGTTCAAGCTATTTCAAATGGATGTGAAAAGTGCCTTTTTAAATGGCTATCTTAATGAAGAAGTATATGTAGAACAGCCTAAAGGATTTGTTGATCCAAGCTGTCCAAATCATGTATACAAACTAAAGAAGGCACTTTATGGTTTGAAGCAAGCTCCAAGGGCATGGTATGAAAGACTGACCACATTTCTTATCAAGCAAGGATACAGAAAAGGTGGAATTGACAAAACCCTGTTTGTTAAAGATGAAGAAGGGAATGTCATGATTGCTCAAATATATGTTGATGATATTGTCTTTGGTGGGATGTCTGAAAGGATGGTCAAACATTTTGTCAAGCAGATGGAATCTGAATTTGAAATGAGCCTAGTAGGAGAGTTAACCTACTTTCTTGGTCTGCAAATAAAGCAAATGGAAGACTCAATGTTCATCTCCCAAAGCAAGTATACCAAGAACATAGTCAAGAAATTTGGAATGGAAAATGCTACTCATAAGAGAACCCCTGCCCCCACACATTTAAAGCTTACTAAAGATGAAAAGGGTGAGAATGTAGATCAAAGCTTATACAGAAGCATGATTGGAAGCTTGTTATACTTGACTGCTAGCAGACCTGACATAACATTTGCAGTAGGTGTATGTGCAAGATATCAAGCTGATCCAAAAGTCAGTCATCTCAATCAAGTCAAGAGAATTCTTAAATATGTTAATGGTACTTGTGACTATGGCATAATGTACTTTCATGGATGTAAACCAATTCTTACTGGCTTCTGTGATGCTGATTGGGCTGGAAGTGCTGATGACAGAAAAAGCACCTCAGGAGGATGCTTCTTTCTAGGAAACAATTTGATTTCTTGGTTCAGTAAGAAACAAAATTGTGTATCCTTATCTACAGCTGAAGCTGAATACATAGCAGCTGGAAGCAGTTGTTCTCAGTTGGTTTGGATGAAGCAAATGCTCACTGAGTACAATGTCCCACAAGATGTCATGACATTGTACTGTGACAACTTAAGTGCAATCAACATATCAAAGAATCCTATCCAACATAGCAGGACCAAGCATATTGATATCAGACATCATTTCATCAGAGATCTTGTAGAAGAAAAAGTGATTTCATTGGAACATGTAGCTACAAATCTGCAGTTAGCTGATATCTTTACCAAAGCATTGGATGCTACACAATTTGAGAACTTAAGGGGCAAACTTGGAATTTGTTTATGTGATATTTAGCAGTTAATGAGATGTGCCAACATGTCATATGACATTGTATGGCATAAGTTCCAGATGGCAAAACCAGTCTGGACAAGATCCTTGGGAATTCCATCTCTAATCATTTGCACTGTAACGGCTACTTATTTAGTAACTGTTTATAATCAGCTATCAAGATTCTCATCATACTATCACAAGCGAATCACATTAACCAGCTATTCTCCAGAAATCATAAACCCTAAAGTTTTTCTTCCATCTTCCTCAACAATGTCTCAAAACCCGAACACAACTGAAGAAGTTCTCAACAAAGAAGACGTAGTTCATGCCACTCCCATCTCTGTGGTACCAATGAAATCAACTCCATTGGACGAACTCAGAGGAAGTGCTTCTCACACTAAAAAGCCAAGAACTCCAAAGAGAGCTAAAGATCAAGTCTGCAGCAAAGCCAAAGGAGGCATTCCTTCTCCTGCTAACATGCCCCCAAAATCCTCAAAATATGTAGATGATTCCATCAAGGAGATTGTCAACCAAATCCTTTTTGAACAGAGAGTGGTGAGTGGGATCTCTGTTCCTCTGAACACAATGCCTGCACCTCAAGAAGAACAAGCTCAAGATGCAGAGGACACTCCTGCAGAATAAGATGTCCCAATAGATGTTGGAACATCTGAAGATGAGAAAAAGAACTCATCTGATGATGATTTGGAACAAACTGAGGACCAGAATAAGGCCTCAAATGAAAATGATGAAGAAGTCTCTGAGGAACAGGCTAAAGCCTCAAATGAAGATCAAATCCCTGCTGATCAACCAGCTGAAGAGGAGACTGCTCAATCCCCTCCAGTGGTCAACCTGGAGCAGGACTCTGATACAGAGATCATAGCCTCTGTTAGACCTAGCATAGCCAAAAGGCTCAGGTCCAGGAAAGGAAAGATGCAAGCTGAAGCAGCAATTCCTGAGAAGAAGAAAGCCTCCCCAAAGAAAGGCAAAGCTAAAGCTACTTTTGGGCCAACAAAACAATGGAGTAAAGTTCAAACTCAGAAAAGAAAAGCTGTCACCCCATCAGACTCAGATGTTGAATCAGATGTCCCAACATCTCCTCCCAAAAAGAAACCAGCACCTTCTAGGGCTTCATCTGCTGTTACAGAAGCCCCATTGGACAACATATCATTCCATCATGTCTCTAGTGTCAACAAATGGAAGTTTGTGTACCAAAGAAGGGTTGCCTTAGAAAGAGAACTGAGCAGCAATGCACTTGAGTGCACTGAACTGATTGACCTCATCTCTGCTGCAGGACTTTTCAAAACAGTCTCAGATCTCTCTCCCTGCTATGAACTTCTAGTCAAAGAGTTCATTGTTAACCTTCAGGAGGATTGTTCAAATGGTAAGTCCTCTGAGTTTCAAAAAGTTTTTGTTAGAGGTAAATGTGTAGAGTTTTCTCCTCAAATCATCAATCAGTACTTAGGAAGAGAAACAGATGGACCCAATGAGCTAGGTAAGACAGATAACCAAATCTGCAAGGTTATCACTGCAAACCAGGTCAAGGCATGGCCTGTGAAGGGAAAGCTCTCTGTGAGCATGCTTACAAGAAAATATGCCATGCTGAACAGGATTGGTACAGCTAACTGGGTGCCTACCAACCACACTTCTTCAATCTCCACTGGTCTGGCCAGGTTTATATATGCTGTGGGAACTCAAACCAAGATGGACTATGGAGCTTACATTTTTGATCAGACCTTGAAGCATGCCAGCTCTTCTGCAACAAAGCTGCCAATAGCTTTTCCATCATTGCTGTGTGGTATAGTGCTCAATCAATACCCTGGAATTCTCACTGACAAGGATACAGCCTGCAAAGGAGAAAGCCCCTTGGCTTTTCACTACAAGTTATTCCTCAGTCATCATGCTGCAGATGTTGAAGCACCTTCTGGGACATCTGCAGGTCCTTCAACTGCTAAGACTCCAATCTCCAAGAAGGCTCTAATTGCTGAGCTCAAAAGCACATGCAAAGAACTTGAAGCAAGGAAGCTGAAACTTGAAGAAATCATCCAAAGGCTGGAAAGTGGAGAAGATCAGAAAGCTGGCTCTGATGAAGAAAGTGAAGCTGATGAAGAAACAGAAGTTGAGGAAGAAACTGAGAGTGATGAATCTGAGTGATCAATGTATGTGAGGCAAATGTAATGACAGCAATGTATTTCTGGAATAGTGTCTTTGGCCCTAAATTTTGTGTCTACCAAGGGGGAGAACAACAACAAATTGTAATTGCTGTTTAAGTATGAATGAAAAAAAATCTGTTTGTTTGCTTCTGAACTGAATAAGTTTTTTTTCTGTTGCAACAAGATTGGATACATATATATTTGAGGGGGAGTAATCTCAAATAAGAATCAACAGAAAAGTAATGCTATACTCTGATAAAAAGAACTTCTGCTGCACTCTGAAAACCAGAAAAGATGTTAGCCAAAAATTAGCCAAAGGGGGAGTTTGTAGATGTCTTGAATTGGCAGAATTTTTGACCAACAAGAGTTATTGAATTCAGTTCAGAATGTCCTATCAAATGTTGGGACATTATCAAACAGAGTATATGAACTTATTTCAGGATGTCTTACCAGATGTTGGGACATTGTGTAAATGACTTAAGTTCAGTTTTTCAGGATGTCCCAACAGATGTTGAGACATCTCAAACCTGCTTCCAGAATTAATTATTGACTAACTAATCAGAGATATTTAAGGAGAGTTATCTGGAATTAATTAATGATGGATTAAAAACAGAACAAGGTGCATCTGTAGGGAGTTTTATATTGAAGATTCAGATTAAAACAGAAGACCTAAGTCACCTAGAATCTAGGAAGTAACAAACCCTAAATTCAAGGTGGAAGCTGCATGTGCATTAGGGCTGGATCATCCTACAGAAAGCCCAAATTACAGATACCTATTTAAGCAACAGAAACTCATAGAATTGAGTACGAATTTCAGAAGATCAAATAGGGTGTCTAGTGTTTTTAATAGCAGGTGTTTTTAATTGTACCACTTTATGAGCTTTTAAGTATAAGTGCATTTGTGACTTGATTGAAACTGTTAAGTAAGATCAAGCTGTTTTGTTTGAAGAATGTCTTCAATTTTATTAAACTTGTAAACTTGATCACTGTGTGATTGAGGGGGAGTGAGTAGGGTACTCTTATCTAAGTTGTGACTTAGGTAGAAATTGCATTGGGTAGTTATTAAGTGATAGATTAAACAGGGTTGTTTAAGTCTAGAATTAATATTACTTATAGTGGATTTCCTCCTGGCTTGGTAGCCTCCAGATGTAAGTGTGGTTATACACTGAACTGGGTTAACAAACTTCTGTGTTGTTTACTTTTCTTGTTATTTAAGTTTTGGTTAAATCTGTCAAGTGTTGGGACATCTCTTAGGACATCTCATACCTGATCACAGAATTTCAGGAGCTATGTTTGGGTGATCAAGATTAAGCTTGGAAATTAAATTTGGAGGGAATTAGCAAAAGAGTAGTGATTAATGAAGGTGCATGGTGGGAATTAATTTTGATGATGTATGAGAATTAAATGAAGATGGTCTAGAATATTCCACATGTGATCAAAAATGAAATTAGTGTCAAAATCACAAAATTTGAATTTGCTACCAATTTTTCAAATTTGCATGCTGGTAACCGGTTACTACCAGGACGCTAACGAATTACTTAGCGCAAAACTTGAAAAATGTTTTTTTTCTTTGCTCTAATGTGGTTCCGGCTCAATTCTCTTACTTGTCAAAGAAGGCATATAAATAAATACATGAACATTGGAATTCTTTGAATAATAATCAATAAAGACTCGGGAAATCCTTGTTCAAATGAATTTGAATTGTTTGCAGATCAACTTTGACTTTATTCAGATGAAATTGTTTGAGCTGAGGAACTGTTCTGATATTTTTTCTTTCTTCCTGAAAAAGTTAGTAAAAGATGGAAAACAAAATATTTTTGGATTTTGATTAGATGCAAGTAAACATAAACAAATAAAGACACACAAAAGCAATGATGATCCCTAATGAGGCATAAACCTGCAACAAAAAAGGATAAAAGAACTAGTGTGTGATCTTGTTTGTATGCAAATGATACGAATGCAAAACACAATCTTAGGGGCAAAAATTAGGGTGTTACACCCCTTCCCCTAAATTATACCTGGCACTCCCAAATTATTATAATTCCAAAACAGCCCTTGAAAAAAATTTGAAACAAGTAAAAAAAATTTACATTATCAAAAATTTCAAAAGTTCCAGTAAAAAAATGAAGAATGTCGAAAATTTCAAATTTTCCAGTACTGTACCTGAAACTTTAAAATTTCTGTTAGTGAAATTTTTTTAAAATTTTCGAATTTTTTTACACTACCGAAATTTTCATAATTTCCTATAAGATATCCAGATTTTTCAAAATTTAAGGTAGTGAACAAATTTTTTTTTTCAGAAATTTTAAAATTTCTTATATTCTTCACATTTTTTTTCCAGAAATTTCTGATATGCCATTGTAAATTTTACAATTTTCAAAAACCTTTTGAAGCGTAACAAAGTAATTTCACCATAATTGAGGGTAGGAGGTCTGAGTGAGTGTTGGGGGGAGGGGTGTGTGTTTTTTTTGCAGGTGTAATTGTACCCTATCTCCTACCCTTTGCACGTGTAATTTTTGAACGTGTAATTTTTTTTCACCCGACTAAATAATTATCAAAAATGAAATAGCCTCCCAAATATAGCATATATGTGATTCATAGACTTTTTAAAAATTGATAATAAAAATTTCAAAAAATTAAGTGTAACACACAGTATCTAAAAATTAAAAACAAAATGTTAAATTAAGTGAGGTTTTAAAACACCTCTATAAAATAGATACACCTTTTCAAAACATATATTTTTTATAATGATAAATTCAAACCAACAATTCATTTAAAAAATAAATAAATTTAAAGAAACTTTTCAAAACACACCTTCTAAAACTCAGTGTTCCAAATAAATAAAAATAAAGTCAAGAAAATATATATTTTTTAAATTGATTATTGACTACCTTTTCAAAATACCTTATTTTGAAAAGAAAAAAATTATTGAAAAAAAATCCAAATCTCATTGATTAGACATAGAGCCCGGTAGAGTGAGAGATGCCATTCTTTATACCATTTTATGACTCTATCTTTAATCTATATGGAATTTTTAAGATTTTTTCTATAAAAATCAACCATTCATATTAAAAAAATCATTATGGAATTTTAAGATTTTTTCAATAAAAATCAACCATTCATATTAAAAAAGAATCTTCTTGAGTCAAGTTTTCAAAATGAATTTGAAACACATAAATTTTAGGTTTAATTGTTCTTTTAGTCCTTTAACTTAATTTAATGTTTCTTTTTAATCTTATATCTAAAAAGTGTTGCATGTTAGTTTTAAAATAATTTTGTTGATCTAATTAATCATTTCCACTAAATTTTGTATAAAAAACGTTAACTTTTACCTACATGTCAATCTACGTGAATTTTTTTATTTATGTGAATTTAATTTTTTAAACTATTAATTATGTCTTTATTGCCCTTCTTTATTAACTTCTGAATTCCTCTCTTTCTCTCTTTATTTCTCTCAAATCCTAGCAACAATCTTCTTCTCTCTTCCCCTCTTATGAATTCCTCATTTTTCTTTTCCGATCTTGAATACAATATTTCGCTACACAGACAAAATTCCAAGCACACAAACAAATTTCAACCCACCGTTCACAAATCACCTTCAACCTCTTCAAAATATCTTATTCCTAAAAACATTCAAATAATTAGCAATCATGGTGCGCTTGCGTGTGGAGGTTTGAAGAGGAGTTTTCACGATTGTCGGCGGTCGTGCGTTTTTGAAGGGGATCATGTGCGATTGAGCGGATCAGAGATGACAGTGGTTCTTGCGGTTTCGTCTGATTCGTAAGGTGGAGAAAGCAAGATCCGAAGTACATGATTTGTCGGTGAACGACAATGACGAATATGAGTTGTTCCATAGTATTGATGAATATGGGTTGTTTCATAGTATTGATGACTATGATGAATTTGAGAGAAAAATTGCAACTTTCCGGAATTAATTTGAGTTTTATTTTAGAGATGTATTTTTGTTTATCAAGATTTGGAGTAATATAAGTTATAAATCGAAAAGTGTATTTATTAATTTGTCACATAAATTTATTTTGGAGTAATATAACAAGTGGTAATTCAACTAGCATAGGTACAAACACACATCTTTGTCCCATTAAAGAAATCAAAACAAACCCCACTAGGCTCTCTATTAGGAAATCTGTTAGCACACTTTGAATCACATTCAGCTTTACCACTATCGCATGATCCTACAACAATGCTACATCTCTGCTTATGCTTGGAATTATCAATATTGAAAGTACATGTGCATCGATCGTAGCCATCACAAAACCAAGCTAATTGACCATCGTTTAATTGGGATTTACAATACTCTTCACAATTTCTCAAATTGCATTTCTCTGATACTATTGAACACATCCCTGCTTCTACTGTTAATAGCGCTATAAAATAAATTAAATTAAAATTTAGATAATATTTCATTTAAAAATATAAGAAATAGCATAATGGTTTGAGAGAATAATTAGTAATTATTACCTGCTGCAATTGAAGCTAGGATGACTAAGAAAATGAAAGAGTTTGCCATTTAGATTTTTAACACAGACAACAAAATATTATTTGGTTACTCTCTTTGTCTCTATCTGTTTGAATTTATAGGACTTTCTCAAGGATTAAAGAACTCTATTTTTCTCAAATATTTTACTAATATATCATGATTTCTATAAATAATATATTATTAAATCAAAATGAGTATTTCTCAAATAGTTTACTAATTTATATATCATGATTTCTAAAAATAATATATTATTAAATCAAAATGAGTATTTCTCAAATATTTTACTAATATATATATCATGATTTCTAAGAATAATATATTATTAAATCAAAAAGATACTCATTCACGGTCAGAACAATAAATTATAATTATCAAATAAATAGTAAAAATTATAGACTTTGGTATAACAAATTCCAAAGTCGGATTTATTTTGAATTTATTACTAATTATTAATAAAAAGGTTTTTTGGGTTGATCTTTAAAAGGAAAATATAAAAGAGGTTAAGATATTTAATTTTGTAATATTATTAAATTCTTTGAAGATAAGGATTGTAGAATGTGAAAAGTTATAGATAGTAAAAGATATGGAAAATTTAATTTGAAATTCCATGTAGAAATCAAATTGCATTATATGAGTTCATACATAAATTAAACACGGTTAATATTGTTGAATTAAATATTTTTGGAAATATATTAAAAATCAGTTTGGTTTAAGGTTCATTTAATTCAACCGACGGTCAAATTATTTATTAAATAAATTAAGGAAAATATTAACAAGTATTCCATTATACTGATTAAAAGATTAAAATAATAAATTAAATAAGTTAAAATATTAAAAATACATATTTTTTCTAAATATATGAAATGCACTGAAAACATAAATAATCAATTTTTTTTAAAAAATATAGTAACATGTATTCAATGAACATAAATATTTTATTTATTTAGAAGCATAAATTTCATAGACATATCATATACAATTATATATATATATATATATATTTTATATATATATATATATATATATATATATATATATATATATATATATATATATATATATATATATATATATATATATATATATATATATATATATATATATATATATATATATATATATATATATATATATATATATATATATATATATATATATATATATATATATATATATATATATATATTTTATAATTCATTACAAACTTAATAAAACAATATTAATAGTACACATAATAACACAATATAATTGTACACTTAATTTTAACCTTCACTTAAGAATAATTTGAACAAATTAAAACATTACAATAAAATAAGTTAAACTAATTCAAAACAAAATAAAAATAATAGAACATAATATCTAAGATAAAATTCAAACAATTAGGAATACTTAAATTAAATAAGATACAATTTGAAGAAAAAAACAATACAATATACTTAATTGAACAACAGTAAATAAATTTGAGTTGAATGACGATAAACAAGTCATAATTGGACAATGACAAATAATATTGATTCAAGAATTTGCGGCTGAGACATGGTTCAAGCTAATTACTTCGAAACCATATTATGCGTTGGCGAATGGTTAGGTCGAGGCGGCCAACAAGGTGGTTATTGGGATCATTAAGAAACACATTACCAAGAAACCTAAGAATTGACATAAGGCATTGGATCAAATCCTATAGGCATGTCGAACACCTCCTTACGAATCGATTAACTCGACGCCGTTTTGATTAGTGTTTGATCATGATGTAGTTTTGTTATGGTAAATATGTCTCTAGTCAGTTAGAGTATAGTGTCAGAATGAAATTCCTTCAGAACACTACTGGAACATGATGTTCGCCGAGATCGCAGAAGTGGACGAAGATAGGATAAAAGCACTGGTTGTATTACTCCATAAAAAAGAAAGAGTTGTGAAGACTTACAATAGAAAGGTTAAAGAAAAAACCTTTGAAGTAAATGAATATGTATGGAAAGTCATTTTACCCATGGATTGACGAGATCGAACGTTGGGGAAATGGTAACCCAATTGGGAATGACTGTTTCAAGTATGTAAGATTTTTAGTAACAATGCTTACATAATAAAAGAAGTGGGAGGCGATAACATAATTCTAATATTCAATGGGAAATATTTTAAGAAGCACAAGCCTATGCTACAAGAAGTTAAGATCCAAACGTAAAATTTCATTAATCAAATGTCCAAGATGGACCAAGGGCCAAAATGTCATACAAAAGGGACAAGGCATGGTACATTACAACTCGGAAAAGAAAATAAAGACCTGGAGGTCAGGAATGTTACAAAATAAAAGAATGTTCAAACAAACACCTAGCTGGCTATCTGTGAGTACGACCTTTTGTAAGAGATTTCATCTTGGTCACAGACGTCTTTCCGACGAGTTTTTCTCTGGTGGATGATTCAGCAGGTTTCGCATAATTTAATTCATGTTTTTCTTTCACCTTCTCAGCCACCTTCTGGGTTACAGAGTTTCTTGTGGAGGAACTCATGGCAAAATGTAAAGGGGTATAGGTAGGAGCAAGAAGATCACCATCTTTTATAGGAGGGAAATTCCCCGATCGTATCACCTAGTTGAGTGGTAGAAAAATCTGGAAGCGAGAAATCAACCTTGGAAGTAGATAACCACCCAAAAGTTGCCTTGCTCATGTCATTGGAACTTTTTTCGTTCCACTCGATAAAATCATCTTTCGCGTTTTCCCAAAGTAGACTCGGATCAGGCCCCACCACATGAGTGGTGGAAGCCAAGGGATATAGATCAATAATTTTAGAAGGACCATCGTAATAGAAAACGAAAAGACCTCATGGTTAGATTGGTCGAAATCCCACAAAAGCACAACGCCATTTCTCGGTCGACAATATCTCCGTCAAAATTGGCCTTTTGGGAGGGGCAATTTGTTAGCCAAGAAGGATTTCGACAACACTAGGGAAAAGAAAACGTGTCGACCGATCGAATCTGAGAAGACATTGGCGAAGGATAAGACTTACAAAGCAATTTGTTGAAGCATTTCGATGATGCCTTAGTAATAACACCCGTCAAAGGCCTTCGACACACTACACAAGGCTTTATGAAGAAACTGCCTAAGGAAGTGGGAAGACGTAACGGGAAGTTATCAAGAGTAGGGGGGACACGTGTCATCACCGGATTTTCTATAAGGGTCTGACGATTACCTTTTTAGTGTCTATTTAAGTAGATTTTATTGTTAGAAATAAATGTCGCATTTCTTTACATTGTACAAGGGAAACACTGAAAGTACCAAGCGTTAAGAGAAACGAGTTAACCCCCTAAGAAAAATGTATGACCACGTTCAACACTTTATCAATTCGAGTCATTTAAATTACAAGTCATTGTAATACTCGTCTTTATATTTCTTTTTCCTTTTATCTGCCTTTTGTTTTTTCCTTTGCTTCTTGGCTTTGCTTTCCGATTCAATTTAATTTACCAGACATCTTACATGTCAGTTTCCAAAACACACAAAAACACACTCTAACCATTAGACACTATCATAGATTGCATAGACTCAAACAAACAACAAAAGTCTTGGGACTCGTTTGACCGGTCCTGCAAGTAAACCTTCAGATAGAAGGCCAACGACTGTTCGCGCGAAAAACGCGTGCGAACAAGAATATAATCGAAAAACAATTTCCATTCGAAACGATAAAAAGATAATGAACTCGATAAATTGCAAAAACAACAATTAAAGTAATAAATAAGTGAGAGAAAGAGAGATACCAAAATTTGTTTAAGAAGCTCCCCAGTCGGCCTCGCTATCAGTACGTCTGTCCTCAATCCAAAATCAAATTGAGATACTTGGAATTAACCTTTTCTTTGTAAAAATATTTATACAAGAGATTAAGAATGCCAACCCCAAAATCCATGTGTTTTGTGTTGATTATTCCACCTCTAAACCCTTGATCAAATCTTGATCAAGTGACCAACAATGAATCTCCAATCCACCGATTGTACCAAGATCGCAAATTGTTGAAAACCCAAGATTCCCAAACACAATTCACCATCTCGCACTACTCCCATGCAATGAACCAATTTGTACCAAGGCCTTCACTCGGTTGAATCTGTGTTGACGTGATCTTGTCAAAAACCTTCAAATTAAAAGTGATCTTGAAGGAAAACCCCACCTTGGTTTTCTTATTTGAAACACACAAAATTCCCAACCCAATATTCTCAATTACACAAAACCTAATTAGACGTTATCAACCCTAATCTAGATGGTTACCCAATCGAAAAATGATTATGTGTAGATCAATTGTGTGTAAGCATAGAAGAAGGGATGAAGGCGATGGAAAATTTTGTAATCTGGTTTTGTTAGGTTTTTTGCTCTAAGAAAAACCCTTAAAAAATTGAGATGCATGTATGAGTATATATAAGTGTATGTGTGTGTGTGGACAAAATTAAAGAGGATACAAAAAAAATAGGAAGCAAGAAAATTTTTTTGGAAGTTTAACATGCATAGGTCGACTTATATAGGTGATAGATTGGCCTATTAAGGTCTTCAAGTCGGCCTATGAGGCGACCTAAATTGCAGCCTGTGGGCAGAAGCTATAAGCTTCGTTCTTGGAGCGTAGGAGCCGGCATGTAACTTCTATGTGCCGACTTGTATAGAAACAAATGCTTCCAAAGATCGGCCTGCAGTCGTACAGGTCGGCCTATACAGTGGTTTTGACACCCAAACATGATTTTTTTTTTTAAAATATTATGACCATCCTAAGACCTTTCCAACACGTTCAAGACTAATTTTATGCATCCTAAGACTAAGGGAGGAAAGTGAACATTTAAATGTGGGGTGACACCGTACAACATACAAAAATGCTAAACTAACTACCTCATTTGATATTTTGTAAAATCCTATTTGACATCATTCAAAATCCGGTTAAGATTGTAGATAACACTAACAACCTTTCTACTTCAGCATATATATCAAAGTGTACCTTGTATGAGCACCAACAAATGAGACATGGTAAAATTAGCCACCTCTAGATGGAGCTGGAGAAGGTCCCCATACATCAGATTAGTTCAAAAGCACTAATATACTTTGTATGAGTTAAAAAAGCATAAAGCCTATGAGATTTGCCTATACAAGAGCATGACAAAAACTTTAAAATTTCATATTATTCAAATGAATATTACACAACTCAAGAACATGATTGAATAATTTTGGCTGAACATGCCCTAATCTATAATCCCAAATTACATTATTGTTGTCAATTGTGAATGCACAATCATGTGTAATGTTGTTGGTTGTATTATTAATAAAGGAATGCAAATTTTGAAAACTATTTGATGTAGAATTATGTGAGGGTTCAAAAGTGATATTGTTTAAGAAATACTATCCCTCTTTGATCAAGAACACCTTCAAGCAATACCAAGTTGTATGTTTGTTATTTAACAAAGTATTTGTTAACAAGAAATTCAAATTAGACTTTGTTATCTCTTGCAAACTTAGAGACTGGTATAAGGTTTCTACTGATGATAGGAGCAAGTAAAAGAATCTCAAAGAACAAAACTATGCCCGGTAACATAGAAGAGTATTTGTTGTTTCTCTTGAAATCCAATAATTACGTAGAGAGTTAAAAATCCATAAGTTTACGTCAAATTGAAAAATAGAAAGAACCAAAAAAAAGCAACAAAAAAAAAACAATACATTTAATTTTTTATATATTCCAAAACACCCTAATAGAGTTGCTCATGGTGGCATCGACAAAAACTCAAATCTAGCTTCTATAGTAACAAACGCATCTATACTTGGTAAATTGGTTTGGAACACAAGTTCCAAAACCTTTTTTCAAACCAGCACACCTTGAATTGCAACAAGCTGTATCACATTCACCAGTATAGCATGTTCCATTTCCAATGTGACATATATTGGTTGAAGAAGAATCTTGGTCGAAAAAACAAGTAGTGCAGAGGTTGAAGAGATCACACTCATGTCCTAAACTTCGACTGCCATAAGTTGAGTTGCAATGCGAAGGACAATCCATGTCATCACATCTCTGGAAAATTTCTGAGCATTTCTCTGCTTCAACTCTTGAATATTGCACTATGATTCCATGGGTGAATATATGGATTAGAGAAAATTTAATTGAAGTAAATTAAATGTTTAATATTTAAAATGATGGAGAAGAGAGTAATTACCTGCGGAAATAGCAGCTACAATGACAAATATATTAAAACAATTTGAGATGTGTTTCTCCATTTTTTTTTTGCCAAATTCTCTTTGGCTCGATAGGGTATTTATAGTGTCTTATGGGGTAATTAGTTATATTTTTTTTTATAAGCAAATGAATTAGTATAGGAGTTCATTGTGAAAATTGTAGTGAATTAAACTATATGAATTAATTATATCTCACATGGTGAATTGAATTAATCTTTTATTCAACCGAACCAACTATGTTTTTACGCATAATTAGGTGTATAAAAAATTGGTGTGCACTAAACGGTTACTTATATAAATGAAGGGCATAATATGGTCTCAAAATGGAGAAAAAAACATTGCATCTGTTGCGGTGAGAATCGGATACCAAGCTATTAAGTGAGCTTGAATCGCAAAACTTTTATGTTCACCACCGACTTTAATTTAATCCAAAAGGAAAAGGGAAAAAGATCGTAAAAACCCTAAATGAGGAGAAACTAGGTTCGGGGGTTGATTATACCTAGGGAAGGTGTTAGCATCCTAAGCATCCGCAGTATCCTACGGGAACCTCTTGTTAATATTTGCATTATTGTTGTTTATTGCTTGCTAAAACTATGGGAACCTAAGGTTTTATTTCTAATGGTGCTCGCACAACATCGCATCGATGCCTACGTATCGGGTATAGAATCAGAGCACTCGTAGTTCTCCTAAGGATTAACGAACACTTGGTTACGCTCAAGGTTCGCGGGGAAAGGTAAGTGTTATGGCAAACACTCACGTGACTTAACAAAGTCACAAAAAGTTATAAAATAAAAAGCTAAGGACCTAATGGCTAAGGACCTAAGGATGAGGGACCTAATTGCTAAGGTCAAAATGGAACTAGGGATTGCTAAACTTCCTATGACATTGAGTCAACTGCAGGAGTCTTTCCCTTTTGGATTGAAAAGCATAAACAAATATAAACAAAGGCGCAAGCTCCTAAGACTAGGCAAAGGCTGCTACTTGCAAAAAAAAAAAAATAACACGAATAAAGTAAATGGAATGCAAGGTAAAGGGTTTAGTAGCTGGCTATGGCTCGATGTATGGATCGAGAATGCTGGGGTGGCAAACAAACGCAGTGCGACAAATTGTTTAAGTTAGAAAGCTGTGCAGTGTAAGGAACTGTGCAGATGGCGATCGTAAACGACCGACTTACGTGTGTGAGTGAAGTGTATGAAGTTCACTTGGCGTTGGACCAAGGAATTTATTATTATTTTTTGAAAATTAAATTAATATGGTGTAAAGACGCGAGAAATAAATAATTAATAAATAAAGTGAAGTGAATTATGAAAATAACATGAAATGAATTAAATAAATAGAATAAATAAATGAATTGAAAAATAAATAAATGCATGAAATAGAAATAAAAAAAATGCATGGCCTCATATGGGTCACGATTAATCGGAGGCGATTTATCGTGACCTTTGTCATATCATTGGCCCTAAAAATAAAATCAAGAAAAAATGGAGAATACTGAAATGATTCCTCTAAAAATATATATTATTATTATTTTTTTATTTTTATTTTTTTAGGACATTTTCTAATGAATTAACTATTAATAATAAAAAAGAAAAAACTAAATCAAAAAACCAAATAAATAAAATGATTACTAGCATTATAATATAAAGCAAGGTCTATAAATAAGAAAAAAAACTAAAATAAATAGGGGCATGCCGTGGAATATGGGTGCGGTGATTAGCATAGAGCAAAAATAAGGTGGGCTAAGCCCATTTTACTAAAAACAATGAATAATCCTAAAACTTTCATAACAATAAGAATATAATAAAGATTTTTTTTAAAGACAACCAGAGAAACTAAATTCAATATTAAAAGAAAAAAAAAAAACAGCGATTAAAGAAAAAAAAGAAAAGGGCACAGTCTCTTCTCCCCATTACGCACAAATATCAACTCAGAGGAAAAAACAAAGAGACCCATCCTCTCAAATCAAATTCTGCACTTACGGCATCTCCCTCGGGTCTCACCTCTCTCTTCGATTTCGATTCACACTCATCCCCTCTCACGGCTTGCGGCGGCACACGACAGTTTCGCTCTCTCACCCACGATTTCGTCTCTCTCGCTCGGACTCACGGAGGTAGGCGGAAGGGTGGTGATGATGCAGTGAAGGGTTTCCGAAGGTTGTGATGAGTTTTTGTTTTGTGGGTTTGCAGCGGCGGCGGCGTATGGTTGGAGGGGTGTCGAAGGGTGGCGTTTTGGAGTTGGAGGTGAGTTGCAGTTTGTTTGTTGAAGATTATTTGAAGGTGAGAACAAAATTTGAAGCTTGGTGGATTCGGTAAAGGGGTGGTTGCAGGTTTCGTTTCAGGTGGATTTTTCAGGTGGTTTAGGAAGTGATTCGAAACCGGTGATGTTGCTGTGTTGTTTTACAGGTTTGTTTGGCTATGACGGTGGCTCACGATCTGGATTTGAGGTGGTTTATGGTTCTTTGGTTCTGCGATTTGTGGACGGTGATGTTCGGTAATGGTGATGGCTGACGAGTTTGGATTGAGGGCTTGACAGGGGCTGGTTCGTCGGCGAACGGGTTGCAAGCCGCGGCTGAACAAGGTGAGTTTTTTACTTTTTCAGTTTTCGCCTACTGGTTTTACGGCTGTTTGGTTTAAACCGACGGGCTTGCTCGGTGAGACTCGTTAGTTGTTGACGGTTTCATATCCTCATTCTCAGCTTCGGTTTTTTTTCACAGGCTCAAACGACTTAGCAATCTCGGTATTTCTGAGTTGCGAGGTGAAGTGATGGTAGCGGAATGGTGAAGGTGGGATTCATTTGCAGCACTGTGGTTTTGTTTGCAGGTTTGGGTGTTTGAAAGTTCCGGAAAAAAGTTTGTTTGGTTGTTAATGGATATTCATGGTGGTGATGTGAAGCTGAGGCTTAAAGTTTTGTTGATGTCACGTGCAGTGTATGTAGCTTGAATTGAAATGGCTGAAGTATGTTGGAGTTTTCGGCTTGAGAATGCTGGCTGTTGTGTTTTGTGCTTGGGCTCAATCTCTCAGTTTCGATTCACTCAGGTTCGTTTCTCAACTTATCTTTTTCAATTCATTTTTGGTTTTTGATATTGGTGTTTGGCAGTGGATGGCGGCGAGTTTAAAGGCTGTTGAAATAGCCGCTTCAGATGGTTGGCCGGCGGTATGGTTTTTTGGTGGTTTGAGTTCTTTGGTGAGTTTCGAATTTGGTCTGCGACTCTGTTTTAGCTCTCAGATTTGCCCGTGTTTGGATTTCTGCTTTCGAAGGTTGTTTCGCGATTCAAGTGGTTAGTAGTGGTGGCTTGTTCGGATTCGTAATGGTACGCATAGATCTCTCCTTC
The DNA here is from genome assembly GCA_963966055.1 of Lathyrus aphaca. Classification (NCBI taxonomy): domain Eukaryota; kingdom Viridiplantae; phylum Streptophyta; class Magnoliopsida; order Fabales; family Fabaceae; genus Lathyrus; species Lathyrus aphaca. The sequence goes on from OZ014519.1 coordinate 165,502,308, forward strand.
ATCTCAGCTCCGAATCTCTTTTTTCTCTGGTTTTCTAGTGATTCAGTTTCAATCGCAGGTTTTGTCGGGATTTCGTTTCTCAGATTCGGTTTTGTTTCGGTTTGTGTGTAGTGGTGGAGAATGGCTTTCTTGTGGGTGACGAAGGTGGTTTTGAAATTATATGGTTTGTGCGATTTTGGATGTGGTAAGTTTTCACGGTTTGTGTTATGGTAGCGATGGAGATTGGTTTGTTAATGGTTTCAGTTTTGATTTTTTTGTTGCTTGGCGGTGAAAACAGGTTTGATGGTGACTTGAAGGCGGTGGTGGAGGCTTTGTTGTGTTGATGAGAGTTGGGGTTGGTGTGGTGGATTTTTCCGGCGTTTCGGCCGTGGTTTAATGGTTTTTTTCTGGGTTTATTTGGTGACTGAGTTTATGGAAAGTGGAGGTAAGTTACAGTTTTGAGGTGGGGATTTGTTTCTCTGGTTATTTTAAACAGCTTTTTTTGGTTTTTTCAGGTTCCAGAAAAGGATTGAAGGTGTATGGTGATGGAGAGGAATGATGATGAGTGAGGACAATAGTAGCAGCAGGATTCTCTTGTTTCTCTGTGTTTTTTTTAAAAAAAATTTGAAGTGTCTTGTTAAACTCTTTCTCTTCTACAGATTTTGTTAGTTTATTGTTTTGATACAATTTTTTGACTGATTCTGGCCAAGGGTTGGGATAATGCAGAGTGGTAGCAGGGGATGCAGGTTTAAAAATGAAACAAAAGAAAAGGAACTAAACAATGGACAACATGATGAAAAGAAGCAAAAGGAAATAGAACAATACCGACCCGAACGTTATCGGGGGGGAGAATCCACAAGTAAGCTTCTTTCTTTCTTCCTCCTCTTCTTTTGGTTCTGTTTCTGTTTGAAAGTTGGGGCTGTTCTGAGTGTGGTTTTGCAGTGTTGTTTTTTGAGTGATTTGTGAGCTGATTTTTTATGTGGTTCTTAGTGGCTGTAACTTGGTATTTTTTGGCTTTTTGATGGGTGTTTGAGAGCTGTTTTTGGGACTGTAACAGTTGGTTGTTGTGGGCTGTTTTTGTGTTGCTTTGGAGCTGATTGAGTGTGGTTTTTGTGGCTGTTTGTGTGTAGTTGGGATGCTGAATTTTTGTAAGTTTAGTGGCTGAGTTTTAGGGTTGCTTGAGGCTGTATTTTTTTTGTAGTGTTTGCAATGTAACAATGTGTTTTATGCTTGTAGGTGAAGGGTTTCAAGAGGGACAGGGCCTGAACTTTGTAGCAGTGGAGTGGGGCAGGAAAATGCAGCTGTTGGTGGCTGCATGCTTGTCTTGTGGCAGATTTGGAGCTGTTGCAATGTTGTTGGAGCAGGCTGAGTTTGTCTTGGGTGGTCCTGCTGTGGAATTGCATTTGGGGCTGAATTTGTGCTGCATTTTTGTATTCTAGTGCATAATTTTTTGTACACTTTTTTCTTGTAATTTTCTATATATATGTAATTGTAACAAAACAAATATTATGGAATAAATTTAATTATTTACACTAAAGTTTGTTTATACTTGGCACTTAATATTGGAAATTAGAGTTTTAAATTAGAATCTAAATATAATACTTAAGTTAGAAATGAATTAAAAAAGAATTAGACTTAAAAATTAAAAATAACTTATAAACTTAAATAAATAAACTTGGAACTAAAATGAATAATAATAAAAAAGAAATTGGAATTAAATTAAAAATGAAATCTTAAAAGAAAAGTAACTTAAAAATAAATTAGAAATTGAAATTAAATTAGAATAAACTAAAAAATAAATTGGAAATTGAAATTAAATTAGAAATAGAAATAGAAACTTGAAAATGAGTTGAAAAAGATAAAAAATAAAATTGGAGATTAAGAGTAAATTAAAAAGTGGAGATTAGAAAAAAGATGAATTAAGGATAAAAGTTAAAATTATATTAGGAAGTAAAAACTTGAAAAATTGAAAATAGAAATAAAATTACATTTGAAAACTTAAAAAAAATTGGGGATAAGATTATATTATTTTTTAATCAAACTTTGAGAATAGAAATTAAAAATTAAGTTTTAAAAGTTAGAAATTAATTAAAAATTGGAAAAGAGGAATAGAAATTAGATTTAGGATGGAAGCTTAGAAGTGAAAAGAAATTAAGAATCAAAAATATAAATAGCTAGAAAATGAGAAAAACAACGGAAAAATAAATCGGGAAAAATCCCTGCTAAAATGCGATGCATGTATGATTATGATGCGAGCGATTAGGGGTAAAATTTGGGGTGTGACAGTTGCCCCTATTTAAATAACTTTACCAGATGGCGTGAGTGACGATAGGCACTCATGAAATCATGGTGAAAGGTATTTAAATACAGAAATAACCGGAAATTTTGCCCCTAAATGCAATGTTATGCTAGACTACAAACTATCTAACTCTGCAACCCTTATGCAATGAAATGATGATTATGGTATGAATGATGAGAATGAGAATGTCGACGACCACAAGCCAAGACTCACTGGGGATGACATACACTGGGGACGACAGACACTGGGGATAAATAAACGAAAACGAGACGTGTTCAAAGTGATAAATCACAGGTTCAAGTGTAACTGCTGACACTAAGAATAACAAAAGACGGGAACAAAAGAGGAAATCCAAATTGTTGGATCGACAAACACAGACAAAACAAAATAAAATTCAAAGTAACTGCACAGTGGCTCAATGCGACCAACTGACACCAAGAATACAAATAAGACAAGGAAATAAATCGAAGTGGTTGACCAATGGCTCTATGCGACCAAATGACTTTGAGAAGTAAAAGGCAACATATTCAAAGTGAATGCGCAGCAGCTCGACGCGACCAACTGACACTAAGAATACAACAAAATAAACAGTCAAAGGGAAAGTGCAGCGGCTCGATGCGACCAACTGTCACTGGAAATGATAAACATAAAATTCAAAGTGAATGCGCAGCGACTCGATGCGACCAACTGACACTAAGAATAATCAACAAAAATATTCAAAATGAATACGCAGTGGCTCGATGCGACCAGCTAGCATTGGGAATGACAAACAGCTTATTCAAGGCGAATGCGCAGCGGCTCGATGCGACCAACTGACACCAAGAATAACAAAATAAATACTCAAAAAGAATGTGCAGTGGCTCGATGCGACCAACTATCATTGGGAAATGAAACGACACAATATTCAAAGTGAATGCGCAGCGGCTCGATGCGACCAACTGACACCAAGGATAATCAACAAAAAATAAACAAATAGAATGTGCAGCGGCTCGATGCGACCAACTGTCACTGGAAATAAAAATCATAATATTCAAAGTGAATGCGCAGCGGCTCGATGCGACCAACTGACACTAAGAATAACAAAAGGCTTATTCAAGGTGAATGCGCAGCGGCTCGATGCGACCAACTGACACCATGAATAGAAATAGGGCACAAAATTCAAAGAGAATGTGCAGTGGCTCAATGCGACCAACTGTCACCGGAAATGACAATCATAATATTCAAAGTGAATGCGCAGCGGTTCAATGCGACCAACTGACACTAAGAATAATCAACAAAATAAACATTCAAAGTGAATGCACAGTGGCTCGATGCGACCAACTGGCACTGAAAATGACAACAAGCTTATTCAAGGTGAATGCGCAGCGGCTCAATGCGACCAACTGACACCATGAATAACAACAAAAATAAACATTCAAAGTGAATGCACAGCGGCTCCATGCGACCAACTGACACTAAGAATGACAACAAGCTTATTCAAGGTGAATGCGCAGCGGCTCAATGCGAACAACTGACACCATGAATAACAACAAAAATAAACATTCAAAGTGAATGCACAGCGGCTCCATGCGACCAACTGACACTAAGAATGACAACAAGCTTATTCAAGGTGAATGCGCAGCGGCTCAATGCGACCAACTGACACCATGAATAACAACAAAAATAAACATTCAAAGTGAATGCACAGCGGATCTATGCGACCAACTGACACTAAGAATGACAACAAGCTTATTCAAGGTGAATGCGCAGCGGCTCGATGCGACCAACTGACACCATGAATAACAACAAAAATACTCGAAGCGGAAGCACAATAGGTTCGAAACCTATTGACACTACAAAAGAAAACCAAGATACACTCAAAGTGAATGCGCAACAAGTTGAAAAACCGGTTGACACTGAGAATGATAAAGACAAAGTAGTCAAAGTATTCAAAAATGGTAAATTAGCAGGTTCAAATGTAACTGCCGACACTGAGGATAAGGAAGGAAATCACATGATTTAGTAGCGGCTCTATGCGACCAGCTAACATTGGGGATAGAATGGAGATCACCCAAAAATGAATCAACGGCTCCAAGCGACCGGCTAACGCAAAGAAATAACAGCAAAATATGTTGGAGTATTCAAATAAGATAAGACATCCAAACTCTGGGAATTCCTTCAGGAACCATCAGGAGAAAGGTACAAGTATGTACAAAATCAAATGGACTTGGATTTAAAACAAAGGTTTCAGGACCTGCTTAAAAGATTTGTGCCAATGACAATTGGACTTCAAGGAGACACGGTGGTCATAAAGACAAATACCAAACACAAATAGAAGTCCACAGGGGACACCAGCAATTACTGGGGACAATAACAAATAGTAAACCACTGCAGGCACCAACAACAATGAATTCTCAAATTTAACACTAATGATATCTGGACTCGGGGTTAGACAGACGACAACTGGGGAAAGACAAATGCTAATGTCAAATGCGCATGATTGAGCATGATGCGAATGATCGTGATATGAAAATGTTGACTCTAAAGAGACAAAGAGTTTTGACAAGACTCAAAGAGGAAGTAGGCTCTCAACACTAATACTCAGATGAGCAACATGAAAAACACTGGGGAGATGTCTTCGAACTTGGAAATTATGCTTGGTCCAAGGATCCATCCAAGAGTGTTATCAGTTTTGAACTTCTATGGGGATTTCTGTAATAATAGCATAAAGGTGTTGTTGCAAACCAGGACTTCTTGGGGAAACAGAAGATTTTTCCAATTTTCCAAAGTCAAAGAAACTTGAAAGTTTTCCAGTAAGTTTTCAAAACATTTCCTTAAAAAAACTTGTCATTTTCAGAGTTAAATAGTAATCAAGTGATGGCATTTTGCATAACAAAAGAAAATAAGAAGCTGAACAACAAAATTCATAGGCAAAGTTTGTATTTTATTCAAGAATGGTAGCTTGCCAATGGCAAAAACTCCATGGGAAATTACAGTTTGAAAATGGCAATGGGGAAAGGTCTACATTGAATCCAACGACCACTACAATCCCTAATAACTAAGACTGCCCGACACCTTGCTTCTGACAAGAGAAATTGGATCGATCTTCCAGTAGGATTCTTCAGTAATGGTAAACACCATCTGATACAGTCAAATGCCTTTGTCCCTAACTTTTGCCTGGATCGCCCTTTCGGGTTTTCAATCCACCGGGACGCTCTTTTTTGCCTAAGCCGCCCTTTCGGGTTTTCAACTTAGCGAGCTCTTATTTTTTTCATTTTTATCCCTAACTTTTGCCTGAATCTCCTTCATAGGTTTTGATCCACCGGGATACCCATTTTTGCCTAGGTCGCCATTTCTAGTTTTCGACCTATCGGGTTTTATTTAGGCATAATATTTTTTGACTGCATCAGAATTCACCGGGTGCTTCAGCTGTTCACCATCCGTATTTGTAAGGATTAAATTTGTAAACCCATAATTTCGACAAGGTGAAAATTCAGGCTTTAAGGTCATCTTTGTCGAAAGATAGCATCAAGAGGAGAATCCAAGAATTGCTGACAAGGTTTTAAAGCTTCATTGTTTCGACAGAAATTAAGCATGATGTTCTGGCAGAATAGTTGGAGAGTTTGTGACTGAAGGCTTCGACAGAAGAAGTTGTTGACAAAAGATATGGTTTGGCAGATGTTGGAAGAGTTGTTTCTTCCTTAAAAGGTTTCGACAGTTTTGAAGAGGTGCAAGGTTTCGTCACAAAGAGGAAGAATTCAAATTCAAAAGTTACAACATTTAGCAGTTGGACGCGTGGAAGCTTCAAGAAAAGAAGAATACATGCAGATTGACAAGTGTCAAATAGTTAAGATTTTTTCCGTTTTAGGCAGTTATTTTATTTGTATATAAATAGGGTAGTTGTTGTAGAATCATGTGTGTGAAAATTTGTACAAAATTCCTGTAAAAGCTCTAAGTACCCAGTGTGAGAGAAAATGAGTCTAGTATTTGGAACAATGTACGTTTAAAACACCAGTTATATTTCAAAGTCATTTTAAATTACTTATTTATTCTTGTTTATTCTTCAAGTTCATGTCATTCTAAATTTCATTTACTTTTCTGCAATTTACAGCCTTCGACAGTTTCTTTGTTCTTGTTTTAATTTTTAAACTTTGTTTCGTCTTTAAGATTCAAACTTTACTTTACTTGCAAAATCAAAGTTCTTAATACTTTGACAACATTGATAAAACAAACCACAAATCAATCACCAAAAGTCTAAAAGTATTTCGACAGAAAAATGCACATGTATCCCAGGACTTGTATGGTTGGTCCTGCAAGTAACCCAGTTTCCTGAAGAGATTGGTTAACCAGAGGTTGTTCGCCAGAAAACACAGCGAACAAATTGGCACGCCCAGTGGGACTAGTGCATTTAATAAAATCTAATAGAAATTCTTAGACAAATTGTTCCTTGCTACGTTGTATGATTCTTAGAAGCGGTAAATTAGCCGTAACCGATGTAGAGAGACCAAAGAGAACAAGAAGAAGAAACATGGCTAACTTGCCAAATGCTTCAAATGTTTCTGACGAAACTATTCCAGTTTCAAACCCTGTCCCTTCATCAGGAACAATACCAGTGTCTGGCCCTGTTTTAGAACAAATTAGGCCTCCTTTAGGGGATTCCGTACCAACAGGTTCAGGATCCCAAAATGCGCCTAGTTCTTCCACCATGGGACATGCCAGACCCCTTGGAACCCCTCCCCCTGGAGGAAATGCATTCAGGCCATATCTGAATTATTCTCAGCCTTTGACTGGGAGAGAACAACCGTATGGAATGCCAACTTCAATGATGGCAAGCCTACATAATTCGTCACCATTATTCTCTGATGCCATGGTTCAAGTGTCATCACCATTGCAGGGATCAGGATATGGTGGAAATGGAAATAGAATGAATCAAATTCCACCAGGTTTCCATATGCCCGCTATGACAAACCATTCTGCACAAGTAATCCGTCAACAGATGGATGAAAGCAATCATGACATGGTGCAGGCTTTGACACAACAAATGGGAGAAGTGTTCAATCCCTTAATACAAAACACTACCCAGACAAACCAAATATTGGCAGAACAGATGGCACGCATTGCTGACTTTTTTGGAGTCCCTCAAGCACAGCAAAGAATGCAATTAAATCAGAATCCTGCCAATAGGGCTGTCGAAGAGGAACTCACTATAAACCAAAGGCCCTTAGGGAACCCCCATGAAAATCCCAAGGGGCAAGAGGTGATAGTCGAACAGCCTAATGTAGAAGAACCTATTCGACAAGAACCAAGAAGGATAATAGTCCAGAGAAACCAAAATGCTGACGAAGTGTTACAGCAGAGAATGCGTTACAATAACATGCCTGTCGAAAATAACATTGCCACCATGGTTGAGAGAATAATGGCACAAAATGGAGTAAACGTAGGATTACAAAGGCCTAGTTATACTTCCCCCTTGTCTGAGTTTGTCTTACAACAAGAATTACCACCAAGGTGGAAAGTCCCCAAATTTACAAAATTTTCAGGGGATACTAGTGAGTCCACCATAGAACACGTGGCACATTACTTGATAGAAGCAGGGGAAATTGCAAATAATGAGAACCTAAGGATGAAATATTTCCCAAGTTCTTTGACAAAAAATGCGTTCACTTGGTTTACCTCACTTCCTGCAACTTCAATTTTTACTTGGACCCAATTGGAGAGATTGTTCCATGAACAATTTTATATGGGACAAACCAAGATAAGTTTGAAGGAGTTGGCAAGTGTCAAAAGAAAATTCTCTGAACCTATAGATGACTATTTGAATAGGTTTAGATTATTAAAAGCCAGATGCTTTACGCAGGTGCCGGAACAAGAACTAGTCGAAATGGCTGCAGGAGGTCTAGATTATTCCATAAGGAAGAAACTGGATACCCAGTACTTGAGAGACATGGCACAACTGGCAGACAGAGTGAGGCAAATAGAAAGACTAAAAAACGAAAAGTTTAGATCAAATAAAAACAAGAAGGAAAGAGTGGATTATGTAGGAATAGTTCAAGAAGATGATTATGACGAAAACGAACCAGTCATCTTCGACCAGCAAGAAATTGATCTTGCAGAGTTAAAACAAGGCCCTCCATATTCTTGTAAAGTTTTAGCCCCGTCGAATGGAAAAAATCCAGTCGAAGTGGAAAAGAATGACAGGTTCCCTAAAAGAACCTATACATTCGACATCACTAAGTGTGATGAAATATTTGATTTACTAGTCAAAGATGGTCAGTTAATAAAACCAGCAGGCACTAAGGAGCCTCCTGTAGACCAACAGAAAAAGAGAGGTTTTTGTAAATACCATAATTTCTTAGGTCATAAAACTTCTCAATGTTACCTTTTCAGGGATCTTGTCCAGAACGCAATCCAAAATGGGAGGTTGAAGTTTGGAGACAAAGGCAAGCAGCAGATGAAGATTGACTCCAATCCCATGCAGGTTGTGGAGGCCAATTATGCTGAACCAGAAATGGTAAACGTGGTCGAAATGGAGATCATGGCAGAAGAGAATTTTGAGATGGTAGAAGTTACTGAAAGCTTCGACACCAACTTCACCATGATAGAAGCTGCTGAAGGTTTCGACACCCATGTAAATGTGGTGGAAGAAGGTGATGATCTTGCTGACCAGGCTGAAGAAAAAGAGGTCAAAGCTTCTGAAGACTTCGACAGTAATAATGCTATCGAAACCACTGAAGGTTTCGACGAAAGAAATGCAGTCAAAGTGGGAAGAAGTTTCGACAAGAAAAACTACGAAAGAGATGCTGAGCAGGGGGTGATCTGGGATACTTTAGGAGAGTCGAATGGGAAGTTCGACTTCATGGTGAAATATTCAGCACCACCAAGTTCCAAGGCAGATATCAACAAAATCAGACCCACAGGGTGGGGAGATTCCTTCAAAAAGGATGACGAAGAGGAGGGTAACAAAACCCTCATTGTCCAGAAAGAGGCCACTGAGGGCCTTGATCAAGAGGAGAGCAACACAGCAGGGACTGATGACAATTCCCCCACTGACGAACCAATAAACATTGGTGCCACCAGAACTGAAGAGCATCCTGTCGAAAGGGTTGCACACTGCTGCAAATATATCTATAAGGGTTTACACCCAAAAGGCAATGTGAGTCAGTCAAAGGAAGACATCCCTGAGGAAGTCATGTTAGTCGAAAAAATGAACAAATTGAAAATTACAACTGAACAGAGTGTTGGGATTCATATGGTGGAAATCACTCAAAAGGGAGGACTAGACACCAACAAGGGAAAGAGACATCAAGAGAAGCATCAGAAGCTGGTTTACCCAGAAGAGAATGAGAGTCTTGTCGAATTCATCCAGAGGTGTCAAAGGAAGAATGCAGAAGTCATGCTTTGCCCAAGATGCAGTGTTGTGTTCGACAAGAAAGCAGCTGATGACTTAGAAGCAGCAAAAAAGACCCAGAGGAAGAGAAATTGGGGAACAGTCCCACCAACCAGAAACGAAAGATTCGACCCAAGAAGAGGGAAGCATCACAGTCAAGGGGTCGGAGAAAGACGTTTCAACACTTACAAACCATCCAACAGGCCAAATGATGACAAATGGGTTCAGCCTATAAGGGATGCCCAAGGTCAGAAGAGATGGAAGAGTTTTGAAGTGAACAGGGGTCCTTCCATGGAAGTTAAAAAGGAGGCAAAGCCAAAATATGTCTCTGAAAACTACAAAGGGAAGAATCCTATGTCCAGATCCCAATGGAGAAGATTCCAAAGGCAGAAGAAAATTGAAAAGAAAACTGCAGAATACCAAAAGGTTGGGCAGAAGGAAGCTGAATCAAGCGAATGTGTGCAGATTACGAACAAGGGAATGCCCCTGGCAGAAAAAGAAATCATTCAGAAGAATGGACCTGGTGACACCACAGAGGTGCAGAAAACAAACAATAGAATGCCAGTGGACGAAGAAGTCACAGATGAATTTGGTTCAGAATCAGATGCTTCTTTCGACGTAACTTGCAATGTGGTTTCTGTACTGCCCAGAGATTTCGACAGGATAATGGAAGTCGAAGACGAAGAGGATGATGTAATAGATGATAGCATAAGCTTGAAGCCTGTATGCTACTACATAATGAACAATGGCTGCGTCGAAGAGCAAAATGCCTTCTTCGAAAAGCCAGATGATGCAATGAAGGCTCACTTAAAGCCTCTCTTCATAAAAGGAAAGGTAGAAGGTGTGGGTGTCAACAAGATTCTGATAGATGGCGGAGCAGCTGTAAATTTAATTCCTCATTACATGATAAAGAGAATTGGAAAAGATGACTCCGACACTAAACCTCACAATATGGTGTTGTCCAACTATGAAGGTAAAGTGGGAACAACACTGGGAGTAATACAATTGAACTTGACTGTAGGATCCATCACCAGGCCTACAATGTTTGTGGTGATAGCATCAAAGGCAAATTACAACTTGCTGTTGGGAAGAGAATGGATCCATGGGATTGGGGCTGTGCCATCCTCCATGCATCAAAGAATAGCAATCTGGAGGCCAGATAGGATTGTTGAAAACATAGAAGCAGATCAGAGTTACTTCACAGCTGACGTGAATAATGTCACTAGTCGTAACTTCGACAAAAATCTAGCCCACATAGCACCATGCAATCCTGCTGCTTTCGACCTAACAGCTTCCGACAATGCTTACTGTTCCATGTACCTCCATCCTACACATGGTTTTCAGTGGGATAAGGAAATAATTGGGGAAACAAATTACACTTGGGGAACTGCCCATGTCAACCCAACTGGATGGGGAAGTGAATTCAGTGAAAATGACTGAAGTTTCAGCAATGGAAAGGATTTCGGCTTATATAGCCGAAAAACAACTCAGAACGGCCCTTGAGGCTGAAGTTAGAAATATGGCTGTTGAAGCCAGCACTCAGGTTGTCGAAAGGCAACATCCTCAAGAAAATATTGAGAAGCAACATGCAAATCAGAGTTGTGAAGAAGACTCAAATGGTGAATGGCAGAACCAAAGACTTGATGCCATTTATGATGACGAGCCTTTAGGGTTCGAAAAGGATCCAACTTCCACCAATTTGAAAATGGTGGCACAAGATCCTTTAGAGGAGATTAATCTGGGACTGGGGGCAGAAAAAAGGCCCACTTACATCAGTGCCAAGTTGAATCCTCAACTCAGAATAGAAATAATCCAACTGCTGAATGAGTTTAAAGACTGCTTCGCATGGGATTATGACGAAATGCCTGGTTTAGACAGAAGTTTGGTGGAATTGAAGTTGCCAATTCTGGAAGGGAAGAAGCCAATAAAACAGACCCCCAGACGCTTTGCACCTGAAATTCTGTCGAAGATCAAAGAAGAGGTCGAAAGACTTCTAAAATGCAAATTCATCCGTACAACAAGGTATGTCGAATGGATTGCTAACATTGTTCCTGTGATTAAGAAAAATGGCACACTAAGGGTGTGTATTGATTTTAGAGATCTAAACTCAGCCACCCCTAAGGATGAGTATCCTATGCCAGTAGCAGAAATGCTAGTAGATTCTGCAGCAGGCCATGAGTATTTAAGTATGCTTGATGGCTATTCTGGGTATAACCAGATTTTTATTGCTGAAGAAGACGTTCCAAAAACAGCTTTTCGTTGTCCAGGAGCAATAGGAACATATGAATGGGTAGTAATGCCCTTTGGTTTGAAAAATGCTGGAGCTACTTACCAAAGGGCTATGAATTCTATTTTTCACGATTTCATTGAAACGTTTATGCAAATTTATATAGATGACATTGTGATTAAATCTGCTTCAGGCTTCGACCATATTAACCATCTTCGACAGTCCTTTGAAAGGATGAGGAAGTTTGGTTTGAAAATGAATCCTCTCAAATGTGCTTTTGGTGTGCAGGCTGGGGATTTCTTAGGCTTTGTGGTCCACAAAAAGGGGATTGAAATTAATGAAAACAAAGCTAAAGCAATAATGGAAGCAAAAGCGCCATCGACAAAGAAGGAATTGCAGTCTCTACTAGGGAAAATCAACTTCCTCAGAAGATTTATCTCCAACCTTAGTGGAAAGATTCAGGCCTTCTCACCCTTGCTTCGACTGAAGAAAGAGGGTTTCACTTGGGGGCAAGAGCAACAAGTTGCTTTCGACAAGATCAAGGAGTATTTGGCAAATCCCTCAGTCCTAATATCTCCTTGTCGAAAAAGAAGCATGAGGCTCTACATATCAGCATCTGACAGAACATTAGGAAGTATGCTTTGTCAAGAAGATGAACATGGCGTCGAAAGAGCCATTTATTATCTCAGCAGAGTCTTAAATGATGCTGAAACTAGATATAGTATGATAGAGAAATTATGTTTATGTGTATATTTCTCTTGTACAAAATTGAAGCATTATATAAAACCCATTGATGTACATATATCTTCTCATTTCGACGTAATAAAACATATGTTGTCTAAGTCTATTTTACATAGTCGAATTGGAAAGTGGGCTTTAGCTTTGACTGAATACTCTTTAAAATATATGCCTTTAAAAGCTGTTAAAGGGCAAGTAGTTGCTGATTTTATAGCTGACCACTCCATACTTGGAGATGAAACAAATTGTGTCGAAAAGGAGCCTTGGAGGTTATATTTCGACGGTTCCAGCCACAAAAATGGAACAGGTATTGGGGTGTTAATTATTTCTCCCAATAAAATTCCAACAAAGTTCAAGTACAAAATAGAAGGATTCTGTTCAAACAATGAGGCAGAATATGAAGCCTTAATAGCTGGACTTGAAATCTTGTTGGAACTGGGGGCAACAGAGGTCGAAATAATGGGTGATTCTGAGTTAGTGATAAAACAGTTGACGAAAGAGTACAAATGTGTCAAAGAAAATTTGATCATGTACTTTGTGATAGCCAACAGACTCCTCAAGAGATTCGACAGTGTAGTTTTTAGACATATTCCCAGATTAGAAAATCAAGAAGCAAATGACTTAGCTCAGTTGGCTTCAGGGTATAAAGTGTCGAAGGAAAATCTGATGAAGGTTGTCGAAGTGAGAGGCAAAGTCTTATCCACCAAACTGTCCCCATCTGATTTGGAGACAATAAGATTGGGATATGGTGATGAAGAGAACTTTGAAATTTTCAATGTAGGTGATCTAGAAGTTGGAGATTGGAGAAAACCCATCAAAGATTATTTACAAAATCCAAATCAGACTGTCGAAAGAAAGATAAAGTACAGGGCCATAAGCTATGTGCTTTTTGGAAATGAACTGTTTAAAAAGACTGCAGAAGGAGTTCTACTAAAATGCCTAGGAGAGACTGAAGCTTATATGGCTTTGTCGAATGTGCACAGTGGTGCATGTGGTGCTCACCAAGCAGGGCATAAGATGAAATGGCTATTATTTCGACAAGGAATGTATTGGCCAACCATGTTGAAAGATTGTGTCGAATTCGCAAAGGGTTGCCAGGAATGTCAAATCCATGCAGGCATACCTCATGTGCCAGCAAGTGAGTTACATTCTATTATAAAGCCTTGGCCATTCAGAGGTTGGGCTTTAGATTTGATTGGTGAGATTCGACCAGCTTCTTCAAAAGGGCAGAAGTACATTTTAGTAGGAATAGATTATTTCACTAAGTGGATTGAAGCCATACCTTTGACAAATGTAGATCAGGAAGCAGTCATAGATTTCATTCAGAAACACATAATGTATAGGTTTGGAATACCAGAGACCATAACCACTGATCAAGGATCTGTGTTTACTGGCAGAAATATGCAAGCATTTGCAAGAGAGACAGGTTTTAAGTTGTTGACTTCGACACCCTATTATGCCCAAGCAAATGGCCAGGTCGAAGCAGCTAACAAAGTAGTAATAAACCTGATAAAGAAACATGTGGGGAAAAAACCAAGAAATTGGCATAAGACTTTGGATCAAATCCTTTGGGCTTGTCGAACATCTCCTAAGGAAGCAACTAATTCTACCCCATTTAAATTAACCTATGGACATGATGCAGTATTGCCTGTCGAAATATGTTTACAGTCAATACGAATTCAAAGACATCATGAGATTCCATCTGAAATTTATTGGAGTATGATGATGGATGAGTTGGTTGATTTAGACGAAGAAAGGTTGCGTGCTTTGGAATTAATAAGAAGGCAGAAAGAGAGAGTTGAAAAGTTTTATAACAAAAAAGTAAAATTCAAAGCCTTTTTAGTAAATGAGTTAGTTTGGAAAGTGATCTTGCCCATGGAGAAGAAAGACAGAGTGATGGGAAAATGGTCCCCTAAATGGGAAGGACCTTTTAAAATTCTAAGAGTTTTTTCCAATGGTGCATACGAAGTCGAAGAGATAGAAAGAGATAGAAGAGTAATGAAAATAAATGGAAAGTACTTAAAGAAGTATAGACCAACATTGCAGGAAATAAAAATCATAACAAATTAAAATTGCAAACGAAACTTGTCTTCGCCAAACAAATGGCGTAAAATAGCATTACATAGAAAAGTGCTAAAAAAAAGAAAATATCCTTAAAACAAATAAAATCCCTAAGTTCTATTACAAAATCACTGTCGAAGAAATGTGGCTTTAAGCTCGTCGAATTTTTTCTGTTGGAGTTGAATTCGACGCTCACAAAGGCTCTTGCTGACAGCCATTTCGTCAAGCTCCCTGTGAAGTTGCTGAGCAGTCTCTGCATGTTGTAGCCCCTTCTGGAGTTCACTATCTATAGCCTCCTGATTTGGTTTCTGAAGAGAGGCCTGGCGTTCTTTTTCTTGGAGGATTTTTCTTTGGAGATCAGCAATCTGGGCTTGGTAGGCTTGAATATTGCTTTCACACTCAGCAGCAGCTTTAGTGTATTCGTCAGAAAGTTTATTCAGCCCTGAAATCCTTTCTGTCGAAGAAGCCACTGTAGTCCATGCTGACGCCTGCTCCTCAGACTTGGCTTTGATCTTTTGGGAGAATTCTTTCTGTCGAACCAGATCAGCGCTAGCAGAATCAATCAAAGATATCAAATCCATCACCAAATGGCTCTCTTCAGTCGAAGCCTCCAGCAAGTTGGCACTCTTCAGGAGTTTCTTTAGATCATGTTGAGCAGAAGCATTTTCAGCCAAAACCTCAAACAGGTCAACTCCAAGTATCCTTGTCTTAATCTCATCCATGATGACATTGATTGGTTGAAGGTCAGAAGTGGCCCCTGAAGCTGTCGAACCACTGGCAGAAGAATCTTGGAAGTTATACCTGGTGTCGAGCAGAGCTTTCAAGTATTCAAAGGGTTTTCTAACTTTCAAGCTCTCAATTTCTTCATGAGATAAACTCGTCGAAGCAGTGCCCAAAGAGGTTTCGACAGGGGCCTTTGATGAAGAGGGAATGTGTTGAGAGGTCCCTCCAATGCTCAAGTTAACTTCTGGCTGATTCGACAGAGTGACTTCTTCTTCGACATTCTCTTTGTCAGCTATGGTGGTATCAGTTGAACCTGGGACTTGTACATCCTGAGCAGAGACATCTTCATTAACTTCTGGTATAGCAGCTGGTGGTGGAAGTGGTGCATCTTGGTCTGGAATTACTGGTTCTGCAGTGGGGTCTGGTCGAAAGGGAGAGTTATTGTCGGAAGACTCAGAGTCACTAAGGGCAAATTCATCCAAGGTTTGAGGCCCATGAATCCCTGCATCTGGAGTGGCATCATCCTGGAGTCTTTCAGCCAGAGTCCTCTCAGAATTAGAGGGAGCATGCTCTTCTTGGATGGCAGAGGTCTCTTCGACATCAATAACAATCTACAAGCAAAAAACACAAAAGAAGAACTGTAAGATAAAGATACATTCAGTCAAGGTTGGGTTGGTGTTTGTCGAAATGATTACCTGAGGAATTTCAGTATGGGCACTTGAGTCCCCACTTCTTTCGCTCCTTGAAGGAACTTTGTTGACTGGACTGGCAGGTGGGGTTCGTCTTTGGACCAGAGATCTTTGGGACGCCACTGTTTTAATTTTTAAACCTTTGTTTCTTTTCAAAGGCTGGGGTTCAGGGGATTCGTCCTCAGATTCTTCGACGCCTGTTTCTTTTTCTTCTGGTTTCCTTTTCTTTGCTGGGGTACGAGTTACCTATAAGAGAAAGAGAAGAAATGTTTAGTATAAGAAAATATGAAGTATACAAATAAGAAGAGATGTTCTGCTTGTGTCGAAACCTTTTTTGTTGTTGAAGGGGTTTTTTCGACTGTTTTTGAAGAAGTTCCTTCGCCAGTAGTCTTCCTGACAATTCTAACAGCTGAAAAGGAAAAGTTGCATGAACATTGATATAATAATAAAAGAAGTTAGAAATAAGAAAGAAAAATATAGTCTCTTCGACACCTTCAAGAATGGGTTCGTCTATAGTAACATGTTCAATCCCAATATGAAGGTGCCCAGTGAAGTTGTGCAGATGATACTTCGTCGCAACCACGCGTTCGGCAGGTTTTTTGTTTCTTTCACGAAGCAATTTTAAGTCTGATCCACATACAAACCAATCTGGAAATGGAGGACACAAGGCCACTCCAAATTCTGCAGAAGGGAGTGGAGGGAATTTTGGAGGAAAGGTTGTGAAAGCAAAGTCGTAGTGTGCATGTGGTGGAAGGGATGAAGGAAACCACAATTTGTTTAATTTCTCTGTGAGTTTGAATTTTAAAGATACTGCTGCTTCAGCTATGGTTCGACGAAGATCATCAGGCCTGTAAATAGTTTCAAAATATTTTTGAAACTTTTGAATTTCTTTGATATGTTGGTCTGTACCTTTTTTCTTCTTGTCCTGCACAAAGGTAAAAGCATTGGTTAGAAGAGCAGTGAAAGTTGCTACGTCGAAAAATTTGTTGATGTAGTATTCTTTCCACCAGACGTCGAACTCTTCAGTGCAGAGGAAGTTTGGTATGAAGATGGTGGGATAGACCTCCAGAGTTGGGTCGAAAAATTTGTTGTACAGTTCTAAGCTCTTGTCGAAATGGTGAAATGAGTTGTAGAAAATGATGGCACCTTTCTTGTGGTAGATGGGCTTTGTCTTCGTCTGGATTAATCCAAACTGCCTGGCTACCAGATTGGGTTGGTATACAATGAGAGATACCTTTGTATTGTTGAGGCTATGATGAGAAAAGAAGTGTCTGGGCATAAGAAAAGCTTCCCAAATGGAGATGTAGGAGTCTTCATCTTTCTGGTTCTCTACTGGGAGTCTTCTGGTGAACCATCTTGGACCTACTTGTCTATTGGCAAAAGGTGCCATTGCAGGAGAAAATTTATAGCGTTTGGCAAACATCATGATGTAGCCAGTAAATGCTTGTCGAAGGCTTACATTCTCATCAATGGGGGTCAGTTGAACCAGCCTAGGCCATTCGACACGCCTTTCTTTGACCGTTTCTTCGACAACAGGCATTTTGTTAGGGATGAAGTTTTCAAAAGTGGCATTCAGCCATAGTTGTAGAAGCCAAAAGGGGCCTGTGAGACTGATGTTACCTTTTTCTTTGAGGGATTTGAGATTGCTGACACTTTCACTTAGAGATTCATAAAGGTTTGCTAGAAGTAACTCACTCAGGCAGAATGCAACTCCATTGTGAAGCTGATTGGCCATAATGATGAAACTTCTAGCCACCTGAAGGGACCTTGTACAGAAGACGAATTTGGATAACCACAGGCTGAGGAAAGCAATATGCTCTCTATCAGAGACTTCTTCATTGCTTTCACCTTGGTGGTGGGCTATAAAGACAGAATACCCAGCATGTTTTGTGTCGAAGCCTATAGGGTCTTTGTTCAAATGCTCAGGGTTAAATATCTCCCCTAAAGGACTAAGGCCAGTTATGGCTGCTATGTCGAATAGGGTGGGGGTCATCATTCCACAGGGTAAGTGGAAAGTGTTGTAAGTGTTGTCCCAAAAATACAAGGAGGCTAACAGCATGTTTTGGCAGTAACGGGGACCCTCTTTCGACAATTGGATTAAGTCGTAAATGCCAGTTTTCTTCCAAAATTTTTCTTTGGATTTTTCGACTCTAGTTAGCCATGTTTGGTACTCAGAGGGATCTTTTGTCAAAGGGGGACTCCTAAAAATTCTATTTTGATTTAGATAAGACAGATCTATCTCTGTCGAAGCCATAAGGACTTCAGGTTCTTTTGAGGAGGCTTCGACAGGTTTAGGGTTTTTGTTAGCTGCTATGGGTTTGGAAGCAGAATAGCAAGGGTAAAATTCTTTTAAACGGTTAGGGTCCACAGTAGGATCAAAAATGGGGCCTAACATAGCATGATGGATTCCAGAAACAGAGATAGGGATTATTACCTGTGACCTGTAAATGCTTGCCTTTTCCTTTTCATTTGGGGGTTCTGGGAAGTACTGTTGATGTTGAGTTTGTGTAGGCCCAGACAGTACGTGAGCAGGAGGAAGATCCTTGGTTTTCTTTGTCTTCTTTGAACTCTGTCCAGTGGTGGTCTTGGGAGGAGCCATTGATTGAAGATGGTGAAGAAGCAAGAGCTCTGAAAGGTTTGGAAATGGAGTTTTCACGCTTGGGTAAGAGAAGAGTAGAGAGAATGGAAAGTGTGAAATGTTGTGGAAGGTAGTATTTATAGAATTTGAAATAAATGAATAAAAAAAAAAGAAAATGAAAAGAATTTTTTCAGTTGGGAAAAGGGAAACATGCATGTTAATCCATTGGTGGAGATTGAAAGTGGCGGTTGGTAGTGAACCATGATTTGCCTACGATATAGGGTCATGGGAGATTGTGTGAAACGTGGGCTAGATGTGACGTTTCATAAAGTGAAAATCATTGTGTTTCCTTGGGACTCAACAAAAAATCACTTTACAATAAATGCAACTGGAAGTCAAAGGTCACTTCGACAGCAAAAGACATTTCTCCTTTGATAGTCGAAAATATCTTTGCTGGGGGGCAATTTGTAAACCCATAATTTCGACAAGGTGAAAATTCAGGCTTTAAGGTCATCTTTGTCGAAAGATAGCATCAAGAGGAGAATCCAAGAATTGCTGACAAGGTTTTAAAGCTTCATTGTTTCGACAGAAATTAAGCATGATGTTCTGGCAGAATAGTTGGAGAGTTTGTGACTGAAGGCTTCGACAGAAGAAGTTGTTGACAAAAGATATGGTTTGGCAGATGTTGGAAGAGTTGTTTCTTCCTTAAAAGGTTTCGACAGTTTTGAAGAGGTGCAAGGTTTCGTCACAAAGAGGAAGAATTCAAATTCAAAAGTTACAACATTTAGCAGTTGGACGCGTGGAAGCTTCAAGAAAAGAAGAATACATGCAGATTGACAAGTGTCAAATAGTTAAGATTTTTTCCGTTTTAGGCAGTTATTTTATTTGTATATAAATAGGGTAGTTGTTGTAGAATCATGTGTGTGAAAATTTGTACAAAATTCCTGTAAAAGCTCTAAGTACCCAGTGTGAGAGAAAATGAGTCTAGTATTTGGAACAATGTACGTTTAAAACACCAGTTATATTTCAAAGTCATTTTAAATTACTTATTTATTCTTGTTTATTCTTCAAGTTCATGTCATTCTAAATTTCATTTACTTTTCTGCAATTTACAGCCTTCGACAGTTTCTTTGTTCTTGTTTTAATTTTTAAACTTTGTTTCGTCTTTAAGATTCAAACTTTACTTTACTTGCAAAATCAAAGTTCTTAATACTTTGACAACATTGATAAAACAAACCACAAATCAATCACCAAAAGTCTAAAAGTATTTCGACAGAAAAATGCACATGTATCCCAGGACTTGTATGGTTGGTCCTGCAAGTAACCCAGTTTCCTGAAGAGATTGGTTAACCAGAGGTTGTTCGCCAGAAAACACAGCGAACACTTAGCGAGCTCTTATTTTTTTCATTTTTATCCCTAACTTTTGCCTGAATCTCCTTCATAGGTTTTGATCCACCGGGATACCCATTTTTGCCTAGGTCGCCATTTCTGGTTTTCGACCTATCGGGTTTTATTTAGGCATAATATTTTTTGACTGCATCAGAATTCACCGGGTGCTTCAGCTGTTCACCATCCATATTTGTAAGGATTAAGGAACCTCCGGAGAATGCCACCTTCACAACATATGGGCCTTCATAGTTAGGGCTCCATTTTCCACGCATGTCTTTGTGGACTGGCAAGATTTTCTTGAGTACAAGATCTCCCTCTTTGAATTCTCGGATGCGGACTTTCTTGTCAAATGCTCTCTTGATGCGCTTCTGGTACATCTGGCCATGGCACATGGCGGTCATTCTCTTCTCATCAATGAGGTTTAGTTGGTCAAACCTGCTCTGGACCCACTCAGCTTCCTCCAGTTTGGCTTCCATCAAGATTCTCAAAGATGGTATCTCTACTTCAATAGGGAGAACTGCATCCATCCCATACACCAGAGAAAAAGGGGTTGCCCCTGTTGAAGTGCGGACTGATGTCCTGTATCCGTGTAAAGCATAGGGTAACATCTCGTGCCAATCTTTGTAAGTCTTTACCATCTTCTGCAGAATCTTTTTGATGTTCTTGTTTGCAGCTTCAACAGCTCCATTCATCTTCGGACGATATGGAGAAGAGTTATGATGTTCAATCTTGAATGTCTCACACAGCTCTTTCATTGTTTTGTTGTTCAAATTGGTCCCATTATCTGTGATGATTCGGCTTGGGATCCCATAACGGCAGATAATTTGATTCTTGATGAAACGGGTAACCACTTGCTTTGTCACATTGGCGTAGGAAGCTGCTTCTACCCATTTGGTGAAATAATTAATTGCGACCAAGATAAACCGATGACCATTGGAAGCTTTAGGCTCAATTGCCCCTATCATGTCAATGCCCCACATTGAGAAAGGCCAAGGCGATGACAGAACATTCAAAAGTGTCGGAGGTACGTGCACCTTGTCGGCATAAATCTGACATTTATGACACTTCCTGGCATACTTGAAACAATCTGATTCCATGGTCAACCAGAAGTAACCAGCTCTCAAGATCTTCCTGGACATGGCATGTCCATTGGCATGTGTTCCAAATGATCCTTCATGGATTTCCCTGATCAATAAGTCTGCTTCGCGCTTGTCCACACATCTGAGTAGAACCATATCATGATTTCTCTTGTAAAGCACATTGTTGCTGAGGAAGAACTTGGACGCCAATCTTCTCAGAGTCTTCTTATCCAGATTTGTTGCGTCAGCTGGGTACTCCTGATTTTGCAAATAGTTCTTGTTGTCATAGAACCACGGTTTCTCATCAGTTTCTTCTTCGATCAGTAGACAGTAGGCTGGTGCAGTTCTTCGCTCGATTGTAATGAGTGGAGTTTCATTAAGAAATCTGACTTGAAACATAGAAGCCAACATAGCCAAGGCGTCTGCTATTTGATTCTCTGCCCTTGGAACATGATGGAAAGTGACTTCATCAAAGTATTTGATCAATTCCTCAATGTGGGCACGATAAGGGATCAGCTTCTCATCACGAGTCTCCCATTCACCTTTGACTTGATATATTACCAAAGCTGAGTCTCCATATACATCAAGGATCTTGATTCTAGTATCGATTGCAGCTTCGATACCCAAAATACATGCTTCGTACTCTGCGATGTTGTTTGTACATTCGAAACATAATCTGGCTGTGAAGGGAGTATAACCACCATCGGGATTCATCAAGACAACTCCTACACCATGCCCCATGTAGTTAGAGGAGACATCAAACATCATCTTCCAACGGGACCCTGGCTCGGGACCTTCATCTGGATCTGGAACTTTGCAGTCCTTTATCAGCATAATATCTTCGTCCGGGAAATCAAATTTCAAAGGTTCATAATCTTCGACAGGATGATCAGCAAGGTATTCAGATAAAACACTGCCCTTAATAGACTTCTGGGTTACATATTGGATGTCGTATTCGGATAACAACATGTGCCAACGGGCGAGCCTTCCAGTTAAGGCAGGCTTCTCAAAAATGTACTTTATTGGATCCATTTTCGAGATCAACAAAGTAGTGTGACAAATCATGTACTGCCTGAGACGTCTGGCCGCCCATGCCAAGGCACAGCAAGTCTTCTCTAAAAGTGAGTATCTGCTCTCACAGTCTGTGAACTTCTTGCTTAAGTAATAAATGGCGTGCTCCTTACGACCGGTCTCGTCTTGTTGGCCTAATACGCAACCCATAGATCCCTCGAGCACAGTGAGATACATGAAAAGAGGCTTCCCAGGAGTAGGTGGGACCAAGATAGGAGGTTCTTGCAGATAAACCTTAATCTTCTCAAAAGCCAGCTGACAATCAGGACTCCACTCAATTGCTTGATTCTTCCGGAGTAACTTGAATAGAGGCTCACAAGTAGCAGTCATGTTGGAAATGAATCTGGAAATGTAATTCAATCTTCCGAGGAAGCCTCTGACTTGCTTTTCTGTCTTGGGAGCTGGCATCTCTTGAATTGCTCTGACCTTATCTGGATCTACTTCAATTCCTTGCTGACTAACAATAAAACCAAGCAACTTTCCCGATCGGACACCAAAAGTACACTTAGCTGGATTCAGACGCAGTTGGAACTTTCTGAGACGCTCAAATAACTTCAAGAGATGATTCAAATGATCCTCCTCACTCTGTGATTTGGCAATCATATCATCCACATAAACTTCTATCTCCTTATGCATCATATCATGGAAAAGGGTGACCATTGCCCTCTGATAGGTGGCTCCTGCATTTCTGAGACCGAACGGCATAACCTTGTAACAATAAGTGCCCCATGGTGTGATGAATGTAGTTTTTTCCATATCGTCAGGATCCATCTTGATCTGGTTGTATCCTGAAAACCCATCCATGAAGGAGAAAACAGCAAATTTAGCAGTGTTGTCAACCAAAGTATCAATATGCGGGAGAGGGAAATCGTCCTTCGGACTGGCCTTGTTCAAATCCCTATAGTCCACACACATTCTGACCTTGCCATCCTTTTTAGGGACTGGCACAATATTAGCTACCCACTCAGGGTACTTTGCAACTGCGAGGAATCCAGCATCAAACTGTCTTTTGACCTCTTCTCGAATCTTCAGAGCCATGTCTGGTCTTGTTCTTCGAAGCTTTTGCTTTACAGGAGGACAATCTGGTCGAAGAGGTAGCTTGTGGACCACTATGTCTGTGTCTAAGCCGGGCATATCCTGATATGACCATGCAAACACATCTACATATTCTCTGAGAAGCTTGACCAATCTTTCTCTGATGTCTGCCCCAAGTGTTGTACCAATTTTGACTTCTTTTGTATCTTCCCCGGTGCCAAGGTTGATAGTCTCTACCTGCTCCTTATGTGGCTGAAGATCTGTGTGCTCATTCTCAACTAATCTTGCCAGTTCTTCGGGAATGTCGCAATCTTCCTCACTTTCATCTTCCGCTTGGTAGATGGGCGAATCAAAGTTAGGAGAGAATGTAGAGTCATTGGATTCAACAGGGTTTTCGTTTATTCTGCATATGATAATGATTTGCTTTTATTAAAAGTGGAAAATAGAGAAATGCAAGAGAAAAAGCTTTTTTTATTTTTTTTATATTGGTTTTGAAAGATTGCCATTTCCTTTTAAAAGTGAAAAGAGAGAAAAACTGTAAATGATCAAAATAAGAGTTCAACAAAATGCCTTCATTGATAATAACTTTAAAAATGAGAAGGGGCCCTACAAAATACTCCCATAGCCTTGGGCAGAGCTAGGGAACTTTGAAAACATTGAAAAAACAACAAATTACTTTGACAATGGAAAAATCTCTGGGATCTCGACTGCCTCCCAATTGTCCAAGGCTTCTTCACACTGATACACCAAGTGATTCACATCTTCATCTTCAGAAACTCCATCAATTGCATTGACCTGATAACCAGCACTGGAAAACACCTCTTGAATGGTCTTCAGACGTCCTTTAACAGAGGTTGACGCTCCTTCCTTCACATGAGTTGGTTTGTAACCCAACCCGCAACGATCCAGCTTCTGCTTGACTTCGATGACATCACCCCAACCTTCATAGCTTCTTTCTTCAATGGTGGAAATGGTACTCTTCAGCGATGCGAAAGATGGGATACCCTTCCCTTTCGGTTCCTCTACTTCCAAAAGGACAGCATTGGCTATCTCAAGAGCTTGGAAAGAAGTTTCCAAAGCATCTTCATCAGCCTCAATATAGGTAAAGGATGAAAGGTTGCTAACCATGAGATCTTCCTCCCCAGATACGGTTACCAGCTTGTTATCAACTACAAACTTCATCTTTTGATGCAGGGTAGAAGTGACTGCCCCAGCCGCATGGATCCAAGGTCTTCCCAGCAAACAACTGTAGTTAGGATTGATGTCCATAACCTGGAAAGTGATTTTGAAAACCTGTGGCCCGATCAGGATTGGTAGGTCTACTTCTCCAATAACGGTTCTCCTTGACCCATCGAAAGCTTTTACAATCAGTGCACTGGGCCTCATCTCTGCCCCTTGATAAGATAACTTAGCCAGTGTTCTCTTCGGCAAAACATTTAATGAAGATCCTGTATCCACAAGAACTCTTGCTAAAGTATCCTCTTGGCATTTCATTGATATGTGGAGCGCACGGTTGTGGTCCAAGCCCTCCTTCGGAAGATCCTCCGTACTGAAACTGAGGTTGTTACACGCAGTGATATTGGCAATGACTCCATCAAACTGATTCACTGTTATATCATGCGTAACATGTGCTTGAGCTAGCAACTTCTGAAGCGCACTTCGATGAGCCGGAGAATGCATAAGAAGTGATAGGATTGATATTTTGGAAGGCGTTTGATGCAGCTGATCAATTACCTTATAATCACTCTTCTTTATGATTCTGAGGAACTCTGCATCCTCTTCTCCCAAGACTACCTCTTTATCTTTGTTGACAACAGCTGGAATGACTTCTTTAGGCGGAGCCGTATTGGCTTGCTGGGTGTAAACACGACCACTGCGAGTCAGACGACCTGCACCCGCTATATCAGCACTTGCAACTTTCGAACCTTCCTTCTGACTAGCTTTATCAATCTTCTGATGAACTTTCCCTGTATCATACCTCCATGGAACTGCCTTAGTGTCCTGATAAAGGAAAGGGTTACTCCTTTGTTCAAATCTTGGCTCAGGTATGTTGAAAATTGGCACCACAGATTCTGGAGTATTGAAGACAGGTTGAAATCCTGAAGATTCCGGCAAGTTGAACACTGGCACCCAGGTAGAATCAGATTCAGGTAAGTTGAAGATGGGTTCAATTACTGCCACTTCATTCTTCTTCATATGACTGCTCACTTGTAAGACGCCTTCATCAATCAAATCTTGAACATCTTTTAAGACCGATTCACATCCCTTTGGACTATCAACACAACCTTCACAATTCTGATGACAGCTCTTCAGTATACCCGCCTCTACTAACTTCGCATGGAAGTCTCTGAGCGGGGTCTTGATCTCGGTGGCATTGAAAATCAAACCTTCTTCGGGCTCATCAACAACAACGTTTATAGACCCATGCTTGGGTAAAGGATTATCTTTGACATTCGGACCAGTATTCCCAAATGACAGAATGTTCTTCTCCATCAAATCTTTCACGATGTACTTCAAAGCATAACAACCCTCCAAATCGTGCCCCGGGGCACCTTCATGAAATAAACAGTGAGCATTTGGGTTGTAATTTGGCGGGAGCGGACTTGGTGGAGGACCCAAAGGCCTTGGAGTAACCAAACCCTTCTTCAGCAGTGAAGGATATAACTCAGTATAAGTTATAGGGATTCGAGGATTTGGAGGCCTTCCACCTGGTCTTCTGTTCTGAAAATTGGGATTTGGATGAGGAGCTGGAGTCCTCTGCTGGTAGGCTGAAGCATTGGGTGCTTGTTGATAGCCTGGATTGTTGATCATTGGTTGATAAGGTTGAATCATTGGAGCCGCTTGTTGGTACATCGGTACTGCTTGAGCTGGCCGATACATGGGGACTTGTGGATTAAATGCTGGTTGAACCGCCGCTACATAAGGATGTTGGGCATACTGTTTTTGATGAGCATACTGCTGTTGAGCCATAGGTGAAGGTCTCTGCCAAAGCGGATTCCTTCTTTGACCTGCCATTATCGCATTTGTCTCACCTTCCTTCTTCTTGTGAAAATTATTGGTAAATTTCTTGCCAATATTTCCACTACCACTGCTGGAACTAACAGATGCACCACTCATATTTCCACTCTTCAAACCGAGTTCTACCTTGATTCCCACAGCCACTAAATCAGAGAAACTAGCAGTTATACTCCCCACCATTCTCTCATAGAATTCTGGTCGCACAGTGTCAACGAACCAGTCAGCTAATTCTTTTTCAGTCAATGGGGGCTCTACTTGAGAAGCGGTTCCTCTCCACCTCTGAGCATACTCTTTAAAGGATTCAGACTCTTTCTGGGACATACTTAGCAATTGCCTCCTATCGGGAGCAAGGTCCATGTTGTATTTGTATTGTTGGATGAAAGCATCTGCCAAGTCTTGGAAGCTGCGGATCTTTGACTGGTCAAGCGTCAAATACCATTTGGAGGAGATTCCCTTTAGACTGTCTTGAAAGCAGTGGATCATTAACTTATCATTATCTACCTGTGCAGCCATTCTCCGATAGTACATCAAAAGATGGTTCTTAGGACAAGTTGCACCCTCATACATATCAAAGGTGGGTATCTTGAACTTTGGAGGTATTACCAATCCAGACACCAGGCACATTTCTCTGGCAGCAGCACCAAAGATCTGGTCACCTTCAATCGCTCTCAACCTTTTTTCAAGGGTATCAAAATTCTCCTGCATCTTCACATGTTTCTCATCTCCGTTTTCAGACATATCTGGCGCTTCATACCCTTGATGGTCATTGAAGTACGGTTGAGCACGGGTGTGCACAATGTCTTGAGTAAAATTAGCAACTGCATGATTCTCTTCATTAGTCACAGGAACAGTTTGTTGAGCAGCAAATACATGAGGAGGAGGCACAAAGCCTTGAGCAGCAAATCCTTGGGAGGAAGGAATAAAACCCTGAGCAGCAAATCCTTGGGAAAAAGGAATAGAACCCTGAGCAGCAAATCCTTGGGAAGAAGGAATAAAACCCTGAGCAGCAAATACATGAGGAGGAGGCACAAAGCCTTGAGCAGCAAATCCTTGGGAGGAAGGAATAAAACCTTGAGCAGCAAATCCTTGGGAAGAAGGAATAATACTCTGAGAAGCAAAACCTTGAGAAGGAGAGAAGAAACCCTGAGCAGTAAGTCCTTGGGAAGGAGGAATAAAACTTTGAGTAGCAAACCCTTGTGAAGGAGGGAAGAAACCCTGAGCAGTAAGTCCTTGGGAAGGAGGAATAAAACTTTGAGTAGCCAAACCTCGAGAAGGAGGGAAAAATCCAGGAGGAAACCCAAAAGGAGACCAGGTCACAGGGGTAGTGACTGATGATGTAGGCTCGGTCGTCGCAGTGACAATTTCAGTCGTTGCAGTAACAATTTCTGACACCACAGTCTGTTGGGTATCCATCTTCGCTCGAATGACTTGCAACATTTCCATCATCTGACCCATATCTCCACGAATATCAGAAAGCTCTTCGTTAACTCTGTCCATCTCTAGGTCTCTTTCAGCCATCCTCTTTCTGGCTTGAGCTCGAGTGTAGTATTTGCGTGAGAGCCTCAGTGTGAAAGCTGAATTGAGAGCAGATGACGGAAATGAGTTTTATATGAAAAAATGCAAATGAAATGCCAAATGTATGAGTGCAATGCAAAAATAAAATTATTCAAGGAACTTAAGAAACAATTTGCAAATACCAAGGAACACATAATAATCAAAAGGATATGATTTCATTAAATTCAAAAAGTGATACAAAGTCTTGAGTACACTTTCAAAAATCCCAAACAAAGCTTAATAAAGATAAAGACAAAGTCCTAAGGAGATTCTCCTAAAAGCCTCAAGTTGAGCTTCTCAATGTGTGCCTTCATCTGAGCCCTTTCAAGCATAAGTTGATCCACGATCGACTTCCAAGAAATGTCCTCTTGAGTGCTGGAGGAAAATAAATCCTCTTGCGCTTTCCTTTTCTTGTTGGAGAGCTCTTCTTCTTCCTTCATCTTCAGCTGTCTTCTAAGTTCCTCATTCTCACTACTGATGATCTGATGACGATTCTTCCATGCATTCTTCTCTCGAATCTCTTTCTCCAAATCAATCTTCAGCTTCTCTGCATCGTCCATAAAGATTAGAATGGGTTTCTTGAAGGTCATAGGATCCTGGCGAGGGTAAGGCATCTTCAGACTGATCGCCCTATCTCGTACCCATTGGAGATAGGGTTCCATAGAAACACAATTCGGCTTTCCCAAGCTACTCCTCCCTTTCCTATGGATGTACTTCCAAGCTTGCATAATCTGTTTCTTGAGCTCTGGTTCTTCGTCATCCTTAAAGAAAATTCCTTCCACTTCAACACTCTTAGGCTTGTCCTTCAACGGATATCCGAGTTGGCGGCGAGCCAAAACCGGATTATAGCTGATTCCTCCCTTAGTGCCGAGAAGAGGCACATTAGCAAAATCACCACAGCTATCAATAATCAATGCTCCATCATAAACACGATTGTACCAACTAATGTCAGAATGGGTAAGAGACATGATCCTTTGTGACCACCACAAACCATCCTTAAGGTTCCAAAATGAAGATGACTTAGGCAAGTGCGAAATAAACCACTCGTACAACAATGATGCACAACAAGTAATCATCCCTCCCTTATGGTGATTCCTCAGATGGATGGAATGGTAGGTGTCTCCGAGCAAAGTAGGGACCGGGTTCTTCTTCAGAAATATTTTGATGGCATTCAGGTCGACAAAGTCTTCAAAGCTTGGGAAAAGCAGCACTCCATATATCAGTAGAATAAAAGTCGCCTCAAAAGCTTTCATATCCTTCGCATCAACAAAACTCTTGGCCTTTTCTATCAGAAACTTTGTAGGGAATCCAAAAATCTTTCCTTTATAGGTCATATTTTCCTTGACCTCAGGAACACTCAAATATGTCGCCTTTGCAATCTCCGCTTCTTCAGGGTCCTTTTCTAGAACAGGGAATGGAAACTCATCCTTAACACGTGATCCCACCAGAACTGAATACTCTTCCAAAGTAGGCGCCAATTGGTAATCAGGGAACGTAAAACAGTGGTAGAGAGGATCATAAAACTGGAGCATCACAGAGAGCAACCTTCCATCCCAATCAGTCTTAAGTAAGGCTAAGAGTCTCCTATGCTTCTCCATGAAGGCTTCTTGATCCAGAACCAAATCTCTTAATTTCCTTAGGTCTTCGAGTTTGGGAGTTTTGAATGTGTACTTGACAGTCTTTCTTCTTCCAAAGTCCATGATGATACCTATGATATTTGCAAAATAGAGTTTCTGAGTTCCTTGAATAAATGGTAAAAATGATGCTTCATGATGCGTGAATGCAACAAGCACAAACAAGGCTTAGGTTCAAAGCTTGCATGGGGTCAAAGGTTCAACCCTCCCAAAAGGTATGTACTATGGGTTCATTTGTACCTGTACAACGGGTTCTAAAAGTTCCCAGAATCACTGTCCCATCTTTCGGATATTACCGACTTCCCAACTCGACTTGGTAATCAGTAATATTCTCAAGAGAGTCTCATCCGAGTGCAGTATCGCGTATCAACTATTTTGGATTTGCACCCTCATAGTCATCGCACTACATCCCTAAAAAGGCCAAGTGGGGGTAAATGTTCTACGGTCCTCAGCATTAATGGCTCTCAGGTCGAATATAGTAATGTTTTCACGACTGAACTCGATCAACAAAACTACATCCGAGGAGGCCTCCGCTGAGTGGTGGTGTCTCAAGTCAACTTGGTCGGGACTCAACTCCCTACAAGCCTTCTTGAATATACCACCGTCCTAACTTATTTGCACTCAAGTCCGGGTTAGGACTTATCTCACCACACATGGAACACCCAAAAATCCAAAAATAATAACAAGCAATACAACAACAAATATACAAATATACAAGGTGGGCTTAACCCTCAAAAATAGATTCCCCAGTGAAGTCGCCATTTCTGTTGCGGTGAGAATCGGATACCAAGCTATTAAGTGAGCTTGAATCGCAAAACTTTTATGTTCACCACCGACTTTAATTTAATCCAAAAGGAAAAGGGAAAAAGATCGTAAAAACCCTAAATGAGGAGAAACTAGGTTCGGGGGTTGATTATACCTAGGGAAGGTGTTAGCATCATAAGCATCCGCAGTATCCTACGGGAACCTCTTGTTAATATTTGCATTATTGTTGTTTATTGCTTGCTAAAACTATGGGAACCTAAGGTTTTATTTCTAATGGTGCTCGCACAACATCGCATCGATGCCTACGTATCGGGTATAGAATCAGAGCACTCGTAGTTCTCCTAAGGATTAACGAACACTTGGTTACGCTCAAGGTTCGCGGGGAAAGGTAAGTGTTATGGCAAACACTCACGTGACTTAACAAAGTCACAAAAAGTTATAAAATAAAAAGCTAAGGACCTAATGGCTAAGGACCTAAGGATGAGGGACCTAATTGCTAAGGTCAAAATGGAACTAGGGATTGCTAAACTTCCTATGACATTGAGTCAACTGCAGGAGTCTTTCCCTTTTGGATTGAAAAGCATAAACAAATATAAACAAAGGCGCAAGCTCCTAAGACTAGGCAAAGGCTGCTACTTGCAAAAAAAAAAAAATAACACGAATAAAGTAAATGGAATGCAAGGTAAAGGGTTTAGTAGCTGGCTATGGCTCGATGTATGGATCGAGAATGCTGGGGTGGCAAACAAACGCAGTGCGACAAATTGTTTAAGTTAGAAAGCTGTGCAGTGTAAGGAACTGTGCAGATGGCGATCGTAAACGACCGACTTACGTGTGTGAGTGAAGTGTATGAAGTTCACTTGGCGTTGGACCAAGGAATTTATTATTATTTTTTGAAAATTAAATTAATATGGTGTAAAGACGCGAGAAATAAATAATTAATAAATAAAGTGAAGTGAATTATGAAAATAACATGAAATGAATTAAATAAATAGAATAAATAAATGAATTGAAAAATAAATAAATGCATGAAATAGAAATAAAAAAAATGCATGGCCTCATATGGGTCACGATTAATCGGAGGCGATTTATCGTGACCTTTGTCATATCATTGGCCCTAAAAATAAAATCAAGAAAAAATGGAGAATACTGAAATGATTCCTCTAAAAATATATATTATTATTTTTTTTTATTTTTATTTTTTTAGGACATTTTCTAATGAATTAACTATTAATAATAAAAAAGAAAAAACTAAATCAAAAAACCAAATAAATAAAATGATTACTAGCATTATAATATAAAGCAAGGTCTATAAATAAGAAAAAAAACTAAAATAAATAGGGGCATGCCGTGGAATATGGGTGCGGTGATTAGCAGAGAGCAAAAATAAGGTGGGCTAAGCCCATTTTACTAAAAACAATGAATAATCCTAAAACTTTCATAACAATAAGAATATAATAAAGATTTTTTTTAAAGACAACCAGAGAAACTAAATTCAATATTAAAAGAAAAAAAAAAAACAGCGATTAAAGAAAAAAAAGAAAAGGGCACAGTCTCTTCTCCCCATTACGCACAAATATCAACTCAGAGGAAAAAACAAAGAGACCCATCCTCTCAAATCAAATTCTGCACTTACGGCATCTCCCTCGGGTCTCACCTCTCTCTTCGATTTCGATTCACACTCATCCCCTCTCACGGCTTGCGGCGGCACACGACAGTTTCGCTCTCTCACCCACGATTTCGTCTCTCTCGCTCGGACTCACGGAGGTAGGCGGAAGGGTGGTGATGATGCAGTGAAGGGTTTCCGAAGGTTGTGATGAGTTTTTGTTTTGTGGGTTTGCAGCGGCGGCGGCGTATGGTTGGAGGGGTGTCGAAGGGTGGCGTTTTGGAGTTGGAGGTGAGTTGCAGTTTGTTTGTTGAAGATTATTTGAAGGTGAGAACAAAATTTGAAGCTTGGTGGATTCGGTAAAGGGGTGGTTGCAGGTTTCGTTTCAGGTGGATTTTTCAGGTGGTTTAGGAAGTGATTCGAAACCGGTGATGTTGCTGTGTTGTTTTACAGGTTTGTTTGGCTATGACGGTGGCTCACGATCTGGATTTGAGGTGGTTTATGGTTCTTTGGTTCTGCGATTTGTGGACGGTGATGTTCGGTAATGGTGATGGCTGACGAGTTTGGATTGAGGGCTTGACAGGGGCTGGTTCGTCGGCGAACGGGTTGCAAGCCGCGGCTGAACAAGGTGAGTTTTTTACTTTTTCAGTTTTCGCCTACTGGTTTTACGGCTGTTTGGTTTAAACCGACGGGCTTGCTCGGTGAGACTCGTTAGTTGTTGACGGTTTCATATCCTCATTCTCAGCTTCGGTTTTTTTTCACAGGCTCAAACGACTTAGCAATCTCGGTATTTCTGAGTTGCGAGGTGAAGTGATGGTAGCGGAATGGTGAAGGTGGGATTCATTTGCAGCACTGTGGTTTTGTTTGCAGGTTTGGGTGTTTGAAAGTTCCGGAAAAAAGTTTGTTTGGTTGTTAATGGATATTCATGGTGGTGATGTGAAGCTGAGGCTTAAAGTTTTGTTGATGTCACGTGCAGTGTATGTAGCTTGAATTGAAATGGCTGAAGTATGTTGGAGTTTTCGGCTTGAGAATGCTGGCTGTTGTGTTTTGTGCTTGGGCTCAATCTCTCAGTTTCGATTCACTCAGGTTCGTTTCTCAACTTATCTTTTTCAATTCATTTTTGGTTTTTGATATTGGTGTTTGGCAGTGGATGGCGGCGAGTTTAAAGGCTGTTGAAATAGCCGCTTCAGATGGTTGGCCGGCGGTATGGTTTTTTGGTGGTTTGAGTTCTTTGGTGAGTTTCGAATTTGGTCTGCGACTCTGTTTTAGCTCTCAGATTTGCCCGTGTTTGGATTTCTGCTTTCGAAGGTTGTTTCGCGATTCAAGTGGTTAGTAGTGGTGGCTTGTTCGGATTCGTAATGGTACGCATAGATCTCTCCTTCATCTCAGCTCCGAATCTCTTTTTTCTCTGGTTTTCTAGTGATTCAGTTTCAATCGCAGGTTTTGTCGGGATTTCGTTTCTCAGATTCGGTTTTGTTTCGGTTTGTGTGTAGTGGTGGAGAATGGCTTTCTTGTGGGTGACGAAGGTGGTTTTGAAATTATATGGTTTGTGCGATTTTGGATGTGGTAAGTTTTCACGGTTTGTGTTATGGTAGCGATGGAGATTGGTTTGTTAATGGTTTCAGTTTTGATTTTTTTGTTGCTTGGCGGTGAAAACAGGTTTGATGGTGACTTGAAGGCGGTGGTGGAGGCTTTGTTGTGTTGATGAGAGTTGGGGTTGGTGTGGTGGATTTTTCCGGCGTTTCGGCCGTGGTTTAATGGTTTTTTTCTGGGTTTATTTGGTGACTGAGTTTATGGAAAGTGGAGGTAAGTTACAGTTTTGAGGTGGGGATTTGTTTCTCTGGTTATTTTAAACAGCTTTTTTTGGTTTTTTCAGGTTCCAGAAAAGGATTGAAGGTGTATGGTGATGGAGAGGAATGATGATGAGTGAGGACAATAGTAGCAGCAGGATTCTCTTGTTTCTCTGTGTTTTTTTTTAAAAAAATTTGAAGTGTCTTGTTAAACTCTTTCTCTTCTACAGATTTTGTTAGTTTATTGTTTTGATACAATTTTTTGACTGATTCTGGCCAAGGGTTGGGATAATGCAGAGTGGTAGCAGGGGATGCAGGTTTAAAAATGAAACAAAAGAAAAGGAACTAAACAATGGACAACATGATGAAAAGAAGCAAAAGGAAATAGAACAATACCGACCCGAACGTTATCGGGGGGGAGAATCCACAAGTAAGCTTCTTTCTTTCTTCCTCCTCTTCTTTTGGTTCTGTTTCTGTTTGAAAGTTGGGGCTGTTCTGAGTGTGGTTTTGCAGTGTTGTTTTTTGAGTGATTTGTGAGCTGATTTTTTATGTGGTTCTTAGTGGCTGTAACTTGGTATTTTTTGGCTTTTTGATGGGTGTTTGAGAGCTGTTTTTGGGACTGTAACAGTTGGTTGTTGTGGGCTGTTTTTGTGTTGCTTTGGAGCTGATTGAGTGTGGTTTTTGTGGCTGTTTGTGTGTAATTGGGATGCTGAATTTTTGTAAGTTTAGTGGCTGAGTTTTAGGGTTGCTTGAGGCTGTATTTTTTTTGTAGTGTTTGCAATGTAACAGTGTGTTTTATGCTTGTAGGTGAAGGGTTTCAAGAGGGACAGGGCCTGAACTTTGTAGCAGTGGAGTGGGGCAGGAAAATGCAGCTGTTGGTGGCTGCATGCTTGTCTTGTGGCAGATTTGGAGCTGTTGCAATGTTGTTGGAGCAGGCTGAGTTTGTCTTGGGTGGTCCTGCTGTGGAATTGCATTTGGGGCTGAATTTGTGCTGCATTTTTGTATTCTAGTGCAGAATTTTTTGTACACTTTTTTCTTGTAATTTTCTATATATATGTAATTGTAACAAAACAAATATTATGGAATAAATTTAATTATTTACACTAAAGTTTGTTTATACTTGGCACTTAATATTGGAAATTAGAGTTTTAAATTAGAATCTAAATATAATACTTAAGTTAGAAATGAATTAAAAAAGAATTAGACTTAAAAATTAAAAATAACTTATAAACTTAAATAAATAAACTTGGAACTAAAATGAATAATAATAAAAAAGAAATTGGAATTAAATTAAAAATGAAATCTTAAAAGAAAAGTAACTTAAAAATAAATTAGAAATTGAAATTAAATTAGAATAAACTAAAAAATAAATTGGAAATTGAAATTAAATTAGAAATAGAAATAGAAACTTGAAAATGAGTTGAAAAAGATAAAAAATAAAATTGGAGATTAAGAGTAAATTAAAAAATGGAGATTAGAAAAAAGATGAATTAAGGATAAAAGTTAAAATTATATTAGGAAGTAAAAACTTGAAAAATTGAAAATAGAAATAAAATTACATTTGAAAACTTAAAAAAAATTGGGGATAAGATTATATTATTTTTTAATCAAACTTTGAGAATAGAAATTAAAAATTAAGTTTTAAAAGTTAGAAATTAATTAAAAATTGGAAAAGAGGAATAGAAATTAGATTTAGGATGGAAGCTTAGAAGTGAAAAGAAATTAAGAATCAAAAATATAAATAGCTAGAAAATGAGAAAAACAACGGAAAAATAAATCGGGAAAAATCCCTGCTAAAATGCGATGCATGTATGATTATGATGCGAGCGATTAGGGGTAAAATTTGGGGTGTGACAGCATCTAATAAAATATAGAAAACACATAAAAAATAAATCAAAAATTAAAATTGAAAAAACAAACACCATTATGAAAAAGATAGATTAGATCTAAGGGTGTTTGGTTTAAAGTTATAAAAAAATATTTTTGGGAATATTATCATGGGAATGTAAAGTTTCCATTTTTATTCAACTCTTAGAAAAAAAATTTAAGCTATAATTATATTTCTAAAAATTTTATTTACATAAGATTTTTTTTTATTATTTTTATTCCAAAGTTTAAAGTATGGGAATCCAATTTAAGGGAATAAAGTTTAACATTAAGTGCAACTCTCCATTAGTACTCACATTTATTTATTTTTTATAATTTTTAAATTAAATAAATATTATAAATATACCTAAAAATTATAGTTTTATTGAAATACTTGAATAAGATTTTTTTTTTTAAAAGGCAATGGAGAAAGTACAAATGATACTCTGACCTGAATCAAAAAACAACAGAAATTATTTATGAGAAATACAGTTGAAAGGAGACATAAACCACCCATAATAACAGCAAAAATGCATTAGAGGCAGCAAAAATGCATTAGAGAATTCAAAGACACCAACCACCTCCAAGAGAGAAACTTAACATTATTGATAACCACTAACACACTAAGAGGTTCCTCCCTAAAAATGATATTGTTTCTACTCTTCCAAATGCATAAACAAGAGTACGTAAGCCCAAATAGCAAACCCCATATCCTTGTCGTTGAGTTTCCGCGCTCTGTTGCCAAACTCAACAAAGGAATCTGCCATCCCCGCATGCGAATCGACAGTCACACCAGTCCAAGCTTCTACTCCAAGCGAAACTTGAGTCGCAAAGTTGCCCTTCAGAAACAGGTGTGTTGCTGACTCTTCCAAACAACCACAACCTACACAAACCAGGCCCGAGTTCCCGCATGCTATGCATCTTTTCGGTAATTTATCTAGCATGGCTAGTCTATCCCAAAACAACCTCCACAAGAATACTTGGACTTCAGAAGGAAATTTAGCACTCCAAACACAATGAAAACCTGCTGACATTACAAAATTTAACACATGAAAAACAATAACATTATCTTGCTGCCGCACCATAGAAAAACTGGAATGAACAGAGTACATTCCATCATCACCACCCTTCCAAAACATAATATCTTTGCTAAAGAGGTCCTGCTTCATACCCTTGATTTTGGTATTCAACAACAACAGCTCTTCACTCTCCACCGAACCAGCATTAAAATGAGGCAATTAACATATTCAGATCCATCCAACCTCACTTCTAAAATCAGTATTAGCCATCAAACTTAGAAACCCACACACGAAAAAAGAAAAGGAAAATCTTCCTTTAAAGGGAAATTTCCTAGCCAGTTACTGAACCAAAATGGTACGTCCTTACCATCCCTAATTTTGCAAATAATAGAAGATGAAAAAAAATCCTCTGAAGTCGAGATATCAAAACCCGTCAACAACAGATCCCACCACCAAATAGAGTTTGAATTCCTATGAACATTACCATCATTGCAAAGAATCGACAAAGGTAAATTCTGAGAATGGTATGCATACTTGAACTCAAGAATGCCCTTCTAAAGAGCTTCATCGTCATTTATAAATCTCCACTTCCATTTTAGCAATAGGGCCTTATTAAACGCTTTTATATCTTTGATCCCAATACCTCCACGATTCTTCGGTAAACACATTTGCTTCCAACTAATCCATTGGATGCATCTTTTATCAGCAACTCCTCCCCAAATAATAATAATGATGGGAATAAGATTCCAAAAAATGTCATTTCTTAATTTGAAACAAACACATCCTAGACTATAAGAAACCACCATCAACAAAAATAATTTAAAATAATAATAATAATAATAATAATAATAATAATAAAAACTTTCAACTGTTATTGGAATTCAATAAAGATCCATTATTTTATTTGTTTTAGGTTGTAATTGGTAGGTGTTCTGAACTAGCCTAACATATGCCCTACGTCAAATTGAGGCTCAATCTAGTATTTAACTGGGCATAAGCCCATTAAGAGACTAGCAAAAACATGACCGTTATGGAAAACGAGTTGTTGGCATATAGTCGTCGGGAACATCCCCCACACGCACCATGACGCCTTCCATGCGGCCAACTGCCCTCCTGGTTTACAGGAGTATAATTGATATTCATTATCTTTTATAACTAGAATTGAATACCAGTTATACTCGTTTCAATTGTATCGCAATATAATTTATTTAATAAGTGCTTATGCTCGAATAATTTTTGTTATTCATCGTTATAAATATTGTGGTTACGATTGCGAATATAATTTTAGATGTTAATTAATTAATTAATTAATGAGTACATAGCTAGGCCTAGCTTTTTTGTTTTAGCTCAAGAAGGAGGAAAGATAGCACTATATATGTTTATTTATAAATAAATATTTTATATAAATATAAAATTATACAATAGTTTTTTTTCGATTTTATTAATTGAAAAAAGAAATGGCTAATGTACAAAATACTTTTGTTAATTCTCGTGGGAAACGTAAGAAAATTATTATCTATTTCAATTTTTTGTGTTGGATTCATTAGGTGTATTGATATTTTCAAATTAATCAAAAAAGGAAAGCTATTCAAATTAGGATCAATATTTAGATCGGTACAAAGTAAGTGCTTTGTATGTTTAGTACCTTCAGAAGGGACGACACGTATGGAATTGAAAGTTCTTAGTTTTCACAAACTTGTGAAATTTTCATCGCTTTGTTTTGACAATTTTATTGATTTTTAAATGGTGCAAATTTTTAATCAAATTTATAATCACTAAATATTAATTTCACTCGACAATAAAATTACACAAAAATATAAGACAAACGAATAATGTTGCATCGTATTTAGAGAGGTTAAAATTAATCTTTTTAAAAATATAGTTCATCATCATAAGAGATATTAAGGGTGTTAAAAATCGAATGTACTAAATAGAAAACAGCTAATCGATTTGATTCGGGCGTATTTGAGTTATTTTTTAACAAACCCGCGCGGTTCAATTTGATTTATAGTTTGTAGTTCCAAACCAAATCAAATCAAATCACATTATATTACAACTCAAACTTCATTTAACTAATATTGAACTCAAACCCTTACATATTATGCTTTAGTCTTACGATTACGAATGATTTTTTCTTCCTCATAGTTTGGGTTTCCGTGTAAGTCTTCTTTAATCTCTCCTAACATTATCACGGCTTCTTCTCATCTTTTTTAACATGTACATGTCGTCTTTTCTTCTCTAATCTTTCATCTCTTATGTTTTTTCATTTTCATTTTCTCATATTTATGTTATTATTCTCTCATCTAATTATGTTATTTTTATCACATCTCTTCTTTTCTAATCTCACATCTCTTACGTTCTTTCTTTTTCATTTTCTTTAATCTCTCATCTCCTCTATTTTTTGTTTCATTATAATGTTTTTGATACTGTTTTATGCTAATGGTTTATGTTTTTTTATTTCAATTTTGTCTAATCAAATATTTGTATATATATATATATATATATATATATATATATATATATATATATATATATATATATATATATATATATATATATATATATATATATATATATATATATATATATATATATATATATATATATATATATATATATATATATATATATATATATATATATATATATGAGAAGTTGTTGTTCATATATGATGAATTTTGTTGTTATTTGGTAATGTATGAATAACAAAATATAAAATTATGTTGTCATCTATATGTGTATGTATAACTCAATAAATATCATGTAAAAAATCAAACCATCCCGAACCATATTATTGTTTTCTAAAAGTCAACCTAACTAAACCAAATCACACACTTTTTCTCTTGCAGTTCATATGACTTTTGGTGTGAAAACAACCAAAACCACACCACAAACACCTTTAGGAGACACAATATTTCTATGTATGACCCTTTAAGCTCTCTATAAAAGATGCATTGCTTCTAGTGTTAGAAAACAAAATTGTCAAATGCATATGGTACGGAAACATGTTGATTATCGGAACACACTTTCTCATTTTTGATAACGTTAATTGAATCGACTTTGAGGGTTTCTAGCCCCACACTAAAATCACCATTCTATAGTCTCACAAATAGAGAATCTCAACCAAGTTCACATACAATTGTAAGTTTTCTTCCTACCCATTTGTACACCAGAACATCTATTGGCATAAGTGTTAATCATCCATTATGTGGATCAGTTAAGAAATTCACAAGCATATTTTTCTTCACAAATACTCCTACCCATGGAAATATATCAAACTAGATACATTCCAAAAAAAATCATGTTAGTATTTGAAGTCTAGAAGATCCATACACTAAAACAACATGTTCCCCAAATGTGTCTAAGCACGCCTTACAACAATCAGGTCAAACCTCATCAAAAGTAAATAATGGAATCATAATGTTATATATAAGGATAATATGATATTGCATCGGTGTTACATGTTGATATAACTTATCAATAAGAAGAGTTAGGAGAAAATCATGAGCATGTGTTGCTTGCAAATAATAAACAACAAATAATTGTCTTGTGATCATGTCAAACTTTACTTTCATGCCCTGAAACGTTTACTTAAAAAGGCATATATAACACCCTAAACCCTAAATGTATATTTATTATAAATTTTATATACTTTTAAAATAATTCTTCTGTCAGATGGATTTTGCAGTGGGAGAAAAATATATTTAAAATAATTACTAAATATTTTTAAGTTAAAATAATTATTTATTTATTAAAATATTTTATCATTATTAAAATATATATACATATATAATAATTTAACAATAATTACTCTGCAACATTTTCACTTACATTTCAAAAATAAATATTCTTAAGTTAAATTATTATTATATTGATAAAATATGACAATTTTTTTTTCTTTTTTTTTATTTAAAAAAAAAAAACTTTAAAACATTATAGCCAAAATTAGATAACAAAATACATGACTCTATAAATTCTCAAGTGTCACTATTAGGGCGGACTTCTCTCAACTTAAACTATAATATTCATCAACATGTATTTATTGCAGATTTGCAAACACATGACCAAGGCAAACAAACACAAAAGCGAAATGGTAAACATTGTATTGCATCAAATTATTAAGTAAACATTGTATTACATCAAGTTACATTTAGTAAATCATCAACTTCAAACATCTAAACCATAAAAGAATGAGATTGAGGCCCCCAGGCAAGATTTTCATCCAATACTCCCCTTAATAATTAAAAAAAAAAAAGATTTTGTAGGAAAATGGTAACATAAACTTTAATTAGGTCAGTTTAAGAAACCCCATATCCAACTAAACAATTTTACATGAATGATAGGACGTGATACTTTCTTATTCAAAAGAAAAATCACTATTACAAATAATATATTTCACGATAAAGTTTTACCTCACCCAACAAAAATTAAGGTAAAATATCAAGGCACACCATGTTTTATTTATTTATTTAATAAATATCATATATTCTTTCGGTTTCTAAATATATATGGGCGTGTTTGTTTCAAGGATTAAAATTATATTCCTTGGAATCATATTCCTAGGATTATTATTCTTAGGAATATCATTTCAACTTAAATGTTTGGTAAAAATTTAGATTCCTAGGAATAATTATAAAATTTATTTAATTTAATATTATAAAAATAATAGTAAATGTGAATAATAGTGGGAAGTTATAATTAGTTAAATTTATTCTCATGGGAATGTTATATTCCCGCCCTTTAAACCTTGAATAAAAATAAAAAAATCATGTGTAAATAAGATTCCTTGGAATAAAAAATACCTTGGAATAATTTTATAAAACTTGAATCAAACATGGGAATATATTATTCCCATAACTATATTCCCATGAATATTTTTTTAAACCTTGAAACAAACACACCCATAGGGAAAAATAATTCAGGACATGTTTCGACTCCCAATAACAATATTTTATGTTTTTATTTCTTTAAAAGTGGTGTCATTTTTTTTCCTTAAATTAATGATCTATTCATTCAGTTATATTTAATAATCGAGGTATTAGATTATCATATTTTACTATAAAAAATATTTGTTAATCAAATTGTATCCTAAACCTAACTTATATGTAGTCACCCCAAAGTCTTATGCATCATTCTTTGGGATGGATTGCGAGACATAAAAATCTTCAATGTTCTTCAATCTTGAACAAACGATTTCTTCTTCTCTTACAATCTATCCCACTTTGATGATAAATATTATGCATGTAAGATATAGATGAAGAAGTAGTAGTTGTTTTAGATGAAGATGAAGGATTATGGCAGTAATACCCCGTAATTTATTTAATGCTCTGAATAATATTATTTGATATTAATAAGGTTTCAGATTGCTCTAAGAGATTTTAACAGAAATAATTAGAGCAGTTAGCGGGAGTTATTTTTATTAACTAAAATTATCTGACTCTGAGGTTTTATAAAATTGTGGATTAAGAGACATTTTTGATACTCTCTAATTGGACTTGTTGGTAGGAAAATATGTTTTTCCTTTAAGACCTAAGTTTTTCTTTTCTTATGTTTTCAAAATAATAGAAACGGAGAAAGGGAAAGAAGAAGAAGAAGAAGAAAAGGAGGTCTTGAAGAAGAAGAAGAAGAAGAAGAAGAAGAGGAAGAAGAAGAGAACTCTTGATCCTTGAAGCTTCCATCATCCATTCATCTCTCAATCTTCCCAATCATCTTGCTAGAGTTGGGTTCATAGTTAGAACTTTTGTTTTAGTTTTGAATAAGTTATTGAGTTTTATGAATTTTAGGGTTTTGATAGAAAAATCATAGAATCGGTAGTTTAAACGGTTGAAAACCGATAAAAATGCATGAGTAGGTTGGCAATATGTATAGAAATTTATGTTGAGAATCATTTCTAGAGTTTGATACGAATCAGATGAATTTCGGGAAAAATTCTGCATTTGAAACGCTGTTGTTTTTGCTCACTGACTGCAAGTAACCGGTTACCCTCTGGGTAGTAACCGATTACCTGTTGAAAACTTGGAAATTCTGTGCGCATTTTACACTAGTAACCGGTTACCCTTCTGGTAGTAACCGCTTACCACTGTTATATGCAGAAAAATATTATTTTGTTCCAACTTTGAAAATTCATAACTTTTTCCTCATTTATCCGATTTAAGTGTTCTTTATACCGTTTTGAAGCTAAAAATATGTACTAACTTATGACACTAAGAAACATTATTTTTACCCGACATTTCAGATAAACCGAAATTATTTTAAGTTAGGGATTTGTGAACTAAAGGAAATAAAAGGTATAACTTGTGAGGTAGCTAAGTTTACCCTAGGTTGATACGGAACCATTTTAGAGACATGACAATGCTTAGACACCGATAACCGAATAGTATTCCAGTGTTAAGTAGTTGTGAACGGATGGAGGTTGTATTCCCATCTTGCTATAATCCTAATTTAATTATGTTTAGCTCGTGTCAGGGTCCCATGAGACAGACGGTGTAGGAGACATCATTAATCCGTGGATTTGAATCCCTTAATGGATGATCGTGACCCGTGCTTGCTTGCCATATGAGATGACTGGGCGGGGAAAGTTATCCATTAGGATAAGTAATGAGTGTCCCGTGTTTGCTTGTAATATGAGATGGTTGGGCGGGGAAAGTTACTTTGTGGTAAGGTGTCGTGACCCGTGTTTGCTTTCCATATGAGATGGTTGGGCGGGGAAAGTATCTTTGATAGATGATGAGTGACCCGTGCTTGTTTTCCACTGGTGTGGATGGGCTGGGAAGGTTATCTACACGTTAAGGATCGAATGACCCGTACTTGTTCTCCAAAAAGTGGTTGGGCAGGGAAAGATGCCTTAAAGCACCTTATGTGCCCGTTTTATTTTACCTTGATGTCTCTAGTTGTTATGCAAACTTGAAGTCTAGGATTTCCCCCCGACTTGAGTAGTGATCAGATTCGAACCTTTTAGAGCCGAGATAACTCTAAGATAGGGAACTCACTGAGATGTTTTATCTCACCCCATGTTGATGTTGTTATTTCAGGTACTTCAGATTCCGCAAAGGGTAAAGATAAGGCAACTTGATTATCTTTGCTTGTTTGATAGCTTTATTCTGTTGTGGACTCTTGAGATCTTTGAATCTAGTTCTTAGACTTTTATTTTTGAATATCTTGTATTATTTATAGCCTTTTGTATTAGTACCTTATGTTGTAGTAGCTATATTTATGCT
This sequence comes from Lathyrus aphaca, assembly GCA_963966055.1. Lineage (NCBI taxonomy): Eukaryota > Viridiplantae > Streptophyta > Magnoliopsida > Fabales > Fabaceae > Lathyrus > Lathyrus aphaca. Next base: position 165,546,008 of record OZ014519.1, read on the forward strand.
ATGTGTTACTAAGAACTTGTTGTATTTCAGTTCCAAACTTAAATTTATATATGAAAAATATGCTTTAATGTATGTCTTTTATATATGGGTATTTCAGTTGGTATCAGAGCAGGTTGTATCCTCGATATAGCATTGGAATATTATAAGTGTTTCTTTCCGTTCATATATGTAATCTCGTTGTAGAACTAAATGTTATGTTTATGGTATTGAGCCTGATCAACCTAATCCTGTTTTGATGACATTTAGGGATATGGATAGTGGGAGTAGAACTCATGGTCGGCCTAGTGCCACTTCTCCTGTTAATGATCATCTAGGCGGTGAAGGGAATGCTCCTCTATTTCAGTTCATGCAACAGATGCAGCAGCAACATAATCAGTTTATGCAGGAGATGATGCACCATATGAATGAGGGTCTTCATCCTCAGGTGGACGTTCCTGAAATTGAAGGTGGGACTTTCCGTGATTTCTTTCACATGAATCCTCAAGAGTTTCATGGTGGTTTGGATCTGGTTAAAGCTCATGAATGGATAACTGGAATGGAGAGAATCTTTCAGATCGTGTTATGCAGTGAAGAGAATAAGGTAACTTTTCCGTCAGATTTGTTGAAATGTCCTGCAGCTAGTTGGTGGGAGAATGCGTGTAATCTCATAATCATGCAAGGAATTCTGAAAGTGTGGGAACAATTTAAGACAACTTTCGTGGAGAAGTATTTTCCAAGTTCTTTGAGGACCCAGAAGGAGTTTAAATTTCAGCAGCTTAGGCAAGAAACCATGGTTGTGGCCAGTTATGCAGAAAAGTTTGAAGACATGGCGGCTTATTCTAGGTGAGTTATGTATGCTCCGAATGAGAAATGGAAGATTGATCAGTTTTTGTTTTGACTAAGGGCCGATATTTCTCATAGTGTCTCTCAGAGGGAGTTCACTACTTATTCTGATATGTTGAGACAATGCTATGTTGCTAAGCATAGTTTGATGAAGGTGCAAGCTGAAGCAAGTGCTGGAAGAGTTGTTCAAAGTGACCGTGGAAGGACTAATCAACCTTTTAGGCCAAGGCCCCAACCTTTCAAAGGGAAACAAATTAAAATTGCTAGACCTAACACTCCACCATTGTGTAAGATATGTAACAAGCATCATTTTGGTAGGTGTCAAAGGGATGGAGGATTGAGGTGTTACAATTATAATGAAGTGGGCCATTTGTCAAGATATTGTACCAAGCCAAGGAATCAAGTTCAAGGAAGAGTGTATACCCTAGATGCAAGGAAGACCAAAGCTGACAACTCTCTTATTGCGGGTACATGTCTTGGTTAATGAACATCCTTGTCTTGTTTTATTTTATTATGAAGCGACACACTATTTTGTGTCTACTAGTTGTATGAAGCAACTTGGGTTACGAGTTTTTCCCTTGTCTCTTCCTATGGTGGTTAATACCGCTATGAATGAAACCGTTGAGACACCTCAAATGTGTGAGAATTGTACTTTATCTGTGGATGGTAGAGTTTTCCAGATTGATCTTATTTGTCTGCCCCTTAAGAAAGTTGATGTTATCCTGGGAATGGATTGGTTGTTTGCTAATTCTGTGTTTATCAGGTGTAAAGAGAAGTTGATCCTTATTACATTTGTGGAAGCGCCTCCGAAAGATGTGTTGACAACAATCTTATAAGGTACGGTTGGAATGGTAAACTTTTTGTTTGAGAAAGAGAAATCTGTTTTGCTTGTCCTTATTAAGAGGATAATAATGGTCAGCAAGTTCTGAATATTCCAATAGTTTGTGAATTTCCTGAAGTCTTTCCCGAGGATGTCACTTCCTTACCTCCGGTGAGGGAAGTTGAATTCTCAATTGACCTGATACCGGGAACAACTCTTATATTTGTTTCCCCTTATCGAATGACACTGCTTGAATTAAGAGAATTGAAGGATTAGTTAGAGGATTTGATGGCAAAGCATTTTATTAAACCAAGTGTTTCTCCATGTGGAGCTCCTATTTTGTTGGTAAAGAAGAAGGACAGTGGTATATGTTTGTGCATTGATTATCGTAAGTTGAACAAGGTTACTATTAAGAATAAGTATCCCTTACCGAGGATAGACGACCTTTTGGATCAATTTATAGGAGCCTGTGTGTTCTCGAAGATTGATCTGAGGTTGGGCTATCACCAGATTCGTGTGAAGAGTTCTGATGTACCGAAGACTACATTCAGAACCCGTTATGGTCATTATGAATTCCTAGTTTTCGGCGTGACGAATGCTCCAGTTGTTTTTATGGATTACATGAATAGGATATTTCAAGCTTATTTGGATCAATTTGTTGTGATCTTTATTGATGACATTCTTATTTATTCCCGTACTCCACATGAGCACGGAGAACATCTGAGGATTGTTTTATCGATACTGCAAGAGAAGCAACTTTTTGCCAAGTTTAGCAAGTGTGAGTTTTGGATGTCGGAAGTTAAGTTTCTTAGACATGTTATATATCAGGGAGTTATAGCAGTGGATCCATCAAAGATTGAAGTCGTGATTAACTGGGAGAGACCGAAGAGTGTTTCAGAAGTGAGAAGTTTCTTAAGTTTGGCAGGTTACTACAAAAGGTTCATTAAAGTTTTTTCTCATTTGGCGTTACCATTGACTAAGCTTACTAGAAAGGACTTCACTTATGAATGGGATTCTATTTGTGAGCAAAGTTTCATGTGTTTGAAAGAAAGATTGACTAATGCTCTAGTTTTGATCATTCCCGATCCTAGAAAATCTTAAGAAGTGTTTTGTGATGCTTCTAAGATTGGATTAGGAGGTGTTCTTATGCAAGAAGGTCAAGTTGTAGCTTATGCTTCTACACAGTTGAAGGTCCATGAGAAGAATTATCCAACTCATGATTTGGAATTGGCGGCATCAGTGTTTACTCTAAAGGTGTGGCGACATTATTTGTACGGTGTGCGTTTTGAGATGTTTATTGATCATAAGAGTTTGAAGTATTTTTTTTATCAAAGGGAATTGAATATGAGATCAAGAAGGTGGATGGAGTACTTGAAGGATTACGACCTTGAATTGAAGTATCATCCGGGAAAGAGAATAAAGTAGCAGATGCTTTAAGTCGGAAAGTGATTCATGGTGCCGAATTGATGGTGTTGGAATATGCATTATTGGAGAAGTTTCGAGATCTACCTTCAGTTTGTATGGACTCCAAATGGTGTGATTATGGGAAATTTGAATATCAATTCTACCTTAAAGAATGAAATTCAACAAGCACAGGTTCTAGATTGGAAGTTGCAAGAGATGTTACTCCAGTCGGGTTTTGTAAGAGCGTTGGATGCGATTATCCTATTTAACCAAAGAATTTGCATTCCGAATGATGTGTTAAAGAGAAGGATTTTTGAGGAAGCCCATAAAGGTTCTTTTATGATACATCCAGGTTCTTCAAAGATGTATCAAGACTTGAAGAAAGAGTATTGGTGGTCTGGTATGAAAAAGGATATTGCGGTATTTGTATCTGAATGTGCAGTGTGTCAACAAGTGAAGATTGAGCACCAAAGACTAGGTGGTCTATTACAACCTTTGGACATCCCAGTTTAGAAATGGGATAGTATTTCTATGGATTTTTCAGTGGGTTTTCCAAGTACTCAAAGTGGTTATGATTCTGTTTGGATGATTGTGGATCGACTAACGAAATTTGCGCATTTCTTAGCCGTTAAGACTACGTACAAGTTAAGTCATCTTGTGAGGTTGTTCATTGCTGAGATTGTAAGGTTGCATGGTGTTCCGTCTAGCACTGTGTCTGATAGAGATCCAAAGTTTACTTCGAGGTTTTGGAAAGTGTTCCAACAAGTTATGGGTACGAATTTACATTTGAGAACTTCTAATCATCCTCAAACGGATGGTCAGACGGAACGTACAATTCAAACAGTGGAAGATACGTTAATGGAATGTGTGCTAGAAACTAAAGGAAATTGGAAGGAACTTTTGCCTTTGAACGAGTTCTCTTACAATAACAGTTACCATGCAAGCATCGGAATGGCTCAGTATGAGGCTTTATATGGAAGGAAGTGTAGAACGCCTGTGTGTTGGTCAGTAGTGGGTGAAGATAGGATTTTGGGATCCGAAGTTATCCAAGAGACTACAGAAAAGATTAGGATGATTCGAGAAAAGATTAAGCAGGCCCAATACCGTCAGAAGAGTTTTGCTGAAAATCGAAGGAGGCCTTTGGAATTTGATGAAGGTGTTCATGTTTATTTGAAAGTTACCCTGAGATTGAGATTGAAAGGATCGTTTAAGTCGTGCAAGTTAAGTTTGAGATACGTGGGACCGTATCAGATCTTGGAAAGGATTGGTGAAGTTGCTTACAGATTAGCCTTACCATCTTCTTTATCTGAAATGAATGATGTTTTCATGTATCTCAACTTCGTAGGTTCGTTCCTGATCCTCTTCAGCTTATTTTGCCAGATTTTATTGAGATAGAAGCGAATTTAACTTTTGAACCCCAACCGATTCGTATTGTTGGAAGCGAAACCAAGGTGTTAAGAACAAAGATATTCCACTTGTTAAGGTACAATGGAATGTGACACATCCGAGAGATGCTATGTGGGATCTGGAATCAGAGATGCGAGAATCATATCCTCACCTGTTCAGGTAATCTTTAAATTCGAGTATGAATTTCTATTTAGAGGGGGGATGTAATACCCCGTAATTCATTTAATGCTCTGAATAATATTATTTTATATTAATAAGTTTCTGGATTTCTCTAAGAGATTTTAACAAAAATAATTGGAGTTGTCAGCGGGTGTTGCACCCCAAAATTTGACCTCACAATACAAGACTTTGTCTGCTAAGAAGGTTCACAAGGTTCACAAGATTCACAACACTTACAAGACCTTTCATGAGGTTCATAAAGTCTACAAGTCACTTTATGAGGTTCACAAGGTTCACAAGATTCACAATGCTTACAAGACCTTTCATGAGGTTCATGAAGTCTACAAGTCACTTTATGAGGTTCACAAGGTTCACAAGGTTTACAATACCTACCATGAGGATCACAAGACATCTTATGATGGTTCACAAGGTTCACAAAGTTCACAATTGGTCAGAAAAGTTGACAATTCCCTCAGACAATGCACCTCCTAAGCAGTGCATCCAAAACTAGGGTTTTGACTTTAATCAGGCTAAATGAACTTCCAAGACTTCAAGTGAGCTTCATAACATCTTATATGTGTGTAAGAACCCCCATGACAAGTTTCAAGACTTTTCTCAAAAGTTTACTCAGTCAGATGATCAGATAAGTCAAAATCAGTCAAAGCAGTTAAAAAGTCAAACTGAGGTCAACTATGGTCAAACCAAAGTCAAACTTCATGATTTTTTGCCAACATCAAGTATATGAAGTAAAATTCATCATTTGATCAAGGGTTGATCATGATTCATCAAGGAGATTTCAGATCATCAAGAATCAGGAGTTTCTAAATTAGGGTTTCCTCGGTAAAAGTCAACTGAACTTTGACCAACCATAACTTTCACATACTTCATCACCAAGTCTCCACTCAAAGCTCATTTTGAAGGAAATTGAATTCTATACAACTTTGTGTCTCACAAGCCAAGCCCAAAAATGTTTCATTTGGAAGGTATGAGCTAAGACATTATAGGTCCTTTTGAAAGTCAACAAAAAGTCAACAACTTCAAAAGGGCATAACTTGAGATTGGTAAATGATATGGACATGAAACCAGTGGGGTTGGTTAGAGGACTCTTCAAGCTTTCCAAAATGTCCAAGAACACCCTCATAGCATTAAAATTGAAGGATATGCGCCCTTGCAAAGTTGGGAAATATTGGGTTGGTTTATGAAGAAAATGGAGGTCTAAAACCAATTTCTTCCAAATGGGCTTGCCAAATAATGACCCAATCCACATCAAAACATCTTGCACGAAATTAAATTGATTTATTCATAATTTTATTCATTTTGTTTTTATTTATTATGATTTTTATATTAAAAAATCATTTTAAATTCAAATAAAATATAAAATAATGAAAATTTAATTTGATTTGGTTTCTAGAAGGTCTTAAATTATATTTAGACTAGATTGATACAAGAGTAATGAGAATCATCCAAAAATAGCAAGTGTTCATACAAGGATATTCGATTTTTAAGGCCTAATATTTTTGAATCTTTTTAGATCAAATCTTCCACACAAATGATCAATTTTTCTGACCTAATACATTGTTCTATAAGTACATAATGCAACCCTAATGACAAGCACAAATTTGCAGCTCAAAAAGTGTAAGTTTGCATCTCACAAAAACCTCTCCAAACTCAAATTCGGTTTCAAGCTTCTCAAGCATTTGAAGGTATTTTGAGGACACAGCCATGACCACTGGACATCACTGAATCATTGCCAATCATTATTTGCATCAAAAGCCTCATGAATTGCATAAACCGAACCAAATTTTGTTCTTGAATGTGAATTTTTCGATTCCATATATTTTCTTGATTTAAATGAAATTTGATGATTGTTTGATGTTTGTGATGATGATAGGAAGGTTTCTGGACAATCACCTTGAAGCTTGATACCCCCAATCGTATTTCACCATTGTTAGGGTTTGAATGGCCGAATTAGGGTTTTACGATTTAGGCAATATAAATAAATTTTAACAACATGGATTGATTGTGTGAACTATAAGGAACTCAATGGTGTCTTCAAATTCATGAAATTTTGCTGTTTAGTTGGTGTTTGATTTTCGCAGGGCATAAATATGGAAGAACACCCAGGAAAATTCGCAGGAAAAGTTGCATGAATTTTCGCAGGTATCATGAAGAAGATGAAGATGGATGTCGCTCCCGATAAATGAACAGGGTCAAATAAAGGTACAGACGCGAACGGTCGGCGAAGGGAACAGTGGGAACACACAGCCGTGAACTCACTGGAGATGAATAGAGTCGCCAGCTAGGCATTTTTATCCCGGAGGAAAGGCAATGCTGCATAGGCCTAGAAAAAAGATGGATAAGACGGTTTGCGAACCAGAGAGACTGAGAAAGGGGGTTGGTTACAACCTGGGAAGGTATTAGCACCCAGATTGTCCGTCGTACTCGACGGGATCTGTCGCTCCCGGGATTTTCATCCTAGTACAAACGCGAAAGTGGCGCGGAAAAGGTAGAGTCGCCAGCCAGACATTTTTATCCCAAAGGAATGGGAAAGGTAATGTTGCACAAACCTAAGGAATAAGGAAAAGGACGAGGCCTTGCGAACCAAAGATCTGGATACGGGAGTCGGTTACGAATTGAGAAGGTATTAGCACCCCAATCCGTCCGTCGTACCCGACGGGATCCACGCTTAAAAGTCTGTTTTCAAAGGGTGAGAAATAATATGCTGTTTAACTGAAAGAATAGCTATCTGGAATGAAATGAAAATGAGGAAAAAGAAATGGATTTAACAAATGGGAATAAAATGGGAAAATGTAGGGAAAAAGAAAGATTGTGCTCGAATGGGCCCTACCCCACTGCCTACGTACCTCATCGGGATAAATGAGGATCAGAGACGCCGTAGTTCGTCTAACTAAGGCTTACACTCGTTTGTGGTTTTTAGGATGACGTTGCCATAGCTCTAGCTCAGGTGTTACCGGCTCTGACACGAGGGTGTTTACCGTGTCGCTGTTTGAACTGTCGAGACAAGTCATGAAGAGTATGAGATGAGAATGAGAAGACGTGACTTCTTGGTTTGTTGTTTTTTAGAAGAAATGTTTTGAATTTGTGTTTATTGAATGTACAACACTAAAGACTATGACACAGGAGCGAATACTTTCCAAGATCGCCCCCAATGGAACGTTTGTAAAGCATCCTAGAAGAGTGAAGGAGACCTCCACAGATCATTTCCCGTGTAGCTTAAGGCTCGTGACGTATTGTACACCTTTTCTTTTATTAAGTGTTTTTGGTTTTCTTTTAAGATGAGAAGAGACTCAAGTTATAAAAGGTAAACATTCTAAGGGAATCTAGACCTACCTTAAACTAGTTGAATTCATGGATAACCTAAGGTTAGTGAGGTTTGCAATTGAATCTACCTAAGAAATATAAGAGATATAAGACTAAACATGCAAGTAAAATAAGTCAATAATGAGCAATAGGGTCTTCCTAGGTCATGGTAGGTAAAAGCGCATATGAAATGTAAACGGGATGAAACAATGAGGTGGGTAGGTCGGTTGCGTGGTGCTATGACACACGACTTATGGTATGAAACATACAAGGTTGGATATGGGTTGAATGGAATGGAACGAAGGTGATCGTGGAACCCTAGAATAATATAAACTTTATTTATTTATTTAAAAGTATACTCGACGTTGGATCGAATACTTTATTTGTTTTAGAAAATTTGGTTTTCTAACGATTTGTTTTTATCTTTTCTAATCCTAATTAAGGAAATTATAAAAGCATACAAACTCTAAGCTATTACAATTACAAAATACACCAAGCATAAAACATAATTAAGAAAATATCCAAGTCCAATTAGCCAATCCTTGAAAACATACCTTGCACCAAACAAAAACAAATAGTTAGTGAGTGATATGAATTATGTGCATGCATAATGTGAAGGAATGAATTAAAATGACAAAAAATATAAAAATCATGAGAAAAATATGAAATTAAATTCTTAAGGTCTTCCACCTGATTATATTATCATATTAAAAAAATCTCTAAAAAATCCTTATTTTAACTAAGGCAAATGATCGCCTAAAACTAACTAAAGTTTAATCACAAAATTACACAAATTATAATACCAAAACAATAGCCAAAATGTTCTAAAAAATCACCAAAAAAAATATTCTAGATACTTTAACTTGTCTTTTAACCATAGCAAAAAGAATGGGTCAAAAAAGTTATGGGAAGTGGCCTAAATAAATTGTACAATTTTATGTATCCACATGAGAATTCAATAGAAAATCAATTAAATAAAAAATTCGAAAATAAACTAAAAAAATGATTAAATTCAGAAAATAAAATTTGAGAGGGTTTCTAAGTTGAGTTAATATTCTAATATATTTTTGGTGTATTTTTATTATTCCTTTTAATATTTTTTCATGAATTAATTTGAAATGATATCAAATAGAATTCAAATAAAAAAGAAATTGGAGGAGATAACTAAACAACTATTTCTTAAGCTAAAATGGCAACTGGGCCCAAACAGGGGTGGGAACAATAACTCTTATGGGCCCAAAGACGCAGAAGCCAAGGGGGTGCAAAAATAAGTTTTCTAAGTTAGAAACTACTTGGGCCCAAAATGGGGGTCTTAATAGCATTCGGACCCAAACCTAAAATCCTTATGCTCAGCAAATCCAAAGTGACAATAGAGGAGTAATTAGTTTTAATGATTTTTATGGATTTTAATGAAATTAATACGTTTTAATTTATAATTAATTCACAAAAACAACACCATAATCAACAAAAACAAACATGCTCTTCCTCTTTCTTTCACGCTATCCTCTCTCTCAAACCCTATTTCCCTTTCTTCTTGCTCCTCACCGCCGCCGCCACTAGCCCACACCACCATGCCCTTCCGTCACCTCCTTCTTTCTTCTAACCTAGATCGTTAAACTCATCCTTGCTCTCCCTTCATCTTCTCAAACAAAACCTTCCTAAACCATAGCTAAGCCACCCTCATTCTTCTCCCTAAAATCGCAACCTAACCGCCGAGATATCCCCCACCGAAAAAACTGCGTCTAAACGAAACCACATGCCAACTCAAAACAAGCTTCCCATGAAAACCTAATCGAAGCTCGTCTTCCCTCCGATCTAAGATAGAAGACGGAACATGAACATTCATTCGATTCTGAGAACAACACACAGACATGATTTCGTATAAGGTGCAGATTCGTACCTTGAAAACGGACGGAGACGCCAACTCGGTGATGATATGAACGAACGAACTAGGTCGCGGCGATAGCGTTTCCGTGGTTGTGGTGCTGCTTTGCCGGAAACCCGAGCCAGAAGAGGCTATGGCCGAAGACGGGGAAGCGCCAGCCGTATTCGTCCGCGAATGGTACACTAGGTATGTATTCCTTTCGTTTACCTTAATCTCGAACTTGCCCTTATTTCCCCTGTTATCATGCTAATCGAATTGTTCTTGATTGGAGATGATGGCAAAGCTGCGGAGTTATTCGAAAAAACAGGAAAAGAAAGTTACAGGATACGGAAGCCGGCAGGAGCAATTCCTTTGACCCTGCTCTCGTTGTGGATGACTTTGGATACCTGTTAATGGAATTCTTGATACATTTCCCGATTCACAGGTTAGACTTTTACACACTTTTACACACTTTTCCTGATGCTGTTGAGATGATATCAGTCGTAACTGTCGATCTTGCGTTGTTGTGGTTCTTGCATCGTAGGTTGAAGATGGATGAATGAGTGAGGTGAAGAGTCTGAAGTTGAAATTGATGAAGCTTCAATTCAATACAATGGTGAAAGTTGAGGTAGGCGGGAATGATTTCGTCGATCCTTGTAGCTGGCTTCACGCGGCAACTGCGTTTTGGAGATTTACCAGGACTCTTGATACGTTTCACCATGAGCAGGTCTGTTTATTTTCTTTTGATCCTTTCTTGTTTTGATCAAGTTGTTGTGAGGATGTCAGTCTCCATTGCTGATCCTGTATTGTTGTGATTCAGCAGGCTGATGAAGGAGCACGAGGATGACGAAGACGAACGATGATGAAATTACTCGGACAGGCTATGCGATGAGGAAGCCAACTCTTCCTGATTAAAATTGAAGAAAAGTATTGAAGGCGTTGTGTTGACGACGAATCTTGCGGATCAGTGAAGAGGGCATTCGGAGACGACGATGCCGTATTCGCTGAGTTTGATGGCATTCTGATAAGGCTTGTTGCAGCAGTGATGATGAAAGCTTGTAGACGCGTGAATTGGCTGCGGGTTTCGTGTATCTTGCAGTTTTGTGGTTCGATGAGGCCTGCTGATGTGAAAAGTGACAATTTTGAAAGAAAGAAGTTGAAGATTCATTTGTCGACTCGACGACTCGTCCTGGTAAGCGTCGAAAACAATAGCGTTCTTATTTTTCTCTCATTCGAACTCAAAGTTGAATCCTTGTTCTGAGATCTTCGTCTTTCAATACTTGTTTATGCTTTTGATTCTGAATTGTTGCTTGAATACTTGTATTCTTGCCTCAATTCTTTGCGCGAATTGGATTTGCTTCTTGCTGAATTGTTGGATAGCCTTCGCGAGTTTTGTATTGATTTGGTGAGTATTGATTTTTTTGCAGGTTTTTACAATGATGATATTGAATGATGAGAACCCATTGAAGGTGTTCTTTGAAGTTGTTGGTGGAGAAAAAGTCAGAAGAAAAAATGGTGAAGTGAAGTGAATCCAGAGAGAAGAGGCCCTCAATCTGGAGATGAGCTAGGATATATAAGTCAAGCTGAAGCTTCCGGAAATATTCGGTTATGAATTTGCTGGGAGTTTAGTTTTTTTCAATTCTGTTTTGAGTTAGTTAGAAGTTCTGTTTTGGTAGTTTTCATCTGTTGGAGGTGGTTAGCTTTAGGATTTGTAGTTTTCAATAAGTTCCTCCTTTTTGGTGTTTCTGTTATGTAAAAATGCCTGCACTTCTTACTGTTACAATATTCCCTCTCATTTTCCCTTGAATTTACAATTTCTCCTTAGGGTCTTTAACTGGCCAACGATATCATCAATGGTCTTGGAATGGCATGAGCCATATTGTATGTAACTCATGTAGCTTCTTCTTCAAGTGGCAAAATATATACTCATTAATTCTTTCTATTGGCAACAAAGTATGCTTACGGACCTTATTAACACATCTTATTTGGACAAAGCGAATGTATGCTTGGATTTGAAAACACATTTAGACTTGATTGATAAATGATGGCCAATGAATTGGATGAGGCACCATGGAATTTCGTAGTAATTATGAATTTAAATAGGCGTAATTCCAAAAATGAATAATAATGAAATTGGCTTCAAGAAATGGGCCTTAAAAAACAATGATCGAGGTAATGGATATGGTTTGGCAAATGGCCCCCCCTCCTTTTTATTATATTCTTTTATGTTAAAAAGAGAAGGGTAGCACTTGGGGAATAGTCCTCTAACAATTGGATTGAAAACTTGAATGAAGTGGGTAGTGAACTAGAAAGAATATTAGTATGAGAAGAGCCCAAATAATCCATACAATCAATCCTAACATGCTTATTTTATCTCAAACCTCCTATCCTAATCAGACTTGCATTTTCAACGAGTCCTCAGCTCTTTTCGACCAAGTTTCAAGCTCAGACCTCTTTAACTTGTATTACCAACAATGAAATATTACAATGCCTTTGATGTGAGGACTTGAACACCATTTTCGATCTTATTAATGAAACCATACCCGGGACAAAAACCTTTGAACCACTTAAGTGGAATACCATAACTGAATAACTACTTATGAATGCCATAACATAATGGGAAATACAGATGACCATGAAATTTGAAGTCAGTAAGTGGTAATAAATCAGAGGGCAAATTTTGGGGTGTTACAGCTGCCCCTATTCAATCACTGTAGAACTGAATGGATGATAGCAGTTGCTTTCAGACATTTGAGGTATGCAGGGATTGAATACCAGAAACAACCAGAAAATTTGCACTCTGTGGCAGAAGATCAGGGAAATAAATTCAACCGAACGATCTCTGCTTGGATATAATTATGATGTGAAGTAAACGGGGGATGCCTTTTAGGGGATGTCAGACGGTTATTGGCCTGCCACCCTGTGGGTGGACTTGTAATATGATGCCACCCTGAGGATGGACTTTCGCCAATCTGCGGTTGGACTTCAAAATACATTGCCACACTGCGGGTGGACTTTGGAAATGATGCCACCCTGAGGATGGACTTTCGCCAATCTGCGGTTGGACTTCAAAATACATTGCCACACTGCGGGTGGACTTTGGAAATGATGCCACCCTGAGGATGGACTTTCGCCAATCTGCGGTTGGACTTCAAAATACATTGCCACACTGCGGGTGGACTTTGGAAATGATGCCACCCTGAGGATGGACTTTGGCCAGTCTGCGGCTGGACTTTTGCTCACTACGGGAGACTTTTGCTCACTACGGGAGACTTTTGCTCACTACGGGAGACTTTTGAAACTTGCCACCCGAAGATGGACTTTGGCCAGTCTGCGGCTGGACTTTTGCTCACTACGGGAGACTTTTGCTCACTACGGGAGACTTTTGCTCACTACGGGAGACTTTTGAAACTTGCCACCCGAAGATGGACTTTGGCCAGTCTGCGGCTGGACTTTTGCTCACTACGGGAGACTTTTGCTCACTACGGGAGACTTTTGCTCACTACGGGAGACTTTTGAAACTTGCCACCCGAAGATGGACTTTGGCCAGTCTGCGGCTGGACTTTTGCTCACTACGGGAGACTTTTGAAACTTGCCACCCGAAGATGGACTTTGGCCAGTCTGCGGCTGGACTTTGAAATTTGCCACCCGAAGATGGACTTTGGCCAGTCTGCGGCTGGACTTTGCATATGTAGAATTGCATGGTTTGTTGCCCCATGACACTGGGGATATTATGTCTTGAGTATTGTCAATGAACTGGTGTTAATGTAAAAGGAATTCCTGACGCGGAAGTAATAAGTCTCTGTTGACTTTGTGGGGAAACACAATGATCGCGAATTCGATATCAAGCAGCCCTGTGGGGATAACATCTCTGTCGGAGAGAAGCGTGAATAATTCATCTGTTCGAATCATCACCTTTGCCAAAAATAAATTGGACTTTTAGATTTGAGGGTCGTGCCCCAGGATACCTTGATTATTGAGGAATATCCACTCTTATGGACCTGCTGGGAAGGAGAATGATTCATCGGAAATCTTCTAGGGGAATAAGAATTGCCTTGGATCTGATGAGGAATCAGGATCAAGGAAACCAACTGAAAGAAAAAGTGCTGACTTTAGCGAGGACAACTTCCATTTGCCTGTTGGAGATGACAACACAGAGACACGTCCTGCTGAGGAGGAAAGATTTCAAATTGTCCCGGGCTGGAGATCAGCTGCTTCCGTATGGATTTTACCTCAAGAGGATTTTACAAAAAGACTTGGCGTCTTTAAACTCTTAGGTATTGTAACGACTGCATGAATCAATGTAATAACCTTGCTGGGGAGGTAACCATTGCCAATGCGGATGAGTTTGTATCTGTCAGAAGTGTTGAACGAGATAGTTGTCTTGACAAGTGCCCACGGTGTTCTAAACTTCGGGTGAACGCTTCCGATTATCTGTCTTCGGGAAAGAATGAGCTATCGTACTATTGGGGTGGCCTGCCCCAGTACGAGTATTTGAATAGCTTTGTACCTGATTGACTAATCTTTGCTCTTGGAGAGATCTGAATCTCGAGGTGATTGCCCCAGTTTGACTGAAATTTGAGGAGATTGCTCAACATAACTGCCCCGGATTGGCTCAGTACTTTAATTTTGAAGAGATTGCTCGACGTGACTGCCCCGGATTGGCTGGCTCTTACTATGACTAATTGGGAAAGTCCCCGCTCGATGAAGCTTTATTCGGATAAGTGCACCTCGACGTGACAGTCTTTCAGAAGTTTTAGACTTCTCAACCTGGCAAACTTGAGCTTCTGGATTGAATTTCCGCATGTGAACCATTTATGATGCTCAACAAATGTATGCAAGTGAGAAAATGTTTATTCTTAGAATGAAAATCCTAATCCAACAAACATGTTAATCTTGAAGTTTTGAAAATGGATCGTTAACCTTCGTGAGAGAATCACTGGTTAAGATACGACCCTTATTTGAATGAAAGTATGTACATGCAATACCAATAAATGTCTTTTAGCACAACTCATAGGAGTCAGGAACGCGGTCTCGTGGTAGTATGCACTCAAATTAACCCTATTTCAGTTAGGACTTTTAAGGGTTGTATCGTGGCCTGGTTCATGGTTATAGAAACAAAGGATATAGGCTCGAAGTTTATTTGTGCCCACCCACTCTTCGTGATGTTCTTCATTCCTAAATTCAGCTAGTTTTCACAAACCTTCACCTTTCATAAGGGTCTCGTGTTAATTGAGGAACCATTGCTGCTATTAATTCAAGCACCAATCAGGTTATTGTTGAGAGTCAGCCACTCCTCTATTTTTCGTGTCTGTGTCACACGACTTGGTTCTCATTTGAGGATCTTTCTTGTGTAATCCTTTTCCGTCTTTCGCTTTTGTATTATTTTGCTTATCCCTAACTTTTGCCTGGACTGATTCTTGTGAATCTTTGATTGTGAAGTCCAGCGGGATGCCCTAACTTTTGCCTAAGTCGCTTGTTTTCAAGTTTCGACTTAGCGGGCCCTTTCATTTCTTTTTCTTTTTTTGCATTTTGAACAAGTCGCGTGACATTGTTTGTCTTGATTGCTTCACGAGGATTGTGACTGCCTCATTTTGTGGTCGACGAAGGATAACCATGGTGGTTGTCAATCTTTGGACCTTTTGACTTGGATAACCATTGTGGTTTCAGGTCTTTGGACCTCTTGATTAGCATAGTAGAATGCAACGGATCTTCAAATACACTTTTTATAAAAGTCTGAATGCTTGGTCTGACTAGCTGACATCTACCCTGCCCCTGGGTTACATGTGAGGGTTTATTATGTGAAAAGAAACTCTTACTTCAAGGCTCAAAGGGGTTAGCGAGGGTTTATCTTCCTTATATCTCCAGTGTTTAGGATTTGAAACAATGCCTGTACATCGTCAACAGGGTCTTACTTGAAAGCACACAATTAGAGATTTTGCGTTTTTGTTTCGTCATTCTCCCTCATAGAATTTAAGCATGACAATTGGTATTGCGATATACATATGCAAAATTATAAGGGAATGCAAATGAATTTACTTCAAGAAAAACATGTGAGTTTTATTATTTCTAACATTCAAAAGCAAACAAATTTCATACATGTAGACAAATGTTTAACACATAAAAGAAACTACAAATGGAAATGCAGTAAAGAAACTGAATATTGCCATAGTTGAGGAGACTTGGCTCCGTCTGGACCTGTCAGTCTTGGATACTTTCAACGATCAATAGCTCTTTTCACAGACTTGTGACCTTCAATTTGCAGTTGCATGCCCAACCATGGCAGTAATACTTCCTCTTCTAGCTATTCTGACTCTGACGCGAGACATTTGAAGGAAAAAATGAAGCTGGGGAGTAAAGTTGCCCCATAAGGTTGCTCGGAAAGACCTGACGATCTTCTGCCTACGTATCTCCATTGACTGATGACCAATGAAGAATCAGAGCGACGTAGTTCCCCTCAATAGGGATGAAAATGAACAATGAATAAAGGCAAACACATAAATGCCATCTCTGAGAGTATTTGAATACTGCTGGCTCTATTTTCTTCATGAATACCCTGGTGTCCTGGATGTTTAACTTGAAGACTTCAGCTTAACATGGACCATTTGGTAGAATAACCGTGACACTGGTTCCGTCGTGATTAGGTATCAGACTCTGGAGTACCTGAGGAAAAATTGATTGTCTTGGACTCAATTAGGTCTTGCACCTTGTTCTGAAAAGCCCAACATTTCTCAATACTGTGCCCCTGGGCACCTGAATGGAATTCACACCTGGAGTGTGAATCAAAATTTGGTGGTAGATTATCAGCAGAAGGAGCTCTCATGATACGGAGCTCAACCAAGTTCAACTTCAGAAGTTCCGGAAGCAATACAGCATATGGACATGGAATAGGATCAAGTCTGCGGTTCCTCGCTCTTGTTCTTTCCTGAAACAGTCTCTGTACCTGTTGTTGCTGACCCTGTGGTCGTGATTGAAAACTTCGTTGTTGACATTGCGTTGGACGCTTGACATGTCTCTGTACTTTCTTACTCGTACTTGGCCGAGGAGTGAATGAAGATTGTTGATACAGCCCTTTTGAAGACTTAGACTGAGCAATGATTCTAGGAGAAGGAAAGTTGACCACTTCTTTTGTATTCCTGCATGCTGAAGGAGGAGTTATCTCGTGACACTCAATCAACCCCATTTTGAACAGTTGTGGACATAATTCAGCATAAGACACGGGTGTCGGATTAATAACCCTTTCTTGCTCCTGTTGGTGACGGGTTGCTAGCAATGGAGGAGCTATAGCCGAAATCGGTTGAAGTATTTCTTCTGGAAACCAAGGCGTAGCAGCTGAGGAGGATCCCTGATAAGGAAAGAATGTGCTCCCTTCTTTGGTAACAATTGGTGTAGGATCATTCAGTTCACATGTGGAGTTGGTTCCTATCTGATGCTCTTCTTGACTTCCGAGTGGTGATTGCTGGTGAAGAGATTCGAACTGTGAAGGAAATCCATCCAAAGAACCCTGATTTACTGGACATCCCAAAGAGATGGGAGAAACGTGGCCTTCTGTTTGAAAAGCAGACACACAGCTGTTTTCCTTTTTCGACACAGCATTCATTATTCCTGTAAGCAGCTTTATCTGAGTCTTCATCAAGTTGAATTCTTCTCTTAGCAATTTCTGATCCGAGGACAACGCTCGAATGTCCACTACAACATGCCCCAGTTGGGCCTTCATCTCAGTCACCTCCGCTCGGAGTTGGTCCATACCTTGACAATCGTGATTCAAATTGTCCATTCTGGAGATTCTGGAGAGAAACCAGGTCAGGATAAGAATTCGTCTCTGAACACCTGTCAAAAATGCAAGGATGTATGCAAATGCCATGTTCGGTTATTTCCAAGGAATCCATCTGTTTTGATCCAAGTTTTAGTGCAGAAGAAAATCCGACATAATCCCGACATGGGATCCTTAGAAGTAACTGAACATTTATGCTAAAATGCCATGATGTCATGTATGCAACTGGCATGTGGTCAGCGGTCCGACGCTGGTATGGATCAGATAACCAAGTGTTGGTGAAGATCATGATATCAGTATCTCTGTGCAGAAGTTCCATAATTCTCAACCAAGTATCATATAGGACCAGATCATAACACGGAGTAATACTGGCAAAAGCGGGTATGTTGGAAGTTTTAGGGTTCCTGCAAACCTGTAAACCCCTCCCAATCTCACGGGTATGCTACTACGGGTCAACATCACGGACTCTCAAAGCCGAATAGCAATAATACGTTCACCATCTCCGAGAAATGGCTCATGACCAAATCAGGGAATCGGTTTGGCATTATGTACTACTCAGGGAGGCCTCAGCTGAATTCCGGAAAAACAAGCATCCCTCATAAGTTCCCGGCTTCAAGTACTGAAGTCGAGAAACAATAGTACATTCATCCCGAAGGGTACAATACTACCGTCATACGACCAGTTGCTTTAACTAGGTTCCTATGAGAGAACAAGGTCATCCTATGCGATTTCCTAGTGGGCCCTCGGGTGCGAATGGGTTTGCCACAAAATGTGGTATGCCACTGTCACCACTGGAGAGGGTTGTTTCCACTAAGGTCCTCGATGATCGGTTCCCAGTGTTAGCAGCTCAGGTGGGAACATTCTATGGTCTGCCTAGGCAGTATAGGACATATCCCAAGAGAGCCTGATCTGGGTGTGGGACTCGTGAAAACTACACGTGCTCAAGACCACGCAAGCCACACGACTGCCCACTCTAAATCCTATGTGTATACTCAAGCCGGGTATTTGGCTTATCTCACAATAATCCCATCCCGCCAAGGAAAACCAGAACAGCCAGTACAGTATATGCCAGTATATGCGACAGTAAAGTGCAGAAAGCTATAAATAAAGCTGTAAAGGAAAGCAATGAACTGTAAATAAAACAGTAAAGCTATACTAAAACAATAACAGCAAATGAATAAGCACCCAAAGAAAACATCAACAGACAAGCGCTAGGATTGACTCTCAAAGGGGAGATTAGAATTTCTAAAAGTCCCCAGCAGAGTCGCCAGCTGTCGCTCCCGGGATTTTCATCCTAGTACAAACGCGAAAGTGGCGCGGAAAAGGTAGAGTCGCCAGCCAGACATTTTTATCCCAAAGGAATGGGAAAGGTAATGTTGCACAAACCTAAGGAATAAGGAAAAGGACGAGGCCTTGCGAACCAAAGATCTGGATACGGGAGTCGGTTACGAATTGAGAAGGTATTAGCACCCCAATCCGTCCGTCGTACCCGACGGGATCCACGCTTAAAAGTCTGTTTTCAAAGGGTGAGAAATAATATGCTGTTTAACTGAAAGAATAGCTATCTGGAATGAAATGAAAATGAGGAAAAAGAAATGGATTTAACAAATGGGAATAAAATGGGAAAATGTAGGGAAAAAGAAAGATTGTGCTCGAATGGGCCCTACCCCACTGCCTACGTACCTCATCGGGATAAATGAGGATCAGAGACGCCGTAGTTCGTCTAACTAAGGCTTACACTCGTTTGTGGTTTTTAGGATGACGTTGCCATAGCTCTAGCTCAGGTGTTACCGGCTCTGACACGAGGGTGTTTACCGTGTCGCTGTTTGAACTGTCGAGACAAGTCATGAAGAGTATGAGATGAGAATGAGAAGACGTGACTTCTTGGTTTGTTGTTTTTTAGAAGAAATGTTTTGAATTTGTGTTTATTGAATGTACAACACTAAAGACTATGACACAGGAGCGAATACTTTCCAAGATCGCCCCCAATGGAACGTTTGTAAAGCATCCTAGAAGAGTGAAGGAGACCTCCACAGATCATTTCCCGTGTAGCTTAAGGCTCGTGACGTATTGTACACCTTTTCTTTTATTAAGTGTTTTTGGTTTTCTTTTAAGATGAGAAGAGACTCAAGTTATAAAAGGTAAACATTCTAAGGGAATCTAGACCTACCTTAAACTAGTTGAATTCATGGATAACCTAAGGTTAGTGAGGTTTGCAATTGAATCTACCTAAGAAATATAAGAGATATAAGACTAAACATGCAAGTAAAATAAGTCAATAATGAGCAATAGGGTCTTCCTAGGTCATGGTAGGTAAAAGCGCATATGAAATGTAAACGGGATGAAACAATGAGGTGGGTAGGTCGGTTGCGTGGTGCTATGACACACGACTTATGGTATGAAACATACAAGGTTGGATATGGGTTGAATGGAATGGAACGAAGGTGATCGTGGAACCCTAGAATAATATAAACTTTATTTATTTATTTAAAAGTATACTCGACGTTGGATCGAATACTTTATTTGTTTTAGAAAATTTGGTTTTCTAACGATTTGTTTTTATCTTTTCTAATCCTAATTAAGGAAATTATAAAAGCATACAAACTCTAAGCTATTACAATTACAAAATACACCAAGCATAAAACATAATTAAGAAAATATCCAAGTCCAATTAGCCAATCCTTGAAAACATACCTTGCACCAAACAAAAACAAATAGTTAGTGAATGATATGAATTATGTGCATGCATAATGTGAAGGAATGAATTAAAATGACAAAAAATATAAAAATCATGAGAAAAATATGAAATTAAATTCTTAAGGTCTTCCACCTGATTATATTATCATATTAAAAAAATCTCTAAAAAATCCTTATTTTAACTAAGGCAAATGATCGCCTAAAACTAACTAAAGTTTAATCACAAAATTACACAAATTATAATACCAAAACAATAGCCAAAATGTTCTAAAAAATCACCAAAAAAAATATTCTAGATACTTTAACTTGTCTTTTAACCATAGCAAAAAGAATGGGTCAAAAAAGTTATGGGAAGTGGCCTAAATAAATTGTACAATTTTATGTATCCACATGAGAATTCAATAGAAAATCAATTAAATAAAAAATTCGAAAATAAACTAAAAAAATGATTAAATTCAGAAAATAAAATTTGAGAGGGTTTCTAAGTTGAGTTAATATTCTAATATATTTTTGGTGTATTTTTATTATTCCTTTTAATATTTTTTCATGAATTAATTTGAAATGATATCAAATAGAATTCAAATAAAAAAGAAATTGGAGGAGATAACTAAACAACTATTTCTTAAGCTAAAATGGCAACTGGGCCCAAACAGGGGTGGGAACAATAACTCTTATGGGCCCAAAGACGCAGAAGCCAAGGGGGTGCAAAAATAAGTTTTCTAAGTTAGAAACTACTTGGGCCCAAAATGGGGGTCTTAATAGCATTCGGACCCAAACCTAAAATCCTTATGCTCAGCAAATCCAAAGTGACAATAGAGGAGTAATTAGTTTTAATGATTTTTATGGATTTTAATGAAATTAATACGTTTTAATTTATAATTAATTCACAAAAACAACACCATAATCAACAAAAACAAACATGCTCTTCCTCTTTCTTTCACGCTATCCTCTCTCTCAAACCCTATTTCCCTTTCTTCTTGCTCCTCACCGCCGCCGCCACTAGCCCACACCACCATGCCCTTCCGTCACCTCCTTCTTTCTTCTAACCTAGATCGTTAAACTCATCCTTGCTCTCCCTTCATCTTCTCAAACAAAACCTTCCTAAACCATAGCTAAGCCACCCTCATTCTTCTCCCTAAAATCGCAACCTAACCGCCGAGATATCCCCCACCGAAAAAACTGCGTCTAAACGAAACCACATGCCAACTCAAAACAAGCTTCCCATGAAAACCTAATCGAAGCTCGTCTTCCCTCCGATCTAAGATAGAAGACGGAACATGAACATTCATTCGATTCTGAGAACAACACACAGACATGATTTCGTATAAGGTGCAGATTCGTACCTTGAAAACGGACGGAGACGCCAACTCGGTGATGATATGAACGAACGAACTAGGTCGCGGCGATAGCGTTTCCGTGGTTGTGGTGCTGCTTTGCCGGAAACCCGAGCCAGAAGAGGCTATGGCCGAAGACGGGGAAGCGCCAGCCGTATTCGTCCGCGAATGGTACACTAGGTATGTATTCCTTTCGTTTACCTTAATCTCGAACTTGCCCTTATTTCCCCTGTTATCATGCTAATCGAATTGTTCTTGATTGGAGATGATGGCAAAGCTGCGGAGTTATTCGAAAAAACAGGAAAAGAAAGTTACAGGATACGGAAGCCGGCAGGAGCAATTCCTTTGACCCTGCTCTCGTTGTGGATGACTTTGGATACCTGTTAATGGAATTCTTGATACATTTCCCGATTCACAGGTTAGACTTTTACACACTTTTACACACTTTTCCTGATGCTGTTGAGATGATATCAGTCGTAACTGTCGATCTTGCGTTGTTGTGGTTCTTGCATCGTAGGTTGAAGATGGATGAATGAGTGAGGTGAAGAGTCTGAAGTTGAAATTGATGAAGCTTCAATTCAATACAATGGTGAAAGTTGAGGTAGGCGGGAATGATTTCGTCGATCCTTGTAGCTGGCTTCACGCGGCAACTGCGTTTTGGAGATTTACCAGGACTCTTGATACGTTTCACCATGAGCAGGTCTGTTTATTTTCTTTTGATCCTTTCTTGTTTTGATCAAGTTGTTGTGAGGATGTCAGTCTCCATTGCTGATCCTGTATTGTTGTGATTCAGCAGGCTGATGAAGGAGCACGAGGATGACGAAGACGAACGATGATGAAATTACTCGGACAGGCTATGCGATGAGGAAGCCAACTCTTCCTGATTAAAATTGAAGAAAAGTATTGAAGGCGTTGTGTTGACGACGAATCTTGCGGATCAGTGAAGAGGGCATTCGGAGACGACGATGCCGTATTCGCTGAGTTTGATGGCATTCTGATAAGGCTTGTTGCAGCAGTGATGATGAAAGCTTGTAGACGCGTGAATTGGCTGCGGGTTTCGTGTATCTTGCAGTTTTGTGGTTCGATGAGGCCTGCTGATGTGAAAAGTGACAATTTTGAAAGAAAGAAGTTGAAGATTCATTTGTCGACTCGACGACTCGTCCTGGTAAGCGTCGAAAACAATAGCGTTCTTATTTTTCTCTCATTCGAACTCAAAGTTGAATCCTTGTTCTGAGATCTTCGTCTTTCAATACTTGTTTATGCTTTTGATTCTGAATTGTTGCTTGAATACTTGTATTCTTGCCTCAATTCTTTGCGCGAATTGGATTTGCTTCTTGCTGAATTGTTGGATAGCCTTCGCGAGTTTTGTATTGATTTGGTGAGTATTGATTTTTTTGCAGGTTTTTACAATGATGATATTGAATGATGAGAACCCATTGAAGGTGTTCTTTGAAGTTGTTGGTGGAGAAAAAGTCAGAAGAAAAAATGGTGAAGTGAAGTGAATCCAGAGAGAAGAGGCCCTCAATCTGGAGATGAGCTAGGATATATAAGTCAAGCTGAAGCTTCCGGAAATATTCGGTTATGAATTTGCTGGGAGTTTAGTTTTTTTCAATTCTGTTTTGAGTTAGTTAGAAGTTCTGTTTTGGTAGTTTTCATCTGTTGGAGGTGGTTAGCTTTAGGATTTGTAGTTTTCAATAAGTTCCTCCTTTTTGGTGTTTCTGTTATGTAAAAATGCCTGCACTTCTTACTGTTACAATATTCCCTCTCATTTTCCCTTGAATTTACAATTTCTCCTTAGGGTCTTTAACTGGCCAACGATATCATCAATGGTCTTGGAATGGCATGAGCCATATTGTATGTAACTCATGTAGCTTCTTCTTCAAGTGGCAAAATATATACTCATTAATTCTTTCTATTGGCAACAAAGTATGCTTACGGACCTTATTAACACATCTTATTTGGACAAAGCGAATGTATGCTTGGATTTGAAAACACATTTAGACTTGATTGATAAATGATGGCCAATGAATTGGATGAGGCACCATGGAATTTCGTAGTAATTATGAATTTAAATAGGCGTAATTCCAAAAATGAATAATAATGAAATTGGCTTCAAGAAATGGGCCTTAAAAAACAATGATCGAGGTAATGGATATGGTTTGGCAAATGGCCCCCCCTCCTTTTTATTATATTCTTTTATGTTAAAAAGAGAAGGGTAGCACTTGGGGAATAGTCCTCTAACAATTGGATTGAAAACTTGAATGAAGTGGGTAGTGAACTAGAAAGAATATTAGTATGAGAAGAGCCCAAATAATCCATACAATCAATCCTAACATGCTTATTTTATCTCAAACCTCCTATCCTAATCAGACTTGCATTTTCAACGAGTCCTCAGCTCTTTTCGACCAAGTTTCAAGCTCAGACCTCTTTAACTTGTATTACCAACAATGAAATATTACAATGCCTTTGATGTGAGGACTTGAACACCATTTTCGATCTTATTAATGAAACCATACCCGGGACAAAAACCTTTGAACCACTTAAGTGGAATACCATAACTGAATAACTACTTATGAATGCCATAACATAATGGGAAATACAGATGACCATGAAATTTGAAGTCAGTAAGTGGTAATAAATCAGAGGGCAAATTTTGGGGTGTTACAGGATCCACACTTAAAAGATTTGTGTTTTAAAGGGGTAGTGTCAGTGCAATCTGTGTGTAACATAGCTGGAAAAAGAATGTACAGGTGTCAGTGTATGAGAAGTGAAGTGTATAATGATGTGTCAGTGTAAGAATGAGAATGAATTGCTCATGATAATGAGGCTAAGAGAAAGATACTGGAAAGAGGGGGAATATACAGAGACTTTTGTTCGATAACTGTTAAGTTATGCCTACGTATCCTCTCGTGCAATGAGGAAGTCAGAACACCGTAGTTCGACCCAAAGAGACTGAAAGATGAATTGACTTGTGAACTGCTTACTAGCCTATGCTCAAGTGTATGATCTGTCTGGAACAGATGCTAACTGTCTTGCATTAGACGGAAGAAGCAAGTTCTCGTTTGTGAGTGAATGAGATGAGAAAAGAATCCCGGAGGAGACGATTATTGTTTGTTTTTGAGTTTTCAATCTTTTATTGCTTTTGAAAGTTTGTCATAAGTTAATGAGCTTAAGCCTAAACCAATGGATTTAGTAAACTCATCACATCTTCCCTCTGATTAGGGGTAATGAGAATACTTTAAGTGTGAAGTCAGATTCTCACACTTAATCACCTTTGGTGTAGGATTAAGATCATTACCCTACTTGTGATTAATTAGATGTTTTTGGTGTTTTTGTTTAGTGTTAAGTAATGAGGTTAAGCCATAATCAAGGATTAAACAGACTCATTACACCATCCTAATAGAAGGATAATAGATGAGAATGTTTAAGCTGAGGAAAGCTCCTCAACTTAATCCATGATTAGGGATTAAACTCATGACAAAACAAGCCTTTGATTAAGTGGATTTTATTAAATGATATGATGATGAAGTGATTTTTATGATTTGTAAGACAACTTGAGGGGGACTTGTCCATTAACACTAGGGTTAGTCCTTCTTAACCAATTAAGGAAGAATTAGAACCCTAAAGCAAGGCCCAAGTTACAAGTGTGATGTCTTGATGTTTATTAAGTGAATTGATTAAGAGATTTAAACACATTAAGGGTTTAACACTTAGGATTAAAGTTATACACTCCATCCTAAGAGAAGGATGCAGGCATAAGCTTAATCACAAAGCCTTAAAGCCTTTAGGGTTTAGTCCCTGATTATGAGATGAGAAGAGAAGACTCAAAGAGAGACACAAAGGTAAGACTAAGAGGGGAGACTAATCAAAACCCTAATTCATTGTCATGCTTGGTTGTCCCTAAAGTTTCTGATGTTTTCAAGAGAAGTCTTCAAAAGAACCACCAGGAAGCAGATGAACAAGATCAAGAGAAGCAAAGTGACTTGCTTCACTCAAGAAGTCAAGTCACTTGAAGAAAGAAAGTGGGAGGAAGAAGAATGAGCAAGCTCAATCTCAAACACATATAGAAATGCAGCAATGGGTGCAAGAGAGATGAAAAGAAAAGTTATGAGAAGTGAAGGCAAATTCACTTCTCAAGTTTACTTACCACCTGAAAAGTTAGAAAGAAATGCAATGCAATACCAAATGAGATGCAATGGTATGATGCTAAACAAAACCAGAAGCATGTTGATGATGATAATGATGCTATAAGATGATACAAACATGAGGCAGCACATGGGAATGTTCATACAAGATCATGGATGCATATGATGCAAGCTAAGGAGCATGGATACACATGAAAAGTTATGAAACATACAAAGCAAATGACATGGCAAATATGAGGTGCAATGATCAAACATACTTCCCACATGTCTTATGATGTCAAATGAATCACATGAATGCTTGAAATGTCATGGTAGGTCATGTTATGCAAGAGAATGCAAGAAGGATGCAAAAGAAAGCCCAAATTAGGGTTTATGGATCAAACATCAAACAAAAACCAAAAACAGAAGCAAACCCTAAGATAAAAAATGGGAAATGCCATCCAAAGAAACCCTAAACCTATATTAAACCAAGGTCCAAAGGGGAGGTCTCAACTCTTAACCAATCTCAAGTTATGATTTTTCTAAGTTATTAGGGTTTTTAGGGTTCCTAAACACAAGAAATGCCAAACAAATTGAAAATGAGGAAACAAATCATGGCCATTTAATCCTAGAAACTACATGCTAAACATAAAACAATGCAAAAAGAATCAATGTCCAACTCTTCTCAAATAGGCAGAAATGATTTTTTGAACTTATGATCAAAATAATGCACAAAATATGATTTAATTCAATGGAAAATTCTTAAAATGCATCAAGATCAAAAAAGAAATTTGGTTTGAAGGTTGGACAAAGTTTCTAAATGTCTTAGAACATTTCATGAATTTTTTGGTGATTTTTAAATACCTAAAAGTATTTTTAATTAATTAATTGCCATTAATCAATTAAAAATAATCTTTTAAATATTTAAAAATACTTTTTTAATGATAAAAAATAAAATAAAAATATTTTTGGGTCTTAAAAATTAATAAAACTTTTAAGAAAAAGTTTCATAATTTTTAAGCATTTTTTACTATTTTAAAATAAATATGCAAGTTAAATGAAAAGAAAATGAATTAAAATTAAATAAAATGAAAGGTAAACAGAATGGAGGGACGAGATTGGATCTGGATTTGAAATGGTTGACTGGCGCCAGATCCAGTGGCTGTGGTTCTTCCTGAGTTAATTTATTTAATTAATGATTAATTAAGTTAATTAAGAGGATTAGGGCAAACAAAGAGATCTGGGCCATCCAAACTAGAGGGAAGTCAACAAGTCAAAGGAGATCCACGCTCCACATTCAAATGGCCATAATGACCTGAGTTTAGGGTTAATCACCTTCAGGTGACCGGAGAGAAGCTCCGGTCATCTTCTCCGGCTGCACAAAAACCCTAGAACACGATTCAGGTACCTATTCTACAAATTAAGCACACCTAAATGATCCTCTAACTATCTAAGCCAAGAATCCACCTTCAAACAACATTTAAACCCCAAGAATCATGCAAATCGAAGGAAATGAAATTCACGGGCAAAATTTCAGAGGGACCATACAAGCTCAATATTCACTCATTTTTGATTCTGAAACCAACCCCATGACCAGCAAGACATGAATAATCAATTTGTAACTCAAAAATCAAGCTTTGAGAGAAAAGTTTCCATGATCATACCTGAGCTGGAAAGCTTCAAAACTGAGCTTCCAGAGCTTTCCTTGCGTGCAAATGGACCCCCTTGTATCCCCTGATGCTAATGGGAGGCTTCAAAACTCTTGTAGATGGCTGGTTTGTGAGAACCAGTTCTGGTGTAGCAGGAAATGAGCTCTGTGTACAGGCTGCTTCAGGTCAAAGTGAAAGGTGGTTTTGACTCCTTGTGATGTGCTTGACTTGTTGGTGAAGGAAAATGAAGTGTTTGATGGCTGGATGAAGGGATTCGAAGAGTTCTGGTTCTGAGGGTGGGGAATGGTGAAGCTCAGGTCAGGCTGGTTTCAGGCTTGAACTTTGGTGGTTTCTACTCAATGAAGCATGGCCAGATGATTGGTGAAGATGGTTTTTATGTTTGTATGCTGTGGAGACAGATTCGAAGGAATATGCAAAATGAGGTATTTTTGTGGATGTGTTGAATGAGAGAGTTTCAGCCTTGCTAGATGTATGGAATGGCTTGCACTTTGTCCACATAAACCTCTCTCATTGGTCAGATGATTGGACATGTGCTTTATTGATTGGTAAGTCACCTTTTGCAAAAAGTCAAATTTTGTGTAAGGCAAGTATGGCTTGATCTATAGCTAGTACATGGGCTGGTTCTGGTGCAGCAAGATGATGTGAGAGGGCTAGCTTGATTCAAGGACCAATGCAGCAAGTTGGTGAAGAGAAATGAGTGGTTTTGCAACTTGTTGCTTTTTGAACATGAAGAAAAGTCTTGTTACATGAACCAAAACATGAGAGACCTTGGTCCAATTCTGACTTTTAGGACATGTAGAATGTTTGCATACTGGTTTGAATTGAATTAGAAGTCACATTGGGCTTTGGTTCATGATCTTGCAAAATTTCCATTTGAAGCATGCCTTGAAAATCAATGATTTTTGCCAACTTTGTCTTGCTATAACTTTTGATCCAAAAAGAGTTTGATCATGTTCTTGTACTTTTTGAAAAGGGAAAAATGAGATCTACAACTTTCATGACCAAAGTTTTTCCATTTGAAGCATTTTTGGATCAATAATCAAGGCTTGAAAAATGACCTAAAATGAAGCATTCTTGAAAAGTCAACCATGCCCAAAAAGTCAACATTTGCAAAAACCCTAAATTCTTGATTTTTATGAACTTCAACCTTCTTCCATGATCAAATAAAGATCATATACACTCAAAATGATGAAGATCACCCATTGGTTGGGTCATTGGGGGCCTCAGATGCCCTGATTTCACACTGACTTGTCTGAAAAGTCAACCCTTGATCAGATGACTTCCCCATGGAATTTATTCATGAAAATTGATATGCATACTCCCTATACCATATAGAGGCCAATGGAAACAAGAATGATCAAAAAATTTGGGGTTATGGCCTCTGAAACCAAAACCCTAATTTTAGGTCAACTGTGCAGTCAAACCTGGCTCTGCATCCACTCAAACCCTAGTTCTTGTGATTCTTTTTGCATTTTTGACTTGAAGAGGATGGAATATGATATAAGACCACACATGGACCCCTTTGAAATGATTGGTTCCCTTTGGAGTGGCTCAAGAGGCTCTTGGATTGCTCATATCACAAACCCTAGGTGCAGATGACTTTGAATCCATGCAGTGAATCAAAAATGAGACATAAGATGATATGATTGTGTTTATGCATATGAGAATGATCACAAGCCATGGTGAAATGAGTGAGGGCAAATTTGGGGTGTTTACAATGGCCTGCGCGCGAAATTTCAAATTTGAATTGTTATTTTAAAATATTATGATTTGATTCCTGTTTTATTTCACAAGCGTACAGTTTGTCCCAGTGGTGAAACCAGCGTGTGTATTGTTAAAGGGCAGGGGTTCGAATCCTGGCTTTGTACATTTTTGCTTATTTTTCAGGTTAATCAGGAAGCTTAATATATTATGCATTATTGCCACTATATTATCAGATGCGCTCACCTAGCTGGGATGGTAATGTATATTGTGTGATACTATGAAGGTCCTGGGTTCGAATCCCCCAGGCCTTTTGTTCTCTTTCTATTTTTTTTTCAGGTTTAAGGAACAAAACCACTTTGATTCACTCTTCTCACACCAAACGCAGCATGGCCCAGTGGTAGCTCTCTTTGCAGGTACAGGGGAGGTCCTGGGTTCAAATCCAGGCCTCCCCATTTTTTTTAACCTAATTATTTTTCTATTTATTTTCTCTTTTCTTATTCTTTATTTTAATTAAATATTATACAATAAATTGTATATGATTAAAATTAATATTTTATTTTCTCAAATATAATTTATTTGTATATCTATATTATTATCTTACATAATTTATTTTATAAAAAAAAATTGACTTAGTAATGTAAATTAAAATATAAACCCTAATTTATTTTCTTAAAAAATCTCTAATCTTGATATTTTTATTAAAACCCTAAAAATTTAATTCTATTTTATTATTTACTTTAATTATATATGTATTTCCATAATTTGTTTATAATCTAAATTTTGTATATGAATAATTTTTTTTATATATGTTTAGAAATAATTAAATCTATACTAATTTAATTTTGTAATTATAATTTTCATAATATGTTTATAATTAATTTTTCTATATAATTTACAAATCACTTAAAATTTTATAATTAATATAATTGTTCATATTTTTCTATTAACCATTAAATTTTTGTTTATTATAATCTTTTTGTTTATTATTATTATTAACCATGTTTATTACTAACCCCATTTATTTTTAAATTGTGATTATTATTATTATTTTCACTAACCCCTCTTATAATTACTTATTACTTATTTTGCTTATTGCTTATTTATTTATTTTATTTTTGCTATTTATTTAAATTGCTTTTTATTATTATTATTGTAATTGCTCCTGGATGTAATATTTTGTAATATTTAAATTATTTATTTTTATGTCATGGTTAGTAAAAATAGGGAGTGTAACATGTATGTCATTTAAAATTAATTTAGATCACTTAATTCAAAAGATAAATATTAAATTGAACACTCACACACGTAAGTCGATCTTTGATCGCCATCTCACTTTCTAGGGTTACCTCTCATTGTTGCCTAATCAAAAGGTCAAGTGGGGTGTCTAAAGCAAAAGTCCCTTAAAAGAAAAGTCATCTAGTCCCTTAATAATAAAAGATCAAGTCCCTTAAACAGTTGCCTTCGTAATGATCTTGTCCCTTTCCAATAATGATGACAGTTCCTCCAAAAATGCTTAATACACCCCACAGTTGCCTATATTAACAGATGACCCTCACTTGTCCCTTACATCCAAGGTAATGACTACCTATTCCTTAATAATAGGGATAGTCTTACCATTTAAAGGATAAAGAATAGAAAGACTTAAACTTTAGGGTAGGTTCCTCATAGTTACTTGCTCATTACTCAAAAATTTCTCAAACACCTCACAATTTCAAACAATTTTCAAACACAAGTGTTTTACGCATCCGTACATGGATCATTATCAAACTCTTATGAAAATTTCTATTCACACACTTCACATTTTCAAAAACAATTCAAAGTGAGCTAAGTAACTAAGAGCCCATGGCTAACCATGGATGTAAAAGGTGC
The DNA here is from genome assembly GCA_963966055.1 of Lathyrus aphaca. Lineage (NCBI taxonomy): Eukaryota > Viridiplantae > Streptophyta > Magnoliopsida > Fabales > Fabaceae > Lathyrus > Lathyrus aphaca. The sequence continues at coordinate 165,576,977 of OZ014519.1, forward strand.
TAACACCTTCCCTTTACATAACCTACCCCCCGAACCCAAAAATCTTTTAAAAAGGTCTTTCCTGTTCTTTTATGCCTTTCCTTTGGATAAAATAAAAGTCGGTGGCGACTCTTGCTATCCGCAACATAACTAAAGTCAGTTCTCCCACCGTGTTACAGAACTGGCGACTCTGCTGGGGATTTAATATTAAAGAGGGGTACCCTTAGAAATTAGATCACTTTAAAATTGGTTGCCTTGTTTGCTTTATACTTTACTTGTTGGGTGTTCTTATGTGTGAAAGATCCTAACCCGGATCTGGTGTACCTTAGGTAAATGGCAATAGACCAAGGAAACTGTACGGCGTATACCGATATGGTTGATCTGGTGGCCATAGTTAGTGTGACTTCTTGGTTGGTGCTTATGTTCCTTAAGTCAAGTTGAGGATAATATGAGGCTGCCATATGTTGTCAATACACTAACTAACTTTTAGAACCCTAGTTATCCCATCTTGGCCTTTAGAAAAGTAGTGAGATAACCGGCTTTGGTGAAGATTGAAGTTGGTTGATACTCGATGCTACGCTCATTGAGATTCTAAACTTGGAGGGTTTTGGTTGGCAAGTAAGTTGCCTACTGAACAACCACCCTTGTGAAGGATCAATGATATTGAGATCCCTTAGAACCCAGTTACTTTTGTAGGACAGGATGAACCAACTAACCTCAGGGGAGGGTACTTACCTTTGAACCTCATACAAGCCTTTAAACCTAGGGCTATTGTGTGACTTGTTTGTGTATGCCACATGTTTGTGATTGCTCATAACATCATGACATCATCATGCACCATAAGCATAGCATTTTCACTAACCATTTCAAGGACCAAAGGATTTATCTTTGTTCTTTGTTGCAGGTCATGGCTTCTGCTCGTAGAAACACTATCAGGATCAACTTTGTAAGGATACCTGCTAAGCTTAAAGAGTTGGTTTCTCAAGTGTCTGATCATTCCCAGTTTATCAAAAGACATGGTCACCTATTGGATCTGGTCACCTCAGGGTTCAATGAAGATATGATGAGTGTCCTATTTCAATTCTTTGATCCTAAGCACCATTGCTTTACATTCCCCGACTATCAGCTGGTTCCTACAATGGAAGAGTTCTCTAAACTTCTGGGTATACCTGTTCTTGATCAAAGACCCTTCACAGGCTTGGAGAAGGAGCTTAAACCAGAGGTTATTGCTGCAGCTCTACACCTGAAGAAGTCTGACATTGTTCTAGAAACGAGAAGCGGAGTTAAGGGTATTCTAGCTAAGGTATTAGTGGATAAAGCTCAAGTGTTCTTGAAAGCTATGAGCTATGATGCTTTTGAGGAGATCTTAACCTTGTTGATATATGGCTTAGTGTTGTTCCCCAATACTGATCAGTTCATAGACGTTCATGCCATCAATATATTCCTGAGTCACAATCCAATGCCTACCTTGCTTGGAGACATCCTGCATTCTCTTCATACTCGTACTACAAGGGCAAGAGGAACTCTGATGTGCTGCATACCTTTGCTTTCTAGGTGGTTTATTTCTCACCTTCCTCGCTCAGTAATGAAGAATGAGCAAGGGTTCAGGTGGTCCAAAAGAATTATGTCACTCTCTCATTCAGATATCCATTGGTGCTCCAGATATATGGAGAATGTCACTATCATTGACCGTTGTGGGGAGTTTCCTAATGTGCCACTTCTAGGCATAAGAGGAGGCATCACCTACAATCCCTCTCTAGCTTTACGACAGTTTGGTTACGCCCGGAGTGATGGTCCACATGACATGTTGATTCAAGGCATTGTGTTTGACTACGACAACGATCTTCAAGGTTACCGTCAGAGATTCATACGAGCCTGGGGAAAAATAAACAGGGTTGACAGCAAGACACTGGAGCCTAAGTACACTATTCCTATGGAGGCTTATCTCAGATGGGTGCGATCTCGGGCTCAGACTCTCATGATGCCATATCCTGCTATCCTGCCAGTTACCATGGAACCTGTTGCTGAAGGAGATACTGCTTATACCATCCTTCACCCAGACATGCCTACTGATATGGAAGACTTACAGAGATCCTGGATCCAGTTGAAGGAGCAAAGGGATACTTTCGAGGCTCATTACAAAGCAAGCCAAGAAAGAATCCTGGAACTAACAAAGCAACTTCACGAGGAACGGAATCTCAACTCATACCTCAACACAAAGAGGAAACGTCCATGGGAGACTTAAAACCCCATCTTTTGTACTTATTTCATTTCATTTCTGTAAGCCCAAGAGGCAAAACAAATTTATTACTAATAAAAGTTTACCTTCTTGTTTGTTTAAGCAAATTTAAATCCTGCGGTCCTTGAAAACATTGCATATACATTCACATACCATTTCATTGCATCACAGGTTTATAATTGTACACATGTTTCTCATCTTCTCTCTGTTTATTTCAGCAATGGCTCTTGAACAAACAGTTAAGGATCTCCAGGCACAAAATGCACAGTTCCAAGAGCTGATCCTGAACCTGACCAAGGGGCAGGATGAATTGAAGACGCTGCTGGCCAAGAAGACTAAGAAGACTAGAAGGTCAGGTGGCCTGATCAACATGGGAAGAAGGTTCAAAGGTCTTGCCAAGACCAAAGAGCCAGTTGAAGACTATGAATCTGAGGAATCTGAAAAAGAGGGAGGCAGTCTCCACAACACCATGGGGGACTCTGATTCTGAGGCTAATTACTACCATGAGCCTAATGAAGACAAATTCAAGATGCTGGTGGATAGAATGGATGCTATGGAGTTGCAGAAGTCATCTGGGCTGGATTTTGAAGATTTGAGTCTGATATCTGGGGTAGTCATACCCATTGGTTTCAAGGTTCCTACCTTTGTTGTTTATGATGGGGTCTCTTGTCCCAAGCTGCATTTGAGGTCTTATGTCAGAAGAATTCAACCTCACACTGCTGATAAGAAGTTGTGGATCCATTTTTTCCAAGAGAGCTTATCTGGAGCTCAGTTGGAGTGGTATTATCAATTGGAGAGTGTCAACATCAGGGAGTGGAATGATCTTGCTGAAGCTTTCTATAAGCAGTATCAATACAATGCTGACTTAGCTCCCACTCGCATGCAGCTGCAAAGCATGTCTATGGGTGCCAAAGAAAGTTTCAAGGAGTATGCTCAGAAGTGGAGGGATTTAGCTGGAAGAGTTCAACCCCCTTTAACTGACAGGGAATTGGTTGATATGTTCATGTGTACGCTGAATGGTCCTTTTTACAGTCATCTCATTGGAAGCTCATCATCTGGCTTCACTGAGTTGATAATGACAGGAGAGCACGTGGAAAATGGTATAAAGAATGGTAAGATCCAAGTGGGTGCTTCTTCATCAGGTGCTGCAAAGAAGCCTCCCACTGGGAAGAAAGAATCCAATGCTGTCTATGGTCAACCTGATCGTAATAGAAGGCACCAATCTGTGAGTGCAGTCCATATTTCCAATCCAACTACTGCAACAACAGAGCAGCCACAAGGCAACCAACAGAGGGCTAGAAGGCAGTTCACTAAGATCAACATGTCAATGGCCCAAGCATTACAACACTTGTTGAAGGCTGAACTTATCACTCTGAAAGATGCTCCTCAGAATCCTAATGTTACCTCTCCCAGGTACAATCCCAATGCACGATGTGCATATCATTCGAATTGTCAGGGACATGATACTAATAGTTGCTGGGTTTTGAAGAACAAAATTCAAGATATGATTGAGGCTGGAGAAATTGAGTTTGACCCTCCGAGTACTCCAAATGTGATTACTGCTCCAATGCCAAATCACGAGAAGACTGTCAATGCCATTGATGAAGATTCACATGTTTCCTCAGTTGCAGATTTGGTTACACCATTGTCTATTATCAAGAAAAAGTTAGTACAAGCTGGGTTCTTTCCGGGTTGTCGTGAAGATTGTGTCTATTGTGAGTATAATCCAGATAGTTGTTGGAGGTTGAAGGACGGAATTCAACGTCTCATGAATAATTACACCATAGTGTTTGAAACGAGACCACCTTCTGTGGAAAGTATGGTGGATCATATTACTAAAGGTAAGAAGACTGAAGAGGTTGATATGGTTGATAAAGTACCAGTAAGGATCACTTCAAAGGGACCTATTAAAATCACTCATAGGGGTCCAATCAAGATTACTGCTGAAGGCCCTGTGAAGGTTGTTGCTGAAGCCAGAGTGGCTTCTATGGTCATTACCACTCCTGGTCCTATTCCGTATGCGTCTGATAAAGCTGTGCCTTGGCATTATGGGTCTAACGTTTATATCCATGGTGTTAAGCAGGAACCCTTAGCTGATGTGCCTGTTGATGTTGATAATATTGCTGGATCTAGTAAGATCACACGAAGTGGAAGAGTCTTCTCTCCTCCAGTTACTTCCAAGAATGCAGTTACTCCTGCTGCTACCTCTACCACTGATGCTCGGGGCAAAAGTCCTGTTGTTGAACCAGTACCTACTGATGTGCCAGCTGCTGATGATCTCTCTAAGCAGATGGAAGAAGTATTGAAAATCATTCGCAAGAGTGATTATGACATTGTTGATCAATTGGGGCATACTCCCTCAAAGATTTCTATGCTGTCCTTGTTGTTGTGTTCTAAGGCTCATGCCAAGGCCTTGATTAAATTTCTAAAGACTGCTCATGTACCCAATGCAATTTCTGTTGACCAGTTTGAGAATTGTGTTGCCCACCTGACCTATGATAATGGGTTAGGATTTTCTGATGCTGATTTGACCCCTGCCAAGAGGGATCATAACAGGGCTCTGCATATCTCAATTGAATTCAGGGGCACTACCCTGTCACATGTATTGATAGAAAATGGTTCCTCTCTGAATGTGTTGCCCAAAGAAGTCCTGAACAAGCTGAGTCCTGAAGATGCTGTGCTGAAGCCCAGTAGTATAGTGGTGAAGGCTTTTGATGGTTCTAGAAGAATAGTGCATGGGGAAATTGATCTCCCAATCAAAGTTGGTTCTCAGATTTTTAATGCTACATTTTATGTGATGGATATTCGTCCTTCGTACTCTTGTTTGCTTGGTCGTCCCTGGATCCATGGGGCAGGTGCTGTAACTTCTACATTACATCAGAAGCTAAGATATCCGGTGGAAGGAAAGGTTGTTACTGTCTATGGAGAGGAAGAATATTTTGTTAGTCATGTGAATACCTTCAAGTACCTGGAAATGGAAGGTGAATACATTGAAACTCCGTGTCAGACATTTGAAGTGGTTCCTTGGATTGTTAATGATTATGTAGCTCCTCCGGTTGTCAAGAAAGTTCCCGCGGTCACCAGAGTACCTCCAACAATGGCAATGGCCTCCCTCAATGATGCTAGAGCTGTGGTGGATGAAGGTGGTTGTACTATTTGGGGTCAGCTTCCTGATATCCCATACAAGTCTGACAAATTTGGTTTGGGTTTCACTGCAGAGTCCCAGAAGGCTGTTCGTCGTGCTCGTGCTGTTCGTATCACCAATAAAGGGGTTATGAAAGATCAGATCAATGCTGTGGAAGACTATGATGAAGACTACAATCTGGATGCTTGGATTTTTCCTACTGTGGGTGCTGGACTCAATAATTGGAAAGATGAAGATGTTATCCCTATCTCCTTTAGTCAGGAGTAAATACTATTACTGTGTTGTTGCTTTTAAGTTTGTAATTTCTTGAACAATTGAACTCTTAAGCCTTGTGCCTTGCCCGGGGCACAATGGTATGCTTGTTACGGGATGTCATTTCATTTGCATACTTCATTCAATAAAAATCAGTGGACGTTTCGTTTTCGTAAATATTGTGTTCCTTGTCTTTCTTTTCTTTTATATTGTTGTTTTATCAGCTATGTGTTCTTACACACACCCACATCACTAAAATGCAGATCCTCATCCACTCTGGATCCTGTTGATAACAGTTCTACTATTGCCAATTATAATTTCGAGAATCCGATCTATCAAACTGAAGACGGAGATGAGGACGATTGTGAGGTACCTGTAGAGCTTGCTAGGTTGTTACAACAAGAAGAGAAAGCTATACAGCCACATGAAGAGCCAGTCGAAGTTGTGAATCTAGGAACTGAAGAAAACAGAAAAGAAGTCAAGGTAGGGGCTGATTTAGAGGATAGTGTCAAGAGCAGAATGATTCAGATGTTACGTGACTATGTGGAGATCTTTGCTTGGTCTTATGAAGATATGTCAGGGTTGGATACAGACATTGTGGTTCACTGTTTACCAGTAAAAGAAGATTGTCGTCCAAAGAAGCAGAAGGTTCGTCGTATGCGTCCTGAAATGTCAGAGAAGATCAAAGTAGAGGTAATGAAACAGTTTGATGCAGGGTTCTTAGCAGTGACTTCTTATCCTCAGTGGGTTGCAAATGTGGTACCGGTTCCTAAGAAAGATGGTAAGGTACGTATGTGTGTAGACTACAGGGATTTGAACAAGGCCAGTCCCAAAGATGACTTCCCCCTTCCTCATATTGATGTTCTGGTAGACAACACTGCTCAGCATAAGGTATTCTCTTTTATGGATGGTTTCTCTGGTTACAATCAAATCAAGATGGCACCTGAAGATATGGAGAAGACAACATTTGTTACACAATGGGGAACTTTTTGTTATAAAGTGATGCCATTTGGTTTGAAGAATGCAGGGGCAACATATCAGCGTGCTATGGTGGCTTTGTTTCATGATATGATTCATCATGAGATAGAGGTATATGTGGATGATATGATAGCCAGGTCTCAGAATGAAGAACAACATCTTGATCATTTGCATAAATTGTTTGAGAGGTTGAAGAAATACAAGTTGAGATTGAACCCAAACAAGTGTACTTTTGGAGTTAGGTCTGGTAAGCTCCTGGGTTTCATAGTCAGTGGAAAAGGTATTGAAGTAGATCCTGCAAAAGTGAAAGCTATACGAGAGATGCCAGCTCCCCGTACTGAGAAGGAGGTTATAGGTTTCTTGGGACGATTGAACTACATTGCAAGATTTATTTCCCAATTAACTGCCATCTGTGAGCCAATCTTCAAGTTGTTGAAGAAAGATCAGGTGATGGAATGGAATGATGAGTGCCAGACTGCCTTTGATGAAATCAAGAGATATCTGCTGGAACCTCCAATTTTGATGCCACCAGTTGATGGAAGACCCTTGATTATGTACTTAACAGTGTTAGACAACTCAATGGGGTGTGTCTTGGGGCAACATGACGAGTCTGGTCGAAAAGAGCAGGCAATATACTACCTTAGCAAAAAGTTTACCGACTGTGAAACAAGATATTCACTGCTCGAGAAAACTTGCTGCGCTTTGGCATGGGCTGCTCGCCGACTAAGACAGTATATGTTGACTCATACTACCTTATTGATTTCAAAGATGGATCCAATCAAGTACATATTTGAGAAGCCTGCTCTCTTCGGAAGAATTGCAAGATGGCAAATGATCTTGACAGAATATGACATACAGTATACTACTCAGAAGGCCATTAAGGGAAGTGTTGTAGCAGATCATTTGGCTCATCAAGCAGTAGATGATTACCAGTCAATGGGTTTTGAGTTCCCTGATGAAGACATTATGATTATTACCAAAGAACCGGGACAATATGACGGACCTGAACAAGGATCCCGATGGACTATGGTTTTTGATGGTGCCTCTAATGCACTTGGTAATGGTGTTGGTGTTGTGATTAGTTCCCCTGAAGGTTGTCATACCCTGATTACTGCCAGACTTTGTTTCTATTGTACCAATAACATGGCTGAATATGAGGCATATATCCTGGGTATTAAAGCTGCTATTGATATGAAGATTCAGTTCCTTGACGTGTATGGAGATTCAGCCCTGGTAGTTAGTCAGATCAAAGGAGATTGGGATACCAAGCATGATAATCTTATTCCTTACAGAGAGCATGTGTTGTCTTTGATCCCACATTTCAAAGAGATTACCTTTGGACATATCCCACGAAGAGAGAATCAGTTGGCCGATGCTTTGGCCACCATGGCATCCATGTTTGAAATCAGCTGGGATGAGGAAGCTCCCAAGATTACCATTGATAGATTTGAGAAACCTGCATACTGCAATGAGATTGACACTGATGAAGCAGGAGAAAAGACCTGGTTCTATGAAGTGAAAAGATATCTTGAAGCTCAGGAGTTCCCTGAAGGGGCATCTGTCAAAGATAAGAAGTTTCTGAGGAGGTTCGCTGCTAAGTTCTTTTTGAGTAATGGGATTTTGTACAAGCGCAATCATGATTCAACTTTGCTTCGTTGTGTGGATAAGAAAGAAGCAACTGAGATTATGGAAGACATGCATGATGGGATCTTTGGCACTCATTCTAGTGGTCATACCATGGCAAAGAAGATATTGAGAGCAGGTTACTATTGGTCTACCATGGAAGCTGATTGCTATCAACACTCCAGAACATGTCACAAATGTCAAATTTATGCTGATAAAGTACATATACCTCCATCACCATTGAATGTGTTGACTGCTCCTTGGCCATTTGCCATGTGGGGCATTGATATGATTGGTGAAATCAAGCCTACTGCTTCTAATGGGCATCGTTTCATCCTGGTTGCTATTGATTACTTCACGAAATGGGTAGAGGCAGCTTCATTTGCATCTGTTACCAAGAATGTTGTGGCTCGATTCATTAAGAATAATCTCATATGTAGGTATGGCATCCCTGAAAGGATTATCACTGACAATGGCTCTAATCTGAACAACACCATGATTACTGATCTCTGCATGCAGTTCAAGATTAAGCATCACAATTCTTCTCTGTATCGTCCGAAGATGAATGGGGCAGTTGAAGCTGCCAATAAGAACATTAAGAAGATTGTACAGAAGATGACTGTTACTTACAAGGATTGGCATGAGATGTTACCGTTTTCTCTTCATGGTTATCATACTACAATACGTACTTCAACAGGGGCAACCTCATTCTCCTTGGTCTATGGTATGGAAGCAGTTCTGCCCATTGAAGTTCAGATTCCCTGCTTAAGAATTATGAAGGATGCAGGCTTGGATGAAGATGAGTGGATTCAGACCCGACTTGACCAGATGAATTTGATTGATGAGAAGAGGCTAGCAGCAGTTTGTCATGGCCAGATGTACCAGAAACGGATGATCAAAGCTTTTAACAAGAAGGTTAAGCCAAAGGTATATCAGGCTGGTGATTTGGTAATCAAGCATATCATATTACCACAGGGTGATCCTAGGGGCAAGTGGACTCCTACATATGAAGGACCATTTGTAGTCAAGACAGTGTTCTCAGGAGGTGCCATGATACTCACTACAATGGATGGTGAAGACTTCCCGCAGCCTGTAAACGCAGACATAGTTAAAAAATACTACGCATGAAAAGAGACCCGCTAGGTTGACAGGCCTAGGCAAAAATAAGGGCATCCCGGAAAACCAAAAGGGTTTGGGCAAAAATTAGGAATATATATGAAAAGATGTACACCCGGCAAGTCGAAAACCTGAAAAGGCGGCTTGGGCAAAAAAAGGGGATCCCGATGGATTGAAAACCTGAAAGGGCAATCCAGGCAAAATTTAGGGATTAAAGCGTATGACTATGTCTCGTTTGGATCACCCATGAAACTGCAATCAGTTGTGATACTTACTCAAGTTCGAACAGATAAAGCTCAATCCAATCATTTCCGTCTCAACAGCAGAAGATGAGATACTTGAAGATAATGGCAATAGTAGAATTGAAACTCAATAGGATTATTTCCCACATAGCTGATTCTCTTTGTTTTGAAAAATTTTATGACAAAATCCTCTTACTAGGATTTATGTCTCCTTGTACAAACTTACCCGTGTATGGGTCACTTTTCGATATAAATAAATTCCATCTTTTGAATCCAGATTTACTTTTACCCTATTTACATAAGCGGAAACGTCCATTGGTTGTGTTTGAATGTATGTATGCTTTTGAATATGATTGATGTTTACCAAAAATGCATGAATGCTTAATATGATTGATGTTTACCAGAAATGCATGAAAATGCAGTAATAGTATTTACTAAGGACGAACGAGGGAAGGATTTCAACGAAGCTTCGCCGGTTCATCTCTACAAAACAGCTATAAACCCTCAGTAGGACAAATCCATCTTCATAAAGTCACATCTCCCCTGGAATTTATATCCATCTCTTTTATCCTCATACGGATATTCGGGAATTTACTTTCCAATAAGAGTACGACGAACGAAGACGGAGGTTATATCTACCCTACTATCAAACGAAGACGAAGGTTATGTATACCTTACTATCCCCAGCCTACAGGAGGTCATATACACCTTGTTATCCCCAGAAGACGGAAGGTTATGTATAAGATATTATCAAACAAGACGGGAACGAGGTTCTCGTATTCTCCAGCAACGAATCGAGATTTATTTTCCCTGGCCAGCAGTGGTTATACGAAGATATCCAGACGCTTCAGGCAGCATCATATCATACATACATCATTTACATCATACCATAACATACATATCCATAGATACACAATACATTACTTAAGTGCATCATATTATACATGCATACATAATGCATAAACTAATATTACCATATATAATGCTACCTTGTTTTCAGGTTAATTCTCCAGCAAACAGACTTGTGATTATCAGGACTGCTTTATCCTCCTGCAAGTTATCATCCCTCAGGATTGCTTTACCCTCCTGAAAACTTCTTGTCCCTCAGGATTGCTTCATCCTCCTGAAAGCATATCATCCTTCAGGATTGCTTTATCCTCCTGAAAACTTCTAATACATCGGGACTGCTTTATCCTTCTGAAAGCATACTATTACCTCGGGATTGCTTCATCCTCCTGATAGCTCATCACTACCTCGGGATTGCTTCATCCTCCTGATAGCTCATCACTACCTCAGGATTGCTTTATTCTCCTGAAATCATATTATTACCTCAGGGATGCTTCATCCTCCTGATAGCTATCATCGTTACCTCAGGATTGCTTCATCCTCTTGAAAGCATATTATCAATATCTCAGGACTGCTTTAGCCTCCTGAAAGCGTATTATTGTCTCAGGACTGCTTTATCTTCCTGAAAGCTATCATTATACCTTCATATTTTGGATTGCTTTATCCTCCAAGAAATGTATATAAAGAACTTTGCTCCAAGTGGCATCTTTAAGCCCACTCAAGCATATTCAACTAGCCATCTGTATTACTCTATGCACTGGTGAGTGCAAATTTTTTGGCTTTTGTGTTCAATCCCCTTCAACCTTCCAGGTCACGACTGGCAAATACACCAATCTAACCCCTCAGGTTTCAGAAAATTGAACAGGGGCAGCTGTTGCACCCCAAAATTTGCCCTCACAATACAAGACTTTGTGTGCTAAGAAGGTTCACAAGGTTCACAAGATTCACAACACTTACAAGACCTTTCATGAGGTTCATAAAGTCTACAAGTCACTTTATGAGGTTCACAAGGTTCACAAGATTCACAATGCTTACAAGACCTTTCATGAGGTTCATGAAGTCTACAAGTCACTTTATGAGGTTCACAAGGTTCACAAGGTTTACAATACCTCCCATGAGGATCACAAGACATCTTATGATGGTTCACAAGGTTCACAAAGTTCACAATTGGTCAGAAAAGTTGACAATTCCCTCAGACAATGCACCTCCTAAGCAGTGCATCCAAAACTAGGGTTTTGACTTTAATCAGGCTAAATGAACTTCCAAGACTTCAAGTGAGCTTCATAACATCTTATATGTGTGTAAGAACCCCCATGACAAGTTTCAAGACTTTTCTCAAAAGTTTACTCAGTCAGATGATCAGATAAGTCAAAATCAGTCAAAGCAGTTAAAAAGTCAAACTGAGGTCAACTATGGTCAAACCAAAGTCAAACTTCATGATTTTTTGCCAACATCAAGTATATGAAGTAAAATTCATCATTTGATCAAGGGTTGATCATGATTCATCAAGGAGATTTCAGATCATCAAGAATCAGGAGTTTCTAAATTAGGGTTTCCTTAGTAAAAGTCAACTGAACTTTGACCAACCATAACTTTCACATAATTCATCACCAAGTCTCCACTCAAAGCTCATTTTGAAGGAAATTGAATTCTCTACAACTTTGTGTCTCACAATCCAAGCCCAAAAATGCTTCATTTGGAAGGTATGAGCTAAGACATTATAGGTCCTTTTGAAAGTCAACAAAAAGTCAACAACTTCAAAAGGGCATAACTTGAGATTGGTAAATGATATGGACATGAAACCAGTGGGGTTGGTTAGAGGACTCTTCAAGCTTTCCAAAATGTCCAAGAACACCCTCATAGCATTAAAATTGAAGGATATGTGCTCTTGCAAAGTTGGGAAATTTTGGGTTGGTTTATGAAGAAAATGGAGGTCTAAAACCAATTTCTTCCAAATGGGCTTGCCAAATAATGACCCAATCCACATCAAAACATCTTGCACGAAATTAAATTGATTTATTCATAATTTTATTCATTTTGTTTTTATTTATTATGATTTTTATATTAAAAAATCATTTTAAATTCAAATAAAATATAAAATAATGAAAATTTAATTTGATTTGGTTTCTAGAAGGTCTTAAATTATATTTAGACTTGATTGATACAAGAGTAATGAGAATCATCCAAAAATAGCAAGTGTTCATACAAGGATATTCGATTTTTAAGGCCTAATATTTTTGAATCTTTTTAGATCAAATCTTCCACACAAATGATCAATTTTTCTGACCTAATACATTGTTCTATAAGTACATAATGCAACCCTAATGACAAGCACGAATTTCCAGCTCAAAAAGTGTAAGTTTGCATCTCACAAAAACCTCTTCAAACTCAAATTCGGTTTCAAGCTTCTCAAGCATTTGAAGGTATTTTGAGGACACAGCCATGACCACTGGACATCACTGAATCATTGCCAATCATTATTTGCATCAAAAGCCTCATGAATTGCATAAACCGAACCAAATTTTGTTCTTGAATGTGAATTTTTCGATTCCATATATTTGCTTGATTTAAATGAAATTTGATGATTGTTTGATGTTTGTGATGATGATAGGAAGGTTTCTGGACAATCACCTTGAAGCTTGATACCCCCAATCGTATTTCACCATTGTTAGGGTTTGAATGGCCGAATTAGGGTTTTACGATTTACGCAATATAAATAAATTTTAACAACATGGATTGATTGTGTGAACTATAAGGAACTCAATGGTGTCTTCAAATTCATGAAATTTTGCTGTTTAGTTGGTGTTTGATTTTCGCAGGGCATAAATATGGAAGAACACCCAGGAAAATTCGCAGGAAAAGTTGCATGAATTTTCGCAGGTATCATGAAGAAGATGAAGATGGCCTGCGCGCGAAATTTCAAATTTGAATTGTTATTTTAAAATATTATGATTTGATTCCTGTTTTATTTCACAAGCGTACAGTTTGTCCCAGTGGTGAAACCAGCGTGTGTATTGTTAAAGGGCAGGGGTTCGAATCCTGGCTTTGTACATTTTTGCTTATTTTTCAGGTTAATCAGGAAGCTTAATATATTATGCATTATTGCCACTATATTATCAGATGCGCTCACCTAGCTGGGATGGTAATGTATATTGTGTGATACTATGAAGGTCCTGGGTTCGAATCCCCCAGGCCTTTTGTTCTCTTTCTATTTTTTTTCCAGGTTTAAGGAACAAAACCACTTTGATTCACTCTTCTCACACCAAACGCAGCATGGCCCAGTGGTAGCTCTCTTTGCAGGTACAGGGGAGGTAAAGGGTGCTAACACCTTCCCTTTACATAACCTACCTCCCGAACCCAAAAATCTTTTAAAAAGGTCTTTCCTGTTCTTTTATGCCTTTCCTTTGGATAAAATAAAAGTCGGTGGCGACTCTTGCTATCCGCAACATAACTAAAGTCAGTTCTCCCACCGTGTTACAGCGGGACTTATTTTTATTAACTAATATTAGCTGACTCAAATGGTTTATAAAATTGTGGATTAAGAGACATTTTTGGATACTCTCTAATTGGACCCGTTGGTAGGAAAATATGTTTTTCCTTTAAGACCTAAGTCTTTCTTTTCTTATATTTTCATAATAATAGAAACATAGAAAGGGAAAAAAGAAGAAGAGGAGGTCTTGAAGAAGAAGAAGAAGAAGAAGAAGAAGAGAACTCTAGATCCTTGAAGCTTCCATCATCCATTCATCTCTCAATCTTCCCAATCATCTTGCTAGAGGTGGGTTCATAGTTAGAACTTTTGTTTTAGTTTTGAATGAGTTATTGAGTTTTATGAATTTTAGGGTTTTGATAGAAAAATCATAGAATCGGTAGTTTGAACGGTTGAAAACCGATAAAAATGCATGAGTAGGTTGGAAATACGTATAGAAACTTCTGTTGAGAATCATTTCTAGTGTTTGACACGAATCAGATGAATTTCGGAAACAATTCTGCATTTGAAACGCTGTTGTTTTTGCTCACTGATTGCAAGTAACCGGTTACCTTCTGGGTAGTAACTGGTTACCTGTTTAAAACTTTGAAATTCTGGGTGCATTTTACAATAGTAACCGGTTACCCTTATGGTAGTAACCGGTTACCACTGTTATGTGCAGAAACATATTATTTTGTTCCAACTTCTAACCTTTTAGAGCCGAGATAACTCTAAGATAGGGAACTCACTGAGATGTTTTATCTCACCCCATGTTGATGTTGTTATTTCAGGTACTTCAGGTTCCGCAAAGGGTAAAGATAAGGCAACTTGATTATCGTTGCTTGTTTGATGGCTTTCTTCCGCTGTGGACTTTTGAGATCTTCGGATCTAGTTCTTAAACTTTTAGTTTTGAACATCTTGTATTATTTATAGCCTTTTGTATTAGTATCTTATGTTATAGTGGCTATATTTATGCAATGTGTTACTAAGAACTTGTTGTATTTCAGTACCAAGCTTAAATTTATATATGAAAAATATGTTTTGATGTATGTCTTTTATATATGGGTATTACAATGACTCGTTTTCCAAAATGAAATTCTACAAAAGTTCCAAACTTTTCCATCAGATCATGGCTTTTCACACTCCACCTCCATTTTTCGCCAGAATCTCACCGAAGAAAGAATATTTTGGCAAATGGGTCACTAAATTGGTAGAAAAGTTTTAAGCTTTTTGTTGAATAAAGTGATGGGTCTTTTGAAGCAAAAATGGTGTGTTTGGGTGTGAAACAACGCAAAGGTAGAAACCACCAACGTTTGATTCACAAACAATTTGTTATTGTTTGTTAATTGTATTTTTTTAATGTTGCAAAAAGGTTTTTAAATTTAAATTGATTGTTAGTGCCTTTATGAGTGAGACAATTTGGTGACAATGGGGATTGATTGGTTTGTGAATCTTATTGTCATGTGATGATGATATAGTGAAGAATTCAGATTTCAATGTTGCTAATTTTGTGAATTTAAATTTTGTGTGTTTGAGATCCATATGTTTATTGATTACTTGGTTGTATCTTCCTTTTCAATCCTAACCAAAATCTGCAACGCAGTGATTTTAAGACCATCTCCAACGCATGCGATTTTCTAGATCGACATGTGTCTCTTTTTTCTAGCCACTTTAAGACCATCTCCAACGCATGTGATTTTCAAACTGTCCGCCAGTTGTCAAACAAAATTCATTAAAAGTGCACCGCCACCTCATTATGTGTTGCACTGCATTGCAACCGTGTCTTGAATAAATAAATAATAAAATTCAAATTTTATGCCTCACCTCATTTTATGTTTTCTTTTTTTTTCTTTTCAACAATTCTAGCCGTTGGGCTATTTCTTTTTTCTTTTTGATTATTCTAGTCATTGCTCAAGTCTCTTTCTTTTCTTTCTTTTTTCTTTTTTAAAATTTAAATAATTTATTTGTTTATAAATAGAAGTAAATGATTATTATACTCTCATAATTTTATCTTTCACTTAATTTTTCATCTTATTACTTCAAATTATTATTGTTAAGGTCAAATGGACCCTAATCAATATAATTATCAACAATCTATGTTCCATCTCATACAAAATTTCCAAAATCCTAATGCTCAAAATTCTCAATTCCATGGGATGATTTTTTCTTATCATGAACCTGAAACACCGAATGATTTTATGTCCGAACATCAAGTTCCACAATTTTCAACTCAAGTTGGTCTTGAAAATATTACAATTGAAAAGGAACAAAGGTGTTCTGATAAAAAAAAACTAAGAGGTATTCACAAGGGAAGAGGATACAATTCTAAAGCAATCATGGCTCGATGTTTCAAAGGATCTAATTGTTGGAGTTGATAAAAAGTTGACAATTTTTGGTTAAGAATCACTGATAATTATAACCAATATCGTGGGTAGTCATTGTAACACCCCAAATCTACCTGGCAGAAATTCATAAATCAGAGTTTCAAAAATTCAACAACTTATATAGGATGCTACATTTTCGAATTTAAAAGCAAACTCATTTAATTTCATGAACATCGATACATAACACTTTCATTTAGGATGAAACCATAACAACAACTTTTATTCAATTCTTTGAAATAAAGCAACTTTTACAAGTAGGCAGCGGATTCACTAATATTCAACCATACATCATGTAATAACTTGTTCAACTATACAACTTAGTAATAACATGTTTTAATTATAACAACTTAAAACAACAACTTAATATAACAACAAAACAACTAAGTGTTCATCCCCCCGAGTGTTACGTATCAGAGTACCGACACCGACTCGAATAATGAAGATAACCGTCTTCTTGCAAGCTACTTGCACGTTACCAACATAGGGGTAACATTCAAACAGAAGGGGTGAGATATCGAACCATATAAACAAGAGTATGATAATTAATACGATAGATAGAATCATACAGTTTTCATACTATCCAACAACAACAACATCTTACCAATCACCCCCAAATAATCAACATACTCTATCAACTTAATTCACACATCAAAATAACTATTTTCAACTATAAAATTAGCATAGACGCCTTCATCAACTTCAACAGACATATACAACATATTCAACTTCTTAAATATCAGAATAATCGACTTTATGAACATAAACATATAGACAACTCATACAGCATAACCATATAAACAAATGATTCAACATAATCATATAATTAACTTATTCATCATAACCATGTAATCACTTAGCAACATAATCGACTTATTCAACATGAACCACTTACTCGACGAAATCAACATAAACCACTTAATCAACTTATATCTACATAAACAACTTAATCAACTTGAGCAACATAAACAACTTTATCAACTTGGCAACATAAACAACATGAACAACATAAATAATTCCACACAGGATGCGACTCGATTATGTATATGCATGTGATACCATTGGAGTAAAACTCTCAACTTAAAATATACCAGGTTATCGAGGTATCTGCAAGGCATAAGCCTTCAACTTAATAATTTTGCCAATCCAGGACAACGTGGTGAGCATCCGCTCCAACTTAGAAATACAATGTATGTCATGAGACCAACAACACAACACATAAGCAATGAACAAATCAAAACAACATAAAACCAATGATGTAGCAACTTAGATTCAACATGATTCAACTTTGGCCATATGCCTACAACTTTCAACGTTGGTCATACGACCTACAAATTTAATAATCAACATTGGTCCTTCGACCTACGGCTTAAATAATCAACGTTGGTCATTCGACCTACAACTTTTATATATATATATATATATATATATATATATATATATATATATATATATATATATATATATATATATATATATATATATATATATATATATATATATATATATATATATATATATATATATATATATATATATATATATATATATATATATATATATATATATATATATATATATATATATATATATATATATGCCCATAATCCGGGACATAACTACATATTTCAACGTACACGAAATCCATATATTCAACACGAATTCAACAAAATCAACCAACTAAAAATCACCTACCAATTATTACTAACTATCTCGTTAACTCTCGTTAAATTCTGAAAAACTAATTTTTCCGCTTACATCGGCTAAATCGGCACTACATAATTTTTTTTCTATTATAACTACTGATAAATTCCATTTATTCTGCTTAACTCCAACTTGCCAATACCGACATTTCCTTGTTACTAGTTTCTGACTGCTATCGAATTCAATTCTGCTACAATACTATTACCTGCTAAATCCTCATTTTTTGTTTTCTGCTACCAGTTTTCTACTGCTACTTCTAAACTCCACCATAGTATTTTGAATTCATCTACACATTTTTCTCATTAATAACTTACTAACACATGTATAAACTAGTTAATTATTTATTAATCCCTTCATTACCAACTATTCCTAACTTAATTAAAATTTCCTCACACATTAATCACAAGGTGGTCCCCACCTTTCATGTGTGTGGCCTGCGCCACATTGCACATGGCCCTCACCATGGCAATGTGGCTTACACCATGTCCAAGACATAAGGGGTGGCTTGCGCCACTCCCATGCATAATCCATGGCCTGCGTCATATATCTTCCTCCATGGGTGGCCTGCGCCACCCTCTGCCTAGGGATTTTGTCCCCAATTCCAAATTTTCCAGAATGATCCGACCCAGCAACAAATCACCAAAGAAAATCGATTACACAATTTCCACATATAACATATTTTTCACAGCAAATTCGAACAACACGATTCCTAGCCAAAAATCAACACAGATAGTATAGGAATTATAAAATCCCAATCCCACATATTAATCATCATAATCCCAATTATATAATTTGAATCCCACCCTTACCTTAAATCGATGGCTGCTCAAATCTCCGATCGACTTTCCGTTTAAATTTTCCGACAGCGACTTCTCGTAACCGTTTCTCCACTTTTCCTCGTTCTCCCATTTTCACGATTTTCCCCAAATTCTCCATTCCTCTTTTTCTCAACTTCAACTGATACTCTCTTCCTTGACTAATTCTTTTTTATTTTATTCTTTTTATTAAATTAATAATAATCCAATATAATACTAATGGGCCTAACTCTTAAACCCCCTTTAATTGTTGATTCCGACGAAATCCAAGCCCATTAACCAATACGCTCCAATAATCAATAATATCACTTATAATATTATTTCCTAAACTTTCCGACTTAACATTCCGACTTAATGACTTAATTTACCACAACACCAACTCGACCAAATAATAATTCATAATTATATACTTATTCACAACTTAATCGATTAACCTCTGATTATCAACCAAACGGTCCAAACAACTCTAACAACATATCCAACAATACCCGGAGAATATTCCATATCGTATTCTATCACTTATATCAACTTAATTATTTAAATTTGACTTAAACCAACTTATAATTATCAACATAATATTCCAATATTTTGGAAACCAACTTAAATCAATGTGACTTAACACAACATGCCACAATTATAATTAATTAAATAAACGGGCGTTACAACTCTCATTCACTTAGGATATTTTCGTCGTCGAAAATTTATCTGATTCAAATACTCCAACTACTTAATTCATTCGACTAATTAATTCTCATCTCAAAAGGAAACCGACGTATACTACAAACAATAATACACAACTTTGATGGCAACAACAACACAAAGAACCCTCAAGCAATACGCTCGACAACTATCAACATAATACAACGAGTAACCAACTTAAAACTTAGAACACATCAACACAAGAACACACATCTTAAACACAACATATAATACAACTAAGCTACCAACATCGTTGTTATTCACATAAGAACAACTGCAAGACACCGCGCCTCCGCTGTGCACTCTGATTAATCGCATACTACCAAGTTTACCGAGTCTAACTCACACTTCCAATCATCAAAATCAACATATCAACAAAGCCTCCGACTTATTCCTCGGAATTTTCATTCCAACGGGTATTCTAACTCTTCCATAGTTACCGAATACTCCCAACTTAGATTCATAAGACATACCTCTTAACATCTAACACAATTACCACCGTGACTACTTCCAAATCTTAGATAAGATATACTTCTACTTCCCAATCATCCTAAACACAACTACAACTTTACCAACATGCCTGTCAAATCATAGACTTTCCTCTTGAATACACAACATCATCGCAACAAAATAAGGTACAATGGTCCAATGAATTCCCACAAGATAACTTATATTCTTCACCTCCAACTAATTCAACATACTGAATCCTCGATTCTTACTCATACAGACACAACCCTTCATAAATTAATATTCGAATTAACACAACCAAATTTGTACTTTAATAAACCAAATTACAACTTTACTTTTCTTAATACTTGTAATTCGACTTTGTCTGAAAGTCTTGCCAAATCACGGTTTTCAATTTCCACTTACTTTCCTCTCGAATTATCTCAAGAAAGCTTCAAGTCTCAAGTCACTTGATTCATCACAAAACAACACTCAGATTATCCATAATTCAACTATGAGTTTTTTTCTTTTTCTTATTACTCTATTTAATCCAAACGTAACTTCATGCTATCATCTCTAAATCTAACTGATATTCTCATATAATAACCTGCATCGACAAAGCAAACAATACCCAAGCACCCAACTTAACATCAACGGATTCAACGTACATACTATACTAGTTGGCATAACACATCTATCCATCAATTATGATTTCGTCTGCTATTAACAATAGATTAAGGGTGATCAGTTCCTCAATTTTTCAATAGACATCTGACAACTGTAACAGTGGCATAAAACATCCTTACCCAACGCAATAGCGTACTTCAACTTGTGCCCAGAGTCCGTAAGCATAATGCTCCACCAACTTTCTACGGCTTATTAACTCCTTCTTAGTCTCCTTAATTCCAACTTCGTCAATTATACCAACACATCAGAATTCCAATACACAACCTCTTATACATGCTCGTAGCACAACACAACTGTAAATATTCTTCTAACACCAAAGTCGCCACAACAACATGCATACTCAATTCGGTTCGTTTCCAGTTACAACTTCCAACCAAGTTAAAATTATTATCAACACTAATCAAACATTCACCCTCTTCTCAACATTACCATCATCTAACATCGGTATTTTAATCGTCCCTATAATACATAAATCTTATCTCTATGCGCCATCCGATACTTTCGCACTCCTTCTAATACCAACATTTTATTCCTATCAACATTTTCATCTTCCCAAATTTCAGCAATAAATGCTCAACTTCGGACGCACTTATCTCCTCCAATAAAGATCTCCAAATCAAAAAATTAGATTCCAACATGAAGAGAATTTTGTGGAGATTCCAGAACTTCAAGAATCTCGTGAATCTGACTCACGAGAAAAAAGTTATCAACCAAACAGTCCAAACAACTCTAACAACATATCCAACAATACCCGAAGAATATTCCATATCGTATTCTATAACTTATATTAACTTAATTAATTCAATTCGACTTAAACCAACTTATAATTATCAACATAATATTCCAATATTTTGGAAATCAACTTAAATCAACGTGACTTAACACAACATACCACAATTATATTTAATTAAATAAACGGGCGTTACAGTCACAAGTGTAACACCCCAAAATTTGCCCTCTTATTTATCATCGGTTTCCGGAAGCTTATCCTTCGTTCCCGCGTCATGCATGTTCGTCCATGCATTACATAAAAATAAAAATAATAAATATTGCATCATTAATTGGCACATGATGCATGTGATCGAGGTTTATTCAGTGACAAAATTAGTTATCGGAGCTCAAAGTCAAAACAGGCCCAGAACGGATGACAGAGGTGCATTTTGAGGATTTCCCACTAAAAGGAGGGAAAATTCAAATTTGACTTCCGTTAACCGGTTAACACCAGGGGTTAACCAGTTAACGCATGTTAACTTTGAGATTTTCTGTCAAAAAACAGCTTACCTTACACTCCATTTTCCCACTTCAAAATTGCCTTGTATTTTACCCACTTTCTAGACCCTTCCACCATCTTCCTATGGAATATTCCAAGGAATATTCTAAGGAATATTCTAGTAACCCTAACCAACTTTAACTAACTCCTAAGCTAACTCCTAAACTCACTTTCCAAACCCAATGCCCAAACTAACTCCTAACCCAAGCCTCATTCCAAACCTAACTCCTATATAAACTCAATATGCTCCAAGCCTCACAAGTTCAACCTCATTTTTTAATTTCATCTCACTTTTTCTCTCTATTTCCCAAAATCACCAAAGCTTCATCATCAAGATCTTCCAAGTTTCATATTGAAACTCGAAAGATCGGAAACTTGGCCTTCATCATCTTCATCGATTCAACGGATAATCGAAGGATTCGTCACGGTTGCAGTGTTTATTTCACCGTTTGGAAGCGTTTCGAATCGATTGCATTTATTTTTCACTCTCGTGGATCGAAGCTTGGAACCTACGGTATTCTCTTCGTTCGTGCATTGATCGATATTGCAACAATCACCAAAGCAAGCCTCCGCTTTGTAGGTTGGTAGATTTGAAACTACTTATTGCTTTAATTTATTCCGCTTCATCTCGCCGTAAGGAATTCTTCAATCGTTTTGATTTTGTGATGCTTTGTTCGGCTTAATCTTTCGTAGCTAGAATTATAGCATGTTCATAGTGTTAATAAGTGTTAGGAGGTTGTGTTTAGGTGGAAATTTATTAATGGCTGTATTAGGAGCTTTAGGAAATAAGTTGATAGCTAGAAGTACTTTTTCCACTGTTTTTTAGTTCTGATACAGTGTTAACTGGTTAACACCCAAGGTTAACCGGTTAACGCGTTGTTTTATGTGTTGTTTGCTGTTGTTTTTTATCCGTTAACCGGTTAACACCCATCATTAACCGGTTAACATTGTGTTGATTTGTGTGAATCATTAGCACATGATTTTAGTGAATTTTTAGGAGTTGTTTAGGTACAGGCTTCTGTAGTTTTGAGATCTTTCAACATGCATGTTTGCTAACTTCCGATTTTGTGCTTAATTGTGAAATGATGCTTAAAGTGAATTGTGGAGGTTGTTGCCATGTTTGAATCTCATAGCTAGCATGTTAATTATGATCTAAATTTTTTTTTCACTGCACTCATGATCCATGCATATTTCGGAAACTTGGGCGCATAATCGCATGTTCTATATTGCTTGAAAATGGATGATTCACATGTATACTCATTCTTGCTTTCTTGCTTGGTGTACTTCAATGTTGATTTTTGATTCTGATTTGAATGTGTCACGATGCATGTTTATCTTGTTGCTTGTTTGCAATATGTGCTCACACCTTGTTCTTATTTGCAATATATGCTCAAATCTTGAAAATGCATATTTGTTACTTTTTATGGATATTCTTTAGTGAGAAATAGTGGAAATGCTTACATGTCCCATATCCATGCTTGTACCACTCATGTTGGTTTTCTTTGAGGGTGTAATGTGATGTATGTTCACTTATTATCATTCATGTATTCACATTTGAAAATATTCCAAATCTGCCATACTTTTCATTGTTGTATTCTGAAGAGAAGCTGTTAAATGTATGTTGTTTTGCTTTGTTTTCATACTTTTTAAACCTATGACTATGTTGTTTGATAGATGTGGTATAATGTTGGTATGATATTTGTATTTGGTAGCTGATTTTGTGTTGAAGTGTTGTAGTAGCTGCTGAATTTAGGCTTTGCTTAGTTTTTAAGTTCCTTAGGCTTAATATTGAGTCTAGTATAGGCCATAACCATCTTAGGACATTAATTGCCTTTATTTTAATCATTTTGTTTCAATGAACATTGTGAAACTAACATTTGTTTTGTAGGGACGTTGAGGTAAGTTTACTCACATAACTTCTTCCTCTTATTTTCTTTATGCTTTCTAATTGTGTTTTCCTTAACACTTTGTGCTTTGCTTATATAGGTTTTTTCTCCCTCTTTAGAAACAACTTAACTTCCTTAGGAAAAAAGTTGAGTTCTAATTCTCTTCTATTCTTTTACTGTTCTCTTTAGGATTAGAAAACCACACAAACCATGGGGTTTCCCATGAATAAAACACTTAGGGTTGGTCTTAGTTCCCCTAGTTTTTTCCCTTTCTCGATTTGAGTCTCGCTTTCTCATCTCAAAGAAAAGTATAAAAAACACCTAGTAAAGGTTGAATTTTCTCGTACGCCAAGAGACTTTATCGTGGGTTACTTATACACGTCCCATTTTGGGGCAAGGTGTAAGGCATCTACCACGATGAACAAGTCTTAGTATGAGAATGTTTCACAAATAACAAACTCGAAACACTTCTCCTAAAAGACAATAAACAAAGATGTCGCGTCTTCTCTTCTCATCTCCCATTCTTTGCGGACGATTATGACTTGTCTCAACAGTTCAAACAACAATACGATAACGCCCTCGATTCAGCGAGCCGGCACACCTGAGTTAGAGATATGGCAACATCATCCTAAAAACCACAAGTTTTCGCCTTTGTTAGGCGAACTACTTCGACTCTGATCCTCATTTTCTCGATGAGGTACGTAGGCAGCGGGGTAGGGACCGTTCGAGAACACTCTTTATTTTCCCTACATTTTTCCCTCTTTCTTTTCATTCTCTTTTTCCTGTTCTCTCTCATTCCAGTCCAATTAGCAATTCTTTTATTCAGCATCAGTTTTATTCTCACCCTTTGAAACAGACAAACAAGTGTGGATCCTGTTGGATACGGCGGACGATTTGGGATGCTAATACCTTCCCAGATCGTAACCGACTCCCGAACCCAGATATTTGGTTCGCAAGACCTTGTCCTTTCCTTTTCTCTTTGGTTTGTGCAGCATTACATTTCCCATTCATTCGGGATAAAAATGCCTGGTTGGCGACTCTATATTTTCCACGCCACTTTTGTAACACCCACTTTTCCTTTTTTTTAAAATAACATGTTTTATCAATAAAAATCAGAGTTCTAATACAAAAGTGGAATGCTACCTTTCCAAATTCTAAATTCAACATGGTTTTTCATTAAACAGCGGAAGTAAATAATTCATCGTCACATATGCTCATTGGCATAGACATGTCAAAAACCAAAACACGTCTTTAGTTTATTACATGGATACATAACTAACAATTCTGAAAATTAGAAATAAAAGCAAAACAATAAAAATTCCTCATTCTCGTGTTACGTATCAGAGCTCCCTATGACTCAAATAAGCCACACCAAACCAAAGCACTCTCAGGTACCTGAGTTATTTATACTTCCCAGGAAGTTCAGACACAACAACAAAAATAAAGGGGGTGAGAAACGATTAAATATATTAACGGTGCAAATAAAAATTTTAAAGAGTAATCTCACACAATTCCTCCACATATAATAAACCATTCATTCAATCATATGCAAAGTGACTCAATGACACGATGCAAATGCGGTACCGACTCAACATTGGTTCATCAATTCAAACCTCGGATGCATCGCTTACGCTCCTACTGAGACACGATCATCCCTGCACCATCGATTCACAATGAATCTGGATAATCACTTACGCTCCATTTGAGATATGATTTTCCCACCAAACATGTATGTGTATGCAAGACTCGATTACACATACAAAAGCATATACACGCACGAATACAATCATGCATAACACGATCCTCATGATCTTCATCAGTTATCAATCATTCCATCATATAGCCCATACAAAACATATAACAAACATTTCCATAATCAACACAATCCAATTGATCTATTAACAAAGTTATACAAACCAAATTAATCATATATAACTTAAACGCTAATTGTTGGTTGTTAGGTCCTATAGCTACACATGGATGTTATCCTCAAAGCCTTAGACTAATGGTACGAGTATTGACCGAGAAAATGGGACGAAACAATCTTAGGATATAAAAAAATTTCCAAAATCAGAGGCCTGGCACTGCCCCCCGTGTCCCCTGACACGGCCGTGTCGCATGGCCTGGAGTTCCCTCTCAAAAACCACCTTTTCATCAAAGACAGAAGGCTGACATGACCACCTGTGTTGTGTGACATGGCCCGTGTCAGGCCCTCTGAAGCCCATCCTTCCAAATTCTATAAAAATCCTTTTCCCGTGGCCTGACACGGCCACCCATGTCGTGTGACCCGGCCCGTGTCAGGAGCCTTGCGCCCAAAAATCACTTTTTTCCCGAAAATTACTTTTTCTTCCAATTTTTATATCAGTCTAAATTCAGTTCGATCTACCCCATTCTTAGTACCCAAAACAACTCAATTATGGTTCTTATTATCATTTTATGCCTCTAACACCATACAATCTCCTAGCCTAACAATTACTAATCAAATTGGGGAAATCTAGGTTGCTCTTCATCTTCTCCATTCACTTTATTATCCACAACCTTCATAATCAAATTCTCATAATACACACACATCATGCAATTCAACATCAAACTTCAAGCATACACAATCAATAATTACAATATGAATACTCATATCACAAATTCATCAAAATCAATCAAATTCATACAATCCCTAAAAGGGTAAGGAACTCCCAATTACCCTTTTATGTTAGGTCACCAATATAAAATTCCTTTCTCCCCCTTACCTTGAATTCGAATGATTCCTTGCGAACTCTTGATCTTGGAACTCTACGATTCTTGGTCTCCTTTCTCCTCTCCTCTTTCTCTAGAGCCAACTGCTTCTTCGTAAGAAAAACACGATATGTGGAAAAAGAATCGTTCATCCCTTTTCATAACACCACACAATTACTACCTTGCCCCTTAGACCTCTAATTTATTATTTTATTTATTTAATAACAATATTTTAATAATACCACCTTATTATCATATTATTATTTTAATTAATTAATTTATTTACTTATCATTTCGATTATACCACTATATTCTCAATAATTGTTCTATTAAATAATTTATGTAATCGGGGTGTTACAACTTTCGCGTTTGTACTAGGATGAAAATCTCGGGAGCGACAACGAGAAAAGCTACAAGGCCAATTAAAATCTCGATGGCATCGAATAAATAACCTTTGTTCTAAAATTTGTTGGGTGTTATAGACAGACTGTTAATAGAAAAAAAGTGGGGCATCAGAGAAAGATATCTTAGCCAATGCACATGCTTTGTTTGCTCAAGATGAAGGTGCACCATTCAATCTTGGGTATGCATGGCGGCTTTTAAAAGATGAACCTAAATGGATGGGAGCATCCACCGAAAATTCTTCAAAGAGAACAAATAATTCTACTAGCGGTGCATACACGTCATCGAAAAACTCAAAGGCACCTATAAGTTATGAGTTTAACTCATCATCTCCAATGGAGCGTCCAATGGGACAAAAGGCGGAAAAATGAAAAGGAAAGGCAAAGGAAAATGCACATGAAACTGAACCTCCTTCTAGTGTCATGCAAGATACAATGAATAAAAGAATGACAGTAATGGAAAATCTAGCACGACTTAAGGAGGAAGAAAACAAATTAGTCAAGGAAAAGATGGAGTTTGAAGCAATGCAATTCATTACGTCAGACACTTCTAAGATGAATGATAGTCAACGTGAATTTCATGAAAAACAGTGTAATATAAGCTAAATGAAAAGTATGGATGGTAATAATATGCAATTTTCAAATATTATTTTATTTAAATACTATGTAATGTTCAAGTATTATTATGTTCGAGTTTTATTATGTTCAAGTATTATGTAATTTTCAAGTTATATTTTGTTTCAAGTATTATTATGTTCAAGTAATATTATGCTTCAAGTATTATTATGTTCAAACTAGCCATTATTCAAACTAGTCGTTATTTAAACTAGTCGTTGTTCAAACAAACCTTATATATACTTTCATACTTCTCTCACTTTTCTACCACCCTTCTCTCATTATTCTCCCATTTTTCTATCATCCTTCTATCATTATTCTCTCACATTTCTATCACCCATCTCTCACTTTAATGGATTCAAACAATTCCTCAACAAACGTTTTTGGGAGGTGATTGATGAAGAAATTATGGATAACACAGATGAAGAATTATTGTTGTCAATGCTCGAGAAGGAACATCAATCTGGAAGTTCATCAAGGCGAAAAAGAAGATCAATGATAGATCGAAATCGTGAAGAAGGTCATAGACGATTATTTAATGACTACTTCTCAGAAAATCCAGTATACACAGATGCCCAATTTCGTAGAAGGTTCAGAATGCATAGGCATGTCTTTCTTCGAATTGTGGAAACCCTTGGGAATCATGGAATATATTTTCAAATTAGGGTCGATGCAACTGAAAAAATGGGCCTTTCACTATTGCAGAAGTGTACTTCTGCTATTCGTATGTTGGCATATGGATCTTCTGCTCACATTGTAGATGAGTATGTTCGAATTGGTGAAAGCACTGCAGTTGAGTGCTTAGAGAGATTCTTAAGAGGCGTGAATGAGGTATTCGGGGCCGAGTATTTAAGAAGGCCTAATAACAATGATGTTGAACATCTTTTACAAATGGGGGAGTTACGTGGATTTCCAGGAATGCTAGGTTCTATTGATTGTATGCATTGGGAATGGAAGAATTGTCCTGTTGCATGGAAAGGACAATTTTGTCGAGGTAATCATGGTAAACCCACGATCATGCTTAAAGCAGTGGCATCACAAGACTTATGGATTTGGCATGTATTTTTTGGTATTGCAGGCTCAAACAATGACATTAATGTGCTAAACCAATCCAATGTGTTTAACAATATTTTGGAAGGACATGCTGCTACTGTGAAATATACAATCAATGGGACTCCATATAATATGGAATATTATTTAGCGGATGGTATATATCCTGAGTGGGCTACATTTGTTAAGACCATCCCAATGCCTCAAGGAGAAAAAAGAAAATTATTTGCAAAATATCAAGAATCAACTAGAAAGGATGTGGAACGGGCATTTGGAGTGCTACAATCTCGATTTTCAATTATACGTGGTCCATCGCGTGCTTGGCACATGGAAACCCTTAAACATACCATATATGCTTTGCATCATATTGCACAATATGATTGTTGAAGACCAACGACACTCATATGGAGGTGATTTTGATTACTCTTATGATAATGTAGATGACAACAACTCAACGACTTAAACATTTAACGATCCTCTTCTGAATCATGCAACAAGACTACAAAGAAGAACAAGTCTTCGTGAAAAACAAGTTCATCGCCAACTTCAAGGAGATCTAGTCGAACATATTTGAGAACGTTTTGGACATAAGGATGAGAAATTTAAAAGACGAATTATATGATATTATTTTATTATTTTTAATTATATGTCATGTATTTGAGATTAATTTTAATTATTATTTTAAATTTTATGTTTAATTTTAATTAATTTATTTATATTAATTAAATTTTAAATAATTTAAATTATTAATTTAAATAATATAAAATTTAATATGAATACTATATTAATATATTAAGTAAAGTGGTATGCTCCAATATAGGTTCTTTAGAGTTGCATCATTGGAGTGAAAATTGGATGAGTTGTTTGAAGATGATTTGTCATAATGGGTCCTAGATAAAACCAAAAAATGAATTACATCATTGGAGATGCTCTAATTACTCACATTGATAACATGGTTATTTCAATTTGAATCATAACAATTTCATACCACGTGTCAAAACAAATAGTAGCTTACTCTCACTTATTTCTTTCACTCACTTGACGTTGGAGTACTAACTTTATTTCCACCCTTACTCTATCATATGGAAGACTGTTAATGGTGGTGAACTCACCATGAATCTTCATGTTGAATGGAGGTAAAGTTGCAGCAAGAAGCATGAGCTAACAAAATGTTGCAGCAAGAAGAAGATAACAGAAAGTTAAACAGAAACTGAATTATCTTCATTGATTGAATAAAGCATTTACAAGAGTGTATATATATCTGTACACACTAGTCTATCCTATGTACAAAGCTGATGTGGAAAATGTATAGAAAAGATGTACAAAAATACAGAAGTATACATATACTATACTATCTAGACTAACAACCCCCCCCCCTCAAGTTGGACTGTGGATAGAACAAAGTCCCAACTTGGCCAAAGTCTTCTTTAGAGCAGGAGAATGTAGTGGCTTGGTTAGCATATCAGCCAACTGGTCATGAGTTGAAATTGGAAGCAAATGAATAAGTTTGGATTGTATTTTCTCTCTAACCACATGACAATCCAATTCAATATGTTTGCTTCTTTCATGGAATGTTGGATTATGAGCCAAATACACTGCTGACTTGCTATCACAGTATATGGAGGCAGGATGATGAAAATTAACAAGAAGGTCATGAAACAAATATTGTAACCACTGTATTTCAGAAGTGATAGAGGCCAAAGCCCTATATTCAGCTTCAGTGGAAGATCTGGAAGCAGTGTGTTGTTTCTTAGACTTCCAACACAATAAGGATGATCCTAACATTACACAATATACCGTAATAGACTTCCTTGTATCAGGGCATCTAGACCAATATGAATCAGCAAATCCAAGTAACTTTAAGTCACTAGAAACAGAAAACAGAATACCAGTGGCTGGAACTGATTTTAAGTACCTCAAAATTCTGATGGCATCCTGAAAATGAGGAACTTTAGGATAAGACATGTACTGACTGAGATCTTGAGCAGAGTATGAGATTTCTGGCCTTGAATTAGTGAGGTAAATGAGTCTTCCAATCAAACTTCTATAAGTTAAAGGATCTTCTATGTCTTCTCCTTCATTGGCAGATAGTTTTATATTGGGATCAAAAGGAACTGAAGAAGGTTTTTCTGCAAGAACTCCAGCATCTTGTAATAACTCAAGAGCATACTTCCTCTGATTCAAAAATATGCCATCTTTAGATCTGGCAATCTCAAAACCCAAAAAATATCTAAGTTGGCCTAGGTCTTTAATTTTGAACTTTTCATGTAGCAAACTCTTCACAAGTTTAATCTCAGCTAAAGAGTTTCCTGCTAAAACAACATCATCAACATAGACCAGTAGAGCAGTAAAATGGGGTGCATCATTTTTGACATAGAGAGAATAATCAACATGTGACTGAGTATATCCAAGAGAGATGAGAAAAGCAGATAATTAGGAATACCATTGTCTACTTGCTTGTTTTAAGCCATACAATGATTTTTGTAGCTTGCAAACTTTGGATGAATCATAACCAGATAAGCCAGGAGGAAGATTCATATAGACTTCTTCATGAAAATATCCATGGAGAAAAGCATTATTAACATCTAACTGTTCAAGAAACCATTCTTTGATAGCTGCAAGAGAAAGAAGGACTTTAACATTGATAAGCTTGGCTACAGGTGAAAATGTATCAAAATAGTCTATACCTTCCATTTGAGTGTAGCCTTTGGCTACTAACGTGGCCTTGTATCTTTCAATGGATCCATCTACTTTATGTTTAACTTTATACACCCAATGACAGCCAATAGGCACCTTACCAGAAGGAAGATCTGTAGGATCAAGCGCTTACCACTGCACTAAAAGCAATTGCTGTTAGTGAAGGCGCAACTTTATTTCCTTATAGTATAGAGTCTTTCAAGGGGCTGCGCCTATTAAGCGCCATGGGTTGGGATGTTAAGCCCATCGAATCCCTAAGGGTGACGCTGAATTAATAAATCCAACAATCTCCCCCCCCAGTGTCAGTCGGGGGGATTCGAACCCATGACCTGGCTCTGATACCACTTGTAGGATCAAGCTCTTACCACTGCACTAAAAGCAATTGCTGTTAGTGAAGGCGCAACTTTATTTCCTTATAGTATAGAGTCTTTCAAGGGGCTGCGCCTATTAAGCGCCATGGGTTGGGATGTTAAGCCCATCGAATCCCTAAGGGTGACGCTGAATTAATAAATCCAACAAGATCCACCACAACCCATGTATGGTTCTTTGCAAGAGCTTTAAGCTCCACATCCATGGCATTAACCTAACAATCATGTTTAATGGCTTGTTTTTATATGGTGGGTTCAGAGATGGATGAAATAACACAACATAAATTTTTATATGAGGGAGAACATTTCTCATATGATATGACTGAAGAAAGAGGATAAGGAATAGAAGACTTATTAGAATGAAAAAATGAAGTAGAGGGATTATCAATAGTGTGGTAACAATGGTATTATGCTAAGTACCTTGGTGGATGTGAAACACGATTAGATTGCCTAAGATTAGGTTGAGATATGGTGGTAAGATTTTCAGAATTGTTATGTATATTAGATGGACTGGTGAGGGGGTTAGGATTAAGAATTGGTGTAGAAACAATATGTTCAGTGGATAAAGGGTTGAAGTGACTACCTACAGCAGAAGGAACAACAGCAGTAGGGCTGCCCTGCTGTAAAGGTGATGAGGACTGGGAAATGTCATAGCTGTCAAGGTTAGGAGAATTGGGCACTTGTTCAGTAGAGGTAGGGGCTGGTGTGATAAGTCAACATCAGCATAAATGTGTGGGACAGTTTGAGTAATATTACTAGGACGTGAGGACTGAGTAGGATTTTGATGTGTGCTATCAAAGGGAAAAACATTTTCATAAAATGTCACATGCCTAGACACAAAGATATTATTTGTTTGTAGATCATACAGAATATAACCTTTGATTCCATCCTTGAATCCTAAGAAAAAAGTTTTCCTTGCCCTTTGATCAAACTTAGTTTTATGACTTTGATTGGAGATAGCATAGCTTAAACAACCAAACACCTTTAGATGAATGAGAGAAGGTGGCTGACCATGTAAGAGTTCATATGGAAATTTAAGTTTTAAAAGAGGGGTGGGCAATCTGTTTATAATGTGAATGGCATGTTGGACACAAAAACTCCACATATTAATGGGAATTTTGGAATGAAAATAGAGAGATCTAGCTACATTCAAGATATGTTGGTGTTTTCTTTCCACCACTCCATTCTGTTGGGGTGTGTAAGGACATGACTTTTGGTGGATAATACCTTTAGATAAGAAAACTTCAGATAAGGCAGTGAACTCAGTACCATTATCTGATTTGAACTGTTTTAAGGTTGTATGAAACTGATTTTCAATGAAGGCTAGAAATTGAATAATACTAATTTTAGTCTGATTTTTGGTTTTGATGAAAATTACCCAAGTATATTTACTATAGTCATCAACAAGAGTAATGAAATATCTATGTCCTATCATTGAAATAGTAGAAAATGGTCCCTATAGGTCAGCATGCAACAATTCAAAAGGGGCCTTAGACAAAGTAATACTATGAGGAAATGATAATCTCTTTTGTTTGCTAAAATGACAAGGATCACAAGGGAAATGAGTGTTACATTTTGAAGGAATAAAGGGAAATATTTTTGATACATTTTGCAAACCTATAGTAGAAATGTGTCCTAGTCTTAAATGCCAAAGATATGAACTATCTATTATTGAAGAATTACAAGCATGATCATGTTGAGAGGAATCAAGCACATAGAGACCTCTTTGGAGTTTAGCTGTACCAATCATTTCCTTGGAATGATTCTGCAGAATGTGGCATGAATTATCAGTGAAGGTAACAACACAACCACTGTTCTGAACAAGTTTGGCAATAGAGAGTAAATTGACATGAAAACTAGGAATATGTAAAACATTATGAAGGATCAAAGTAGGAGAGAGGACAATACTGCCAGAAATGGAGGCAGTGACAGTAGAATTATTTGGCAAGCTAACATGAACATGAACTATAGTTTTATATGAGCTAAAGCAAGACAAATCAAAGGTTATATGATCAGTGGCACTAGTTTCAAGAATCCATAGATGGGAATTCTTACCATTATCATGACTTGAGTGAGAATTCAGGACAAATGGGGAGGTTGAGACGCAATTGGCTGTAGGGTTGGTCTTTGACTGTTGAATTAAGTCCAAGATGCTTTGATATTGCTCTTGAGTGAAGCCACTGATGGAATGTGTGGAATCCAGTTTTGGAGATGCTTGACCTGTTTCAACAGAAGCAACAGATTGAGAGTGGGAATTAGAATTTGTGGATTTTCCTTTAACTCTAAATCCAGGTGGATATCCATGTTTTGTGAAATAAGTCTCTACTGTAGATGATTGTTGCCAGAATTGGTGTTCAGGTGCAAAGCTGTTGAATCTTCAATAGTGCTATTTGAAACCACCAATTGAGAGCTATTAAGCTCTCTTTCTTGTTGGATAACTAGAGAGAAGGTTTTATTAATATCTGGTAATGGATTCATGAGCATAATCTGAGTTTTGGATTGAGTGAACTTTTCATTCAATCCTTTGAGGAACCTTATGACATAGTCTTGTTCTCTGTATTTTCTTATGGAAACAATAGCTCCACATGAACAAGGAATCGCACAAGAACATACAATAATTGGACGATACGATTCAAGATCATCCCACATGACTTTCATCTGTGTGAAGTAATTTGAAACTTCAAGATTACCTTGCCTGAACTTGTATAGTTCTTCTTGAATATCGGATATGCGGAAAATGTCTCCTTGTGAAAATCGGATCTGCAGATTTCGCCAAACACCAACAGCAGTATCGATCCATAAAATTGATTTTCCGATGGACTCCGAAATTGAACGATGAAGCCACGCCAAAACCATAGTATTGCAACGGATCCATGGAGCGTAAAGGACATCTGAAATCGGGGGTTTCAGAAGCGATCCATCAATGAATCGTTCCTTGTTCTTGGAAATCAATGCAATGTGCATTGACCTAGCCCAAGTGTGATAGTTTTTATCATCAAGAAGGGGTGTAACAAGAATCAAAGATGGATTTTCACTCGGATGCAAATAATAGGGATTCGAAAAATTGATGGAGAAATCTGTGAAGCTCTGGGAAGCCATCGATGAAGTATATGAAACGGAGAAAGATAATGATTGCGAAGAAGAAGAAGGGAAATACACCAATACAGAAAGATTGGGAGAATCGAAAGTGCAATCAAGAACGATGGCTACCAAACCTGTTGAAGCTCTGATACCATGTTAATGGGGTGAACTCACCATGAATCTTCATGTTGAATGGAGGTAAAGTTGCAGCAAGAAGCATGAGCTAATAGAAGGTTGCAGCAAGAAATAATAACATAAAGTTGTTAAACAGAAACTGAATTATCTTCATTGATTGAATAAAGCATTTACAAGAGTGTATATATATCTGTACACACTAATCTATCCTATGTACAAAGCTGATGTGGCAAATGTATAGAATACATGTACAAAAATACAGAAATATAAATATACATATACTATATAGACTAACAAAGACTCTTACCATTATATCGAAATAACTCATTGGTTCCGGCCTTTCCAATTCTCATTCCCCATATAGACACAGTTGTTTTATAATATAAATAAGTCTATAAAATATTAATAAACTTTTAATGTCCATCAAATTCTTCTTAAATGTCGTTCTACATAACAATTTCTATGTTAAACTATTGGTATTTCTAAGTTGTTTTTTAACCAATCCTCTTAGTCACAAAATTATAGTTGACTATTAGTCTCTCTATGGACATTAAACAGATAAAAAGAAAAAGAAAGAAAAAGGAAACTAGAGAGAAAATAATGTATGGATAATAACAAATTGAAATGAAAATTCTCCAAACGAATATTTACTGATTCATAGTATTATTTCATGATAATCCGAGTAATCTAGGATGAATAGGTACAAACGCATCTATCCTTGGTAAATGAGTTTGGAACACAACTCCCAGAACCTTGATTGAAAGTTTTAGAACACTTTGTATTACAGCAAGCTGCATCACATTCACCAGGCCAGCATACTCCATCCCCAAAGTGACACTTATTGGGTGAATTTGGGTCTTGATTGAAAAAACAAGTGCAGAGGTTGAACTTATCACATGAATTCCCTGTACTATGACTTCCATATTTTGATTTACAATGTGAAGGACAATCTATATCATCACATCTGCTAAAAATTTCTGAGCAATGGCCTGCTTCCACTCTTGAATATTGCACTATCATCACATCAAACAAATAAATAAATTAGTTATAACATCTATGAAAAAATAATATCCGTCAGTGTCGTGTCTAGTGTCTGTATCGAACGCTCACACCATATTGATATTTTTTTCATTTAAAATGATGGAGAAGAGACTATTACCTGTGGCAATGGTTGCTAGGATGACAAAGATATTGAAACATTTTAAGATCATATGATTTGCCATATTTTGATAACCCTAGTTTCTTTTGGCTTCGAAAGTGTATTTGTAGTGTTTATATTAATTTCATATGTATAATAACACATACAACTCTCTAATTTATAATGAATGAACGATTCATATATGGGACAAATATTTCCGAATTTATGAAAATTTATTTCCGACACATATTTATGATTTTCTTTTTATAAAAACATAGGTATAACAATTAATAAATTTCTTTGAACGTGGTTTCAGTATTGTAAATAAATTCCTTTAAATATATTGTTAATTACCATAAAGTATGGTTGCTTTCCGTTTATTTAAAGATAAATATTTTTTGGTCTTACTAACGAGTATCTTCAAAATATTCTTTAAGTATTTTATATTAAGAAATTATTTATTAATAAATTCAAATAATTTAATTTTCAATACACTGATTACACATTATTATACATATTTTTATAAAAACTTATTATTTAAAATTCTTAAAAAATACCCTATAAGCATGGTTAGCATTTCCTATATTCTTTTAATCATTAAAAGAATATTAGAGGTAACTCATAACGCAATTGATATCTTAGAGTTTGATGGAGTATCAATTATGATAGGTAAAATCTGAAAATATTATGGACATGAAAAGTAAATGGATAAATTTTTATTTATTATTATTATAGCTATAATAATAATAATAATAATTATTATGAATTTAATTGGAATACATTATAATATAGAGTAGTTTTACATTATCAGTGAATGATAAATATTATTATTAATTATATTTAAAATAGTGATTATAAATGATTGTGATTGATGAATTGTGTAAAAGATTTTACACTATGGTGCATAACATTTAAACTCTATTATTATTATTATTATTATTATTATTATTATTATTATTATTATACATTTTAATTTATAAATTTTATCAAATATATCATCATCAATTTTCTATAGATTTTAATATAAATATTTATTTATTTCTTAACTGAATATTTTCTTATAACTGTTGTTTAAAATTTAAAATGATATGATTAATGTTCTAAAAGAGAGTAATTACATGCGGCTATGGTTTCTTGAATGACAAAGATACTAAAACAGTTTGAAATCGTGTGGTTTGCCATATTTTGATAACCCTAATTTCTTTTGATTTCGAAAGTGTATTTGTAGTGTCTTATATTTATTGGATATATATAACATATGACTCTCCCTATTCTATAATGAATTATAATGAATTAATGATTGTTTTATGAAAAAAAATTAATAAAATAAAGCAACCTTTTAGTATTCAATTTAATATTTATAAATTTATTTAATTTATATTTATTTATGATAAAAGGGAATACATTATACCTCATTTGTTTGAAATTATCAATAATTTTATGAATTGTTAGATGATGCGATGTGAGTATTCCTTAACTTATTTTTTATAATAATATTTAAATAGTTGATAATTTATTTGAATTTTACTTAATATTTCAATATATATATATATATATATATATATATATATATATATATATATATATATATATATATATATATATATATATATATATATATATATATATATATATATATATATATATATATATATATATATATATATATATATATATATATATATATATATAATGTGAAGTTTCTAAAAAAAAAAGTAATGTGTTGCAAAAAAGAAAGTCGTTTTGTTTAAAATGGATTTTAATGTGTTTTAGTATTGTATTTGTACTTAATTAATTTCTTTTAATGTGTTTTAGTATTGTGCTCAATAAATTCCTTTTGATGTGGTTTTAGTATTCTGCTCAATAAATTCCTTTTAATGTGTTTTATGTATTATCTAGTACTCTATCCGTCTCATAATATGTGTCTTCTTTTTTATTTTTATTTATTTCAACAAAATAAATTGTAAGTAAAAGGTATATTAATAAGAGTATCAAAGGTATTAGGCCTGATTACAACGGAAACGATACATAGCTCCACAAAAATGAAATTACCTACCATTTGACATCTAAGCCAAATACAACAATGGATTTTTGTTGAACTCGTATAAATTACAATTGTAGTTGGCAATTTCTCCAATTAGCGACCAACGCCACAAATAAAACTTAATTTTCTAGACTATATCCAACACATTCCACTCGTCGTTCTTAAAGATAATATCATTCCTTTGAATCCATTGACTCCAAGAAGTGGCCAACCAAATTAAACCTTCGCTACCCGCTTTCATATGCCTCGATCTACCATGATCATGCCAAAACAAAAAGCTTTCCATACAATTGGTTCCTCCTCCATTCTCTCCTCATAACCACTCTGTTACCTCAGCCCACACTAAAATAGATATCGAACAACTCCTAAGAATGTGAGCTATAGATTTCGGGTGAGATTTACAAAAAAACACATTGCGAATCACTTGACGAGTTGATGATACCCCTACGAAGTAAGAGATATTTTGTTGGAAGCTTGTTCAAAAAACATCTCCATCCAAAAACTCTGAGTTTTGTCGGGCAACCACTTCCCATAACAAACGAAAAGTTGAATCATGTCTCAATGTCGGACCTCTAGGCAAGCGCAAATGAAAAAACTGCTTGTAGAAATAGCTTACCGAGAAGTTGTCATCCCCCTCCATAGACCAACCAACCTTGTCCTCCTTTTGATCATCTAGTGAGAAGTTGGATAAAATGTCAAGAGGAGTTTACATTCTTATTCAACAATGCCAATAACCAAATCGGCAGCAGCTGGAAGTAACGTTGTGAAAACAGAAACAAAATGAGGCACACCAAAAAGAGCAGAACTCACATCGAAGTTGCTTGATGAGAAACCAGTCCCCGTAGGCAAGTCAAATGAAGCAGAACCTGATACTGCAGAAAAAGGAACTTCAAAGCTGAGCTGATGCAGATTAGCAGAAGGTCCAACATAATAATCAATCTCGACTGAGAATGACAGATTATTTGAGTAGGAGCGAGAACTTGAATTGCGATTGATTCTACGAAGAGATGCTGGAAGCTGCGGGCTGACTGTTCCAAGCTCAGAGTCAGAAACCAAAGAGGCAGAAAATTCATCTGCATAACCGATCGAATTCAGCCCACTGTAATTGCTAGTATTTGAATCCAAATACAGCTCAGTATTAACAGTCCCATGAAGGGCCGTATTGTTATCTCCTGTACCTGCAAAATAGGAAAAATGTGAAATAAACCAAGGTCACCCCATTCCCATCTCCCTCTTATCGACCTTCCAATCACCGCCACGGTCACATCTTTAAGCTTAGAACAAGTGTATAGCTTCGGAAATAACTCCTTCAAGATTCCCTTCCCCGTCTAATCTCCGAGCCAAAAGGTGTGTGATACCCATTACCAAGAGTAAATTTATAACTCTCTATAAAATGGTTTATATAATGGTTCTTTGATAACGATAGAATATCCTTCCACCAAGAAAAGTAAGATTTCCCATTCAATCTCGTATATCCACTCCCCGATATTAGAAGTCCAATATCTCCGTATCTAGCTCTAAGAACTTGGAACCAAAGATCCTCTGATCCCGCTAGAATCCTCCATCTCCATTTTCTAAGTAAAATCAAATTGAAATCTTCTATAACTTTAAGATTTAATCCTCCTTTATCCAATGGTAAGCAAATGGTATCCCAATTAATCCAATAGATTTTCCTCTTCTCGCTCGTACAAACCCAAAGGAAACTACTATGGAGTTTGGTGATCTCCCTCCTCACCTTCACCGGATCCTTGTAGAACGATAAGTAAAAAATAGGAAGACTTCCTAAAACCGATTTGATAAGAGTGATTTTACCGCCCAAACTTAAGAAATGATCATGCCAACAAGACAATCTTTTCTTAATCTTTCTTAAAAGGGGAGTCCATGTTGCTATTCTTCTAGGATTTGAACCAATAGGAATGCCGAGAAAAGTGAATTATTTTTTCTCCGTCCTACAAGACAAGAACAACGCCGCGACTTCTAAATAAGAATCCAAAGTGTTAATGTAGATGTTTAGAATTGGCAGAATTTTTGACCAACAAGAAGTTATGAATTTAGTTCAGGATGTCACACCAGATGTTGTGACATTATCAAACAGAGTATAAGTAAATGAACTTAATTCAGGATGTCACACCAGATGTTGGGACATTGTATCAGTTAATGAAGTAAGTTCAGTTTACAGGATGTCACATCAGATGTTGTGACATTGTATCAGTAAATGAAGTAAGTTCAGTTTTTCAGGATGTCACACCAGATGTTGTGACATCTCAAACCTGCTACCAGAATTAATTAATAACTAACAGAACAGAGTAAATTCAGGGAAGTTATCTGGAATTAATTATGGATGGATTAAAACAGAAGAAGGCGCATATGTAGGGAGTTTTGTTATGTGACTTCAGCATAATCAGAAGAACTGAATCACCTAGAATCTAGGAAGTAACAAACCCTAATTCAAGGTGATGGCAGCATGCGTATCAGGATTGGATAAACCTACAGAAAGCCCAAAATCCAAACACCTATTTAAGCAACAGAAACTCTCAGAATAGAGTACGAAATTAAGAAGACCAAATAGGGTGTTTTATGTTTTAATAGCAGGTTGTTTAATTGTACCACTTTATGAGCTTTTAAGCAAAAGTGTATTTGTGTCTTGATTGAAACTGTGAAGTAAGATCAAGCTATTTTTGTTTGAAGTATGACTTCAATTTTATTCAACGTGTAAACATATCACTGTGTGATTGAGGGGGAGTGAGTTGGTACTCATATCTAAGTTGCGTCTTAGGTAGAAATTGCCTTGGGTAGATATTAAGTGAAAGATTAAACTGAGTGGTTTAAGTCTAGAATTAATATTACTTATATTGGATTTCCTTCCTGGCTTGGTAGCCCCCAGATGTAAGTGTGGTTATACACTGAACTGGGTTAACAATTTCCTGTGTTGTTTAATTTTCCTGCACTTTAAGTTTTGGTCAAGTTGTCAAGTGTTTAAACATCTCATTCGACATTTCGTACCTGATCACAGAATTTCAATTGGCATCAGAGTAGGCACCCTGCCTGTTTAACTGGGTGAGATCTAGGGACTGCAAATTCTGGAAACATGGACAGAGATGTAGGATCTGTAAACAGACCACCTATATTGGATGGATCTAATTATGACTACTGGAAGCCAAGAATGGTAGCATTCTTAAGATCACTTGACAATAGGGCCTGGAAAGCAGTCAACAATGGATGGGAGCACCCTGTCCAAGACACCAAAGATGGAACAAAAGTGTTGAAACCTGAAGAAGAATGGAGTAAGGAGGAAGAAGATTCAGCACTTGGGAACTCCAAGGCCTTAAATGCTTTATTCAATGGCATTGATAGGAACATCTTCAGACTTATGCATCACTGTGAGCTGGCCAAAGATGTTTGGGACACTCTCAAAACAACTCATGAAGGAACATCAAAGGTGAAGATGTCAAGACTTCAACTTCTCACCACCAAGTTTGAAAACTTGAGAATGAAGGAAGATGAGACAATTCATGAGTTCTACATGAACATCCTAGAAATAGCCAATACTTCTGGTGCTTTGGGAGAAAAGATGACTGATGAAAAGCTTGTAAGAAAGATTCTCAGATCTTTGCCAAAAAGATTTGACATGAAGGTCACAACAATAGAAGAAGCTCAAGACATATGCAAAATGAAAGTTGAAGAGCTCATTGGTTCCCTTCAAACATTTGAGATGGGAATGAATGACACAATTGTAAAGAAGAACAAAAGCATAGCCTTGGTATCAAATACTGATAAAGAAGAAGAAAATAATGAAGAAGAACCTGAAGAAAATTTATCAGAAAACATTGCTATGCTTGGAAGACAATTCAAAAAGATTCTCAGAAAGATGGAAGACAAGACCAGACCAAGTGGAAGATACACAAACTCTTCTGAGAATAAAAGACCTTATGATGCTAATAGAAGGTAAAGTTATAATGAAAAGACCAATCAAGAAAAAGGGATTAAATGTCATGGATGTGAAGGATATGGACACATCAGAAATGAATGTCCTACCTATTTAAAAAGGCAGAAGAAAGGTCTCTCTGTAACCTGGTCTGATGAAGACT
This sequence comes from Lathyrus aphaca, assembly GCA_963966055.1. Classification (NCBI taxonomy): domain Eukaryota; kingdom Viridiplantae; phylum Streptophyta; class Magnoliopsida; order Fabales; family Fabaceae; genus Lathyrus; species Lathyrus aphaca. The sequence continues at coordinate 165,619,099 of OZ014519.1, forward strand.
CAGGATGTGATTCAGAAGAAGAATCAGCTAAGCATATCACTACTTTAGCTGGATTATGTGAATCTGAAAGTGAATCCAGTGATGGGGAGCTTACTTTTGAAGAGCTTGAGCAATCATACAGAGAACTGGTTAAAAGGAGCACTGAAATATGCATGGAGAGTATAAAGCAGAAGAAGCAGATTGAGGCACTAAAGGATGAAAAAACAAGTGATCTAGAGATCATTGACACCTTGAAAAGTGAAGTAAGCCTTCTCAACTCCAAGTTGGAGCATATGTCCAAATCTGTTAGAATGCTGAACAGTAGCTCAAACACACTGGATGTTATTCTCAACAACAATAAACATTCAGGGGATAGAAGTGGATTGGGATTTAACAAAGTTTATAAAGTTGAAGCTAGCACCAGCAAAACTACTTCAAATTCCATACAGTCAAACAAGATGTCCCAACAGCTGCTTCAACATCATGAAAAGAACACAAAGTCAAACATAATGTTCCAACAGATGTCTCAACATCATGAAAAGAACATAATGAAGAAGAAGTATCAAAGATGGAGATGTCATAATTGTGGAAGGTTTGGACACATCAAACCTCATTGTTACAAGTTGCATGGATATCCAAAATCAGATGTATCAGCAACCCCCTAAGCAGAAGATAGAGGACATCAAGAAAGTATGGGTACCTAAAGCTAGTCTTCATGCTGATCAAAGCTACATGCCCAAGAACAAGTTCAACAAACAACCTGGGAGCTCTTCTAATGGACACTACACAGGGCAGATGCATCAAAAGAAACCTCAATACAAATGGTCAAAGAAGGGTGTTGCATATATAGCTCATACATCTCTAAGAGTATCAGCTAAAGAAGACTGGTACTTTGACAGTGGATGTTCAAGACACATGACTGGATTGAAGAATCTGCTAGTAGACTTAAAGTCATATTCATCCAGATATGTAACATTTGGAGATGGAGCTAAAGGAGAAATCAAGGGTGTTGGGACCTTGGACTGTCCAGATGTACCAAGACTAGATGATGTGCTGCTAGTAAAAGGATTGACTGCTAACTTGATCAGCATGAGTCAATTATGTGATCAAGGTTACAGTGTAAACTTTACCAAAACTGAATGCATAGTGTCCAATAAAGAACAAGAGGTTGTCATGAGAGGAGCTAGATCTAAAGACAACTGTTATATGTGGGAACCTCAAGATTTCGGTCTCACTTCAACTTGCTCTTTAGCCAAAGATGAAGAAATGAAACTATGGCACCAAAGACTGGGTCATCTTCATTTCAGAGGCATAAAGAAAATCATATCTATGGAAGATGTGAGAGGTATTCCTAAACTGAAGATTGATGATGGCAAAATATGTGGTGAATGTCAAATAGGCAAGCAAACCAAGATGTCCCATCCAAAGCTCCAACATCTGACAACTTCCAAAGTTTTGGAATTATTGCATATGGATCTTATGGGACCTATGCAGGTTGAGAGCCTTGGTGGTAAGAGGTATGCCTATGTGGTGGTTGATGACTTCTCAAGGTATACATGGATAAATTTTATCAAAGAGAAGTCTGATGTATTTGATGTATTCAAAGATTTATGCCAAAGAATACAAAGAGAAAAAGCCAGCTGTGTGGTCAGAATAAGAAGTGACCATGGAAAAGAGTTTGAAAATAAAAAATTCTTAGATTTCTGTTCTTCAGAAGGAATCAATCATGAATACTCTTCACCAATCACTCCTCAATAGAATGGGATTGTTGAGAGAAAGAATAGAACTATCCAAGAATCAGCAAGAGCTATGATCCATGCTAAAAAGTTACCTTTGTACTTCTGGGCTGAAGCTATGAACACAGCCTGTTACATCCATAATAGAGTCACTCTAAGGAAAGGAACTTTGTCCACAATCTATGAAGTCTGGAAGGGCAGAAAACCCACAGTTAAGTACAAATGTGTTTGGAAGTAATTGTTATATTCTGGCTGATAGGGAGCAAAGAAGGAAAATGGATCCTAAAAGTGATGAAGGGATTTTCCTTGGATACTCTATAAACAGCAGAGCTTATAGAGTATTTAACTCTAGAACCAAAGTTATCATGGAGTACATAAATATGATAATTGATGATGCCCCTGCAGATGTTACAGAAGATGTTGGAACATCTGCTGACAGTCAAACTGAAGCTGAAGAAAAGAATGATCATTCTGACTTCACTCAAACTGATGCAAGGACAGAACAATCCAGCAAACCTCCCTCCATAAGAATCCAGAAGGATCATCCCAAAGATTTAATAATTGGGGATCCCAACAGAGGTGTAAGCACTAGATCAAGAGAGGTGATTTCAGGTTCCCGTTTTGTCTCAAAAATAGAACCTAAAAACATCAAGGAAGCTCTTACTGATGAGTACTGGATTTGTGCAATGCAAGAAGAATTAGGTCAATTTACAAGGAATGAAGTGTGGGATCTTGTTCCTAGACCTGATGACATAAATGTGATTGGCACTAAATGGGTGTATAAGAACAAGTCAAATGAGCAGGGAGTTGTTACAAAGAACAAAGCTAGACTTGTAGCTCAAGGATACACACAAATTGAGGGAGTAGACTTTGATGAAACCTTTGCACCAGTAGCAAGGCTTGAATCAATCAGACTACTTTTAGGAATAGCTAGTATCCTGAAGTTCAAGCTATTTCAAATGGATGTGAAAAGTGCTTTTCTGAATGGATATCTTAATGAAGAGGTGTATGTAGAACAGCCTAAGGGATTTGTTGATCCAAGTTGTCCAAACCATGTGTACAAACTAAGGAAAGCTATTTATGGACTGAAGCAAGCCCCAAGAGCATGGTATGAAAGGCTGACTACTTTTCTTATCAAGCAAGGGTACAGGAAAGGTGGAATAGACAAAACCTTGTTTGTGAAGGATGATGAAGGAAATGTCATGATTGCTCAAATATATGTAGATGACATTGTCTTTGGTGGGATGTCAGACAGGATGGTTAAACATTTTGTCACTCAAATGGAATCTGAATTTGAGATGAGCCTAGTAGGAGAACTAACCTACTTCCATGGATTGCAAATAAAACAAATGGAGGATTCCATGTTCATTTCCCAAAGCAAGTATGCTAAGAACATTGTCAAGAAATTTGGGATGGACAATGCTACTCATAAAAGAACTCCTGCCCCCACACATTTAAAGCTGACTAAAGATGACAAGGGTGAGAATGTAGATCAAAGCATATACAGAAGTATGATTGGAAGCTTATTATATCTGACTGCTAGCAGACCAGACATAGCCTTTGCAGTAGGTGTTTGTGCAAGATATCAAGCTGATCCAAAAGTTAGTCATCTAAACCAAGTCAAGAGAATTCTGAAATATGTCAATGGTACTTGTGACTATGGCATAATGTACTTTCATGGATGCAAACTAATTCTCACTGGCTTCTGTGATGCTGATTGGGCTGGAAGTGCTGATGACAGAAAAAGCACATCAGGAGGATGCTTCTTTCTAGGAAACAATTTGATTTCTTGGTTCAGTAAGAAACAAAATTGTGTATCCTTATCTACTGTTGAAGCTGAATATATTGCAGCTGGAAGCAGTTGTTCACAGTTGGTTTGGATGAAGCAAATGCTCACGAGTACAATGTCCCACAAGATGTCATGACATTGTACTGTGACAACTTAAGTGCTATTAACATATCAAAGAATCCTATCCAACATAGCAGGACCAAGCATATTGATATCAGGCATCATTTCATCAGAGATCTTGTGGAAGAGAAAGTGATCTCATTGGAACATGTAGCTACAAATCTGCAATTAGCTGATATATTTACTAAAGCCTTGGATGCTACCCAATTTGAAAACCTAAGGGGTAAATTGGGAATCTGTTTATGTGAAATATAACAGTTATGAAGATGTGCCAACATGTCATATGACATCGTATGGCATGATCACCAGATGGCAACACCAGTCTGGTCAAGGAATCTGGGTATTCCACTCCTAAAATTTCTCCAAGTAACGGCTACTTATAAAAATATCAGCTTGTTCTCAGCTATCAATCTTCTCATCATTCTCTCAAAACGAATTGCATTCTCTAACTGCTTGTTCAGAACTCATCAAAATCATTCAAACCTAAACTCTTCATCCACCTCTTTTGAAAATGTCTCAACATCAAAACCCTAATCTCTCTGAAGAAATTCTCAACCAAGAGGATGTGGTGCATGCAACCCCCATCTCTGTAGTACCTATGGATTCAACTCCAATAGATGAAATCAGAGGAAGTGTTCCTCTTGCTCAAAAGCCAAGAACCCCTACTGTAAGAAGGGCAAAGGAACCTGTATTCAGCAAAGCAAAAGGCACGCCTTCATCATCAAACACCACTCCAAAAGCTTCAGAATATGTTGATGATTCTATAAAGGAACTGGTGAACAGGATCTTGTCTGAGCAAAGAGTTGTGAGTGGCATATCTATCCCTCTGAACACCATGCCAGCTCCACAAGAAGAACAACAAAATCAGGCTGAAAAGGACACTCCTGCTCAACAGGATGTCCCAATAGATGTTGAAACATCTAAGGACCAGCAAAAGGCCTCCTCTAATAATGCTGATGAAACATCTGAGAACCAGAAAAAGGCCTCCACTGATAGTGATGATGAAACATCTGAGGATCAGCACAAGGCCTCCACTGAAGATCAAGCCTTTGTTGATTCACCTTCTGAAGAGGAGACTGCTCAACCTCCTCTTGTTGTAAACATAGAGCATGATTCTGATACAGAAATCATTGCTTTTGTAAACCCTAGCATAGCCAAAAGGCTTAGGACTAGGAAGGAAAAGAAGAATGCAGGACATACAACTCCTGAGAAGAAGCAACCTACACCAAAGAAGGACAAAGCTAAGGTTGTTTTTGGTCCAACAAAACAATGGAGCAAGGTGCATACATAGAAGAGGAAAGCTGTCACTCCTCCAGATTCAGATGTTGAAGAGGATGTCCCAACATCCCCACCAAAGAAGAAACCAGCACCCTCAAGGTCCTCAGTTGCTGTTCCTGAAGCTCCTCTGGACAACATCTCTTTCCATCATGTGTCAAGTGTGAACAGATGGAAGTTTATCTATCAAAGAAGGGTAGCACTGGAAAGAGAGCTGAGCAGCAATGCACTTGAGTGCACTGAGGTAATTGATCTCATCTCTTCTGCTGGCTTGTTCAAAACAGTGTCCAACTTCTCTCCTTGCTATGAGCTGCTAGTCAAGGAATTCATTGTCAACCTCCAAGAAGACTGTGCTGATGGTAAGTCTACTGACTTCAGAAAAGTATATGTAAGAGGGAGATGTGTGGAATTCTCTCCTAGGGTTATCAACCACTATCTAGGAAGAAAATCTGATGGACCTAATGAGTTAGGAAAGACAGATAACCAGGTGTGCAAGGTCATCACTTCAAATCAGGTCAAGACCTGGCCAGTTAAAGGGAAACTTTCTGTTAGCATGCTAACAAGAAAGTATGCAATGCTTCATAGGATTGGGACTGCAAACTGGGTTCCTACCAACCACACCTCCTCAATAGCAACTGGATTGAGAAGGTTTATATATGCTATAGGCACCCAAACAAAGCTGGATTTTGGGGCCTATATTTTTGATCAGACATTGAAGCATGCTGGAACATCTGCAACAAAACTGCCAATTGCCTTCCCTTCCTTGCTGTGTGGAATTATGCTTAGTCAATATCCAGGTATCCTCATTGAGAAGGACTCCATCTGTAAAAGAGAAAGCCCTCTGGCCTTTCACTACAAGTTGTTCTTGAGTCATCATTCAGCTGATGTTGAAGCTCCCTCTGGGACATCTGCTGGTCCTTCAAAGGCAAAGTCTCCAATCTCCAAAGCTGCTTTGATTGCTGAACTGAAGAACACATGCAAAGAGCTGGATGCCAGGAAGCAGAAGCTTGAGGAGATTATCCAAAGGCTGGAGATTAAAGAGAGTACTCAGAAAGCTGCTGCTTCTGATGAGGAACCTGAGGAAGAGGAAGACACTGAATATGAGAATTCTGAGTGAAACTTGTGTGTGAGGAAAATGTAATGTCTGTTTCTGCATTGTAATTTTGAATTAGTAACTTTGGCCCCAATTTTTGTCTAACAAGGGGGAGAAGAAAACTGAAACTGAACAACAACAACAACAATGTATGATGATGCTTACTGATTAATGAAAAACTTTTGTTTGCTTCTGAACTAAAGCTGTTGTTTTTGAAAAATATTCTGTTGCAACAAGTCTGAACACATGTATGTTTGAGGGGGAGTAAACTCACATATGACTCAACAGAAAAGAACTGCTGTACTCTGATAAAAGAAACTCTGCTGCACTCTGATAACCAGAAAAGTATGTTAGCCAAAAATTAGCCAAAGGGGGAGTTTGTAGATGTTTAGAATTGGCAGAATTTTTGACCAACAAGAAGTTATGAATTTAGTTCAGGATGTCACACCAGATGTTGTGACATTATCAAACAGAGTATAAGTAAATGAACTTAATTCAGGATGTCACACCAGATGTTGGGACATTGTATCAGTTAATGAAGTAAGTTCAGTTTGCAGGATGTCACATCAAATGTTGTGACATTGTATCAGTAAATGAAGTAAGTTCAGTTTTTCAGGATGTCACACCAGATGTTGTGACATCTCAAACCTGCTACCAGAATTAATTAATAACTAACAGAACAGAGTAAATTCAGGGAAGTTATCTGGAATTAATTATGGATGGATTAAAACAGAAGAAGGCGCATATGTAGGGAGTTTTGTTATGTGACTTCAGCATAATCAGAAGAACTGAATCACCTAGAATCTAGGAAGTAACAAACCCTAATTCAAGGTGATGGCAACATGCGTATCAGGATTGGATAAACCTACAGAAAGCCCAAAATCCAAACACCTATTTAAGCAACAGAAACTCTCAGAATAGAGTACGAAATTAAGAAGACCAAATAGGGTGTTTTATGTTTTAATAGCAGGTTGTTTAATTGTACCACTTTATGAGCTTTTAAGCAAAAGTGTATTTGTGTCTTGATTGAAACTGTGAAGTAAGATCAAGCTGTTTTTGTTTGAAGTATGACTTCAATTTTATTAAACGTGTAAACATATCACTGTGTGATTGAGGGGGAGTGAGTTGGTACTCATATCTAAGTTGTGTCTTAGGTAGAAATTGCCTTGGATAGATATTAAGTGAAAGATTAAACTGAGTGGTTTAAGTCTAGAATTAATATTACTTATATTGGATTTCCTTCCTGGCTTGGTAGCCCCCAGATGTAAGTGTGGTTATACACTGAACTGGGTTAACAATTTCCTGTGTTGTTTAATTTTCCTGCACTTTAAGTTTTGGTCAAGTTGTCAAGTGTTTAAACATCTCATTCGACATCTCGTACCTGATCACAGAATTTCAGTTAATACCGATCAACTTGCTTTTATGAAAATTGATACCTAAGCTCGATACCAACTCAAAGCCTCTAAGCACCACTTTAATGGCCAATAAATGTTTCCAACTACCGTCCCCTATAAAAATGGTATCATCCGCAAATTGAAGTATGTCAAGAAAACACCTTTGATTAACCATGACTCCCGCAAAATATCCGTTTTCCACCGATCTTCTAACCAACATATTCAAACCTTCCGCAACCAAAACGAAAATAAAAGGAGATAAAGGGTCACCTTGTCTCAACCCCCTCTCCACCACAAATTCTTTGGTCGGGCTACCATTCACCAAGACTGATATCTTACTAGTAAAAACAAACTTTTCCATCCAACGTATCCACTTCGGCCCGAAACCCATCTTCCTCATCATGAATCTAAGAAAATTCCAACTTTATCGTACGCTTTCTCAAAATCCACCTTGAAGAGTGAAATAACTACTTTCTCTTTGCTAGCATAGTCCACCAACTTGTTGGCTACCACCACTCCATCTAACAATTGTCTACCTGGAACAAATGCACTTTGACTTTTAGAGATTAAAGAATTGAGAACAATCTTTAATCTAGCCGCCAAAAGCTTAGAAAGAATCTTATAAATGCTTCCAACAAGACAAATGTGTCTATACTCGTCAAGACCTAATGGAGATCCATTCTTTGGTATGAAAGCAAGAAAGTATGATGTTATGGACTTGAAAAGAATAACATCTCTATGGAAATCTCTAACTAGACAACAAAATTCCACCTTAATAAAATACCAACATATTTTGAAGAAAAGGAGAGTGTATCCATCAGGGCCCGGACTTTTGGATCCGTCACAATCCCACGCCGCTTCTTTAGTTTCCTCCTCCGAAAAAGACTATCTAAAGATAACATCTCATCATGATACAAAGACTTAAACACCAAACCATCTAGTAAAGGTCTATTACAATTAGGTTCCAAGAACTTGAATGCAAAGTGATTCTTCACCTCCTCCACCTTTTCCAAAACACCTCTATTAGAATTGATAAAGCTGATATGGTTCCTTCTCCTCCTTTCTTTCATCACACTATGAAAGTATCTACTATTATCATCTCCATCATTTAACCATTTAATGCGAGCCTTTTGGATAAGGATGTTTTCCTTTATTCTAAGATTTGGCCAAAACGTACTATTTTACTTTTCGCGACTCTTCCTATCCTCCTCCGATAAGATCCCTAATTCCTCTTCGGCCCTAATATCTCCCTCGTTAATCTCCAAGACACTCTCGTCTATCTCTAGATCGAATTTGCTAAATACCTCTTTATTCCACTTCCTAAGACTATTTTAAAGTTATCTTAGTTTCTCCTTAAAAACATAATCACTCCTTCCCTGAACATCGAGGTGAATCCATTCCTTCTCAAAGAAAGATAAAAAAGTCTTATCTTTAAACCATTTGTTGTTTACTTTGAATGGTTTAGGTCCCTAATCAGACAAATCTTCCACTAGCCAGATCGGACAATGATCAAAGATATCTCTATTATCTATAAGTTGGCCTTTAATACCCCAACTATTAATGCAGACCTCCGAAAGCAAAAAACGGTCAATCCAACTCATTAAATTTCCATCACCGTTATACCACAAAAACTTCTTGCCTTTGCATGGAACGTCCACCAAACCAATCTCCGCAATAAAATCCGAGAACTCCTTCACCTCCTTCTTACGACTCCACAACATAGTAACCTTCCTTTCACTAGAGTAAGATATCACATTGAAATCACCTCTAAGACACCACTCCCTATCTAAATACCTATTTTTCAAATCCACCAATCTCTTCTATAGAATTCTTTTGGAACTCAACTCGCACGATGAGTACACATTTATGATGTAGTAAAATTTCTCCCTCTAAACCACCATCACACCAATGAAACCCCCTCCTTTAAAACTATTCAAAACTTCCAAACTTACCTCCTTCCACAGAATAATAAGTCCTCTAGCCGCTCCCGAAGAACCGGAAAAAGTCCAACCTATGTCTTCTTTAGCCCATAAACTCTTTTCCACAATATTGGAAACTAACTCAAGTTTGGTCTCTTGAATAAGAAAAATATCCACCTTCCCTTTATTAATTATGTTACTAATTCTTTTTCTCTAGACAATGCTACCTCCCCCTTGTTCGCTGGTGTTTACCGACGAACAACCTCTAGTTTCTAATCCAACGTTAGATTAGTTTACTTGCAGGATCAACCATACAAATCCTAGGATATAAGTGCGAATTGATTTGGTCGAAAGTGATGATTTTAGCAATATTGATGGTTTCACTTTTTGTTTGTATGATTCATAGAACTAAGAGCAAGAGTAAAATAACTTGGAAAACTTAAAGGAAATAATTCTTGAAAATGCATAAAGTAATGAATAAAAACAAATGCAGAATGTCAAACTAAAACAAAATTTGTAAATTGCTTGGATTGTAAAAGTGCATAGATGTTAAATAAACTTGAAATTTATTAAACTTGAAGAATTAAAGATGGTGTTTACACGTACATTTTTCCAGAATTACTCTTTTTTCTCTCACACGGGTACTTTGAGTTTTTTACAAGAATTTGTACAAACGAATTTCACACACCCAATTCTGATAAGAACTACCGTATATATAAGAAACTAAAATAACTGTCACTAACGGGCAAATCCTAATATTTTGACACTTGGCCTTTCGGCTTGTATTCATTCCATTAGATGCTTCCACGCGTACTTCTGTCAAACGTTTCAATCTTAAATTTGAATTTCTTCTTTTTTGCTAAACCGATACCTTTGTTCAACATCTGTCAAAATCATCAAAGATGACCACCTTCGACTGACTGGTCAAATTACCAAAACAACGTCTTCTTCCCTGTCTCTTGTCGAAAGTACAGAAAAAATCACTTTTTGTTGTCTGTTTCGAAATCCTACTTTCAAATGTATTTCCAACTCTTTTTCTTATGTCAAATCATATCTATTTCCTTTTATTTTCACATCGTCGAAAATTCTTGTCTACAAATTACCCCCCAGCAAAGAGTTTTCGACTAATTCTTGAAGAAAAATCATTTGCCGTCGATGAGCATTTTCGACAACTTATTGTCTTTATTACTTTGTCATTTCCAAGATTTGATTATAAATGCCAAAATATCATCATTAGAATTTTTAAAAAACGTCAACTCTCAGCCCACGTCCAGACATTACCCCATCATATCCTAAAAACTAAGGGCTCATAGGCTTTCTAACTGCCTCTATGAACTTTTCTGCCAAGTGGTCCACAAATTTAAAAATTAAACTGTTTCAAAAACTTTCCTTTCTCCCTATAAATATCCATCAAATATCACTTTTAAAATTTTTAGTCATTCTCTTCTTCATCCTTCTCAAACATCTTCATCACTCTCAAACGACCAAGAACCTATTTTCGTGAGAACTGCCCAGAACTTCAACTCCAAGAAACAATGTCTTCATCAAAAGCCACTACCATCAAGAAGAACACAAAATTGACTCCTCTCGCCTACGCTCACCGATTGGTTAGACCGGAGGTGGTTGGAAATCAACAATATATTCCAGAGCTTCCTAATGAGAAGGAGAAAGCAAGTATCTACAAATTTCAGGTATTAATCCTTATTCTTGTTTCTGATACATGTCATGCAATTTTAGGCCCTCTTCCTAATCCAAACACATACCCAGACAAACTAAAACAATACTTCCCCTCTTACCAACGCCTTAAACCCATAGGTGATGGGGTTAAGCCAAAAACCTCTGTCGAAGAGCCTAAAGACGTAGAGGCAAGTGTTGAAGCAGCCATAAACTTAGGGAACTTACAAAACACTAGGATATTTAGAGCCTCTCCCAAGTTGAAAGACATTTCAGAGTACCTTTCCTGGGTAAACAAATTTGAAAAAGTTAAAGCTCTGTTTTGGAAAGATTTAGGCATCTTCGACTTAATTCAAATGTCAAAGGTGGGACTTAACATTTTCCCAAACATGCTACTATCTTCTTTTTACTTCTGGGATAGCACCTACAACAATTTTGACCTTCCATGTCGAATGGTCACCCCCACCCTCTTCGATATAACTGCCATTGTTGGGCTAAGTCCTTTAGGGGTAGCTTTAGACCCAAATGTCTTGAACCAAGATACCATAGGTTTCGACACTAGCAAAGCTTCTTACTCTGGGTTAATAGAAGAATACCACGACAAGAAAACCAAAAACATCTCCGACAAGGAACATATAGCTTTCTTGACCTTATGGCTGTCAAGATTTGTCTTCTATTCTCGATCGCTCTAAGTAGCTAAGCGTTTCATTACCCTAGCCAACCAACTTCACCAAGGAACAAAGCTAGGCCTAAGTGAAATGATCTTAACAAGCCTCTACAAATCCTTAAGCGACAACGTCGGCTTCCTGAAAACCGTAAAGGCAAAGGAAATATGAGCATATCAGGGCCAATTTGGCTCCTACAACTATGGCTTAATGCTACTTTCGAAGCATCTCTCCCAATCAAAGCTGGCATAAATGAAGACAAGGTAAAAGACAGATCTGTAGAATGGCCTCTCTTGATACAATTGACCCCATCTGAGGAAGGACTTAGTCTTCGTCACTCCTTTACCAAATTTGTCATGATGTTTTCCAAAAGATACAATTTCACTCATACTATGGCACCTTTCGCCAACAGGAACATTGGCCCCGAATGGTTTACCAAACAACCACCTTTGGAAATGCAAGAGGATAAAGATCAATTCCTTGACATTTGGGAATCCTTTCTGACACCCATACTTCTTTCTTCTCATTAGAATTAAACTAAGGAAAAAATCGCCCTACTTGTATATCAACCGAATTTAGTTGCTAGACAATTTGGGTTGACTCAGTTGAAACCAAAACCCATTTTTTCTAAGAAAAACTCCATTATTTGGTATAAATCTCTTCATAATGAAGAGGAAAGTCAAGAACTAATGAAACAACTAACCGATGATTCCTTGGAAATTCATCCAACGGTCTTTCGACACTCTTTCCTACGCACCCCTGAATTTGATACTTGGTGGAAGGATTACTATCTTCAAAAATTCTATGATGTAACAACATTCACAATGCATCTGACCAATGCCTTTGCTCTTGTGCAGGGTAAAATGAAGAAAGGTAAAGCACAACATATCAAACAAATACAAAAATTTCAAAATTACTTTGAAACCATCTATAGGAAAAACGGACTTAGTCGAACCATAAGCGAAGCATCAGTGACTTTAAAACATAAGTTCACAGAAAAGATGGATAAGTTAAAACTGCCTTCATATGTTCGACCAGAACTAAAATATGAGGTAGCTTTCAACCTTTATCCACTAAAATTTCTCACTCTACCTTCTGTAAACATCCCAAATTTTACCTCTCTTTTTTCTCACACCTTGGCTTGTGATCCTTCATATTGCATTGCATAAGCATACCATCTCTCACTGCATAGTTGTTTCACTGCATAAGTTGCATAACTAGGGTTTGTGATCAGATGAATCTTAGAAGAGGTTTGAGCTATCTTAGAGGCCATGAAGCATGCCAAGAGGGTCCATGAGTGTTCTATGATCATATTATACCTCTAAGGTTGCTTTGAGGTCACAAAATCTCAAAAGATTGCACAGTAGTCCATGCAGGCTCAGGGCTCCTGCACAGATGACCAGAAATTAGGGTTTTGGGTTTGAGGCCCTTACACTCAAACTTTTTGGTCATTCTTGATTCTATTGGTCTATATATGTTATAAAGAGCATGTGTATCAAATTTGAAGCAAAAATTCCCTGTGGAAGTCATCTGATCAAGTGGTAACTTGTTGTGCAAGAAAAGTCAGAATTAGGGCATCTGAGGCCTCCATCAAGGGTACCAAGGGGTCATTTTCATCAATTTGAGGTCCTATGATCTTTATTTGATCTTATGAATGCTTATAAGTTCACAATATTGAAGAATTATGAGCCATTGCAAAAGTTTCTATTTTTGGGCATGACTTGTAATGAAAACTTTCCATTTTGGGAAAGATCTTCAACCTCCTCTTTCTTGATCAAAAAGGATTCAAATGAATTTTCTTCAAACATGAAAGTTGTAGATTTGATATTCCCATTTTCAAAAAGTACAATAACTCCTCTTGATTCATCCTAGAACTCAAGATATGGCAAGTCAAAGTTGGGAAAAATCTTGTAATTTTCAAGTTCATGCCAAAGAGGGAAATGTGCAATTTTGATTGCCAAGCCTTCTCCATGACCTCTAATGCATTGCTACACATCATAGAAACATAATGCAACATTTCTTGACCAGAATTATGCTTTGAACCACAAGATTTCATGACTTGCATCTCAAAAATCCTCAAAGCTGTCAAAATGCAAAATCCATACAAACTCATAAATCAAGCCATATAGCTCACCAATTTCGATCCAAAGGCCCTCCTTGAACTCAGATGAGGCAGCCCAAGACCTCAAATCCCTTCTGCCATGGCCCATGCTTCAAGTACACCATTTTTGACTTTTTGGCCAATGGAGCCATACCATTCCCATAGTGCCCAATCACTCTCCTGACTCATTCTAATCTTCTATGAATAGCCTAAGGATCATAACACACAACACACAAGAGCTCAGAACAAGCCAATACTCAGATTGCACAAAATTTGTCAAAAACTTCCCTTCTTCGATTCTCTCAAACCAGCCATCAAACGTCCAAATTTCTTTCACCAATCAACCACAAATCATCCATAGATCATTTCCCACCCATCACCATGGCTTGAAACACAACATACCAAGACCTCATTTTCTGTCATATCAGAACTGGAACCCTCAAACCAACCACTATAAGCTTCATCCAAGCACTCCATTAGCTTCAGGAGGACCAAAGGAGCCACTTTGCACCAAAGGGAAACTTTGAAAGCTCAAATTCGAAAAGATTCAGTTCAGGTAACCTTCAAGAATAATTTTTCCAGAACCTTGTTTTCTTGTTATAGAATGATTCTATATGCTTTGTTGATCATGCTGATGTGTTTGGAATTGAAAATAGTGTAGAAATGAGCATGTATGGTTGTTTTGAAACTTTGCCCGTGAAAGTGTTTTTGCTTTGTTTCATCATATATGCATGTTATAAATCTTGTTTGAGGATTGATTTTGATTGTATGATGTTTGGGGGTCATTTCTAGGCAATTAGTTTGGTGTTTAGTGGCATGTAGAAGAAGTTGGGGTTGGGGCTTGCCGGAGAAGATGACCGGAGCTCATCTCCGGTCACCTAAAGTTCATTAGGGTTTAGGTCCCCAGTTTGAATCTCAGTCCTTGGATGTTGATTAGGTTAACGCATGGATGGTCCAAATTAGATCATTAAACCCTAATTCTAATTAATTAAGTTAATTTATAATTAATTAGTCAAATTAAATCATGGCCCTTGGATCACGCGCGTAAGCTAAGTTTGAACCTAGGCCTTTAGATCATCCTACCCCAAGTCAAGCTGACTTCTCATCCCGGCCCTTGATCTCTCTTTCACGCAATTTGGATCACTCCTTTTAATTACTTTGCATTTTAATTCATTTTTATTTTATTTTATTTGTTTTATTTATTAAAAATAGCATTTCATTTTATAAAATTCTAATTTTTTGCATCCTAAATTTAAATAATTTTCAGAACCCAAAAACATTTTTATTTTTAATTTTTGAATTAAAAAAATATTTTTAAATCATTTAATTGTATTATTTAATTAATTCATTCATTTTAATGAATTAAAAATACTTTTAGATATTTAAAAATCACCAAAAAAAATCATGAAGCATTCTTACATATTTAGAACAATTTACAAACTCATCTTACAAATTTTTTTTAGGGTTTGATCACATTTAGACAATTTAACCATGAATTAGGGTTTCTAAATTTTCTATTTTTTAAACCCTAACTTCAAAAATTCATTTCTGATCAACCAAGATGAGTTTGTAAATGGTTCTTTTTGAATTCTTTCATACTTGGCATGTAGTATCTACGGTATTTACCTCACATTTTTGCATTGCATTTTCCATTTGTTTGGCATTTTTCATGAAGAAGTACCCAAAACCCTAGCCTAACTTAGAAAAAACCATAACTTAACTTTGGTATAGCTTATGACTTCCATCTCTGGGGTGTGATCTTATGTGGGTTTAGGGTTCATTTGGTTGCAATTTCAATTTTTTATCATGTGTTTTGCTTCTGTTTTGATCATATGCATCTCATACTTTCTTAAAACCCTAATTTGTCATGTTCATTTGCACTCATCTTTGCATACCCTCATCATATGAACTTGTCATGACATCTCATGCATTTGTATGTCATATAAGACACCTTAGGACATGTGTGAATATTGCTTGATCATTGCATTCATTTGGTATGTTTTACATCCATTACATCTTATGTATGTTCATGTGTTCTTAAGCCTCTAACATGCTTGTTTTTGCATCCATCACTTGTATGATCATACATATGCATTGTATATGACTTTGCATCTCTCCATGACACATTTGCATCATGTATTCACTACTGGTTGGCATCATTGCATCTTCATCTTTGCTTCATTGCATTTTGTTTCACCTTATGCATTCATACTAACCATTGCAGGGGCTTCAGGTAAGTTGTTTAGGATGTGGATTTGCCTCCACATCCAACCTTTTCATATCCCTTCATTTGCATTTTTATTTGTCTTTTATGTGAGTTTGACACACTTGTGCTCTCTCTTGCTCTTTTTCTTTCTCTTAGGTTACTTAACTTCTTCAGGAAGTAAGTAACCTATTCTTCTTCCTCTTATCTTTTCATCTGCTTCTTCTTCCTTGGTGGCAATCTGAAGACTTTATGAAGATCTTTCTTAAGCTTAACAAACCCTAGGAACATCCAATCATGATAAATTTAGGGTTGTATATAGTCTCCCCTAGTTTTTTACCTTTGAGTTTCCTTGAGTCTCTGCTTCTCATCTAATAATCAAGGTTAAACAGTTAATGTTTTGAGGCTCTGTATTAGGGTTATATTTGTATCCTTATCTTAGGATGGAGTGTATAACTTTAATACTTAGTTTTAAACCTTTAAGTTGTTTACACCTTATAATCAAAACACCTAATAATCATTAATACTTAAGCTTGTAACTTGGGCCTTATATTAGGGTTACATCTCTGCATGTTGGTTCAGAGGGACTAACCCTAGTGTTTAATGGACAAGTCCCCCTCAGGTTTAGTCTTATAAACATAAAATCCACTTCTTAATCTAACCTTTAATTAAAATCCACTTTAATAAAGGCTTGTTATGTAATGATTTTAGTCTCTAACCATGGATTAAGTTGAGGTATCTTCCTCATCTTAAGTGTTCTCATCTATTATCCTTCTCTTAGTATGGTGTAATGAGTTCACTAATCCCTGATTAGAGATTAAACTCATTACTTAACACAAAACAAAAATCCAAAGACACTTAATAATAACATTTAGGTTAATGATCTTAATCATGCATCATTAGGGTAATTAAGCTGAGATTTTCATCTCATACTTAAGTAGGCTCATTATCCCTAATCAGGGGTGATATAATGAGTTTGCAAACCTTTGATTAAGGCTTAAGCTCATTATCCTATGCAAAACACCAAAAACAATAAAAAACTGAAAACACAAAAACAAACAATAAACGTCTCCTCCGAGATTCTTTTCTCATCACATTCACTCTAGAAACGAGAACTCGCTTCTTCCGTCTAATGCAAGACAGTCAGCACTCGAGCCAGACGAGTCATACACTTGAGCATAGGCAAGAAAACAGTTTACCACAAAATCAACCAGTCTCTTTGAGTCAAACTACGGTGTTCTGACTTCCTCATTGCACGAGAGGATACGTAGGCATAACTTAACGGTTATCGAACAAAAGTCTCTTTGTCTCCCCCTCTCCTCTTTCTAGCTTTATTTTCTTAGCCTCAGTTTTGAGCACTCATTTTCTTTTTGCACTGACACTCTATACATCCTTTTCTCCCTAGCCTTTTATGCACAGTTTAACACATATACTATCCCCCTTTTAAACACAATTAAGTAAGCGTGAATCCCGTCGAGTACGACAGACGATCTGGGTGCTAATACCTTCCCAGGTCGTAACCAACCCCCTTTCTCAGTTTGTTTGGTTCGCAACCGTCTTATCCATACCATTCCAGGTTTATGCAACATTACCTTTCCTTCGGGATAAAAATGCCTAGCTGGCGACTCTATTCAACCTCAACCTCCAACATCGCCGACGGTTAACGTTTGCACCGGGATGAAAATCCGGGGAGCGACAGCTTGGCGACTCTGTTGGGGATCTTTGAGCCAGGGCTTCTGGTTCTCTTGTGGGTTTCTCCTAGCGCTTGTTTATTTGTGTTTATCTGGGATGTTATGTGCTATTTGTGTTTATGTTGGTGCTTTATTTTATTGCTTCATGTACAACTTTATTTATTGCATTTACTTTATCGCTTTCATTTATTGCTTTCTGCACTTCATTCTTTATCATATCACTGTGCTGGATTGTTGTTACCTTGGTGGGTGGGGTATTCCAGTGAGAAAGGCTTAACACAAAGGCCTGAGTGACACATAGGATTAGAGTGGTTTTGTATTCTTTCCCATTCCATTTCAGTCTATTGCGGGAATATGAAAACACAGTTCATACATGGGTTTCCTTTTGAGAACTCTGTGCTACGGATTTCCTATAGTGCTAGGGCTATCTGGGAAGCCTGCTAAGTCTGGATGACCTTTTTAGATGACCTTCAGCATCTGAGGTGAATTAGAAAAGGATCCTTTATGATTAGGGTAAACACTGTACCTCCGGGTTAGAAGTGTTTACACTTCTCATATTAGATCTGAATCCGAGGATCCTTGTTCTAGAACAATACCTGTGATTGGGTTGGGATGTTTACAGGTTTGAAGGAACCCTTGACCTCAACATACCTTGTTACTGGAATTTGTTTTAAGGTTATACTATTTTCGATGATTTCTTTGAAACCCTGGATCATTGACTCTTTATTTGACTCCCCCACCTGGTTACTGGTTCTCAGCCTTCATATGAAACTTTGAACACTCATGGACCCTACCAAGAGCAACTGATAATCCAGCACATGATCACAAACCCTTGCATATCATAAGCATACATCATATTGCATCATTTAACATTTGTCTATTTGTTTTACAGGGTATCCATCTTTACTTGGTTTGGTTTTGACCGTTCTTCTGCTCAGCTTATCGGCTTCAGTACGTATTCAGTTATCTTCCTCAGCTATCTTCTTCAAGCTGTCTCCTTCAGCACACATTTTTTCAGCATGGATACAACCAGGAAAAGCAACATCACCTACCACTTCTTTGAATATCCTCTAGCAGACATAAGACAGATACAAGCTCTTATCACCCCTGATCATGTTCCCTTATTCATAGAGCATTATGGTGGGATCCTGGACATGATCATGGATTTGGACACATTTTAGAGGAGCATGATTCATACCTATCTTCAGTTATATGACCCTCCTCTCTGTTGCTTCACTTTCCCAGATTTTCAGATTGGTCCTTTATTGGAAGAATACTCTATGTTATTGAGTGTCCCTATTAGAAGAGGAATCCCTTTTAATCCTGAAATGACTCCTCCAAGGAATGAGGACATAGCCAAGGCATTACATCTGGAAGTAACTGTAACACGGTGGGAGAACTGACTTTTAGTTAAATGTTGCGGATAGCAAGAGTCGCCACCGACTTTTATTTTATCCAAAAGGAAAGGACATAAAAGAACAGGAAAGACTTTAAAAAGATTTTGAGTTCGGGGGGTAGGTTATACAAAGGGAAGGTGTTAGCACCTTTTATATCCAGGGTTATCCATGGGCTCTTAGTTACTTAGCTCACTTTAAATTGTTTTGAGAAAGGTGTAGTGTGTGATGAAAAATTTTCTAAGTACTTTATAGTGATCCTCGTATGGATGTATATAAAGACTTTGTTTTGAAAATTTGTTTGAAATGTGAAGTGTAAAAATGTATTTTGAATAGGTGAGCAAGTACTTAAGAGGAACCTACCCTATGCTAAATCTTTATTGTTCTTATATATTCTTTCAATGGTAATATTGTCCCTATTATTAAGGAATAGGTAGTCATTACCTTGGATGTAATAAGGGACATGTGAAGGGACATCTGAGTATAGGCAACTGTAAGGTGTCTTTAGCATTTCGTAGGGACTTATCATCTTTTTATTTCGAAGGAACAAGATCATTATTCCGTAGGCAACATCGAAGGGACTTGATCTTATAATCTTAAAGGGACTTGATGATATTAATGAAGGGACTTTGCTTTAAGACACCTTACTTGACCTTATAATTAGGAAACATGAGGAGTAACCCTAGAAAGTCTGAGAATGCGATCAAAGATCGACTTACGTGTGTAAGTGTTCATATTCATATATTTATCTTTTTTTAAGTGAATTTTCTAAGTTGTTTTTATTTACACATAGTTATGCACGCCCTAGAGTTACTAACCATAGCAGTAGAAATATTTACAAAAAATAATCACAAGAAATAAACATACGACTATTACACGGCTTTCGCAATTACAAAATAATATAGACAATGAATATAATAAAGAATAATAAGCAATAATTAAAAAAATTAATAATAGCACAGAGGTTAGAAAGAATTAGGGTTAGTCAAGATAAGAAAAATCAGGATTAAGAATAAATCAGGGTTAGTTAATGAAAAGAATCGGGATTATGGTTTTAATTATTAACGAATTTACAATATATATATATATATATATATATATATATATAATAATAATAATAATAATAATAATAATAATAATAATAAATATAAATATTAAAATAACTAATTTAATTTTTGAGAAAATAAATTATGTTTTGAAAATATGAGATTTTAAGAGAATATTATTAATTATTTATTTTAGAAATTATTTTTAATTAAATTAAATTAAGAAATATAAGAAAATAAATGAAAATAACAAAAAGTTGGAAAAAGTACTAAAAAGGTAGGACCTGGGATTTGAACCCAGGTCCCTTACCTCAATCCCCATGGTGCAAAACCAGCTGAGCTACATGCGCGCGCTTGTCATTCCTAGGAAACGCAATCAATAAATATTAAAACCTGTAAAAAAGAAATAAGTTAAAAAATTTGACCCCAGCCAAGGATCGAACCCCTCGCCTTTGCCTTCATACGCGCATACACATTCCACTGGACCAAGCAGCGTTCTTTGTAATTATAATGGCAAAGAAATATGATAAAATAAAACAAAATTTTAAAATCAGAAATTCGCGCCAAGGACTTCATCTTCTTCCCCAAATTTCCTGCGAATTCTCTTTCAATCTTTCCTGCGATTTTTTCTGGTTTCGTAGGATTTCCTAGCCTTATGTCAAGAACATCAAACCTTCAAAATTTCACTAAATTGAGGGTACCATTGTACTCCCCACAACAAGGCCAGTTCGTTTATACATTTAGAATATATTTATATTTGTTAAATTAGAAAACCCCAATCATGGAGCAAGAACCCTAATAATGGCGTTTGGAGATTAAGGTCACGATTCTTCAAATTGAGAGTCCAGAAACGTTCCTAGCACTATCACAAACATCAAGCAATCATCAAATATCATTTAAAACAAACAAATATATGAAATCGAAAAATTCATATTCAAGAACAAAGCATGATTCGGTTGGACGATTATATGATGTTTTAGATGCTTATGATGATTGAATTGTGTTCAGTGATGCTCAAGCAAGCTAATGCCACCTTCAGAAAGCTTTGAAAACGCCTCTAGGTTGCAATACGAATTGGAGTTTTTTTCTTGAAAAGTTTGAAGTTTGATCTTATGCTTGGAGGCTGTGAATCCGTCCTTTTCTGCTTGCAGTATACTCATGTATATATAAGGATGTAAAATAGGTCAAAATGTTATGGATTTATGGGCTTTGTATTGATTGCTTGATCATGAAGTTTCCTTCTTTCAAATATTGAAAAATATCACATCTAACCTTGCCAAATCAAGCTAGCACGAATTTGGATCAGATCAATCATCTATAGTTGATGTTTATGACTTTCTAGAATCATAATCTCATCCAAATATTTGATTTTCATATTTTATTTTGATTTAATTTGTATTTTAATGAATAAAATTCAAATAAATACTAAATAAAATATAAAAAATCAGAAAAGGCATGGTTTGGGTCGTGCTTGATGATATTATGAATATTGGATGGTAATTTGGTAGGCCCATTTAGCAAAAATTGGTTTTAAGGCCTCATTTGCTTCATAAACTTCCCAAAAATTTCCCAACTTTGCAAAGGCCTACATCCCTCAATTTTAAGGCTATTAAGGTGTTATTGGACATTTTGGAAAGCTTAAAGAGTCCTATAACCAACCTCTTTGGTCTCATGTCCATATCTTTTACCATTCTCAAGTTATGCTCTTTGGAAGTTGTTGACTTTTTGTTGATTTTTAAAATGACCTATAATGTCTTAGCTCATACCTTCCAAATGAAGCATTTTTGGGTTTGGCTTGTGATACACAAAGTTGTAGAGAATTAAATTTCCTTCAAAATGAGCTTTGGATGGAAATTTTTTGATGAAGCATGTGAAAGTTATGGTTGGTCAAAGTTCAATTGACTTTTCCTATGAAAACCCTAATTTAGAAACTCCTGATTCTTGATGATTTGAAATCTCCTTGATGAATCATGATCAAGCCTTGATCAAATGATGAATTTTACTTCATAAACTTGATGTTGGCGAAAAATCATGAAGTTTGACTTTGGTTTGACCACAGTTGACCTCAGTTTGACTTTTTGACTACTTTGACTGATTTTAGCCTATCTGATCATCTGACTGAGCAAATCTTTTGGGAAAGCCTTGAAACTTGACATAGGGATTCTTGCACACATATAGGATGCTATGAAGCTCACTTGAAGTCTTGGAAGTCCATTTAGCCTGATGGAAGTCAAAACCCTAGTTTAGGATGCCTTGCTTAGGAGGATGCATTGTCTGAGGGAATTGTCAAACTTTCTGACTAATTGTGAACCTTGTGAACCTCATGAGATGTCTTGTGAACCTTGTGAACCTTGTGAACCTTGTGAACCTCTTAATACACAATGTCTTGTCTTGGTGAGGGAAAATTTTGGGGTGCAACAGCTGCCCCTGTTCAATTTTCTGAAACCTGAGGGGTTTCATTGGTATATGTGTCATTCGTGACCTGGAAGGTTGAAGGGGATTGAACACAAAAGCCCAAAAATTTGCACTCGCCGGTGCGTAAAGTAACACTGATGATAATTGTATATGCTTGAGTGGGCTTGAAGATGCAACTTGGAAGAACTGGAGATGTGCTTATAGATTCCATCCATAATATCAGGAGGTGATAATATCTTGATGTTGATACTGGATATCAGTACTAGGTCTTCGTATAGGCCGTCTCTGAATCGTTTATGCAACATGGTTTGAATTGTTGAATAGACCAGTAGAAATAAATCTTCGTGACGATTATCTCTTCTGGAAATATCCTGGATTATGGAATAGATCTTCGAATAGACCGTTTGCCTACTATCCAAGAACAAAAGAATATCAGGGTTAAATCTTCTGAAAATATCCTGGACTAGGGAATGGATCTTCGTATAGACCGTTTTCCTACTATCCGAGGATAAAAGAAATATCAAGATTAAATCTTCGAAACATATCCTGGACTAGGGAATGGATCTTCGTATAGACCGTTTGCCTACTATCCAAGGACAAAAGAAATATCAAGATTAAATCTTCGGAAAATATCCTGGACTAAGGAATGGATCTTCGTATAGACTGTTTGCCTACTATCCAAGGACAAAAGAAATATCAAAATTAAATCTTCGGAAAATATCCTGGACTAGGGAATGGATCTTCGTATAGACTGTTTGCCTACTATCCAAGGACAAAAGAAATATCAAGATTAAATCTTCGGAAAATATCCTGGACTAGGGAATGGATCTTCGTATAGACCGTTTGCCTACTATCCGAGGACAAAAGAAATATCAAGATTAAATCTTCGGAACATATCCTGGACTAGGGAATGGATCTTACCATTTGCCTACTATCCAAGGACAAAAGAAAAGATTAAATCTTCGGAAAATATCCTGGACTAGGGAATGGATCTTCGTATAGACCGTTTGCCTACTATCCAAAGACAAAAGAAATATCAAGATTAAATCTTCGGAAAATATCCTGGACTAGGGAATGGATCTTCGTATAGACCGTTTGCCTTCTATCCAAAGACAAAAGAAATATCAAGATTAAATCTTCGGAAAATATCCTGGACTAGGGAATGGATCTTCGTATAGACCGTTTGCCTACTATCCGAGGACAAAAGAAATATTAAGATTAAATCTTCGGAAAATATCCTGGACTAGGGAATGGATCTTCGTATAGACCGTTTGCCTACTATCCAAGGACAAAAGATTAATGATTAAGTATCAGCACTAGACCTTCGTATAGATCGTTTCTGATCTGTTGTGAATTGCTGATATTGTTTTATCTGCATATAACTATCCTGCAAAGAAAAGGTTAATTTATGCAATATGTGTGCATGCATGGCATGATGCATCTAAGTAAATGTGTTATGCTTTTATGGATATGCTATGGTATAATGTAAATGATGTATGTATGAATCATGCTGCCTAAAGCGTCTGGATATCTTTGTATAACAACTGCTGGCTAGGGAAAATAAATCTCGGCTCGTTGCAGAAGAATATGAGGAACTCGTTCCCGTCTTGTTTGATAGTGTAGTATTTATAACCTCCCGTCTTCGTTCGTTGAACTTCTATTGAAGGAATAAGTTCCTGAGTATCCCGACCGAGCATAAAAGAGATGGACATAAATTCAAGAGGACATGTAGCTTGAAGTATCTATAAAGATAGATTCGCTCTACTGGGGATTTGTAGTTGTCTTGTGGGGATGAACCGGCGAAGCTTCGTTGAATTCCTACCTTCATTCGTCCTTAGTAAATAATATTACTGCATTTCATGCATTTCTGGTACACATCAATCATATTCAAAAGCATACATACATTCAAACACAACCAATGGACGTTTTCGCTTATGTAAATAGGGTAAAAGTAAATCTGGACTCGAAGATGAAATTTTATTTATATCACAAAGTGACCTATACATAGGCAATTTTGTACAAGGAGACATAAATCCTAGTAAGAGGAATTCGTCGTAAAATTTTTACAAAACAAAGAAAACAGCTATGTGAGGAATAATCCTATTGAGTTTCAATTCTACTATTGCCATTATCTTCAAGTATCTCATCCTCTGCTGTTGAGACGGAAACGATTGGATTGAGCTTTATCTGTTCGAGCTTGATTTAGGTAGCACCATCAGTTGAAGTTACATGAGTGATCCAAACGAGACATAGCCATACGCTTTAATCCCTAACTTTTGCCTGGATTGCCCTTTCAGGTTTTCAATCCACCGGGATACCCTTTTTTTCCCAAGCCGCCCTTTCAGGTTTTCGACTTGCCGGGTGTACATTTTTTATATATACCCTTCATATGTAGGAGTCCACTTGCCCCTAGGATCACCCTGTGGTAATATGATACGCTTGATTACCAAGTCACCAACCTGATATACCTTTTGCTTAACCTTCTTATTAAAAGCTTTGATCATCCGTTTCTGGTACATCTGGCCATGACAAACAGCTGCCAGCCTTTTCTCATCAATCAAATTTATCTGGTCAAGTCGAGTCTGAACTCACTCATTTTCATCCAAGCCTGCATCCTTCATGATTCTTCAGGAAGGGATCTGAACTTCAATGGGCAGAACTGCTTCCATACCATAGACTAAGGAGAATGGGGTTGCCCCTGTTGAAGTACGTATTGTAGTACGATAACCATGAAGAGCAAATGGTAACATCTCGTGCCAATCTTTGTAAGTGACAATCATTTTATGTAGAATCTTCTTAATGTTCTTGTTAGCAGCTTCTACTGCCCCATTCATCTTCGTACGATACGGAGAAGAGTTGTGATGCTTAATCTTGAACTGTGTGCAGAGATCAGTAATCATAGTGTTGTTCAAATTAGAGCCATTATCTGTGATAATCCTTTCAGGGATGCCATACCTACATATGAGATTATTCTTAATGAATCGAGCCACCACATTCTTAGTAACAGATGCAAATGAAGTTGCCTCTACCCACTTTGTAAAGTAATCAATAGCAACCAGGATGAAACGATGCCCATTAGAAGCAGTAGGCTTGATCTAGCCAATCATATCAATGCCCCACATGGCAAAAGGCCAAGGATCAGTCAACACATTCAATGGAGATGGAGGTATATGCACTTTATCAGCATAGATTTGACACTTGTGACATGTTATGGAGTCTTGATAGCAGTCAGCTTCCATAGTAAACCAATAGTACCCTGCTCTCAATATCTTCTTTGCCATGGTATGACCAAAGAATGAGTGCCAAAGATCCCATCATGCATGTCTTCCATAATCTTTGTTGCTTCCTTCTTATCCACACAACGAAGCAAAGTTGAATCATGATTGCGCTTGTACAAAATTCCATTACTCAAGAAGAACTTAGCAGAAAACCTCCTCAATAACTTCATATCTTTGACAGATGCCCCTTCAGGGAACTCCTGAGTTTCAAGGTATATTTTTACTTCATAGAACCAAGGCTTCTCCTCTCCTCCTTCAGTATCAATCTTGTTGCAGTATGCAGGCTTCTCAAATCTGTCAATAGTAATCTTGGGAGCTTCATCATCCTAGCTAATCTCAAACATAGATGCCATGGTGGCTAATGCATCTGCCAACTGATTCTCTCCTTGTGGAATATGTCCAAAGTTAATATCTTCGAAATGTGGGATCAAAGACAACACATGCTCTCTATAAGGAATAAGATTCTCATGCTTGGTATCCCAATCCCCTTTAATCTGACTCACTACCAGGGCTGAATCTCCATACACGTCCAGGAACTAAATCTTCATATCAATGGCAGCTTTGATGCCCAGGATACATGCCTCATACTCAGCCATGTTATTGGTACAATAGAAACAAAGTCTTGCAGTAATCGGGGTATGACAACCTTCAGGGGAAATGATCACAACACCAACTCCATTACCAAGTGCATTAGAAGCTCCATCAAAAACCATAGTCCATCGGGATCCTTGTTCAGGTCCGTCATATTGTCCATGTTCTTTAGTAATAATCATAATGTCTTCATCAGGGAACTCAAAACTAATTGATTGATAATCATCCACTACTTTATGAGCCAAATGATCAGCTATGACACTTCCTTTAATGGCCTTCTGAGTAGTGTACTGTATATCATATCCTGTTAAGATCATTTGCCATCTTGCTATTCGTCCGGAGAGAGCAGGTTTCTCGAATATGTACTTGATTGGATCCATCTTTGAAATCAATTAAGTAGTAGGAGTCAACATATACTGTCTTAGTCGGCGAGCAGCCCATGCCAAAGCGCAGCAAGTTTTCTCGAGCAGTGAGTATCTTGTTTCACAGTCGGTAAACTTTTTGCTAAGGTAGTATATTGCCTGCTCTTTTCGACCAGACTCGTCATGTTGCCCCAATACACACCCCATTGAGTTGTCTAACACTGCTAAGTACATAATCAAGGGTCTTCCATCAACTGGTGGCATCAAAATTGGAGGTTCTAGAAGATATCTCTTGATTTCATCAAATGTTGTATAGCATTCATCATTCCACTCCATTACCTGATCTTTCTTCAACAACTTGAATATTGGCTCACAGGTAGCAGTTAATTGGGAAATAAATCTTGCGATGTAATTCAATCGTCCCAAGAAACCTCTAACTTCCTTCTCAGTATGGGGAGCTGGCATCTCTTGTATAGCTTTCACTTTTGCAGGATCCACTTCAATACCTTTTCTACTGACAATGAAACCCAGGAGTTTACCAGACCTAACTCCAAAAGTACACTTGTTTGGGTTCAATCTCAACTTGTATTTCTTCAACCTTTCAAACAACTTATGCAGATGATCAAGGTGTTTCTCTTCATTCTGGGACATGGCTATCATATCATCCACATATACCTCTATCTCATGATGAATCATATCGTGAAACAAAGCCACCATATCACGTTGATATGTTGCCCCGACATTCTTCAAACCAAATAGCATTACTTTATAACAAAAAGTGCCCCACTGTGTAACAAATGTAGTCTTTTCCATATCTTCAGGTGCCATCTTGATTTGATTGTAACCAGAGAAACCATCCATGAAAGAGAAAACCTTATGCTGAGCAGTGTTGTCTACTAGAACATCAATATGAGGAAGTGGAAAATCATCTTTAGGGTTGGCCTTGTTCAAATCCCTGTAATCTACACACATACATACCTTACCATCTTTCTTAGGTACCGGTACCACATTTGCAACCCATTGAGGATAAGAAGTCACAGCTAAGAACCCTGCATCAAACTGTTTCATCACCTCTGCTTTAATCTTTTTTGACATTTCAGGACGCATGCGACGAACCTTCTGCTTTTTTGGACGACAGTCTTCTTTTACTGGTAAACGGTGAACCACAATGTCTGTATCCAACCCTGGCATATCTTCATAGGACCAAGCAAAGATCTCCACATAATCACGTAACATCTGAATTAATCTGCTCTTAACACCATCCTCTAATTCAGCCCCTATCTTGACCTCTTTCCTGTTTTCTTCAGTTCCCAGATTCACAACTTCGATTGGCTCTTCATGTGGCTGTATAGCTTTCTCTTCTTGTTGTAACAACCTAGCAAGCTCTACAGGTACCTCACAATCTTTCTCCTTTCCATCTTCAGCTTGATAGATCGGATTCTCGAAATTATAATTGGCAATAGTAGAACTGTTATCAATAGGATCCAGAGTGGATGAGGATTTGCATTTTAGTAATGTGGGTGTGTGTAAGAACACATAGCTGATAAAACAAAAATAAAAGAAAAGAAAGACAAGGATCACAATATTTATGAAAACGAAACATCCATTGAATGAAGTATGCAAATGAAATGACATCCCGAAACAAGCATACCATTGTGCCCCGGGTAAGGCACAAGGCTTAAAAGTTTAATTGTTCAAAATTACAAACTTAAAAATAACAAAACAGTAATAGTATTTACTCCTGACTAAAGGAGATAGGAATAACGTCTTCAGTCTTCCAATTGTTGAGCCCATCACCCACAGTAGGAAAGATCCAGTTATCCAGGTTGTAGTCTTCACTATAGTCACCCACAACATTGATTTGATCTTTCATGATCCCTTGATTGGTGATACGAACAGCACGAGCACGACGAACAACCTTCTGGGATTATGGAGTGAAACCCAAACCAAACTTGTCAGACTTGTAAGGGATATCAGGAAACACCAAATAGTATAACCACCTTCTTCAACCACAGCTCTAGCATCTTCGAGGGAGGCCATCGTAGGAGGTACTCTGGTAACCACAAGAACTCTTTTAACAGTAGGAGGAGCTTTAGTAGCAGGAACGACCCAAGGAACAACTTCAAATGTCTGGCAAGGAGTCTCAACATATTCACCTTCCACTTCAACATACTTAAATGTATTCACATGACTGACCATGTATTCTTCCTCTCCATAAACAGTGATGATCTTTCCTTTCATTGGATATCTCAACTTTTGATGTAGAGTAGAAGTTACAGCACCTGCCCCGTGGATCCAGGGGTGCCCAAGCAAACAAGAGTACGTAGGACGAATATCCATTACATAAAAGGTAGAATTGAATACTTGAGAGCCTACTTTGATCGGGAGATCTATTTCTCCATGCACCACTCTTCTTGAACCATCAAAGGCCCTCACCACTATATTACTTGGTCTTAACACAACGTCTTCAGGATTGAGTTTGTTCAGAACCTCTTTGGGAAGTACATTTAATGAAGAACCATTGTCCACCAGCACATGAGACAAGGTAGTGCCCCTACATTCAATGGAGATATGTAAAGCTCTGTTATGGTTTCTCTTGGCAGGAGTCAAGTCAGCATCAGAAAAGCCTAACCCATTATCATAAGTCAGATGTGCAACACAATTCTCAAATTGATCCACAGAAATCTCATTTGGCACATGAGCAGTCTTCAGGAACTTGATTAAGGCTTTAGCATGAGCCTCAGAACACAGCAACAAAGATAACATGACAATTTTGGAGGGAGTATGCCCCAACTGGTCAACAATATCATAATCACTCTTGCGAATGATCTTCAGCACTTCTTCCATCTGTTTAGAAAGATTTTCAGCATTCGGTGCCTCAGCTTGCACAGGCTCAACCACAGGACCCTTGCCCCGAGCATCAGTACTTGGTTCAGAAGTGGAAGTAGTAGTTGGAGTAACTGCACTCTTGGAGGTAGCCGGAGGAGAGAAAATTCTTCCACTTCTAGTGATCTTACTAGATCCAGCAATATTATCAACATCAAGATTCTTATAAGTAACAGGTGCATCAGTCAAAGGTTCCTGCTTAACACCATGGATATAAACATCAGAACCGTAATTCCAGGGTATAGCTTTATCTGAAGTATAGGGAATAGGGCCAGGAGTAGTAATAATCATGGGAGGCACTCTAACTTCAGCAACAGTCTTCACCAGGCCTTCAACAGTAATCTTGATAGGTCCTTTATGAGTGATCTTGACAGGACCCTTGGAGGTAATCTTCACTGCAATTTATCAACCATGTCCACATCTTCAACCTTCGTACCTCGAGTTAGGTGTTCACACATACTTTCCACAGAAGGAGTCCTCTCAAACAATATAGTATAATTGTCCATGAGGCATTGAATACCATACTTCAACTTCCAGAAGCTATCAGGTTTGTAGGCACAATAAAAACAGTCTTCATTGCAACCTGGAAAGAATCCAGCCTGCACCAGCTTCTTCTTAATAATAGATAGGGGAGTAGTCACATCTGCAATTGAGGAAACATAGGAAACTTCATCAACAGTATTAACAATCTTCTCATGATTGGGCATGGGAGCAGTAATCACATTTGGAGTCCCAGGAGGGTCAAATTCAATCTCTCCAGCTTCAATCATATCTTGAATCTTGTTTTTCAATATCCAGCAGTTGTTGGTGTCATGTCACGGACAATTAGAATGATAGGCACATCATGCATTAGGATTGTATCGAGGAGAGGAAGTATTAGGATTCTGAGGAGGGTTCTTCAAAGTAATGAGTTCCCCTTTCAACATGTGTTGCAAGGCTTGGGCCAGTGACATGTTGATCTTGGTGAATTGTCTTCTAGGCTTCTGTTGATTGTTTTGTGGTAGCTCTGGTACTGTAGGAGTAGGATTAGAAATGTGAACTGCTCCCACAGATTGGTGACTTCTGTTACGACTGGGTTGACCATACACAACATTAGACTCCTTCTTCCCACTAGGGGGCTTCTTTGCAGTGCTTGATGAATAGGCGCCCACCTGTATCTTACCACTTCTTATACCACTCTCTACACGTTCTCCAGTCATTATCAGCTTAGTGAAACCGGATGATGAGCTTCCAATGAGATGACTATAGAAAGGACCATTCAGCGTACTCATAAACATATCCACTAGCTCCCTGTCAGTCAGAGGAGGTTGAACTCTACCAGCCAGGTCTCTCCATTTTTGGGCATACTCCTTGAAATTCTCCTTAGCACCCATAGACATGCTTTGGAGTTGCATGCGAGTTGGTGCTAAATCAACATTATATTGGTATTGCCTATAGAAGGCCTCAGCAAGATCATTCCAATCACGAATATTAATGCTTTCCAATTGATAGTACCATTCCAATTGAGCTCCATACAAGCTCTCTTGGAAGAAATGAACCCACAATTTCTTATCAGCAGTATATGGTTGAATCCTCCGGACATAGTACCGTAGATGCAGCTTGGGACATGAGACACCATCATACACCACAAAAGCAGGAACCTTGAAACCAATAGGTATAACCACTCCAGATATTAAACTCAGATCTTCAAAATCCAGCCCATAAGATTTTTGTAACTCCATGGCATTCATCCTGTCTACCAGCATCTTGTACTTATCTTCATTAGGATCATGATAATAATTTGCTTCAGAATCAGAATCTCCCACAGTATCATGGAGACTGCCTCCCTCTTTCTCAGAATTTTCAGACTCAGAATCATCAATCTGTTCCTTTGTCTTGACAGGACCTCTGAACCTTCTTCCCAGATTAATAAGGCATCCTGATCTTCTAGTCTTCTTCTTCTTCTTAGCCAGCAGTGTCTTCAACTCATCTTGTCCCTTGGACAAGTTCAGAATCAACTCTTGGAATTGTGCATTCTGAGCCTGGAGATCTTTGACAGTCTGTTCAAGAGCCATTTCTGCTGAAATAAACAGCAAGAAGATAAGATACCTGTACATAAGAAACTTGTGATGCAGTGATATGGTATGTAAATGCGTATGCAATGTTTTCAAGGACCGCAGGATTTAAATTTGTTTAAACAACCATAAAGTAAACTTTTATTCGTAATCAAATAAACTTGTTTGCCCCTTGGGCTTACAAAAAAAATGAAATGAATACAAAGATGGGGTTTTAAGTCTCCCATGGACGTTTCCTTTTTGTGTTGAGGTATGAGTTGAGATTCCGCTCCTCGTGAAGTTGTTTTGTTAGCTCCAGGATTCTTTCTTGACTTGCTTTGTAATGAGCCTCAAAAGTATCTCTTTGCTCCTTCAACTGGATCCAGGACCTTTGTAACTCCTCTATGTCAGTGGGAATGTCTGGGTGAAGAATGATATAAGAAGTATCTCCTTCTGCAACATGCTCCATGGTAACTGGCAGGATAGCGGGATATGGCATCATAAGAGTCTGAGCACGAGATCGCACCCATCTGAGATAAGGTTCCATAGGAATAGTATACTTGGGTTCCAGAGTCTTGCTGTCAACCTTGTTCACTTTACCCCATGCTCGTATGAACCTTTGACGGTAACCTTGCAGATCGTTGTCGTAGTCGAACACAATACCCTGAATAAGCATGTCATGAGGACCATCACTCTGAGCGTAACCAAACTGTCGTAGAGCTAAGGAAGGATTGTAAGTAATGCCCCCTCTTATGCCAAGGAGTGGCACATTAGGGAACTCCCCACAACGGTCAATGATAGTAACATTCTCCATAGATCTAGAGCACCAATGAATATCTGAATGAGAAAGTGACATAATCCTCTTGGACAACCTGAACCCTTGTTCATTCTTCATCACTGATCGAGGAAGGTGAGAAATAAACCACTTAGATAGTAAAGGTATGCAACACATCAGAGTTCCTCGTGCCCTCGTAGTACGAGTATGAAGAGAGTGTAAGATGTCTCCAAGTAATACAGGCACTGGATTGCGAGTCAGAAATATGTTGATGGCGTGTACGTCTATGAACTGGTCTGGATTGGGGAACAACACTAAGCCATAGATCAATAGGGCTAAGATCTCCTCAAAAGCATCATAACTCATAGCCTTTAGGAACACTTGAGCTTTCTCCATCAATACCTTAGCAAGAATACCCTTAACTCCACTCCTTGTTTCTAGGACAATGTCTGATTTCTTCAAATGTAGGGCTGCAGCAATGACTTCAGGTTTAGGTTCCTTTTCCAAACCTGTGAAAGGTTTCTGATCAAGGATAGGTATACCCAGAAGCTTGGAGAACCCTTCCATTGTAGGAACCAACTGATAGTCGGGGAATGTGAAGCAATGATGTTTAGGATCAAAGAACTGAAATAGGACACTCATCATATCTTCATTGAACCCTGAAGTGACTAGATCCAGTAGGTGACCATGCCTTTTGATGAATTGGGAGTTTTCAGAAACTTGAGAGACCAATTCTTTAAGCTTAGGAGGTATCCCTACAAAGTTGATCCGGATAGTATTTCTACGAGCAGAAGCCATGATCTGCAACAAAGAACAAAGATAAATCCTTTGGTCCTTGAAATGGTTAGTGAAAATGCTATGCTTATGATGCATGATAATGCTATGATGTTATGCTCAATCACAAACATGTGGCACACACAAACAAGTCACACAATAGCCCTAGGTTTGAAGGCTTGCATGAGGTTTAAAGGTAAGTACCCTTCCTTGAAGTTTAGTTGGTTCATCCTGTCCTATAAAAGTAACCAGGTTCTAAGGGATCTCAATATCATTGATCCTTCACAAGGGTGGTTGTTCAATAGGCAACTTACTTTCCAACCAAAACCCTCCAAGTTTAAGATCTTAATGAGTGTAGTATCGAGTATCAACCAGCTTCAGTCTTCACCAAAGCCGGTTATCTCACTACTTTCTAAAGGCCAAGATGGGATGACTAGGGTTCTAAAAGTCAGTTAGTGTATTGACAACACATGGAAGCCTCATATTATCCTCAACTTGCTTAAGGAACATAAGCACCAACCAAGAAGTCACACTAACTATGGCCACCAGATCAACCATATCGGTATACACAGTACAATTTCCTTGGTCTATTGCCATTTACCTAAGGTACACTAGATCCGGGTTAGGATCTTTCACACATAAGAGCACCCAACAAGTAGTGTAAAGCAAACAAAGCAAACAAGTTTAAAGTGATCTAATTCTTAAGGGTACCCCTCTTTAATATTAAATCCCCAGCAGAGTCGCCAGTTCTGTAACACGGTGGGAGAACTGACTTTTAGTTAAATGTTGCGGATAGCAAGAGTCGCCACCGACTTTTATTTTATCCAAAAGGAAAGGACATAAAAGAACAGGAAAGACCTTAAAAAGATTTTGACTTCGGGGGGTAGGTCATACAAAGGGAAGGTGTTAGCACCCTTTATATCCATGGTTATCCATGGGCTCTTAGTTACTTAGCTCACTTTAAATTGTTTTGAGAAAGGTGCAGTGTGTGATGAAAATTTTTCTTAGTATTTATAATGATCCTCGTATGGATGTATATAAAGACTTTGTTTTGAAAATTTGTTTGAAATGTGAAGTGTAAAAATGTATTTTGAATAGGTGAGCAAGTACTTAAGAGGAACCTACCCTATGCTAAATCTTTACACTTCTTATATGTTCTTTCAATGGTAAGACTGTCCCTATTATTAAGGAATAGGTAGTCATTACCTTGGATGTAATAAGGGACATGTGAAGGGACATCTGAGTATAGGCAACTGTAAGGTGTCTTTAACATTTCGTAGGGACTTATCATCTTTTTATTTCGAAGGGACAAGATCATTATTCCGTAGGCAACATCGAAGGGACTTGATCTTATAATCTTAAAGGGACTTGATGATATTAATGAAGGGACTTTGCTTTAAGACACCTTACTTGACCTTATAATTAGGCAACATGAGGAGTAACCCTAGAAAGTGTGAGATGGCGATCAAAGATCGACTTACGTGTGTGAGTG
The DNA here is from genome assembly GCA_963966055.1 of Lathyrus aphaca. Taxonomy (NCBI): domain Eukaryota; kingdom Viridiplantae; phylum Streptophyta; class Magnoliopsida; order Fabales; family Fabaceae; genus Lathyrus; species Lathyrus aphaca. The sequence continues at coordinate 165,653,784 of OZ014519.1, forward strand.
TTCATATTCATATATTTATCTTTTTTAAGTGAATTTTCTAAGTTGTTTTTATTTACACATAGTTATGCACGCCCTAGAGTTACTAACCATAGCAGTAGAAATATTTACAAAAAATAATCACAAGAAATAAACCTACGACTATTACACGACTTTCGCAATTACAAAATAATATAGACAATGAATATAATAAAGAATAATAAGCAATAATTAAAAAAAATAATAGTAGCACAGGAGTTAGAAAGAATTAGGGTTAGTCAAGATAAGAAAAATCAGGATTAAGAATAAATCAGGGTTAGTTAATGAAAAGAATCGGGATTAGGGTTTTAATTATTAACGAATTTACAAATATATATATATATATATATATATATATATATATATATATATATATATATATATATATATATATATATATATATATATATATATAATAAATATAAATATAAAAATAAATAATTTAATTTTTGAGAAAATAAATTATGTTTTGAAAATATGAGATTTTAAGAGAATATTATTAATTATTTATTTTAGAAATTATTTTTAATTAAATTAAATTAAGAAATATAAGAAAATAAATGAAAATAACAAAAAGTTGGATAAAGTACTAAAAAGGTAGAACCTGGGATTTGAACCCAGGTCCCTTACCTCAATCCCCATGGTGCAAAACCAGCTGAGCTACATGCGCGCGCTTGTCATTCCTAGGAGACGCAATCAATAAATATTAAAACCTGTAAAAAAGAAATAAGTTAAAAAATTTGACCCCAGCCAAGGATCGAACCCCTCGCGTTTGCCTTCATACGCGCATACACATTCCATTGGACCAAGCAGCGTTCTTTGAAATTATAATGGCAAAGAAATATGATAAAATAAAACAAAATTTTAAAATCAGAAATTCGCGCCAAGGACTTCATTTTCTTCCCCAAATTTCCTGCGAATTCTCTTTCAATGTTTCCTGCGATTTTTTCTGCGAACCTGGTTTCGTAGGATTTCCTAGCCTTATGTCAAGAACATCAAACCTGCAAAATTTCACTAAATTGAGGGTACCATTGTACTCCCCACAACAAGGCCAGTTTTTTTATACATTTAGAATATATTTATATTTGTTAAATTAGAAAACCCCAATCATGGAGCAAGAACCCTAATAATGGCGTTTGGAGATTAAGGTCACGATTCTTCAAATTGAGAGTCCAGAAACGTTCCTAGAACTATCACAAACATCAAGCAATCATCAAATATCATTTAAAATAAAAAAATATATGAAATCGAAAAATTCATATTCAAGAACAAAGCATGATTCAGTTGGACAATTATATGATGTTTTAGATGCTTATGATGATTGAATTGTGTTCAGTGATGCTCAAGCAAGCTAATGCCACCTTCAGAAAGCTTTGAAAACGCCTCTAGGTTGCAATCCGAATTGGAGTTTTTTTTCTTGAAAAGTTTGAAGTTTGATCTTATGCTTGGAGGCTGTGAATCCGTCCTTTTCTGCTTGCAGTATACTCATGTATATATAAGGATGTAAAATAGGTCAAAATGTTATGGATTTATGGGCTTTGTATTGATTGCTTGATCATGAAGTTTCCTTCTTTCAAATATTGAAAAATATCACATCTAACCTTGCCAAATCAAGCTAGCACGAATTTGGATCAGATCAATCATCTATAGTTGATGTTTATGACTTTCTAGAATCATAATCTCATCCAAATATTTGATTTTCATATTTGATTTTGATTTAATTTGTATTTTAATGAATAAAATTCAAATAAATAATAAATAAAATATAAAAAATCAGAAAAGGTATGGGTTGGTCGTGCTTGATGATATTATGAAGATTGGATGACAATTTGGTAGGCCCATTTAGCAAAAATTGGTTTTAAGGCCTCATTTGCTTCATAAACTTCCCAAAAATTTCCCAACTTTGCAAAGGCCCACCTCCCTCGATTTTAAGGATATGAAGGTGTTCTTGGACATTTTGGAAATCTTAAGGAGTCCTATAACCAACCTCTTTGGTATCATGTCAATATCTTTTACCATTCTCAAGTTATGCTCTTTGGAAGTTGTTGACTTTTTGTTGACTTTTAAAATGACCTATAATGTCTTAGCTCATACCTTCCAAATGAAGAATTTTTGGGCTTGGCTTTTGAGACACAAAGTTGTAGAGGATTAAATTTACTTCAAAATGAGATTTGGATGGAAATTTTTTGATGAAGCATGTGAAAGTTATGGCTGGTCAAAGTTCAGTTGTCTTTTCCTGTGAAAACCCTAATTTAGAAACTCCTGATTCTTGATGATTTGAAATATCCTTGATGAATCATGATCAACCCTTGATCAAATGATGAATTTTACTTCATAAACTTGATGTTGGTGAAAAATCATGAAGTTTGACTTTGGTTTGACCACAGTTGACCTCAGTTTGACTTTTTGACTGCTTTGACTGATTTTAGCCTATCTGATCATCTGACTGAGCAAATCTTTTGGGAAAGCCTTGAAACTTGACATAGGGATTCTTGCACACATATAGGATTCTATGAAGCTCACTTGAAGTCTTGGAAGTCCATTTAGCCTGATGGAAGTCAAAACCCTAGTTTAGGATGCCTTGCTTAGGAGGATGCATTGTCTGAGGGAATTGTCAAACTTTCTGACTAATTGTGAACCTTGTGAACCTCATGAGATGTCTTGTGAACCTTGTGAACCTCTTAATACACAATGTCTTGTATTGGTGAGGTCAAATTTTGGGGTGCAACAGTAACCACCATTGATGAGCACATGACTTCCAAGGCTGGAATCTTAGGCCTCCATCTGGATTTCTTGGTCACTCAGGCTACAAAGCAAGTTGCAGTAGGGAATTGTGAAACTGTGTGTGCTCTCCTGGCTCTCAGTATTTATGGTATCATTTTATTTGCAGACAAGCATAAGTTTGTAAGCAAGAATGCCATCCACATATTCATGCTAAAGAACCCAGTTCCCACCTTATTGGGAGACCTCTACTACTCAGTTCATCAGAGGAATAAGAAACAAAGAGGAAGACTGGCAAGATGTTGTGCACCTCTTTTCTACAGTTGGTTGATGAAGCATATGTCGAAGATGAAAGCTTTCTTGAACCCACATCAGTCAAGGAATTGGGCTAAGAGGATGATTTCCCTTACATCAGACGATATCAGATGGTGTACTCAGAACACCAAGGGTCGAGACATAATAACAAGTTGTGGGCAATACCCAAATGTGCCACTTATTGGAGTAAAGGGTTGCATAAATTACAATCCTTTACTTTTCATGAGACAGTTGGGGTATGTCTTGATACATCCACCTAGGGAGCAGGACTTAGAAGAGTCTCTTTACTGTGCTTTTCAGAACAATCATGTCATTGTTCGACAAGCAGCCTGGGCTTAGGACAACATACAGACTAAAGGAACTGCTATTTTGGGGAAGTGTAACAACATAGCCTCTGCTCAGTACACTGAATGGTCACGCATCAAAGGATAAATTACTCGTATGCCATTCACCCTAGAAGATGTACCAGGGCCATCAGCAGTTGAGCCCACAACTACAGTAAGCTTGGAAGAATTTGAGAAGATGAAGGAAAGAAACACCCAGTTGGCTAAAGCTTTGAAGAAGACCCTTTGGGAAAGGAATGATGGTCGTCTGGACATTGAGAGGTTGGAGAAGCTACGCATCGAGCATGAAACCAAAATTGAGAAGACTGAAGACTTCATCAGGAAAGCCCGAGCAGGAGAACTTGTGTTGAAGAATGCATGTAAGGAAACAAAGATTCAAAGGGCAAGAGTTGAGCATTATCTGGAGGAAAGTCAGGATAGATGGGTCAGGATAACTGAGGCTCGTCTGAAAGAAGACTAGAAGATACAAGCCAAGATAGAGCAGTTAGAAGCTAATGAGAAGAAAAGCCAAGAAGCACTGCTAGCAGCTCAGAAGGAAATCTCAGAGTTGAAACTTCGGGCAGGGTTAAAGAGATCCAAAGAACAAGATAAGTATCAGAAGATGACAAATTCCATTGCAACCAGAAACCTTCTCATCAGAACCATCACAGAGCACCCAGTTGGACCGGTGACTGATGCTTTCCTGAAGGAAGTCAGGGAGGATGCATATGGATTAGATGTTTGATCTTCTCTTTGTATTTGTTTTTGTACTTTAATTCACCATGGTGATTTTGTTTGTTGTATTTTGATTCACCATGGGAGTTTGTTTGGTTGTAAGTCATGAACTATTTGTACTTTGGCATTGTCACTTGTATTTTTATGGTTATGTATTGAATTTTCTTTTACTTCAACATCTTCTTCTCAAGAGAGGTCTGGAAAGTCAAAACCAAGAACCAAACCAGATAGCCTCTGAAGACAAATAGACATATTGCATTGCATGCTAATCTCATATCCTTTGTTTTGCAGGAGATTTTATTGTTGCCTTTTCATTTTGTTGATTGTTTTAGGAAATATTGCTCGTAGGAGGGTTTTTCCTGTCAATCGCATCCACAAATATCCAACTCAACATAACCTTCCGAGTCTACAAATGGATCAGCTACAGCAGGAACTGACAGATGTAAGGACTCAGATGACTGATGTGAGGACAGAAGTGAGGAATCAGATGAATCAATTCATGGATGTGATGACTGGGCTGGCACAGACCCAAGAAAGATTGAGGGAGTTAGTCGAGTGGCAAACTCCGGAAGATAACCATGCAGGCACTAGGGATACAAGTAACAATGCGCGCGATCAGCCGCGAACGACTCCGGTGGTGTTTGGACCTCACAACAATCCTGAAGTTAATATCCTTGGGGATGGCCAAAGGAACACTGGAGATCGTATTCTGCAAGAAGACCCTCAGGATGAGCAGTTTACAGTGTTGGGGGTTGGGGCAGATGAAGCTTATGATCGTCGTCTGGACGAGATATCTAAGAAGCTGAGATCCCTGGAATCCCAAAACTCCTTGGGATTTGATGTGATGGATATGGGTTTAATGGAAGGGGTAAGGATTCCTCACAAGTTCAAACCTCCATGCTTTGAAAAGTATAACGGTACCTCCTGTCCTCGTACCCATTTGAAATCTTTTTTAGGAAGACTGAAAGCATACACCATGGACGAGAAACTGTGGATGTTTTACTTTGAAGACAGTTTAACTGGGGCATCCAGAGAATAGTATTCACACTTGTCAAGGACCCTCTTGATGGGTATGTCTCAATCCTCGAGAGAAAGCTTCCGGGAATATGCTCAAAGGTGGAGACAACTCGCTGCTACTGTCCAGCCACCTATGTTTGAAAGAGAGATGGCTGATATGTTTATGAATACCTTGCAAGGGACTTATATTGATAGACTTGCTGCCTTCTCTTCTACCAGTTTTGCTGATGTGGTTATAGCAGGCGAGAGAATCGAAAGCCTATTGAAGATGGGTAATATTACTGATAATGGTTCTAGCTCTAGCAATGTGAAGAAACCTTTCTCGGGACCTCGAAGGACAGGAGAGACCAGTGAAGTACTTGTTAATAGAGGTAGACCCCAGTACTTGCAAAGATCAGTGGCCGCAGTCACCATTCCTGCTCCAGCACCTCAGCAACAACAATATCCTCAACAAAAACAGTTCCCATAATAGCAACAAAGATCTTAGAACAACAATAACAAGCAACAACGTCCTTTCCAACAAAGGCCTTCTCAAATTAACAGGGTAATCGATCCCATCCCGATGCCCTATGCAGCCTTACTCCCACAACTATTGAAGCTTAACCTGACTGAACTGAGGACTTTGGCTCCACCAGATCCTCTGAATCTTCCAAGGAATTATGATGTCAACGCCAGGTGTGCTTTTCACTCCAATGCACCTGGCCATTCAACAGAGAAGTGTAGGGCCCTGCACATGAAAGTCCAAGATCTGATTGACTCCAAAGCTTTAAATTTTGCACCTCCACCAAATGTCACAAAGAATCCAATACCGAATCACGGTGGGTCGAGGATTAATGCTATTGAGGAGGACCAACCAGCAATTCTGATTGATGACATTGCAAGCATTCAAACACCATTGGCCGAAGTAAAAGCTCAGCTATTGAAGTGCCAAGTGTTTCCGGGTTGTGAGGCCCATTGTGAAGCTTGCAAAGTTTCTGCCAATGGTTGTGCAAATCTGAAGAATGGTATCAGCAGTCTTATCAGAGAAGGGATTCTACAGATCACATAAACATTTCCATCTTTTACAAAGACAACAAAAATCTCTTCTACAACTCCATCAAACATTATCCCATCAGAATCTCCTACAACACCAGCAAAAGTCATTTCAACTACAACAACAACAAACACCTATGACGACATCTCAACAGTTACCATTTACTATGATCCAACAACCATTCATGTTCCGGAATCTCTCAACAACGACTTTCAACAACATCCATATCAATAACTTCCTGCACATGCACCATCTTCAATCAGACCTACTGTCACCATCTACTATGATCCACAGACTATCACAAATCCTTCTTCTGCTGCAATTAGTCCGGTTACCATCACGGTACCTGGACCAGTTCCTTATAATAACAACAATTTTGTGCCTTGGCATTATGGTTCAGATCTTTACTGCCATGGAAAGAAGATCACTCTTGACTCCTCAATACCTGCACCACAAATTGACAATGTCGGGGGAGGCGGAGGCTTCACTTGAAGCGGACGTCTCTTCGCTTCACAGTTTCCCAGAGTTAATGCTGAAGCACAAGTTGCTGCTAAAGCAAAAGGCAAAAATGTGGTTCCAGAAGAACCAGCTGCAAAAGAAACTCAGAAGACACCCTTTGATTAGGATGTAGACGAGTTTATGAGGATTGTTAAAAGAAGTGACTACAAAATTGTGGATCAGCTCCATCAAACACCCTCCAAGATCTCCATACTATCTCTGCTCATGTGTTCCGAGGCTCACCGGAATGCACTACTCAAGGTCCTGCATGCAGCTTATGTTCCGAAAGAGATCATGGTCAATCAGTTAGAAACGATAGTTGCAAATGTCAATACTAGTCATGGACTAGGTTTCACCGATGCTAACTTGACTATAGAGGGGCGTAATCACAACAAGGATTTGTATATCACTTTAGAATGCAAAGGTGTTATACTATCTCATGTTCTTGTTGATATCGGATCATCACTCAATGTGCTACCAAAGAAGGCTTTAGTCAAGCTGGAGTATGATGGTCTTGCACTTCGTCTGAGCAACCTAGTTGTCAGAGCTTTTGATGGTTCTAAGAGACCAGTTCTCGGAGAAATTGAGCTGCCTGTGGTAATTGGCCCACGAGTTTTCAGAACTATCTTCTATGTGATGGACATACAGCCTACCTACAGTTGTTTGTTGGGTCGACCCTAGATACACGCTGCCGGCGCAGTAACGTCAACCTTTCACCAGAAGTTAAAATATGAGTGGGAAGGCTAAATTGTCACCATCTGTGGAGAGGAAGACATCTTCGTCAGTCACCTGGCTACATACAAATACATAGAGATGGATGGGGAGATCCATGAAACCATGAGTAAGGGTTTTGAAGCTTTGAACATCAACGAAGCTACAACTGAGGTGTTTGCTACATCCCAAGAGGAAAGGATGAGCACCTCAATTGCTTCCTACAAAGAGGCTCAGGAGGTTGTGGAAGAAGGGAATGCCCAAGGCTGGGGAAAACTGCTAAAGGTGGAGATGAAAGAAGACAAATTCGGTTTGGGTTACAGACCATCCTGACATGTTCCAGAGGAGGCTGCTGAAGCTCCCAAGTTCATAAGTGGGGGAATGCTGACCCCGAATGTTGTCAACACTTTGGAAGACGAGGCTGAGAGCGACTACAACCTGGAAAGCTGGATCCGTCCAAGAGTCCCGGGCCGACAAGTCCCCAACTGGTCTTCCCAGGAAATTAAGGGTTACTGCTTCAGAGTAATTATTATTTCTTGTTTTAAGCATGCATCAAAGTCCTGCATCTTGCCCAAGATGTTTTGGACTTATTTTGTAATAGGGCCATATGTATTTTGTGCAAATTGAATATTAATAAACAATTGACATCTTTTTGCAAACGATCTTTTTCGCTCCTTGTCTTTTCATTTTTGTTATTTTCGCACAAAACAATAAATGGCAATGTTTTTCTCGATAATGACTTCATTCACTTTATCTAAATAAGATAAAATCAATCACTAAAATGAACCAAATCTCAACCCTTGCAGAGATAACCCTCCAGATTGCACCGACAACAACACTGCTATGACCTTGTATGACTTCGACAATCCGATTAATCAAGTAAATGAAGCGGTTGAAGAAGACTAAGATTTACCTGAAGAGTTGGCCAGGTTATTGAAACAAGAGGAAAAGGTGATTGCTCCTCATCAGGAGGAGGTTGAGACTATAAATCTTGGTACCGAAGAAGATGTGAAAGAAGTGAAGATTGGGTCCAGTCTGCAAGCTCCAGTAAAAGAGCAACTTATCAGTATGTTGCGAGAATATGTCGATGTGTTCGCTTGGTCCTATCAAGATATGTCGGGTTTGGATACAGATATTGTCATGAACAAGGTGCCATTGAAAGAGGATTATCCGCCAGTTAAACAGAAGTTGCGCCGTACTCGCCCATAGATGTCCATGAAAATCAAAGAGGAAGTACAAAAGCAGTGGGACGCCAGTTTTCTTGCTGTAACTAGTTACCCGCCGTGGGTTGCTAACATTGTACCCGTACCTAAGAAGGATGGAAAGGTACGGATGTGTGTCGATTACCGGGATCTTAACAGAGCAAGCCCGAAAGATGACTTCCTATTACCTCACATTGATGTATTGGTAGAAAACACAGCTCAGTTCTCGTTATTTTCCTTCATGGAAGGATTTTCTGGATACAATCAGATCAAAATGTTACCTGAAGAGATGGAGAAGACAACTTTCATCACACCCTAGGGCACATTCTACTACAAAGTAATTCCATTTGGTCTGAAGAACGCCGGTGCAACATATCAACGGACTATGGCAACATTATTCCACGATATGATCCATAAAGAAATCAAGTGCTACATGGATGACATGATTACCAAGTCCCAAACAGGGGAAAAGCATTTGGTAAACCTTTTGAAATTGTTCGAGCGTATGAGGAAGTATCAGTTAAGGTTAAACCCCAACAAATGCACATTCGGGGTACGTTCTGGTACGTTGCTGGGGTTTATTGTGAGTGGAAGAGGAATTGAGGTTGACCCCGATAAGGTTAAAGCAATTCAGGAAATGCCTGCACCTAAGACTGAGAAAGAAGTTTGAGGGTTCTTGGGTAGATTGAGCTACATTTCAAAGTTCATATCTCATCTCACTACAACCTGCGAGCCCTTGTTCAAACTGTTAAGAAAGGAACAAACAGTCAGGTGGAACGATGATTGTCAGAAAGCTTTTCAAAAGATTAAGGAGTGTTTGCAAGAACTTCCAATTCTCATGCCTCCAGTTGAAGGAAGACCTCTAATAATGTACCTGACAGTATTAGATGAATCGATGGGGTGTGTGTTGGGTCAGTATGACGAGTCTGGTCGAAAAGAGTATGCAATATACTACATAAGCAAAAAGTTTACCGACTGTGAACAACATTATTCACTGCTCGAGAAAACTTGTTGTGCTTTAGCGTGGGCTGCTCGCCAAATAAGACAATATATGTTGACTCATACTACCTTGTTGATCTCAAAGATGGACCCCATCAAGTATATATTTGAGAGGTCAGCACTTACCGGAAGGGTTGCAAGGTGGCAAATGATTCTGACAGAATATGATATTCAGTACACCTCTCAAAAAGCCATCAAAGGCAGTGTATTATCTAACTATCTTGCCGAGCAACCCATTGATGACTACCAGCCTATGAGATTTGATTTCCCTGATGAAGACATCATGTTCTTGAAGTCAAAAGTTTGTGAAGAGCCTATTCACACTGAAGGGCCTGATCCAGAAGAAGCATGGACTATGATGTTAGATGGGGCAGTTAATTGTAATGGTCGTGGGGTTGGTGCAGTGCTTATTACAAGGAGTCCATATGCCTTTCTCGGCAAGGCTTACCTTTGCTTGCACTAACAACGAAGCAGAGTACGAAGCTTGTATCATGGGTCTTGAGGAAGCCATTGACCTCAGGATCAAAACCTTGAATGTATTCAGAGATTCAGCTTTGGTGGTCAACCAAACTAATGGCAAGTGGTATACTCGTCAAGAGCATCTGGTTCCCTACCGTGACTATACGAAGAGATTGTTGACTTTCTTCACAACAATTAAGTTTGAATACATCCTTCGAGATGAGAATCAGTTTACATACGCCTTGGCCACTATTTCATCTATGATCAAAGTAAAGACTGCTAACTATGTACCTCATATTTTAGTATCCAGACTAGACCGACCGGCGTATGTTTTCTCTGTGGACACTGTTACTGACAACAAACCTTGGTTCCACGACATCAATTGCTTCTTGGAGACTCAGGCATACTTACATGGAGCATCGTATAATGATAAGAAGACATTGAGAAGGCTAGCCGGCAGTTTCTTCCTCAATATTGATGGCTCCTTATACAAGCGAAACTTCGACATGGTCTTGCTCAGATGTGTTGACAAGAAGGAAGCAGACCTGCTGATGCATGAAGTACATGAAGGTTCTTTCGGTACCCATGCCGGAGGACATGGAATGGCAAAACAGTTGTTAATATCAAGTTACTATTGGATCACAATGGATGCAGACTGTTGTGCCTATGCCAGAAAGTGCCATAAATGCGAGATCTACGCAGACAAAGTGCATGTGCCTCCCAATTGTCACTCCCACCAAATGACATCGGGTCAGACGGGGTACAGAAGCGAACGGTCGACAAAAGAGAGAACATGAAGATGAACTAAAAAGAGTCGCCAGCTAGGCATTTTTATCCCGAAGGAAAGGTAATGCTGCATAAACCTAGAAAAATATGGATAAGACGGTCGCGAACTAGAGAAACTGAGAAAGGGGGTTGGTTACAACCTGGGAATGTATTAGCACCCAGATTGTCCTTCGTACTCGACGGGATCCACGCTTGAAAGTTTGTGTTTAAAGGGGTAGTGTCAGTGCTATCTGTGTGCAAAAGCTGGAAAAAGAATGTACAAGTGTCAGTGCAAAAGAGATGTGAAAGGAAATTGCTAAGGAATGAGACTTAAAAGAATAACGCTGGAAGAGGGGGAATATACAGAGACTTTTGTTCGATAACAATTAAGTTATGCCTACGTATCCTCTCGTGCAATGAGGAAGTCAGAACACCATAGTTCGACTCAAAGAGACTGAAAGATAAATTGACTGTGAACTGCTTGCTTGTCTATGCTCAAGTGTATGACCTGTCTGGCTCAGGTGTTAACTGTCTTGCATTAGACGGAAGAAGCGAGTTCTCGTTCGTGAGTGAAGATGATGAGAAAAGAATCCCGGAGGAGACGATTATTTTTTGTTTTTGATGTTTTCAATCTTTTATTCTTTTTTGTGTTTGTCATAAGTTAATGATCTTAAGCCTAAACCAAAAGTTAATAAACTCATCATATCCTCCCTTTGATTAGGGATAATGAGAATACCTTAAGTATGAGGTAAACACATCAAACTTAATTACCATGATGTAGGATTAATATCATTAACCTACTTGTGATTATTTAGATGTTTTTGGTATTTTTGTTTAATGTTAAGTAATGAATTTAAGCCATAATCAAGGATTTAATGGACCCATTACACCATCCTAATAGAAGGATAATATGTGAGAACATTTAAGCTGAGGAAGATACCTCAACTTAATCCATGATTAGGGATTAACCTCATGAAAAAACAAAGCCCTTATTAAAGTGGTTTTTAGTTAATGGTAAGATTAAGAAGTGGATTTTATGGTTTGTAAGACAACTTGAGGGGGACTTGTCCATTAACACTAGGGTTAGTCCTTCTTAACCAATTAAGGAAGAAATAGAACCCTAATGCAAGGCCCAAGTTACAAGCTTATTGTCTTAGTGATTATTAGATGGATTGATTAAGAGATTTAAACACATTAAGGGTTTAACACTTAGGAATAAAGTTATACACTCCATCCTAAGAGAAGGATGCAGGCATAATCTTAATCACAAAGCCTTAAAACCTTAAAGGTTTAGTTTCTGATTAAGAGATGAGAGGAGAGACACAAAAGATGACACAAAGGTAAAACTAATGGGTGACTAATCAAAACCCTAATTTTTATCATGCTTGGGTGTTCCTAGAGTTTATGAGGCTTGCAAGAGATCTTCAAGAATAAGCTACCAAGGAAAAAGCAGAAGAAAGAAGGAGAAGCAGAAGAAACAAGTTAACTTACTTCACTTAAGAAGATAAGTTACTTGAAGAAAGAAGGTGAAGGAGGAACATGAATGAGCAAGCTCACTCTAAAACAAAGATAAAATGCAGCAATGATGCATAAAAGAGAAAGAGAAGAGGGATGAGAAGTGAAGGCAAATTCACTTCTCAATTACTTACCACCTGAAATAGTTAGTATAAAGAAAGAGATGAGATGAAAATGAAGTGAATGTAAGGATGAAAACCAAAACCAGAAGCATTTTCATGATGCTAATGATGCTATGAGATGGTATAAAAGCATGTCAAGTGCAATGGATGATCATACAAGTGATGAGAATACAAGTGAAGCATGTAGGAAGCATGAAAGTTCATGAATGTCCATGGAATGTAATAAATGCATAACATGGCAAATGGATGAATAAATGATCAAGCATGATTCTAATGTGTCCTAAGATGTCTTAGAAGTAATGTGAATGCATAAAATGTCATGGCAAGTTATTATATGGATGCTTATGCAAGATGTATGCAAAGGAAGATGGGAAATTAGGGTTTTCATACAACATGAGATGCAAAAACCAAAAACAGAAGCAAATGACAAGGTAAAAAATTGAAAATGCAATCAAAGGAACCCTAACCCCATATGATATCACACCCCAAAGGAGAAGACCTAACTCTTAACCTAATGAAAGTTATGATTTTTTCTAAGTTATCTAGGGTTTTAAGGCACCTAAAGGGAGAAAATACAAATCAAATAAAAATTGCAGAATAAATTTATGACAAAATTATGCTAGAAACTACATGTAAAATAAAGATCAATGCAAAAAGAACCATTGTCATACCATTCTTGGTTAGGCAGAAAAGAATTCTTGAAGTTAGGGTTCTAAAATAGGAATTTTATGAACCCTAAATTCAAGAAAATTATCAAAGATGGTTCAAAACCAAAAAGAAATTTGTGTGAATGGTATGATAATGTTTCTAAATGTTCAAAGATGCAATGTGATTTTTTTGGGATTTTTAGAAACCTAAATGATATTTTAATTAATTAATTTCCATTAATTAATTAAAATAAACATTTAAATGTTTTAAAAATGATTTTTAAATGCAAAAAATAAAAATAAAAATATTTTTGGGTTAAGAAAATTATTTGAAACAAAAATGCAGAACAAAATATTTTTTAGAATTTTCTTGCTATTTTAAATAAATGGTGCAAAATAAATAAGAAAAATTGAAATAAAAATTAAAATAAACAGAAGTATGATGATCTAGTGGCTCACACTGATTCTGGCGATTTCTAGGGTTGACTGCGCGCCAGATCTGATGGCCAATATTCAAACTTACTTAAACCTAATTAATTATTTAATAAATCCAGATTAAATGCTAATGAAGTGATCCTAGCCACACAACACACGCGGGAAAGGGAAATCAAATGGCCCAGATTCAAAAGATGCCCTAACCCTAATTAAGACTGTTAATGACTCTCAGGCCACCGGAGAAGAGCTCCGGTCGTCTTCTCCGGTGAAATTCTCCCCTGAAAATCTCAAACTCTCTCCCTAGGTTATTTCTGGAGCTCTAAAGCTCCAGATCAACTCCCCTCATCTCCCTGAACTCAAATCCACCCCTAAAATAAATGTATTCTTGCTCAATCTCATGATTCGAAAGAAAGATTAAAAATGGCAGAAATTTCAGAACATTCATACAAACTCATTACTTAACCATTTTCGAAAATACAAAGCTCAGAGTGATCAGTGAAGCATGCTTTTTCATATTGCAACATAAAAAAGGAGTTCTGGAAAAATGATTTCAGATGACTACCTGAGATGGAGCTTTCCAAACTTGAGCTTTCTGGCCATTTCCTTTGTGCAAAATGACTCCCTTTGACCTCCTGAGACTAATGGAATGCTTCAAAGGCTTTGGGAATGGCTGGTTTGTGTTGTAGCAACTGAACTAGCCATGAATCGTGTTTTGTGTATGGGGTGTTCTTGGCTGGTTTAATGGTTGCTTTGTGGTCAGTGAGTGATTTTGAGATCAATGGTGAAATTGGTTTGAAGATTGAGTGAGTGAGCTGAGAGATTCGAAGGAAAATGCAAGAGGGATGATTTTTGGGGATGATGAGTTCTTGGAGTGTTAGGCTTGTGTGTGTTATGAAAATGAGTCCTTAGAGCATGCTTGTAGAGTTTGGATTGGGCAGAGAGTGGGTGGTGGACTGTTGTGATTGGTATGGGTGTTTTTGCCAAAAAGTCAAAAGTGTTGTACTTGAGGTATGGGAAATGGTGTAGCTGGCTCATTGGCTTGTCCATGCGCAGCTGAGTTCAAGGATGTCCACAAAATCAGTCTTGAGGCAATTCAGCAAGTGGGAGCAAAGTTATGTGGTGTTTTGCAATTATGTGAAGTTTTGGCCCCTTTGAGAATTCTTGATGTTCAAGGCATGGAATGATGCAATTCTTTGGGAAATTATGACCTTAAAGCAATTAACTATGATATTATGATACATAGAAGTGTGTTTGAAGTCACAAAATGCCTTGGCAATTGGTTTTGCAAAGAATCCCTTTTGGTGCATTCTTGAAAATTATGTGATTTTTGCCAACTTTGACAAGCCATAACTTGAGTTCCATAATGAATTAGAACTTGTTCTTGTACTTTTTGAAAAGTGAATGATCCAATCTTCAACTTTCATGACTGATCACACTAAAATTCACCGTATTTCTGACTCCGATTTCGCATGCATTCTTAGGTTTTATTGTTGTTTTGCTTTGTTATTTCTTTGTTTTCTTATGTTTTCAGGTTTTTATAATAATCGGAGCTTGAATCGGGAAAAGGAGCGAAAAAGGAGTGAAAACGGACGAAAACCTAGAAATTCAGCGTTTTGCACTTACGGCACCCACCGTGGCGGGCGCCATGGGGTTAGCCATGACGTGGCCACGTCTCAAGACCACTCCTCAACCTCCAAGACCCACGTTCCCCACTCCATCATCCCCTGTAGGGACCATGGCGGGCGCCATAGGCCTGTGGCGGGCGCCACAAGGCCAAAATCAATAACCTCCACTTTTTAGTGGAGGGGCATCCCTGTCATTTCATGCTTTCAGTTTTTACTATAAATAGGACCTTAGATTTTCGTTTTTCATCATCCAGAATTAGAATTCTCTAGGCATATATCAGTTATAAAGCAGTTGCCATTCCACATCGGGGTGCCTCTGCAATCGAGTGATCGAGTCTGTAATCTGTCTGTGGTTCGAGTTTTGGAGCACTCTGGAGGAAGTTAATCCTGCCGCCATTTTAATTCAAGTTCGTACTTTACTTTTATTTATTTCTGCCTCGCTTTTACTTTGTTTATTTCCCGCACTCGCACATTTACGTTGTTTATTTCCTGCACTCGCACATTTACGTTGTTTATTTCCTGCACTCGCACATTTACGTTGTTTATTTCCTGCACTCGCACATTTACGTTGTTTATTTCCTGCACTCGCACATTTACTTTGTTTACTTACCGCACTCGCTTTAAATTACTTATATGAAAAACTATAAAAAGAATATTTACTTTATCATGTCTAACTAATTCCATAAAGGTTAGAATGTAAGGATCGTAATCAAACCAGTAATCAGTATAATTGTTCGTGGAAACACCTAAGGGCTATTTTATCTTTCAATTCAAGTAATTGTTTTTAACTATTTCAAAAACAGCCAAAAGCGCTTTGTCTAGTTTATTAGGAGATTTTAGATTAAAAAGAAAAGAGATTTTAAAATGATTTTCGGACGCGTTAGGAAGTTTAAACTCTGGTTCGTAAGAACCTCTTTTTGCTAAGAAGTCCAGGTTAAAATACTTTTCTACTTAGTTAAGATACTATATTTCTTAAAAATAGGTTTACTACTCTAACGCAGTACGCACCTTTTTATCCGTGACAATAGGAGGGGTTGATTAGAGAGTACAACTCGGTTCTGAATACGCGAAAGCGACAGTTCCTGTTAAATTAGTTCTTTTCAAAGGAGAAAACATTGCCCATAAGTAGTTCCACTAACAAGTACTGGATTATCATTGATTACGTGAATTACATTCGAGCCTGTCTTTTATTTATTATTTAAAATTATAATTTTATTTACAATTGCACCCTTACTAAAACCCTTAAAAATAGTTGCCTTAGATAAGCACCATAACAACAGGTACGATAGATTGACACTTGGTCTCTGTGGATTCGATAATCTTTTATATTACTTTGACGTGATTCGTACACTTGCGAAAAACACGCGTCAAGTTTTTGGCGCCGTTGCCGGGGACCAATATCGTCAAATTTCATTACCTTGTAGTTATACCGTTTAGACTAAGGTTGTTACCCACCGGTCAATGCGAAAGACTCGCAGTGCCGGAAGTTTAGTAGACCCTCTAGCTGAACCTGAACGTTACGCTCGCGCACGTTTGTTTTTCCATAGGAATAGGATAGCTATGGCCGAAGAACAAAACCGAAGACCTCTTAAGGACTTCGCCCAACCATCAAACGAGGAACCTAGTTCCAGTATAGTAAACCCCGCTATCCCAGCCAATAATTTTGAACTTAAACCATCCCTGCTGCAATTAGTGCAACAGAGACAATTCGCAGGTCTCGCTACTGATAACCCGAACCAACATTTAAAAAACTTTCTTCAGTTAGCAGACACCTTTAAAACCAATGGAGCTTCTCCTGAGGCGATACGCTTAAGATTATTTCCCTTTTCCCTCAGAGATAAAGCTCTATCATGGTTAGATTCCCTTCCACCCAATTCAATAACAACTTGGGATGACCTTAGGAAAGTTTTTCTTGCTAGATATTTTCCCCCAAGTAAGACCGCTCTTCTTCGAAACCTTATAACTAGATTTACCCAACACCAAGGAGAGTCGTTGTTCGAAGCCTGGGAGAGATATAAAGAACTATTAAGAGCATGCCCACACCATGGCTTAGAGAATTGGCTAATCATCCAAACCTTCTATAATGGACTTCTTTATAACACTAAAATGACCATCGACGCTGCCGCTGGTGGCGCACTGATGAACAAACCTTACCCTGAAGCTAGTGCCCTTATCGAGGATATGGCCCAAAACCATCAATCATGGGGAGTAGAACGAGCGACAGTGGAAAAGAAGGAAGCCCAAGGAGGAATACATGAGCTAAGCTTTATAGACATGATGCAGGCTAAAATGGACGCGTTGGCCCTTAGAGTCGAACATATGTGTACAACTCCGAATACTGTAGCCGCAGTTTCGCAGAATTGTGAGATATGTGGAACGCAAGGACACCAATCCTCCGAATGCAATCTGTTAAATGAAACCAACACTAAGCAAGTAAACTATACCCAAGGGAACCCATTTTCAAACACATATAACCCTGGATGGAGGAATCACCCAAACTTCTCCTACAAAAATAATAACCCTATCCAAAATACCGCACCTCCGAGACAACAAGGTTACCAAGCCCCTAGAACAAATCAACCTATGCAACCTGTACCACCTAGCCCGAGCTTTGAAGAAATTGTAAAAGATTTCATCGTTGCTCAAAAACAGAAAAACAAAGAGTGCATGAACCAAAGCGTCCATGTCAACGAACTAATTACCCAGTTAGGAACCAAGGTTGATCAAATCATTACTCATAATAAGATGCTTGAAACCCAGATCTCTCAGGTAGCGTTAAACCAAGCCCCACAGACTACACCTGGAGGACAGTTCCCTGGACAACCTCAACAAAACCCGAAAGGGCAAGCAAATGCCATTACTCTACGAAGTGGAACCGCTTATAAGGAACCTTTAAACCCTAGATTGAGTGAGCCCGAAACTTCTGAGAGGAATGAGGAAAAGGAACCAGAGAAGCCTGAAACCCCGGAAAGTCAAGAAAAAGGAGAAGAACCTAAAAATAAAACCTATGTACCACCACTGCCATATAAACCACCAATTCCTTACCCTCAAAGATTAAAGAAAGCCCAAATCGATAATCAATATCAAAAATTCGTTAAGGTTATAGAAAAACTTCACGTAGAAATCCCCTTTACAGAAGCCATCACCCAAATACCTTCTTACGCTAAGTTTCTCAAAGACATACTTACGAATAAACGTAGACTTGAAGATCCGAAACCCGTGGAATGTAATTCTATTTCCGAAAATAGGTTAGCAAAGAAAGATAAAGATCCCGGAAATTTTTCCATTCCTTGTATTTTGGGGAATCATGTCATCGAAAAAGCTTTTCTAGACTTAGGTGCTAGTGTGAGCTTAATGCCTTTAGCAGTTTGTGAGAGATTAAACTTAGGAGAATTACAACCTACTAAGATGTCACTTCAATTAGCCGATAGATCCGTTAAATACCCTATAGGCATACTTGAAGACGTCCCTGTTAGGATAGGTCAGCTGTTTATACCTACTGATTTTGTTGTCATGGACATTAAAGAAGATGACGACATACCAATCCTCCTAGGTAGACCGTTCTTATCGACCGCTGGAGCCGTAATAGATGTTAAAAAAGGAAAACTAACTTTTGAGGTAGGTGGCCAGAAGATAGAATTTATATTGTCAAAATTTCTTATGGCACCTGTGATAGGAGATTCTTGTTATGCCTTAGATATCATCGAAGAATGCATTAGGGAATTAGAACAAGAAGAAGAAACTAAATCTATAAAATTGCCATCAACCCTTATTTTGGAAGATGACAATTATAAAACTCCCTACGTTGATGATAACCTTCACGAATGTTTATCTCTTACCCCAGATCCTATGCCTTGCCCTATAAAACCGACCGTAAAACTTAAGGAACTGCCTAAAAACCTGAGATATGAATTTCTCGATGAAGATATGAACCGTCCAGTTATAGTCAGTGCTACCTTAAACCAAGAAGAAACCGATCGATTATTAGAAGTTTTACGTAGGTACCCCTCAGCCTTAGGATATAAGATCTCTGATCTAAAAGGAATAAGCCCATCCGTATGCATGCATCGGATTTTGCTTGAAGAAGATTCAAAACCTTCCAGAGAACACCAACGTAGAATAAATCCTATAATGAGTACTGTAGTTAAGACTGAAGTTCTTAAGTTATTAGAGGCAGGTATAATATATCAGATCTCAGACAGTAAATGGGTGAGTCCTGTGCATGTAGTACCCAAAAAGGGAGGCATCACAGTCGTGCAAAACGAGAAGGGCGAACCTGTAGCAAAAAGAACCGATGGAGGTTGGCGTATGTGCATAGATTATAGAAAATTAAATAAAGCAACTAGGAAGGACCATTTCCCATTACCATTCATAGACCAAATGTTGGAGCGCCTAGCCAGACACTCTTACTTTTGTTATTTAGATGGATATTCGGGATTCTTCCAAATACCTATTCACCCCGAAGATCAAGAAAAAACTACCTTTACATGCCCAGTTGGAACCTTTGCCTATAGAAGAATGCCTTTTGGACTTTGTAATGCTCCTGCAACTTTCCAACGCTGCATGATGTCTATCTTTGCTGACTATTTAGATGGAATTATGGAAGTATTTATGGACGATTTCTCAGTTTGTGGGTCAGATTTCAAAAATTGTCTTGTCAACCTTGAGAAAATCCTGGAGAGATGTGTGGAGGTAAACCTTGTGCTAAATTGGGAAAAATGTCATTTCATGGTCACCGAAGGGATTGTTTTAGGACATATAGTTTCCGAAAAAGGTATAGAGGTAGATAAAGCAAAAATAGAAGTCATAGAGAATCTAAAATCGCCGAAGACTATCAGGGAGATAAGAAGTTTTCTTGGACATGCCGGATTTTACCGACGTTTTATCAAGGATTTCTCCAAAATAACAAAGCCATTAACTGGTCTTTTAATGAAAGATGTTGAATTCATCTTCGATGAAAAATGTACTGAAGCATTTAATCTTCTGAAGCAAGCTCTGATTTCAGCACCTATAATGAAACCCCCTGATTGGTCAGAACCGTTTGAGATAATGTGTGACGCCAGTGATTATGCTGTTGGAGCCGTTCTAGGTCAGAGAAAAGATAAGAAGTTACATGTCATTTATTATGCCAGTAGAACCCTAGACGCTGCACAGCTCAATTACGCAACAACCGAAAAAGAGCTCCTAGCTGTAGTTTTCGCAATAGACAAATTTAGATCTTATCTAGTAGGAGCCAAGATTATAGTTTACACCGACCATGCTGCCATTCGTTACTTACTAAGCAAAAAGGATGCCAAGCCTAGGTTACTTCGATGGATTCTATTACTGCAAGAGTTTGATTTGGATATCCGTGATAAGAAAGGCACTGATAATGTGGTAGCTGATCACCTATCTAGGCTAGAATACCTGAAACCTGACTCAGTACCCATAAATGACGATTTTGCCTATGACAGACTGATAGCCCAACTAGAAACCATTGAAGAAGATAACCCAGACCCACATGAGCAATTTCATAAATCCTTAGCTATAGGCAATGTACCTTGGTATGCAGATTTTGTTAATTACCTAGCCGCTGACATCATACCCCCTGATCTAAACTACCACCGGAAGAAGAAGTTCTATAGTGATGTGAGAAACTTCTATTGGGACGAACCGTTTCTTTTCAAGAGAGGTAAAGATGGCATTTTCCGCCGTTGTGTTCCAGAAGAAGAGGTAAAAAATATAATTGAGCATTGTCACTCTGCACCCTATGGTGGACATGCAAGCACATCTAAGACCTATGCCAAGATTCTTCAAGCTGACCTATTCTGGCCTACTATGTGGCGTGATGTCCATGCTTTCATTGTCAAGTGTGATAGATGCCAACGCACAGGAAATATTTCAAGACGTAATGAAATGCCGTTAAGAAATATCCAAGAAGTAGAACTCTTCGACGTATGGGGTATAGACTTTATGGGACCGTTCCCACCATCTTTTGGAAATCAGTACATATTAGTAGCTGTTGACTACGTGTCTAAATGGATTGAAGCTATCGCCGCACCCACAAACGACACCAGAGTAGTCATCAAATTATTCAAGAATTATATATTTCCCAGGTTTGGAACACCCCGTTTAGTCATAAGTGATGGAGGATCACACTTCATATCGAGAATATTTGATAAACTTTTAAGCAAGTATGGAGTTAAGCATAGAGTAGCAACACCATACCACCCACAGACCAATGGACAAGTGGAAGTATCTAATAGGGAGATAAAACAAATCCTCGAGAAGACTGTCTCTATATCTAGAAAGGATTGGTCACAGAAACTTCAAGAAGCATTATGGGCCTATAGAACCGCTTTCAAAACTCCTATAGGAACAACCCCTTATCAACTGGTCTATGGAAAATCCTGTCACTTACCTTTTGAGTTGGAGCATAAGGCCTATTGGGCCATCAAAACTTTGAATTTGGATTACTTGACAGCTGGTGAGAAACGTATCCTTGATATCCACAAGTTGGAAGAGCTCAGACAATCTGCCTACGAAAATGCCATCATATACAAAGAAAGAACAAAAGCTTGGCATGACAAAAGAATCATAAGAAGAGACTTCAAAATAGGCGATCCTGTTCTCCTGTTCGATTCTAGGTTACGACTATTTCCAGGTAAACTCCGTTCGAGATGGACTGGCCCTTTCGAAGTATCTAAGATCCTAAGATCCGGTGCTATTGAAATCAAGAACCAGACATGTAAACCGTTCATCGTTAATGGACAAAGGTTGAAGCCCTACGAAGGAGGTGACATCCCAACAACATACACCTGCCATACTCTGAGTGATCCACCATATCCTTCCAATGATGTTTAAATATCGGTCGTCGAGCTAATGACGTTAAACAAGCGCTGCATGGGAGGCAACCCATGGTTTTCTTATTTATGTACTTTTTATTTATTTATTTTTACTTTATTTTAATTTGTTTATTTTATAATTATGTCAGGACTAACGATTGGATGTTTTATGTGCTTTCAGGACTTGTTTGCTAACCTTGTACAGAATGCAGAACCCTGATGACATGCACGTGGCCTTTAGAGATGATGCACAGAGAGAGCGTTATTATGTTCACATGAGACGCCCTATGGCTCCTACCAGGTACCCTGACCATGACTGCATGGATGCCTTGGGGATAGAGCCAAGCGTCAGATTTTTATGCCATCAACTCCAGTGGGACCAGTTTGACGACAGGAACAACACTTATAGGAACTTGACTCTTGAGTTCCTCAGCTCGTTTCATCATGACCCTTGGGCTGGACCCGATGGACTCGCTGTTTTCAGGTTGTTCGGGATTGACTACTCATTCTCTCACAAAGAGTTTGGTGATTTGCTAGGTTTCCAGACTACTCCTGATGCTATTCCAGAGACTCCGATGGGGTATTTTATGAGCAGAGAAGTGGAAAAGTTTTGGAATAAAATATCAGGTGGAGGAAGCCAAGATCCTTCTACCCAGTTTTCTCAGGTAATCCACAACCCTGCATTGAGGTACTTCCAGATGATTCTAGCACATTCTTTCCTAGGTTTTCCAGATACAGAGACCCTGCTAAGTGAAGAGGAGATTTTCCTACTGTTTTGTGCGACTCAGTCTCGCCCAGTTGCTTGTGGCAACTTTCTACTGAAGGGCCTTGCTAGTGTTGCCAGATCATCAGTAGGCATCATCCATGTCGGTGGGATTGTTACACAGATAGCTACTGCATTGGGTTTGTCTCGCAAGCTATTGCACCTCAGGACCTTCTGCTGCTACACCACCCTGGATATTGATTTTTGTCTTGATAGAGGACTGATGAGGAGGGCTTCTTTTGAGCCCAACATGTTTAGATTGCTGATCGACGGTGAAGCGATACACTACTTTACATTACCAGATCCACTGATGACCAGTGTCCATGATCCTGCCAATTGGAGTTATGCTCTAGAGGGTTATGGAGAGACTGTCGAAGAGCCGAAATCGCCTCCCGCCGCTGAGTACACTCCTACACCTCTTACTCCCCAAATCACTGTTATGTCTAACAATATGTCTCTGCAGCCACCTGACCTACAAACACAGATTTATGAGCTCCGCAAGGAGACTGCCCTGCTCAAGCAGGAAGTGGCAGACTTGGAGTTACAGATGCAGGTTTCTGATCTCACTCATGCCTCAGAGACCGATGCTCTACATCAGGCGATCGACGAGCTTCGGAGGGAGATAGCTGAGATTCGTGGATCAAGCCAGGATAAGAAACCTACCACATGACTCATTCCACCCTGACAGCACTACCCTAGAATTTCCTTTTTACGCTTTATTTTTCGCATCTCCAGACATATATTACTTTATTGCAGCTTTTATATTTTCATGCACTTTGAATTCCTTATATATATATATACATATTTTGCACTAATGTTAACTTTTTCTTTTTCTTTTGTTTCTTTAATTATTTTATTTTTGTCGTGCAAAGAAAAAAATATATAAGACAAAAATATTTTCATTTTTGTCTTTACAAAAAAATATGCAAGCCTCAAGCCTTGAAAAGAAGAAGAAAACGCTATTCAGACCCCCCGGAAGACAAAGGTGCAAGGAAGGCCCAAAGGAGGATCCAAAAACCACAAGGCCCAGGAATTGGCCTTGTGGCGGGCGCCATAGGCCCTGTGGCGGGCGCCACATCGTTATCATCAACAAATACGGGATTCAATCCCCATTTCCACCATTTTCATCCCTTTCTTCACCAAAAACCCATTTTTCCAACCTTCCAAATCCTCCTTGAACCCCATTAAAGCTCCCTCATTTCCAAAATACCCACCATCCGTAGAACATATCCAACATCCATTTCCATTTTCATCCATCAAAAACCAAAAAAAAATCAAAACTTTATCATTCCCTCATAAACCACTTTTTCCACCATTTTCACTACCTAAGGAGCATTCAACAATGGAGTTCAACGGATTTCTCCTTCGTGATGGAAGACCGGGCGAAAGGCAACGGAAAATTATTCAGAGGCTTCAAAGTCGAGAAATTCTCTCGACTAGGTACGTCGACGATAACTGTCTGTATGCTTTGGGTATTTATCATAGTGTTTTTAATTTATTAGAATTTCTAGGCTTGCATAATATTTTCATTAATCAGGAACCTACCTATGAGAGGCTGACAACTGAGTTTCTGAGTTCTTTGATATACACTGTCAGTCCTAACACTGCTAGCACCGTCGGTACTGTTATTTTTAGACTGTTTGGAATTGAATATGAATTCAGTACCAATGAGCTAGCAGGTTTGTTAGGAATCCCTCATAGGGAAGGTTCGATCTGTGAGGCACCTTTGGATGCTGAATGGTCGGCCGAGGTATTTACCTTCTGGCTAAGGCTTTCAAGTACTTCAATTAATTCTTTTGAAGGGATACTTGCGTCGACCATTCACAACCCGACCATAAGAGTTTTTAGACTTCTTTTAGCATGTACTATTTTTGGCCGGGAAAGTCCAAACAAGGTTAATGCTCGTGAACTCCTATTTTTGCAAGGATGCCTCACTAGAACCCACATCAATCCGGTCCCGTTTATGCTTGCCCATATGACTTTATTTACTAACAAAACAGGACCGATTATTTTTGGAGGGCTTGTTACGTCTATTGCTCGGGCTCTTGGCTTGAACGATGAGATAGCTACACTTGAACCACTACCTCCTCGCACAATTAATTTAAAATTTCTGAAAGATATGAAATTGTGTCGAACGAGGAGAGAAGGTGGTTATGAGTTGATGGTTCATGGGGTAGCTATCCCATCTGTTGCTTTACCATGCAGTAGACGTACTGATGTACGTGATGAAAGGAACTGGACCTATGATCTTAATGCTCCACGTGTTTTGGGTCCACTTCCTCCTAATATTCCCGATGGGGAGGCACATGACACTGATGATGAGTATGATCGGAGAGAGCAGTCTCCCATCCCTCACATGTCCCCCCATCGTCCTTCACAGTCACACACCGCACCATCTTCCTCTAACCCTGTTGCAGGTACTGCTCCTGGATTCCATGTCACCGAGGAGATGTGGCGTGATATGACAGCTAGAGAAGAAAGGCGTGATGGCCTTCTCTCTACTATTTCACAGCAGCTGACGGACAACATGAGCTTCATGCAACAATCGCGATTGGTTTCGGATCGTGCTTATAGCAACGTTTGCCGTACCTTGAACGATATTTCATTAGAGCAGAACCGTCAGAGAGAGTTCAACAGCCGACACTACCAGCTTGTAGAGGCTACTCAGGGTTCCATCTTGGGTAACCTTCGAGAGGTCTGGAGTGCTCAGGCTGCTTTATCAGCACGACTCGACCGGAGGGACCAGCATCGTAGTAGATCCCGTCATTCCAGACCATCACATCAGGACGGCGAAGGCACCAGTGCCCCTCCTCAGTAGTCTTTTTTTTTCCAGGTTACCCCCCTTATCTTATTTCGAAACATTGGGGACAATGTTCGATTTAAGTGTGGGAGGGGATTTTATTGCTTTCTGTTATTTCCCTTTTTAGTTAATTTCCTTTCAGTTATTTCCCTTTTCAGTAATTTATTTTTCTTAGATAATGCATGAGTCTGACGAGTCACCAGTATAGTGTCTTTTTAGTTCATCTTCATTTTTTCCCATTTCCTTAGCCTTACCAAAAAATTTTTTAAAAGAAAATAATGTTGTTTCACATGTTTTTTTTGGGCTTTGAGACAGGTTTAGATTAGGATGTGGTGACTTAGGTCAACTTTTTGAAACATCAGAACCATTCTAGCACCATAGACCTCTTGAATATAGGAATCACTCCTAAACCCCACCACCATGGCCTTTACTATCATTTAAAAAATTGTCCTAAGTAGTTTATCTTAGCGGTCAGCTCCGGCCTAAGCATGCTCTACGTAGGGGGCCGATGAATATAAGTGAATGATCCAGTGCTAATAAAAAAAGAAAAAAAAAAAAAAAAAAAAGAAAAAAAGGCAAACTCTGGTATAGGTGACCCTCACAAAGTCATTTAAACCGAAAAAAAGAGAAGAAAAAAATTTGCCACAAAAAGAAAAAAAAATTGCAAGTCACCTATTGTTAGTTGGTTCAGAGGTATCTGGCACTGAACTTGGTAGGGCGGATTACGATCCGATCCCCCGCAGCTACATTTAGGCGAAATAAAAACAGGTTTACACATGCTTATGTGCCAGAAACCTTATGTTATGGATCAGAATCACTAACCGGTCACTCTACTATGAAGCATGTACGGATAACGGGCTTAATGTGATTGCGCCTGAATGAAAAGGACACAAAAAGATGAGAAGATAGGCCTCGGTATCGTGGGATGATATGGAGTGGTTAATATAGGATTGAAGTTTGTGTTTGTGTTACTATGGTACCCTTGGTTCACTTAGTTAGTATCTGTCACTGCATCCTGACTTGAACTTAGAATCCCTTTAGCCCAAAGACACGTGTTGACACCATATTTTCTTAAGCTTTAATGTTTGCTTGAGGACAAGCAAAGGTTTAAGTGTGGGAGAATTTGATCACACTAAAATTCACCGTATTTCTGACTCCAATTTCGCATGCATTCTTAGCTTTTATTGTTGTTTTGCTTTGTTATTTCTTTGTTTTCTTATGTTTTCAGGTTTTTATAATAATCGGAGCTTGAATCGGGAAAAGGAGCGAAAAAGGAGTGAAAACGGACGAAAACCTAGAAATTCAGCATTTTGCACTTACGGCACCCACCGTGGCGGGCGCCATGGGGTTAGCCATGACGTGGCCACGTCTCAAGACCACTCCTCAACCTCCAAGACCCACGTTCCCCACTCCATCATCCCCTGTAGGGACCATGGCGGGCGCCATAGGCCTGTGGCGGGCGCCATAGGCCTGTGGCGGGCGCCACAAGGCCAAAATCAGTAACCTCCACTTTTTAGTGGAGGGGCATCCCTGTCATTTCATGCTTTCAGTTTTTACTATAAATAGGACCTTAGATTTTCGTTTTTCATCATCCAGAATTAGAATTCTCTAGGCATATATCAGTTATAAAGCAGTTGCCATTCCACATCGGGGTGCCTCTGCAATCGAGTGATCGAGTCTGTAATCTGTCTGTGGTTCGAGTTTTGGAGCACTCTGGAGGAAGTTAATCCTGCCGCCATTTTAATTCAAGTTCGTACTTTACTTTTATTTATTTCTGCCTCGCTTTTACTTTGTTTATTTCCCGCACTCGCACATTTACGTTGTTTATTTCCTGCACTCGCACATTTACGTTGTTTATTTCCTGCACTCGCACATTTACGTTGTTTATTTCCTGCACTCGCACATTTACGTTGTTTATTTCCTGCACTCGCACATTTACTTTGTTTACTTACCGCACTCGCTTTAAATTACTTATATGAAAAACTATAAAAAGAATATTTACTTTATCATGTCTAACTAATTCCATAAAGGTTAGAATGTAAGGATCGTAATCAAACCAGTAATCAGTATAATTGTTCGTGGAAACACCTAAGGGCTATTTTATCTTTCAATTCAAGTAATTGTTTTTAACTATTTCAAAAACAGCCAAAAGCGCTTTGTCTAGTTTATTAGGAGATTTTAGATTAAAAAGAAAAGAGATTTTAAAATGATTTTCGGACGCGTTAGGAAGTTTAAACTCTGGTTCGTAAGAACCTCTTTTTGCTAAGAAGTCCAGGTTAAAATACTTTTCTACTTAGTTAAGATACTATATTTCTTAAAAATAGGTTTACTACTCTAACGCAGTACGCACCTTTTTATCCGTGACAATAGGAGGGGTTGATTAGAGAGTACAACTCGGTTCTGAATACGCGAAAGCGACAGTTCCTGTTAAATTAGTTCTTTTCAAAGGAGAAAACATTGCCCATAAGTAGTTCCACTAACAAGTACTGGATTATCATTGATTACGTGAATTACATTCGAGCCTGTCTTTTATTTATTATTTAAAATTATAATTTTATTTACAATTGCACCCTTACTAAAACCCTTAAAAATAGTTGCCTTAGATAAGCACCATAACAACAGGTACGATAGATTGACACTTGGTCTCTGTGGATTCGATAATCTTTTATATTACTTTGACGTGATTCGTACACTTGCGAAAAACACGCGTCAATGACCAAATTTGTTTTCATTTGAAGCATTTTTGGTTGAGAAAGAGGAGGTTGAAAAACTTTCCCAAAATGGAAAGTTTCCATTACAAGTCATTTCCATTTTTGGAAACTTTTGGTTTAGCTCATTTTTCTTAAATTTTGTGAACTTTCAAGCACTTAAATGATTAAATAAAGATCATATAACTTAAATTTGATGAAAAATCCACTTTGGTTCCATTGGTAGGGGCCTCAGATGCCCTGATTTTGCTCTGACTTGCTCAAGAAATTACCCAGTGATCAGATGACTTCCACAATGAATTCCTTCATAAAACTTGGTACACATGATCCTTATAACATATAGAGGCCCTTATAAACAAGAATGACCAAAAAATTTGGAGTTATGGCCTCTGAAACCAAAACCCTAATTTCAGGTCATCTGTGCAGCTAAACCCTGGCTCTGCTTCCATGCTTTGCAAGTTCTTGTGATTCTTTGACTTCCTTGATCTTTGGAGGATATAATATGATGATTGAACATACATGGACCCTCTTGAGATGATTTAAGACCTTTGGAATGGCTCAGATGGATCCTGAATTGCTCAGATCACAAACCCTAGATTTAGATGAACTTGACCTAATGCAGTGAAGAAAAAATGCCATATGAGATGATATGCTTAAAACTAATGCAAATATGAAAGATCACAAGCCATGGTGTGAACTTAGTGAGGGAAAATTTGGGGTATTTACAGCTGCCCCTATTCAATCATGAGTTAGCTGTGCAGGATGTAAGTGCATGGCTTGACAGACAAAACAAGATAACTTGTGGTTGAATAGCAAAGACAATCCAAAATTTGCACTCACTGGGGTGAAGAAGAAAAGGGATATAAGTTGTGAAAGGAAAGTATAGTATAATTTGTAAAGTGCGGGCGATGGAGGACGACCATCGAGCAGAGGACGACTGCTGGGGATAAAGCAATGACGGGGACGGCCGACATGCTGGGGAAATAAAGGGATTAAGATGGGGACGACCATCAAATAAAATTCTCTGGGGTTTGAAAGTAACGGCAGTGATGGGGACGACCATCAAGTTTGCAAAGTAAAGGTAAACAACGACGGGGACGACCGTCGGTTCAAAGACTAAATGAAATAATGATGAGGAACGGTCATCAAAGGCGAAGGACGATCACCTAGCAGGGGACGACTGCTCTTTATCACGACATAGGACGAATGTCGGATAGAAAAGGTCGACGATAGGGACGGCCATCGGATAAAATGATGAAGGACGATCATCAAAAGGTGAAAGGACGATCACCTGGCAGGGTACGGCTGCTCTCAGGATTTATCATGACATAGGACGAATGTCAGATAACAAGATCAACGATGGGGACGGCCATCGGATAAAATGATGAAGGACGATCATCAAAAGGTGAAGGACGATCACCTAGCAGGGGACGACTGCTCTGTTTGGGGAATAAGGATGAGGGATGGTCATCCAAGGTGAAGGACGATCACCTGGCAGGGTACGACTTCCGAAAGTATCACGACATAGGACGAATGTCGGATAGAAAAGGGTTCCAAGAATGGAGACTCCGCTGGGGAAAGGATGAGGGACGATCATCCAAAGGTGAAGGACGATCACCTGGCAAGGTACGGCTGCCGAAAGTATCGCGACATAGGACGAATGTCAGATAGAAAAAGATGTTTTGTTGGGAATTTGCTGGGGGATGGTAAACACGGACGAGTGCTTATGTTTTCTGAAACAAACAGGTATAAGTGTTTTGACACTATGTATAGATTAAAGATGCGAACAAGCATCCTTAAGACCATGATACAGACGAGTATCGGAAGCGAAAGTGCACAAGTTATGAGTGTATTCTGGCAACCTGTGGGGATAAGATGACACGAACGGGTGTCGAAAGGAGTGTATAAACAAGTGTTTTGGGCAACTGTGCTGGGGATAAGTGGCACGGACGGGTGTCAGGAGAGTATATAAGCATGGGTTTGATTTATATCTGCGGCGGATGATATGACACGGACGAGTGTCGAAAGTATATGAACATGTGTTTGTGATTGCAAAGGGGATGCTTTGGCTTTCTGTGGGGAAATATGAGATGACACGAACGAGTGCCGAGAATAGCATGTTTTGTATAAGTATCTGTTTGTAGAAAGTGCTCTGGCAACTTTACTGGGGAAAGGTGACACAGACGAGTGTCGAAAAGAGCATGTATCTGTATTTGAGAGTGCAAAGGGAACACTTTGGATTTTATGTGCAAGGGATGTATTTTGTATATTGCTGAAGAGGTACTGTTGGTATTTACAGGTGACTGGTTCGAACCTGACTTGTGATCATGCAAATGTTTGATTTTTTCCGTAATGCTCCATATTAGACAGAATTCTACGCTCTAGGGGAAATGATGCGAAATGCTATGATTATGCAAAAGAAACCGGTTCGAGATTCGGATCCCGCTGCTGTGAAGATCTCTGGCTGATCGGCCTAAAGTGATATCCTAGCTGGGGATGAAATCGTTGGTAGATTTGATAGGATGTATGACTCTGCTTGGGGAAATAGGTCACTAATAGACCTATCTTTGTAATGAGGAGCCCAGCTAGGGATGTGGAAGCTTTCTTCACTTTGTTGTGTGAGAATTTCATACATTGCTCTTCTGGGAGAGTCTGGAGCTCTGTGGGGGAGATGGTTCCTTGTCTTTGCTGGAGATGAGAGATTCGGCACTCTGGGGGAGGAAAGATCACTGAACGATCTTCCTAGAGGTTTCTGTGAGGATCCTGCTGAGGATGAGGAGACTTGACAACTCAGCTGGGGAAATGAGCATTTACTGATGCTGCTTGAAGAAGATGTGTTGGAGAAGTAATGCCTTGGCAACTTCGCTGGGGGAAAAACATTCCAGATGTTGTTTGGCATGCTCCACGTTGCGCATTGAATACCTGCAATCCTGTTAAGACAAAGAAACACACAAGTGTCCCGAGGTATCCCTTACCGGATTCCGTCATAGGATTTAGACATTCCTGAAAGTAAATACATTTCCTGTAAGCATGTAATTTAGAAAGGCACATCTGTTTTATGCAAGTATTATATCATAGATATTGGACATTTTTTTGCAAACGAAACACCAAAATGTACAAGACGAAGTGTGAATGAAAACTCTAATTTTATTAATCTGGGTGCCCTGAATCGGCAAAATACAGTTAAAGAAACAAATCCCTGAAATGAGGATATTGTTACAAAAATTGAGAAAAATAAAGGTGCTGGCAATGTTGACGACGCTTCAGGTGAGCTTTCCTTTGCTATGACCCGTATGACCTTGACGTTCTTCTCATCTTGCTTTCTAAAGAAGGTTCATCCTGACTGATACTTTAACCTTTAGAAGCTTGCCATGTTGTAAGAGATACAAACGAATTCAGAATGCAGTTGTTTGCTTATTCCCTTATTTTGCATGGATCGCCCTTTCGGGTTTTGAATCCACCGGGATACCCATTTTTGCCTGAGCTGTCCAATGCGGCTTTTCAACTCAACGGGTGTACATATTTTCTTTATTTTCCCTTATTTTTGCCCGAGTCTTTATTCTGTTTTTGACTCGTCGGGATGCCCTATTTTTTCCTGGACTTACATTCTGTTTTTATGTCCAGCGGGTCATTTTATGCGAAGTATTTTTTAACTGCATCTGAATTCACAGGGGATAGGAAATCTTCACCATCCATAGTAGTGAGTGTTGCACCCCAAAATTTGCCCTCACAATACAAGACTTTGTGTTCTAAGAAGGTTCAAAAGGTTCACAAGTTTCATAATGCTTTCAAGGCCTTCCATGAGGTTCATGAAGTCTACAAGTCACTTCATGAAGGTTCACAAGGTTCATAAGTTTCACAATGCTTTCAAGGCCTTCCATGAGGTTCATGAAGTCTACAAGTCACTTTATGAAGGTTCACAAGGTTCACAAGATTCACAATGTTTACAAGACCTTTCTTGAAGTTCATGAAGTCTACAAGATACTTTATGAAGTTCACAAGGTTCACAAGGTTCACAATACCTCCCATGAGGTTCACAAGATTCACAATGCTTTCAAGACCTTTCATGAGGTTCATGAAGACTACAAGTCACTTTATGAAGGTTCACAAGGTTCACAAGCTTTCCAATGCTTTCAATGCCTTTCATGAGGTTCATGAAGTCTACAAGTTACTTTATGAAGGTTCACAAGCTTCCCAATGCTTTCAATGCCTTTCATGAGGTTCATGAAGTCTACAAGTTACTTTATGAAGGTTCACAAGGTTCACAAGCTTCCCAATGCTTTCAAGACCTTTCATGAGGTTCATGAAGTCTACAAGTCACTTTATGAAGGTTCACAAGGTTCACAAGCTTCCCAATGCTTTCAAGACCTTTCATGAGGTTCATGAAGTCTACAAGCCACTTCATGAAGGTTCACAAGATTCACAAAATTCACGATGTTTACAAGACCTTTATTGAATTTCATGAAGTCTACAAGATACTTTATGAGGTTCACAAGGTTCACAATACCTCCCATGAGGTTCACAAGATTCACAATGCTTTCAAGACCTTTCATGAGGTTCATGAAGACTACAAGTCACTTTATGAAGGTTCACAAGGTTCACAAGCTTCCCAATGCTTTCAATGCCTTTCATGAGGTTCATGAAGTCTACAAGTCACTTTATGAAGGTTCACAAGGTTCACAAGCTTCCCAATGCTTTCAATACCTTTCATGAGGTTCATGAAGTCTACAAGCCACTTCATGAAGGTTCACAAGATTCACAAAATTCACAATGTTTACAAGACCTTTCTTGAAGTTCATGAAGTCTAAAAGATACTTTATGAGGTTCACAAGGTTCACAATACCTCCCATGAGGTTCACAAGACATTTTATGATGGTTCACAAGGTTCACATGGTTCACAATTGGTCAGAATAGTTGACAATTCCCTCAGACAATGCACCTCCTAAGCAGTGCATCCAAAACTAGGGTTTTGACTTTAATCAGGCTAAATGGATTTCCAAGACTTCAAGTGAGCTTCATAACATCTTATATGTGTGTAAGAACCCCCATGACAAGTTTCAAGACTTTTCTCAAAAGTTTGCTCAGTCAGATGATCAGATAAGTCAAAATCAGTCAAAGCAGTTTAAAAGTCAAACTGAGGTCAACTGTGGTCAAACCAAAGTCAAACTTCATGATTTTTTGCCAACATCAAGTATATGAAGTAAAATTCATCATTTGATCAAGGGTTGATCATGATTCATCAAGGAGACTCCAGATCATCAAGAATCAGGAGTTTCTAAATTAGGGTTTCCTCAGTAAAAGTCAACTGAACTTTGACCAGCCATAACTTTCACATACTTCATCACCAAGTCTCCACTCAAAGCTAATTTTGAAAGAAATTGAATTATATACAACTTTGTGTCTCACAAGCCAAGCCCAAAAATGCTTCATTTGGAAGGTATGAGCTAAGACATTATAGGTCCTTTTGAAAGTCAACAAAAAGTCAACAACTTCAAAAGGGCATAACTTGAGATTGGTAAATGATATGGACATGAAACCAGTGGGGTTGTTTAGAGGACTCTTCAAGCTTTCCAAAATGTCCAAGAACACCCTCATACCATTAAAATTTAAGGATGTGTGCCCTTGTAAAGTTGGGAAATTTTGGGTTGGCTTATGATGAAAATGGAGGTCTAAACCAATTTCTTCCAAATGGGCTTGCCAAATGATGACCCAATCCATACAATGACTTCATGCACGACCCAAACCATTAAAAATCAGATTTTTTATTATTTTATTTTTATTTATTTTGATTTAATTCATTAAAAATCATTTTAAATAAAAATAAAATATGAAAATGTAAGATTTGATTTGGATTAAGCTTCTAGAAAATCATAAATTTGATTTGAATTGAAGAGGAAAGAAATCATGAGGTTTAGCCAAAAATAGCAAGCATTCACACATGAATATTTGATTTTTAAGGCATGATCAATTTGGATCTTTTCATATCAAATTCTCCACACAACCATTCAATCTTATTGACCTAATTCACTCTCCTATAAGTACTAAACACAACCCTAACATGAATTCACGGATTCCACAGCTCCAAGAGTAAGTTCCCAATTTCAAAAATACCTCTCAAAACTCACATTAGGATTCATTGATACAAGGCATTTGAAGGTAAAATAAGAACATAGCAAGGTTCCTTGGACCTTATTGAAGCATTATCATCACTCATATGCATCAGAACCATGCCATAATACCAAACCCGAAGCTTGCTTGCTCTTAAAAATAATTTTTTCGATTTCATTAATTTATTGCTTTTCATTGAATTTTGTTTGGTTAATGATGTTTGTGATGATGTGTAGAAGGTTTCTGGACAAAGAAATCAAAGAAACCATGAGAAACCCGTGAGATGCCATGACTAGGGTTTTGACCTCCAAATTAGGGTTCTTCGATTCACTAAATATAAATGAATTTGAAGAACATATGGATGTTGTGTGAACCATAAGGATCATAAAACACTGATCAATTTCATAAATTGGTACTGTTTTGTTGGAGTTTCATTTTCGCAGGTTTGAAATATGAAAGAACTCGCATGAAGATTCGCA
The DNA here is from genome assembly GCA_963966055.1 of Lathyrus aphaca. Classification (NCBI taxonomy): domain Eukaryota; kingdom Viridiplantae; phylum Streptophyta; class Magnoliopsida; order Fabales; family Fabaceae; genus Lathyrus; species Lathyrus aphaca. The sequence continues at coordinate 165,688,603 of OZ014519.1, forward strand.
GGAAAAAGGGCATGAATTTTCGCAGGAAATCTGGAGAAGAAGAAGTTGACTGGCGCGAAATCTATATTCAAAATATTGTTTAAAAATAATATGATTTTGTTTCTGTTTATTTCACAAGCTTGATGCTTGTCCCAGTGGAAGAGGAGGCGCATATATTGTTGGAGGACCTGTGTTCGAATCTTGGTCTCACCATTTTTTTCATTATTTTTCCTGATATGTATTGGTTGTAATATATAATCAATTATGGTCATCATATTACCAGATGTGCTCACCCAGCAGGATTGGTTATGCGTGTGTTTGTTTGCCTAAGAGGTCCTGGGTTCAATCCTCCCCCAGGCCTTTTGCTTTATTTTTTTTCTGATTTTCCAGGTTTCAAAGAACAAAACCAATTAAACTCATTCCATTGTAACACATGCGTGGCTGGCCTGGTGGTACGTTTTGTTGCTGGCAGGCAGGATGTCATGGGTTCAAACCCAGCCAGGTAAGTTTTCATTCTTTTTTCTTGTATTTTGATTGTTTCAAATATTTTATTATTAAATTATATAGTTTTATATATATTATATATCTAAATAATTCTAAAATAAAATATATGTATGTACTATGTATTCTTTTCAAAATTCTAAAATTTATTTTTCTAAATTCAAAAATTAGTTTTTATTATTATTATAAAATGTATATATGTATTATTTAGTTAAATAAATTATAATTATAAAATAAACCCTAATATATTATTTTCTAAACAAATATTAAAAAATCTAATTTTATTTTTTTCTAATTTTATTTTCTAAATATAATTATTATGTACATATTTATTATTAATTTTAGTAAATATAATTATAACCTATTTTCTTTATATAATATGTAAATATTTTCATAATTTGTTTGTAATCTAAATTATATGTATAAATAATTTTTTAAACATGTGTTTTAGAAATAATTGAACCTATGATAATTTAATTTTGTAATATGTTTAAAAATAATTTAATAATTTGTATATAAATTAAAATGTTATAATAATTATTTAATTGTTCATATTTCCTCTTATTTCTAAATAATTGTCTACATTAAAAATCTAATCTTTTGTTTATTATTTTAATTATGTTCTTATAATATTTTTGCTAACTCCATTTATTTTAATTATTGTTATTATTACTAATCATATTATTACTAATCCATTTATTTTTAATTATGCTTATTATTATTATTTCACTAACCTTATTTATTTTTTAATTATTATTACTAACCCCTATTATAATTATTATTACTTATTTATTTATTTTTACTTATATTTTGGCTTATTTATTTATTATTTATATTTTTTCTTATTTATTTATTTTGCTATTTATTATTAATTGCTTATTATTATTATGTAATTGCTTCTGGATGTAAATTTTTGTAAATATTTCAATTATTTAATTTGCATGCTATGGTTAGTAAAATAGGGAGTGTAAACATGTATTATATTGAAAATTGAATTTAGATCATTTTAATTAAAAGATAAATATAAATTAAACACTCACACACGTAAGTCGATTTTTAATCGCCATCTCACTTTCTAGGGTTGCCTCTCAATGTTGCCTAATCATAAAGTCAAGTGGGGTGTATAAAGCAAAGTCCCTTTAAAAAGAAAAGTCATCCGGTCCCTTCATAATCAAAGATCAAGTCCCTTAATGGTTGCCTTTCAATATGATCTTGTCCCTTTCGAATAATGATGACAGTCCCTCCTAAATGCTTAATACACCCCACAGTTGCCTTCATTAAACAGATGTCCCTCATATGTCCCTCACATCCAAGGTAGTGACTACCTATTCCTTAATAATAGGGATAGTCTTGCCATTTAAAGGATAAAGAACAGAAAGACTTAAACTTTAGGGTAGGTTCCTCATAGTTACTTGCTCACTATTTCAAATTTCAAATACTTCACAAATTTCAAACAATTTTCAAACACAAGTTTTTTACGCATCCGTACATGGATCATTATTAAACTCTTATGAAAATTTCTGTTCACACACTTCACCTTTTCAAAAACAATTCAAAGTGAGCTAAGTAACTAAGAGCCCATGGATAACCATGGATGTAAAAGGGTGCTAACACCTTCCCTTTACATAACCTACCCCCCGGACCCAAAAATCTTTTTTTAAGGTCTTTCCTGTTCTTTTATGCCTTTCCTTTGGATAAAATAAAAGTCGGTGGCGACTCTTGCTATCCGCAACATAACTAAAGTCAGTTCTCCCACCGTGTTACAGAACTGGCGACTCTGCTGGGGATTTAAATTTAAGAGGGGTACCCTTAGGAATTAAGATCACTTTAAATTGTTTGCCTTGTTTGCTTTATATTATCTTGTTGGGGTGCTCTTATGTGTGAAAGGTCCTAACCCGGATCTAGTGTACCTTAGGTAAATGGCAATAGACCAAGGAAACTGTACGACGTATATCGATATGGTTGATCTGGTTGCCATAGTTAGTGCGACTTCTTGGTTGGTGCTTATGTTCCTTAAGTCAAGTTGAGGATAATATGAGGCTGCCATATGTTGTCAATGCACTAACTAACTTTTAGAACCCTAGTTATCCCATCTTGGCCTTTAGAAAGTAGTGAGGTAACCGGCTTTGGTGCAGACTAAAGTTGGTTGACACTCGATACTACACTCATTGAGATCTTAAACTTGGAGGGTTTTGGTTGGCAAGTAAGTTGCCTTCTGATCAACCACCCTTGTGAAGGATCAATGATATTGAGATCCCTTAGAACCTGGTTACTTTTGTAGGACAGGATGAACCACCTAACTTCAGGGGAGGGTATTTATCTTAAACCTCATGCAAGCCTTTAAACCTAGGGCTACGGTGTGACTTGTTTGTGTGTGCCACATGTTTGTGATTGATCATAACATCATGACATCATCATGCATCATAAGCATAGCATTTTCACTAACCATTTCAAGGACCAAAGGATTTATCTTTGTTCTTTGTTGCAGGTCATGGCTTCTGCTCGTAGAAACACTATCAGGATCAACTTTGTGGGCATACCTGCTAAGCTTAAAGAGTTGGTTTCTCAAGTGTCTGATCATTCCCAGTTCATCAAGAGACATGGTCACCTATTGGATCTAGTCATCTCAGGGTTCAATGAAGACATGATGAGTGTCCTGTTTCAGTTCTTTGATCCTAAGCACCATTGCTTCACATTCCCCGACTATCAGCTGGTTCCAACCATGGAAGAGTTCTCTAAACTTCTGAGCATACTGGTTCTTGATCAAAGACCCTTCACAGGCTTGGAGAAGGAGCTTAAACCAGAGGTTATTGCTGCAGCTCTACATCTGAAGAAGTCTGACATTGTTCTAGAAACGAGAAGCGGAGTCAAGGGTATTCTTGCTAAAGTACTAATGGATAAAGCTCAAATGTTCTTGAAGGCCATGAGCTATGATGCTTTTGAGGAGATCTTAGCCTTGCTGATTTATGGCTTAGTATTGTTCCCCAATCCAGATCAGTTCATAGATGTTCATGCCATCAACATATTCCTGAGTCACAATCCAGTGCCTACATTGCTTGGAGACATCCTACATTCTCTTCATACCCGTACTACAAGGGCAAGAGGAACTTTGATGTGCTGCATACCTTTGCTTTCTAGGTGGTTTATTTCTCACCTTCCTCGCTCAGTAATGAAGAATGAGCAAGGGTTCAGATGGTCCAAGAGGATCATGTCACTTTCTCACTCAGATATCCATTGGTGCTCCAGATCTATGGAGAATGTCACCATCATTGACCGTTGTGGGGAGTTCCCTAATGTGCCACTTCTAGGCATAAGAGGAGGCATCACCTACAACCCCTCTCTAGCTTTACGACAGTTTGGTTACGCTCGGAGTGATGGTCCACATGACATGTTGATTCAGGGCATTGTGTTTGATTACGACAACGATCTTCAGGGTTACCGTCAGAGATTCATACGAGCCTGGGGAAAAGTAAACAGGGTTGACAGCAAGACACTGGAGCCTAAGTACACTATTCCTATGGAAGCTTATCTCAGATGGGTACGATCTCGTGCTCAGACTCTCATGATGCCATATCCTGCCGTCCTACCAGTTATCATGGAACCTGTTGCTGAAGGAGACATAGCTTATACCATCCTTCACCCAGACATGCCTACTGATATGGAAGACTTGCAGAGATCATGGATCCAACTGAAGGAGCAAAGGGATACTTTCGAGGCTCATTACAAAGCAAGCCAAGAAAGAATCCTGGAACTAACAAAGCAACTTCACGAGGAACGAAACCTCAACTCATACCTCAACACAAAGAGGAAGCGTCCATGGGAGACTTAAAACCCCATCTTTTGTACTTATTTCATTTCATTTTTTGTAAGCCTAAAAGGCAAAACAAATTTATTACTAATAAAAATTACCTTCTTGTTTGTCTAAGCAAATTTAAGTCCTGCGGTCCTTGAAAACATTACATATGCATTCCCATATCATTTCATTACATCACAGGTTTATAATTGTGCACAGGTTTCTCATCTTCTCGCTATTTATTTCAGCAATGGCTCTTGAACAATCAGTTAAGGATCTCCAGGCACAAAATGCACAGTTCCAAGAGCTGATCTTGAACCTGTCCAAGGGGCAGGATGAATTGAAGGCACTGCTGGCCAAGAAGACCAAGAAGACTAGAAGGTCAGCTGGTTTGATCAACATGGGAAGAAGGTTCAAAGGTCTTGCCAAGACCAAAGAACCAGTTGAAGACTATGAATCTGAGGCATCTGAAAAAGAGGGAGGCAGTCTCCACAACACTATGGGGGACTCTGATTCTGAGGCCAATTACTACCATGATCCTAATGAAGACAAATTCCAGATGCTGGTGGATAGAATGGATGCTATGGAGTTGCAGAAATCATCTGGGCTGGATTTTGAAGATTTGAGTCTGATATCTGGGGTAGTCATACCCATTGGTTTCAAGGTTCCTACATTTGTTGTTTATGATGGGGTCTCTTGTCCCAAGCTGCATCTGAGGTCTTATGTCAGAAGAATTCAACCCCACACTGCTGATAAAAAGTTGTGGATCCATTTTTTTCAAGAGAGCTTATCTGGAGCTCAGCTGGAGTGGTATTATCAATTGGAGAGTGTCAACATCAGAGACTGGAATGATCTTGCTGAAGCTTTCTATAAGCAGTATCAATACAATGCTGACTTAGCTCCCACTCGCATGCAGCTTCAGAGCATGTCTATGGGTGCCAAAGAAAGTTTCAAAGAGTATGCTCAGAAGTGGAGAGACTTATCTGGAAGAGTTCAACCCCCTTTAACTGACAGGGAATTGGTTGATATGTTCATGTGTACGCTGAATGGTCCGTTTTACAGTCATCTCATTGGGATCTCATCATCTGGCTTCACTGAGTTGATAATGACAGGAGAGCGAGTAGAAAATGGTATAAAGAATGGTAAGATCCAAGTGGGTACTTCCTCATCAGGTGCTGCAAAGAAGCCTCCCACTGGGAAGAAAGAATCCAATGCTGTTTATGGTCAACCTGATCGTAACAGAAGGCATCAGTCTGTTAGTGCAGTTCATATTTCAAATCCAACTCCTGCAACAACAGAGCAGCCACAGGGAAACCAACAGAGGGCTAAAAGACAGTTCACGAAGATCAACATGTCAATGGCTCAGGCATTGCAACACTTGTTGAAAGCTGAGCTTATTACTCTGAAAGAGGCTCCTCAGAATCCTAATGTTACCTCTCCCAGGTACAACCCCAATGCACGGTGTGCATACCATTCAAACTGTCAGGGACATGATACTAATAACTGCTGGGTCTTGAAGAACAAAATTCAAGATATGATTGATGCTGGAGAGATTGAGTTTGATCCTCCGGGTACTCCAAATGTGATTACTGCTCCAATGCCAAACCACGAGAAGACTGTCAATGCCATTGATGAAGATCTACATATCTATTCAGTTGCAGAGTTGACCACACCATTGTCTGTTATCAAGAAAAAGTTAGTACAGGCTGGGTTCTTCCCAGGTTGTCGTGAAGATTGTTTGTATTGTACCTATAAGCCGGATAGTTGCTGGAGATTGAGAGATGGAATTCAGCGTCTCATGGATAAGTATACTATAGTGTTTGAGAAGACTCCATCGTCTGTAGAAAGTATGGTGGATCATATTACTCAAGGTAGGAAGGTTGAAGAGGTTGATAGAGTGCCAGTAAGAATCACTTCCAAAGGTCCTATTAAAATCACTCATCAGGGTCCAATCAAAATTACTGCTGAAGGTCCTGTGAAAGTTGTTGCTGAAGCCAGAGTTGCTCCTGTGGTCATTACTACTCCTGGCCCTATCCCGTATACGTCTGACAAAGCTGTGCCTTGGCATTATGGATCTGACGTTTACATCCATGGTGTTAAGCAAGAGCCTGTAGCTGATGTGCCTGTTGATGTTGACAATATTGCTGGATCTAGTAAGATCACACGTAGTGGAAGAGTCTTCTCTCCTCCAGTTGCTTCCAAGAATGCAGTTACTCCTGTTGCTACTTCCACCACTGATGCTCGGGGCAAGGGTCCTATTATTGAGCCTATACCTACTGATGTGCCAGCTGATGATGATCTCTCTAAGCAGATGGAAGAAGTATTGAAAATCATTCGCAAGAGTGATTATGACATTGTTGATCAGTTGGGGCATACTCCCTCAAAGATTTCTATGTTGTCCTAATTGTTGTGTTCTGAAACTCATGCAAAAGCTTTGATCAAGTTTCTGAAGACTGCTCACGTACCCAGTGCAATTTCTGTTGATCAGTTTGAGAACTGTGTTGCCCACCTGACCTATGACAATGGGTTAGGATTTTCTGATGCTGATTTGACCCCTGCCAAGAGGGATCATAACAGGGCCTTGCATATCTCAATTGAATGCAGGGGCACTACCCTGTCACATGTACTGATAGACAATGGTTCCTCTCTGAATGTGTTGCCCAAGGAAGTCCTGAATAAGCTGAGTCCTGAAGATGCTGTGCTGAAGCCCAGTAACATTGTGGTGAAGGCTTTTGATGGTTCTAGAAGAGTAGTACATGGGGAAATTGATCTTCCAATCAAAGTTGGCTCCCAGGTTTTTACTGCTACATTTTTTGTGATGGATATTCGTCCCTCGTACTCTTGTCTGCTTGGTCGTCCCTGGATCCATGGGGCAGGTGCTGTAACCTCTACATTACATCAGAAGTTGAGATATCCGGTAGAAGGAAGGGTTGTTACTGTCTATGGAGAAGAAGAATACTTTGTCAGCCATGTGAATACTTTCAAGTATCTGGAAATGGAAGGTGAATACATTGAGACTCCGTGTCAGACATTTGAAGTGGTTCCTTGGGTTGTTAATGATTATGTAGCTCCTCCTGTTGCAAAGAAGGTTCCTGTGGTTACCAGAAAACCTCCAACAATGGCAATGGCCTCCCTCAATGATGCTAGAGCTGTGGTGGATGAAGGTGGTTGTACTATTTGGGGTCAGCTTCCTGATATTCCGTACAAGTCTGACAAGTTTGGTTTGGGTTTCACTGCAGAGTCTCAGAAGGCTGTTCGTCGTGCTCGTGTTGTTCGTATCACCAATCAAGGGGTTATGAAAGATCAGATCAACGCTGTGGGATACTATGATGAAGACTACAACTTGGATGCTTGGATTTTTCCTACTGTGGGTGCTGGGCTCAATAATTGGAAAGCTGAAGATGTTATCCCTATCTCCTTTAGTCAGGAGTAAATACTATTACTGTGTTGTTTTTTTAAGTTTGTAATTTCTGAACAATTAAAACTCTCAGGCCTTGTGCCTTACCCGGGGCACAATGGTGTGCTTGTTACGGGCTGTCATTTCATTTGCATACTTCATTCAATAAAATCAGTGGACGTTTCGTTTTTGTAAATATTGTGTTCCTTGTCTTTCTTTTCTTTTATTTTTGTTTTATCAGCTATGTGTTCTTACACACACCCACATCACTAAAATGCAGATCCTCATCCACTCTGGATCCTGTTGATAACAGTTCTACTATTGCCAATTATAATTTCGAGAATCCGATCTATCAAACTGAAGACGGAAATGAGGACGATTGTGAAGTACCTGTAGAGCTTGCTAGGTTGTTACAACAAGAAGAGAAAGCCATACAGCCACATGAAGAGCCAGTCGAAGTTGTGAATCTGGGAACTAAAGAAAACAGGAAAGAGGTAAAGATAGGGGCTGATTTAGAGGACAGTGTCAAGAGCAGGTTGATTCAGATGTTACATGACTATGTGGAGATCTTTGCTTGGTCTTATGAAGATATGCCAGGGTTGGATACAAACATTGTGGTTCACCGTTTACCAGTAAAAGAAGATTGTCGTCCAAAGAAGCAGAAGGTTCGTCGTATGCGTCCTGAGATGTCAGAAAAGATCAAAGCAGAGGTAATGAAACAGTTTGATGCAGGGTTCTTAGCAGTGACTTCCTATCCTCAGTGGGTTGCAAATGTGGTGCCAGTTCCTAAGAAAGATGGTAAGGTATGTATGTGTGTGGACTACAGAAATTTGAACAAGGCTAGCCCCAAAGATGACTTTCCACTTCCTCATATTGATGTTCTGGTAGACAACACTGCTCAGCATAAGGTATTCTCTTTTATGGATGGTTTCTCTGGTTACAATCAAATTAAGATGGCTCCTGAAGATATGGAGAAGACAACATTTGTTACACAATGGGGCACCTTTTGCTATAAGGTGATGCCATTTGGTTTGAAGAATGCAGGGGCAACATATCAGCGTGCTATGGTGGCTTTGTTTCATGATATGATTCATCATGAGATAGAGGTGTATGTGGATGATATGATAGCCAGATCTCAGAATGAAGAACAACATCTTGATCATTTGCATAAATTGTTTGAGAGGTTAAAGAAATACAAGTTGAGATTGAACCCAAACAAGTGTACTTTTGGAGTTAGATCTTGAAAGCTCCTGGGTTTCATTGTCAGTGGAAAAGGTATTGAAGTGGATCCTGCGAAAGTGAAAGCTATACGAGAGATGCCAGCTCCCCGTACTGAGAAGGAGGTTAGAGGTTTCTTGGGACGATTGAATTACATTGCAAGATTTATTTCCCAATTAACTTCCATCTATGAGCCAATTTTCAAATTATTGAAGAAAGATCAGGTGATGGAATGGAATGATGAGTGCCAGACTGCCTTTGATGAAATCAAGAGATATCTGCTAGAACCTCTAATTTTGATGCCACCAGTTGATGGAAGACCCTTGATTATGTACTTAACAGTGTTAGACAACTCAATGGGGTGTGTGTTGGGGCAACATGACGAGTCTGGTCGAAAAGAGCAGGCAATATACTACCTTAGCAAAAAGTTTACCGACTATGAGACAAGATACTCACTGCTCAAGAAAACTTGCTGCGCTTTGGCATGGGCTGCTCGCCGACTAAGACAGTATATGTTGACCCATACTACCTTATTGATTTCAAAGATGGATCCAATTAAGTACATATTTGAGAAACCTGCTCTCTCCGGAAGAATTGCAAGATGGCAAATGATCTTGACAGAATATGACATATAATACACTACTCAGAAGGCTATTAAGGGAAGTGTTGTTGCTGATCATTTGGCTCATCAAGCAGTGGATGATTACCAATCAATGAGTTTTGAGTTCCCTGATGAAGACATTATGATTATTACCAAAGAACCTGGACAATATGACGGACCTGAACAAGGATCCCGATGGACTATGGTTTTTGATGGTGCCTCTAATGCCCTTGGTAATGGTGTTGGTGTTGTGATTAGCTCCCCTGAAGGTTGTCATACCCCGATTACTGCCAGACTTTGTTTCTATTGTACCAATAACATGGCTGAGTATGAGGCATGTATCCTGGGTATTAAAGCTGCTATTGATATGAAGATTCAATTCCTTGATGTGTATGGAGATTCAGCCCTGGTAATTAGTCAGATCAAAGGAGATTGGGATACCAAACATGATAACCTCATTCCTTACAGAGAGTATATGTTATCTTTGATCCCATATTTCAAAGAGATTACCTTTGGACACATTCCACGAAGAGAGAATCAGTTGGCAGATGCATTGGCCACCATGGCATCCATGTTTGAGATCAGTTGGGATGATGAAGCTCCCAAGATTACTATTGATAGATTTGAAAAGCCTGCATATTACAATGAGATTGACATAGAAGGGGCAGAGGAGAAGCCTTGGTTCTATGAAGTAAAAAGATATCTTGAAACTCAGGAGTTCCCTGAAGGGGCATCTGTCAAAGATAGGAAATTTCTGAGAAGGTTCTCTGCTAAGTTCTTTTTGAGCAATGGCATTTTGTACAAGCGCAATCATGATTCAACTTTGCTTCGTTGTGTGGATAAGAAGGAATCAATTGAGATTATGGAAGATATGCATGATGGGATCTTTGGCACTCATTCTAGTGGTCATACTATGGCAAAGAAGATATTGAGAGCAGGTTACTATTGGTCTACCATGGAAGCTGATTGCTATCAACACTCCAGAACTTGTCATAAGTGTCAAATCTATGCTGATAAAGTCCATGTACCTCCATCACCATTGAATGTGTTGACTGCTCCTTGGCCCTTTTCCATGTGGGGCATTGATATGATTGGTGAGATCAAGCCTACTGCTTCTAATGGGCATCGTTTCATCCTGGTTGCTATTGATTACTTCACGAAGTGGGTGGAGGCAGCTTCATTTGCATCTGTTACTAAGAATGTTGTGGCTCGGTTCATTAAGAATAATCTCATATGTAGGTATGGCATCCCGGAAAGGATTATCACTAACAATGGCTCTAATCTGAACAACACTATGATTACTGATCTCTGCACGCAGTTCAAGATTAAGCATCACAACTCTTCTCCGTATCGTCCGAAGATGAATGGGGCAGTTGAAGCTGCTAATAAGAACATTAAGAAGATTGTACAGAAGATGACTGTTACTTATAAAGATTGGCACGAGATGTTACCATTTGCTCTTCATGGTTATCGTACCACAGTACGTACTTCAACAGGGGCAACCCCATTCTCCTTGGTCTATGGTATGGAAGCAGTTTTTCCCATTGAAGTTCAGATTCCCTCCTTAAGAATTATGAAGGATGCAGGTTTGGATGAAGATGAGTGGATTCAGACTCGACTGGACCAGTTAAATTTGATTGATGAGAAGAGGCTAGCAGCAGTTTGTCACGGCCAGATGTACCAGAAACGAATGATCAAAGCATTTAACAAGAAGGTTAAGCTAAAGGTATATCAGGCTGGTGACTTGGTGATTAAGCGTATCATATTACCACAGGGTGATCCTAGGGGCAAGTGGACTCCGACATATGAAGGACCATTTGTAGTCAAGACAGTGTTCTCGGGAGGTGCCATGATACTTACCACTATGGATGGTGAAGACTTCCCATAGCCTGTAAACGTAGACATAGTTAAAAAATACTACGCATAAAAAGAGACCCGCTAGGTTGACTGGCCTAGGCAAAAATAAGGGCATCCCGGCAAACCAAAAGGGTTTGGGCAAAAATTAGGGATATAGATAAAAAGATGTACACCTGGCAAGTCGAAAACCTGAAAAGGAGGCTTGGGCAAAAAAGGGTATCCTGGTGGATTGAAAACCTGAAAGGGCAATCCAGGCAAAAGTTAGGGATTAAAGCGTATGACTATGTCTCGTTTGGATCACCCATGAAACTGCAACCAGCTGTGCTACTTACTCAAGCTCGAACAGATAAAGCTCAATCCAATCGTTTCCGTCTCAACAGCAGAAGATGAGATACTTGAAGATAATGGCAATAGTAGAATTGAAACTCAATAGGATTATTTCCCACATAGTTGATTTCCTTTGTTTTGTAAAAACTTTATGGCAAAATCCTCTTACTAGGATTTATGTCTCCTTGTACAAACTTACCCATGTATGGGTCACTTTTTGATATGAATAAATTCCATTTTTTGAATCCTGATTTACTTTTACCCTATCTACATAAGCGAAACGTCCATTGGTTGTGTTTGAATGCATGTATGCTTTTGAATATGATTGATGTTTACCAGAAATGCATGTATGCTTAATATGGTTGATGTTTACCAAAAATGCATGGAAATGCAGTAATAGTATTTACTAAGGACGAACGAGGGAAGGATTTCAACGAAGCTTCGCCGGTTCATCTCTACAAAACAGCTACAAACCCTCAGTAGGACGAATCCATCTTCATAAAGTCTCATCTCCCCTGGAATTTATATCCATCTCTTTTATCCTCATACGGATATACGGGAATTTACTTCCCAATAAGAGTACGACGAACGAAGACGGGAGGTTATATCTACCCTACTATCAAACAAAGACGGGAGGTTATATGTACCTTGCTATCCCCAAAGACGGGAGGTTATATGTACCTTGCTATCCCCAGCAGACGGGAGGTTATATATACCTTGCTATCCCCAGCATACGGAAGGTTATATACTATCAAACGAAACGAGAACGAGTTCCTCATATTCTTCAACAACGAATCGGGATTTATTTTCCCTGGCCAATAGTTGTTATACGAAGATATCTAGACGCTTCCGGCAGTATCATATCATACATACATCATTTATATCATACCATACATATACATAGATACATAGTACATTACCTAAGTGCATCATATCATACATGCATACATAATGCATAAACTAATATTATCATACAGAATGCTACCTTGTTTGTAGGTTAATTATCCAGCAAACAGACTTATGATTATCAGGATCGCTTTATCCTCCTGAAAGTTATCATCCCTCAGGATTGCTCTATCCTCCTGAAGGCATATCTTCCATCAGGACTGCTTCATCCTCCTGAAAACTCATTACTTCAAGACTGCTTCATCCTCTTGAAAAACATATTACTACCTCAGGATTGCTTTATCCTCCTGACAGCTTATTATTACATCAGGACTGCTTCATCCTCCTGAAAACTCCTATTACATCAAGAATGCTTTATCCTCCTGAAAGCATATCACTATATCAGGACTGCTTCATCCTCCTGAAAACTTCTAGTACATCAGGACTACTTTATCCTCCTGAAAGTATTATATATCAGGACTGCTTTATCCTCCTGAAAACTTATTATCTCATCAGGACTACTTTATCCTCCTGAAAGCACATCAATACCTCAGGACTGCTCCATCCTCCTGACAGCTATCATCATTACTTTAGGACTGCTTTATCCTCCTGAAAGCTATCATTATACCTTCATACTTTGGACTGCTTTATCCTCCAAGAAATGTATCTAAGAACTTTTCTCCAAGTGGCATCTTTGAGCCCACTCCATCATATTCAACTAGCCATCTGTATCACTCTATGCACTGGTGAGTGCAAATTTTTGGGCTTTTGTGTTCAATCCCCTTCAACCTTCCAGGACACGACTGGCAAATATACCAATCTAACCCCTCAGGTTTCAGAAGATTGAACAGGGGCAGCTGTTGCACCCCAAAATTTGCCCTCACAATACAAGACTTTGTGTTCTAAGAAGGTTCACAAGGTTCACAAGTTTCATAATGCTTTCAAGGCCTTCCATGAGGTTCATGAAGTCTACAAGTCACTTCATGAAGGTTCACAAGGTTCATAAGTTTCACAATGCTTTCAAGGCCTTCCATGAGTTCATGAAGTCTACAAGTCACTTTATGAAGGTTCACAAGGTTCACAAGATTCACAATGTTTACAAGACCTTTCTTGAAGTTCATGAAGTCTACAAGATACTTTATGAAGTTCACAAGGTTCACAAGGTTCACAATACCTCCCATGAGGTTCACAAGATTCACAATGCTTTCAAGACCTTTCATGAGGTTCATGAAGACTACAAGTCACTTTATGAAGGTTCACAAGGTTCACAAGCTTCCCAATGCTTTCAATGCCTTTCATGAGGTTCATGAAGTCTACAAGTTACTTTATGAAGGTTCACAAGGTTCACAAGCTTCCCAATGCTTTCAAGACCTTTCATGAGGTTCATGAAGTCTACAAGTTACTTTATGAAGGTTCACAAGGTTCACAAGCTTCCCAATGCTTTCAAGACCTTTCATGAGGTTCATGAAGTCTACAAGTCACTTTATGAAGGTTCACAAGGTTCACAAGCTTCCCAATGCTTTCAAGACCTTTCATGAGGTTCATGAAGTCTACAAGCCACTTCATGAAGGTTCACAAGATTCACAAAATTCACGATGTTTACAAGACCTTTCTTGAAGTTCATGAAGTCTACAAGATACTTTATAAGGTTCACAAGGTTCACAAGGTTCACAATACCTCCCATGAGGTTCACAAGATTCACAATGCTTTCAAGACCTTTCATGAGGTTCATGAAGACTACAAGTCACTTTATGAAGGTTCACAAGGTTCACAAGCTTCCCAATGCTTTCAATGCCTTTCATGAGGTTCATGAAGTCTACAAGTCATTTTATGAAGTTTCACAAGGTTCACAAGCTTCCCAATGCTTTCAAGACCTTTCATGAGGTTCATGAAGTCTACAAGCCACTTCATGAAGGTTCACAAGATTCACAAAATTCACAATGTTTACAAGACCTTTCTTGAAGTTCATGAAGTCTACAAGATACTTTATGAGGTTCACAAGGTTCACAATACCTCCCATTAGGTTCACAAGACATTTTATGATGGTTCACAAGGTTCACAAGGTTCACAATTGGTCAGAATAGTTGACAATTCCCTCAGACAATGCACCTCCTAAGCAGTGCATCCAAAACTAGGGTTTTGACTTTAATCAGGCTAAATGGATTTCCAAGACTTCAAGTGAGCTTCATAACATCTTATATGTGTGTAAGAACCCCCATGACAAGTTTCAAGACTTTTCTCAAAAGTTTGCTCAGTCAGATGATCAGATAAGTCAAAATCAGTCAAAGCAGTTTAAAAGTCAAACTGAGGTCAACTGTGGTCAAACCAAAGTCAAACTTCATGATTTTTTGCCAACATCAAGTATATGAAGTAAAATTCATCATTTGATCAAGGGTTGATCATGATTCATCAAGGAGACTCCAGATCATCAAAAATCAGGAGTTTCTAAATTAGGGTTTCCTCAGTAAAAGTCAACTGAACTTTGACCAGCCATAACTTTCACATACTTCATCACCAAGTCTCCACTCAAAGCTAATTTTGAAAGAAATTGAATTATATACAACTTTGTGTCTCACAAGCCAAGCCCAAAAATGCTTCATTTGGAAGGTATGAGCTAAGACATTATAGGTCCTTTTGAAAGTCAACAAAAAGTCAACAACTTCAAAAGGGCATAACTTGAGATTGGTAAATGATATGGACATGAAACCAGTGGGGTTGTTTAGAGGACTCTTCAAGCTTTCCAAAATGTCCAAGAACACCCTCATACCATTAAAATTGAAGGATGTGTGCCCTTGTAAAGTTGGGAAATTTTGGGTTGGCTTATGATGAAAATAGAGGTCTAAACCAATTTCTTCCAAATGGGCTTGCCAAATGATGACCCAATCCATACAATGACTTCATGCACGACCCAAACCATTAAAAATCAGATTTTTTATTATTTTATTTTTATTTATTTTGATTTAATTCATTAAAAATCATTTTAAATAAAAATAAAATATGAAAATGTAAGATTTGATTTGGATTAAGCTTCTAGAAAATCATAAATTTGATTTGAATTGAAGAGGAAAGAAATCATGAGGTTTAGCCAAAAATAGCAAGCATTCACACATGAATATTTGATTTTTAAGGCATGATCAATTTGGATCTTTTCATATCAAATTCTCCACACAACCATTCAATCTTATTGACCTAATTCACTCTCCTATAAGTACTAAACACAACCCTAACATGAATTCACGGATTCCACAGCTCCAAGAGTAAGTTCCCAATTTCAAAAATACCTCTCAAAACTCACATTCGGATTCATTGATACAAGGCATTTGAAGGTAAAATAAGAACATAGCAAGGTTCCTTGGACCTTATTGAAGCATTATCATCACTCATATGCATCAGAACCATGCCATAATACCAAACCCGAAGCTTGCTTGCTCTTAAAAATAATTTTTTCGATTTCATTAATTTATTGCTTTTCATTGAATTTTGTTTGGTTAATGATGTTTGTGATGATGTGTAGAAGGTTTCTGGACAAAGAAATCAAAGAAACCATGAGAAACCCGTGAGATGCCATGACTAGGGTTTTGACCTCCAAATTAGGGTTCTTCGATTCACTAAATATAAATGAATTTGAAGAACATAGGGATGTTGTGTGAACCATAAGGATCATAAAACACTGATCAATTTCATGAATTGGTACTGTTTTGTTGGAGTTTCATTTTCGCAGGTTTGAAATATGGAAGAACTCGCATGAAGATTCGCAGGAAAAAGGGCATGAATTTTCGCAGGAAATCTGGAGAAGAAGAAGTTGACTGGCGCGAAATCTATATTCAAAATATTGTTTAAAAATAATATGATTTTGTTTCTGTTTATTTCACAAGCTTGATGCTTGTCCCAGTGGAAGAGGAGGCGCATATATTGTTGGAGGACCTGTGTTCGAATCTTGGTCTCACCATTTTTTTCATTATTTTTCCTGATATGTATTGGTTGTAATATATAATCAATTATGGTCATCATATTACCAGATGTGCTCACCCAGCAGGATTGGTTATGCGTGTGTTTGTTTGCCTAAGAGGTCCTGGGTTCAATCCTCCCCCAGGCCTTTTGCTTTATTTTTTTCTGATTTTCCAGGTTTCAAAGAACAAAACCAATTAAACTCATTCCATTGTAACACATGCGTGGCTGGCCTGGTGGTACGTTTTGTTGCTGGCAGGCAGGATGTCATGGGTTCAAACCCAGCCAGGTAAGTTTTCATTCTTTTTTCTTGTATTTTGATTGTTTCAAATATTTTATTATTAAATTATATAGTTTTATATATATTATATATCTAAATAATTCTAAAATAAAATATATGTATGTACTATGTATTCTTTTCAAAATTCTAAAATTTATTTTTCTAAATTCAAAAATTAGTTTTTATTATTATTATAAAATGTATATATGTATTATTTAGTTAAATAAATTATAATTATAAAATAAACCCTAATATATTATTTTCTAAACAAATATTAAAAAATCTAATTTTATTTTTTTCTAATTTTATTTTCTAAATATAATTATTATGTACATATTTATTATTAATTTTTGTAAATATAATTATAACCTATTTTCTTTATATAATATGTAAATATTTTCATAATTTGTTTGTAATCTAAATTATATGTATAAATAATTTTTTAAACATGTGTTTTAGAAATAATTGAACCTATGATAATTTAATTTTGTAATATGTTTAAAAATAATTTAATAATTTGTATATAAATTAAAATGTTATAATAATTATTTAATTGTTCATATTTCCTCTTATTTCTAAATAATTGTCTACATTAAAAATCTAATCTTTTGTTTATTATTTTAATTATGTTCTTATAATATTTTTGCTAACTCCATTTATTTTAACTATTGTTATTATTACTAATCATATTATTACTAATCCATTTATTTTTAATTATGCTTATTATTATTATTTCACTAACCTTATTTATTTTTTAATTATTATTACTAACCCCTATTATAATTATTATTACTTATTTATTTATTTTTACTTATATTTTGTCTTATTTATTTATTATTTATATTTTTGCTTATTTATTTATTTTGCTATTTATTATTAATTGCTTATTATTATTATGTAATTGCTTCTGGATGTAAATTTTTGTAAATATTTCAATTATTTAATTTGCATGCTATGGTTAGTAAAATAGGGAGTGTAAACATGTATTATATTGAAAATTGAATTTAGATCATTTTAATTAAAAGATAAATATAAATTAAACACTCACACACGTAAGTCGATTTTTAATCGCCATCTCACTTTCTAGGGTTGCCTCTCAATGTTGCCTAATCATAAGGTCAAGTGGGGTGTATAAAGCAAAGTCCCTTTAAAAAGAAAAGTCATCTGGTCCCTTCATAATCAAAGATCAAGTCCCTTAATGGTTGCCTTTCAATATGATCTTGTCCCTTTCGAATAATGATGACAGTCCCTCCTAAATGCTTAATACACCCCACAGTTGCCTTCATTAAACAGATGTCCCTCATATGTCCCTCACATCCTAGGTAGTGACTACCTATTCCTTAATAATAGGGATAGTCTTGCCATTTAAAGGATAAAGAACAGAAAGACTTAAACTTTAGGGTAGGTTCCTCATAGTTACTTGCTCACTATTTCAAATTTCAAATACTTCACAAATTTCAAACAATTTTCAAACACAAGTTTTTTACGCATCCGTACATGGATCATTATTAAACTCTTATGAAAATTTCTGTTCACACACTTCACCTTTTCAAAAACAATTCAAAGTGAGCTAAGTAACTAAGAGCCCATGGATAACCATGGATGTAAAGGGTGCTAACACCTTCCCTTTACATAACCTACCCCCCGGACCCAAAAATCTTTTTTTAAGGTCTTTCCTGTTCTTTTATGCCTTTCCTTTGGATAAAATAAAAGTCGGTGGCGACTCTTGCTATCCGCAACATAACTAAAGTCAGTTCTCCCACCGTGTTACAGTGAGCATCAGTGCTCCACCGTAGAAAACCTTCTTTACTATGAATGGACCATCATAATTTGGAGTCCACTTGCCCCTGTGGTCTGTATGAGGAGGAAGGAGTCTTTTCAGCACAAGATCTCCTACTTGGTATTCCCGAAGCCTGACTTTCTGACCGAAGGCTTTCTTCATTCTTTTTTGATATAACTTCCCATGACAGATTGCGGCTAATCTCTTTTCTTCGATCAGATTCAGTTGATTGTACCGAGATCGGACCCATTCCGCTTCATTCAGCTTGACATCCATCAGTACCCGTAAGGAGGGTAATTCAACTTCAATAGGTAGGACTGCCTCCATACCATACACAAGCTGATACGGTGTTGCCCCAGTGGATGTTCTGATTGAGGTACGGTACCCATGCAAGGAAAACGGTAGCATTTCATGCCAGTGTTTGTATGTGACCACCATCTTTTGCACAACCTTTTTGATATTCTTGTTAGCTGCCTCAACAGCGCCATTCATCTTTGGCTTGTAAGGAGAAAAGTTGTGATGTTGGATCTTGAAGTCCCGACACAGTTCTGCCATCATTTTATTGTTCAAGTTGGAACCATTATCAGTAATGATTTACTTGGGTACTCCATACCGACAAATGATGTCTCTTTTCAGGAATCGGGCTACCACGTACCTGGTGATGTTTGCGTACGAAGCTGCTTCAACCCATTTGGTGAAGTAATCAATGGCTACCAGGATGAATTTGTGGCCATTTGAAGCAGTCGGTTCAGTCTTTCCAATCATGTCAATGCCCCACATGGCAAAGGGCCAAGGTGAAAACATTACATTCAAAGGATTCGGAGGCACATGCACTTTGTCTGCATAAATCTGGAATTTGTGGCACTTTCTGGCATAGGCACAACAGTCTGCATCCATATTGATCCAGTAGTAACCTGATCTCAATAATTTCTTAGCCATTGCATGTCCTCCAGCATGGGTACCGAAAGATCCTTCATGCACTTCGTGCATCAACAAGTTTGCCTCTTTGTTATCAACACATCTAAGAAGCACCATGTCAAAGTTTCTCTTGTACAAGGAACCATCAGCATTCAGAAAGAAACTACCAGCCAACCTTCTTAATGTCTTATTATCATTGGATGATGCCCCAGGTGGGTATGTTTGATCCTCTAAGAAGCATTTGATGTCATGGAACCAAGGCTTGTCATCTTCAGCAATGTCCACAGAGAAAACGTATGTTGGTCGGTCAAGTCTGGATACTGAAATCCGAGGCACAAAGTTGGCAGCTTGAACTTTGATCATGGAGGAAATGGTAGCCAGAGCATCTGCAAACTGATTTTCATCTCGAGGGATGTACTCAAGCTTAATTGTTGTGAAGAAAGTCAATAATCTCCTCGTGTAGTCACGATATGGAATCAGACGCTCTTGGTGAGTGTACCTTTTGCCGTTGGTCTGATTGATTACCAAAGTTGAATCTCCAAATACAGTTAAAGTCTTGATCCTGAGGTCAATGGCTTCCTCAAGACCCATGATACAAGCTTCATATTCAACTTCGTTATTAGTGCAGTTAAAGGTGAGTTTTGTCGAGAAAGGCATCTGAACTCCTTTAGGTGTAATAAGCACTGCACCAACTCCACAACCATTCATGTTGACAACCCCATCAAACATCATTGTCCATTCTTCTTCTGGGTCAGGCCCTTCAGTGTGAACAGGCTCTTCATGATCTTTTGCTTTCAGGAACATGATGTCTTCATCAGGGAAGTCAAATCTCATTGGCTGGTAATCATCAATGGGTTGCTGAGCTAGATAGTCAGACAGTACACTGCCCTTGATGGCCTTTTGAGATGTGTACTGAATGTCATATTCTGTCAGAATCATTTGCCATCTTGCAACCCTTCCGGTAAGTGCTGGCTTCTCAAATATGTACTTGACTAGATCCATCTTTGAGATCAATAAGGTAGTGTGAGTCAACATATACTGCCTTAGTCGGCGAGCAGCCCACGCTAAAGCACAACAAGTTTTCTCGAGCAGTGAATAACATTGTTCATAGTCGGTAAACTTTTTGCTTAGGTAGTATATTGCATACTCTTTTCGACCAAAATCGTCATGCTGGCCCAGCACACACCCCATTGATCCTTCTAATACCGTCAGGTACATTATTAGAGGTCTTCCTTCAATTGGAGGCATAAGGATTGGAGGTTCCTGTAAGTACTCCTTGATTTTGTCAAAAGCCTTCTAGCAGTCTTCATTCCACCTGACTGTTTGTTCCTTTCTTAACAATTTGAAAAGGGGCTCACAGGTTGCTGTAAGGTGAGATATGAACCTTGAAATGTAGTTCAATCTTCCTAGAAACCCCCAAACTTCCTTTTCAGTCTTAGGTGCAGGAATCTCCTAGATGGCTTTGACGTTGTCAGGATCCACTTCAATTCCTTTTTCACTTACAATAAAACCCAGCAGCTTACCGGACCGTACCCCGAACGTGCATTTGTTGGGGTTCAGCTTCAGTTGGTACTTCCTCAGACGCTTGAACAGCTTCAACAGATTTACCAGATGGTCTTCTTCTGTGAGGGATTTGGAAATCATGTCATCCATGTAGCATTCAATTTCTTTGTGGATCATGTCCTGGAATAATGTCACCATAGCCCGTTGATAAGTTGCCCCAACATTCTTCAATCCAAAAGGCATTACCTTATAACAGAATGTGCCCCAGGGCGTAATGAAAGTAGTCTTCTCCATGTCTTCAGGTGACATCTTAATCTGATTATACCCGGAGAATCCGTCCATGAAGGAGAATACCGAGATCTGAGCTGTGTTGTCGACCAATACATCAATGTGAGGTAATGGGAAGTCATCTTTCGGGATAGCTCTATTCAGATCTCGGTAATCCACACACATCCGTACTTTGCCATCCTTCTTAGGCATAGGTACAATGTTAGCGACCCACGGCGGGTAACTAATTACAGCAAGGAAACCGGTGTCCCACTGTTTTTGTATCTCTTCTTTTATCTTCATGGCCATATCCGGACGAGTACGGCGTAGCTTCTGTTTCACTGGAGGAAAATCTTCTATTAGTGGTAGCTTGTGCACAACAATGTCGGTATCCAGACCTGGCATCTCTTGATAGGACCAAGCAAAGACATCAATGTACTCTCGAAGCATGTCAATAAGTTGTTCCTTCACTGAATCTTGCAGACGGGCCCCGATCTTCACTTCTTTAAAGTCTTCTTCGGTACCAAGATTTACTGTCTCAACTTCCTCCTGATGAGGAGTGATAACCTTCTCCTCTTGCCTTAACAATCTGGCTAGTTCTTCAGGTAGCTCATAATCTTCTTCAACCCCTTCATCGGCTTGATTAATTGGATTGTCAAAGTCATACAAAGTCATAGCAGTGTTGTTGTCGGTGCAATCTGGAGGGCACTCTCTGCTAGGGTTTAGATTGGTTCATTTTAGTGATCAGTTTTATCTTATTTAGAAAAAGTGAAAATGAAGTTATTATTTTGAAAACATTGCCATTTTATTGTTTTGTACAAAAAATGAAAAATGAAAAATAGTGAGCGAAAAAAGAGAGACTCGTTTGCAAAAGATGTGCTGATATTCATTAATTAATCATTTGCACAAAATACAAGATGGCCCCATTACAAAATGAGTCCTGACACCTTGGGCAAGATGCAGGACTTGATGCATGCTTAAAAGACAGGAAATAATAATTACTCTGCAGGAGTAATCCTTATAATTTCCTGGGAAGACCAGTTAGAGACTTGGTTCCCCGAGATCCTTGGACGTATCCAATTTTCCAGGTTGTGTTCGTCTTCTTCCTCGTCTTCCAGACTGTTCACAGCATCCGGGATAAGCATTCCCCCACTGACAAATTCGGGCTCCGTTGCAGCCTCTGGTTGATCTTGTCGAGTTGGTCTGTAACCCAACCCGAATCTGTCTTCTTTCTTTTCTACTGGCAGCAGCTTTCCCCAGCCCTGAGCGGTACCCTCTTCAACAACCTTCCGGGCTTGTTGATATGAAGTGATGGAAGTTCCAGACACAACAGTTGCTTCATTGATGTTAAGGGCCTCAAATCCCTGACTCATAGTCTCATGGATCTCCTCATCCATCTCTATATACTTGTAAGTAGCCAGCTGGCTAACGAAAATGTCTTCCTCCCCACAGATTGTGATGATTTGGCCTTCCCACTCAAATTTTAATTTTTGGTGAAGGGTAGATATAACGGCGCCAGCGACATGAATCCAGGGTCTACCCAACAAACAGCTGTAGGCCGGCTGTATATCCATCACGAAGAAAGTAGTTTTAAAGATTTGTGGGCCAATCATCACAGGTAAATCAATCTCTCCAAGCACTGATCTCTTATAGCCGTCAAATGCTCTCACCACCAAGTTACTTGGACGCAATGCCAAACCATCATACTCCAGCTTCACCAAGGCTTTCTTTGGGAGGACATTGAGCGAAGACCCAGTGTCTACCAGAGTCGCTCCCACCAAATGACACCGGGCCAAGAGGGATACAGACGTGAACGGTCGGCGAAAGGGAAAGGAATGAAAAGAGTCGCCAGCTAGGCATTTTTATCCCGAAGGAAAGGTAATGCTGCGTAAACCTAAGAAAAGATGGATAAGACGGTCGCGAACCAGAGAAACTGAGAAAGGGGTTGGTTACAACCTGGGAAGGTATTAGCACCCAGATTGTGCGTCGTACTCGACGGGATCCACGCCTAAAAGATTTGTGTTTTAAAGGGGTAGTGTCAGTGCAATTTGTGTATCAAAGTTGGAAAAGAATGCAAGTGTCAGTGTAAAAGAAGATGCAAAGTGAAACAAGAGAGTGTCAGTGTAAAGAAAGAATGTGAAGCTCAAGACTATGAGGCTTAAAGAATAATGCTGGAAGAGGGGGGAATATACAGAGACTTTTGTTCGATAACTATTAAGTTATGCCTACGTATCCTCTCGTGCAATGAGGAAGTCAGAACACCGTAGTTCGACTCAAAGAGACTGAAAGATGAATTGACTTATGAACTGCTTACTTGTCTATGCTTAAGTGTATGACCTGTTTAGCTCAGGTGCAAACTGTCTTGCATTAGACGGAAAAAGCAAGTTCTTGTTTGTGAGTGAATGAGATGAGAAAAGAATCCCGGAGGAGACGATTATTGTTTGTTTTGGATATTTTCAATCTTTTATTGCTTTTTGAAATTTGTCAGAAGTTAATGAGCTTAAGCTTAAACCAAGGGTTAGTAAACCCATCACATCCTCCCTCTGATTAGGGGTAATGAGAATACCTTAAGTATGAAGTAAACACCTCACACTTAATCACCATGATGTAGGGTTAAGATCATTAACCTACTTGCATTTAGTTAGATGTTTTTTTGGTATTTTTGTTTAGTGTTAAGTAATGCGTTTAAGCCGTAATCAATGATTTAATGGACTCATTACACCATCCTAATAGAAGGATAATAGATGAGAACATTTAAGCTGAGAAAGGCTCCTCAACTTAATCCATGATTAGGGATTAACCTCATGACAAAACAAAACCTTTATTGAATGGATTTTAGTTAATGGTAAGATTAAGAGGTGAATTTTATGATTTGTAAGACAACTTGAGAGGGACTTGTCCATTAACACTAGGGTTAGTCCTTCTTAACCAATTAAGGAAGAATTAGAACCCTAATGTAAGGCCCAAGTTACAAGCTTGATGTCTTAGTGATTATTAGATGGATTGATTAAAGGATTTAAACACATTAAGGGTTTAACACTTAGGATTAAATTTATACATTCCATCCTAATAGAAGGATGCAGGCATAACCCTAATCACAAAGCCTTAAAACCTTTAAGGTTTAGTCCTTGATTATGAGATGAGGAGAGAAGACACAAAGATGAAACAAAGGTAAAGCTAATGGGGGACTAATCAAACCCTAAATGTTATCATGCTTGGGTATTCCTAGGGTTTATGAGGCTTGCAAGAGATCTTCAGGAGAAAAGCCACCAAGGAAGAAGCAGATGAAAGGAGAAGGAAGCAGAAGGAGCAAGTCAACTTACTTCACTTAAGAAGATAAGTTGCTTGAAGAAAGAAGGTGAGAAGGAGACATGAATGAGCAAGCTCACTCTAATACACAAGTAAAATGCAGAAATGATGCATAAGAGAGATGAGAAGAGATTATGAGAAGTGAAGGAAAATTCACTTCTCAAAGACTTACCACCTAAACTGGAGCTTTCACCTCTGGAGCTTTCTGGCCAGTTCCTTGCTTCCAATCACCTCCAATGATCTTCCTCAAGAGTTTGCAGTGCTTGGTTGGAGTTTATATAGCCTCTATGGAAAGTTTGCTGAAGCTCAGTTCAAAGGGAGTGAAAAATCGTATTTCTGTTTGGGGTGGTTTCAGGCTGCTTTGATGGGTGAGAAATGATCAGTGAAGCATTTTGAGATGAGTGGTGGAAGAAGTTTTGAGAATAAATGGCTGAGTTATGGGATTCGATAGAAAATGCAAAAGAGGGAGTTTTTGTGGTTGCTGACTTGTGGGAGAGCTCAGGCTATGTTCTTGTGTCAAATGGCTTGTGTTTGGTCCATGTATTAAGATGTGATAGGCCTGTGGAGTTGGTGTGGGCTATGCTGATTGGTATGGCTTGTTTTGCAAAAAGTCAAGGTTATGTGTCCTTTGAGGTATGGGCTGTTTCAGGCCAAGGACAAGGGCATGTCTGGTGCAGCTTAATTCAAGGATGACCATGGAAATGAGATTGAGGCAAATCAGCAAGTTTGTGGGAAGTTGGGGGAGGTTTTGCAATTTTGGCAAAGTTTGGCCCTTTCTTGATTTCTTCATGTACAAGTCTTGGAAATGTGATATTCTTTGGGCAATTCTGAGTTTTAGGCATTGTACTATGATTTTATGATGTGTAGAAGTCCATTTGAAGTCATAAAATAGCTTGGCATGAGGTTTTGCAAAAATCCCTCTTTGGCACAAAAGTGAAAATTAAGTGATTTTATCCAACTTTGCAAGGCCATAAATTTTGTTCTAAAATGAATTAGATCAAGTTCTTGTACTTTTTGAAAATGGGAGGATCCAATCTACAACTTTCATGATCAAAGATTTTTCATTTGAAGCATTTTTGAATCAAAAAGAGGAGGTTGAAAAACTTTCCCAAAATGGCAAGTTTTCATTACAAGTCACTTTCCCAAAATGACAACTTTGCAAATGGCTTGAAATTCTTCAATTTTGTGAACTTCTAACATCTTCTAAGATCAAATAAAGATCATACACATTCAAAATGATGGAGAATACCCTTTGGTTGGGTGATTGGGGGCCTCGGATGCCCTGATTTTGCACTGACTTGCTCAGGAAGTCATCTATTGATCAGATGCCTTCCCCATTGAATTTCTTCATGAAAATTGGTATGCATGATCCTCATATCATATAGTGACCAATAGAAACAAGAATGACCAAAAAAATTGGAGTTATGGCCTCTGAAACCAAAACCCTAATTTTAGGTCATATGTGCAGTTAAGCTTGGCTCTGCTTCCATGCCTTTCCTCAGTTCTTGTGACTTTTGACTTTCTTGATCTTGGGATGATGTAATATGATGATTGAACATTCATGGGACCTTTTGAAATGATTGAAGCCCTTTGGAGTGGCTCAAATAGCCCTTGGATTGCTCAGGTCACAAACCCTAGATGCAGATGAATTTGAACCAATGTAGTGAAGCAAAAATGTAATATGGGATGATATGATTGAACTTATGCAAATGAAAAGATCACAAGCCATGGTGAAATTAGTGAGGGCAAATTTGGGGTGTTTACAGCTGCCCCTATTCAAATTTGGGGTGTTTGCACTCACTGAATGAAGAAGAAAAGGGATATAGATTGTAAAAAGGAAGTAAAGTGTGATTATAAAGTGCGGGCGACGGAAGACGACCGCCGAGCAGGGGACGACTGCTGGGGCATAAGCAATGACGGGGCCGGCCGACATGCTGGGGAAGTGAAAAGATTATGATGGGGACGATCATCAGGTAAAGTAACAAGACTCTCTGGGGATTAAAGGTAAAGTCAATGATAGGGACGACCATCAGTTTCAGAGCGTAACAAATGATGAGGTACGGTCATAAAAGGTGAAGGACGATCACCTAGCAGGGGACGGCTGCTCTGTTGGGGACAAGGATGAGGGACGGTCATCCAGAGCAAAGGACGATCACCTGGCAGGGTACGGCTGCCGAAAGTATCACGACATAGGACGAATGCCGGATAGAAAGAGTCGACGATGGGGACGGCCATCGGATAAGCATGATGAAGGACGATCATCAGGAGGTGAAGGACGATCACCTAGCAGGGTATGGATGCTTTGTTGGGGAAAAGGATGAGGGACGGTCATCCAGAGCGAAGGACGATCACCTGGCAGGGTACGGCTGCCGAAAGTATCACGACATAGGACGAATGCCGGATAGAATGAAATAATTTACTAGGGATTTTCTGGGGATTCCTTTGGGGAACGGTAGACACAGACGAGTATCTACATTCAAGAAAGGAACCGTATAAGTGTCTTGACGCTGTGTATAGATTAAAGATGCGGACGAGCATCCTTAAGAAACAAATGTTGACGCATGTTCAGAGATGATTATACGGACGAGTGTAAACACCCCAAATTTTCCCTCACCCATTCACACCATGGCTTGTGAACTTTTCATATGCATGAACACAATCATATCATCTCATATCTCAATTTTGAGTCACTGCATTGTTCCTAAGTCATCTGCATCTAGGGTTTGTGATCTGAGCAATCCAAGAGCTTCTTGAGCCACTCCAAAGGTCATCAATCACTTCAAAGGGTTCTATGTGTGTTCAAGTATCATATTATATCCTCTCAAAGTCAAGAATGTCAAAGAATCACAAGAACTGGGATTGGTATGGATGCAGAGCCAGGTTTGACTGCACAGTTGACCTAAAATTAGGGTTTTGGTTTCAGAGGCCATAACCCCAATTTTTTTGGTCATTCTTGTTTCCATTGGTCTCTATATGGTATATGGAGTATGCATATCAATTTTCATGAAGAAATTCCATGGGGAAGTCATCTGATCAAGAGTTGACTTTCTGGACAAGTCAGTGCAAAATCAGGGCATCTGAGGCCCCCAATGACCCAACCAAGGGGTGATCTTCATCATTTTGAGTGTATATGATCTTTATTTGATCATGGGAGAAGGGTGAAGTTCACCAAATTCAAGAATTACAAGTTTTTGCAAAGTTGACTTTTTAGGGCATGGTTGACTTTTAATGAAATGTCATTTTATGCAACTTTTTCAACCCTTACTTTTTGATCCAAAAATGCTTCAAATGGAAAAAACTTTGGTCATGAAAGTTGTAGATTAGATCTTTCCCTTTTCAAAAAGTACAAGAACATGACCTAATTCATTTTGGATCAAAACTTATGGTGTGTCAAAGTTGGCAAAAATCACTAATTTTCAAGATATGCACCAAATGAGAAACTTGCAAAAACTTTGTACCAAGGCATTTGTGACTTCTAATTCATGTCTAACCAATATGCAAGCATCATACAAGTGCTAAAGATCAGATTTGAACCAAAAGATCACATGTTTCATGGTTTGTATAGCAAGAAAGTTTCATATGAACCAAAGGTGATCAACTTGCAAAAAACATCATCACACCTCATCCACTTGTTGCCTACAATGCTGAACCATTCTAGCCTCTCTCTCACACCATGCTGCGCCAGCCCACACACTTGTACCTGCCTAGAACCCAGCCCATGCCCTCCTTACACCAAAGTTGACATTTTGCAAAAGTGAACTTACCTATCACAGCAGGCCAGGTCACATCATCTGACCAATGGGAGTTTTTTATGCAAACAAAATGCTAGCCATTTCACATAACAAGCCAGGCTGAAACACACAAGAACAACACATTCACAAAGTCACTCCCTCAAGCAAAACCTTTCGAATCTGACTCCACAGCTCACAAACACAAAAACCAACTCCACTAATCAACTCACCTTGCTTCACTGAGCCAAAACCAGCAAGACATAGGCCTGAACCAAGCAAGAACTGAGCTTCACCATTTTTCATTCTCAAAGCCAGAACTTTCGAATCTCACTTTCCAGCCATCAAACATCCCATTTCTCTTCACCAACAAGTCAAACACACTCAAAGGAGCAAGAATCCACCATTGGAATAGCTTGAAACTTCACAAATCCTGACTGTGAAACCTGCTACACCAGAACACTTCTCTTCAAACCAGCCATCCACAAGAACTTTGAAGCTTCTCATTGAGTTCAAGGGAGTCAAAGAAGTTCATTTGCACACAAAGGAGGCTCTGAAAGCTCAGTATTGAAGCTTTCCAGCTCAGGTATGACCATGGATTCTTTCTCTCAAAACTTGCATTTTAAGTTATAAATGGATTGCTTGTGTCTTGCTGGTCATGGGGATGTTCTCAGAATCGAAAATGAGTAAGAAATGAGTTTGTATTGAGGCTCTGAAATTTCACCCGTGAAATTTGTTTCTTTCGATTTGCTCGATTCTTGATGTTTAAATAATGTTTGAAGGTGGATTTGTATCCTAGGATGTTAGAGGATCACTTGGCTGTGTTTAATTTGATGTTTAGAAGCCTGAATCAGGATCTAGGGTTTTGTTGTTGCCGGAGAAGATGACCGGAGCTTCCCTCCGGTCACCTGAGTTTGATTAACCCTAATCCCAGTCATTAAGTCCATTTGAATCTCATGCGTTAGATTGCTTGACTTTGTTGACTTCCCGCGTGCATGAATGGCCCAGATTCACTTGTTTTGCCCTAATCTCCTTTAGTTAGTTTAATTAATCATAATTAAATTAATTTAATCAGGACCAACCTCAGCCCTTGGATGACGTGCCAGTCAACCTTTTTCATTCCAGTTTAAATCTCCACCATCAGATCAACTTACTTTTGCATTTATTTATTTTTATTTTCATTTTCTTTCATTTAACTTCCTTAATTTATTTAAAATAGCAAAATTTGTTTAAAAATTATGAAACTTTTTGTCAAGAGTCTCATAAATTTTTAACACTCAAAAATATTTTTATTTTCATTTTTAGTATTTAAAAAGTATTTTTAAATATTTAAAAGTTTATTTTTAATTGATTAATGAAAATTAATTTATTAAAAATACTTTTAGGTATTTAAAAATCACCAAAAAATTCATGAAATGTTCTAAGACATTTAGAAACATTGTCCAACCTTCAAACCAAATTTCTTTTTTGATCTTGATGCATTTTGAGAATTTTTCATTGAATTAAAATCATTTTTATGCATTATTTTGATCCAAACTTCAAAAAATCACTTCTTCCTAATTATGAAGAGTTAGACCTTGGTTCTTTTTTCATTGCATTGTGTTTAGCATGTAGTTTGTGAGATTAAATGGCCATGATTTGATCTTTCATTTTCAATTTGTTTGGTAATTTTCTTGTTTGGGAACCCTAAAACCCTAGAAAACTTAGGAAAATCATAACTTGAATTTGGTTAAGAGTTGAGACCCCTCCTTTGGGCAGTGGGTTAGTATAGGATTAGTGGTACTTTGAGTGCATTTTCAATTTTTTATAATGTTGTTTGCTTCTGATTTTGGTTTGTGTTTGATGCATTGTTCATAAACCCTAATTTGGGCTTCCATATGCATCCACCTTGCATCTCCTTGCATAACATGACTTGCCATGACATTTCATACTTCCATTTGATTCATTTGACATCATAAGACATAGTGAAAGCATGTTTGACCATTTCACTTTGCATTTGTCATGTTGTATGCCATATGCATCTCATAACTTTTCATGTATGTTCTTGGTCCTTAACTTGCTTCATCTGTATTCATAAGCTTGTATGATCATCCACATGTTTTGTTTCTGGTTTGTAGCATCTCATAGCATCATTAACATCACATACATGCTTCTGGTTTTGGTTTGCATCATGTTATTCCATCCCATTTTGCATTGCATAGCATTTCTTTTCTAACCTTTCAGGTGGTAGGTGATTTTGAGAAGTGAATTTGCCTTCACTTCTCATAACTTCTCTTCATCTCTCTCTTGCATCCATGCTGCATTTTTATATGTGTTTGAGTTTGAGATTGCTCATTCTTCTTCTTCCCACTTTCTTTCTTCAAGTGACTTGACTTCTTGAATGAAGCAAGTTGCTTTGCTTCTCTTGATCCTTTCATCTGCTTCCTGGTGGTTCCATTGAAGACTTCTCTTGAAAACCTCACAAACCTTAGGAACAACCAAGCATGACAATGATTAGGGTTTTGATTAGTCTCCCCTCTTAGTTTTACCTTTGTGTCTCTTTGAGTCTTCTCCTCTCATCTCATAATCAGGGACTAAACCCTAAAGGCTTTAAGGCATTGTGATTAAGCTTATGCCTGCATCCTTATCTTAGGATGAAGTGTATAACTTTAATCCTAAGTGTTAAACCCTTAATGTGTTTAGCTCCTTTAATCAATCCATCTAATAATCATCAAGACATCACACTTGTAACTTGGGCCTTGCATTAGGGTTCTAATTCTTCCTTAATTGGTTAAGAAGGACTAACCCTAGTGTTAATGGACAAGTCCCCCTCAAGTTGTCTTACAAATCATAAAATCCACTTCATCATCATATCATTAAATAAAATCCACTTAATCAAAGGCTTGTTTTGTCATGAGTTTAATCCCTAATCATGGATTAAGCTGAGGAGCTTTCCTCAGCTTAAACATTCTCATCTATTATCCTTCTATTAGGATGGTGTAATGAGTCTGTTAAATCCCTGATTATGGCTTAACCTCGTTACTTAACACTAAACAAAAACCACAAAAACATCTAAATAATCACAAGTAGGTTAATGATCTTAATCCTACACCAAAGGTGATTAAGTGTGAGAATCTGACTTCACACTTAAGGTATTCTCATTACCCCCTAATCAGAGGGAAGATGTGATGAGTTTACTAACCCATTGGTTTAGGCTTAAGCTCATTAACTTATGACAAACTTTCAAAAACAACAAAAGACTGAAAATACAAAAAAAACAAACAATAATCGTCTCCTTCGGGATTCTTTTCTCATCATCTTCACTCACAAACGAGAACTCGCTTCTTCCGTCTAATGCAAGACAGTTTGCATCTGTGCCAGACAGATCATACACTTGAGCATAGGCAAGTAAGCAGTTCACCAGTCAATTCATCTTTCAGTCTCTTTGGGTCGAACTACGGTGTTCTGACTTCCTCATTGCACGAGAGGATACGTAGGAATAACTTAACGGTTATCGAACAAAAGTCTCTGTATATTCCCCCTCCTTCTAGCATTGTTCTTTTAGCCTCATTATCATGAGCATTTCATCTTTGTCCCTGCATTGACACTGTATATATTACACTTCACACTGGTTTTACACTGACACTTGTACATCTTTCCAGCTCTTTTACACACAAATTGCACTGACACTACCCCTTTAAAACACAAATCTTTCAAGCGTGGATCCCGTCGAGTACGACGGACAATCTGGGTGCTAATACCTTCCCAGGTTGTAACCAACCCCCTTTCTCAGTCTCTCTGGTTCGCAACCGTCTTATCCATCTTTTTCTAGGTCTATGCAGCATTGCCTTTCCTCCGGGATAAAAATGCCTAGCTGGAGACTCTATTCATCTCCAGTGAGTTCACGGCTGTGTGTTCTCATTGTCCCTCTCGCCGACCGTTCGCGTCTGTACCTTTATTTGGGCAGGTCCCATCCATCGGGAGCGACAGCTTGGCGACTCTGCTGGGGACCCTTATACTGTAACCAGGGCTTCTGGTTCATTTTGTGGGTTCCTCCTAGCGCTTGTTTGATTTGTGTTTACTGGGGTGTTATGTGTTATTTGTGTTGTATATTTATTTTGTTTATGTACAGTTGTTTATTTGCTTTCTTTACTGCTTTACATATATCATACTGTCATGCTGTCTGGCTGGATCTGGTTTTGCTTTGGTGGGTGGGGTGTAAACACCCCAAATTTTCCCTCACCCATTCACACCATGGCTTGTGATTATTTCATATGCATAAACACAATCATATCATCTCATATCTCATTTTTGATCCACTGCATAGATTCAAAGTCATCTGCACCTAGGGTTTGTGATCTGAGCAATCCAAGAGCTTCTTGAGCCACTCCAAAGGCCACCAATCACTTCAAAGGGATCCATGTGTGTTCTTATATCATATTACATCCTCTCAAAGTCAAGAATGCAAAAGAATCACAAGAACTGGGTTTGGTATGGATGCAGGGCCAAGTTTGACTGCACAGTTGACCTAAAATTAGGGTTTTGGTTTCAGAGGCCATAACTCCAAATTTTTTGGTCATTCTTGTTTCCATTGGTCTCTATATGGTATAGGGAGTATGCATATCAAGTTTCATGAAGAAATTCCATGGGGAAGTCATCTGATCAAAGGTTGACTTTTCAAACAAGTCAGTGCAAAATCAGGGCATCTGAGGCCCCCAATGACCCAACCAATGGGTGATCTTCATCATTTTGAGTGTATATGATCTTTATTTGATCATGGAAGATTGTTGGAGTTCACAAGAATCAAGAATTTGGAGTTTTTACAAATGTTGACTTTTGGGGCATAGTTGACTTTTCAAGAATGCTCCATTTTAGGTCATTTTTCAAGCCTTGATTCTTGATCCAAAAATGCTTCAAATGGAAAAACTTTGGTCATGAAAGTTGTAGATTACATTTTTCCCTTTTCAAAAAGTACAAGAACATAATCAAATTCTTCTTGGATCAAAAGTTATGGTGTGACAAAGTTGGCAAAAATCATTGATTTTCAAGACATGCCTCAAATGTGAATTTTGCAAAATCATGAACCAAGGCTTTTTGTAACCTCTAGTTGACATCAAACCATGACACAAACATTCCATGAGCTCTAAAAATCAGAATTGGACCAAAGATCACATGTTTATGGTTTGTGTAACAAGGCATTTTCATGAAGAACCAAAATAAGACAACTTGCAAAAACTCATGATCATTCTTTCCACCACTTGCTACATTGGTTACTGCACTTTGCTAGCCCTTCCCCTCACCCTTGCTGCACAGCCCCATGCCTTGTACTAGCCTAGAACCAAGCCATGCTTTCCTTACACAAAAAGTTGACTTTTGGCAAAAGCAAACATCCCAATCACAGCAGGCCATGTCACATCCTCTGGCCACTTGCAATTGTTTATACTTTCCATCTGCTAGCAAAACATATCAAGAAGCCAAGCAAAAACAGACCATAGGATCACATTCCAAAAATCACCCCATTTTGCATTTCTCTTCGAATCTGCCTCCACAAACCTCAAACACTCAAACCATTTTCATACATCAACCCACAGTGCCTCATTGAGTAGAAACCAGCAAGAAACAAGCTTGAATCAGACAAGAACACTTCATTACCATTTTTCACCTCAGCCTGCATTTTTCTTCGAATCCCTTTATCCAGTCATCAAACACACCATTCTTCTTCACCAACAAGTCAAGCACACCTAAAGGAGCAGGAATCCACCATTGGAATGGCCTGAAACCTCCCCATTCTTGACTGTGCTATCTGCTACACCAGAACTGTTCCTCACAAATCAGCCATCCACAAGAGCTTTGAAGCCTTCCATTAGCATCAGGGGAGACAAAGAAGTCCATTTGCACGCAAAGGAGGCTCTGGAAGCTCAGTTTTGAAGCTTTCCAGCTCAGGTATGAAGATGAACACTTTCTCCCAAAGCTTGCATTTTAAGTTATAATATGATTGCTCATGTCTTGCTGATCATGGGGATGGTTTCAGAATAAAAAATAAGTGAAAAATGAGTTTGTATGATCCCTCTGAAATTTTGCCCGTGGATTTTATTTCCTTCGATTTGCATGATTCTTGGGGTTTAAATGTTGTTTGAAGGTGGATTCATGACCTAGGTAGTTAGAGGATCACTTGGGTGTGCTTGATTTGTAGAATAGGTGCCTGAATCATGTTTTAGGGTTTTTGGGGTGCCGGAGAAGATGACCGGAGCTTCTCTCCGGTCACCTGAATGTGATTAGCCCTAAACTCAGGTCATTAAGGGCGTTTGAATGTGGAGCGTTAGATTAGTTGACTTAGTGGACTTCCCGCGTGGATAGAGGGCCCATATCACTTTGATTAGCCCTAATTCAATTAATTAGATTAATTAATTCACAATTAGGTTAATTAACTCAGAATGAACCACAGCCGTCCAGATGCGCGCTGGTCAATGCTTTCAAATCCAGACTCAATCTCAGCCATTCCTTCTGTTTACTTTCCTTTTATTTTCATTTATTTTCATTTCTTTTTCATTTAACTTGCATAATTTATTAAAAATAGTAAAAAATGTCTAAAAATTATGGGACTTTTTCTCATGAGTTTTAATAATTTTTATGACACAAAAATATTTTTGTTTTTATTTTTATCATTAAAAAAGTATTTTTAAATATTTAAAGGATTATTTTTAATTGATTAATGGAAATTAATTTATTAAAAATACTTTTAGGTATTTAAAAATCACCAAAAAATTCATGAAATGTTCTAAGACATTTAGAAACATTGTCCAACCTTCAAACCAAATTTCTTTTTTGATCTTGATGCATTTTGAGAATTTTTCATTGAATTAAAATCATTTTTGTGCATTATTTTGATCCTAAGTTCAAAAAATCATTTCTGCCTATCCATGAAGGGTTGGACATTGATTCTTCTTGCATTGCATTGTGTTTAGCATGTAGTTTTTGAGATAAAATGGCCATGATTTGATTCTTCATTTTCAATTTGTTTGGTATTTCTTTTGTTTAGGAACCCTAAAAACCCTAATAACTTGTAAAAATCATAACTTGAGATTGGTTAAGAGTTGAGACCTCCCCTTTTGACATTGGTTTAGTATAAGATTAGGGGTCCTTTGTGTGGCATTTTCCATTTTTTATCTTAGGGTTTGCTTCTGTTTTTGGTTTTTGTTTGATGTATGATTCATAAACCCTAATTTGGGCTTCCATTTGCATCCATCTTACATTCTCTTGCATAACATGATTTGCCATGACATTTCAAGCGTCCATTTGATCCATTTGACATCATAAGACATATTGAAAGCATGTTTGATCATTGCATCATGTATTTGCCATGTTGTATGCCATGTGCACTTCATAACTTTTCATGTATGTTCATGGTTCCTAAGTTGCTTCTCTGGCATTCATGAACTTGTATGATCATTTCCATGTGCTGCCTCATGTTTGTAGCATCCCATAACATCATTAGCATCATGTACATGCTTCTGGTTTTGTCTTTCATCATGTCATCTCATCCCATTTTGCATTGCATTGCATTTCTTTTCTAATCTTTCAGGTGGTAAGTGATTTTGAGAAGTGAATTTGCCTTCACTTCTCATAACTTTTCTTTTCATCTCTCTTGCATCCATTGCTGCATTTTTGTTTGTGTTTGAGTTTGAGCTTGCTCATCCTTCTTCCTCTTACTTTCTTTCTTCAAGTGACTTGACTTCTTGAATGAAGCAAGTCACTTTGCTTCTCTTGATCCTTTCATCTGCTTCCTGGTGGTTCCTCTGAAGATTTCTCTTGAAAACCTCACAAACTTTAGGAACAACCAAGCATGACAATGATTAGGGTTTTGATTAGTCTCCCCTCTTAGTTTTTACCTTTGTGTCTCTTTGAGTCTTCTCTTCTCACCTCATAATCAAGGACTAAACCCTAAAGGCTTTAAGGCTTTGTGATTAAGCTTATGTCTGCATCCTTCTCTTAGGATGGAGTGTATAACTTTAATCCTAAGTGTTAAACCCTTAATGTGTTTAACTCCTTTAATCAATCCACTTAATAACCATTAAGACATCACACTTGTAACTTGGGCCTTGCATTAGGGTTCTAATTCTTCCTTAATTGGTCAAGAAGGACTAACCCCAGTGTTAATGGACAAGTCCCCCTCAAGTTGTCTTACAAACCCTAAAAATCACTTCATCATCATATCATTAAATAAAATCCACCTAACCAAAGGTTTGTTTTGTCATGAGTTTAATCCCTAATCATGGATTAAGCTGAGGAGCTTTCCTCAGCTTAAACATTCTCATCTATTATCCTTCTATTAGGATGGTGTAATGAGTATGTTTAATCCCTGATTATGGCTTAACCTCATTACTCAACACTAAACAAAAACAACAAAAACATCTAAATAATCACAAGTAGGTTAATGATCTTAATCCTACACCAAAGGTGATTAAGTGTGAGAATCTGACTTCACACTTAAGGTATTCTCATTACCCCTAATCAGAGGGAAGATGTGATGAGTTTACTAAATCCATTGGTTTAGGCTTAAGCTCATTAACTTATGACAAACTTCCAAAAGCAATAAAAGACTGAAAACTCAGAAAACAAACAATAATCGTCTCCTCCGGGATTCTTTTCTCATCATCTTCACTCACAAGCGATAACTTGCTTCTTCCGTCTAATGCAAGACAGTTTGCACCTGAGCCAGACAGGTCATACACTTGAGCATAGACAAGTAAGCAGTTCACAAGTCAATTCATCTTTCAGTCTCTTTGGGTCGAACTACGGTGTTCTGATTTCCTCATTGCACGAGAGGATACGTAGGCATAACTTAACAGTTATCGAACAAAAGTCTCTGTATATTCCCCCTCTTTCCAGCATCATTCTTTTAGCCTCATTATCATGAGCAGTTCATTCTCATTCTTACACTGACACTGTATATATCACACTTCACACTTTTCTTGCACTGACACCTATACATCCTTTTCCAGCTATTTTATACACAGATTGCACTGACACTACCCCCTTTAAACACAAATCTTTTAAGCGTGGATCCCGTCGAGTACGGCGGACAATCTGGGTGCTAATACCTTCCCAGGTTGTAACCAACCCCCTTTCTCAGTCTCTCTGGTTCGCAACCGTCTTATCCATTCTTTTCTAGGTCTATGCAGCATTACCTTTCCTCCGGGATAAAAATGCCTAGCTGGCGACTCTATTCATTCTCCAGTGAGTTCACAGCTGTGTGTTCTCACTGTCTCCTTCGCCGACCGTTCGCGTATGTACCTTTATCTGGGCCTATTCCCACTTATCGGGAGCGACATGGGGTTCTATTGAGAGTTAAGGTCCTATACCTGGGACCTGAGTGACACCTAGGCTAGAGTGGTTCATATTCTTTCCCATTCCATCTCGGTCTGGTGCGGGAATATGAAACACGGTTCAGATATGGGTTTCTTCTTGAGAACTCTGTGTTGCAGATTTCCTGCAATGCTAGGGCTATCTGGGAAGCCTGCTAAGTCTGGATGACCTTTAGTATTGACCTTCAGAAACTGAGGTGAATTAGAGTAGGAACTTTTATGGTTATTGTAAACACTGTACCTCCGGGTTAGAAGTGTTTACACTTCTCATAACTGATCCAAGTCTGAGGATCCTTGTTTTAGAACACCACCTGTGAGGGGGTTGGGCTGTTTACAGGTTGCAGGTACCCTTGGCCTCAGCATACCCTGTTACTTTGATTTGATTAAGAATACTCCATGTTGGAACAGTTCTTGTGATTCTAAACCCTGGACATGTGGCTCTTTATTTGAGTCCCCCGCCCTGGTTACTGGATTTATAGACCTCCATCTGGAATTCTTGAACATATTGGACCTATATCAAGGCATTTGATCAGATCCAGCTCAGTCACAGACCCTTGCATATCATTTGCATACATAATCATTGCATCATATTGACATTTGCTTATTTGTGTTTCAGGGTATCCGCCTTCATTTTTGGTTTGGTTTTGACCCTATCATCAGTACTGACCTATCTTCATCAGCATCTGCTTCAGCTATCAGTCATTTTCTTCAGTCACCTGCACCAGCCAATCAGCGGCCCTTTCTTCAGTATCATCATCAGCACTTGTCTCTACTCAGTCTCAGCATCATGGCACCTAAAAAGGGCAACATCACCTACCACTTCTTCCAGCCAGAGCTATCTGACATCAGGAGGATTCAGACCCTGATCACTCCGGATCACATACCACTGTTCAGGGAACACTACAGAGATATACTTGATATGGTTATGGATCTGGACCCTTCACAGAGGAGCTTGATTCACACCTGCCTTCAGTTTTATGATCCCCCACTAAGATGTTTCACTTTTCAGGACTTTCAGCTGGGCCCCTTATTGGAAGAATACTCATCATTAGTTGGTATACCTATCAGGGGTGGGATCCCTTTCAACCCTGAGATGGTCTTTCCTGGTAATGAAGAGGTAGCAAAGGCCTTGCATCTGGAATCAGTTCTGATTGGACAGCATATGACTTCTAAGGCTGGAATCCCTGGCCTGCATCTGGATTTCTTGATCTCTCAAGCTACCCTGAAAGCTTCTTTAGGAGAGTGGAAAGCAGTTTGTGCTTTATTGGCCTTGAGCATATATGGAATTGTATTGTTTGCAGATGAGCCTCGATTCATTAGCAAGAATTCAATCCATCTATTCATCCTAAGGAACCCAGTGCCCACTTTATTGGGGGATCTCTACTATTCAGTGCATCAGAGGAATGAAAAGCAGAGGGGAAGATTAGTGAGATGCTGTGCTCCTTTGTTCCATACTTGGCTTCTCAAGCATTTGCCCAGGACAGATGCATTTTTGAATCCTCATCAACAGAGAAACTGGGCTAGAAGACTCACTGCTCTAACTTCAGCCGATATCAGGTGGTGCACTCAAAGCACAAAAGGCAGGGATATCATCACCAGCTGTGGGCATTTTCCCAATGTGCCCCTAATAGGAGTTAAGGGTAGTATTAATTACAACCCTCTGCTGTTCAAAAGACAACTGGGCTATGCACTGGTCCACACTCCTAAGGCACAGGACTTGGTTGAGATTCTTTATTGTGAGAACAAGCCTAATCTGGCTGTTGTTAGGCAGGCAGCTTGGGCCTGGGATAATGTTCAAACCAAGGGAGTAACCATTCTGGGGAAGTGCAACAATGTGGCATCAGCACAATATTATGAGTGGTCCCATGCCAGGGCTCAATTCTCCGGAATGCCCTTTACCCTGGAGGATATGCCTGAATCATCCTCAGCACCACCCCCTGCCACTGTCAGTTTAGAGGAGTTTGAGAGCTTGAAAGAAAGAAATGAGAAGTTGACTCAGGCTTTGCAGAAGACCCTCCGGGAGAGGAGTGATGGAAGGTCGGATATTGAGAGGTTAGAGAAGTTGAGAGTGGAGCATCTGGCTAAGATTGAGAAGTCTGGGGATTATATCAAGAAGTCTAAGGCTGGAGAGAAAATTCTGAAGAATGCTTGCAAGGAAGCCCAGTTCCAGAGAGCAAGGACAGACTTGTATCTGAAGGAGAGTCAGGCTAGGTGGGTCAGGATCACCGAGGCTCGTACTCTGGAAGATAAGAGGGTCCAAGACAAGATAGAGCAACTGGAAGCTAGTGCAAAGGAGCAGCAGGAAGCCCTGGCAGCAGCCCAGAGGGAGATATCAGAGCTGAAGATCAAAGCTGGAGTGAAGAGGTCAAAGGACCAAAGTCAGCACAAGAAGCTAACTTCAGCTGTCACTACCCGGAATCTCCTCATCAGGAATCTCACGGAGCGTCCAGCTGATCCCGTGACCGAAGCACTTCTCAAGGAAGTTCGGGAGGATGAGTTTGGTCTTGGTGTTTGACCATTTGCTTGTTGTTGTTTTCATTCCATGTACTTTTATTTTCTTGTGATGTATTTTGGCCCCTCAGAGGGTTTGAATTTGTAATCAAACTTTGTACCATTTGCCTTTTGTAATATATGTTCTAGTTTGTTCCACTTCGAAAGCAACATCAATAGCATCTTCAAGGGTCTGGAAGGGTCAAAACTGAATGCCGAGCCGGATACCTTGAAAACAAATAAGCATACTGCATTGCATGCTAACCCTTTGTTTGTTTTGTAGGTTTTTGTTTTATTGTTGCTAACTCTGTTGTGATGCTCAGGAACTATTGCTCGGCGCCGGGTATTTCCCCTCAACCGTCCGCACCGTTATCCAACCCGTAACAACCTTCCGGGCATACAAATGGATCAGGTACAGCAGGACCTTGCAGAGGTTAGAAATCAAATGGCAAACGAAAGATTGGAAATGAGAACGCAGATGACTCAGTTTATGGAAGTGATGAACAACATGGCTCAGAGCCAGGAAAGATTGAGAGCCATGGTGGAAAGGCAAAATCAAGAGGATCCACATGTAGGGACTGCTGGCACAAGCAATAATGAGAGGGTCCAACCTCATGTTAATCCCCCGGTATTTGGCCCCCACCTTCATCCAGAGGTCAACATTCCTGCAAATGTTCAAGGGACTGCCACTGCCGGTAGGGTACTGCAAGAAGACCCCCAGGAGGATCAGTTCACAGTAATGAGAGCTGGGGAGGAAGCTTATGACAGAAGGCTGGACGAGATAGCTGAGAAATTAAGATCCTTAGAGTCCTAAAACTCTTTGGGTTTTGACGTTATGGACATGGGCTTGGTAGACGGGGTCAGGATTCCCCATAAATTTAAGCCTCCTTGTTTTGAGAAATACAACGGGACTTCATGCCCCCGGACCCATTTGCAATCATTTCTAGGGAGGCTGAAGGCCTATACTATGGACGAGAAGCTCTGGATGTTCTATTTTGAGGACAGCTTGACGGGAGCTTCAAGAGAATGGTACTCTCACCTGACAAGGGCAACCATCAGGTGTTGGAAGGATTTGGCAGAAGCTTTCATTAGACAATATCAGTACAACTTAGATATGGCACCCAACAGGACCCTCCTAATGGGAATGTCACAGTCGTCAAGGGAAAGTTTCCGAGAATATGCCCAGAGATGGAGGCAATTGGCTGCTGCTGTTCAGCCACCTATGTCCGAGAGGGAAATGGCAGATATGTTTATGAATACCCTCCAGGGAACATATATTGACAGGCTGGCCGCTTTCTCTTCCACTAGCTTCGCAGATGTTGTCATAGCTGGGGAGAGAATTGAGAGCCTGTTGAAGATGGGCAAGATCTCTGACAATGGTGCCAGCTCGTCCAGCAATACAAGGAAGCCTTTTGCAGGCCCAAGAAGAACTGGCGAGAACAATGCCATCCACACCAACAGGGGCAGACCCCAATATGTTCACAGGTCTGTAGCAGCAGTCACCATCCCCGCTCCAGCTCATCCACAACCAGTTTGCTTTGGTGGGAGGGTGTTCCATTGAGAGTTAAGGTCCTATACCTGGGACCTGAGTGACACCTAGGCTAGAGTGAATCATATTCTTTCCCATTCCATTTCGGTCTGGTGCGGGAATATGAAACACGGTTCAGATATGGGTTTCTTCTTGAGAACTCTGTGTTGCAGATTTCCTGCAATGCTAGGGCTATCTGGGAAGCCTGCTAAGTCTGGATAACCTTTAGTATTGACCTTCAGAAACTGAGGTGAATTAGAGGAGGAATTGTTATGGTTATTGTAAACACTGTACCTCCGGGTTAGAAGTGTTTACACTTCTCATAACTGATCCAAGTCTGAGGATCCTTGTTTTAGGACACCACCTGTAAGGGGGATGGGCTGTTTACAGGTTTGCAGGTACCTTGACCTCAGAATACCCTGTTACTTTGATTTGTTAAGAGTACTCCATGTTGGACAGTTCTTGTGATTCTAAACCCTGGACATGTGGCTCTTTATTTGAGTCCCCCACCTTGGTTACTGGATTTATAGACCTCCATCTGGAATTCTTGGACATACTTGGACCTATATCAGGGTTTTTGATCAGATCCAGCTCAGTCACAAACCCTTGCATATCATTTGCATACATAATCATTGCATCATATTGACATTTGCTTATTTGTATTTCAGGGTATCCATCTTCATTTGGTTTTGGTTTTGACCCCATCTTCAGTACTGACCTATCTTCATCAGCATCTGCTTCAGCTATCACCTGCACCAGCCAATCAGTGGCCCTTTCTTCAGTATCAGCATCAGCACCTGTCTCTACTCAGTCTCAGCATCATGGCTCCTAAGAAGAGCAACATCACCTACCACTTCTTCCAGCCAGAGTTATCTGACATCAGGAGGATTCAAACCCTGATCACTCCAGATCACATACCATTGTTAATGGAACATTACGGAGATATACTTGATATGGTTATGGATCTGGACCCATCACAGAGAAGCCTGATCCACACTTGCATTCAGTTTTATGATCCCCCACTAAGATGTTTCACTTTCCAAGACTTTCAGTT
Source organism: Lathyrus aphaca (assembly GCA_963966055.1). Taxonomy (NCBI): domain Eukaryota; kingdom Viridiplantae; phylum Streptophyta; class Magnoliopsida; order Fabales; family Fabaceae; genus Lathyrus; species Lathyrus aphaca. Next base: position 165,731,310 of record OZ014519.1, read on the forward strand.
GGGCCCTCTATTAGAAGAATACTCATCATTGGTTGGTTTGCCTATCAGGGGTGGAATCCCTTTCAACCCTGAGATGGTCTTTCCTAGTAATGGAGGAGTAGCAAAGGCTTTGCATTTGGAACCTGTCCTGATTGAGCAGCATATGACTTCTAAAGCTGGAATCCCTGGCTTCCATCTGGATTTCTTGATCTCTCAAGCTACCCTGAAAGCTTCTTTGGGAGAGTGGAAAGCTGTTTGTGCTCTATTGGCCTTGAGCATATATGGAATTGTATTGTTTGCAGATGAGCCTCGATTCATTAGAAAGAATGCGATCCATCTGTTCATCCTGAAGAACCCAGTGCCAACTTTATTGGGGGATCTTTACTATTCAGTGCATCAGAGGAATGAAAAACAGAGGGGAAGATTAGTGAGGTGTTGTGCTCCATTGTTCCATACTTGGCTTCTCAGGCATCTACCCAGGACATATGCATTCTTGAATCCTCATCAGCAGAGTAACTGGGCTAAGAGACTCACTGCTCTGACTTCAGCAGATATCAGATGGTGCACTCAAAGCACCAAGGGCAGGGATATCATCACTAGCTGTGGGCATTTTCCCAATGTGCCCCTAATAGGAGTTAAGGGTAGTATTAATTACAACCCTCTGTTGTTCAGAAGACAGCTGGGCTATGCACTGGTCCACACTCCTAAGGCACAGGACTTGGTGGAAACTCTTTATTGTGAGAACAAGACTAATTTGACTATTGTTAGGCAGGCTTCCTGGGCCTGGGACCATGTTCAAATCAAGGGAGTGACCATCCTAGGGAAGTGCAACAATGTGGCATCAGCACAATATTATGAGTGGTCCCGTGCCAGGGCCCAATTCTCTGGAATGCCCTTTACCATAGAAGACATGCCTGAGTCATCTTCAGCACCACCCCCTGCCACTATCAGTTTGGAGGAGTTTGAGAGCTTGAAAGAAAGAAATGAGAAGTTAACCTAGGCTTTGCAGAAGACCCTCCGGGAGAGGAGTGAGGGTATGAGGGAGATTGAGAGATTGGAGAAGCTGAGAGTGGAGCATCTGACTAAGATTGAGAAGTCTGGGGATTATATCAAAAAGTCTAAGGCTGGAGAACAAATTCTGAAGAATGCTTGCAAAGAAGCCCAGTTCCAGAGAGCAAGGACAGACTTGTATTTAAAGGAGAGTCAAGCCCGGTGGGTCAGGATTACCGAGGCTCGTACTCTGGAGGACAAGAGAGTTCAAGACAAGATGGAACAACTAGAAGCTAGTGCGAAAGAACAGCAAGAAGCCCTGGCATCAGCCCAGAGGGAGATATCAGAGTTGAAGATCAAAGCAGGGGTGAAGAGGTCCAAGGACCAAACTCAGCACAAGAAGCTAACAGCAGCTGTTACAACCCGGAATCTCCTCATCAGGAATCTCACGGAGCGTCCGGCTGATCCTGTGACCGAAGCACTTCTCAAGGAAGTTCGTGAGGATGAGTTTGGTCTTGGTGTTTGACCATTTGTTTGTTGTTGCTTTCATTCCATGTACTTTTATTTTTCTTTCTTGTGATGTATGTTGACCCCTCAGAGGGCTTGTATTTGTAAACAAACTATGTACCATTCTGCTTTTGTAATATATGTATTAGTTTGTTCCACCCGAGTTTACTTCGAAAGCAACGTCAACAGTATCATCTTCAAGGGTCTGGAAGGGTCAAAACTGAATGCCAAACCGGATACCTTGAGAACAAATAAGCATAACTGCATTGCATGCTAACCTTTTGTTTGTTTTGTAGGATTTTGTTTTATTGTTGCTAACTCTGTTGTGGTGTTCAGGAACTATTGCTAGGCGCCGAGTTTTTCCCCTCAACCGTCCGCACCGTTATCCAACCCGAAACAACCTTCTGGGAATTCAAATGGATCAGGTACAGCAGGACCTTGCAGAGGTTAGAAACCAGATGGCAAACGAAAGATTGGAAATGAGAACGCAGATGACGCAGTTCATGGAAGTGATGAACAACATGGCTCAGAGCCAGGAAAGATTGAGGGCCATGGTGGAGAGGCAAAATCAAGAGGATCCACATATAGGGACTGCCGGCACCAGCAACAATGAAAGGGTACAACCTCATGTTAACCCCCCTGTGTTTGGCCCACATCTGCATCCCGAGATCAACATTCCTGCAAATGTTCAAGGGACTGCCACTGCAGCCAGGGTACTTCAAGAAGACCCCCAAGAGGATCAATTCACAGTAATGGATGCTGGGGAAGAAGCTTATGATAGACGGTTGGATGAGATAGCTGAGAAGTTAAGGTCCTTAGAGTCTCAGAACTCTTTGGGTTTTGACGTTATGGATATGGGCTTGGTAGACGGGGTCAGGATCCCCCATAAGTTCAAGCCTCCTTGTTTTGAAAAGTATAACGGGACTTCGTGCCCCCGGACTCATTTACAATCATTTCTGGGAAGGCTGAAGGCCTATACAATGGATGAGAAGCTCTGGATGTTCTATTTCGAGGATAGCTTGACAGGGGCCTCAAGAGAATGGTACTCTCACCTGACAAGGGCAACTATTAGATGCTGGAAGGACCTGGCAGAGGCCTTCATCAGACAGTATCAGTACAACTTAGATATGGCACCCAACAGGACCCTCCTAATGGGAATGTCACAGTCGTCAAGGGAAAGTTTCCGAGAATATGCCCAGAGATGGAGGCAATTGGCTGCTGCTGTTCAGCCACCTATGTCTGAAAGGGAAATGGCAGACATGTTTATGAACACCCTTCAGGGAACATATATTGACAGGCTGGCTGCTTTCTCTTCCACTAGCTTTGCAGATGTTGTCATAGTTGGGGAGAGAATTGAAAGCCTGTTAAAAATGGGTAAGATATCTGACAATGGTGCCAGCTCGTCCAGTAGTACAAGAAAGCCTTTTGCGGGCCCAAGAAGAACTGGCGAGACCAATGCCATCCACACCAACAGGGGCAGGCCCCAATATGTCCACAGGTCGATAGCAGCAGTCACCATCCCCGCTCCAGCTCATCCTCAACCAGTCTATCAACCTCCGCAGCAAAACTACCAGCAGCAACCTCAGTACCACCAGCAAAATCAGTATCCTCCGAGAAATTACAACAACAGCAACACCAACAACAACAGTCAACAAAGGCCATTTCAGCAGAGGCCATCTCAAGCTAACAGGGTGATCGATCCAATCCCTATGCCATATGCTACCCTGCTGCCACAACTTCTGAAACTCAACCTAGTTGAGCTAAGGATGCTGGCACCCCCAGATCCCAACAGTCTACCCAGGAACTATGACTCCAACGCCAGATGTGCCTTCCATTCAAACGCACCTGGCCACAGTACAGAAAAGTGCAGAGCTCTGCATATGAAGGTACAAGACCTGGTAGACTCAAAGGCTTTGAATTTCGCACCACCACCCAATGTCAATAAGAACCCAATGCCAAACCACGGTGGCCCTCGAATTAACGCTATTGAAGAAGACAAGCCGTCTTATTTAATAACCAGTGTGGGACAGATCAGGACACCGTTGGTGGAAATCAAAGCTCAGCTCTTGGAATGTCAAATGTTCCCGGGGTGTGAGTTAGGCTGTGCTTACTGCAACATCTTAGTAAATGGGTGCGATAATTTGAGGAATGGCATAGATGGTCTTATTCAGAGCGGCCAACTTCAGATCACCACATCATTTCCAACAAATCCAGCAACCTCATCAGCAGCGGCAACCATTGTTCCTGACAATTCTTCGGTTTCATCAACAAGTACTCCATCTATCATCTCAACTGATCAGTTATCAACAATTGTTCCTTCTACAACTCCAGCACCACTCCATTTTGAAACTCCTACAACAACAACGTCCATTCTTCCGACAATGTCTCCTACAACACCAGCAACAAATCATGAAGATGTCTCAACTGTCACCATATTTTATGACCCCGAAAACAACTCTGTCTACAACTCAGAAGGTGCTGCTCCCACCAGGGCACCAGTTACAATTTATTATGATCCGCAGACCATCATGGTTCCTTCCACAACTGCAATCGGTCCAGTCACTATCACGGTGCCTGGACCCGTACCTTATGAAAGCAGTAATGCCATCCCCTGGCATTACGGCTCTGACCTGTACTGTGAAGGACAAAGAATCACTTTTGAATCATCAACCCCTGCACCACAAGTAGACAATGTGGGCGGAGGAGGAGGCTTCACTCGAAGCGGACGCCTTTTCGCTCCACAAATTCAGAGACCCGCTGCCGAAGCAGAAGCTGCTGCCAAGGCAAAAGGGAAGAGCCCTGTGCAGGAAGATCAAGCTGTTAAGGAAACTTTGAAAACACCCTTCGATCAAGAGGTTGATGAGTTCATGCGAATCATCAAAAAGAGTGATTATAAAATAGTGGATCAGCTTCATCAGACGCCCTCCAAGATCTCAATCCTATCATTGCTTATGTGCTCCGAAGCCCATCGGAATGCACTACTCAAAGTCTTGCACGCAGCTTACGTGCCTGAAGAGATCACTGTCAATCAGCTGGAAGCAGTAGTTGGAAATGTTAATGCTAGTCACGGACTAGGGTTCACCAATACTGATTTGACAACGGAAGGCCGCAACCATAACAAAGCCTTGCACATAACCATGGAATGTAAAGGTGCTGTCCTTTCACATGTGTTGGTAGACACGGGGTCATCCCTCAATGTCTTACCCAAAAAGGCCCTGGTGAAGCTAGAATATGACGGGTTGGCGTTGAGACCCAGCAACCTGGTGGTAAGAGACTTTGATGGTTCAAAGAGATCGGTTCTGGGAGAGATTGAGCTGCCCATAACGATTGGCCCGCAGACCTTCAAAACTATCTTCTATGTGATGGACATTCAGCCTGCCTACAGCTGTTTGTTGGGTAGGCCATGGATTCACGCTGCTGGCGCCGTGACCTCTACCCTTCACCAGAAGTTAAAATATGAGTGGGAGGGTCAAATCGTTACAATCTGCGGAGAGGAGGATATATTTGTCAGCCACCTGGCTACTTATAAGTACATTGAGATGGATGGGGAGATCCATGAAACAATGAGCCAGGGGTTCGAAGCTTTGAATGTGAATGAAACATCTGCTGTACCTGGAATCTCCATGTCATCTTACCAACAAGCCCGGAAGGTTGTTGAGGAAGGAACTGCCCAAGGCTGGGGCAAGGTTTTAGTTGTGGAGGAGAAGAAGGACAAGTTTGGGTTGGGTTACAGACCAACTCAACAAAATCAAGCGGAGGCTGCTGAGAAGCCCGGTTTTGTCAGTGGGGGGATGCTCACCCCTGATGCTATCAACAACTTGGAAGACGAGCTGGAAGAAGAACGCAACCTGGAAAGCTGGATTCGTCCAAAGATCCCGGGGAGCAGTGTCTCGAACTGGTCTTCCCAGGAAATTATAAGAGTTACTCATGCAGAGTAATTATTATTTCCTGTATTTTTTATAGCATGCATCAAAGTCTTGCATCTTGCCCAAGATGACAAGACTCATTTTGTAATCGGGCCATCTGTACTTTTTGTGCAAACAAGATCAATTAATGAAATATCAGACATCTTTTTGCAAACGAGTCTTTTTCTTTCCGTTCACTGTTTTTCCATTTTTCTTTTTGTACAAAAAAATAAATGGCAGTGTTTTCAAAATGACAACTTTATTTCACTTTTCTAAACAAGACTAAAATCAGATCACTAAAATGAACAAACTTAACCCTTGCAGAGAGTGCCTTCCAGACAGCACCGACAACAGCACGGCTATGACTTCGTATGACTTTGACAATCCAATCAATCAAGCTGATGAAGGGGTTGAAGAAGAATATGAGCTTCCTGAAGAGCTAGCCAGGTTGTTAAGACAAGAGGAAAAGGTTATTACTCCTCACCAGGAGGAGGTTGAAGTGATCAATCTTGGTACAGATGAAGACGTGAAAGAGGTTAAAATTGGGGCCTGCCTGCAAGACTCAGTGAAGAGACAACTGATTGATCTGCTTCAAGAATACGTGGATGTGTTTGCTTGGTCTTATTAAGATATGCCAGGTTTGGACACCGACATTGTTGTGCATAAGCTGCCTTTGAGAGAAGATTGTCCACCAGTCAAACAGAAGTTGCGCCGTACTCGCCCAGACATGGCAATGAAAATCAAGGAGGAGGTACAAAAGCAATGGGACGCCGGGTTCCTTGCCGTGACTAGCTATCCGCCGTGGGTGGCTAATATAGTACCTGTGCCTAAAAAGGACGGCAAAGTAAGAATGTGTGTTGATTACCGGGATCTGAACAGAGCCAGCCCGAAAGATGATTTCCCTTTACCCCACATTGATGTATTGGTAGATAATACGGCTCAGTTCTCGGTATTCTCCTTCATGGACGGATTTTCAGGATACAATCAGATCAAAATGTCAACTGAAGACATGGAGAAGACAACTTTCATCACACCCTGGGGCACGTTCTGCTACAAGGTAATGCCATTTGGGCTCAAGAACGCCGGTGCAACGTATCAACGGGCTATGGTAACGTTATTCCACGATATGATCCATAAGGAATTCGAGTGTTATGTGGATGATATGATTGCCAAGTCCCTCACTGAAGAAGACCATTTGGTAAATCTGCTCAAATTGTTCAAGCGTCTGAGGAAGTACCAACTGAAGTTGAACCCCAACAAATGCACATTCGGGGTGCGATCCGGTAAGTTGCTGGGATTTATTGTAAGCGAGAAAGGGATTGAAGTTGACCCTGATAAAGTTAAAGCCATCCAAGAGATGCCTGCACCTAAGACAGAAAAAGAAGTTCGAGGGTTTTTAGGACGATTGAACTACATTTCGAGGTTCATATCTCACCTTACAGCAACCTGTGAACCCTTGTTCAAGCTGTTAAGGAAGGAACAAACAGTCAGGTGGAACGAAGACTGTCAGAAGGCTTTTGACAAAATCAAAGAATACTAACAAGAACCTCCAATCCTTATGCCTCCAGTTGAAGGAAGACCTCTGATAATATACTTGACAGTATTAGAAGAGTCAATGGGGTGTGTGCTGGGCCAGCATGACGAGTCTGGTCGAAAAGAGTATGCAATATACTACCTAAGCAAAAAGTTTACCGACTGTGAACAACATTATTCACTGCTCGAGAAAACTTGTTGTGCTTTAGCGTGGGCTGCTCGCCGACTGAGACAATATATGTTGACCCACACTACCTTATTGATCTCAAAGATGGACCCAGTTAAGTACATATTTGAGAAGCCAGCTCTTACCGGACGGGTTGCAAGATGGCAAATGATTCTTACAGAATATGACATCCAATACACATCTCAGAAAGCCATCAAGGGCAGTGTATTGTCTGAATATCTTGCTGAGCAACCCATTGATGATTACCAGCCTATGAGGTTTGACTTCCCTGATGAAGACATCATGTTCATAAAAGCAAAAGATCATGAAGAGCCTGTTCACACTGAAGGGCCTGACCCGAAAGAAGAGTGGACTATGATGTTTGATGGGGCTGTTAACATGAATGGTCGTGGTGTTGGTGCAGTACTCATTACACCTAAAGGAGTTCACATGCCTTTCTCGGCGAAACTCACTTTCAACTGCACTAACAATGAAGCTGAATACGAATCTTGCATTCTGGGTCTTGAGGAAGCCATTGACCTCAGGATCAAGACGTTAACTGTATTCGGAGATTCAGCTCTGGTAATCAATCAAACCAACGGCAAATGGTACACACACCAGGATCGTCTGATACCTTACAGGGATTATACAAGAAAGTTACTGACTTTCTTCACAACAGTCAAGCTTGAGTATATCCCTCGGGACGAGAATCAGTTTGCAGATGCCTTGGCTACCATTTCATCCATGATCAAAGTTCAAGCTGCCAACTTTGTACCTCAGATTTCAGTGTCCAGACTCGACAGACCAGCATATGTATTTGCAGCAGATGTTGTCAAAGATGATAAGCCTTGGTTCCATGACATTAAGTGCTTCTTAGAGGATCAAACATACCCACCTGGGGCATCATCCAATGCTAAGAAGACATTAAGAAGGCTTGCTGGTAGTTTCTTTCTGAACACTGATGGATCTTTATACAAAAGGAACTTTGATACGGTACTCCTCAGATGTGTTGACAAGACAGAAGCAGATTTGTTGATGCATGAAGTGCACGAAGGCTCCTTTGGTACCCATGCTGGAGGACATGCAATGGCTAAGAAGTTGTTAAGATCAGACTATTATTGGATCACAATGGATGCAGACTGTTGTGCCTATGCCAGAAAATGCCACAAGTGCCAGATCTATGCGGACAAAGTGCATGTGCCTCCGAATCCTTTGAACATAATGTCTTCACCATGGCCCTTTGCTATGTGGGGCATTGACATGATTGGCAAGATTGAGCCAACTGCTTCAAATGGCCACCGATTCATCCTGGTCTCCATCGACTATTTCACCAAGTGGGTTGAAGCAGCCTCATATGCAAACGTCACAAGGCAAGTGGTAGCCAGATTTCTGAAAAGAGATATCATCTGTCGGTATGGAGTTCCCGAGCGAATCATTACTGATAATGGTTCCAACTTAAACAACAAAATGATGGCTGAGTTATGCCGGGACTTCAAGATCCAACACCACAATTCTTCTCCTTACAGGCCAAAGATGAATGGCGCTGTTGAGGCAGCAAACAAGAATATTAAGAAGATTGTGCAGAAGATGGTAGTCACCTACAAAGACTGGCATGAAATGCTACCGTTTGCCTTGCATGGGTACCGCACGTCAATCAGAACATCCACTGGGGCAACACCGTATCAGCTTGTGTATGGTATGGAGGCAGTCCTACCTGTTGAAGTTGAATTACCTTCTCTACGGGTATTGATGGATGTTAAACTGAGTGAAGCAGAATGGGTTCGGGCCCGATACGAACAACTGAGTCTGATCGAAGAGAAAAGATTGGCTGCAATCTGTCATGGGCAGTTATATCAGAAGAGAATGAAGAAAGCCTTCGATCAGAAAGTCAGGCACCGAGAGTACCAAGTAGGAGATCTTGTGCTGAAGAGAATCCTCCCGCCTCATACAGACCACAGGGGCAAATGGACCCCCAATTATGAAGGACCATTTGTGGTGAAGAAAGTTTTCTCTGGTGGAGCACTGATGCTCAGCACCATGGATAGTGAAGATTTCCCATCCCCTGTGAATTCAGATGCAGTTAAAAAATACTTCGCATAAAAATGACCCGCTGGACATAAAAACAGAATGTAAGTCCAGGCAAAAATAGGGCATCCCGGCGAGTCAAAAACAAAATAAAAGACTCGGGCAAAAATAAGGGAAAAAATAAAGAAAAACGTACACCCGCTGAGTTGAAAAGCCGCATTGGACAGCTCAGGCAAAAATGGGTATCCCGATGGATTGAAAACCCGAAAGGGCGATCCATGCAAAATAAGGGAATAAGCGAACAACTGCATTCTGAATTCGTCTGTATCACCTACAACTTGTTAAGTTTCGAAAGGATCAAGCTTCGATCAGAACCAGCCTTCTTCAGTAAGCAAGATGAGAAGAACGTCAAAAGTCATATGAGTCATAGCAGGAGAGGAAGCTCCTTAAAGCGCCATCAACATTGCCAGCATTTTGTTTCTCAATTTGTAACAGTCTCCTCCTTTCAGGAGATATGTTTCTCTGACTGTATCTTGCCAATTCAGGGCATATGAATTAATAAAATCAGATTTTTCAGATTTGCAGTCATGTCTCGTTTTGTACATTCTCATTTATTTGCAAAAGAATGTCTGATATCTTAAAGAAACACTGATTGCATAAGAATACAGATGTTTATCTTCAAATAAAAAACATGCTTGCAGGAAATATGCTTACTCTTAGAAGAATTTAAACTCCTATGACGGAATCCAGTAAGGGATACCTCGGGATTATCTTGTGCGTTTCTGTATCTCTTTTCAGGGTTGCAGGTATCCAGAACGCTACTTGGGGCATGAAACCTCATCCCAGCAAGCTGGCAAATCAACACTCAATTTTAGCACCCAAAGTGCTCTCTCCCCAGCCGAGTTGCCATCTCGCCCTCAGCCGAGTACAAAAGTCAGGGAACCACCTCCCCGCAGAGTTCCAGCCTCCATCCAGAAGAGCAGTGCATGAAGATCGCAACAGAGTGAAGAAAGCTTCTACAAACCCCAGCTGGGTCTCTCATTTATAAGGTTAGGTCTATCAATGACCCATATCCCCAGCTGATATCACCTCATGAAAAATATACCAGTGACCTTATCCCCAGCTGGGTTGTCTACTCCAAGCAGATCGATCGAAGACCTTCGCAACAACGGGACCCGGATCCCGGTTTTGGTATCTTTGCACAATCATAGCATTTGCATCATATTTACCCACAAAGCGCAGCATTCCGTTTTAACACGGAGCATTGCGGCAAAAATCAAACATAGCATAATCATAAGCCATGCTTTAAATCAACACTTGTGAATAATTACAGTTCATCAACATACAGAAAAAAAAAATCCCCACCAGAACCCCCAGCAAAAGCAGCTGCCTCTCCAGTTGCAAACACCAGTATATACTCCTTTTGGCACCCGCCCGTGCCATCTTTCCCCAGTAAAGTCGCCTGAGCACCCTTTACAAACAAGATCACCCGTATTACAGATACTTCTTGACACCCGTCCATGTCATACCCAAGCAGAAAGCCAAAGACATCATCTTTGCACTCACATATACCTATATACACCTTCTCGACACCCGTCCGTGTCATATCCCCAGCGCAGCCGCTTACACTTTTACGACCCTTATACTTGTTGATATTGCTATATTTTTCTCTCTTGACACCCGTCCGTGTCACTCTCCCCAGCAGATAAATATTCTTACTTATACAGATACTCGTCCGTATCTTATACCAGTTACATCCCCACAGATTCGAAGTTGGTTCATGTTCTTTGTTAACCAGATGGTACTCGTCCGTATCATCATCTCAGAATATGCGTCAAGCGTTTGTTTCTACATGATACTCGTCCGTATCATAGTCTTGAGGATGCTCGTCCGCATCTTTAATCCATACACTGTGTCAAACACTCATGTCTTCTTGAATATAGATGCTCGTCTGTGTCTACTATTCCCCAGAAGAATCTTCAGATTCGACACTCGTCCGTGTTCTTTGTTAACCAGTTGATACCCGTCCGTATCATCATCTCTGAACATGTGTCAGTATTTGTTTCTACATGATACTCGTCCGTATCATAGTCTTAAGGATGCTCGTCCGCATCTTTAATCTATACACAATACCAAACACTTATACTTTCCTTTCTTGGTTGTGAACACTCGTCCGTGTTCACTATATCCCCAGTAGATCGCCAAGTAAGCAATTTCTTTTATCTGACGCTCGTCCTGTGTCACGATAAACCCTGAGAGCAGCCGTACCCTGCTGAGTGGTCGTCCTCCACTTCTTGATGGTCGTCCTCCATCATGCTCATTCGATGGCCGTCCCCATCGTTGATATTTAGCAGCCGTCCCCTGCTAGGTGGTCGTCCTCCACCTTTTGATGATCGTCCTTCATCATTTTATCCAATGGCCGTCCCCATTGTTGGTTTTGGTTATCTGGCATTCGTCCTATGTCATGATAAACCTTGAGAGCAGCCGTCCCCTGATAGGTGGTCGTCCTCCACCTCTTGATGGTCGTCCTCCATCATGCTCATCCGATGGCCGTCCCCATCGTTGACCTTTTATCCGGCATTCGTCCTATGTCGCGATATTTTCGGCAGCCGTACCCTGCCAGATGGTCGTCCTCCACCTTAGATGACCGTCCCTCATCTTATCCCCAACAGAGCAGCCGTCCCCTGCTAGGTGATCGTCCTTCACCTTTGATGACCGTACCTCATCATCTGTTTATTTCATTTATTCTTTAACCCGATGGCCGTCCCCGTCGTGGTCCCTTTTTCTTTTTCCTGATGATCGTCCTTCATCAGTTTAGCCCGATGGCCGTCCCCATCGTTGGTTACTTTACTTTATGAACTTGATGGCCGTCCCCGTCATGTTTCATTAATCCCCAGAGAATTTTACAGCTTTATCTTGATGGCCGTCCCCATCATAATTCTTTTATCCCCAGCATGTCGGCCGTCCCCGTCATTGCTTTATTTTCCGCACTTTTCCCAGCATGTCGGCCGTCCCCGTCATTGCTCTTTACCCAGCAGTCGTCCTCTGCTCGACGGTCGTCCTCCGTCGCCCACATTTTACAATATACTTTATTTTCCTTTTACAATCTATATCCCTTTTCTTCTTCATTCTGTGAGTGCAAATTTTGGACTGTCTTTGGTATTCAACCACAAGTTATCTTGTTTGCCTGATAAGCCGTTGCTTACATCCTGCACAGCTAACTCATGTTTGAATAGGGGCAGCTGTAAACACCCCAAATTTTCCCTCACCCATTCACACCATGGCTTGTGATCATTTCATATGAATAAACACAATCATATCATCTCATATCTCATTTTTGATCCACTGCATAGATTCAAAGTCATCTGCACCTAGGGTTTGTGATCTGAGCAATCCAAGAGCTTCTTGAGCCACTCCAAAGGCCACCAATCACTTCAAAGGGATCCATGTGTGTTCTTATATCATATTACATCCTCTCAAAGTCAAGAATGCAAAAGAATCACAAGAACTGGGTTTGGTATGGATGCAGGGCCAAGTTTGACTGCACAGTTGACCTAAAATTAGGGTTTTGGTTTCAGAGGCCATAACTCCAAATTTTTTGGTCATTCTTGTTTCCATTGGTCTCTATATGGTATAGGGAGTATGCATATCAAGTTTCATGAAGAAATTCCATGGGGAAGTCATCTGATCAAAGGTTGACTTTTCAAACAAGTCAGTGCAAAATCAGGGCATCTGAGGCCCCCAATGACCCAACCAATGGGTGATCTTCATCATTTTGAGTGTATATGATCTTTATTTGATCATGTAAGATTGTTGGAGTTCACAAGAATCAAGAATTTGGAGTTTTTACAAATGTTGACTTTTGGGGCATAGTTGACTTTTCAAGAATGCTCCATTTTAGGTCATTTTTCAAGCCTTGATTCTTGATCCAAAAATGCTTCAAATGGAAAAACTTTGGTCATGAAAGTTGTAGATTACATTTTTCCCTTTTCAAAAAGTACAAGAACATAATCAAATTCTTCTTGGATCAAAAGTTATGGTGTGACAAAGTTGGCAAAAATCATTGATTTTCAAGACATGCCTCAAATGTGAATTTTGCAAAATCATGAACCAAGGCTTTTTGTAACCTCTAGTTGACATCAAACCATGACACAAACATTCCATGAGCTCTAAAAATCAGAATTGGACCAAAGATCACATGTTTATGGTTTGTGTAACAAGGCATTTTCATGAAGAACCAAAATAAGACAACTTGCAAAAACTCATGATCATTCTTTCCACCACTTGCTACATTGGTTACTGCACTTTGCTAGCCCTTCCCCTCACCCTTGCTGCACAGCCCCATGCCTTGTACTAGCCTAGAACCAAGCCATGCTTTCCTTACACAAAAAGTTGACTTTTGGCAAAAGCAAACATCCCAATCACAGCAGGCCATGTCACATCCTCTGGCCACTTGCAATTGTTTATACTTTCCATCTGCTAGCAAAACATATCAAGAAGCCAAGCAAAAACAGACCATAGGATCACATTCCAAAAATCACCCCATTTTGCATTTCTCTTCGAATCTGCCTCCACAAACCTCAAACACTCAAACCATTTTCATACATCAACCCACAGTGCCTCATTGAGTAGAAACCAGCAAGAAACAAGCTTGAATCAGACAAGAACACTTCATTACCATTTTTCACCTCAGCCTGCATTTTTCTTCGAATCCCTTTATCCAGTCATCAAACACACCATTCTTCTTCACCAACAAGTCAAGCACACCTAAAGGAGCAGGAATCCACCATTGGAATGGCCTGAAACCTCCCCATTCTTGACTGTGCTATCTGCTACACCAGAACTGTTCCTCACAAATCAGCCATCCACAAGAGCTTTGAAGCCTTCCATTAGCATCAGGGGAGACAAAGAAGTCCATTTGCACGCAAAGGAGGCTCTGGAAGCTCAGTTTTGAAGCTTTCCAGCTCAGGTATGAAGATGAACACTTTCTCCCAAAGCTTGCATTTTAAGTTATAATATGATTGCTCATGTCTTGCTGATCATGGGGATGGTTTCAGAATCAAAAATAAGTGAAAAATGAGTTTGTATGATCCCTCTGAAATTTTGCCCGTGGATTTTATTTCCTTCGATTTGCATGATTCTTGGGGTTTAAATGTTGTTTGAAGGTGGATTCATGACCTAGGTAGTTAGAGGATCACTTGGGTGTGCTTGATTTGTAGAATAGGTGCCTGAATCATGTTTTAGGGTTTTTGGGGTGCCGGAGAAGATGACCGGAGCTTCTCTCCGGTCACCTGAATGTGATTAGCCCTAAACTCAGGTCATTAAGGGCGTTTGAATGTGGAGCGTTAGATTAGTTGACTTAGTGGACTTCCCGCGTGGATAGAGGGCCCAGATCACTTTGATTAGCCCTAATTCAATTAATTAGATTAATTAATTCACAATTAGGTTAATTAACTCAGAATGAACCACAGCCGTCCAGATGCGCGCTGGTCAATGCTTTCAAATCCAGACTCAATCTCAGCCATTCCTTCTGTTTACTTTCCTTTTATTTTCATTTATTTTCATTTCTTTTTCATTTAACTTGCATAATTTATTAAAAATAGTAAAAAATGTCTAAAAATTATGGGACTTTTTCTCATGAGTTTTAATAATTTTTATGACACAAAAATATTTTTGTTTTTATTTTTATCATTAAAAAAGTATTTTTAAATATTTAAAGGATTATTTTTAATTGATTAATGGAAATTAATTTATTAAAAATACTTTTAGGTATTTAGAAATCACCAAAAAATTCATGAAATGTTCTAAGACATTTAGAAACATTGTCCAACCTTCAAACCAAATTTCTTTTTTGATCTTGATGCATTTTGAGAATTTTTCATTGAATTAAAATCATTTTTGTGCATTATTTTGATCCTAAGTTCAAAAAATCATTTCTGCCTATCCATGAAGGGTTGGACATTGATTCTTCTTGCATTGCATTGTGTTTAGCATGTAGTTTTTGAGATAAAATGGCCATGATTTGATTCTTCATTTTCAATTTGTTTGGTATTTCTTTTGTTTAGGAACCCTAAAAACCCTAATAACTTGTAAAAATCATAACTTGAGATTGGTTAAGAGTTGAGACCTCCCCTTTGGACATTGGTTTAGTATAAGATTAGGGGTCCTTTGTGTGGCATTTTCCATTTTTTATCTTAGGGTTTGCTTCTGTTTTTGGTTTTTGTTTGATGTATGATTCATAAACCCTAATTTGGGCTTCCATTTGCATCCATCTTACATTCTCTTGCATAACATGATTTGCCATGACATTTCAAGCGTCCATTTGATCCATTTGACATCATAAGACATATTGAAAGCATGTTTGATCATTGCATCATGTATTTGCCATGTTGTATGCCATGTGCACTTCATAACTTTTCATGTATGTTCATGGTTCCTAAGTTGCTTCTCTGGCATTCATGAACTTGTATGATCATTTCCATGTGCTGCCTCATGTTTGTAGCATCCCATAACATCATTAGCATCATGTACATGCTTCTGGTTTTGTCTTTCATCATGTCATCTCATCCCATTTTGCATTGCATTGCATTTCTTTTCTAATCTTTCAGGTGGTAAGTGATTTTGAGAAGTGAATTTGCCTTCACTTCTCATAACTTTTCTTTTCATCTCTCTTGCATCCATTGCTGCATTTTTGTTTGTGTTTGAGTTTGAGCTTGCTCATCCTTCTTCCTCTTACTTTCTTTCTTCAAGTGACTTGACTTCTTGAATGAAGCAAGTCACTTTGCTTCTCTTGATCCTTTCATCTGCTTCCTGGTGGTTCCTCTGAAGATTTCTCTTGAAAACCTCACAAACTTTAGGAACAACCAAGCATGACAATGATTAGGGTTTTGATTAGTCTCCCCTCTTAGTTTTTACCTTTGTGTCTCTTTGAGTCTTCTCTTCTCACCTCATAATCAAGGACTAAACCCTAAAGGCTTTAAGGCTTTGTGATTAAGCTTATGTCTGCATCCTTCTCTTAGGATGGAGTGTATAACTTTAATCCTAAGTGTTAAACCCTTAATGTGTTTAACTCCTTTAATCAATCCACTTAATAACCATTAAGACATCACACTTGTAACTTGGGCCTTGCATTAGGGTTCTAATTCTTCCTTAATTGGTCAAGAAGGACTAACCCCAGTGTTAATGGACAAGTCCCCCTCAAGTTGTCTTACAAACCCTAAAAATCACTTCATCATCATATCATTAAATAAAATCCACTTAACCAAAGGTTTGTTTTGTCATGAGTTTAATCCCTAATCATGGATTAAGCTGAGGAGCTTTCCTCAGCTTAAACATTCTCATCTATTATCCTTCTATTAGGATGGTGTAATGAGTCTGTTTAATCCCTGATTATGGCTTAACCTCATTACTCAACACTAAACAAAAACAACAAAAACATCTAAATAATCACAAGTAGGTTAATGATCTTAATCCTACACCAAAGGTGATTAAGTGTGAGAATCTGACTTCACACTTAAGGTATTCTCATTACCCCTAATCAGAGGGAAGATGTGATGAGTTTACTAAATCCATTAGTTTAGGCTTAAGCTCATTAACTTATGACAAACTTCCAAAAGCAATAAAAGACTGAAAACTCAGAAAACAAACAATAATCGTATCCTCCGGGATTCTTTTCTCATCATCTTCACTCACAAGCGATAACTTGCTTCTTCCGTCTAATGCAAGACAGTTTGCACCTGAGCCAGACAGGTCATACACTTGAGCATAGACAAGTAAGCAGTTCACAAGTCAATTCATCTTTCAGTCTCTTTGGGTCGAACTACGGTGTTCTGATTTCCTCATTGCACGAGAGGATACGTAGGCATAACTTAACAGTTATCGAACAAAAGTCTCTGTATATTCCCCCTCTTTCCAGCATCATTCTTTTAGCCTCATTATCATGAGCAGTTCATTCTCATTCTTACACTGACACTGTATATATCACACTTCACACTTTTCTTGCACTGACACCTATACATCCTTTTCCAGCTATTTTATACACAGATTGCACTGACACTACCCCCTTTAAACACAAATCTTTTAAGCGTGGATCCCGTCGAGTACGGCGGACAATCTGGGTGCTAATACCTTCCCAGGTTGTAACCAACCCCCTTTCTCAGTCTCTTTGGTATGCAACCGTCTTATCCATTCTTTTCTAGGTCTATGCAGCATTACCTTTCCTCCGGGATAAAAATGCCTAGCTGGCGACTCTATTCATTCTCCAGTGAGTTCACGGCTGTGTGTTCTCACTGTCTCCTTCGCCGACCGTTCGCGTCTGTACCTTTATCTGGGCCTATTCCCACTTATCGGGAGCGACATGGGGTTCTATTGAGAGTTAAGGTCCTATACCTGGGACCTGAGTGACACCTAGGCTAGAGTGGTTCATATTCTTTCCCATTCCATCTCGGTCTGGTGCGGGAATATGAAACACGGTTCAGATATGGGTTTCTTCTTGAGAACTCTGTGTTGCAGATTTCCTGCAATGCTAGGGCTATCTGGGAAGCCTGCTAAGTCTGGATGACCTTTAGTATTGACCTTCAGAAACTGAGGTGAATTAGAGGAGGAACTTTTATGGTTATTGTAAACACTGTACCTCCGGGTTAGAAGTGTTTACACTTCTCATAACTGATCCAAGTCTGAGGATCCTTGTTTTAGAACACCACCTGTGAGGGGGTTGGGCTGTTTACAGGGTTGCAGGTACCCTTGGCCTCAGCATACCCTGTTACTTTGATTTGATTAAGAATACTCCATGTTGGAACAGTTCTTGTGATTCTAAACCCTGGACATGTGGCTCTTTATTTGAGTCCCCCGCCCTGGTTACTGGATTTATAGACCTCCATCTGGAATTCTTGAACATACTTGGACCTATATCAAGGCATTTGATCAGATCCAGCTCAGTCACAGACCCTTGCATATCATTTGCATACATAATCATTGCATCATATTGACATTTGCTTATTTGTGTTTCAGGGTATCCGCCTTCATTTTTGGTTTGGTTTTGACCCTATCATCAGTACTGACCTATCTTCATCAGCATCTGCTTCAGCTATCAGTCATTTTCTTCAGTCACCTGCACCAGCCAATCAGTGGCCCTTTCTTCAGTATCATCATCAGCACTTGTCTCTACTCAGTCTCAGCATCATGGCACCTAAAAAGGGCAACATCACCTACCACTTCTTCCAGCCAGAGCTATCTGACATCAGGAGGATTCAGACCCTGATCACTCCGGATCACATACCACTGTTCAGGGAACACTACAGAGATATACTTGATATGGTTATGGATCTGGACCCTTCACAGAGGAGCTTGATTCACACCTGCCTTCAGTTTTATGATCCCCCACTAAGATGTTTCACTTTTCAGGACTTTCAGCTGGGCCCCTTATTGGAAGAATACTCATCATTAGTTGGTATACCTATCAGGGGTGGGATCCCTTTCAACCCTGAGATGGTCTTTCCTGGTAATGAAGAGGTAGCAAAGGCCTTGCATCTGGAATCAGTTCTGATTGGACAGCATATGACTTCTAAGGCTGGAATCCCTGGCCTGCATCTGGATTTCTTGATCTCTCAAGCTACCCTGAAAGCTTCTTTAGGAGAGTGGAAAGCAGTTTGTGCTTTATTGGCCTTGAGCATATATGGAATTGTATTGTTTGCAGATGAGCCTCGATTCATTAGCAAGAATTCAATCCATCTATTCATCCTAAGGAACCCAGTGCCCACTTTATTGGGGGATCTCTACTATTCAGTGCATCAGAGGAATGAAAAGCAGAGGGGAAGATTAGTGAGATGCTGTGCTCCTTTGTTCCATACTTGGCTTCTCAAGCATTTGCCCAGGACAGATGCATTTTTGAATCCTCATCAACAGAGAAACTGGGCTAGAAGACTCACTGCTCTAACTTCAGCCGATATCAGGTGGTGCACTCAAAGCACAAAAGGCAGGGATATCATCACCAGCTGTGGGCATTTTCCCAATGTGCCCCTAATAGGAGTTAAGGGTAGTATTAATTACAACCCTCTGCTGTTCAAAAGACAACTGGGCTATGCACTGGTCCACACTCCTAAGGCACAGGACTTGGTTGAGATTCTTTATTGTGAGAACAAGCCTAATCTGGCTGTTGTTAGGCAGGCAGCTTGGGCCTGGGATAATGTTCAAACCAAGGGAGTAACCATTCTGGGGAAGTGCAACAATGTGGCATCAGCACAATATTATGAGTGGTCCCATGCCAGGGCTCAATTCTCCGGAATGCCCTTTACCCTGGAGGATATGCCTGAATCATCCTCAGCACCACCCCCTGCCACTGTCAGTTTAGAGGAGTTTGAGAGCTTGAAAGAAAGAAATGAGAAGTTGACTCAGGCTTTGCAGAAGACCCTCCGGGAGAGGAGTGATGGCAGGTCGGATATTGAGAGGTTAGAGAAGTTGAGAGTGGAGCATCTGGCTAAGATTGAGAAGTCTGGGGATTATATCAAGAAGTCTAAGGCTGGAGAGAAAATTCTGAAGAATGCTTGCAAGGAAGCCCAGTTCCAGAGAGCAAGGACAGACTTGTATCTGAAGGAGAGTCAGGCTAGGTGGGTCAGGATCACCGAGGCTCGTACTCTGGAAGATAAGAGGGTCCAAGACAAGATAGAGCAACTGGAAGCTAGTGCAAAGGAGCAGCAGGAAGCCCTGGCAGCAGCCCAGAGGGAGATATCAGAGCTGAAGATCAAAGCTGGAGTGAAGAGGTCAAAGGACCAAAGTCAGCACAAGAAGCTAACTTCAGCTGTCACTACCCGGAATCTCCTCATCAGGAATCTCACGGAGCGTCCAGCTGATCCCATGACCGAAGCACTTCTCAAGGAAGTTCGGGAGGATGAGTTTGGTCTTGGTGTTTGACCATTTGCTTGTTGTTGTTTTCATTCCATGTACTTTTATTTTCTTGTGATGTATTTTGGCCCCTCAGAGGGTTTGAATTTGTAATCAAACTTTGTACCATTTGCCTTTTGTAATATATGTTCTAGTTTGTTCCACTTCGAAAGCAACATCAACAGCATCTTCAAGGGTCTGGAAGGGTCAAAACTGAATGCCGAGCCGGATACCTTGAAAACAAATAAGCATACTGCATTGCATGCTAACCCTTTGTTTGTTTTGTAGGTTTTTGTTTTATTGTTGCTAACTCTGTTGTGATGCTCAGGAACTATTGCTCGGCGCAGGGTATTTCCCCTCAACCGTCCGCACCATTATCCAACCCGTAACAACCTTCCGGGCATACAAATGGATCAGGTACAGCAGGACCTTGCAGAGGTTAGAAATCAAATGGCAAACGAAAGATTGGAAATGAGAACGCAGATGACTCAGTTTATGGAAGTGATGAACAACATGGCTCAGAGCCAGGAAAGATTGAGAGCCATGGTGGAAAGGCAAAATCAAGAGGATCCACATGTAGGGACTGCTGGCACAAGCAATAATGAGAGGGTCCAACCTCATGTTAATCCCCCGGTATTTGGCCCCCACCTTCATCCAGAGGTCAACATTCCTGCAAATGTTCAAGGGACTGCCACTGCCGGTAGGGTACTGCAAGAAGACCCCCAGGAGGATCAGTTCACAGTAATGGGAGCTGGGGAGGAAGCTTATGACAGAAGGCTGGACGAGATAGCTGAGAAATTAAGATCCTTAGAGTCCCAAAACTCTTTGGGTTTTGACGTTATGGACATGGGCTTGGTAGACGGGGTCAGGATTCCCCATAAATTTAAGCCTCCTTGTTTTGAGAAATACAACGGGACTTCATGCCCCCGGACCCATTTGCAATCATTTCTGGGGAGGCTGAAGGCCTATACTATGGACGAGAAGCTCTGGATGTTCTATTTTGAGGATAGCTTGACGGGAGCTTCAAGAGAATGGTACTCTCACCTGACAAGGGCAACCATCAGGTGTTGGAAGGATTTGGCAGAAGCTTTCATTAGACAATATCAGTACAACTTAGATATGGCACCCAACAGGACCCTCCTAATGGGAATGTCACAGTCGTCAAGGGAAAGTTTCCGAGAATATGCCCAGAGATGGAGGCAATTGGCTGCTGCTGTTCAGCCACCTATGTCCGAGAGGGAAATGGCAGATATGTTTATGAATACCCTCCAGGGAACATATATTGACAGGCTGGCCGCTTTCTCTTCCACTAGCTTCGCAGATGTTGTCATAGCTGGGGAGAGAATTGAGAGCCTGTTGAAGATGGGCAAGATCTCTGACAATGGTGCCAGCTCGTCTAGCAATACAAGGAAGCCTTTTGCAGGCCCAAGAAGAACTGGAGAGAACAATGCCATCCACACCAACAGGGGCAGACCCCAATATGTTCATAGGTCTGTAGCAGCAGTCACCATCCCCGCTCCAGCTCATCCACAACCAGTTTATCAACCTCCGCAGCAAAACTATCAGCAGCAACCTCAGTACCATCAACAAGCTCAGTATCCTCCGAGAAATTACAACACCACCAACAACAACCACCAACAAAGGCCATTCCAGCAGAGGCCATCTCAAGCCAATAGGGTGATCGATCCGATCCCTATGCCATATGCAACACTGCTGCCACAACTCCTGAAACTCAACCTAGTTGAGCTAAGGACGTTGGCACCTCCGGATCCTAACAGTCTACCCAGGAATTATGACTCCAATGCCAGATGTGCCTTCCATTCAAATGCACCTGGCCACAGTACAGAAAAGTGCAGAGCCTTGCACATGAAGGTACAAGACCTGGTAGACTCTAAGGCCCTGAATTTCGCACCACCACCTAATGTCAACAAAAATCCTATGCCAAACCACGGGGGTCCCAGAATTAACGCTATTGAAAAGGACAAGCCGTCTTATTTAATAACCAGTGTGGGTCAGATCCGGACACCGTTGGTGGAAATTAAGGCTCAACTCCTCGAATGTCAAATGTTCCCGGGGTGTGAGTTAGGGTGTGCTTACTGCAATATTTCAGTAAATGGGTGTGATAACTTGAGGAATGGCATAGATGGTCTCATACAGAGTGGCCAGCTTCAAATCACCACATCATTTCCAACAAATCCAGCAATCTCACCAGCAACAGTTCCAGCAACTCCTACAACTGCAACAACCGTTGTTCCCGACAATTCTTCGGCTTCATCAACAAGTACTTCATCTGTCATTTCAGCTGGCCAGATATCAACAAATTTTCCTTCTACAGCTTCAGCACCACTTCATTTTGAAACTCCTACAACAACAACCCCCATCCTTCCGACAATGTCTCCTACAACATCAGCAACGAATCATGAAGATGTCTCAACCGTTACAATCTATTACGATCCGGAAAATGACTCTGCTTACAACTCACAAGGTGCTACTCCCATCAGAGCACCGGTCACGATATATTACAATCCACAGACTATCACAATTCCTTCCGCAGCTGCAGTCAGTCCAGTCACTATCACGGTGCCTGGACCGGTACCTTATGAAAGCAGCAATGCCATCCCATGGCACTACGGCTCTGACCTGTACTGCGAAGGACAAAGAATCACTTTTGAATCATCAACCCCTACGCCACAAATAGACAATGTGGGAGGAGGCGGAGGCTTCACTCGAAGCGGACGTCTCTTTGCTCCACAAATTCAGAGACCCACTGCCGAAGCAGAAGCTGCTGCTAAGGTAAAAGGGAAAAGCTTGGTGCAGGAAGAACAGGTTGTCAAAGAAGCTTTGAAAACACCCTTTGATCAAGAAGTTGATGAGTTCATGCGAATCATCAAGAAGAGTGATTACAAAATAGTGGATCAGCTTCACCAGACGCCTTCCAAGATCTCAATCCTATCATTGCTTATGTGCTCCGAAGCTCACCGGAATGCACTACTCAAAGTCTTGCACGCAGCTTACGTGCCTGAAGAGATCACTGTCAATCAGCTGGAAGCCGTAGTTGGAAATGTTAATGCTAGTCACGGACTAGGGTTCACCAACACTGATTTGACAACGGAAGGCCGCAACCATAACAAGGCCTTGCACATAACCATGGAATGTAAAGGTGCAGTCCTTTCCCATGTGCTGGTAGACACGGGGTCATCCCTCAACGTCTTACCTAAAAAGGCCCTGGTGAAGCTAGAGTATGACGGATTGGCGTTAAGACCCAGCAACCTGGTGGTGAGAGCCTTTGATGGTTCAAAGAGATCGGTTCTGGGAGAGATTGAGTTGCCCATAACGATTGGCCCGCAAACCTTCAAAACGACCTTCTACGTGATGGATATACAGCCTGCCTACAGCTGTTTATTGGGTAGGCCATGGATTCACGCCGCCGGCGCCGTGACCTCAACCCTTCACCAGAAGTTAAAATTCGAGTGGGAGGGTCAAATCGTTACAATCTGTGGAGAGGAGGATATTTTTGTCAGCCACCTGGCTACTTATAAATACATTGAGATGGATGGGGAGATCCATGAAACAATGAGTCAGGGGTTCGAAGCCTTGAACATAAATGAAACTTCTGCTGTACCTGGAACTTCAATGACATCATACCAACAAGCCCGGAAGGTTGTTGAGGAAGGAAGTGCCCAAGGCTGGGGCAAACTACTACCGGTGGAGAAGAAGGAGGACAGATTTGGGTTGGGTTACAAACCAACTCAACAAGATCAAATAGAGGCTGCAAAGGAGCCCAACTTTGTGAGTGGAGGGATGCTCACCCCTGATGCTGTCAACAATGTGGAAGACGAGCTGGAAGAAGAATGCAACCTGGAAAGCTGGATTCGTCCAAAGATCCCGGGGAGCAGTATCTCAAACTGGTCTTCCCAGGAAATTATAAGAGTTACTCATGCAGAGTAATTATTATTTCCTGTATTTTTATAGCATGCATCAAATTCTTGCATCTTGCCCAAGATGACAAGACTCATTTTGTAATCGGGCCATCTGTACTTTTTGTGCAACAAGATTAATCAATGAAATATCAGACATCTTTTTGCAAATGAGTCTTTTTCTTTTCTGCTCACTGTTTTTCCATTTTTCTTTTTGTACAAAAAAAATAAATGGCAGTGTTTTCAAAATGACAACTTTATTTCACTTTTCTAAACAAGATTAAAATCAAACCACTAAAATGAACAAATTGAACCCTTGCAGAGTGTGCCTTCCAGACAGCACCGACAACAGCATGGCTATGACTTCGTATGACTTTGACAATCCAATCAATCAAGCTGATGAAGGGGTTGAAGAAGAATATGAACTTCCTGAAGAGTTAGCCAGGTTGTTGAGACAAGAGGAAAAGGTTATTACTCCTCACCAGGAGGAGGTTGAAGTGATCAATCTTGGTACGGATGAAGACGTGAAAGAAGTTAAAATCGGGGCCTGCTTGCAAGACTCAGTGAAGAGACAACTGATTGACCTACTTCGAGAGTATGTGGATGTGTTTGCTTGGTCTTATCAAGACATGCCAGGGTTGGACACCGACATTGTTGTGCACAAGCTACCTTTGAGAGAAGAATGTCCACCGGTCAAACAGAAGCTGCGCCGTACTCGTCCAGACATGGCTATGAAAATCAAGGAGGAGGTACAAAAGCAATGGGACGCCGGGTTCCTTGCTGTGACTAGCTACCCACCGTGGGTTGCTAATATAGTACCTGTGCCTAAGATAGACAGAAAAGTAAGAATGTGTGTTGACTACCGGGATCTGAACAGAGCTAGCCCAAAAGATGACTTCCCATTACCTCACATCGATGTATTGGTTGATAATACGGCTCAGTTCTCGGTATTCTCCTTCAGGGATGGATTTTCAGGATACAATCAGATTAAAATGTCACCTGAAGACATGGAGAAGACAACCTTCATCACACCCTGGGGCACGTTCTGCTACAAGGTAATGCCATTTGGGCTCAAGAATGCCGGTGCAACGTATCAACGGGCTATGGTAACGTTATTCCACGATATGATTCATAAAGAGATAGAATGTTATGTGGATGACATGATTGCCAAGTCCCTTACTGAAGAGGACCATCTGGTAAATCTACTCAAGTTGTTCGAACGTCTGAGGAAGTATCAATTGAAGTTGAACCCCAACAAATGCACATTCGGGGTGCGATCTGGTAAGTTGCTGGGATTTATTGTAAGCGAGAAAGGGATTGAAGTTGACCCTGATAAAGTCAAAGCTATTCAAGAGATGCCTGCGCCGAAGACAGAGAAAGAAGTTCGAGGGTTCTTAGTTCGATTGAACTACATCTCAAGGTTCATATCTCACCTTACAGCAACCTGTGAACCTTTGTTCAAATTGTTGAGGAAAGAACAGACGGTCAGGTGGAACGAAGACTGCCAGAAAGCTTTTGACAAGATCAAGGAATACTTACAAGAACCTCCAATACTTATGCCTCCAGTTGAAGGAAGACCTCTGATCATGTACTTGACAGTATTAGAAGAGTCAATGGGGTGTGTGCTGGGCCAGCATGACGAGTCCGGTCGAAAAGAGTATGCAATATACTACCTAAGCAAAAAGTTTACCGACTGTGAACAACGTTATTCACTGCTCGAGAAAACTTGCTGTGCTTTAGCGTGGGCTGCTCGCCGACTGAGGCAGTATATGTTGACCCACACTACCTTGTTGATCTCAAAGATGGACCCAGTTAAGTACATATTTGAGAAGCCAGCTATTACCGGACGGGTTGCAAGGTGGCAAATGATCCTCACGGAATATGACATCCAATACACATCTCAGAAAGCCATCAAGGGCAGTGTATTGTCTGAATATCTTGCTGAGCAACCCATTGATGATTACCAGCCTATGAGATTTGACTTCCCCTATGAAGACATCATGTTCATAAAAGCAAAAGATCATGAAGAGCCTATTCACACTGAAGGGCCCGACCCGAAAGAAGAATGGACTATGATGTTTGATGGGGCTGTTAATATGAATGGCCATGGTGTTGGTGCGGTACTCATTACACCTAAAGGAGTTCACATGCCTTTCTCGGCAAAACTCACTTTCAACTGCACTAACAACGAAGCTGAATACGAGGCTTGCATTATGGGTCTTGAGGAAGCCATTGACCTCAGGATCAAGACATTGACCGTATTCGGAGATTCGGCTTTGGTAATCAATCAAACCAACGGTAAATGGTACACCCACCAAGATCATCTGATACCTTACAGGGATTATACAAGGAGGTTGTTGACTTTCTTTACGACAGTCAAGCTTGAGTATATCCCTCGGGACGAGAATCAGTTTGCGGATGCTCTGGCTACCATTTCGTCCATGATCAAAGTTCAGACTGCCAACTTTGTACCTCAGATCTCAGTGTCCAGACTAGACAGACCAGCATATGTGTTCGCAGCAGATGTTGTTAAAGATAATAAGCCTTGGTTCCATGACATTAAGTGCTTCTTAAAGGATCAAACATACCCACCTGGGGCATCCTCCAATGATAAGAAGACTTTGAGAAGGCTTGCTGGTAGTTTCTTTCTGAACACTGATGGATCTCTATACAAAAGGAACTTTGATATGGTACTCCTCAGATGCGTTGATAAGGCGGAAGCAGATTTGTTGATGCATGAAGTGCACGAAGGATCCTTTGGTACCCATGCTGGAGGGCATGCCATGGCCAAAAAGTTGCTGAGATCAGGTTATTACTGGATCACCATGGATGCTGATTGTTGTGCCTACGCCAGAAAATGCCATAAATGCCAGATTTATGCGGATAAGGTGCATGTGCCTCCCAATCCTTTGAATGTGATGTCTTCACCCTGGCCCTTTGCTATGTGGGGCATTGACATGATTGGCAAGATTGAACCAACTGCTTCAAATGGCCACAGATTCATCTTGGTTGCTATTGACTATTTTACCAAGTGGGTTGAAGCAGCTTCCTATGCCAATGTTACCAGACAAGTGGTGGCCAGATTTCTGAAAAGAGATATCATCTGTAGATATGGAGTTCCCGAGCGAATCATTACTGATAATAGTTCCAATTTAAACAACAAGATGATGGCTGAACTATGCCGGGACTTCAGAATTCAACATCACAATTCTTCTCCTTAAAGGCCAAAGATGAATGGCGCTGTTGAGGCAGCTAATAAGAATATCAAGAAGATTGTGCAGAAGATGGTAGTCACCTACAAAGACTGGCATGAAATGCTACCATTTGCCTTGCATGGGTACCGCACGTCAATCAGGACATCCACTGGGGCAACACCGTATCAACTTATGTATGGTATGGAAGCAGTCCTACCTGTTGAAGTTGAATTACCCTCCCTACGGGTACTAATGGATGTTAAGCTGAACGAAGCAGAATGGGTTCGGGCCCGATACGAACAACTGAGTCTGATTGAAGAGAAGAGATTGGCTGCGATCTGTCATGGGCAGTTGTATCAGAAGAGAATGAAGAAAGCCTTCGAGCAGAAAGTCAGGCACCGAGAGTACCAAGTAGGAGATCTTGTGCTAAAAAGAATCCTCCCTCCTCATACAGACCACAGGGGCAAGTGGACTCCAAATTACGAAGGACCATTTGTAGTAAAGAAAGTTTTCTCGGGTGGAGCACTGATGCTCAACACTATGGATGGCGAAGACTTCCCGTCCCCTGTGAATTCAGATGCAGTTAAAAAATACTTCGCATAAAATGACCCGCTGGACGTAAGAACAGAATGTAAGTCCAGGCAAAAATAGGGCATCCCGGCGAGTCAAAAACAGAATAAAAGACTCAGGCAAAAATAAGGGAAAATAAATAAAAAATGTACACCCGCTGAGTTGAAAAGCCGCATTGGACGGCTCAGGCAAAAATGGGTATCCCGATGGATTGAAAACCCGAAAGGGCGATCCATGCAAAATAAGGGAATAAGCGAACAACTGCACTCTGAATTCGTCTGTATCACTCACAACTTGGTAAGCTTCGAAAGAATCGATCTTCAATCAGAATCAGCCTTCTTCAGAAAGCAAGATGAGAAGAACGTCAAAAGTCATACGAGTCGTAGCAAAAGAGGAAGCTCCTTAAAGCGTCATCAACATTGCCAGCATTTTGTTTCTCAATTTGTAACAATCTCCTCATTTCAGGGGATTTGTTTCTTTGACTGTATCTCGCCAATTCAGGGCGTATGAATTAATAAAAATCAGATTTTTTAGTCATGTCTTGTTTTGTGCATTTTTATTTATTTGCAAAAATGTCTGATATCTTAAAAGAAAACTGATTGCACAGAATACAGGTGTTTACCTTCAAATGAAAACACGCTTGCAGGAAATATACTTACTCTCAGAAGTGTCTAAACTCCTATGACGGAATCCAGTAAAGGATACCTCGGGATTACTTGTGCGTTTCTATCTTTACAGGATTGCAGGTATCCAAAACGCAACTCGGGGCATGTAAGCTCCATCCCAGCAAGCTGGCAAATCAACACTCAATTTTAGCACCCGACGTGCTCCGTCCCCAGCTGAGTTGCCTCTCATGACCCCTCCGGCTGAGCTGCCACTTGCTACTACTACCAGCCGAGTTGTCATTTCATCCTCAGCCAAAAGTACGAAAGTCAGGGAACCATCTCCCCATAGAGCTCCAGCCTCTATCCAGAAAAGCAGCGCATAGAAGATCACAACAGAGTGAAGAAAGCTTCTACAAACCCCAGCTGGGTCCCGCATTATTGAGATAGGTTTATCAGTAACCTGAATCCCCAAGCAGACATCATATCATCAGATCTACCATTGATCTTACCCCCAGCTGGGATGTCCATTTCAAACAGATCGATCGAAGATCTTCACAGCAGCGGGACCCGGATCCCGGTTTTGGTATCTTTGCATAATCATAGCATTCGCATCACGTTCACCCATAAAGCGTAGCATTTCGTTTTAACACGGAGCATTACGGCAAAAAATCAGACATATAGCATAATCATAAGCCATGTTTTGAATCGACACTTGTGAATAATGACAATCCACCAATATACAGAATACTTCCCTCATATCCCCAGCGGAGATTCCCCAGCAAAATCAGTTGCCTCACATTCACAAACACCAGTGTATATACTCTTTTGACACCCGCCCGTGTCATCACTCCCCAATAAAGCAAACACAACACTCGTATTACAGATACTTTTTGACACCCATCCGTGTCATAACCCAGCAGAAAGCCAAAGACGTCCTCTTTGCACTCACAAGCCCCAGTGTATACATTCCTTTGACTCCCGTCCGTGTCATATCCCCAGCGCAGTCGTCCATACTTTGTATATCAGATACTTGTTCATATTACACTCTTTTCCTTTTGACACTCGTCCGTGTCGCTCTCCCCAGCAGATAAGTACTCATCTATACACCATTCACTCTTATACAGGTACTCGTCCGTATCTTATATACCACTCAAATCCCCTCAAAGTCAACACTCGTCCGTGTTCTTTGATAACTCATTGGTGCTCATCCGTACCATCATCTCAGAACACGCGTCTAGAGTTTGTTTCTACATGATACTCGTCCGTATCATAGCCTTAAGGATGCTCGTCCGCATCTTTAATCTATACACAATACCAAACACTTATACCTTTTGTTTCTTGGTTGTAAACACTCGTCTGTGTTTACTATCCCCAGTAGATCGCCAACAAAACAATTTTTTCCTTTTTATCTGACACTCGTCCTGTGTCATGATAAACCCTGAGAGCAGCCGTCCCCTGCTAGGTGGTCGTCCTCCACCTTTTTGATGATCGTCCTTCATCATTTTATCCAATGGCCGTCCCCATTGTTGGTTTTGGTTATCTGGCATTCGTCCTATGTCATGACAAACCTTGAGAGCAGCCGTCCCCTGCTAGGTGGTCGTCCTCCACCTTTTGATGGTCACCCTCCATCATGCTCATCCGATGGCCGTCCCCATCGATGACCTTTTATCCGGCATTCGTCCTATGTCGCGATATTTTCGGTAGCCGTACCCTGCCAGGTGGTCGTCCTCCACCTTAGATGACCGTCCCTCATCTTATCCCCAACAGAGCAGCCGTCCCCTGCTAGGTGATCGTCCTTCACCTTTGATGACCGTACCTCATCATCTGTTTATTTCATTTATTCTTTAACCCGATGGCCGTCCCCGTCGTGGTCCCTTTTTCTTTTGCCTGATGATTGTCCTTCATCAGTTTAGCCCGATGGCCGTCCCCATCGTTGGTAGCTCTACTATATGAACTTGATGGCCGTCCCCGTCATGTTTCATTAATCCCCTGAGAATTTTACAGCTTTATCTTGATGGCCGTCCCCATCATAATTCTTTTATCCCCAGCATGTCGGCCGTCCCCGTCATTGCTTTATTTTCCGCACTTTTCCCAGCATGTCGGCCGTCCCCGTCATTGCTCTTTACCCAGCAGTCGTCCTCTGCTCGACGGTCGTCCTCCGTCGCCCACACTTTACAATATACTTTATTTTCCTTTTACAATCTATATCCCTTTTCTTCTTCATTCTGTGAGTGCAAATTTTGGACTGTCTTTGGTATTCAACCACAAGTTATCTTGTTTGCCTGATAAGTCATTGCTTACATCCTGCACAACTAACTCATGCTTGAATAGGGGCAGCTGTAAACACCCTAAATTTTCCCTCACCCATTCACACCATGGCTTGTAATCTTTTCATAAGCATGAACACAATCATATCATCTCATATCTCAATTTTGAGTCACTGCATTGTTCCTAAGTCATCTGCATCTAGGGTTTGTGATCTGAGCAATCCAAGAGCTTCTTGAGCCATTCCAAAGGTCATCAATCACTTCAAAGGGGTCTATGTGTGTTCAATTATCATATTATATCCTCTCAAAGTCAAGAATGTCAAAGAATCACAAGAACTGGGATTGGTATGGATGCAGAGCCAGGTTTGACTGCACAGTTGACCTAAAATTAGGGTTTTGGTTTCAGAGGCCATAACCCCAATTTTTTTGGTCATTCTTGTTTCCATTGGTCTCTATATGGTATATGGAGTATGCATATCAATTTTCATGAAGAAATTCCATGGGGAAGTCATCTGATCAAGAGTTGACTTTCTGGACAAGTCAGTGCAAAATCAGGGCATCTGAGGCCCCCAATGACCCAACCAAGGGGTGATCTTCATCATTTTGAGTGTATATGATCTTTATTTGATCATTGGAGAAGGGTGAAGTTCACCAAATTCAAGAATTACAAGTTTTTGCAAAGTTGACTTTTTAGGGCATGGTTGACTTTTAATGAAATGTCATTTTATGCAACTTTTTCAACCCTTACTTTTTGATCCAAAAATGCTTCAAATGGAAAAAACTTTGGTCATGAAAGTTGTAGATTAGATCTTTCCCTTTTCAAAAAGTACAAGAACATGACCTAATTCATTTTGGATCAAAAGTTATGGTGTGTCAAAGTTGGCAAAAATCACTAATTTTCAAGATATGCACCAAATGAGAAACTTGCAAAAACTTTGTACCAAGGCATTTGTGACTTCTAATTCATGTCTAACCAATATGCAAGCATCATACAAGTGCTAAATATCAGATTTGAACCAAAAGATCACATGTTTCATGGTTTGTATAGCAAGAAAGTTTCATATGAACCAAAGGTGATCAACTTGCAAAAAACATCATCACACCTCATCCACTTGTTGCCTACAATGCTGAACCATTCTAGCCTCTCTCTCACACCATGCTGCGCCAGCCCACACACTTGTACCTGCCTAGAACCCAGCCCATGCCCTCCTTACACCAAAGTTGACATTTTGCAAAAGTGAACTTACCTATCACAGCAGGCCAGGTCACATCATCTGACCAATGGGAGTTTTTTATGCAAACAAAATGCTAGCCATTTCACATAACAAGCCAGGCTGAAACACACAAGAACAACACATTCACAAAGTCACTCCCTCAAGCAAAACCTTTCGAATCTGACTCCACAGCTCACAAACACAAAAACCAACTCCACTAATCAACTCACCTTGCTCCACTGAGCCAAAACCAGCAAGACATAGGCCTGAACCAAGCAAGAACTGAGCTTCACCATTTTTCATTCTCAAAGCCAGAACTTTCGAATCTCACTTTCCAGCCATCAAACACCCCATTTTTCTTCACCAACAAGTCAAACACACTCAAAGGAGCAACAATCCACCATTGGAATAGCTTGAAACTTCACAAATCCTGATTGTGAAACCTGCTACACCAGAACACTTCTCTTCAAACCAGCCATCCACAAGAACTTTGAAGCTTCTCATTGAGTTCAAGGGAGTCAAAGAAGTTCATTTGCACACAAAGGAGGCTCTGAAAGCTCAGTATTGAAGCTTTCCAGCTCAGGTATGACCATGGATTCTTTCTCTCAAAACTTGCATTTTAAGTTATAAATGGATTGCTTGTGTCTTGCTGGTCATGGGGATGTTCTCAGAATCGAAAATGAGTAAGAAATGAGTTTGTATTGAGGCTCTGAAATTTCACCCGTGAAATTTGTTTCTTTCGATTTGCTCGATTCTTGATGTTTAAATAATGTTTGAAGGTGGATTTGTATCCTAGGATGTTAGAGGATCACTTGGCTGTGTTTAATTTGATGTTTAGAAGCCTGAATCAGGATCTAGGGTTTTGTTGTTGCCGGAGAAGATGACCGGAGCTTCCCTCCGGTCACCTGAGTTTGATTAACCCTAATCCCAGTCATTAAGTCCATTTGAATCTCATGCGTTAGATTGCTTGACTTTGTTGACTTCCCGCGTGCATGAATGGCCCAGATTCACTTGTTTTGCCCTAATCTCCTTTAGTTAGTTTAATTAATCATAATTAAATTAATTTAATCAGGACCAACCTCAGCCCTTGGATGACGCGCCAGTCAACCTTTTTCATTCCAGTTTAAATCTCCACCATCAGATCAGCTTACTTTTGCATTTATTTATTTTTATTTTCATTTTCTTTCATTTAACTTCCTTAATTTATTTAAAATAGCAAAATTTGTTTAAAAATTATGAAACTTTTTGTCAAGAGTCTCATAAATTTTTAACACTCAAAAATATTTTTATTTTCATTTTTAGTATTTAAAAAGTATTTTTAAATATTTAAAAGTTTATTTTTAATTGATTAATGAAAATTAATTTATTAAAAATACTTTTAGGTATTTAAAAATCACCAAAAAATTCATGAAATGTTCTAAGACATTTAGAAACATTGTCCAACCTTCAAACCAAATTTCTTTTTTGATCTTGATGCATTTTGAGAATTTTTCATTGAATTAAAATCATTTTTATGCATTATTTTGATCCAAACTTCAAAAAATCACTTCTGCCTAATTATGAAGAGTTATACCTTGGTTCTTTTTGCATTGCATTGTGTTTAGCATGTAGTTTGTGAGATTAAATGGCCATGATTTGATCTTTAATTTTCAATTTGTTTGGTAATTTTCTTGTTTGGGAACCCTAAAACCCTAGAAAAATTAGGAAAATCATAACTTGAATTTGGTTAAGAGTTGAGACCCCTCCTTTGGGCAGTGGGTTAGTATAGGATTAGGGGTCCTTTGAGTGCATTTTCAATTTTTTATAATGTTGTTTGCTTCTGATTTTGGTTTGTGTTTGATGCATTGTTCATAAACCCTAATTTGGGCTTCCATATGCATCCACCTTGCATCTCCTTGCATAACATGACTTGCCATGACATTTCATACTTCCATTTGATTCATTTGACATCATAAGACATATTGAAAGCATGTTTGACCATTGCACTTTGCATTTGTCATGTTGTATGCCATATGCATCTCATAACTTTTCATGTATGTTCTTGGTCCTTAACTTGCTTCATCTGTATTCATAAGCTTGTATGATCATCCACATGTTTTGTTTCTGGTTTGTAGCATCTCATAGCATCATTAACATCACATACATGCTTCTAGTTTTGGTTTGCATCATGTTATTCCATCCCATTTTGCATTGCATAGCATTTCTTTTCTAACCTTTCAGGTGGTAGGTGATTTTGAGAAGTGAATTTGCCTTCACTTCTCATAACTTCTCTTCATCTCTCTCTTGCATCCATGCTGCATTTTTATATGTGTTTGAGTTTGAGCTTTCTCATTCTTCTTCTTCCCACTTTCTTTCTTCAAGTGACTTGACTTCTTGAATGAAGCAAGTTGCTTTGCTTCTCTTGATCCTTTCATCTGCTTCCTGGTGGTTCCATTGAAGACTTCTCTTGAAAACCTCACAAACCTTAGGAACAACCAAGCATGACAATGATTAGGGTTTTGATTAGTCTCCCCTCTTAGTTTTACCTTTGTGTCTCTTTGAGTCTTCTCCTCTCATCTCATAATCAGGGACTAAACCCTAAAGGCTTTAAGGCTTTGTGATTAAGCTTATGCCTGCATCCTTATCTTAGGATGAAGTGTATAACTTTAATCCTAAGTGTTAAACCCTTAATGTGTTTAGCTCCTTTAATCAATCCATCTAATAATCATCAAGACATCACACTTGTAACTTGGGCCTTGCATTAGGGTTCTAATTCTTCCTTAATTGGTTAAGAAGGACTAACCCTAGTGTTAATGGACAAGTCCCCCTCAAGTTGTCTTACAAATCATAAAATCCACTTCATCATCATATCATTAAATAAAATCCACTTAATCAAAGGCTTGTTTTGTCATGAGTTTAATCCCTAATCATGGATTAAGCTGAGGAGCTTTCCTCAGCTTAAACATTCTCATCTATTATCCTTCTATTAGGATGGTGTAATGAGTCTGTTAAATCCCTGATTATGGCTTAACCTCGTTACTTAACACTAAACAAAAACCACAAAAACATCTAAATAATCACAAGTAGGTTAATGATCTTAATCCTACACCAAAGGTGATTAAGTGTGAGAATCTGACTTCACACTTAAGGTATTCTCATTACCCCCTAATCAGAGGGAAGATGTGATGAGTTTACTAACCCATTGGTTTAGGCTTAAGCTCATTAACTTATGACAAACTTTCAAAAACAACAAAAGACTGAAAATACAAAAAAAAAAACAATAATCGTCTCCTTCGGGATTCTTTTCTCATCATCTTCACTCACAAACGAGAACTCGCTTCTTCCGTCTAATGCAAGACAGTTTGCATCTGTGCCAGACAGATCATACACTTGAGCATAGGCAAGTAAGCAGTTCACCAGTCAATTCATCTTTCAGTCTCTTTGGGTCGAACTACGGTGTTCTGACTTCCTCATTGCACGAGAGGATACGTAGGCATAACTTAACGGTTATCGAACAAAAGTCTCTGTATATTCCCCCTCCTTCTACCATTGTTCTTTTAGCCTCATTATCATGAGCATTTCATCTTTGTCCCTGCACTGACACTGTATATATTACACTTCACACTGGTTTTACACTGACACTTGTACATCTTTCCAGCTCTTTTACACACAAATTGCACTGACACTACCCCTTTAAAACACAAATCTTTCAAGCATGGATCCCGTTGAGTACGGCGGACAATCTGGGTGCTAATACCTTCCCAGGTTGTAACCAACCCCCTTTCTCAGTCTCTCTGGTTCGCAACCGTCTTATCCATCTTTTTCTAGGTCTATGCAGCATTGCCTTTCCTCCGGGATAAAAATGCCTAGCTGGCGACTCTATTCATCTCCAGTGAGTTCACGGCTGTGTGTTCTCATTGTCCCTCTCGCCGACCGTTCGCGTCTGTACCTTTATTTGGGCAGGTCCCATCCATCGGGAGCGACAACGAGTACCAACTGGTTAACGAGGAACACGGACGAGTGTTGAATCTGGGGAGAGATAGGTGGCGTATACAAGATACAGACGAGTATCTGTAATAAGAAAACACGAGTGAGACACATATGAGTGTTCAACTTGCTGGGGAGAGCACGACACAGACGGGTGTCAGAAGAAGTGTATTATAAATAAGTGTTTGGTTCACAATGAGTGTTTAGGCAACCATGCTGGGGAAAGGTGACACGGACGGGTGTCAAAAGAGTGTATAGATATCTGTTTGTGGGGGATGTTCTGGCGATCTTACTGGGGAATGATGACACGGACAAGTGCCAAAAGAGTATGTATTTGTATTTTGAGAGTAAAAAGGGGATGTTTTGGCTTTCTGCCGGGGAATTTGGGAAGTATTGAGTGTTAGTATATACAGATGTTCGATTCAGAACATGGCTTATGATTTATGCAATATGTTTGATTTTTGCCGTAATGCTCCGTATTAGACGGAATGCTAAGCTCTGGGGGGAAAATATGATGCGAATGCTATGATTATGCAAAGACACCGATCCGGGATTTGGATCCCGCTGCTGTGAAGATCTCTGGATGATCTGCTTGAAGTAATATCCCAGCTAGGGATGAGATCATTGGTAGATCTGATATATATGACTCTGTATGGGGGAATAGGTCACTGATAGACCCATCTTGGTAATGAGGGGCCCAGCTGGGGTCTGTGGAAGCTTTCGTCACTTTGTTGTGCGGTCATTGCTCTTCTGGATAGAGGCTGGAGCTCTGCGGGGAGATGATTCCCTGCTTGACACTTGGCTGGGGAGGAATGATCACTGGATGATCTTCCTGGAGATTTTTGAGGAGGATCCTGTTGAGGATGATGAATTCAGTTGGGGAAATGAGCCTCTTATGATACTGTTTGGAAAACATGTTGAGGAAATAATGATCTGACAGCTTGCTGGGGAATAGCTCTCATGCCCCATGTCGTACTTGGAACACCTGCAATCCTGTATGACAAAGAAACGTACAAGTATCCCGAGGTATCCCTTATTGGATTCCATCATAAGAGTTTAGACACTCCCGGGAGCAGATATATTTCCTGCAAGCATGTCAGAAAAGGTGCATCTGTATTTATGCCACTATTATATTAAGGACATCAGACATTTTTGCAAATGAAAATGTACGAGACGAAACGTGTCTGAAAATCTAATTTTATTAATTTGCGTGCCCTGAATTGACAAATATAGTCAAAGAAACAGATCCCCCGAAATGAGGAGATTACTACAAAATTAAGAAACAAGAAGAGGCTGGCAATGTTGACGACGCTTCAGTGCTTCCCTTTTGCTATGACTTGTATGACATTGATGTTCTTCTCGTCCTACTTTCTGAAGAAGGCTGATTCTGACCGATGCTTGAACCTTTCGAAGCTTGCTGTGTTGTAAGTGATACAGACGAATTCAGAATGCAGTTGTTCGCTTATTCCCTTATTTTGCGTGGATCGCCCTTTCGGGTTTTCAATCCACCGGGATACCCCTTTTTGCCTGAGTTGTCCAATGCGGCTTTTCAACTCAGCGGTTGTACATTTTTTTTATTTTCCCTTATTTTTGCCCGAGTCTTTTATTCTATTTTTGACTCGCCGGGATGCCCTATTTT
Source organism: Lathyrus aphaca (assembly GCA_963966055.1). NCBI lineage: Eukaryota > Viridiplantae > Streptophyta > Magnoliopsida > Fabales > Fabaceae > Lathyrus > Lathyrus aphaca. The sequence continues at coordinate 165,768,665 of OZ014519.1, forward strand.
TCCTGGACTTACATTTTGTTTTTATGTCCAGCGGGTCATTTTTATGCGAAGTATTTTTTAACTGCATCTGAATTCACAGGGGACGGGAAGTCTTCGCCATCCATAGTACTAAGCATCAGTGCTCCACCAAAGAAAAATTTCTTTACTATGAACGGACCATCATAATTCAGAGTCCACTTGCCCCTGTGGTCTGTATGAGGAGGAAGGAGTCTTTTCAGCACAAGATCTCCCACTTGGTATTCTCGAAGCCTGACTTTCTGATCTAAGGCTTTCTTCATCCTTTTCTGATATAACTGCCCATGACAAATTGCAGCCAATCTCTTCTCTTCGATCAGACTTAGCTGTTCGTATCGGGATCAGACCCATTCTGCTTCATTTAGCTTGACATCCATCAATACCCGTAAGGAGGGTAATTCAACTTCAACAGGTAGGACTGCCTCCATACCATACACAAGCTGATACGGTGTTGCCCCTGTGGATGTTCTGATTGACGTATGGTACCCATGCAAGGCAAATGGTAGCGTTTCATGCCAGTCTTTATAGGTGACCACCATCTTCTGCACAATCTTCTTGATATTCTTGTTAGCTGCCTCTACAGCGCCGTTCATCTTTGGCCTATAAGGAGAAGAATTATGGTGTTGGATCTTGAAGTCCTGGCATAGTTCTGTCATCATTTTGTTGTTCATGTTGGAACGATTATCAGTAATGATTCGCTCGGGCACTCCATACCGACAGATGATGTCTCTCTTCAGGAATCGGGCTACCACTTGCCTGGTGACATTTGCATACGAAGCTGCCTCAACCCACTTGGTAAAATAGTCAATGGCTACCAGGATGAATCTGTGGCCATTTGAAGCAGTCGGTTCAATCTTGCCAATCATATCAATGCCCCACATGGCAAAGGGCCAGGGTGAAGACATCACATTCAGGGGATTTGGAGGCACATGCACTTTATCCGCATAGATCTGGCATTTATGACACTTCCTGGCGTAAGCACAACAGTCTGCATCCATTGTGATCCAGTAATAGCCTGATCTTAGCAACTTTTTAGCCATTGCATGCCCGCCCGCATGGGTACCAAAAGATCCTTCGTGCACCTCGTGCATTAACAAGTCCGCTTCTGCCTTATCAACACATCTAAGAAGTACCATATCAAAGTTCCTCTTATACAGGGATCCATCAGTATTCAGGAAGAAACTACCAGCAAGCCTTCTTAATGTCTTCTTATCATTGGAGGATGCCCCAGGTGGGTATGTTTGATCCTCCAAGAAGCATTTGATGTCGTGAAACCAAGGCTTATCATCTTTAACCACATCTGCTAAAAATACATATGCCGGTCTGTCAAGTATGGATACTGAAATCTGTGGCACAAAGTTGGCAGCTTGAACTTTGATCATGGATGAAATGGTAGCCAGAGCATCTGCAAACTGATTTTCATCTCGGGGAATATACTCAAGCTTGACTGTTGTGAAGAAAGTCAATAATCTCCTTGTATAATCTCGATAAGGTATCAGATGGTCCTGGTGGGTGTACCATTTGTCGTTGGTTTGATTGATTACCAGAGCTGAATCTACGAACACAGTCAAAGTCTTGATCCTGAGGTCAATGGCTTCCTCAAGACCCATAATACAAGCTTCGTATTCAGCCTCGTTGTTAGTGCAGTTAAAGGTGAGTTTTGCCGAAAAAGGCATGTGAACTCCCTTAGGTGTAATGAGTACTGCACCAACACCACGACCATTCATATTAACAGCCCCATCAAACATCATAGTCCATTCTTCTTCTGGGTCTGGCCCTTCAGTGTGAATGGGCTCTTCATGATCTTTTGCTTTTATGAACATGATGTCTTCATCGGGAAAGTCAAATCTCATAGGTTGGTAATCATCAATGGGTTTCTCAGCTAGATAGTCAGACAATACACTGCCTTTGATGGACTTTTGAGATGTGTACTGAATGTCATATTCGGTGAGGATCATTTGCCATCTGGCAACCCGTCCGGTAAGCGCTGACTTCTCAAAAATGTACTTGACTGGGTCCATCTTTGAGATTAATAAAGTAGTGTGGGTCAACATATACTGCCTTAGTCGGCGTACAGCCCACGCTAAAGCACAACAAGTTTTCTCGATCAGTGAATAACATTGTTCACAGTCGGTAAACTTTTTGCTTAGGTAGTATATTGCATACTCTTTTCGACCAGACTCGTCATGCTGGCCCAGCACACACCCCATTGACACTTCTAATACTGTCAAGTACATGATTAGAGGTCTTCCTTCAACTGGAGGCATAAGGATCGGAGGCTCTTGTAAGTATTCCTTGATTTTGTCAAAAGCCTTCTGGCAGTCTTTGTTCCACCTGACCGTTTGTTCTTTTCTCAACAGCTTGAATAAGGGTTCACAGGTTGCAGTAAGGTGAGATATGAACCATGAAATGTAGTTCAATCTACCTAAGAACCCCCGAACTTCTTTTTCAGTCTTTGGTGCAGGCATTTCTTGAATTGCTTTAACTTTGTCAGGGTCAACTTCAATTCCCTTCTCACTTACAATAAAACCCAGCAGCTTACTGGATCGCACCCCGAATGTGCACTTGTTGGGGTTTAACTTCAGTTGGTACTTCCTCAGACGCTTGAATAGCTTCAATAGGTTCACCAAGTGGTCTTCTTCTGTAAGGGACTTGGCAATCATGTCATCCATATAACATTCAATTTCTTTATGGATCATGTCGTGGAATAATGTAACCATAGCCCGTTGATAAGTGGCACCCGCATTCTTCAGTCCGAATGGCATCACCTTATAACAGAATGTGCCCCAGGGTGTGATGAAAGTTGTCTTCTCCATGTCTTCAGGTGATATCTTGATCTGATTATATCCTGAAAATCCATCCATGAAGGAGAACACCGAGAATTGAGCCGTATTATCAACCAATACATCAATGTGAGGTAATGGGAAGTCATCTTTCGGGCTAGATCTGTTCAGATCTCGGTAATCCACGCACATCCTTACTTTGCCATCCTTCTTAGGCACGGGTACAATGTTAGCAACCCACGGAGGATAGCTAGTCACAGCAAGGAAACCGGCGTCCCACTGTTTTTGTACCTCTTCTTTTATCTTCATTGCCATATCTGGGCGAGTACGGCGCAACTTCTGTTTTACTGGTGGGCAGTCTTCTTTCAGAGGTAGCTTGTGCATGACAGTGTCGGTGTCCAACCCTGGCATATCCTGATAAGACCAAGCAAAAACATCCACATACTCCCGAAGCATGTCAATCAGTTGCTCTTTTACTGAATCTTGCAGACAGGCCCCGATCTTGACTTCTTTCAAGTCTTCTTCTGTACCAAGATTAACCGTTTCGACCTCCTCCTGATGAGGAGTGATAACTTTCTCCTCTCGTCTCAACAACCTAGCTAGCTCTTCAGGTAGCTCATAATCTTCTTCAACCCCTTCATCAGCTTGATTGATTGGATTGTCAGAGTCATACGAAGTCATAGCAGTGTTGTTGTCGGTGCAGTCTGGAGGGCATTTTCTGCAAGGGTTTAGATTTGTTCATTTTAGTGATCAGTTTTATCTTATTTAGAAAAAGTGAAAATGAAGTTATTATTTTGAAAAACATTGCCATTTTATTTTTTTTACAAAAAATGAAAAATGAAAAACAGTGAGCGGGAAAGAAAAGACTCATTTGCAAAAGATGTCCTGATATTCATTAATTGATCTTTGCACAAAATACAAGATGGCCCGATTACAAAATGAGTCCTGACATCTTGGGCAAGATGCAAGACTTGATGCATGCTTCAAAACACAGGAAATAATAATTACTCTGCAGGAGTAACCCTTATAATTTCCTGGGAAGACCAGTTTGAGACATGGTTCCCCGGGATCCTTGGACGTATCCAGCTTTCCAGGTTGCGCTCGTCTTCTGACTCATCTTCCAAATTGTTCACAGCATTTGGGGTGAGTATCCCCCCGCTGACAAAGTTGGGCTCTTTTGCAGCCTCTGGTTGATCTCGTCGAGTTGGTTTGTAACCCAACCCGAATCGGTCTTCTTTCTTTTCCACGGGCAGTAACTTGCCCCAGCCTTGAGCAGTACCCTCTTCAACAACCTTCCGGGCTTGTTGGTATGAGGTAATGGAGGTCCCCAGCACAACAGATGTCTCATTAATATTAAGGGCCTCAAACCCTTGGCTCATGGTTTCATGGATCTCCCCATCCATTTCAATGTATTTGAAAGTAGCCAACTGGCTAACAAAAATATCCTCCACCCCACAAATAGTAATGACTTGGCCTTCCCACTCGAATTTTAACTTCTGGTGAAGGGTTGATGTCACGGCACCAGCGGCGTGTATCCATGGTCTACCCAATAGACAGCTGTAGGCAGGCTGTATATCCATCACAAAGAAGGTCGTTTTTAAAACTTGTGGACCAATCATGATAGGCAATTCTATCTCTCCCAAAACTAATCTTTTAGAACCGTCAAAGGCTCTCACTACCAAGTTACTTGGGCGTAGTTCCAATCCGTCATATTCCAGCTTCACAAGGGCTTTCTTGGGCAGGACATTGAGGGATGACCCTGTGTCTACCAGTACGTGAGAAAGAACTGCACCCTTACACTCCAAGGTAATGTGCAAAGCCTTGTTGTGATTATGACCTTCCACCGTTAAGTCAGTGTTGGTAAAACCTAGTCCGTGACTAGCGTTGACATTTCCAACTACAACCTCTAACTGATTGACAGTGATCTCCTCCGGCACATAAGCTGCATGCAGGACCTTTAATAGTGCATTCCGGTGAGCCTCGAAGCACATTAGCAATGATAATATGGAGATCTTGGAAGGCATTTGGTGAAGCTAGTCTACCACCTTGTAATCACTTTTCTTTATGATCCTCATGAATTCATCAACTTCTTGATCAAAAGGAGTCTTCAAAGCTTCTTTGACAACTTGTTCTTCTTGCACCATGCTCTTCCCTTTTGCCTTAGCAGCAGCTTCTGCTTCAGCAATGGGTCTTGGAATTTGTGAGGCAAAGAGACGTCCGTTTCTGGTGAAGCCTCCGCCTCCCCCCACATTGTCTATCTGTGGTGAAGAAGTTGATGATTCCAAAGTGATTTTCTGCCCCTCGCAGTATAGATCTGAGCCATAATGCCAAGGGATGGCATTATTGCTTTCGTAAGGAACTGGCCCAGGCACTGTGATAGTGACCGGACTGATAGAAGCTGCAGAAGGGACCATAATGGTGTGTGGATCATAATATATGGTAACTGGAGTTCTGACAGGAGTAGCATTTTGTTGGTTGTTGGAAGGAACATTTGAGGGATCGTAGTATATCGTAACTGTTGAGACATCTTCGTTAACTGTTGCTGAAGTTGTAGCAGGAACTGATGGAGTAATGGGTGTTGTAGTTGTAGAAGAAATGGTGATTGAACTTGTATCCGTTGAAATGATTGATTGAGTGGTTGTTGGAGTTGTAGCAGAATCTGTTGGAACAAGGGTTGCTGATGTTGTAGGAGCATCTGTGATTGTTGATGAAGGAAATGTTGGAGTTGTAGGCGCTGTTGTCGTAATTTGAAGGATACCATCCTTAATAAGACCATCTATGCCGTTTCTCAGCCTTTCACACCCATTGACTGCAATATTGTAATACCCACAGCCGAGCTCACACCCAGGGAACACTTGGCATTCTAAAAGCCGAGCCTTGATTTCAACCAAAGGTGTTCGAATTTGTGCAACACTGGTGATTAAGGTGGATGGTTTGCCTTCCTTAATAGCATTGATCCTAGGCCCGTTGTGACTAGGCATTGGATTTCTTGTGACATTCGGAGGAGGTGCAAAGTTAAGAGCTTTTGAATCCACCAGGTCTTGGACTTTCATCTGTAAGGCCCTGCATTTTTCAGTATTATGCCCCGGTGCGTTCGAATGAAATGCACACCTGGAATTTGTATCATAGTTCTTTGGCATATTGGAGGGATCTGGAGGTGCCAATGTCCTTAACTCAACTAGGTTGAGCTTTAGGAGTTGTGGCAAGAGTGCAGCGTACGGCATTGGGATTGGGTCAATTACCCTGTTTGCTTGTGATGGTCTTTGCTGGAAAGGACACTGTTGCTGATTGCTATTGCTATTGTTGTAGGTTCTCTGTTGCGGATACTGAACTTGTTGTTGATACTGTGGTTGTTGTTGTTGAGGATATGCTGATTGTTGGGGAATCGGAGCTGGAATGGTAACAGCTGCTACTGACCGGTGAATATACTGAGGCCTGCCCCTGCTTGCATGAATGGAATTTGTCTCACCGGCTCTTCGGGGTCCCACAAAAGGCTTTCTGGGATTGCTGGATGAATTTGCACCGCTATCGGAAATCTTGCCCATCTTCAGTAGACTCTCAATTCTTTAACCAGCTATGACCACATCAGCAAAACTGGTAGAGGAAAAAGCAGTTAGTCTATCAATGTAGGTCCCTTGCAATGTATTCATGAACATGTCAGCCATTTCCCTCTCTGACATGGGTGGTTGGACAGCAGCAGCAAGCTGTCTCCACCTTTGGGCATATTCCCTGAAGCTTTCTCGGGAAGATTGAGACATTCCCATCAGAAGGGTCCTGTTGGGAGCCATGTCCAGATTGTATTGGTATTGTCGGATGAAAGCCTCAGCCAAATCCTTCCAGCATCTTATGGTGTCTCTAGACAAGTGTGAATACCACTCCCTTGAAGCCCCAGTCAGACTGTCTTCAAAGTAGAACATCCACAGCTTTTCATCCATAGTATAAGCTTTAAGTCTTCCCAGGAAAGACTGCAGGTGAGTGTGAGGATAGGAGGTACCATTGTACTTTTCAAAGCATGGGGGTTTGAATTTGTGGGGAATTCTCACCCCATCCACTAGTCCCATATCCATCACATCGAAGCCCAAAGAATTCTGGGATTCCAAAGATCTCAACTTCTCAGCAATTTCGTCCAATCTCCTGTCATATACTTCATCTCCAGCTCCCATAACAGTAAATTGTTCCTCTTGCGGATCCTCTTGCAAGATTCTCCCTCCAGCAGTATTACCTTGCACATTTCTTGGGATGTTAGCTTCTGGATCCAGATAAGGTCCAAATACTGGTGGATCAATACGAGGCTGGCCCCGTTCATTGTTACTAGTTCCTCCTGTCCCAAGATGAGGCTCTTCAGGAGTTTGTCTTTCCACCAGCTCTCTTAACCTTTCTTGACTCTGGGCCAAGCGAGTCATCACGGCCATGAATTGAGACATCTGATTTCTCATCTCCACTCTCTCATTGGCCATCTGATTTCTGACCTCAGTCAGGTCCTGCTGTACTTGTTCCATTTGAATACCGGGAAGGTTGTTACGAGTAGGGTACCGGTGCGTGCGGTTGACAGGGAACACTCGGCGACGAGCAATGTTTCCTGAGATCACAACAAAGTTAGAAACAATAATAATAAAACCTACAAAACTACACAAAAGTTAGTGTGTAATGCAGTATGCTTATTTGTTTTCCAAGGTATCCGGTTTGGTTCTTGGTTTTGACCTTTCCAGACCTCGAGGAAAATGCTTGATGTTGTTGAGAGAAAACCCAAATGAAAACAAACTGAAATATATTACAAATGAGGAACAATGCATAGTCTGCTTTTACAACACATGCCCATGGAGGGTCAAAATACAACAAAAGAGAAAAGTACATCAAATGGAAATGACAACAAGCAAAGAAGTCAAACATCCAATCCAAACTCATCCTCTTTGACCTCCTTCAAGAGTGCCTCAGTCACTGGACCGGCTGGGTGTTCTGTAATGGTCCTAATGAGGAGGTTCCTGGTGGCGATGGCAGTGGTCAGCTTCTTGTGCCTGTCCTGGTCCTTTGATATCTTCAATCCTGCTCTGAGCTTCAACTCTGAAATCTCCTTTTGGGATGCCAGCAAAGCTTCCTGCTGCTTCTTCTCATTAGACTCTAACTGTTCAATCTTGGCTTGAGTTTTCTAGTCTTCTTGTGTACGGGCTTCAGTGATTCTGACCCACCTAGCCTGACTCTCTTGCAGATAGTGCTCAGCCCTAGCTTTCTGAATCTTGGCCTCCTTGTAGGCATTCTTCAATATCTGTTCCCCAGCTCTTGCTTTCCTGATATAGTCCTCTGTCTTCTCAATTTTGGTGAGATGCTCCACCCTAAGCTTCTCCAACCTCTCAATATCCAAACGACCATCACTTCTTTCCCAAAGGGTTTTCTTCAAAGCCTGAGATAGGTTCTCATTCCTTTCCTTCAGCTTCTCAAATTCTTCTAGGCTGACAGTTGCTGCAGGTTGTACTGTAGAGGGTCCAGGTATGTCCTCCAAGGTGAAGGGCATTCCAGTAATCTGAGCTCTAGTACGGGACCAGTCATAGTACTGAGCTGAAGCAAAATTATTACATCTTCCAAGAATAGCCATCCCTTTTGTCTGGATGTTGTCCCAAGCCCAGGATGCTTGTCTGATAGCAGCTGAATTAGGCTTCACTTCACAATACAAGGTCTCAGCTAAATCTTGCCCTTTGGGAGGGTGAACCAAAGCATAGCCCAGTTGTCTTTTAAACAGCAAAGGATTGTAGTTGATGCAACCCTTCACTCCTATTAGAGGCACATTTGGGTATTGTCCACAGCTGGTGATAATGTCCTTGCCTTTGGTGCTCTGGGTGCACCATCTAATATCATCTGAAGTCAAGGCAATGAGCCTCTTGGCCCAATTCTTCTGTTGGTGAGGGTTCAGGAAGGCATCTGACTTAGGCAGGTGTCTGAGCAGCCAGGTGTAAAACAAAGGAGCACAACATCTCACCAACTTCCCCCTTTGTTTCTCATTCCTCTGATGAATGGAGTAGTAAAAGTCTCCCAGCAGTGTAGGCACTGGGTTCCTCAGAAGAAACAGATGGATGGCATTCTTGCTGACAAACTTGGCCTCATCTGCAAACAGTATAACCCCATATATGCTGAGGGCTAATAGTGCACAGACTGCCTTCCACTCCCCTAATGAAGCTTTTAGGATGGCCTGAGAAACCAAGAAGTCTAAGTGCAAACCAGGGATCCCAACTTTTGTTGTCATACTTTTCTCAATCAAGGCAGGCTCTAGGTACAATGCCTTTGCTATCTCTTCATTTATGGGAGCTGGCATTTCTGGGTTGAAAGGAATTCCACCCCTGATAGGTACTCCAATCAATGAAGAAAACTCTTCCAGCAGTGGCCCTAACTGGAAGTCTAGGAATGTGAAACATCTCAAAGGAGGGTCATAAAACTGCAAGCATGTGTGGATCATGCTCCTCTGAGAAGGGTCAAGGTCCATAGCCATATCCAGGATACCTCCATAGTGTTCCCTAAACAATGGGATGTGATCAGGTGTGATGAGTGACTGGACCTGCCTGATACCAGTCAACACAGGCTCAAAGAAATGGTAGGATATGTTGCTCTTCCTGGGAGTAGTCATGAGTGCTACTGAAGAAACTGAAGGTAGGTGTTGATGAGGATCACAGACTGATGCTGGAAATGAGCCACGGACAGGCTAATGCTGGAAATGAGCCACTGACAGGCTGATGCTGGTGATGATGAAGATAGCTGAAGCAGATAACTGATGAAGCAGAGGTCTATGTAGAAGAAGGGGTCAAAACCAAACCAGATATGATATGGATACCCTGAAAAACAAATAAACAAATGTTAAATGATGCAAATGATGAATATGCAAATGATATGCAAGGGTTTGTGATCAAGCTGGATCTGATTATCTGTCTTGATATAAGTTCACGTATGTTCAGAAAAGTCCAGCTGAAGGCTTAGAAGTCCAGTAACCAAGGTGGGAGACTCAAATAAAGAGTCACATGTCCAGGGTTAATCACAAGAACTGTCCAAAATGAGGTACTCTTAAACAAAATAGTAATAGGGTATGATGTGGTCAAGGGTCCCTGCAAACCTGTAAACAGCCCAACCCCCTCACAGGTAATGTTCTAAAACAAGGATCCTCAGACTTGGATCAGTTATGAGAAGTGTAAACACTTCTAAACCGGAGGTACAATGTTTACAATAACCATAAAAGATCCTCCTCTAATTCACCTCAGTATCTGAAGGTCATAATACAGGTCATCCAGACTTAGCAGGCTTCCCAGATAGCCCTAGCACTACAGGAGATCTGTAGCACAGAGTTCTCAAGAAGAAACCCACATCTGAACTGTGTTTCATATTCCCGCACCAGACCGAAATGGAATGGGAAAGAACATGAACCACTCTAGCCTAGGTGTCACTCAGGTCCCAGGTATAGGGCCTTAATCTCTCAATGGAACCCCACCCACCAAAACAGAAACCAGATCCAGCAATGACAGTGACAGTATGAAATATGAAAACTATAAAGGAAAGCAATAAATAAAGCTGTACATAAAGCAATAAATAAAATAAATACATAAACACATATAACACATAACACCCCATTAAACACAAATCAAACAAGAGCTAGGAGGAACCCACAAAAAGAACCAGAAACCCTGGTTAAAATATAAGGGTCCCCAGCAGAGTCGCCAAGCTGTCGCTCCCACCAAATGACACCGGGCCAAGAGGGGTACAAACGCGAACGGTCGGCGAAAGAGAAAGGAATGAAAAGAGTCGCCAGCTAAGCATTTTTATCCCGAAGGAAAGGTAATGCTGCATAAACCTAAGAAAAGATGGATAAGACGGTCGCGAACCAGAGAAACTGAGAAAGGGGTTGGTTACAACCTGGGAAGGTATTAGCACCCAGATTGTCCATCGTACTCGACGGGATCCACGCCTAAAAGATTTGTGTTTTAAAGGGGTAGTGTCAGTGCAATTTATGTATCAAAGCTGGAAAAGAATGCAAGTGTCAGTGTAAAAGAAGATGCGAAGTGAAACAAGAGAGTGTCAGTGTAAAGAAAGAATGTGAAGCTCAAGACTATGAGGCTTAAAGAATAATGCTGGAAGAGGGGGGGAATATACAGAGACTTTTGTTCGATAACTATTAAGTTATGCCTACGTATCCTCTCGTGCAATGAGGAAGTCAGAACACCGTAGTTCGACTCAAAGAGACTGAAAGATGAATTGACTTATGAACTGCTTACTTGTCTATGCTCAAGTGTATGGCCTGTTTGGCTCAGGTGCAAACTGTCTTGCATTAGACGGAAAAAGCAAGTTCTCGTTTGTGAGTGAATGAGATGAGAAAAGAATCCTGGAGGAGACGATTATTGTTTGTTTTGGATATTTTCAATCTTTTATTGCTTTTTGGAATTTTTCAGAAGTTAATGAGCTTAAGCTTAAACCAAGGGTTAGTAAACCCATCACATCCTCCCTCTGATTAGGGGTAATGAGAATACCTTAAGTATGAAGTAAACACCTCACACTTAATCACCATGATGTAGGGTTAAGATCATTAACCTACTTGCATTTAGTTAGATGTTTTTTTGGTATTTTTGTTTAGTGTTAAGTAATGATTTTAAGCCATAATCAAGGATTTAATGGACCCATTACACCATCCTAATAGAAGGATAATAGATGAGAACATTTAAGCTGAGAAAGGCTCCTCAACTTAATCCATGATTAGGGATTAACCTCATGACAAAACAAAACCTTTATTGAATGGATTTTAGTTAATGGTAAGATTAAGAGGTGAATTTTATGATTTGTAAGACAACTTGAGAGGGACTTCTCCATTAACACTAGGGTTAGTCCTTCTTAACCAATTAAGGAAGAATTAGAACCCTAATGCAAGGCCCAAGTTACAAGCTTGATGTCTTAGTGATTATTAGATGGATTGATTAAAGGATTTAAACACATTAAGGGTTTAACACTTAGGATTAAAGTTATACATTCCATCCTAATAGAAGGATGCAGGCATAACCCTAATCACAAAGCCTTAAAACCTTTAAGGTTTAGTCCTTGATTATGAGATGAGGAGAGAAGACACAAAGATGACACAAAGGTAAAGCTAATGGGGGACTAATCAAACCCTAAATGTTATCATGCTTGGGTATTCCTAGGGTTTATGAGGCTTGCAAGAGATCTTCAGGAGAAAAGCCACCAAGGAAGAAGCAGATGAAAGGAGAAGGAAGCAGAAGGAGCAAGTCAACTTACTTCACTTAAGAAGATAAGTTGCTTGAAGAAAGAAGGTGAGAAGGAGACATGAATGAGCAAGCTCACTCTAATACACAAGTAAAATGCAGAAATGATGCATAAGAGAGATGAGAAGAGATTATGAGAAGTGAAGGAAAATTGACTTCTCAAAGACTTACCACCTGAACTGAAGCTTTCACCTTTGGAGCTTTCTGGCCAGTTCCTTGCTTCCAATCACCTCCGATGATCTTCCTCAAGAGTTTGCAGTGCTTGGTTGGAGTTTATATAGCCTCTATGGGAAGTTTGCTGAAGCTCAGTTCAAAGGGAGTGAAAAATCGTATTTCTGTTTGGGGTGGTTTCAGGCTGCTTTGATGGGTGAGAAATGATCAGTGAAGCATTTTGAGATGAGTGGTAGAAGAAGTTTTGAGAATAAATGGCTGAGTTATGGGATTCGATAGAAAATGCAAAAGAGGGAGTTTTTGTGGTTGCTGACTTGTGGGAGATCTTAGGCTATGTTCTTGTGTCAAATGGCTTGTGTTTGGTCCATGTATTAAGATGTGATAGGCCTGTGGAGTTGGTGTGGGCTATGCTGATTGGTATGGCTTGTTTTGCAAAAAGTCAAGGTTATGTGTCCTTTGAGGTATGGGCTGTTTCAGGCCAAGGAAAAGCGCATGTCTGGTGCAGCTTGATTCAAGGATGACCATCGAAATGAGATTGAGGCAAATCAGCAAGTTTGTGGGAAGTTGGGGGAGGTTTTGCAATTTTGGCAAAGTTTGGCCCTTTCTTGATTTCTTCATGTACAAGTCATGGAAATGTGAAATTCTTTGGGCAATTCTGAGTTTTAGGCATTGTACTATGATTTTATGATGTGTAGAAGTCCATTTGAAGTCATAAAATAGCTTGGCATGAGGTTTTGCAAAAATCCCTCTTTGGCACAAAAGTGAAAATTAAGTGATTTTATCCAACTTTGCAAGGCCATAACTTTTGTTCTAAAATGAATTAGATCAAGTTATTGTACTTTTTGAAAATGGGAGGATCCAATCTACAACTTTCATGACCAAATATTTTTCATTTGAAGCATTTTTGAATCAAAAAGAGGAGGTTGAAAAACATTCCCAAAATGACAAGTTTTCATTACAAGTCACTTTCCCAAAATGGCAACTTTGCAAATGGCTTGAAATTCTTCAATTTTGTGAACTTATAACATCTTCTAAGATCAAATAAAGATCATACACATTCAAAATGATGGAGAATACCCTTTGGTTGGGTGATTGGGGGCCTCAGATGCCCTGATTTTGCACTGACTTGCTCAGGAAGTCATCTATTGATCAGATGCCTTCCCAATTGAATTTCTTCATGAAAATTGGTATGCATGATCCTCATATCATATAGAGACCAATAGAAACAAGAATGACCAAAAAAATTGGAGTTATGGCCTCTGAAACCAAAACCCTAATTTTAGGTCATCTATGCAGTTAAGCTTGGCTCTGCTTCCATGCCTTTCCTCAGTTCTTGTGACTTTTGACTTTATTGATCTAGGGATGATGTAATATGATGATTGAACATTCATGGGCCCTTTTGAAATGATTGAAGCCCTTTGGAGTGGCTCAAATAGCCCTTGGATTGCTCAGGTCACAAACCCTAGATGCAGATGAATTTGAACCAATGTAGTGAAACAAAAATGTAATATGGGATGATATGATTGAACTTATGCAAATGAAAAGATCACAAGCCATGGTGAAATTAGTGAGGGCAAATTTGGGTTGTTTACAACCAGCACATGAGAAAGAACAACACCTTTGCATTCTAAGGTGATATGTAAAGCCTTGTTATGATTGCGTCCCTCCGTCGTTAAATCAGCATCTGTGAAGCCCAGTCCATGACTGGTGTTAACATTTGCAACCAATGTTTCCAGCTGATTAACCGTGGTCTCTTCCGGCATGTAAGCTGCGTGCAGGACTCTTAAAAGTGCATTCCTATGGGCTTCAGAACACATTAACAATGATAATATAGAGATTTTGGAGGGTGTCTGATGAAGTTGGTCCACCACTTTGTAATCACTCTTTTTGATTATTCTCATGAACTCGTCCACCTCTTGTTCAAAAGACGTCTTCAGAGTTTCTTTAACAGTTGGCTCTTCAAGCACCACATTCTTCCCTTTTGCCTTAGCAGCAGCTTCTGCTTCAGCATTGGGTCTTGGTATTTGTGAGGCAAAAAGGCGTCCGCTTCTGGTGAAGCCTCCGCCTCCCCCAACATTGTCAACTTGTGGTGAAGAGGTTGATGAATCTAGAGTGATCTTCTTTCCGTCCCAGTAGAGATCAGAGCCGTAGTGCCAAGGTATGGCATTACTGCTTTCATAAGGAACGAGTCCAGGCACCGTAATGGTGACCGGACTGACTGCTGCAGCGGAAGGAACTGTGATGGTATGCGGGTTGTAATAGATTGTGATTAGAGATCTGACAGTAGGTGTTGCAGTTTGTTGTTGAAAATTGTTGTTGGGATGAACAGTTGCCGGGTCATAATAGATCGTGACCGTTGAGACATCTTCGTTAGTGTTTGTTGGTGTTGTAGGCGATTTCGTTGATAAAATGGGTGTTGATGTTGTAGAAGTAAGTGTAACTGAACTTTAGTTTGTTGAAATAATGGAAGGAGTGATTGCTGGAGTTGTGGATGAATCAGTGGGAATGATAGTTGTTGCAGTTGTAGGAGGATCTGTTGTTGCTAAAGAAAGCGTTGTTGATGATGTAGGAACCGTTGTGGTAATTTGCAAAATTCCATCTCTGATAAGGCCATCTATGCCAAGCCTTAGCCTCTCACAACCATTAATAGCAGTTTTGCATGATTCGCAGCAGGCCTCACAGCCTGGGAACACCTGGCATCTTAAGAGTTGAGCTTTGACTTCTGCCAACGGTGTTCGAATCTGTGTAACATTATCAATCAGTGCAGATGGTTGGTCCTCCTCTATGGAATTAATCCTGGGCCCACCATGATTAGGCATAGAATTTCTGGTAACATTTGGAGGAGGTGCGAAATCGAGAGCTTTGGAATCGACCAGATCTTGAACCTTCATTTGCAAGGCTCTACATTTCTATGTATTGTGACCAAGTGCGTTGGAATGAAAGGCACACCTGGCACTAGCATCATAATTCTTTGGGAGGTTGAGAGGATCTGGTGGAGCCAACGTCCTTAACTCAACCAGGTTGAGCTTCAGGAGTTGTGGCAGTAGAGAGGCATAAGGCATAGGAATGGGGTCAATCACCCTATTTGCTTGAGATGGCCTCTGTTGAAAGGGGCGCTGCTGTTGGTTGTTGTTGTTATTGTTGTACGTTCTTTGTTGCGAAAAATGAGATTGTTGCTGATAGTGATGTTGTTGTTGTTGTTGTTGAGGAAAAAGTGGTTGTTGTGGAACTGGAGTCGGGATAGTAACGACTGTTATTGATCTGTGAGAATACTGGGGTCTGCCCGTGCCTGCATGAATAACATTTGTTTCAGCCGTCCTTCGGGGTCCTGAAAAAGGTTTTCTGGGATTGTTGGAAGAACTTGCACCGTTGTCGGAGATTTTGTCCATCTTCAAAAGACTCTCAATTCTCTCACCTGCTATAACTACATCAGCAAAACTGGTGAAAGAGAAAGCAGCAAGTCTGTCAATATAAGTTCCCTGCAAAGTGTTCATAAACATGTCCGCCATTTCCCGTTCAGACATGGGTGGCTGGACAGCAGCAGTAAGCTGTCTCCACCTCTGAGCATAATCCCGGAAGCTTTCCCTTGAATACTGAGACATGCCCATTAGAAGGGTTCTATTGGGAGCCATATCTAGGTTGTACTGGTATTGACGGATGAAGGCTTCGGCCAAGTTTTTCCAACATCTTATAGTGGCCCTGGTCAGATGCGAATACCATTCTCTTGATGCTCCAGTCAGGATGTCCTCAAAATAGAACATCCATAATTTCTCGTCCATGGTATAAGCCTTGAGTCTCCCTAAGAAAGATTGCAGATGAGTACGCGGGCAGGAGGTACCATTATATTTTTCAAAGCACGGGGGTTTGAATTTGTGAGGAATCCTCACCCCATCTACTAGCCTCATATCCATTACGTCAAAGCCTAGAGAGTTTTGGGATTCCAAAGACCTTAGTTTTTCAGCAATCTCATCTAGCCTTCTGTCATACACCTCATCCCCAACCCCAATAACTGTGAACTGCTCTTCCTGAGGATCTTCTTGCAAGATCCTGCCTCCAGCAGTGTTTCCTTGAATATTCCTTGGGACATTAACATATGGGTTCAAATGGGGCCCAAAACTCTGGTGGGTCGATGCGAGGCTGCCCGCGTTCATTATTGCTGGTTCCTCCTGTTCCAGGGTAGGGCTCTTCAGGAGTCTGCCTTTCCACCAGCTCTCTCAGCCTTTCCTGGCTCTGAGCTAAGCCAGTCATCATAGCCATAAACTGGGTCATTTGATTTCTCATCTCAACCCTTTCGTTTGCCATTTGGTTTCTTACTTCATTCAGGTCCTGCTGTACCTGATCCATCTGAATGCCTGGAAGGTTGTTTCGCGTTGGATACCGATGTGTTCGATTGACAGGGAACACTCTACGACGAGCAATGTTTCCTGAAACCACAACAAAGTGAGAAACAAATAACAAACAAAAACCTACAAAACAAAGAAAATGTTAGTATGCAATGCAATTTGCTTATTTGTCTTCCAAGGGTATCCGGTTTGGTTCTTTGGTTTTGACCTTTCCAAACCTCGAGAAAATGCTTGATGATGTTGAAATGAAGCCCACTAAGAAATAAAACAAACTGATATATTACAAATGATGAAAATACATAGTCTGTTTACAATACATGCCCATGGTGGGTCAAAAATACAACAATCAAAAGAAAAAGTACATCAAAAGAAAGAAATACAAGCAAAAGGATCAGACATCCAATCCAAAGTCATCCTCCCTGACTTTCTTCAGGAGGGCCTCCGTCACTGGACCAGCCGGGTGCTCTGTAATAGTCCTAATGAGGAGGTTCCTCATAGCAATGACATTAGTCAGCTTCTTATGCCTGTCCTGATCCTTTGATCTCTTCAACCCCGCCCGGAGTTTCAATTTTGATATCTCCTTCTGAGCTGCCAACAAAGCTTCCTGCTGCTTCTTCTCATTGGCCTCTAGCTGCTTAATCTTGGCATGAGTCCTCTAGTCTTCTTTTGCACGGGCTTCAGTGATCCTGATCCACCTAGCCTGGCTTTCCTCCAGATAATGCTCAGCCCTAGCCTTCTGAATCTTGGCCTCCTTGCAGGCATTCTTCAAAACCAACTCTCCTGCTCTTGCCTTTCTAATGTAGTCATATGCTTTCTCAATCTTGGCCAGATGCTCAATCTTGAGTCTTTCCAATCTCCCAATGTCCAGACGACTGTCATTTCTCTCCTATAGAGTCTTCTTCAGGGTTTCAGATAGCTGATTATTCCTCTCTTTCAGCTTTTCAAATTCTTCCAGGCTAACAGTTGCTGCAGGCTGTACTGTAGAAGGTCAATGTGTGTCTTCTAAGGTCAAAGGCATCCTGGTGATCTGAGCTCTAGTACGGGACCAGTCAGAGTACTGGGCTGAAGCAATATTGTTGCACCTTCCAAGGATGGCTGTCCCTTTGGTTTGGATGTTGTCCCAAGCCCAGACAGCTTGTCTGACAACAACAGAGTTAGGTTGAACTTCACAGTATAGAGTCTCAGCCAAATCTTGTCCTCTGGGAGGATGAACCAAGGAATATCCTAATTGTCTCTTAAACAGTAAAGGGTTGTAGATGATGCAACCTTTTACCCCTATCAGAGGCACATTAGGGTATTGCCCACAGCTGGTAATAATATCCTTGCCTTTGGTGCTCTGGGTGCACCATTTGATATCATCTGATGTTAAGGCAATGAACCTCTTGGCCTAATTCTTCTGCTGATGGGGGTTCAAGAAGGCATCTGATTTAGGCAAGTGTCTGAGCAGCCAAGAGTAGAACAGAGGAGCATAGCATCTGACTAGCTTCCCTCTTTGCTTTTCATTTCTCTGGTGAATGGAGTAGTAGAAGTCTCCCAGTAATGTAGGGACAGGGTTCCTCAGCAAGAATAAGTGGATGGTATTCTTACTCACAAACTTGGGCTCATCTGCAAACAATATAACCCCATATATACTGAGGGCTAACAGTGCACAGACTGCCTTCCATTCTCCTACTGTAGCCTTCAGGGTGGCCTGAGAAATCAAGAAGTCCAGATGTAAACCAGGAATCCCGGCTTTTGTTGTCAAGTTTTGCTCAATGAGGGCAGGCTCCAAATGCAATGCCCTTGCTATCTATTCACTTCTGGGAGCAGTCATCTCTGGGTTGAAGGGGATCCCTCTTCTGATAGGCACTCCAATCAACAAGGAAAACTCTTCCAACAGAGGCCCCAAATGGAAATCAGGAAAGGTGAAGCATCTGAGTGGAGGGTCATAAAACTGCAAGCATGTGTGGATCATGCTCCTCTGAGATGAATCAAGATCCATGACCATGTCCAAAATACCCCCATAGTGCTCTCTAAACAGTGGGATGTGGTCAGGTGTGATAAGGGACTGGACCTGCCTGATACCAGTCAAGGTGGGCTCAAATAAGTGGTAAGATATGTTACTCTTCCTTGGAGTATCCATGAGTGCTGATGAAGAAACTGAGAATAAGCTGATGCAGATCACAGACTGAGAAGCTGAAGGTGAATCTCTGGTAGACTGATGCAGGTGCTGAGGGAGATAATTGAAGCAGAGGTCCAAGCAACAGAAGGGGTCAAAACCAAACCAAATATGATATGATGGATACCCTGAAAAACAAATAAACAAATGTTAAATGATGCAATGATGATGTATGCAAATGATATTCAAGGGTTTGTGATCAAGAGATGGATCTGATTATCTGCCTTGGTATAAGTCCATGTATGTTCAAAGGTCCGGATGGAGGCTCAGAAGTCCAGTAACCAGGGTGGGGGACTCAAATAAAGAGTCACATGTCTAGGGCTAATCACAAGAACTCTCCATAGTGATGCATTCTTAAAACAATACTAGTAACTGGGTATGATGTGGTCAAGGGTTCCTGCAAAACCTGTAAACAACCCAACCCCCTCACATGTAATGTTCTAGAACAAATATCCTCAGACTTGGATCAGTTATGAGAAGTGTAAACACTTCTAAACTGGAGGTATAGTGTTTACAATAACCATAAAAGATCCTCCTCTAATTCTCCCCAGATTCTGAAGGTCAAAATAAAGGTCATCCAGACTTAGCAGGCTTCCCAGATAGCCCTAGCACTATAGGAAATCTGTAGCACAGAGTTCTCAAGAAGAAACCCACATCTGAACCGTGTTTCATATTCCCGCACCAGACCGAAGTGGAATGCAAAAGAATATGAAGCCACTCTAGCCTAGGTGTCACTCAGGTCCTAGGTATATGACCTTAATCTCTCAATGAAACCCCACCTACCAAAGAAAACCAGATCCAGCACAGTGATAATGACAGTATGAAATATGCATAAAACTGTAAAAGATAGCAATAAATAAAGTTGTACATAAAGCAATAAATAAAGAAAATAAATAAGCACAAGTAGCACGTAACACCCCCGTAAACACAAATCAAACAAGCGCTAGGAGGAACGCACAAAAAGAACCAGAAGACCTGATTGTAGTATAAGGGTTCCCAGTAGAGTCGCCAAGCTGTCGCTCCCACCAAATGACACCGGGTCAGACGGGGTACAGACGCGAACAGTCGCTGAAAGAAAGAACATGAAGATGAACTGAAAAGAGTCGCCAGCTAGGCATTTTTATCCCGAAGGAAAGGTAATGCTGCATAAACCTAGAAAAATATGGATAAGACGGTCGCGAACCAGAGAAACTGAGAAAGGGGGTTGGTTACAACCTGGGAAGGTATTAGCACCCAGATTGTCCGTCGTACTCGACGGGATCCACGCTTGAAATTTTGTGTTTAAAGGTGTAGTGTCAGTGTTATCTGTGTGCAAAAGCTGGAAAAAGAATGTCAAAGTGTCAGTGCAAAAGAGATGTGAAAGGAAATTGCTCATGAATGAGACTTAAAATAATAATGCTGGAAGAGGGGGAATATACAGAGATTTTTGTTCGATAACTATTAAGTTGTGCCTACGTATCCTCTCGTGCAATGAGGAAGTCAGAACACCGTCGTTCGACTCTAAGAGACTGAAAGATAAATTGACTGTGAACTGCTTGCTTGTCTATGCTCAAGGGTATAACCTGTCTGGCTCAGGTGCTAATTGTCTTGCATTATACGGAAGAAGCGAGTTCTCGTTCGTGAGTGAAGATGATGAGAAAAGAATCCCGGAGGAGACGATTATTGTTTGTTTTTGATGTTTTCAATCTTTTATTGCTTTTTGTGTTTGTCATAAGTTAATGAGCTTAAGCCTAAACTAAAAGTTAATAAACTCATCATATCCTCCCTTTGATTAGGGATAATGAGAATACCTTAAGTATGAGGTAAACACTTCAAACTTAATTACCATGATGTAGGATTAAGATCATTAACCTACTTGTGATTATTTAGATGTTTTTGGAGTTTTTATTTAGTGTTGAGTAATGAGTTTAAGCCATAATCAAGGATTTAATGGACCCATTACACCATCCTAATAGAAGGATAATAGATGAGAACATTTAAGCTGAGGAAGATACCCCAACTTAATCCATGATTAGGGATTAACCTCATGAGAAAACAAAGCCCTTATTAAAATGGATTTTAGTTAATGGTAGGATTAAGAAGTGGATTTTATGGTTTGTAAGACAACTTGAGGGGGACTTGTCCATTAACACTAGGGTTAGTCCTTCTTAACCAATTAAGGAAGAATTAGAACCCTAATGCAAGGCCCAAGTTACAAGCTTATTGTCTTAGTGATTATTAGATGTACTGATTAAAAGATTTAAATACATTAAGGGTTTAACATTTACGGTTAAAGTTATGCACTCCATCCTAAGAGAAGGATGCAGGCATAATCTTAATCAGAAAGCCTTAAAACCTTAAAGGTTTAGTTTCTGATTAAGAGATGAGAGGAGAGACACAAAAGATGACACAAAGGTAAAACTAATGGGGGACTAATCAAAACCCTAATTTTTATCATGCTTGGGTGTTCCTAGGGTTTATGAGGCTTGCAAGATATCTTCAAGAATAAGCCACCAAGGAAAAAGCAGAAGAAAGAAGGAGAAGCAGAAGAAACAAGTTAACTTACTTCATTTAAGAAGATAAGTTACTTGAAGAAAGAAGGTGAAGGAGGAACATGAATGATAAAGCTCACTCTAAAACAAAGATAAAATGCAGCAAGGATGCATAAAAGAGAAAGAGAAGAGGGATGAGAAGTGAAGGCAAATTCACTTCTCAATTACTTACCACCTGAAATAGTTAGTATAAAGAAAGAGATGAGATGAAAATGAAGTGAATGTAAGGATGAAAACCAAAACCAGAAGAATGTTCATGATGCTAATGATGCTATGAGATGGTATAAAAGCATGTCAAGTGCAATGGATGATCATACATGTGATGAGAATACAAGTGAAGCATGTAGGAAGCATGAAAGTTCATGAATGTCCATGGAATGTAATAAATGTATAACATGGAAAATGGATGAATAAATGATCAAGCATGATTCTAATGTGTCCTAAGATGTCTTAGAAGTCATGTGAATTCATAAAATATCATGGCAAGTTATTATATGGATGCTTATGCAAGATGTATGCAAAAAGATGGGAAATTAGGGTTTTCATACAACATGATATGCAAAAACCAAAAACAGAAGCAAATGACAAGATACAAATTAAAAATGTAATCAAAGGAACCCTAACCCCATATGATATCACACCCCAAAGGAGAAGACCTAACTCTTAACCTAATGAAAGTTATGATTTTTTCTAAGTTATCTAGGGTTTTAAGGCACCTAAAGGGAGAAAATGCAAATCAAATAAAAAATGAAGAAGCAATTTGTGACAAAATTATGCTAGAAACTACATGTCAAATGAAGATCAATGCAAAAAGAACCATTGTCATACAATTCTTGGTTAGACAGAAAAGAATTCTTGAAGTTAGGGTTCTAAAATAGGAATTTTATGAACCCTAAATTCAAGAAAATTATCAAAGATGGTTCTAAACCAAAAAGAAATTTGTGTGGATTGTATGATAATGTTTCTAAATGTTCAAAGATGCAATGTGAATTTTTTTGGGATTTTTAGAAACCTAAATGATATTTTAATTAATTAATTTCTATTAATTAATTAAAATAAACATTTAAATGTTTTAAAAATGATTTTTAAATGCAAAAAATAAAAATAAAAATATTTTTGGGTTAAGAAAATTATTTGAAACAAAAATGCAGAACAAAATATTTTTTAGAATTTTCTTGCTATTTTAAATAAATGGTGCAAAATAAATAAGAAAAATTGAAATAAAAATTAAAATAAACAGAAGTATGATGATCTAGTGGCTCACACTGATTCTGGGGATTTCTAGGGTTGACTGCACGCCAGATCTGATGGCCAATATTCAAACTTACTTAAACCTAATTAATTATTTAATAAATCCAGATTAAATGCTAATGAAGTGATCCTAGCCACACAACACACGCGGGAAAGGGAAATCAAACGGCCTAGATTCAAAAGATGCCCTAACCCTAATTAAGACTGTTAATGACTCTCAGGCCACCGGAGAAGAGCTCCGGTCGTCTTCTCCGGTGACATTCTCCCCTGAAAATCTCAAACTCTCTCCCAAGGTTATTTCTGGAGCTCTAAATCTCCAGATCAACTCCCCTCATCTCCCTGAACTCAAATCCACCCCTAAAACAAATTTATTCTTGCTCAATCTCATGATTCGAAAGAAAGATTAAAAATGGCAGAAATTTCAGAACATTCATACAAACTCATTTCTTAACCATTTTCGAAAATACAAAGCTCAGAGTGATCAGTGAAGCATGCTTTTTCATATTGTAACATAAAAAAGGAGTTCTGGAAAAATGATTTCAGATGACTACCTGAGATGGAGCTTTCCAAACTTGAGCTTTCTGGCCACTTCCTTTGTGCAAAATGACTCCCTTTGACCTCCTAAGACTAATGGAATGCTTCAAAGGCTTTGAGAATGGCTGGTTTGTGTTGTAGCAACTGAACTGGCCAAGAATCGTGTTTTGTGTATGGGGTGTTCTTGGCTGGTTTAATGGTTGCTTTGTGGTCAGTGAGTGATTTTGAGATCAATGGTGAAATTGGTTTGAAGATTGAGTGAGTAAGTTGAGAGATTCGAAGGAAAATGCAAGAGGGATGATTTTTGGGGATGCTGAGTTCTTGGAGTGTTAGGCTTGTGTGTGTTATGAAAATGAGTCCTTAGAGCATGCTTGTAGAGTCTGGATTGGGCAGAGAGTGGGTGGTGGACTGTTGTGATTGGTATGAGTGTTTTTGCTAAAAAGTCAAAAGTGTTGTACTTGAGGTATGTGCAATGGTGTAGCTGGCTCATTGGCTTGTCCATGCGCAGCTGAGTTCAAGGATGTCCACAAAACCAGTCTTGAGGCAATTCAGCAAGTGGGAGCAAAGTTATGTGGTGTTTTGCAATTATGTGAAGTTTTGGCCCCTTTGAGAATTCTTGATGTTCAAGGCATGAAATGATGCAATTCTTTGGGCAATTCTGATCTTAAATAAATGCACTATGATGTTATGATACATAGAAGTGTGTTTGAAGTCACAAAATGCCTTGGCAAGTGGTTTTGCAAAGAATCCCTTTTGGTAAATTCTTGAAAATTATGTGATTTTTGCCAACTTTGACAAGCCATAACTTGAGTTCCATAATGAATTAGAACTTGTTCTTGTACTTTTTGAAAAGGGAATGATCCAATCTTCAACTTTCATGACCAACAATTTTTCATTTGAAGAATTTTTAGTCGAGAAAGAGGAGGTTGAAAAACTTTCCCAAAATGGAAAGTTTCCATTACAAGTCATTTCCATTTTTGGCAACTTTTGGTTTAGCTCATTTTTCTTCAATTTTTTGAACTTTCAAGAACTTCAATGATCAAATAAAGATCATATAACTTCAATTTGATGAAAAATCCACTTTGGTTCCATTGGTAGGGGCCTCAGATGCCCTGATTTTTCTCTGACTTGCTCAAGAAGTTACCCAGTGATCAAATGACTTCCACAATGAATTCCTTCATCAAAATGGGTACACATGATCCTTATAACATATAGAGGCCCTTAGAAATAAGAATTACCAAAAAATTTGGAGTTATGGCCTCTGAAACCAAAACCCTAATTTCAGGTCATCTGTGCAGCTAAACCCTGGCTCTGCTTCCATGCTTTGCAAGTTCTTGTGATTCTCTGACTTCCTTGATCTTTGGAGGATATAATATGATGATTGAACATACATGGAACCTCTTGAGATGATTTAAGACCTTTGGAATGGCTCAGATGGATCCTGGATTGCTCAGATCACAAACCCTAGATGTAGATGAACTTGACCTAATGTAGTGAAGCAAAAATGCCATATGAGATGATATGCTTAAAACTAATGCAAATATGAAAGATCACAAGCCATGGTGTGAACTTAGTGAGGGCAAATTTGGGGTGTTTACACTAATCCTTTGAATATAATGTCTTCACCATGGCCCTTCGCCATGTGGGGCATTGATATGATTGGAAAGATCGAACCAACTGCTTCGAATGGTCACAGATTCATCCTGGTAGCCATTGATTACTTTACCAAATGGGTCGAATCAACTTCATATGCAAATGTCACTCGCCAAGTGGTAGCCCGTTTTCTAAAGAAGGATATCATTTGTCGATATGGAGTTCCCAAGCGAATAATTACTGATAATGGTTCAAACCTTAACAACAAGATGATGGCAGAACTGTGTCGAGACTTCAAAATTCAACATCACAGCTCTTCTCCTTACAGGCCAAAGATGAATGGCGCTGTTGAGGCGGCTAACAAGAACATTAAGAAGATTTTGCAAAAGATGGTAGTCACGTACAAAGACTAGCATGAAATGTTACCATTCGCCTTGCATGGGTACCAAACTTCCATCAGAACATCTACCGGGGCAACACCTTATCAGTTCGTGTATGGTACGGAAGCAGTTCTACCTGTTGAAGTTGAATTACCCTCCTTGCAAGTAATGATGGATGTAAAACTGGATGAAGTATAATGGGTCAGATCTCGTTATAACCAACCGAGCCTGATTGAAGAAAAGAGATTAGCAGCTATCTGTCGTGGTCAGTTATATCAGAAATGGATGAAGAAATCTTTCGATCAAAAAGTCAGGCCTCGAGAGTATCAACTGGGAGAGCTTGTACTAAAAAGAATCCTTCCTCCTCATATAGACCACAGGGGCAAGTGGTCACCAAACTATGAAGGTCCCTATGTAGTAACTAAAGTCTTCTCCGGCGGAGAACTGATGCTCGCAACCATGGATGGTGAAGATTTCCCATCTCTTGTGAATTTAGATGCAGTTAAAAAATACTTCGCATAAATGACCCGCTGGACATAAAAACAGAATTTAATTCCAGGCAAAATAGGGCATCCCGACGAGTCAAAAACAGAATAAAAGACTCGGGCAAAAATAAGGGAAAAATTGAAAAAAAATGTACACCCGCTGAGTTGAAAAGCCACATCGGACAGCTCAGGCAAAAATGGGTATCCCGGTGGATTGAAAACCCGAAAGGGCGATCCACGCAAAAATCAGGGAATAAGCGAACAACTGCATCCTGAATTCGTCTGTATCACTCGCATAACATGGCAAACTTCGAAAGGACAAAGCGTCAATCAGAATCAACTTTCTTCTGAAAGCAAGATAAGAATAGCGTTCAGGTCATACAGGTCATAGCAAAGAAAGATTGAAGCATCAACTTCAGCATTGCCAAATAGGACTTTTATTTTCTCAATTTTGTAGCAATCTCCTCATTTCAGGGATTATCTTCCTCACTGTACTCGCCTATTCAGGGCACACAAATCAATAAAGTCAAATATTCATTCACACTTTGTTTTGTACCTTTTTGTTTTGTTTGCAAAATGTCCAAAGTTCGTAATACAACATTTGCATGAAAACATATAAGCCATTTTCAATAAATGCTTGCAGGAAATATGTGCTTTTAAGCGAACCTAACCCCTATGACGAAATCTGGTTGAGGATACCTCAAGGCACTTGTGCGTTCCTTTGTTTAACAGGTTACAGGTACTCAAGGCAGACAACCTTTCAAAGCATGGGGAATATCAGGCACTATATCTCCAGCCAAGTCGGCAGTCACATCATCAGAAGGACTACTTGACGAAAGTATTCCCCCACAGAGCTTTTTATCCCCTCGGAGTATCCCCCACAATGTTAATCCTCCGATAGATTACTTCTCAGGAGTTCCCTCCTCCCCAAGAAGGATCCCCAAAGCAATGCCTGAGTCACTTTTCCCCAACAAGTTGTCAGATCTTCTCATCCCTAGCATTGGGCCCCCCCACAGAGTTCTTTCCCCAGAATTCTCAGAAAGATCGTGCAGTGATCCCTTCTCCCTACATATTTCATATCTCAGATCTCGTTTCTCTCATTTTCATAATCATAGCATTCACATCATTACTCCCCAAACAAAGTGTAGCATTCCGTCTAATACGGAGCATTACGGCAAAAATTAAACATTTGCATGATCATAAGCCAGGTTCGAGCCAGTCACCTGCAAATACCAAAATCACTCCTCCAGCAATGCGTGAAAACTTATCCCCTGCAGATAAAAAGCCAAAATATCCTTTTGCATTCTCAATACAAATACTTGTACATAATTACACACAATCCTTCTGATACTCGTCTGTATCCCACTTATACATATTTCTTTGACACTCGTCCGTATCTTATGCATCTCCCCAGCCGGTCAACACTCGTCTGTGTTCCTTATTCAAACCGTTGATACTCGTCTGTATCTTTAATCTATACACACTATCGAAACACATATACCATCCTATTTTTAGGGCTTAAGCACTCGTCTGTGTTTATCTATCCCCAGAAGTCGCCAACAAAACAACTTTCTATCCGACATTTGTCCTATGTCGTGATATCTTTTAGGTGATCGTCCTTCACCTTTTGATGACCGTACCTCATCATTCATCCGATGGCCGTCCCCGTCGTCGATCTTTTTATCCGGCATTCGTCCTATGTCGAGATAATCCCCAATAGAGCAGTTGTCCCCTGCTAGGTGACCGTCCTTCACCTCTTGATAACCGTCCCTCATCATTTATTTTGATGATCGTCCCTCATTATGTTATCCGATGGCCGTCCCTATTGTTGATCTTTCTATCCGACATTCATCGTGATATCTTTCAGCAGTCGCCCCCTGCTAGGTGATTGTCCTTCACGTTTTAATGATCGTACCTCATCATTCATCTGATATCCGTCCCCATCATAGATCTTTTTATCCAACGTTCGTCCTATGTCGCGATAACTCTTAGCAGTCGTACCATGCTCGGTGATCGTCATTCACCTTTTGATGACCGTCCCTCATCATTGATTTATTTATTCTTCACTTGATGGCCGTCCCCGTCACGGTTTCTTTATTCTTCAGCCTGACGGTCGTCCCCGTTAGTGCTTTTAACTCCCCAGTAAAGTCGCTTTTCTTTACCCGATGGACGTCCCCGTCGCGGATTCTTTGTTCCCCCAGCATGATGGTCGTCCCCGTTAGTGCGTTTCTCATCTCTTTTATCCCCAGAAGTCATCCTCTGCTCAATGGTCGTCCTCCGCCACTCCCATCTAATATTCAGTCTATACTGTCTATTACAATTTATATCATTTTTCTTCTTATAATAAAAAGTGCAAAATTTGGACTGTCTTGGTATTCAACCACAAGTTATCTTGTTTGTCTGTTATGCCAGGCGCTTACATCCTACACAGCTAACTCATGCTTGAATAGGGGAAGCTGTAAACACCCCAAATTTTCCCTCTTTTTTTCTCACACCTTGGCTTGTGATCCTTCATATTGCATTGCATAAGCATACCATCTCTCACTGCATTGTTGTTTCACTGCATAAGTTGTATAACTAGGGTTTGTGATCAGATGCATCTTAGAAGAGGTTTGAGCTATCTCAGAGGCCATGAAGCATGCCAAGAGGGTCCATGAGTGTTCTATGATCATATTATACCTCCAAGGTTGCTTTGAGGTCACAAAATCTCAAAAGATTGCACAGTAGTCCAGGCAGGCTCATGGCTCCTACATAGATGACCAGAAATTAGGGTTTTGGGTTTAAGGCCCTTACACTCAAAAAATTTGGTCATTCTTGATTCTATTGGTCTATATATGTTATAAGGAGCATGTGTATCAAATTTGAAGCAAAAATTCCCTGTGGAAGTCATTTGATCAAGTGGTAACTTGTTGTGCAAGAAAAGTCAGAATTAGGGCATCTGAGGCCTCCATCTAGGGTACCAAGGGGTCATTTTCATCAATTTGAGGTCCTATGATCTTTATTTGATCTTAGTAATGCATATAAGTTCACAAGATTGAAGAATTATGAGCCATTGCAAAATTTTCTATTTTTGGGCATGACTTGTAATGAAAACTTTCCATTTTGGGAAAGATCTTCAACCTCCTCTTTCTTGATCAAAAAGGCTTCAATTGAATTTTCTTCAAACATGAAAGTTATAGATTTGATCTTCCCATTT
The DNA here is from genome assembly GCA_963966055.1 of Lathyrus aphaca. Taxonomy (NCBI): domain Eukaryota; kingdom Viridiplantae; phylum Streptophyta; class Magnoliopsida; order Fabales; family Fabaceae; genus Lathyrus; species Lathyrus aphaca. Next base: position 165,797,347 of record OZ014519.1, read on the forward strand.
TAAAAAAGTACAATAACTCCTCTTGATTCATCCTAGAACTCAAGATATGGCAAGTCAAAGTTGGGAAAATCTTGTAATTTTCAAGTTCATGCCAAAGAGGGAAATGTGCAATTTTGATTTCCAAGCCTTCTCATGACCTCTAATGCATTGCTACACATCATAGAAACATAATGCAACATGTCTTGACCAGAATTATGCTTTGAACCACAAGATTTCATGACTTGCATCTCAAAAATCCTCAAAGTTGTCAAAATGCAAAAACCATACAAACTCATGAATCAAGCCATACAGCTCACCAATTTTGATCCAAAGGCCCTCCTTGAACTCAGCTGAGGCAGCCCAAGACCTCAAATCACTTCTGCCATGGATCATGCTTCAAGTACACCATTTTTGACTTTTTGGCAAATGGAGCCATACCATTCCCACAGTGCCCAACCACTCTTCTGACTCATTCTAATCTTCTATGCATAGCCTAAGGATAACAACACACAACACATAAGAGCTCATAACAAGCCAATACTCAGATTGCACAAAAATTTTCAAAAACTTCCCTTCTTCGATTCTCTCAAACCAGCCATCAAACTTCCAAATTTCTTTCACCAATCAACCACAAATCATCCATAGATCATTTCCCACCCATCACCATGGCTTGAAACACAACATACCAAGACCTCATTTTCTGCCATATCAGAACTGGAACCATCAAACCAGCCACTATAAGCTTCATCCAAGCACTCCATTAGCTTCAGGAGGACCAAAGGAGCCACTTTGCACCAAAGGGAGGCTTTGAAAGCTCAAATTCGAAAAGCTTCAGTTCAGGTAACCTTCAAGAATAATTTTTCCAGAACCTTATTTTCTTGTTATAGAATGATTCTATATGCTTTGTTGATCATGCTGATGTGTTTGGAGTTGAAAATAGTGTAGAAATGAGCATGTATGGTTGCTCTGAAACTTTGCCCGTGAAAGTATTTTTGCTTCGATTCATCATATATGCATGTTATAAATCTTGTTTGAGGATTGATTTTGATTGTACGATGTTTGGGGATCATTTCTGGGCAGTTAGTTTGGTGTTTAGTGGCCTGTAGAAGAAGTTAGGGTTGGGGCTTGCTGGAGAAGATGACCGGAGCTTATCTCCGGTCACCTGAAGTTCATTAGGGTTTAGGTCCCCAGTTTGAATCTCAACCCTTGGATGTTGATTAGGTTAACACATGGATGGTCTAGATTAGATCATTAAACCCTAATTCTAATTAATTAAGTTAATTTATAAGTAATTAGTCAGATTAAATCATGACCCTTGGATCACGCGCGTAGGCTAAGTTTAAACCTAGGCATTTAGATCATCCTACCCCAAGTCAAGCTGACTTCTCATCCTGGCACTTGATCTTTCTTTCACGCAATCTGGACCACTCCTTTTAATTACTTTGCATTTTAATTCATTTTTATTTCATTTTATTTGTTTTATTTATTAAAAATAACATTTCATTTTATAAAATTCTATTTTTTTGCATCCTAACTTTAAATAATTTTCAGAAGCCAAAAACATTTTTATTTTTAATTTTTGCATTAAAAAATATTTTGAAATCATTTAATTGTATTATTTAATTAATTAATTCATTTTAATTAATTAAAAATACTTTTAGGTATTTAAAAATCACCAAAAAAATCATGAAGCATTCTTACATATTTAGAACAATTTACAAACTCATATTACAAATTTCTTTTAAGGTTTGATCACATTTAGACAATTAACCATGAATTAGGGTTTCTAAATTTCCTATTTTTCTAACCCTAACTTCAAAAATTTATTTCTGATCAACCAAGATGAGTTTGTAAATGGTTCTTTTTGCATTCTTTCATACTTGGCATGTAGTATCTAGGGTATTTACCTCACATATTTGCATTGCATTTTCCATTTGTTTGACATTTTTCATGAAGAAGTATCCAAAACCCTAGCCTAACTTAGAAAAAACCATAACTTGACTTTGGTATAACTTCTGACTTCCATCTTTGTGGTGTGATCTTATGTGGGTTTAGGGTTCATTTGGTTGCAATTTCAATTTTTTTATCATGTGTTTTGCTTCTGTTTTGATCATATGCATCTCATACTTTCTTAAAACCCTAATTTGTCATGTTCATTTGCACTCATCTTTGCATACCATCATCATATGAACTTGTATGACATCTCATGCATTTGTATGTCATATTAGACACCTTAGGATATGTGTGAATGTTGGTTGATCATTGTTGCATTCATTTAGTATGTTTTACATCCATTACATCTTATGTATGTTCATGTGTTCTTAGGCCTCTAACATGCTTGGTTTTGCATCCATCACTTGTATGATCATACATATGCATTGTATATGACTTTGCATCTCTCCATGTCACATTTTCATCATGTATTCACTTCTGGTTGGCATTATTGCATCTTCATCTTTTCTTCATTGCATTTTGTTTCACCTTATGCATTCATACTAACCATTGCAGGGGCTTCAGGTAAGTTGTTTAGGATGTGGATTTTCCTCCACATCCAACCTTTTCTTATCCCTTAATTTGCATTTTTATTTGTCTTTGAAGTGAGTTTGACTCACTTGTGCTCTCTCTTGCTCCTTTTCTTTCTCTTTGGTTACTTATCTTCTTTAGGAAGTAAGTAACCTATTCTTCTTCCTCTTATCTTTTCATCTGCTTCTTCTTCCTTGGCGGCCATCTGAAGATTTTATGAAGATCTTTCTTAAGCTTCATAAACCCTAGGAACATCCAAGCATGATAACTTTAGGGTTGTATATAGTCTCCCCTAGTTTTTAACCTTTGAGTCTCCTTGAGTCTCTGCTTCTCATCTCATAATCAAGGCTAAACAGTTAAAGTTTTGAGGCTCTGTGTTAGGGTTATATCGGTATCCTTATCTTAGGTGTGAGTGTATAACTTTAATACTTAGTGTTAAACCTTTAAGTTATTTACACCTCCTAATCAAAACACCTAATAATAATTAAGACTTAAGCTTGTAACTTGGGCCTTATATTAGGGTTACATCTCTACCTGTTGGTTTAGAGGGACTAACCCTAGTGTTTAATAGACAAGTCCCCCTCACGTTTAGTATTACAAACATAAAATCCACTTCTTAATCTAACCTTTAATTAAGATCCACTTTAATAAAGGCTTGTTATGTAATGATTTTAGTCCCTAACCATTGATTAAGTTGAGGTATCTTCCTCATCTTAAGTGTTCTCATCTATTATCCTTCTCTTAGGATGGTGTAATGAGTTCACTAATCCCTGATTAGAGATTAAACTCATTACTTAACACAAAACAAAAATCCAAAGACACTTAATAATCACAAGTAGGTTAATGATCTTAATCCTGCATCATTAGGGTAATTAAGCTGAGATTTACATCTCATACTTAAGTAGGCTCATTATCCCTAATCATGGGTGATATAATGAGTTTACAAACCTTTGATTAAGGCTTAAGCTCATTATCCTATGCAAAACACCAAAAACAATAAAAAACTGAAAACACAAAAACAAACAATAAATGTCTCCTCCGGGATTCTTTTCTCATCACATTCACCCTAGAAACGAGAACTCGCTTCTTCCGTCTAATGCAAGACAGTCAGCACTCGAGCCAAACGAGTCATACACTTGAGCATAGGCAAGCAAGTAGTTCACCACAAAATCAACCAGTCTCTTTGAGTCGAACTACGATGTTCTGACTTCCTCATTGCACGAGAGGATACGTAGGCATAACTTAACGATTATCGAACAAAAGTCTATTTGTCTCTCCCCCTCTCCTCTTTCTAGCTTTCTTTTCTTAGCCTCAGTTTTGAGCACTCACTTTCTTTTTGCACTGACACTCTGTACATCCTTTTCTCCCTAGCCTTTTATGCACAGTTTAGCACATATATTATCCCCCTTTTAAACACAATCAAGTAAGCGTGGATCCCGTCGAGTACGACGGACGATCTGGGTGCTAATATCTTCCCAGGTCGTAACCAACCCCCTTTCTCAGTTTCCTTGGTTCGCAACTGTCTTATCCATACCCTTCTAGGTTTATGCAGCATTACCTTTCCTTCGGGATAAAAATTCCTAGCTAGCGACTCTATTCAACCTCAACCTCCAACATCACCGACGGTTCGCGTTTGCACCGGGATGAAAATATGGGGAGCGACACCTTCTACTGACTTTGGCGTGGCATTGAGCCCTCCATTTCCATATTGGTTCGTCTGTGGGGATTCTTTGAAAATTCTCCGCCAACAATCTAAAAAAAGTGTTGAGCGCGTGGTTCCGACTAATTTTACTCTGGATGACTATAGAGGACACCTTCATATTGGAATGGAACATGTTCATGTGGAAACTCCCATTCTTGAAGGTGTTTACAAAACATTTTTTATTTCGACATTTTTAACTTGTATGCTTCTTACTTATGTCTAACTTTATTTTATTTTATTTTATTATCCAAAAGGATGACTCCTAAGAAAACTACTGTCGAAAATACATCCGACCCTATGGATGAAGATCGTCTTGTTACCAACAAGAAAAGTGTGACAAGGGTACAACCTTTCTTCATTTAGATTAATTTCTTTTCCTTTTATGTTTTCTTGGAACTGAAACATTTTTATTCGTATATACTGGCAAGTCGAAAGCCTCCACCTACTCCAAAAAGAAAACAAGAAAAAAAGGCCTCCAGTGAAGATTCGGGTGATGAATCACCAGAACCCAATCAAACAAATAAAAAGAAGAAAGTCACAAAAGTTCCTCCTCCAAAATCCAAAGTCAAGACACCAAAAACTACTCCTCCCAATAGTCCATCTAAAATAGTCCAAGTGAAAGATGCAGAGAGTGGAAACTATAGTTTCCTTACTCAGATTCCTCTGGTAAATTTTCGACTATAGACATTTTCTTCCCATTATATTTCTTCCCCTAAATCTAAAACATTTTTGTAGGAAAATATATTTGAAAATCCTTTGTAGGAAGAAAACACAAAACAACCATCAAAAGAAGATACTCGCACAAAGCCCCATGAACCAGTCCAGCAAGTTGTCAGTACAACACCTCCTTCTCCAAAAACTTCGCCAAAAGAAACTACCATAGTAGATGAACAATCTCCTGAGGTTTCCCAGGCTTCTGACGAAAATTCTTCTCCTCGTCCTCCTCCTCAATCACATGCTGCCGACGAAGGTGAAGCTGAGGTCGACAATGAAAATGACAAAAAAGAAGAACAAGTTGATGTCAATGACCAGTCGAAACAACCAATGGTAGAGATGACCAAAGGACAAAGCAGCCAACTTAATGTTGATTCCTTAAAGGGAGTTTCCTTATTAACTAGTTCGACTAGTCTCACTCGCGAGTAGATTGAGAATCTTAAGGTGCAAAGACCTTTGGAGTATTTGCAGGTTGTACTTAGTACTCGTTAAAATTTTCAAGATTCCTCCCAAAGTACTTTGTCTGTCTCAGGGGCCACCTCTAGCGCACACTCTCTCGACATCACACTGGCTGAGATCAAGACGAAAATTCTTGATGTGGACCTGTTTAAAATGCTTGAAGAACATTCAATGTCCCTCTTCGAACCTGAAGAAGATCTTGAAACAAGTGAATGTTTTGGAGTCTCTTGCAGAAGTAAGCAGCTTTGTCATGGACCTAACCTCTCTAGTCGACTTGGTGACTGCTGATCTAAAACTACTCCAAGGTTTTACTAGGAAAATCTCTGAGAAAACAGATACTCAACTTGCTAAATGGGATGCTGCAACCATTTTGAACAACAAGATCCTAGAGCTGCAACAACTATCTGAAGCTTACACCAAACAACTTGCCAATTGTGACAATAATATTCAAAAAAGGGAGAAGCAGATATCCCTTCTTCAGAAGAATATTTCCCAGGAGAAAAGACTTAAAGAATCTCTTCAACAACCCAATCAAAAGGCAATTGATGAAGAATTGAAAGTAGGCGTCCATCATGCCGTAAGGGCCCAAACTCTTACTCAGGAAATTGAAAATCTTTCGACCAACAAGAGTTTATGTGATCGTCGACTTCAAATTCAAAGGAAGAAATTTGATGACCTGAAGAAATCTTTTGCTGATATTCGATTGTAATAGGGATAGCTTTTTATGTATTAGTTTTTGTTTGCTCAAGTTAATTTTCCAGTAAACTATTTGTAATGAATCTAATGTCATTTAGCAAAGTACACTACCTTTTCATTTATATGCAATTTTACTATTTAGCTATTTTTACTTCTTGCAATATTGGTTTGTACCTTTTTAAGTACTTTCCATTTATTTTGAATATTCTTTCGTCTTTCTATATTTCTCCAATTTCATATGCGTCGTTCGAAAAAACTTTCGAAACTTGGAAAGGTCCTTCCCAATTAGGGGACCACTTTCCCAATGCTCTACATTTTTGATCCATAGGAAGGATTACCTTCCAAACCAAATCACTGACAAAAAGAGTTTTATGCTTTACTTTTTTGTTATAAAACTTTTCAACTCTTTCATTTTGCCTCTTTAACAAATCCAGCGCATGCAATCTTTCTTCATCTAAATCAACCAATTTGTCCATCATGATATTCTAATATACGTCTGATGGAATTTCATGATGCCTTTGGATTCAAATCGACTGTAAATAAATTTCGACTAGCAAGATTGTATCATGACCATAAGTCAGCCTAAATGGGGTTGAGTTCATAGCCTCTTTGGGAGATGTTCGACAATCCCATAAAGCTTGATCTAAAGTCGTATGCCAATTCTTAGGTTTTTTACCCACATGCTTTTTAATCAAGTTAATCACCACTTTATTAGCTTCTTCAACTTGTCCATTCTCTTGAGCATGATAGGGTGTCGAAGTAAGGAGTTTGAATCCTACTTCTTTTGCAAATGCTTGCATGTTATTTCCAGTAAACACCGATCCCTGATTTTTGGTTATTGTTCCTGGGATTCCAAACCTATAAATTATGTGTCGTCGAATACATTCGATGATTGTTTCCTGGTCTACATTCACTAAAGATATAACTTCAATTCACTTATTAAAATAGTATATTCCAACAAGAATGTATTTCTTCCCCTTTGAAGAAGATAGTCGAATTTCACCAATTAGGTCTAAAGCCCAACCCCGGAATGGCCAAAGCTTCACAATCAAATGCAACTCACTTGCAGGAACGTGTGGTATACCTGCGTGCAACTGGCATTCTTGACATCCTTTGGAAAAATCAATACAATCTTTCAACATTGTCGGCCAGTACATTCCTTGTCGAAACAACAACGATTTCATCTTATGTCCTACTTGATGTGCACCACAGGCTCCACTATGTACGTTTGACAAAGCTACATAAGCCTCTTCTTCGCCTAAGAATTTTAACAAAACCCCTTATGAGGTTTTCTTGAAGAGCTCATTTCCAAAAAGTACATAGCTTAAAGCCATGTACTTAATTTTCCTTTCGACTCTCATATTTGGATCTTGTAGATACTCCTTGATGGGCTTTCTCCAAACTCCAACTCTTGAGTCATCTACATTGAAAAATTCAAAATTTTCTTTGTCACCATATCCTAACTTTATTGTTTCCAAATCTGATGGAGATAACTTAGTGGATATAATTCTTCCTCTAACTTCAATAGCCTTTTCTAGGTTTTCTTTCGACACCTTGTGTCGCTCCCTAGATTTCCATCCTGGTACAAACGCGAAAGTGGCGCAGAAAGAGGTTAGAGTCGCCAGCCAGGAATTTTTATCCTGAAGGAACGGGAATGGTAATGCTGCACAAACCAGAAGAAAAGAAAAGAAGGACACGAGTCCTGCGAACTAAAGAAATTGAGCTCGGGAGACGGTTACAACCTGGGAAGGTATTAGCACCCCAAATCGTCCGCCGTACCCGACGGGATCCATACTTGCAAAGAAAATGTTTCAAAAGGGTGAAGGAATGAAAGTTGCTGCGAAGAAAAAGAACTGAACTGGAGAAAAGAAAAGAAAAGGGAACTGAAAATTAAAAGGAAAAATGTAGGGAAAATAAAGATTGCTCGAACGGGCCCTACCCCGCTGCATATGTAGGTGGTGCTAATGTCCTTAATTGTACCAAGTTCAGGTCTAGCAACCTCTGCAACAGTGCCGTATACATCATGGGAATGGCTTCAAGCACCCTATTAGCCGGACGAGCTTGTCTCGGTTGATAAGTTATTTGCTGATAATTGTTATGTTGTGGCTGTTGTTGTTGCTGTTGTGGGGTTGAGTTTGTTGCACAGGATTTGAAGGAATAGTGACAGCTGCCACTTGCTCATATGATCTTCTATATCCCTGGCCCCGTCCTCGGCCGTACATAGCATTAGTTTCACCTTCTCTCCTTCTCTGAGGTCCATTAAAAGCTTTTCTTACACCGCTCGAGCTACCCGCACCGGTGTCCTGAATCTTCCCCATCTTCAACAGAGTTTCGACCCTCTCTCCTGCTATCACTATATCATTGAACTTTGTTGTTGAACAAGACGCCAACCTCTCAATAAACACCCCATGTAATGTTCCCATGAACATATTAGCCATCTCATTTTCTAGCAAGGGTGGTTGTTCTCTGGCAGCAAGCTGACGCCACCTTTGAGCGTACTCCTTGAACCCCTCCTTAGCATTTTGAGACATGGTCTGCAGCTGAGTGCGATTTGGAGCCATATCCAAATTGTACTGGTATTGCTTCACGAACGCTTCTGCTAAATCCTTCCAGCTCCGAATGTTAACCCTGCTCAGCTTCATATACCACTCCAGGGAGGCCCCCCACCAGGCTATCCTGGAAGTAATACATCCATAGCTTCTTGTCATCAGTATGGGCATCAATTCTTCCGACAAAGGACTGGAGGTGAGTCTTCGGGAAAGCTGTGCCGCTGTACTTCTAGAAAGTAGGAACCTTGAACTTGTAAGGGGTTCTAACCCCTGGAACCAAGCCTAAGTCAGTAATATCAAACCCCAGGGAGCTCTGAGATTGAATGGCACGAATCTGCTCAGCCATCTCTTCAAACTTTCTGTTCATTTTAGCCCATTGGCCTTCTGCCTCGTCCAACAAAGTAAACTGTTCATCTTGACCATCCATCTGTACGTTGTTCAGTCCATCATTGATAATGGTGATCCCTGGTTGTGTCACAGGGATTTTAGCTTGACGGGCGCCAGCACCGTTGCGATTACCTCCATCAGCAGCCCCATTGTTCCTGGCCTGATTATTTTCCACCATCTTGCGCAAGCGCTCCTGAGTCTGACCCATCCCTGCCATAAGGGTCATGAAATTGTCCATTCTCAATCTTAAGTCAGCTAAATCAGCCTGCATTTGATCCATCACTCTTTCTCTGTTGACTCTTGTGGGATATCTGTGTACAGTTGGTTGTTCTCGAACCTTCCTGGGAGCTATAGTGCCTGAAAGGACATAAACGTTAGAAACTGATGAACTACCTGCAAAACAAGCAAACACGTTATTATGCATGCAATGTAACTATTCATGTTTTCAAGTTTAGGCATTTGTACGCCCCAGTTCTGGTATTTGCTCCAGATAGCCACTTTGAGCATTAATTTTCAAACTCTCCCTTTGAAGAGTGTTCAGATCTTAGCTGTCCCAGACAAACAAGCTTCGCGTACTCATAAATGGTAATTGGAAATTAACATTGCATAACATGGATAACCCACTGACGGCCAAAGTTAGAGCACAAACAAACTTCCCCAAAGGGTTACAAGTCAATACATGAACAAAGACAAAAGATAAAGCAAGACTCCTACAACAAGCCTGTAGGTAATCTGAACAATAATAAATAAAATCTAAACTAAAGACTCAGGTTCTTCTGCAGCCATCACCTCTGTCCTGTTCTTCTTCACACTTACTCTCAGCTTGAGCTCTTCAATCTCTTTCAATGCCTCCTCCAAGTCCATCTGGCTTTGTGCCAACTGTTGAGTCTTTTCCCTTCGTATTTTGTGAACTTCTTCCACTTCTTCTTTCTTGAAGGCCATCTGTACCTCGAAAAACTCTTCCTTTTCTTTATATTTCTTCTGATCCTATTCCCTTTGGCCTTGCAACCAAACAATGGACTGACGAGCTTCTTTAAGAGTCTTCAAAGTCTTCTTACGCTCCACTTCTCTTTTTGACTCCATTAGACCCAATCTCTGAAAGTGAGCTTCTCTTCCAGCAAACTCCTTTTCCTTAGCTTCTAATGAGACTTGCATCTTCTGTAGTTTTTCCTCTGCTTCATTCTTAGCGCGATTGACAAGGGGATACAAACTAACCATTTCACCATTCTCTATTCGTACCTCGTGCAACTGAGCTTCCAATTTCTTATATTCTTCCAAAGGAACAGTATTTTGACATGGCACTTCTTTGGGATATAATGGAGCTTCCACTAAAAATGGCATGAGCACTTCCTCTACACGCTTCTGCAACCATGTAGCAAAAGGAGGATATGTCTTGGGATCTACCCTTCCATAATCCTTCGTTCCTTTCCTTACCCTATGAGCCCAAGCCTGAGATGCTTGTATGACCAACTCTTTGTTTCCCTCCACAGAAAAGTACAAAGACTCAGAAAATTCCTCCATACTTGGTGGATCTCTCAGAGGATAACCAAATTGCTTCCTGGCTAAGGTTGGATGATAACTGATCACACCCTTTCTTCCTAGCAAAGGCACACTAGCAAATCTTCCACAACTAACCAGTAACTCCTTTCCCAGTAAATCTCTGTTATATCCCCAAGCTATATCCTCAAAAGTTAGTCCCATTAGCCTCCTAGACCACCTCCATTCATCTCTCATCTCCTTGAAAGGGCCTGACTTTGGCAATTGCCTAGTAAACCAATTAGCAAATAATGGAGCACAACAACCCACTAGTCCACCTCTGCCTTTCTCATTCCGGTAATGAACACTGTAGTAAAAATCTCCCAACAAAGTTGGCACAGGATTTCCGTTAGCAAAAATGGAAATCACCTCCAAGCTCACAAACTCCTTTTCTCCCGGGAAAAGACTAGATCCATATACCATCAAAGCCACCACAACACCAAAATCTCCCCACTTACCCTCTTTGGCATACTCTTCAGCCTCTGGTATAAGCACATCCCAAGGAAGTCTTCTTCCCTTACTGTCCTTCAGAGCTTTCTTGATCTTAGCAACTGGTATACGACAAACTCTGGATATGTCTTCTTCCTTGAGAACCACCTCTGACCCATAGTAAGGCAAAGTATCTTTGACAGGAACACCCAAAATGCTGGAAATCTCCTCCAAGGTAGGAGCCAAGATATAATCTGGAAATACAAAACACCGCAACAAAGGATCATAGAGCTGAAGCAAAGTGTGCAAGCTATCCTTCTGGTATGCAGTAGGTTTGTCCATGTACTTCAATATCTGACCATACCTCTTTCTGAAATTCCCTAAAACTTGGTCATTCATCATCCCTGCTAATCTCTGAACACTCTTGACTTCTGGTTGGAGAAAAGTTTAATGAACATTCTTCTTTCTTGTAATTTTCTTAACTTCTGCCATCTGGAGAGCTTACAACTACCAGATCTGGGTGCTAAACTGTAAACAATAACCTGAAAAATGGAAACACAAATAGTTAATGCAAGTATGATGCGATGCAAATGCAATGCAGGCATATGATCCATCTGGGACCATCTGGATACTGACTATTAGGACCCTCTGATAACTGAAAACCAAGATTCTCTGAGCCATAATCATTTGATAGAAACCCTCAGAACCAAGAGATCAAGAAATCCAGAACCGTAAGGACCAAATCATAACAGAGACCATACTGATAATGAGGGTATGCAGAGGTCAAGGGTTCCTGCAAACCTGTAAAACCCCTCTCAATCTCACTGGTGTGCTCCGGGTCAGACATCAAGGACTCTCAAAGCCGAATAGCAATAATACTTTCACCATTTCCGAGAATTGGCTCATGACCAAATCAGGGAATTGGTTTGGCATTATATACTACGTAAGGAGGCCTCAGCTGAGTCCGAGAAAACAAGGTCATCCTATGTGAGTTCCAGGTGGGCCCTCGGGTGCGAATGGGTTTGCCACAGAATGTGGTCTGCCACTGTCACCACTGGAGAGGGATGTTTCCACAAGGTTCTCAATGATCGTTCCCCAGCTGCACATAACTATCAAGGTTATGAAATGAAAGAGGAAGATCCCCAAATCAAGACATTTCCAAGACGGTCGCAAATCTGGGCGTGGAACTCACTACTACCCCCATGACAAGATCTCATGAGGCCAAAGTGGAACCACTCTAAGTCCTAAGGTGCACTCGAGCCTTGGTAATGAGCTCATCTCACAGTAATAGTATCACCCAAGCCCACCAAATAGAAAATCCAGTCCAGACAGTCCAGTATAATATATGATGTAGAAAATAAATACTGAAAACTGTAAATAAAGCTGTAAATAAACTGTAAATAAATAATAGTAAAATAAACACACAGCAGCAGACAATCAACACCCAAAGAAACAGAAACACGCAAGCACTAGGAGAGACTCTCAAGGGAACCAGAGATACTCTGGTTAGGAAGTCCCCAGCAGAGTCGCCATCTGTCGCTCCCTGGATTTCCATCCTGGTACAAACGCGAAAGTGGCACGGAAAGAGGTTAGAGTCGCCAGCCAGGCATTTTTATCCCGAAGGAACAGGAATGGTAATGCTGCACAAACCAGAAGAAAAGAAGAGGAAGGACATGGGTCCTGCGAACCAAAGAGACTGAGTTCGGGAGTCGGTTACGACCTGGGAAGGTATTAGCACCCAGATCGTCCGCCGTACCCGACGGGATCCACGCTTGCAAAGGAACTGAGAAAGAAAACAAAAAGAAAAAAAATGTAGGGAAAATAAAGATTGTGCTCGAACGGGCCCTACCCCGCTGCCTACGTACCTCATCTGGACAATGAGGATCAGAGTCGCTGTAGTTCCCCTAACTAGGGGTGGAAAATATTGGTTGTGTTTTAAGGCTCGAACTTCCTATGCCAGTGCTCAGGTGTTGCAGGCTCGGACGACAAGTGTGTTACCGTCTTGCAAAGTGACAAGTAGTAGCAATTTTGTACGTAAGGAGTGAGTAGGATGAGAAAAGAAGTCCCGAAGGAGAGATGCTTATTGTTTGTCCAGTGTTTTTTATGAGTTTTCTATAAGTGTGGCACAAGGAATTGAACCCAAGCTCTTTTCCATGGAATGTGTACTTGCTACTACATTCCAAGATGGAATAATAGAACAAGCACACTCAAGTAAGGAGAAGATCCCCAAAACATGGTTCTAGAGATTAGGGCCTAAGCTCACTAACTCGTTGAATTTATTAAGTGTTTTTGTAATTTTTGTGAAGAAGTCTTTTTTTATGATTTTCTTGGTGAAGATGGTATCCTGATCAGACTTGTGCATCACAAGACAAGCTTGTACTATCCCAAGATGGGAAGACTACAAGTGTATCATGGAATAAGGCTATTGCACAGGAGACCACTTCAATCCTTATTAAGATGTTTTTTAGGATTTTGAGATGAGAAGAGAAGAGAAACAAAGGGATCTCAAAGGTAAAAGTCTAATGGGGGACTAATGAATCCTAAATGTTATCATGCAAAGGAAAACCTAGGTTAATGAGGTTTACTATCCTAAAGAAGGAAAATATAAGAAGAGAAAGAGAAGAATGAAGAAGAGAAGAAGGAGGAAGTAAGGCTTAAGCCCCAACAATCACAAGTAAGATAATATCAATAAGGAAAAGAGAAGAGATAAGACTTGGAGATGTGGGAATCACATCCACACCTCTCACTTACCAAAGCCCCTGAAATGGTTAGTAACATAAGAATAAATGCAACACAAAATGGACATAAGATCAAATCAAAGCCACACAACCAGAAGTGAAGTTTCCATCACAAATGTCAAATGCAAATACACAACATAAGAATGAAAAAAGAACTATATAACTCAACATGGAGCAACATGGATTATCATGCCAAATCAAAACAATCATGAGAGAACACAAGGCAAACCAAGCAAACAATCATCACAAAGTTCAAGACCAGAACCCTAACATGTCAAGAATGTGCCTAAGGATCATATTAGATGAAGAGAATAAGCATACAAACTCAATTATTTACATCATGAGAAGTAAAGAAGCAAAAGAAGTGAGGTGGACATGTATAAAAGTGAATGAACTTCCAAAGCAAACAAACACAAAGTTTCTCAAAGCACAAACATCAACTCAAGACCAGAGGGGATCAACATCCTAAGAAGGCTCTAAACAACTAATCAAACCCTAATTATGATCATGCTTTGTTGTTCCTAGGGTTTATGAGGCTTAAGAGGAGAAAGGTCTTCAAAGAGCCACCAGGAGAGAAACAGATGAAAGGAGAAAGAAGCAGAGAGAAACAAGACAACTTGCTTCACTTAAGAAGATAAGTTGCTTGAAGGACGAAAGTGGGATGAACATGAATGAGCTAGTTCACTCTAATACACAAGATAAAATGCAGAAATGGTGCATAAAAGAGATGAGAAGAGATTGTGAGAAGTGAAGGCAAATTCACTTCTCAAAACAACTTACCACCTGAAAAGTTAGCAAAAGAAATGAAATGAAATACAAATGAGATGAAATTCAATGATGCAAACCAAAGTCAAAAGCATGGACATGATGTTAATGATGCTAAGAGATGATGCAAACACATGTCAAGAGATATGGATGATCATACAAGGGTGAGGATGCAAATGAAGCATGCTTTGAACCATAAAAGTTCAAGAAAGTTTATGAAATGCAATGAACATATAACATGGTAAATGAATGATGCAATGATCAAACATGATTTTAATATGTCCTAGGATGTCTTGTATGTCATATTGATGCACAAAATGTCATGGCAAGTTCTTGAATGCAAGCATATGAGAGATGGATACAAGTGAAGGCACAAATTAGGGTTTATGCACAACATGCAACACAAAAAATCAAAATCAGAAGCAAATGACATGATAAAAAATTGAAAATGGGATCAAAGGAACCCTAACCCTACACAAGTTTACTGCCCAGGGGAGGAGATCTAGATCTAAACCTAATGGAAGTTATGAATTTCTCAAGTTAACTTGGGTTTCAAGGTACCTCAAAAGGAAAAATGCACATTAAATTGAAAATTAAAGATAAATTCAAATTAATTTAACCCTAGAAACTACATGCTATGAAGAATGCAATGCAAGAAGAACCATTATCAAACTCTTCATGGTTAGGCAGAATGGATTTTTTCAAGTTAGGATCAAAATATTGCCTTTAAACGAATTTAATTCCAATGAAAATTGTCAAAATGCATCAAGGACCAAAAAGAATTTTTTTTTAGAGTTGGATAATGTTTCTAAATGTTTTTAAATGCAATGTGAATTTTTTTTGTGATTTTTAAATACCTAAATGCATTTTTAATTAGTTAATTTCCATTAACTAATTAAAAATAAACATTTAAATGATTTAAAAATAATTTTTAATGCAAAAAATAAAAATAAAAATATTTTTGGGTTCTGAAAATTAATGAAATGTTTGACAAAAAGTTTCAGAATTTTTTAAAGTGTTTTGCTATTTTTTAAAATTCGTGGAAGTTAAACACAAATAAAATGAAATAAAAATAATTAAATGGAGAAGTATGCCAATCCTGGGGCTGAGATTCAAAGAAAAATGGAGGGAGTTGACCCGCGCGCATCTGGACGGTCTACATTTGAACTGACTCAATTAACTTAACCCTAATTAATTAATTTTAAATAATCAGGATTAATGCCTAATGAGAAGATCCTGGCCCTAGGTTCACGCGCGGGAAGCAAGATCGCACGCTCCAGATTCAAACTTTGCCCTAATCACAGATTAAACCCTAATTACATTCAGGTCACCGGAGAAGAGCTCCGGTCGTCTTCTCCGGTGACATCCCTCCCTGAAAATTTCTATCTTTCTCCCTAAGCTATAAAAACATGCCAAAATCTCCAGAACTCTTCCTCTAACCTCAAATAATAAGAATCCATCATCAATAACAATTTATTTTACTCATACAAGGAGAATCGAAGAAGATCAGATTTAGGGCAAAAATTTCAGAGCAACATAAAATGCTTGTCTCTGGCTCATTTTCAAAAATAAATACATCCCCATGATCAGGGCAACACATAGAACAATATTTTAACAAGAAATCAGAGTTCTGGAAAATTTGTTCATCATGTTACCTGAGATTGAGCTTTCGAATCCTGAGCTTTCTGACCTTCTGCCTTGTGCTTTTCAACTCTAATGAACTCCTTGAGGCTTCTGGTAAGCTTGGAATGAGTTTATATGGAGGATTTTGAAGCTTCCAGTTCAGGGGTGGTGAAAATCGTATTTCTACTTGTGGTGGTTTTAGGCTGTTTTGATGGGTCAGGGATGATCAGTGAAGCATTTTGAGATGAATGGTGGAAGAAATTTGGAGAATGAATGGCTGAGTTATGGGATTCGATAAAAAATGCAAGAGGAGGGATTTTTGTGAACTCTAGAAATGCTGTGGATTCAGGCTTGCTTCTTGTGTCTTTTGAGTCTCTTTTAGTCCACATATCAAGCTGTGATAGGGCAGAGAGTTGTTGGTGGCACAGCTTGATTGGTATGGTCCATTTTGCCAAAAGTCAATGTTAGGTGTCCTTTGAGGTATGGGCTGTTTCAGTCATGGTACAAGGGCATGTCTGCTGCAGCTTGATTCAAGGCTGACCATGGAAATGAATTTGAGGCCAATTTGCAAGTGGATTGGAGTTTATGTGAGGTTTTGCAATTTTCACAAATTTGGCCCTTTTGTGATTTATTGAAGCATAAGTCATGAAACTTGGAGATTCTTTGGTGCATTCTGATTTTTAGGTCATGTGTTATGCTTGTGTAATGCTTAGAAGTTGATTTGAAGTCATAATTGGCCTTGGCATGAAGTTTTGCAACTTTCCCTCTTTGGTACAAAAGTGAAAATTAAGTGATTTTGCCCAACTTTGACAAGCCATAACTTTTGATCCAAAATGAATTAGAATGAGTTCTTGTACTTTTTGAAAATGGGAGGATCCATTCTACAACTTTCATGACCAAAGTTTTCTCATTTGAAGCATTTTTTAATCAAAAAGAGGAGGTTGAAAAACTTTCCCAAAATAGCAAGTTTCCATTACAAGTCACTTTCCCAAAAAGGCAATTTTGCAAATGGCTTGAAATTCTTCAATTTTGTGAACTTCTAACATCTTCTATGATCAAATAAAGATCACACACATTCAAAATGATGGAGAAACCCCTTTGGTTGGGTCATTGGGGGCCTCAGATGCCCTGATTTTGCACTGACTTGCTCAAGAAGTCATCCCTTGATCAGATGCCTTCCCCATTGAATTTCTTCATGAAAATTGATATTCATGATCCTTATAACATATAGAGACCAATAGAAACAAGAATGGCCAAAAAAATTGGAGTTATGGCCTCTGAAACCAAAACCCTGATTTTAGGTCATCTGTGTAGTTAAACCTGGCTCTGCTTCCATGCCTTTCTCAGTTCTTGTGATTTCTTGACTTCCTTGATCTTGAGAGGATATAATATGATGCTTGAACATACATGGACCCCTTTGAAGTGATTGATGACCTTTGAAGTGGCTCAAATAGCTCTTTGGATTGCTCAGATCACAAACCCTAGATGCAGATGACTTAGAACTAATGCAGTGAAGCAAAAATGCAATATGAGATGTGATTGAACTTATGCATATGAAAAGATCACAAGCCATGGTGAAATGAGTGAGGGCAAATTTGGGGTGTTTACACAAGTAGGGCCTCATATTGACCGAATATCACCGATTTAACGAAATCGGGCGAAAAACGGCCTTTTGTCAAGTCATCGGCCCAAAAATAAATAAATCAATGATAATAAATTTAAACAAATTGATTAATGATCTAAAAATAAAATATAACAAAAGAATGGTCTCATAGCGATTTTGATAACGTCGGATTGAAACCGAATATCGAAAAATGCGCATTTATATCATAGACCTCTATAACAAAAATAAAATCCGAATAACGAGTATAATATTAATTTTTCAAAACATCTTCTTAAGAAAAAAAGTCATTAATCAAATCAGATGGACTCATAAAAAGAAGATAATGCAAGAAAACCAATTCTAATATTATGAAATACTTAATAACGAAAATAAATTAAAAAAAGAAAGAAAAAGAAGGGGAGGCGCTGGTGTCTATGGGGTGTGTGTTCCATGATAACATATGGGCCTGAGAACTCCCAAAAGGTCATAAAAACAAAACAAACAAAAAAAAGAATGAATAAGTAATAAAATTATTAAGAGAATTCAACCATATTAAAACAAGAAAAAAAAGGAAACATATTTCACCTCCTACCCTCAGATCGCAAAACAACTCAAAAGGAAGAAAGCAGTCAAAACCCACCATCAAATTCGTATGAATCTCGCTTTCCGAATCTGTATCTCACTCGCGATTCTCGACTTTCCTCACTCTCGGATCTCACGGCGGCTTTGGCTGGTATTGGTTGCAGATCGGGTGGCGCTTTCGGCGTTCTCAGCTTGTGCGGTTTGACGGCGGGATGGAGCTTCACGGTGCTCATAGCCGTATTCGGTGGTTTCAGATTTGGGGTTGCTTTCGGTTCAAAGCTCGCGGTGGATGATGACGGCGGAAGGTTTTGTTTCAGAGGGTGGTTGAGGGTTTGTCGGTCTCTCTCGTTCAACTCGTTTTCGCGGCGGCGGATTAGCGTTGAAGGATGTGTTCGTTTTTTGAGGTTCGCGGCGGTAACTGTGTGTTCTGGTCGGTGTTTCACGGTGGCTGTGCTGCGATTTTGGTTGTGTTGGTTACCGCGAATTTGCGAGTGGTAATTTCGGAAGTGGTTGAGAGGTGGTTGCATTTCTGCGGTGAAGGGCTTCCGACGAGTGGTGTTCGTCCGGCGTTGAATGATTTCGGTTGCGTCGCGGTTTTGGGGTTTGCGGCCGGGATCGGTGAAAATGGTTTTGGTTATGATTTTGTTGGAGGTGGGTTTATAGGGGTGATGGTTTTCACGGCTTCATCTTTTTTTCCAGCTTTTTCTCTCTTTTTTTTTGGGTTTTTGTGTATGGTTGTTGGTGGGTTGCGATGAAATGGGGGCTGGTTAGGGGGTTGAGCGGAAGGTTGCGTTGAAGGTTTATGTGGTGAGGGTTTTGCGGAAGGTCACGAGTTTTGGCCAGTGGTTTATGGATGAAGAGTTGTGCGTTTTCGTCTGGCTATTCTGTTGGAGGTTTGTGATTCATCATTTTTTTATGAGCTTTGTTTGGAAGGGATGGAAATGTTGTGTTAATTGCAGTTTTTTATTTGAAGGGGTTGATGGAGGTCTGGTTTTATTGTTTGAGAATCTGAAGAAAGAAAAAAAAATGTAGGTGGGGCTTGGTGTGTTTGTGAATGAAGGTTCTGGGTGTTGAAGCTGAAATTTGGTATGAATATTGCAGGAGATTTCCTTATTTTTCCGCCTCTTTTTTTTTTAGGATAAAGATCTCTCATATAGCAGCATCACTTGAGGGCAAAAGTGGAAGAATTAGGGAAGAAGTTTAAATGAGAAAAGTTTGTTACAGGTTGTGAAATTGTACTGTGCGGTGTGTCCTTGTGTGGTGGAATTGAAATTGTTGCAGCTGGTGGTATGTGAGATTTGGAGGTGCTTATCAAAAATGAGCTGTAATAACAAAAATTATAGGGTGACGTGGTGAGAAGAAACAAAAGTGACATGATAAATGTGAGGTTGAAAGAATAATAAATTAATAGTAGTATAAAACTATAATAATAATATAATAATAATAATAATAATAATCAAAATAAAAGGATAAAAATAAATAAGAATAATAATAGTAGTAATAATAATAATAGGAAGTTTAATGATAATAATAATAATAAAAAAATTAATAATAAAAGTAATAATAAAAATGGATAGAAAATAAAAGTACTAATAATACAAATAATGAGATAATTAAGTTATTTTTGTAATAATAAATTTTTGGAAATTGTAAACGGGTTAAAGAAATTGAACTTAATAAAAACAAGAAATAATAATAAAGAGAGATTTTTTTTGTGGTTTTGTGATTAAAGATAAAGGAGAAATAATGAGCTTAAAGAAATAATGATAATAGTTTTTTTGTAATTTTGGATAATGAATTAAATAATAAAAATAATTTATGATAAAGAGCATAAATAAATTTTAGTTAGAAAATAATAAATGCACTTTTTTTGAATAACAGACAGAAAAAGAGACGATGCATATTTTTGGATTTTTCTCGAAATATCGGTCAAAAACAACTAGTACACATTTTGTTTGACAGAGAAATACAAGTAATACAAATTATTTGCTTTTTTTGAAATATTTTGTTAGACAGAAATAAAATAGTGCATTTTTATTTTTAAACAAATATGGAGAAATAAAGGTAGGACAAATTTGGGGTATGACAATATGGTCTGCCATTGTCACCACTGGAGAGGGTTGTTTCCACTAAGGTCCTCAATGATCGGTCCTCAGATGCACATAACTATCAAGGTCCTACCCTGAAGTGGAGGAAATCCCCACACAGAATATTTCCAAGACGGTCGCAGTCTGGGTGTGGAACACATCGCCACTCATCATGATGTTATATCATGGAAGTACACTGTTTATCCATGCTAAGTCTCAGGGTACACTCAAGCCTTGGTATTGGGATCCTCACTCAGTAACCCCATCCCACCAAACAGAAAAATCAGTCCAGCCAGTCCAGTATACGATGCATGGAAAGTAAATGTGGAAAGGGATAAATAAAGTTGTAAAGTAAAGCTTTAAATAAAAACAGTAAACTAAACACACAACAATGAACAGATAAACACCCACAGAAATAGAAACAAACAAGCGCTAGGATTGACTCGCATAGGCAACCAGATATTCTGGTTTTGATCCCCAGCAAAGTCGCCATCTGTTGCTCCCTGGATTTCCATCCCGGTACAGACGCGAAAGTGGCATGGAAAAGGAAGAGTCGTTAGCCAGGCATTTTTATCCCAAAGGAATGGTAATGATGCACAAACTGGAAAATAAAGAAAAGAACAAGGTCTTAAGAACCAAAGAGTCTGGTTTCGGGAGTCAATTACAAACTGGGAAGGTATTAGCACCCCAGATCCTCCGTCGTACCCAACGGGATCCACACTTGCTAAAACGTTTTCAAAAGGTGAGATATAAATTGCTGTTGAATAAGACTGCTAACCTGATTGATCTATATGATTTATTTTATTTTAATTTTTGGAATTTGTAAGATATTAATTATATTTATATTTATATTTATATTTTTGTAAGATATTAATTTTATTTTAATATTTATTATAATTATATTTTTAGTATTCAATTATATTTATTAATTTTGGGATAATTAATTATATTTATTAATTTTGATATTTATTAATTGTTCATTTTAATATATTGTTAAAAAACAATTTATTTATTAATTTTATTATTCATTTTAATATATTATGAAACAACAATTTATTTATTACTTTTATTATTCAATTAAATATATTATTAAAAAAATTAATTAAAACATAGACAATTATAGTTTTCTTATTTATTTTTAAAATGATGTAATTTTCACGTTGCAACTTGCCACGTAATATTCACGTCACAACACACTCTAATACTGCTACTACTGAACTACATCAGATAATGGTGAATATTTTGTGATGTGATTTTCACGAGGTAAAGTTGAATATCACATCTTCCCACCACTTGAAAGATCAAGTCAAAAATAACCTGTTGTGGAGTAATTTTTCATGTTGTGATATCACGTGGCAAGAGAGATTTTTTTTTGTAGAGATGAGTTTTGAACCCATGACTATAGTAAATATGATAATTCCATAATTGAGTGATCAACAAAAGGACCAGAGAAACGGAATTTAAATATTACGGATAAACTCTCATTTATTATTTTTAATCTCTTTTATTTGGATTTTGACATACTTCCTAAATTGTTGCAAATTTTATTTAAATAATAAATTCAAATATATTTATAGAAAAGAATATAGTTTTATAAAATATTATAACAACTCCTACTTTTTATTATTATAAATTGTATGAGCCAAAAAATATATTATAAAATTATCTTTTTAATTAAAATTTGCATTCAGTACGTTGAATTTAATTAGATACCATTAAAAATATTCACAAAAGAATGTCTTATAACTGCTTATAAATACACCTATTTTGTTTCACCATGGAAACAATACCAGAGCAAAAGAATTTAACTTGGCAACATGGCAAACCACATTATCCCAAACTGTATCAATATCTTTGTCATCCTAGCAACCATTGTCGCAGGTATTAGTCTCTCCATCATCATTTCAAATGATAAACATCTTATTTTATTTTATTTTCTCTAATTTATTTATTTGTCCATGTGATGATAGTGCAATATTCAACGGTGGAAGCAGGCAAATGCTCAGAAGTTTTTAACAGATGTGATGATATGGATTGTCCTTCACATTGTAAATCAACGTATGGAAGTCGTAGTTTAGGGCATTCATGTGATCTCTTCTACCTCTGCACTTGTTTTTTCGACCAAGATTCTTCTTCAACCAATATCTGTCGCATTGGGAATGGAACATGCTTTGCTGGTGAATGTGATGCAGCTTGTTGTAATGCAAAGTGTGCTAGCAGTTTGAATCACGGTTCTGGAACTTGCATTCCAAACCAACATACTAAGGATAGATGCGTTTGTTCCTATACAACCTAGATTACTCAGATTTTATTTTCTTCCATAAACAGAATTATTTAGATGAGAATATTAAGGGTACTCCAACCCAGCATACCAAGGATAGATGCATTTATTTGAATAAAACTAAAGGTCAGTGTTAAATTTATGTTTTGAGTCAAGTCAATTTTAATTCTTTTATTTATTAGAAGTCAATATTAAAATTAGAAATACCAAAAATTAATAAGAATGGACTTGATACATGGCCGGTAAAATTAAATTTAAAGGCGTGTTTGTTTCAATACTACAAACATTTATGAGAAAGTAAAATTAACAATATATTATTTTCATTTCCGATTGAAATTTATAAATATTATTTTTGGGTGAATTTAAAGGTGTACCATCTTTTAAATATCTTATGGGTGAGTCATTTAGTTTAAATCTTTTCATCTATTTAATCGAGATCTAAAGAAGTCATGCTGGTAACCTAGTCAAATCCTAACTTATGTGTCAATCTCACAAAAATTTAAACTTAGGTATTAATTTCACAAAAATTTAAACTTATTTGTTAATAATCTAAATATAAAGAAGTCACATTACGCCAAAAAAGACTTTTAACGGTGCACCTTAGACAACGCTTATTTATAAATGCGCTACTATAAGTGGAAAAAAAAACACAGAAACTGTTCACAAAATATCTTAAAAAGCGTTGTCTAAGGTGCCATTTAGACAGTTCTTTCTCAAAGTGCTTTTAAAGGTATATCTTAGACAGCGCTTTCTCAAAAGCGCTGTCTAAGGTCTTATAATTTAAAAATAAATAAAATCAAAAGTGATGTCTAAGGTCAACCTTAGACAGCGCTTTTAAAGGTCGCCCTTAGACAGCTCTTTTCTCAAAAGCGTTATCCAAGGTCTAATTAATTTAAAATATTACAATACAGTTTCTATTTTCATTCGTTTCTGATCTTTCTTCTCCCCCACAGCGAACGCTAAACCTAAACACGAAAAACCTCCATAAACGTTGATTTTTCTTCGTTCTTGTTGAAACCTTGTTAACTAAGTTCGTTTTTCGTTCTTGACTGAGTTTGTGAAG
The DNA here is from genome assembly GCA_963966055.1 of Lathyrus aphaca. NCBI lineage: Eukaryota > Viridiplantae > Streptophyta > Magnoliopsida > Fabales > Fabaceae > Lathyrus > Lathyrus aphaca. The sequence continues at coordinate 165,821,063 of OZ014519.1, forward strand.
AATAGTGAAGAAAAAATTTCGTTCTTGACTGAGTTTTTGAAGAATAGTGAAGAAGAAATGGTATGTTGTTTTCGTTCTACATTGTTGTTCATTCTTCGTTATTGTTCTTCATTCTTCATTATCGTTGTTGTAGTGTTTTGTTGTTGTTGAATGGACCTAGTTTGTATAGAATGTGTGTTTGACATTAGTTTGTGATGGTTTAAGAATTTAGGTTTAAGCCGTGGTTTGTGATAGTTTGTATAACTGCAATTTACGAAAACAGTTTGTGATGGTTTAAGAGTTTAGGTTTAAGTCTTGGTTTGTGATAGTATGTTATATAGTGCCACAAGAACACTAAAAGCCACAAATGGTTGTTCTCACTAAAATGCTAATAGGTCTACTCATGCATTTCATTTGTCTTCAATTGCAATTGTTATGGGGCTGATTTCAATGGCATACTTTGTGAAAGGATTAATTACGGTGGAATAGATTGCTATTTTAGTGCTTATAATGTTTTTGGGTAAGTTCAATGTGATTTGAGACTTTAGATCATCTACAAACATCATGTAGCCTAGAACTGCAATAGTTCCATATATTATAGTGCTTATCACAAAGAAAATCAACACAACCTGCAATTAGAGAAATGTCATATCAATAAAGAAAAATCAAGACAAAGTTATGAATTATTAACAATTTCTAAGCCATAAATAGATAATTTAAGAGACTAAATATTTTAGAAGTTAGAATTAATAATTCTACATGATTACAATATTGTTCTAGATAGTCACATATCACACCATTAGTATTGTTCTACCCGAACACAATATCTCAGAAGCTAGAATTAATAATTGCACATGATTTAATTTTGTAAAAAAAAAATCCATATATCTATCTGATATTGAATGAAGCTTGTTTGAGGCCAAAGATTGCATAGAAAACAAAATGTGAGTCAAACATGACAGCAGAATGTAGAAAACAAAATTTATTTTCCATTTTCAATTGCTTTCACTATAATTTATATTTAATATCCTTGATTTCATTATTACAAGTTAGATATGGCCACTAACGATGATCACCCCCGTGATAATGATTTTACGCATGATGGAGGTGATAAAAAAGGTATCTACGGAAGATTAGATTAGAAGAGGCATAACAGTGATGAGGAAATTGATATATGGTAGAGACTGAGGCATCATTTTAGATGTGCATTGGAGCCCACTTGGGCAGCTTATAGAACCTAACGGTCATACCTTGACTAATTTCATTTGTGCACTATTAAGGAATGAGATTCCAATTACTTGTGATGATTGGAGAAAAAAAGACTTGAAAGAATCCAAAGACAAAATTTGGATTGAGATAAAGGTACAATAATTATGTCTTTAATTATGCGAACTAATTATGTCTTTTAAATTACTTGTACTAACGCACACTGTATATGTTTTTCTTAGAGGTGTTTCAACATCGAAGATGATAGAAGAGATTTTTGTGTTAAATTGGCCAGAAAGCTACTAAAAGGGTTTAGAACATTTTTATCATCCAAGTATCTTAGGGATGAAGATGGTAATCATGTTGATGTGGAGCTTCCAAAGAAATATGAAATTTTGATTTCACAAGAAGAATGGGACGCGTTTAAATCCAAAAGAAAAACCGAGGAATTTAAAAGAATAAGTGAAACAAATCGGGAAAGAGCATCAAGTCCCGCGTATCCATACAGAAAAGGACGTGTCGGATATGGACGCTTAGAACAATTTATGGTAAGTATCTATAAATTGCAATTATATTTGTTCATCATGAGTTTTATTTTATCATATTATATGACTTAATGTGTAGTTGTAGAAGGAGAATAGTTCTGAAACATCTCTTCTTGCATATGTTTTGTGGAAGGAAGCCCGTGTGGGAAAATTTGGAGTTGTTAAAGAAGATGTTCTACAAGTATATGAGAAATGTGTAAGTAGAAAATTATTTCTTTAATTAAATCAAAACTTTATTAACAAATATTTGAAAAGTATTCAATATTCATCTGATTTTCAGTAGGCGTTATCTCAGACTTTATCTCCAGATGATACTAGGAGCATACTTAGTCGGGCATTAGATGTCCGTGAGTATCCGGGTCGGGTGAGGGGTTAGGGATTTGGGATCACTCCGACCTCCCTGAGTATTAAAAAAGGAAAGGCTCAAAGTAATAAATAACTTCATCAAATATTGGAAGCACTGAAAGTTGAAATTCGTGCATCAAGGAAAGAAAAAGAGGGTAACGCTTCAACATGTTTTAAAGATGGTTCAGACAAAGATAATATCAATTGTAACTTTCAACCAAACATTCCAAAGGTAATTATATATATTTTTATGAAATTGAACTATTAGTTTAAATTATGTAATTGACATATATACACATTAATATTTTCATATTTATTATTGGTTTTAGGGTGTCATACCCCAAATTTGTCCTACCCTTTTATTCTGTTTTTGCTTACTGGTAATTATACAAAATTCCAAAAAAAAATAGAGGATGTGTGCTCGTTGCTTTCATCTTCTTGATTATGTAAACTCAAGTATTGCAAGGATGGTTCAAACATCAAAGTCATCAAGAAAAGTGGGTGTGCAGTGATGGATAGAAGTTAAGCTGAGTTTTGGTCAAAAGAGAGGGCATGTTCATGGGATCCATTGTATTGCTCAAAAGATTTGTTTCATCTTTGAACCAGGCAGCACCAGTCCAAGAAGAATTCAAGTTGATTCTTATCATTATATATGGATCCATTTTTATGGTTCTTAACTCCTAAATTAAGGCATATCAACCTGGTCATGTTTAAGTTCCATGCTACATATCATCTATTCTCATCAATGTGTCATCCATTGTTCCAAACTGTGGATACGTATTTATTTATTTATTTTTGAAGATTCATGCATGATGCAAAGCTGCAATAAGAGACTAGGACTTCACAAATAAAAGGAATCCTTAAATCAAAATATGAGGTATATGGTTTGAGTGTTAAGCTTCAAAAAAATTTTGTACAACTTGTGTGATTGGTACTGCTTTGCACGAGGTACAATTTCCAAAGGACAATGAAGCCCATTGGCATTTTGAGTCACAAGTAGTGCAGTCGGTTAAGTAAGAAGCTCAAAGGAAAAACAAGGCTCAAAAAATGGATGAGGTGTACATTACTAACATGTCTTAAAGGTTGGAATTGCAGTAAAAATCCAATGTTTACAAGAATGGATAATTCTTATTCAAAGAGCTTTTAAATCACAAATTCCTAAATCTGTTACAAACAATGTCAAGTTCATACAGTTCACCTAGTTCAAATCCAAGGCATGCATTACAAGAGTCATTCTATATGCACATGTGTGGAAGAAATATGTCAACTACCAAGCACTCGTATTTTTTTAAATTAAAAGATGGAGTTGGAACAATGATGAAGGGATTAGATATCATACACCAAAAGCTTGACCAAATGTTAACTGCTAAATTACAAGTGTAAAATCTAACACAAGGCACAAGATTCTAAGCAAGATCCAAAGATTGTAGGGCATAAACTTTGGGCTTTGTCTTCACTGATACAGAAAAAACTTCCAGTACCAAGAATACTGCATCAGGTTCATTACCTCCATGAAGCAACCTTGTTTTCAACTTTTCACACCAATATTCATCAATTCAAGCTCTTCATATTAAGGTCTCACCACTGCAGCAAGAATAAAATAGCAAGTTATCGAAATGCGTAACATTATGACTGAGAGGGCATATAATCAGCCGCACAAAACCTGTCATATCAGTATTTATATTGGTATCAGACTCCCAAGGTACGTAGCAGTGCAAATAGCCAAAGAAAAAATCAACAAGAGTGGGATGGTTCATAAGCCATACCTTGTTTCACAATATCATGCTTCTTTTCATATGACCGTCAAGCCAAAGAGCTTCTTTGGGACGCAAGTTCCCAGCCAGCAGTACGAATCTCCAGTGGTGATCAATACTCCAACCTTTGAATAAAAGAAACAGCAGCAAGGAGATTTTTTTTACTTCACTTACATTGAAGTCTTGGAAATACCACCTTCAGGTTACATGTGCAGCCATGACTAAAGCTAGTAGTATTTTCGGGAAAAGAAGAAGATTGGCGTTGGATGGCAGTTGTTGGAGAGTCTAAATTCGCGGCTCGGAGTTGATCATCTTGACGCGTTTGAGATTGCGACGAGACTGGAGAAGGAGCTTCTGTTAGTTTATAGTTAATCTCAGAAGATTCCACGAAAAAGGAAGTGATAAATAGCTGCCTGTCATGTTTAGTAAGCATCAAAGGGGATAAGAATGTCGAAGAAATCCTAATTAAGACACATCAAATACGTGATAATCGCCAAACCTGTCACGGGTATGATTTCTTCCGTCTAGCATTTGTAGCAGCCAATAAATCAACTAGGCACTAGTACAGCGACACGGATGCGAGATTTTGAGAGTTTAGTGCATTACTCCTGAGATTTGATTTAACAAATTATCCTTATAGAGATTGTTCTTTAGTATTCATCAGAACCATTTGTGTGACCTTTGAAGACTAACTAGCAGCAATGGAATTGCTTAGTGAAAAAGCGTCAGCTAGTTAGTACCCTGCAATATTCAGGGATCAAGATTAAGATAATACTAAAGGTCAAAATCCAGGAAAGTGATATACTTACAAAGTGAATTTAAAGCACATAAACTTCATAATAACACAACGAGCCATGCCATGAACACAAGATATCCATGTCCCAATATTGAACTGCAAGAGGAAACTTCACATATCAGCAAACCTCATGATCAATAGAGTCAAAATTTATGCCGAGCTTCCCAGGTGACATTATGCCAAGATCTTATCCAAGCCCATAATAGCTCTCCATCAAGGGATTCACTTTCATGTCAACTTCATCATCAAGTTTTTTCCAGGCTTTAATAACTAGGTTTGTTCTTCATTAACATCTTCACCTCATTGATAGTCCAATGATTGAACCAAACCTCAGGTTAAATGAAAAGCAAGCCATCTATCCATAGAAGCCATATCTTATATCTCATGTCCAACCTATCATACAAATACACAAGGAAAGTTAAATAATCAGATCCTGAGTAAATTCAATTGAAGCATAAAGTCAAAGCAATAATATGTCACAGCTGCAAAAAGGATACTTCAAAACAGTGAAGCTATGGTTTCAATCGACATGCCGGTTGGTCCATCTGAAGTTCTAGTCATTGCAGACAAGCACGCAGTTCCTTCTCTTGTAGCTGCTGATTTGCTTTCCCAGGCTGAGCATGGCTCTGATGATAAGGTTGTTCTTGTGATTGCCGGAGATGGTGTGGATCGGAGTGCAATTCAGGAGGAACTCAACAAGCTGCAGAGGTTCAATAAGTAAGGTTAACATACAAGCAGTTAAAGGTCAGCAGGAAAGTAAGTTCATGATTCATACCATACTCCAAGAGGAAATGCTATTTGAGGTAGCTTGATGTTCAAACTCAGTGTCAACAGGGCATAATTGTTGTGTCCAATGAGGTAAACCAATTTGCAACTCCAAGCATGACAAACACTAGTTTTCCTTCACCTGTTGTTTGTGACAGAAAAAGAAGAAGTTTGAGATTACAAGGACTAGCCGATATCAAGAACAAAGCTACAAAGCGGCCTGCAACCAAAGTAGAGAGTGATAAGCCTCATAGCAGTAAAAAATAAATTCACATTAGTCAAAATTCTCATTGGGACCACACGTTTTAGAAATTTTTTTTTTAGGCTGCACTTCAGACAAATGATTGTCAATGAGTCATCCTTTTGGACCCCACATAATCCCACAAAATTCCACTGAGAGATTCTTTCTAACAGAATAAGAAATCCCAGCTCACAAGTTCACACGATTATCCTCACCATTATTCTCAAAATTCCAGAACCACCCTCACTGAGATCACTCTATAAAACCTCTAATCATTGGCAATTACTAGGAAAAAAAAGCCATAGCCGCAGGGAGGAGAGAGCATTGAAAAAAAAACCTTAAATACTTCTTTTTGCTCAAACCTGTCTCCTCCAAATCATCGTCATCTTCACCATAAATCCGCCTCTGATACTCTTCAAATACTCGGCTCATCCTTCAAATCACCAATACAACCTTCATAGAACCTCTTCCATAACAACACCAACAAAAACCCCAAATCAAAACCAGAAACATTGATGAAAAAAAACTCATTGAGCTGAAACCGAGATTCGAAATCGTGAGATTCACCTTTGAACGAGCCGCACGAGAGAGGAGAGATTTGAGTCTAAGAGAAAGTCACCACACAAACCTTTAATCGCAATTTCAACTGAATCTGGGACGAAAATCACCGCCGCGTACGAGTTTGCGAGATCGAAGCTAAGACCGCGAGAAACCAGAACGCGACTGAGAGACGCAGATATACCACCGTGAGATTTGAACGAAACTAACGTGATTTGAAGCGAATCGAGATAGAGGTAGCGATAAGACCCTTTTTTTCTCCTCTGAGTCTTGATTTTTTTTCTTTTCCGTTTACATTGAATGTTGAGCCATGGAAATAGGGAGTCCCCTATTTTTGTTGTTTTCATTTTGGTCTTCATAAACCCTTTCTTTTGTTATATTTGAGCTAGCCGAATTATGGCTTGGAGTTTGTTCATGTTTGGGCTTGTATCATCTCCTTAATCATCGGCCCATCATGATTATTCATACTCACACACGACTAATCTGGCACACACATGTTTTATGTTTTTTTGTGTTGTTGTTGATGAATTGTGCCGGGCCAATCTGAATTTTCTTATGCACACCTGCAGATCCGGTTCATAACCTCTCTTTTATCTCAATTTGTTTTGTTTTTGTTTTAATTTATTTTTATTGGTATTTATTTTATGTTTTAGATTGTTTTATTTCAATTTTGATTTTGGTTTCAATTCTTATTTATTATTATGGGCCAATGATATCATAAAAGGCCAATTTTTCGCCCGATTTTAATCGGTGATTTTTGGTCAATATGAGGCCCTCCTTGTAATTAATTTTTAATTATTTTATTATTTCGATAAACAAACATTAATTTAATTTATTCTTAATATTATTTATTTCATTTAACTATTTAATTCATTATTCTATCTTAATTTAATTCTCGCAATTTAATTCAATTTATTCATTTAATTCGCATTTTAAATTACGATTCGACTCCTCATAGAATGATTTCATTAAATCGACTCTAAGGCAGTAAACGAACCAAATTTCGCCGCGTCCCGAAAAGGTCCAACGCCTTCGAATAGTTGCGCTCGAAAAAAGGTCCAACGCCTTCGAATAGTTGCGTCCCGATTAAAAGGCCGAACGCCTTCGAATAGTTCAAAAACACTGCACACACGTTTCCTCTTGGGCTAACTACAACGAGACCTCTTTATTTCTCGCAATCCCCTGTATTTATTTTGTATCCCTCTCCCATTAATTTGTACGCACTTTTATTTCTCGCATTTTATTTCTGAATCCTTAGTCCAATGCCAAGCGATTGCATTTGCACACTCGCACTTTATTATTCTTTTCGTTTATTAGGATCCACCTATCTTTGCGAGCCGAGCGCATTGTGCCTCGCAAACAAAACCACAAAATAAACCTCCATTTGCATGCACCCTCTAAACCTCAAAAAAACCAAAATGTTTAGATTAGATCCAAACCCTTGATCCAACGTCAAGCGGTCTTAGGAAATAAAACATTCTAATAATACGAGAAGATCTGTACGCCACGAGCCTTAAGCGGTAGAAAGGAGGATAACGAGCTCTCGTTACTCGCTCCGATTATTTCGACGCAGGACACTTGTCCTGTTGGGCGAGATAAACTATCCATAGTCTTTAGTACATTTCAACTCCTAAACCCTTTCATCGACGAAAGGTAATAAAATCAACAACCATTACCAGTAGTAGGCCGAACTACGAGGCTCTGACTTTCCCATTGCACACGGGAGTACGTAGGCACGAGGATCTCAATCCTTGCCGAGCACCTAGGTCCAATCTAACTTATAATTCAACTCATTTCCCTCTAGCAAGCAACTCGTTTAAGTATAGACATCCTTTCGAGCGTGATAACTTAGATGGTTCCCATTGAGTACGATGGATGTAGGGGGTGCTAATACCTTCCCTCTGCATAACCGACTCCCGAACCCAGGCAATGGTTCCGTTGACCTTTGTCCTCATCCTTCTCCTCCCGGGTTGTATCTATATCTCCCCTTTCCCTCTTCGGGAATAAATAGAATTAGGTGGCGACTCTTCAGTCCGTTCGGCGCGCGGCTCCATCTATTCGGATCGCGTGAGGTCGTATTTTTCAGGGTACGACATAGGGCATTTCCCATTGTCAGCTCTACTTATCGTCACCATATTATCAAATGGTTGGCAAGGGAAAATTGCATAACACTAGCGGAGAATTACTTCACACTAGACATCTCCCTACTGGATGTTTGAAAGTCGCGGTTGATATTGCAATAGAGCCGAATGCACTAATACCATATCCTGACGATGTTTCGAATGTAACAACGGTGGAACAAGCAATAAGTTCGTTTGTTGCATGGACGACAAGTCTCATTAGCGTAGGATATGAGGTATGCTTAAAACCATTATGAATCTTTGTTAACCTTAATGTGTAGATTCAAATTTTTTACGCGCATTTTACGTACATTTTTTACATGGTTATGTTAATTAGACTCCAACAAGATCCAAATCTAAAGATAAGGCTATTCCGCGGCATACTGAGTCTGTTGTTTCAAAAAAATAGGTACATTACAATTATATGATATTTATGCATGGAAAATGTTAAATTCTTGATTTTATACTCCATCTAACTATTTATATGATATGTAGTTTCATGATAAGGAGGTTAGCAACGTCTCCACACAACAAAAAAAGGTTGGTTCTAAGAAGACTGCGGCTAGAAAAAACCTACCTCCAAGTATAGGTCGTGCCTTCAGACGTTTCTAGAGTTGATGGATATTCCGACTGGAGGTATTCGGCTTATACATATGGAGGAAGGTATTTTTGGATTTGAATATGAACAATCAGTTGTTAATGAAGAATTTGTGCAAATCTTTCGTCATGAAGAAATAGGCGTCAGTGTTGTCAATACATACGTGAGGTATATTCGGTCTACTTTGGTATATTAATTGAACAACTTATTTACTTTATGTTTCAAATGAATAGTCTAATGTTAATGATGTTTTTATTTAAGGTTTTTGTATGACAAAGTGATGCGCCTAAGTGTATTGGACAAAAGATTTGGATTCTTAAGCCCCGCATCCGTCAACTTAACTTTAATCTTAAGTAAACCAGATGACGTGATGGTGTACGTTCGCAACCTCTTCATGTCCAACAAAGATACGGAAAAGTTGTTCTTTTTACCGTTTAATATCGGGTTAGATTTTCATTCTAAATTCATATATCATAATTATTTTGTATTTTGACGTCGTGTAGAAATTTTCCATCTAACATTTGTTTAATATTACAGTAGACATTGGTTGTTGGTCGCAATCAATCCTATCAGAGAAATTGTTTATTATCTTAACTCGTTAGGAAATGATTGGACAACATACCCGGATATGAAGAACATGATTGACACATAAGTGAGATTGTTCTAAATATTCTTGTGTGTATTTATTTATTTATGTGAATTGTTCTAAATATTCATTTATATTTTATTAGCATTATACAAGCTTTTCGAGCCCAACGAGATATCCAAGTATCAAAGAGGAGAGCCAACAACATTACATGGATAAAAGTGGCGGTATATTATTAACTATCACATTTGTTATTATATTAGTGATGATACTTGATAAAACTTAGGATTTATCTATATTTTCTTTTCATGTGTAGTGTCCTCTGCAACGTAATGGTATAGATTGTGAATATTTCATGTTGAGGTTTATGAGAGAAACTTTCTTTGGGTCGATTAGAGATTCCATCTAATATATGTATTTCTAACTTATGAGTTATTTGAATATTTAACACATTTCTCATATAATTAAATAGTTGAAACTAAATCCAACTATGTTATATTATTATGTAGTACCTTGATGAATTCAAGTGTGCATATTATTCAAGAGATTGTTTGGAAGAAATTAAAGAGGAATGGTGTCAATTCATTATGGAGCTCGGAGTGTTATAAGGTATATTGTACTCTTACTTTAATTGATGAAAATTTTGAGTATGTGTATATAACTATAGACATATTGATTATGACTTGTTTTAATTGATCAATTACAATATTTTTGTGTTGATTCAGGTTATAGTATATATAGTTGCAATTGGATGAAAATGTATAGCTCGAAGTGTTATCATCATTTTTGTTTATGTATATTTCATTTGAAACAAAATGTAATGAGGAGATTTAATGATTTGTAAAAACTATGTTTTATATTTAAATTGGTTCGTAAATTGGTACGATTGTATGAATTGTTTCGTAGATATTGGTGATTGAAAATCCAATTGTTTTGTATCTATAAATCGGTGCCTAAATTAGTAGGTTTAAATAAAATAATTTGGTGCAAATTATGGATTGGAAAACAGGTACAAATTCTTGTTTAAAAACCATGTGAAAAAATGGATAAAAACAGGTGCCTATAATTTGGCAACCTTAGACAATGTTTTTTAAAGGAAAATATTTTAAAATTTTCATATACGTTAGACAGCGCTTTCAACAAAAAGTGTTGTCTAATGTGGGGTTTAGAAAGCGCTTTCATTAAAAGCATTGTCTAAGGTGGGGTTTAGACAGCGCTTTTAGTGAAAGTGTTTTCTAAGGTATACCATTAAAATAAAATAAAAAGCATTGTCTAAGGTATATAAAAAAAGGCAAAAAGCGCTGTCTAAAGTGGGGTTTAGAAAGTGTTTTTGACAATAAAAGCGTTGTATAAATCCCCTTTAGACAACACTTTTGACATTAACCAAAGCGCTGTCTAAACCTTTAGCAGCACAGGTTTAGACAGCACTTTAAAGCATTATCTAAGGGCAAAAAAAAGCGTTGTCTAAGGTCTTGTTTGGCATAGTGGTTCGTTCAGGTTTATCGAATTGTGCGCTTGTGTTGTTGATCAGTGGATTTAGGTGTTGTAGCGATTCATCAATTTTCGATTTCATTTTCTTAACTTCATCCATAATATTTATTTATTTTTTATCCATCTTTCTTTATTTTTTCCACTTTTGTGTTATTCACAAAAATTCCAAATTTATTTCAATTACTCATCCATATTTCGATTTTTTTTATAGCCAATTATCACTTTCATATTTTTATTTCTATTATTAAGTCCATTAATTTTGACCAATTCCAAAAATTACAAAAAAATCATCATTTCATTCTTTTTATTATTGCATTTACTATTTCTATTATTATTATTATTATTATTATTCTCATTATTATTATATTATTATAGTTTTATTATTATTATTATAGTTTTTAGTATTTTTATTACTATTTTTATTATTAGTATCATTTATTATTATTATTATTATTATTATCCAAAATAGTTTTCAGCCAAACTCACGTGATAAGGTCAAATTTCTTAGCCTGGGCTGCTCGCCGACTAAGACAGTACATGCTGACTCATCCTAATTTCCAAGATGGATCCTGTAAAATATATCTTTGAGAAGCCGACTCTAACAAGAAGGGTAGCCCGATGGAAGATGATTCTAACAGAATATGATATCCATTACACTTTGCAAAAAGAAATCAAAGGGAGTGTACTGTCAGAATACCTGGCTCAACAGCCAATTGACATTTATCAACCCATGAAATTCGAGTTTCCGGATGAGGACATCATGTTCCTCAAGTTGAAAGACTGTGAAGAACCACTTCCGGAGGAGGGGCCAGACCCTGAATCCAAATGGAAGTTTATGTTTGACGGAGCTGTGAACATGAATGGAAGCGGAGTAGGTGCTGTCATTATCTCACCGGAGGGTGTCCATACACTTTTAGCTGCTCGGTTGAATTTCGAATGCACTAACAATGAGGCAGAATATGAAGCTTGCATCATGGGGGTTGAAGAGACAATCAACTTGCGAGTCAAGAACCTCGAGATCTTCAGAGATTCTGCTCTGGTGGTGAACCAAGTCAACGGAAAATGGTTAGTTCATCAACCTCACTTGGTTCCTTATAGGGATTATACTAGGAGGCTGCTAACTTTCTTCACCAAGGTCAAGTTGAGTTATATTCCTCGATATGAAACCAATTCGCTGATGCTCTAGCAACTTTGTCATCTATGATTAAAGTTTGTCAAGAGAATTCCGTGCCTCGAATCATGGTGCATATGTCTTTGTAGTTGACAGTGGTGAAGATAACAAACCTTGGTATCATGATATCAAGCAATTCTTGAAGATTCAGGAGTACCCGACTGGGGCATCCAGTAAAGACAGGAAGACTGTAAGAAGGCTAGCAAGTGGTTTCTTCTTGAATCAAGATAATGTGCTATATAAGTGAAACTTCGACATGGTTCTGCTCAGATACGTGGATAGACACGAAGCAGACTTGTTGATGCAAGAGGTTCATGAGGGCTCTTTCGGTACCCATGCTGGAGGGCATGTTATGGCAAAGAAACTGTTAAGATCGGGATATTATTGGATCACCATGGAATCCGGTTGTTGTAAATATTCCCGCAAATGCCACAAGTGCCAGATCTATGTTGATAAGGTCCATGTACCTCCAAATCCTTTGAGTTTCATGTCTTCACCTTGGCCGTTCGCCATGTAGGGCATTGATATGATTGGCAAAATTGAGCCTACAGCTTCCAACGGTCACCGCTTCATCCTGGTTGCTATAGACTATTTCACGAAGTGGGTCGAAGCGGCGTCTTATGCCAACGTTACAAAACAAGTGGTAGCCTGGTTTATCAAAAGTGACATCATTTGCCAGTATGGAATTCCAGAAAGAATCATTACTAATAATGGTCCTAATCTCAACAACAAGATGATGGCTGACTTGTGTCGGGATTTCAAAATAGAGCATCACAACTCTTTGATGTATCACCCGAAGATGAATGGCGTTGTTGAGGCGGCCAACAAGAACATCAAGAAAATCGTGCAAAAAATGGTTGTGACATACAAATACTGGCATGAGATGCTACCGTTTGTGCTACATGGGTACCGAACGTCTGTGCGTACCTCAACAGGGGCAACCCCGTTCTCATTGGTATATGGTATGGAGGCAGTCCTACCAATTGAAGTGGAGATCCCCTCATTGAGGTTAATGATGGACATTAAGCTAGATGAAGCTGAGTGGCTCCGATCCATGTACAATCAATTGAGCCTCATCGAAGAAAAACGCCTAACAGTTGTATGCCATGCACAGTTGTTTCAACGGAGGATGAAACAGGCTTTCAATATGAAGGTACGACCTCAAAGGTATATACCAGGTGACCTGGTGCTGAAAAGGATTCTTCCTCCTCTTAACAATCACAGGGGCAAGTGGACACCCAATTATAAAGGCCCATTCATGGTTAAAAAGGTCTTCTCAGGTGGAGCCTTGATGCTAACAACCATGGATGGCGAAGACTTCCATTCCCATGTCAACGCAGACGCATTAAGAAAATACTTTGTGTAAAAAGGAAACACTAGATAAAAAATAGAATAAGGATCCAGGAAAAAATGGGTATCCCAGCGAGCCAAAAACAGAATAAAAGGCTCGGGAAAAATTTGGGAAATATTGAAAAAAATGTACACCCGCTGAGTTGAAAAGCCACATCGGACAGCTCAGGAAAAAAATGTTATCCATGTGGATTGAAAACCCGAAAGGGTGATCCACGCAAAAGAGGGACTAACACGAACGACTACGATATGCGAAATTCTATATCCATCTACAACTAAGGTTATTCCAAGGGTTGAATACCAGTCCAATTACCTTTCTCAAAGGGCAGAGCAAGCGGAGAGTCTTGAAGATATACAAGTCATAGCCGGGTCGAAATTCGATGAGATCTATTTTCACATTGCCAATTGGATAGTCTGTTTTCCTTTTGGGCGATTTCTTCTTTCCAGGGAATTGCTTCCTATTGTAATTCCTATTCATGTCCATGATCCAAATCAATAAAAATTCAATTTCAGTCAACCTGTGACTATTGGCTTCTTGTTTTTGTTTTGCATCTAGCATTGATTGATTGAGAAAACGTCCAGCAAACCGTGATTTGTATTGTGCTATGAACATTTGAATGCTTTCTAACTCGTGCAGGAGGACAAAAACATCTAATACAACTCTAAAAAGGGTGTTAAGTGGTGAGGATGGTGATTCATACCATAAGCTTGGGGCATACATGTCCAAACTAACTCTCCACGTTGCAGGAAATATCAGTTATGTTTACGCAGGTGCAGGTACATGCGTTGCTAGCAGAGCTAAAGCGAACTTCCAGGAGAAATATCTCAACAATGTGCTTGAACCAGAACATGTGTCTTCCCGTGTGTCTCCTGTTATCCCCAGTAAAAGTGAAGTTGAAATTCTTCCCCAACAGTAATGACAAAAGATGTTTGTCTTCCCCAAAAAGAGGTTTCCCTTTAATATGGGGGCAATCCCCAACAGTGCAAGGAGTGTCTTTCCTCCCCAGCAGGTTTCTTCCTCAGTAGTGCCATACTTCTGGTTCCCAGCCAAGTCAGAAGGTTTTCACTTCCCCAATAGAGTTCAACGGGTAGCGTACCTAGCAAGAAGAGTCCATCTCCAGCAGGGTCTTGGCTCTCCAATCTCAAAGTACAATTTATGTTTGGCAATGGCGGCAGTTCAGAGTTGGCATATCATTAACAACGTTCCCCACGGAGTTGTTTTCTCTTCACGGAGATTAACCATATCAAGGTAATGATCATCAGTTCTCCCTAATCAAGCCATCTGGGATACTTGCAGTCTCCTTGCCAAGAGATCCCTTTGCATTTTCATATGCATAATCATCATTGCATTTGCATCCTCCAAAGCGTAGCATTTCCATCATCATGGAACATTACGCCATAAACCCCAATCATATGCATGCCAGCATGGGCCAGTTTTGAGGTATATTACATAAGACCCGGAACTTCTTCTCAACCTGAAATACTCCCCACAAAGAATACTTATACCATTTTCCCGGCACCTTTGTCTTTCCAAGTCAATGTTTGTCATCTTTTTCGTGGCTTGATTCGCTCAGCGGTCGCGTCGTTAAGCCCTGTTTTGTACAATAGGCTCTCATTCTGTGGCTTGATTCGCTCAGAAGTCGCATCGTTTAAGCCATGTTTTGTACAACAGGCTCCCATTCTGTGGCTTGATTTGCTCAGCAGTTGCGTCGTTTAAGCCATGTTTGGTACAACAGGCTCCCTTTCTGTGGCTTGATTCTCTCACAATCTCGTCGTTAAGCCCTGTTTTGTTCAACAAGATCCCATTTTGTGGCTTGATTCGCCCAACAGTCGCGTCGTTAAGCCCTGTTTTGTACAACAGGGTCCCATTTTGTGGCTTGATTCGCTCAGCAGTCGCGTCGTTAAGCCCTGTTTTGTACAACAGGCTCCCATTCCGTGGGTTGATTCACTCAGCAGTCACGTCGTTTAAGCCCTATTTTGTACAATAGGCTCCCTTTTCGTGGCTTGATTCGCTCAGCATTCGCGTCGTTAAGCCCTGTTTTGTACAACAAGCTCCCATTCTGTGGCTTGATTCGCTCAACAGTCGCGTCGTTAAGCCATGTTTTGTACAACAGTCTCCTATTTCATGGCTTGATTCGCTCAGCAGTTGCGTCTTTAAGCCCTGTTTTGTACAACAGGCTCCCATTCTATGGCTTGATTCGCTCAGTATTCGCGTCGTTAAGCCCTGTTTTGTACAACAGGCTCCCTTTCTGTGGCTTGATTCGCTCAGCAGTCGCGTCGTTAAGCCCTGTTTTGTACAACAGGCTCCCTTTCCGTGGCTTGATTCACTCAGCAGTCGTGTCATTTTAAGCCCTGTTTTGTACAACATGCTCCCATTCCATGGCTTGATTCGCTCAGCAGTCGCGTCGTTAAGCCCTGTTTTATACAACAGGTTCCATTTCTGTGGCTTGATTCGCTCAGCAGTCACATCGTAGGTTCTCGTTTATGTACAATGATCTTATTCTACTTGGTTCTATTCCTGCTACCTATTCAGAGGTCAAAACAGGAAAGTTAATAACAAAATAAAAGCAGATGACGTTTCTCTCATCCACAGAGTTTAAATTTCCAGGTTTTATTCGAATATTCAATCGCTCCATACCTTGAACGTCTAAAGGTTGTTGCAATTATTCGTTCAGGATTGTAGATGATTGAATAGGGGCAGCTGTAATACCTTAAAATTTGCCCTCTCATTCCCTCAACATTTAGAATAGCATTTAGCATAAACAAATTCATGAAATAACTAAAAACATTGCATCATGTGTATCATAGTTGAGGCATAGGCATGTGATCTTTGATTGGAGCAATTGAAGGCTATACAAAGGCAACCAAAGGGCCACAAAGCTTCTCAACCTTTTGCAAAGGGTTTACAATATCCCACAAGTCCTCACTTGAAGCCACAAGCCATGGAAAGATTTGAATTGATCAGAGTAGGCAAGCAGTGCAACATCTCCTGATGAAAAGGGCCAAATTAAGGTTTCACTTCTACTGGGATTCTCCATGAAACTTTGATTCAAAGTGGATTCCATTGTCTTATATATGATGTCAAGTACCTAGGGTTCAAATTTCATCCATAGAAACATTTTGGAAGAGGTTCAATTGGCCAGATGACTGAAAATCAAGAATTTGGGGAAAAGTCAACCATGCTGAAGAAGAAGTCAACTCTTGACTTTTTAAGATCAAAATCATGAAATTAGGGTTACAAGGATCATATGGTTCAAATTTGATCAAGAAATGATGGAGGAATCAAGAGAAATCAAGAAAACCAAAACTTACCATTTTTGGAAAATTAGGGTTTCCAAAAATGGCAAGTTTTGGCCATTTTTGCAGCATCTTCAAGAGAGGCCTTCTCCCAAAATATGAGGGCTATCAAAATTCTACCTTGATCCAATTAAAGAGGGCATCCTAAGCTTCAAATCCATGGGTGGAACTCATTCATAGCATCAAAATTGAGATAGAGATATGATCATTCAAAGTTGGTGCAATTCAAGGCAAGCTAGGGCAAGAACCAAGGCAAGCCTTGCCTCCTGTGTGCGCGCCAGGCAAGGCATTTCATCAAGCAGGTGGTGGATCACAATGAAAGTAAATTTTCTCCATGTTAGAGGCCTCAAATGAATTTTCTTTGAACTACAAATTTGTTCATTGCCATGTTTCCAACAACTTTTATGTTCAAAGATTTTTTATTTGATCAATGGTTTAAAATTTATGGATAGGCAAAGTGTAGGGCTTCAAACTGCAAAGATATAAGGCATCTTGCCAGGCCAAGGGTAGGCAATGCAGGCTTGTTGTGCAGCATCATGGCATGACTTTAAATGGTATATTTGAGAGGGTTATATGCATTGCTTCATCTTGGCATGAACATTAAACATGTTCTATCTTGCATCTACTTCAAAATAATCACAAACAATCCATGGAATGGTTGCTTGAGCATGAAGAAACTTGACATTGAAGATCATAAATTGCAATCTGGTTGCTTGAGGTCTAAGGCAATTGATTCCATGCTGGATTCAATTCAGTTTAAGTGTGTTTGCCTCATTTAACATGTTCTTATCATTTGGCCTTATATTAAACTTCAAATACCCACATGGCTGCATGATCACCTTAATTGTCATGCATCCCATGAAGAATCAAACAAAATGAGAAACCTTTATAGTCATCAAGCATGTTGCATCCTTGATCAACTCAGTTTCATCTTACATCACTCATCCTCACCATAGCAAGCATGAGTGTCAGTGCACATAATCCAATCCATCAGCTTCATGGCCATGATCAATTTGAGTTCAAACCAACTTCCACTCACCTTAACAAACTCTCTAACCAACTTGACTCAGTTAACTATACTTCCAACTGTTAACTGAGTTGGTTAAGAGTGTAACCAAGGCTATATATGGAATTGACCTCAGTTGGATCACTGACCACTTCCATTTTGCACAAATCACATCCAAATTCTCTGATTTTTCTCTCTGCAATTTGAAGAATCTCCTTCTGGATTTTTCTTTGAGGAGGCTCCATTCTCCATTAATCTTCTTCCTTCTTACTCAATTCATCATCAACATGGCATTGAGGTTAAGATCCATGGATTCCATAGCCTGATTCTCCAAGGATTAGCCACTGCATTTTCATGTGTTGCACTGCATTTTGGATTAGATCATTATCAATCTCATCAATTCAGGATTGAGGTTCATCCAATCATCTTCATCATCAAGTGTTGCACAACTTCCATGGATTTCGCAGCTTGATGCTTCAGGAACACAGCTTTGCAAGTTCTCTGCTTCAATTCAGTTCTTCTAAAAAATCCACATTCAGAGTGTTTATTTCATTCTCTGAGGATCAAGAGCAATAACAAGAGGCATTGGAATCTTATCTCTGGTTTTCTATAGCTTGTGAACCACTGCATTCTCAGGTTTCATCTTGAATTCCAATTGCATGATTTCATCCTATTTTGCTCGATTCTTGTTGTTTAAAGCTTTTTATAAGCACTTTGATCTCTGGCTAGTTGATATGCACCCTAGGTGCTTAGTTTCAGTTTCCAGGCATGAATTTGTTTGCTTCGATTTGCATAGCACAAGAACCCTAGGCTAGAATTAAGACCAGATTGTTGATCAGTGAGAGGAGGAGAATCTAGTTATGGCCTTAGATTGTTTGTTCATGATGATTTTTGGAAGCCCTAGGTCAGGGGTGACCATAGAAGATGACCGGAGGTCACTTCTGGTCACCTGAATAGTGCCCTAAAAGTTAATGCAAGAACATGTCACAACCATTGATTAATCGTGATCCAACGCTCCTAGTGAGGCCAGCGCATTAATGAAAACGTGCCTATCACGTGGTTGACTTTGTGAAGGAAATAGTCAGCATACTATCCGCACCCCCTGTGTATGCTTCTAAGCCCACTTTAGTTAGTTTTGTTGTTGGATGCACCCCCAAGGCCCAATGAACAAATCAGTCCAATTCATTTCATTTTATTTCTTTTTCATTTTTATTCCAATTTTGTTTTGGGTTATTAAAAATAGCAAAAACCTCTTAAAAATTCCCAATTAATTCATGAGGTATTGTTGCACCCCAAAATTTTCCCTCACAATACAAGACTTTGTGTGCTAAGAAGGTTCACAAGATTCACAATGCTTACAAGACCTTTCATGAGGTTCATGAAGTCTACAAGATACTTTATGAGGTTCACAAGGTTCACAAGGTTCACAAGACCTCCCATGAGGTTCACAAGACATTTTATGATGGTTCACAAGGTTCACAAAGTTCACAATTGGTCAGAAGAGTTGACAATTCCCTCAGACAATGCACCTCCTAAGCAGTGCATCCAAAACTAGGGTTTTGACTTTAATCAGGCTAAATGAACTTCCAAGACTTCAAGTGAGCTTCATAACATCTTATATGTGTGTAAGAACCCCCATGACAAGTTTCAAGACTTTTCTCAAAAGTTTGCTCAGTCAGATGATCAGATAAGTCAAAATCAGTCAAAGTAGTTAAAAAGTCAAACTGAGGTCAACTATGGTCAAACCAAAGTCAAACTTCATGATTTTTTGCCAACATCAAGTATATGAAGTAAAATTCATCATTTGATCAAGGGTTGATCATGATTCATCAAGGAGATTTCAGATCATCAAGAATCAGGAGTTTCTAAATTAGGGTTTCCTCAGTAAAAGTCAACTGAAATTTGACCAGCCATAACTTTCACATGCTACATCACCAAGTCTCCATCCAAAGCTCATTTTGAAGTAAATTGAATTCTCTGCAACTTTGTGTCTCACAAGCCAAGCCCAAAAATGCTTCATTTGGAAGGTATGAGCTAAGACATTATAGGTCCTTTTGAAAGTCAACAAAAAGTCAACAACTTCAAAAGGGCATAACTTGAGAATGGTAAATGATATGGACATGAAACCAGTGGGGTTGGTTAGAGGACTCTTCAAGCTTTCCAAAATGTCCAAGAACACCCTCATATCATTAAAATCGAAGGATATGTGCCCTTGCAAAGTTGGGAAATTTTTGGTTGATTTATGAAGAAAATGGAGGTCTAAAACCAATTTCTTCTAAATGGGCTTGCTATATGATGACCCAATCCATACTATGACTTCATGCACGACCCAAGTCAACAAAAATCAGATTTTTTATCATTTTATTTTTATTTATTTTGATTTAATTCATTAAAAATCATTTTAAATTAAAATAAAATATAAAAGTCTAAGATTTAAAAAAGATCAAGCTTCTAGAAATTCATAAATATGATTGGAATTAAAGTGGTAAGAAGATCATGATGATTGGCCTAAAATAGCAAGTGTTTATGCAAAAATATTTGATTTTTAAAGCCTATCTTTTTGAATCTTTTTGGATCAAACTTCTCACACAAGTATCCAACTTTTCTGACCTAATTGATCATACTATAAGTACATTACATAACCCTAACAAGAGGACACGAATTCCAGCCTCCCAAGAGTAAGTTTCAAAAAACCAAAAATCATCCAAAAATCAATTTTCGGGTTCTTCATTTGAGGGCATTTGAAGGTATTCTAAGGACACAACAATGATCTCTAAGCTTCACTGAATGTGTACCAATGTTCATATGCATCCATAACACCTTAAATCATTCAAACCGAATCAAACTTTGTTCTTGAATATGAGTTTTTCGATTTCACATATTTGCTTGATTTAAATGAAATTTGATGTTTGTTTGATGTTTGTGATGATGATAGGAATGTTTCTGGACAGCAATTTTGAAGCTTGGTACCCCCAATCGTATTTCACCATTGTTAGGGTTTGAATGGCCAATTTAGGGTTTTACGATTTAGACAATATAAATAAATTCTAACAACGTGGATTGATTGTATGAATCATAAGGAACTCATTGGTATAAACAATTTGATGTAATTGTGCTGTTTGCTTGGTGTTTGAATTTCGCAGGACATGAACATGGAAGAACTTGTATGAAATTTCGCAGGAAAAGTTGTATTAATTTTCGCAGGTATCAGGAAGAAGATGAAGACCCCTGCGCGCGAATTTCAAATTTAAACTTTTGTTTTAAAATATTATGAATTGTTTTCTGTTTTATTTCACAAATGTTGGTTAGCTCAGTTGGCAAGGGACGCGCAATGTGATGTTTATGTCTAGGGATCGAATCCTGGCTTCACCACCTTTTTCTTATTTTTTCTATATAGTCATCAGCCTTAAAATATAATGAATTAAAGTCACTACTTCAGCAGGTGCGCTCTCCCAGCTGGAATGGTAATGTGTTTGTGTGATATTGTGAAGGTCCTGGGTTCGATTCCCCCCCAGGCCTTTTGCTTTTTCCTTCTTTTTTCTGATTTCCAGGTTTAAGGCATAAAACCAATTTGATGCACCTTTCCTTCACCTGCGCGCGCGTTGGCCTGGTGGTATGTGTTGTTGGCTTGGGTGTTGGCAAGCAAGATGTGCTGGGTTCAAATCCCAGCCAGGTAAGTTCCAATTTTTTTTGTTTTATTTAATTTGTTTTGTTAATTATATTATTAATTAAATATAATCATGTTTAGTGTATGTTTAAATAATTCTAGAAAAAAATAATATGTAAATATTTTGTAATTTGTTTTTTTTTTAATTCTAAACCTAGTTTTTTTATTATTATTATATATTTAAAATTAAAAATATGTATATATTTTAATAATTAGATTAATATTTAACATTTTTGTATATAAAACTTAATTTATTTTTCTTCAAACCCTAATTGATCATAATAATTTTTTTAAAAATCCTAATTTCTTTTTCTTCTATTTTTGTTTAATATTATTATTTATATTTAATCCAATTTTTATTAAATGCATAAATTGCTTATAATTTAAAATTTTATACATAAATTGCTTGTATTTTCTTATTAACTTTTAAATTTTGTTTATTATAATATTTTTGCTTATTTCATTATTATTATTATTAATTATGTTTATATGATTATTACTAACCCCATTTAATTTAGTATTATTTTTATTATAATTATTATTTTCTACTAACCCTATTATAATTACTTATTTATTTTGCTTACTTATTTATTTTGTTTATTTATTTATTTTGCTTATTTATTTACTCTGCTTATTTATTTAAATTGCTTTTATTATTATTTTTGTAATTGTTCCTGGATGTAATATTTAAATTATTTATTTTACGCCATGGTTAGTAAATAGGGAGTGTAATATGTATGTAATTTAAAATTAATTTAGATCATTTAAATTTAAAAATAAATATTAAAAATTGTACACTCACACACGTAAGTCGATCTTTGATCGCCATCTCACTTCCTTAGGGATACCTCTCATTGTTGCCTAATCAAAAGGTCAAGTAGGGTGTATAAAGCAAAAAGTCCCTCAAAGTAAAGTCATCTAGTCCCTTAACAATAAAAGATCAAGTCCCTTTCAAATGTTGCCTACGTAATGATCTTGTCCCTTCCGAATAAAGATGACAGTCCCTCCAAAAATGCTTATACACCCCACAGTTGCCTACATTAACAGATGACCCTCACTTATCCCTCACATCCAAGGTAATGACTACCTATTCCTTAATAATAGGGATAGTCTTACCACTTAAAGGATTCAAGAACAGAAAGACTTAAACTTTAGAGTAGGTTCCTCATAGTTACTTGCTCACTATTCAAAAACTTTTCAAACACTTCACAATTTCAAACAAATTTTCAAACACAAGTTTTTTTACGCATCCGTACATGGATCATTATCAAACTCTTATGAAAATTTCTATTCACACACTTCACATTTCAAAAACATTTTAAAGTGAGCTAAGTAACTAAGAGCCCATGGATAACCATGGATGTAAAGGGTGCTAACACCTTCCCTTTACATAACCTACCCCCCGGACCCAAAAATCTTTTAAAAAGGTCTTTCCTGTTCTTTTATGCATTTCCTTTGGATAAAATAAAAGTCGGTGGCGACTCTTGCTATCCGCAACATAACTAAAGTCAGTTCTCCCACCGTGTTACAGAACTGGCGACTCTGCTGGGGATCTTAATAAAAGAGGGGTACCCTTAGGAATTAGATCACTTAAATTGTTTGCCTTGTTTGCTTTATATTACTTGTAGGGTGCTCTTATGTGTGAAATATCCTAACCCGGATCTAGTGTACCTTAGGTAAATGGCAATAGACCAAGGAAACTGTACGGCATATACCGATATGGTTGATCTGGTGGGCATAGTTAGTGTGACTTCTTGGTTGGTGCTTATGTTCCTTAAGTCAAGTTGAGGGTAATATGAGGCTGCCATATGTTGTCAATGCACTAACTAACTTTTAGAACCCTAGTTATCCCATCTTGGCCTTTAGAAAGTAGTGAGATAACCGGCTTTGGTGAAGACTGAAGTTGGTTGATACTCGATACTACACTCATTGAGATCTTAAACTTGGAGGGTTTTGGTTGGCAAGTAAGTTGCCTACTGAACAACCACCCTTGTGAAGGATCAATGATATGGAGATCCCTTAGAACCTGGTTACTTTTGTAGGACAGGATGAACCAACTAACTTCAGGGGGGGGGGGGGTACTTACCTTTGAACCTCATGCAAGCCTTTAAACCTAGGGCTATTGTGTGACTTGTTTGTGTGTGCCACATGTTTGTGATTGAACATAACATCATGACATCATCATGCATCATAAGCATAGCATTTTCACTAACCATTTCAAGGACCAAAGGATTTATCTTTGTTCTTTGTTGCAGGTCATGGCTTCTGCTCGTAGAAACACCATCAGGATCAACTTTGTGGGCATACTTGCTAAGCTTAAAGAGTTGGTTTCTCAAGTGTATGATCATTCCCAGTTCATCAAGAGACATGGTCACCTATTGGATCTAGTCACTTCAGGGTTCAATGAAGACATGATGAGTGTTCTGTTTCAGTTCTTTGACCCTAAGCACCATTGCTTTACATTCCCTGACTATCAGCTGGTTCCTACAATGGAAGAGTTCTCTAAACTTCTGGGTATACCTGTTCTTGATCAAAGACCCTTCACAGGCTTGGAGAAGGAGCTTAAACCAGAGGTTATTGCTGCAGCTCTACATCTGAAGAAGTCTGACATTGTTCTAGAAACGAGAAGCGGAGTTAAGGGTATTCTTGCCAAGGTGTTGATAGAGAAAGCTCAGTTGTTCTTGAAGGCCATGAGCTATGATGCTTTTGAGGAGATCTTAGCCTTGTTGATATATGGCTTAGTATTGTTCCCCAATCCAGATCAGTTCATAGACGTTCATGCCATCAACATATTCCTGAGTCACAATCCAGTACCTACATTGCTTGGAGACATCTTACATTCTCTTCATACCCGTACCACAAGGGCAAGAGGAACTTTGATGTGCTGCATACCTTTGCTTTCTAGGTGGTTTATTTCTCACTTTCCTCGCTCAGTAATGAAGAATGAGCAAGGGTTCAAGTGGTCCAAAAGGATCATGTCACTCTCGCATTCAGATATCCATTGGTGCTCCAGATCTATGGAAAATGTCACCATCATTGACCGTTGTGGGGAGTTTCCTAATGTGCCACTTCTAGGCATAAGAGGAGGCATCACCTATAACCCCTCTCTAGCTTTACGACAGCTTGGTTACGCTCGGAGTGATGGTCCACATGACATGTTGATTCAGGGCATTGTGTTTGACTACGACAACGATCTTCAAGGTTACCATCAGAGGTTCATAAGAGCATGGGGGAAAGTGAACAGGGTTGACAGCAAGACTCTGGAGCCTAAGTACACTATTCCTATGGAAGCCTATCTCAGATGGGTGCGATCTCGTGCTCAGACTCTCATGATGCCATATCCTGCAATCCTGCCAGTTACCATGGAACCTGTTGCCGAAGGAGATACTGCTTATACCATCCTTCACCCAGACATGCCTACTGACATGGAAGACTTACAGAGATCCTGGATCCAGTTGAAGGAGCAAAGGGACACTTTCGAGGCTCATTACAAAGTAATCCAAGAAAGAGTCCTGGAACTAACAAAGCAACTTCACGAAAAACGGAATCTCAACTCATACCTCAACACAAAGAGGAAACGTCCATGGGAGACTTAAAACCCCATCTTTTGTACTTATTTCATTTCATTTCTGTAAGCCCAAGAGGCAAAACCAGTTTATTACTAATAAAAGTTTACTTTCTTGTTTGTTTAAGCAAATTTAAATCCTGCGGTCCTTGAAAACATTGCATATACATTCACATATCATTTCATTGCATCACAGGTTTATAATTGTGCACAGGTTTCTCATCTTCTCGCTGTTTATTTCAGCAATGGCTCTTGAACAAACAGTTAAGGATCTCCAGACACAAAATGCACAGTTCCAAGAGCTGA
Organism: Lathyrus aphaca; assembly: GCA_963966055.1. Classification (NCBI taxonomy): domain Eukaryota; kingdom Viridiplantae; phylum Streptophyta; class Magnoliopsida; order Fabales; family Fabaceae; genus Lathyrus; species Lathyrus aphaca. The sequence goes on from OZ014519.1 coordinate 165,846,409, forward strand.
TCCTGAACCTGACCAAGGGGCAGGATGAATTGAAGACGCTGCTGGCCAAGAAGACTAAGAAGACTAGAAGGTCAGGTGGCTTGATCAACATGGGAAGAAGGTTCAAAGGTCTTGCCAAGACCAAAGAACCAGTTGAAGACTATGAGTCTGAAGAGTCTGAAAAAGAGGGAGGCAGTCTCCACAACACTATGGGGGACTCTGATTCTGAGGCTAATTACTACCATGAGCCTAATGAAGACAAATTCAAGATGCTGGTGGATAGAATGGATGCTATGGAGTTGCAGAAATCTTCTGGGCTGGATTTTGAAGATTTGAGTCTGATATCTGGGGTAGTCATACCCATTGGTTTCAAGGTTCCTACTTTTGTTGTTTATGATGGGGTCTCTTGTCCCAAGCTGCATCTGAGGTCGTATGTCAGAAGAATCCAACCTCACACTGCTGATAAGAAGTTGTGGATCCATTTTTTCCAAGAAAGCTTATCTGGAGCTCAATTGGAGTGGTATTATCAATTGGAGAGTGTCAACATCAGGGATTGGAATGATCTTGCTGAAGCTTTCTATAAGCAGTATCAATACAATGCTGATTTAGCTCCCACTCGCATGCAGCTGCAAAGCATGTCTATGGGTGCCAAAGAAAGTTTCAAGGAGTATGCTCAGAAGTGGAGAGATTTAGCTGGAAGAGTACAACCCCCTTTAACTGACAGGGAATTGGTTGATATGTTCATGTGTACGCTGAATGGTCCTTTTTACAGTCATCTCATTGGAAGCTCATCATCTGGATTCACTGAGTTGATAATGACAGGAAAGCGCGTGGAAAATGGTATAAAGAGTGGTAAGATCCAGGTGGGTACTTCTTCATCAGGTGCTGCAAAGAAGCCTCCCACTGGGAAGAAAGAATCCGATGCTGTTTATGGTCAACCTGATCGTAATAGAAGGCATCAGTCTGTGAGCGTAGTTCATATTTCAAATCCAACTCCTACAACACCAGAGCAGCCACAGGGCCACCAACAGAGGGCTAGAAGGCAGTTCACAAAGATCAACATGTCAATGGCTCAGGCATTGCAACACTTGTTGAAGGCTGAACTTATTACTCTGAAAGAGGCCCCTCAGAATCCCAATGTTACCTCTCCCAGGTACAATCCCAATGCACGATGTGCATATCATTCGAACTGTCAAGGACATGATACTAATAGTTGTTGGGTCTTGAAGAACAAAATTCAAGATATGATTGAGGCTGGAGAGATTGAGTTTGACCCTCCGGGTACTCCAAATGTGATTATTGCTCCCATGCCAAATCACGAGAAGACCGTCAATGCCATTGATGAAGATTTACATATCTATTCAGTTGCAGAGTTGACCACACCCTTGTCTGTTATCAAGAAGAGGTTAGTGCAAGCTGGGTTCTTTCCAGGTTGTCGTGAAGATTGTTTGTATTGTACCTATAAGCCGGATAGTTGTTGGAGATTGAGAGATGGAATTCAACGTCTCATGGATAAGTATACCATAGTGTTTGAGAGGACTCCATCGTCTGTAGAAAGTATGGTGGATCATATTACTCAAGGTAGGAAGACTGAAGAGGTTGATATGGTTGACAAAGTGCCGGTAAGGATCACTTCAAAGGGACCTGTTAAAATCACTCATAAGGGTCCAATTAAGATTACTGCTGAAGGCCCTGTGAAGGTTGTTGCTGAAGCCAGAGTAGCTCATATGGTCATTACCACTCCTGGTCCTATTCCGTATACGTCTGATAAAGCTGTGCCTTGGCATTATGGGTCTGATGTTTACATCCATGGTGTTAAGCAAGAACCCTTAGCTGATGTGCCTATTGATGTTGATAATATTGCTGGATCTAGTAAGATCACACGAAGTGGAAGAGTCTTCTCTCCTCCAGTGACTTCCAAGAATGCAGTTACTCCTGCTGCTACTTCCACCACTGATGCTCGGGGCAAGGGTCCTGTTATTGAGCCTATACCTACTGATGTACCAGCTGCTGATGATCTCTCTAAGCAGATGGAAGAAGTATTGAAAATCATTCGCAAGAGTGATTATGACATTGTTGATCAGTTGGGGCACACTCCCTCCAAGATTTCCATGCTGTCTTTGTTGTTATGTTCTGAAGCTCATGCCAAAGCTTTGATTAAGTTTCTGAAGACTGCTCATGTACCCAATGCAATTTCTGTTGACCAGTTTGAGAATTGTGTTGCCCACCTGACTTATGATAATGGGTTAGGGTTTTCTGATGCTGATTTGACCCCTGCCAAGAGGGATCATAACAGGGCCCTGCATATCTCAATTGAATGCAGGGGCACTACCCTGTCACATGTATTGATAGACAATGGTTCCTCTCTGAATGTGTTGCCCAAGGAAGTCCTGAATAAGCTGAGTCCTGAAGATGCTGTGCTGAAGCCCAGTAATATAGTGGTGAAGGCTTTTGATGGTTCGAGGAGAGTGGTGCATGGAGAAATTGATCTCCCAATCAAAGTTGGATCTCAGGTTTTTAATGCTACATTTTATGTGATGGATATTCGTCCTTCGTACTCTTGTTTGCTTGGTCTTCCCTGGATCCATAGGGCAGGTGCTGTGACTTCTACATTACATCAGAAGTTGAGATATCTGGTAGAAGGAAAGGTTGTTACTGTCTATGGATAGGAAGAGTATTTTGTTAGTCATGTAAACACCTTCAAGTATCTGGAAGTGGAAGGTGAATACGTTGAAACTCCGTGTCAGACATTTGAAGTGGTCCCTTGGATTGTTAATGATTATGTAGCTCCTCTGGTTGTCAAGAAAGTTCTTGTGGTCACCAGAGTACCTCCAACAATGGCCTCCCTCAAAGATGCTAGAGCTGTAGTGGATGAAGGTGGTTGTACTATTTGGGGTCAGCTTCCTGATATCCCATACAAGTCTGACAAATTTGGTTTGGGTTTCACTGCAGAGTCCCAGAAGGCTGTTCGTCGTGCTCGTGCTGTTCGTATCACCAATCAAGGGGTTATGAAAGATCAAATCAATGTTGTGGGTGACTATGATGAAGACTACAATCTGGATGCTTGGATCTTTCCTACTGTGGGTGCTGGACTCAATAATTGGAAAGCTGGAGATGTTATTCCTATCTCCTTTAGTCAGGAGTAAATACTATTACTGTGTTGTTGCTTTTTAAGTTTGTAATTTCTTGAACAATTGAACTCTTAAGCCATGGGCCTTACCCGGGGCACAATGGTGTGCTTGTTACGGGATGTCATTTCATTTGCATACTTCATTCAATAAAAATCAGTGGACGTTTCGTTTTCGTAAATATTGTGTTCCTTGTCTTTCTTTTCTTTTCTTTTTGTTTTATCAGCTATGTGTTCTTACACACACCCACATCACTAAAATGCAGATCCTCGTCCACTCTGGATCCTGTTGATAACAGTTCTACTATTGCCAATTATAATTTCGAGAATCCGATCTATCAAACTGAAGACGGAAATGAGGACGATTGTGAAGTACCTGTAGAGCTTGCTAGGTTGTTACAACAAGAAGAGAAAGCCATACAACCACATGAAGAGCCAGTCGAAGTTGTGAATTTGGGAACTGAAGAAAACAGGAAAGAAGTCAAGATAGGGGTTGAATTAGAGGATAGTGTCAAGAGCAGATTGATTCAAATGTTACGTGACTATGTGGAGATCTTTGCTTGGTCTTATGAAGATATGCCAGGGTTGGATACAGACATTGTGGTTCACCGTTTACCAGTAAAAGAAGATTGTCGTCCAAAGAAGCAGAAGGTTCGTCGTATGAGTCCTGAGATGTCAGAAAAGATCAAAGCAGAGGTAATGAAACAGTTCAATGCAGGGTTCTTAGCTGTGACTTCTTATCCTCAGTGGGTTGAAAATGTGGTACTAGTTCCTAAGAAAGATGGTAAGGTACATATGTGTGTAGACTACAGGGATTTGAACAAGGCCAGCCCCAAAGATGATTTTCCACTTCCTCATATTGATGTTCTGGTAGACAACACTGCTCAGCATAAGGTATTCTCTTTTATGGATGGTTTCTCTGGTTACAATCAAATCAAGATGGCACCTGAAGATATGGAGAAGACAACATTTGTTACACAGTGGGGCACCTTTTGCTATAAGGTGATGCCATTTGGTTTGAAGAATGCAGGGGCAACATATCAGCGTGCTATGGTGGCTTTGTTTCATGATATGATTCATCATGAGATAGAGGTATATGTGGATGATATGATAGCCAGGTCCCAGAATGAAGAACAACATCTTGATCATCTGCATAAGTTGTTTGAGAGGTTGAAGAAATACAAGTTGAGATTGAACCCAAACAAGTGTACTTTTGGAGTTAGGTCTGGTAAGCTCCTGGGTTTCATTGTCAGTGGAAAAGGTATTGAAGTAGATCCTGCAAAAGTGAAAGCTATACGAGAGATGCCAGCTCCCCGTACTGAGAAGGAGGTTAGAGGTTTCTTGGGACGACTGAATTACATTGCAAGATTTATTTCCCAATTAACTGCCATCTGTGAGCCAATCTTCAAGTTGTTGAAGAAAGATCAGGCGATGGAATGGAATGATGAGTGCCAAACTGCCTTTGATGAAATCAAGAGATATCTGCTGGAACCACCAATTTTGATGCCACCAGTTGATGGAAGACCCTTGATTATGTACTTAACAGTGTTAGACAACTCAATAGGGTGTGTGTTGGGGCAACATGACGAGTCTGGTCGAAAAGAGCAGGCAATATACTACCTTAGCAAAAAGTTTACCGACTGTGAAACAAGATACTCACTGCTCGAGAAAACTTGCTGCGCTTTGGCATGGGCTGCTCGCCGACTAAGATAGTATATGTTGACTCATACTACCTTATTGATTTCAAAGATGGATCCAATCAAGTACATATTCGAGAAACCTGCTCTCTCCGGAAGAATTGCAAGATGGCAAATGATCTTGACAGAATATGATATACAGTATACTACTCAGAAGGCCATCAAAGGAAGTGTTGTTGCTGATCATTTGGCTCATCAAGCAGTGGATGATTACCAGTCAATGAGTTTTGAGTTCCCTAATGAAGACATTATGATTATTACCAAAGAACCTGGACAATATGACGGACCTGAACAAGGATCCCGATGGACTATGGTTTTTGATGGTGCATCCAATGCACTTGGTAATGGTGTTGGTGTTGTGATCAGTTCCCCTGAAGGTTGTCATACCCCGGTTACTGCCAGACTTTGTTTCTATTGTACCAATAACATGGCTGAGTATGAGGCATGTATCCTGGGTATTAAAGTTGCTATTGATATGAAGATTCAGTTCCTTGACGTGTATGGAGATTCAGCCCTGATAGTTAGTCAGATCAAAGGGGATTGGGATACCAAGCATGATAACCTCATTCCTTACAGAGAGCATGTGTTGTCTCTGATCCCACATTTTAAAGAGATTACCTTTGGACATATCCCACGGAGAGAGAATCAGTTGGCAAATGCATTAGCCACCATGGCATCTATGTTTGAGATCAACTGGGATGATGAAGCTCCCAAGATTACTATTGATAGATTTGAGAAGCCTGCATACTGCAATGAGATTGACACTGAAGAAGCAGAGGAGAAGCCTTGGTTCTATGAAGTAAAAAGATATCTTGAAGCTCAGGAGTTCCCTGAAGGGGCATCTGTCAAAGATAGGAAGTTTCTGAGAAGGTTTTCTGCTAAGTTCTTTTTGAGTAATGGGATTTTGTACAAGCGCAATCATGATTCAACTATGCTTCGTTATGTGGATAAGAAAGAAGCAACTGAGATTATGGAAGATATGCATGATGGGACCTTTGGCACTCATTCTAGTGGACATACCATGGCAAAGAATATCTTGAGAGCAGGTTACTATTGGTCTACCATGGAAGCTGATTGCTATCAACACTCCAGAACATGTCACAAGTGTCAAATCTATGCTGATAAAGTACATATACCTCCATCACCATTGAATGTGTTGACTGCTCCTTGGCCCTTTGCCATGTGGGGCATTGATATGATTGGTGAGATCAAGCCTACTGCTTCTAATGGGCATCGTTTCATCCTGGTTGCTATTGATTACTTCACGAAGTGGGTAGAGGCAGCTTCATTTGCATCTGTTACTAAGAATGTTGTGGCTCGGTTCATTAAGAATAATCTCATATGTAGGTATGGCATCCTTGAAAGGATTATTACTGACAATGGCTCTAATCTGAACAACACTATGATTACTGATCTCTGCACGCAGTTCAAGATTAAGCATCACAACTCTTCTCCGTATCGCCCGAAGATGAATGGGGCAGTTGAAGCTGCTAATAAGAACATCAAGAAGATTGTACAAAAGATGACTGTTACTTACAAGGATTGGCATGAGATGTTACCGTTTTCTCTTCATGGTTATCGTACCACAATACGTACTTCAACAGGGGCAACCCCATTCTCCTTGGTCTATGGTATGGAAGCAGTTCTGCCCATTGAAGTTCAGATTCCCTCCTTAAGAATTATGAAGGATGCAGGCTTGGATGAAGATGAATGGATTCATACTCGACTTGACCAGATAAACTTGATTGATGAGAAGAGATTAGCAGCAGTTTGTCATGGCCAGATGTACCAGAAACGGATGATCAAAGCTTTTAATAAGAAGGTTAAGCCAAAGGTATATCAGGCTGGTGATTTGGTAATCAAGCGTATCATATTACCACAGGGTGATCCTAGGGGCAAGTGGACTCCAACATATGAAGGACCATTTGTAGTCAAGACAGTGTTCTCAGGAGGTGCCATGATACTTACTACTATGGATGGTGAAGACTTCCCACAGCCTGTAAACGCAGACATAGTTAAAAAATACTACGCATAAAGAGAGACCCGCTAGGTTGACAGGCCTAGGCAAAAATAAGGGCATCCCGGCAAACCAAAAGGGTTTGGGCAAAAATTAGGGATATATATAAAAAGATGTACACCCGGCAAGTCGAAAACCTGAAAAGGCGGCTTGGGCAAAAAAGGGTATCCCGGTGGATTGAAAACCTGAAAGGGCAATCCAGGCAAAAGTTAGGGATTAAGGCGTATGACTATGTCTCGTTTGGATCACTCATGAAACTGCAACCAGTTGTGTTACTTACTCAAGCTCGAACAGATAAAGCTCAATCCAATCGTTTCCGTCTCAACAGCAGAAGATGAGATACTTGAAGATAATGGCAATAGTAGAATTGAAACTCAATAGGATTATTTCCCACATAGTTGATTCTCCTTGTTTTGTAAAAAAAAAAAAACTTTATGACAAAATCCTCTTACTAGGGTTTATGTCTCCTTGTACGAACTTACCCATGTATGGGTCACTCTTTGATATAAATAAAATTCCATTTTTGAATCCAGATTTACTTTTACCCTATTTACATAAGCGAAACGTCCACTGGTTGTGTTTGAATGAATGTATGCTTTTGAATATGATTGATGTTTACCAGAAATGCATGTATGCTTAATATGATTGATGTTTACCAGAAATGCATGAAAATGCAGTAATAGTATTTACTAAGGACGAACGAGGGAAGGATTTCAACAAAGCTTTGCCGGTTCATCTCTAACAAAACAGCTACAAACCCTCAGTAGGGAAAGTCCATCTTCATAAAATCACATCTCCCCTGGAATTTATATCCATCTCTTTTATCCTCATACGGATATTCGGGAATTTACTTTCCAATAAGAGTACGACGAACAAAGACGGGAGGTTATATCTACCCTACTATCAAACGAAGACGAAGGTTATGTATACCTTACTATCCCCAGCAGACGGGAGGTTATATATACCTTGCTATCCCTAGCAGACGGGAGGTTATATATACCTTGCTATCCCCAGCATACGGGAGGTTATGTATAATATATTATCAAACAAGACGGGAATAAGTTCCTCATATTCTTCAGCAACAAACCGGGATTTATTTTCCCTGGTCAGCAGTTGTCATACAAAGATATCCGGACGCTTCCGGCAGCATCATATCATACATACATCATTTACATCATACCATAACATACATATCCATGGATGCATAATACATTACTTAAGCGCATCATATTATACATGCATACATAATACATAAACTAATACTACCATATAGAATGCTACCTTGTTTTCAGGTTAATTCTCCAGCAGACAGACTTCATCAACAACTTGTGACTATCAGGACTACTTTATCCTCCTGAAAGTTATCATTTCCTCAGGACTGCTTTATCCTCCTGAAAGCTTCTTATACCTCAGAACGTTGTTCATCTTTCTGAAAGCATATTACCTCCTCAGGACGTTGTTATCCTCCTGAAAGCTATCAATCCCTCAGGACTGCTTTATCCTCCTGAAAGCTTCTTATACCTCAGGACGTTGTTATCCTCCTGAAAGCATATTATCTCCTCGGGACGTTGTTTATCTTCCTGAAAGCTATCATCACCTCCTCAGGATGTTGCTTATACTCCTGAAAGCATATTATTACTTTGGGCCGTTGTTATCTTCCCAAAGGTTACCACGTCCTCAGGACGTTGTTATCCTCCTGAAAGCATATTATTACCTCAGAACGTTGTTTATCTTTCTGAAAGCATATTATTACCTCAGGACTGCTGTATCCTCCTGAAAGCATATCACTACCTCAGGACTTCTTTATCCTCCTGAAAGCTATCATTATATCTTCATATTTTGGACTGCTTTATCCTCCAAGAAATGTATCTGAAGAACTTTTCTCCGAGTGGCATCTTTAAGCCCACTCAAGCATATTCAACTAGTCATCAGTATCACTCTATGCACCGGTGAGTGCAAATTTTTGGGCTTTTGTGTTCAATCCCCTTCAACCTTCCAGGTCACGACTGGCACATATACCAATCTAACCCCTCAGGTTTCAGAAAATTGAATAGGGGCAGCTGTTGCACCCCAAAATTTGCCCTCACGATACAAGACTTTGTGTGCTAAGAAGGTTCACAAGGTTCACAAGATTCACAATGCTTACAAGACCTTTCATGAGGTTCATGAAGTCTACAAGATACTTTATGAGGTTCACAAGGTTCACAAGACCTCCCATGAGGTTCACAAGACATTTTATGATGGTTCACAAAGTTCACAATTGGTCAGAAGAGTTGACAATTCCCTCAGACAATGCACCTCCTAAGCAGTGCATCCAAAACTAGGGTTTTGACTTTAATCAGGCTAAATGAACTTCCAAGACTTCAAGTGAGCTTCATAACATCTTATATGTGTGTAAGAACCCCCATGACAAGTTTCAAGACTTTTCTCAAAAGTTTGCTCAGTCAGATGATCAGATAAGTCAAAATCAGTCAAAGCAGTTAAAAAGTCAAACTGAGGTCAACTATGGTCAAACCAAAGTCAAACTTCATGATTTTTTGCCAACATCAAGTATATGAAGTAAAATTCATCATTTGATCAAGGGTTGATCATGATTCATCAAGGAGATTTCAGATCATCAAGAATCAAGAGTTTCTAAATTAGGGTTTCCTTAGTAAAAGTCAACTAAACTTTGACCAGCCATAACTTTCACATGCTTCATCACCAAGTCTCCATCCAAAGCTCATTTTGAAGGAAATTGAATTCTCTACAACTTTGTGTCTCACAAGTCAAGCCCAAAAATGCTTCATTTGGAAGGTATGAGCTAAGACATTATAGGTCCTTTTGAAAGTCAACAAAAAGTCAACAACTTCAAAAGGGCATAACTTGAGAATGGTAAATGATATGGACATGAAACCAGTGGATTTGGTTAGAGGACTCTTCAAGCTTTCCAAAATGTCCAAGAACACCCTCATAGCATTAAATTCGAAGGATATGTGCCCTTGCAAAGTTGGGAAATTTTTGGTTGATTTATGAAGAAAATGGAGGTCTAAAACCAATTTCTTCTAAATGGGCTTGCTATATGATGACCCAATCCATACTATGACTTCATGCACGACCCAAGTCAACAAAAATCAGATTTTTTATCATTTTATTTTTATTTATTTTGATTTAATTCATTAAAAATCATTTTAAATTAAAATAAAATATAAAAGTCTAAGATTTAAAAAAGATCAAGCTTCTAGAAATTCATAAATATGATTGGAATTAAAGTGGTAAGAAGATCATGATGATTGGCCTAAAATAGCAAGTGTTTATGCAAAAATATTTGATTTTTAAAGCCTATCTTTTTGAATCTTTTTGGATCAAACTTCTCACACAAGTATCCAACTTTTCTGACCTAATTGATCATACTATAAGTACATTACATAACCCTAACAAGAGGACACGAATTCCAGCCTCCCAAGAGTAAGTTTCAAAAAACCAAAAATCATCCAAAAATCAATTTTCGGGTTCTTCATTTGAGGGCATTTGAAGGTATTCTAAGGACACAACAATGATCTCTAAGCTTCACTGAATGTGTACCAATGTTCATATGCATCCATAACACCTTAAATCATTCAAACCGAATCAAACTTTGTTCTTGAATATGAGTTTTTCGATTTCACATATTTGCTTGATTTAAATGAAATTTGATGTTTGTTTGATGTTTGTGATGATGATAGGAATGTTTCTGGACAGCAATTTTGAAGCTTGGTACCCCCAATCGTATTTCACCATTGTTAGGGTTTGAATGGCCAATTTAGGGTTTTACGATTTAGACAATATAAATAAATTCTAACAACGTGGATTGATTGTATGAATCATAAGGAACTCATTGGTATAAACAATTTGATGTAATTGTGCTGTTTGCTTGGTGTTTGAATTTCGCAGGACATGAACATGGAAGAACTTGTATGAAATTTCGCAGGAAAAGTTGTATTAATTTTCGCAGGTATCAGGAAGAAGATGAAGACCCCTGCGCGTGAATTTCAAATTTAAACTTTTGTTTTAAAATATTATGAATTGTTTTCTGTTTTATTTCACAAATGTTGGTTAGCTCAGTTGGCAAGGGACGCGCAATGTGATGTTTATGTCTAGGGATCGAATCCTGGCTTCACCACCTTTTTCTTATTTTTTCTATATAGTCATCAGCCTTAAAATATAATGATTTAAAGTCACTACTTCAGCAGGTGCGCTCTCCCAGCTGGAATGGTAATGTGTTTGTGTGATATTGTGAAGGTCCTGGGTTCGATTCCCCCCAGGCCTTTTGCTTTTTCCTTCTTTTTTCTGATTTCCAGGTTTAAGGCATAAAACCAATTTGATGCACCTTTCCTTCACCTGCGCGCGCGTTGGCCTGGTGGTATGTGTTGTTGGCTTGGGTGTTGGCAAGCAAGATGTGCTGGGTTCAAATCCCAGCCAGGTAAGTTCCAATTTTTTTTGTTTTATTTAATTTGTTTTGTTAATTATATTATTAATTAAATATAATCATGTTTAGTGTATGTTTAAATAATTCTAGAAAAAATAATATGTAAATATTTTGTAATTTGTTTTTTTTTTAATTCTAAACCTAGTTTTTTTTTTATTATTATATATTTAAAATTAAAAATATGTATATATTTTAATAATTAGATTAATATTTAACATTTTTGTATATAAAACTTAATTTATTTTTCTTCAAACCCTAATTGATCATAATAATTTTTTTAAAAATCCTAATTTCTTTTTCTTCTATTTTTGTTTAATATTATTATTTATATTTAATCCAATTTTTATTAAATGCATAAATTGCTTATAATTTAAAATTTTGTACATAAATATGTGTAAAAATTAAAATGCTTAATTTAATTTTTTATGAAAATATTCACTAATTATTTATAATTTAATTATGCATGTAAATAATTTCTAAAAATTGCTAATTTAATAATTATAATTTATTTCTCATAATATGTTCATAATTGATTTAATTTTTATAATTTACATATAATTTCAAATTTTATAATAATTAATATGATTGTTTGTATTTTCTTATTAACTTTTAAATTTTGTTTATTATAATATTTTTGCTTATTTCATTATTATTATTATTAATTATGTTTATATGATTATTACTAACCCCATTTAATTTAGTATTATTTTTATTATAATTATTATTTTCTACTAACCCTATTATAATTACTTATTTATTTTGCTTACTTATTTATTTTGTTTATTTATTTATTTTGCTTATTTATTTACTCTGCTTATTTATTTAAATTGCTTTTATTATTATTTTTGTAATTGTTCCTGGATGTAATATTTAAATTATTTATTTTACGCCATGGTTAGTAAATAGGGAGTGTAATATGTATGTAATTTAAAATTAATTTAGATCATTTAAATTTAAAAATAAATATTAAAAATTGTACACTCACACACGTAAGTCGATCTTTGATCGCCATCTCACTTCCTTAGGGATACCTCTCATTGTTGCCTAATCAAAAGGTCAAGTAGGGTGTATAAAGCAAAAAGTCCCTCAAAGTAAAGTCATCTAGTCCCTTAACAATAAAAGATCAAGTCCCTTTCAAATGTTGCCTACGTAATGATCTTGTCCCTTCCGAATAAAGATGACAGTCCCTCCAAAAATGCTTATACACCCCACAGTTGCCTACATTAACAGATGACCCTCACTTATCCCTCACATCCAAGGTAATGACTACCTATTCCTTAATAATAGGGATAGTCTTACCACTTAAAGGATTCAAGAACAGAAAGACTTAAACTTTAGGGTAGGTTCCTCATAGTTACTTGCTCACTATTCAAAAACTTTTCAAACACTTCACAATTTCAAACAAATTTTCAAACACAAGTTTTTTTACGCATCCGTACATGGATCATTATCAAACTCTTATGAAAATTTCTATTCACACACTTCACATTTCAAAAACATTTTAAAGTGAGCTAAGTAACTAAGAGCCCATGGATAACCATGGATGTAAAGGGTGCTAACACCTTCCCTTTACATAACCTACCCCCCGGACCCAAAAATCTTTTAAAAAGGTCTTTCCTGTTCTTTTATGCCTTTCCTTTGGATAAAATAAAAGTCGGTGGCGACTCTTGCTATCCGCAACATAACTAAAGTCAGTTCTCCCACCGTGTTACAGGTATCCTTGAAATTTTTCCTAATTTTCCATTATTTTTGTTCATATTTTTCAATTTTTTTTAGTCAGAATTAATTTCTCATTTGAATTAAATTCTATTTTTCCATTTTTTGACCAATCATCTTGTACAATTTCTTTCTTTCAAACCATAAAACATAAATGGCCCATTATTCTTTCATTAACCAGTAGACTCATTAAACTAATTCACCATATTTTTGTTTTGAATTTGAGGTCCTTTTATACCATGTTTTCATCTCATTCTTCACACACATGTCCATAAACCCTAACCTACTTCCATGCACCATTTGACCCTTCAAAAATGAGAATTTTTAGGAGATTTTTTGTATATAACTTACCCTTTGGATCTTGTATTCAAGTGTCAAGTTTCATAATTTTTCATGATCGTTTACTATTTGTTTGGTTGCATTGTTCACAAGTCTTGTTTTTTGTCCTCCCATCCCTTTCCTTTGATCCCATTAGTGTAAAACTTTTATACTATTGCCTTGAGGTCCTAACCTTGATTCTCTTAGGTCATTAGGGATGTATAAAAGTGTTGAATGCAATCATTGAGTCCTCACCTCAAATTTTTAGGCTTGTCTTGAGTCCTAAGTCACACTTGTCCCATTTTTAATCTAATTTCCTTCCTCCTTCCATTTTAACCACTTCAAAATATTCTTGCACTTGATTTAGATTCATTTTATCTTTGTTTTGAGTCTTATAAAGGTTTTGTGGTTACTCATATTTGTTCATCTCATTTTAGGATCATTTTGCTTCCTTTTGAATTCCATTTGCCACATAGGAAACCTTAGAAACCCTAATTTGAACACTTAGCCTTAAGATGCTTCTTAACCCATCATTTGTGAATATATTACAAAGTTAATTCTCACTTTATGTTTTTGTTAAGCCCCTAGATTTTGTATGGGGAAGTCAAATAATTTTGGTCATTCCTTGAATTTTTTCTAAGTCTTTTTGTTGCACCTTTATAACCATGTTTTCTCCCATCTTTCAATTTCACATTTGCATACCTTTAACTTAAATCTCTTATTTCCCATTTGATCTATTCATTCTCTTCACTTCCATATAGTGTTAAGTTCTGGATTTTTCATTGGCCTTTGAGTTTAGGAGTTGTTAGTTTAGTAAACACTTAGGCTATCCTTCTAACCTCATTCTTAGGGTTTAGTAGTACTTTAGGGCATAATTTAACTTTAATCCTATTAATCTCTTTAGTTGCTTTTGAATTGATTTAGCTACTGATTGTTTAAGTATGTTACCTTATAAGTTTCTTTAGGCTTAGGTATTAACCTTAGAAGTTCACTAATACTTTCTACTAGCTAGCGTGGTTTGTTTGTGAAACTTGCCATGTCATAATGGTTCCTATTTCTTCATCATGCTAATGTTTGTTTTGTAGGAGGGGAAGATGAGGTAATCACTTCATTCCTTTTATTTTATGCATTTAATTGATTTTGTTTTAGCACCTTGTGCTTTGTTCATAGGTTCCCTTTTGTTCTTTAAATTCAACTTAACTTCCTTAGGAAGTAAGTTGAATTCAAACTTGCTCTTCTTCTCCTTAGGTTAGAATACCTCATTAACCATAGAATCACCTCTTGTACATAATGAGATAACTTAGGGTTGTGTCTTAGTCCCCCATTAGCTTTGACCTTTGTCTCTTGAGTCTTCTTCTCTCATCTTCAAACAAAATCCAAAAGACTTAATAAATGCATGAAAGGATCTCTTGTGTATAGCCTTATTCCATGGGGTACTTACATTCATTCCATCTTGGAATGGTGTAGGCTTGTATAGCATGATGTACAAGTCTTATCAAGAGGTCATTTCACAAAGAAAACCTAAAAGATACTTCTTCACAAGTTACAAAAACATGTAATAAATTCAGCAAGCTAGTGAACTTAGACTCTAATCCTTGGGAACAAGTCTTGGATAAATTCTCCTTGCTCTGTGTGCTTGTTCTATTATTTCATATTGGAATGTAGTAGCAAGTACACATTCCATGGAAAAGAGTTTGAATTCACTTCCTTGTTCCAAATTCATAAAAACTCTTAAAAAGCAAACAACAAACAATAAACGACTTTCCCGCGGGAATTCTCTTCTCACCTCATTCACTCTCAACGCGAACTTGTGACGACTTGTCTCACATGCAAGAAGGTAAACGCACTCGTACTGGACAAGCCTGCAACACCTGAGCATAGACATACGCAGTTCCAGCTATAAAAAATACAAACAAATAGTTTCCGCCTTAGTTAGGCGAACTACGTCAACTCTGATCCTTATTTTCCCGATGAGGTACGTAGGCAGCGGGGTAGGGCCTGTTCGAGCACGTTCTTTATTTTCCCTACATTTCCCTATTTCTTTCCATTTTCTTTTCCAGTTCCTTTCTCATTTCCATTCCAGTTCCAGTAGCGGTTTTTGTTCAACAGCAATTTTATTTCTCACCCTTTGATACAAATAAGCAAGCGTGCATCCTGTCGGGTACGGCGGACGGTCTGGGGTGCTAATACCTTCCCAAGTCGTAACCGACTCCCAAACCTAGATCTTTGGTTCCCAGGACCTTGTACTTTCCTTCTTCCTCAGGTTTGTGTAGCATTACCTTTCCCATTCCTTCGGGATAAAAATGACTGGCTGGCGACTCTACCTTTTCCGTGCCACTTTCGTGTTTGTACTAGGATGAAATCCCAGGAGCTACATTGAGATCTTGTAATTATTTGTCCTTGGTTATCATTCGGAGATCCTGTGGTTACAGACACTTGGTTCTTGACTCAGTATTCCACATCCAGACAGATATCAGTCATTGATTACATGCCTTGCATTGCATTTTCATTGCCTCATACCATCATTAATCATTTATGTTTTTCATTCTCAGGGTTTATTTGTTGTCCCCGGTTCCGGTAAATTTGTTCAGAGATGGAGGATTCATAAAAGAAGAATATCTACTACAAGCTCTTTGACACCAAGATCGACATGATGAATAGGATTGTAGCTCTTATTACTCCCAACCACGTTGAAGACTTTATAAGGGCTTATGGAGGCATTATGAATGTGGTAGTAGACTTGGATGCTTCTGAGAGAAGTGCCATTCATACCTTGCTACAGTATTATGATCCTCAACTGAGGTGTTTCACTTTCCATGATTTCTAGTTGGGTCCTCTGTTAGAAGAGTACGCTTGATTTTGGGAGTGCCTCTTCAAGACCAGTTTCCTTTCAATGTTGAGATGGTTAGACCTACGCACGAAGATATTGCCAAGGCTCTTTATTTAAGCACATCTATGGTGACCTCTAATCTGAGTACAACTAAAGGTGGAGTATTTGGGTTTCCCTTGGAGTTCTTGATTAAGAAGGATGAGGAACTTGCTGCTAAGGCCCAATAGGATTTTGTATGTGCTATCATTGCTCTTTCTATTTATGGGATCATTTTGTTTGCGGACCTTGACAAGTTTGTGGATATGAATTCCATACACTAGTTCATTATGAAGAATCCAGTGCCTACACTTCTAGGAGTTCTTTATCACTCTATGCATTACAAAAATGAGAAGAAGAGAGGAAGTTTGGTACGCTGCTACGCTCCCTTGTTTCATAGATGGTTCATGAGACATCTGCCTAGCACTAAGGCATTCATTGATCCTAGTTTGGTCTAGGATCAAAGGTTATGAGGGCTATCTGATAAAGATATCAGGTGGATCACTATGATACTAAAGGGAAAGGACTTCATTACCAGTTGTGGGAGTTGCCCAAATGTGCCACTTTTAGGAGTGATTGGGGGAATTAACTATAACTTGATCCTTCTAAGAAAGTAATTAGGGTATGATTTGAAGAACATTCTTGAAGAGTTAAAGTTGGCTCAGACTTTCTAATTCCCAGTGAAGGACAACTTGACATTGGTGAGAAAAGTTATCGGTGCTTGGAAGCTCATTAGAAGAAGAGGTGTGGCTTGTTTAGGTAAAAGTAACAATCAAACTTTTCCTGAGTACGAAGCATGGTTGAAAAAGAAGGCCCAAGAAATGAAATTTCCTTTCTCTGCTTAGGCCCCTCCTTCAGTGGTTGAGCCTAAAACCAATGTATCTCTTGAAGAATATCAGAAGCTAGAAGCTCAACTCCATGTAGTCAGAATCGAGAACTTCGAGAGGAATCGTTTGTATCAGCACATGGTGCATACTAATAAGGCCTTGGAAGAGAAGATTCACATGATTCATAAGGAGATGGAAGATAAAGAAAAAGCATTTGTTGATAGAGAATTGTACTTCAAGAAGAAGGGCTTAGCAGGGATTAGCAAGGATACTGAGCGCAAGAAAGTCAGGAAATCTTTGAAGGAAGCCGACGAAACCATCACTCTCATGCAGGAGAAATGGGAGAAGAATTAGAAAGAGCAGAAGGAAAGGGAAGAAAACCATCAGTTGCAGATAGGATACTAGAAAGAAGAACTTTATCTAGCTCACAAGAATCATCGAGAGTACTTTCAGTAGCTAGAGCAGAGCGTAAGGGCACTGGAAGAAGAAAAAAAATAGAAGAGCTTAAAGTGTTTGCAGAGACTAAGAAAGCTAAGGTGGAGCCAGGACCTAGTAAAACGAATGCAGAAGTCTTTCTACAACAAATTAGTAAATTGTGCGCCTCGTTCGAGTAGAGATATTTTCTGATCCAAAATTTTATTGAAGACCCTGCTCACTCGGATGTAGCCTATTTGTTTGGAGCTATCAGACACTTCAGCTGGAGGTTGAAGGATGTGCAGTTTCCTAGGACTTAGTTTCTTTCTTTCTGATGTTCTTGGAATACCTATAGGCTTGTTTTAGGAATATTTGCTTATTTTTTTGTTTATTTCTGCAGGATTGTAAATTTGTAACCCGTTAGGGAGATTCTGTTTATTGTTGCATTTTGGGCTAGTTTATGTCATTCAGCTTTATTCAGCCTTGTAATCTTTGTTTGTGCACTGACACTTGGTCATTCCAGCTAACCAAATCTGAGCCTCATGTAAGGTTTTCTTCTCAAAAGGTCGGATTCCAAAAGCCATCTGGGTTTCTATATCATTATTGAATACCTGAACTGGGGCATAATAGCCTTGAGAATGGAAATACAAGCATTTGCATAGCATGCATATCACCCTTCTCTTGTTTTTGCAGGTACATGTTCCAGATTTCTAACATCTCTTCCTTTTCATACACTATTGTTGAACGAATAGTTAATCTTTATCCAACCCGGGAAAACAGAGTAAGAGTAATGGATCAAATGCAGGCCGATATAGCAGAACTGAGAACCCGTATGGATCAGTTAATGACGTTGATGACTGGCATGAATCAGAATCAGGAAAAATTAAGGGAAATTGTCAAAAGGACTCAGGCAACCCTGACAGGAAATCAAGGAGCTTGTGGAGGTATTGGCGCTACACCTCAAGGAAATACTAGTGCTACCCCCGAAGGTGTCCCTATCCCTACTGTTGTTGCTGGTGATCTAGGAAGAGACCAGAGTCGCAATGTCTATATGGACAGCCAAGAAGATCAGTTCATGGTGCTAGAAGGAGATATGAAGGTTCAAAATGTTGCGGAGAATCACCGTTTTGATGAAAAATTGCTGAGAAGATTCGCTCCATTGAATCTCAGAATACCTTAGGCTTTGATGTGGCAAACTTGGGCTCGGTTCCTAGAGTCAGGATCTCTCATAAGTTTAAGCCGCCCACTTTTGACAATTACAACGATTCAACCTGTCCCAAGACTCATCTACAATCATATGTAGGAATAATTGATGCGTACACCGATGATGAGAAATTATGGATGTGCTATTTTCAGGACAGCCTCACTAGGGCATCCCAAGAATGGTATATGAAGTTGAGCAGAGCCTCTATAAGGAGTTGGAAGGAACTTGCTGAGGGCTTTGTGAAACAGTACCAATACAATATGGACATGGCACCAAACTGTACTCAGCTACAGAGTATGACTCAAACGTCCAAGGAAAGCTTCAAAGAAGACGCACAACGTTGTCGCCAGCTTGTCACCAGGGTTCAACCACCCTTATTGGATCGTGAGATGGAAGACGTGTTCATGGGCATGTTGCAAGGTGCATTTCTTGATTGGTTGGTTGCTTGTCCTTCTAGGGTATTTACTGATATCGTGGTTGCGGGAGAAAGAATAGAGAATCTGTTGAAGCTTGGCAAAATTCTAGATGTAAGTAGGGGTAACTCATATGGAGCTAGGAAGCCGTTTACTGGACCTCAAAGAAGGAGGGAAGGAGAAACCAATGTTGTCTATGGTAGAAGAAGAGGCAGAGGTTGCTCTAATCATTACACATAAGTGTTTGTTGTCACTATCCCCTCAAAACCAGTTCCTCAACAACAACACCGCCCTTAGAAACACAATCAACAAAGATAGTACTATTGCCCGACTAGGTAGGTTGATCGTGTTATAGAGCCCATCCCCAAGACACATATGGCTTTGTAGTAAAGGTTATTGGAGTTGAATATGGTACAATTGAGAACTTTGGCACCACCCACAGGACCCTTACCTATTGGTTATAACGCAAATGCTCGTTGTGCTTTTCACTTGGGTGCTCCCAGGCACACGGCCAAAAATGTACAACCTTGCAGCTGAAAGTGCAGGATTTAATTGATGAGAAAGCTATCAACTTCTCTCCTCCTCCGAATGTTGTTAATAACCCAATGCCCAATCATGTAGGCACCCGGGTAAATGTTGTGGAAGACGGGGAGGGGTTGAACCTGATTATTGACGTAAGTGAAGTGAAGACACCATTGATGGTAGTAAAGAATCATTTATTGAAGGGAAGGTGTTCCCCAGATGTCATGATGATTGTGAAGAGTGTTTGGTTTGCGATAATGGTTGTAGTAAACTAAAGGCTGGAATATAGAGCTTGATGAACGAAGGTTCCCTGCAGTTTGATAAGGTAACAATGAAAGAGACGAGGTTTCAACTATGACTATCTACTATACACCTACTGAGATTCCGGTGCTGCCGAGGCCGGAACCTGTTACTATCTTCGTACCTAGTGATGTAAGTCTAGTAACCATCACGGTTCCGGGACATGTGCCTTATACTAGTGAGAAAGAAAATCAGTGGTATTATGGTGTGAATGTTTACATTCAGGGACAAAAGCAAGAGGAGAAGACTCAAGTAGTGAGTGGGTCCTAGGTTGGTAATGTTGGTGGAGTCCGAGGTTTTACCCGCAATGGACGTCTATTTGCTCCTCACACTTTAAGGATGAATAATGAAGCTAGGCAATGGCTAGGGAGAAGGATAAACAGGTAGCAACGGAGGAAGTGGTGACTTCTGCTGCAGGTCAAAGTACCTTTGAGAAAGAGGTTGAAGAGTTTATGCGGATAATCAGGAAAAGTGATTATAAAGTGATGGAGCAGTTGAACCAAACCTCGTCGAAGATTTTAATTCATCCTTGTTAATGTGCTCCCAGGCTCACAGGGAGACATTATTGAAGGTTTTGCAGATGGCCTATGTACCTCAAGAAATCACAATTAATCAACTAGAATCTGTAGTCGCAAATGTTAATGTTATCTATGGGCTAGGGTTCACAGATCATAACCTGACATCAGAGGGTCGCAACCATAACAAGGCCTTGCACATCACAATGGAGTGTAAGGGGGTTGTGGTATCGCATGTTCTGGTAGATATTGGTTTATCTTTGAACGTATTACCTAAGAAAGCCTTAATGAAGTTGGACACTGATGGGATCATCTTGAGGCCTATTGACCTGGTGGTGAATGCTTTTGATGGATCTATGAGATCTGTGTTCGGGGAGGTGGAGTTGCCAGTGAAAATTGGTTTACAGACTTTCAGATGTACCATTTATGTGATGGATATACAGTCAGCATATAGTTGCCTTTTGGGTAGACCTTGGATACATGCTACAGGCGCAGTTACATCCACTCTGCACCAGAAATTAAAATACGCGGTTTACGGGAAAGTTGTCACTATTTGTGGCGAGGAAGACATCTTTGTGAGTCATCTATCGACGTTCAAATACGTAGAAATGGATGGTGAGATCCACAAGAAATTGTTCCAAGTGGTCGAAACTGTGAATATCAATGAAGTATCTATTGGTCTAGTGGTTCAGAGCAGTGAGCAGGTGGGTACCTCTATAGCATCCTGTAGACAAACGTTGGACAGGAAAGAAGACAAGGTTGGGATTGGTTACCAACCAGGCCAACTAGTTGTTTCCAAGAGCAATGGTTTGATAAGCTTCTCCAATGGAGGTGTTATTGATCCTAACAAGATGTGTGTTGCTGCAGGAGAAGACATGGATAGCGACCTGGACAACTGGGTAGGCCCATGTATTCCCGGGCAAGAGCTCAATAATTGGTTCGTTGAGGAAATCGTCCAAGTTACTCTTCATACAGATTAATTTTTCTTGTTTTTCTCATATCATTTTGCATGTCTAATCCTACACTTTACCAAAGGTGTACGGATCCATTTGTAGGGCCACCTTTGCATTGAATGCAGTTTATTTTATCATGAATAAAGGACATTTTTCATTCAAAATTGTGTTATCTTTCTTTCATTTTAATTTTTTTTTACAAAAACAATAAAATGGAAATGTTTTATTTTGTTATTCTTTTTCATTAAATGAACTTTAAAATAATCGCATCACGTGTGCAGACCTAATCACTCTGATTTCACGGATAATATTTTTTCTATGACCAAGTATGATTTCGATAATCCCATATATCAAGCCGATGAAGGGGTTGAGGAAGCTTGTGAACTCCTTGAAGGATTAGCCAAGTTATTGAGACAGGAAGAAAGGGTTATTCAGCCTCACCAGGAGGAGATTGAAGTCGTTAATATTGGGTCCGAGGACACAGAAGGAAATCAAGATTGGGGCCAGTCTGTAGGCCAGGGTGAAGGAAGATTTGATTGGTATGCTTCGTGAATATGTGGATATCTTTGCTTGGTCATATCAAGATATCCAAGTTTTAATACTGACATTGTTGTACATAAGCTGCCATTGAGAGAGGAATGCCCACCAGTTAAATAGAAGCTGCGTAGAACTCGTCCTGATATGGCAATGGAAATCAAAGAGGAAGTTCAGAAATAGTGGGATGCCGAATTCCTTGCCGTAACTAGTTATCCACCTTGGGTAACTAATATTGTACTAGTACCAAAGAAGGATGGCAAGGTCTGAATGTGCGTTGATTACCGGGATCTTAACAGAGAAAATCCGAAAAACGACTTTCCATTACCTCACATTGATGTATTGGTAGACAACACCGCTCAGTTCTCGGTATTCTGCTTCATGGTTGGTTTTTCGGGTATAATCAGATCAAGATGGAACCGGAAGACATGGAGAAGAAAATGTTCATTACCCCGTGGGGTACATTCTGCTATAAAGTGATGCCTTTTGGGTTGAAGAACGTCGGGGAAATGTATCAACGGGCTATGGTAACACTGTTCCATGATATGATTCATAAAGAGATAGAATGCTATGTGGACAATATGATTGCCAAGTACAAAAATGAGGAAGAGCATCTGGTTAATCTCAAGAAGTTGTTCGAAAGACTAAGAAAGTTTTGTCTGAGATTAAATCCAAACAAGTGCACTTTCGGAGTGCAATCTGGTAAATTGTTGGGTTTCATTGTGAGTCAAAATGGGATAGAGGTTGACCATGCCAAAGTAAAAGCAATACAAGAGATGCCTGCACCAAAAATAAAAAAATAAGTACGTGGTTTCTGTAACACCCCAAATTTGTCCTCTCATTTTCATGTCATTTAGCATATCCTTGCATACATTACATTGTATTTAGATCATAATTGTATCATAAACATACATGAGCATACATCTCCATTGAGCTTTCATAGTCAGACTGGAGTCCCGACCGTGTGATATAATTTCTTATCCGATTACTATTTCCGCACTTTATCGCTTACAAAGGCTGGAGTCCCGACCGTTTCTTTTTGGTGGGCATTTTCTGGAAGTCCTCCTTCAGAGGCTCTGTATGTGTTTGTTTACATTTGTGTAAAGACCTCAAAAGAGGCGCCCCATCCCCATTCTCCTTGATAAGACCTCGAAGAAGGCAAGCGAAAAGGGCTCGTAATCAGCCCCGCACTATCATTGAGTCTTTCATTAGCTCGCACTTCGTGTTGATGCTTTTGAATAAAGTCCATCCTGCTCTTGTTCGGTCAGTCTGTGGAAGAGGATCTCACTTTCTGAATCCCCACGCTTTGTGTAGCTCACGTCCGTTGATGTTGACGCTTTGTGCTCGTACGCACATGATATTTCCCCCATTCTGTTCTTACTTGGTGATATGATACCATGTATAGACATACTCCTTTCCCACAGTCACGAGCTAGAGGAGATCTCCTTGCTTCGTGTACCCATCCTGCCGGATCCTCGATATCGTGGTTAGGTGTCACCCCTACTTTTGTCCTGCTTCGATCCTCCATATCGTTGCTAGGCCCTCTCTTTGCCACTATGAAGACATAATCCACAGGTGGATGTTTTCTACTCGAGTGATGTGGATACTCCTCGAGCTTATTTGCTTATTTGTGTGATGCGATTCTTCCCCATAGGATTGCTAGGCTTTGTATAGTCTCTCGTTTGCATGTTAACTTAGGTAGCACGGTTCCTTCATCTAGGACTACCTTTTTTGCATGAGCATTCCTAAACCACAAATCAAACTCTTTGTTTTCTTTTCATAAGAGCATGTTAATTCCTTCTACTCCAGGTGCGTGAGTCTCCAAAGGTCGAGCAGCCGGTAGAACGTGAATTTAACATTGTTCAACTAAAAAAAATCCAAAAACAAACAAAAGTAGTTAGTCGAACTACGTTAACTCTGATTCCTCAAAAGGGATACGTAGGCAGTGGGGTAGGGCCCATCCGAGCATAACACTTTCTTTTCCCTACATTATTTTCCCTTTCCTTAACCATTACTTTGCTTTTGCTTTCCATATGTTTTCAATGTTCAATTGCTTAGCTAATCTTTGTTTTGTAGGGGGTTATGGTAAGTCGTGTGTGTGGGAGGGTATCCCACATACAACTTCTTCCTTCATCTCTTTATGCTTTCAAGTTGTGATTGCTTTAGCATTGTGCTTTGTTTGCTTAACTTCACCACTCCCGCTTTAGAAACAACTTAACTTCTTTAGAGAAGTAAGTTGTCTTCTATATTCTTCTCCTCATCTTCTTCTTCTTTTTCTTTTCTTTCCTTCTTCTTCATTAGGATAGACTTCAAACCTCACTAACCTTAGGATCATCTTTGCATGATAACTTTAGGATTAGACTTTCCCCGTTAGATTTTATCTTTAAGATCCTTTTGTTTCTTTCTCTTCTCATCTTAAAACCGAAACCTAAAAAACACTTAATAATGGTTGAGGTAGCCTTGTGTGTATGGACTTATTCCATGGGGCACTTGTAGTCTTCCCATCTTGGGATAGTATAAGCTTGTCTAGCATGATGTACAAGTCTAATCATGAGACTACTTTCACAAAGAAAATCATAAAAAGACTTCTTCACAAAAATTACAAAAAAAAAACACTTAATAAATTCAACGAGTTAGTGAGCTTAGGTCCTAATCTTTGGAACCAAGTTTTGGGGATCTTCTCCTTACTTGAGGGTGCTTGTTCTATTATTCCATCTTGGAATGTAGTAACAAGTACACATTCCATGGAAAAGAGCTTGAGTTCACTTCCTTGTGCCACACTCATAGAAAACTCATAAAAAACACTGGACAGACAATAAACGTCTCTCCTTCGGGACTTCTTTTCTCATCACCTTCACTCTCATCGTACGAACTTGCTCCTACTTGTCATTTTGCAAGACGGTAACACACTCGTTGTCCGAGCCTGCAACACCTGAGCATTGACATGGGCAGTTCAAGCCTTAAGACACAAGCAATCTTTTCCATCCCTAGTTAGGGGAACTACGGTGACTCTGATCCTCATTGTCCAGATGAGGTACGTAGGCAGCGGGGTATGCCCCGTTCGAGCACAATCTTTATTTTCCCTACATTTTTCCTTTTCATTTCTTTTTCAGTTCCCTTTTTGTTTCTTTTATCCAGTTCAGTTCATCTTCTTTGCAGCAGCTTTTATTTCTTCACCCTTTGAAACAGTTTCTTTGCAAGCGTGGATCCCGTCGGGTACGGCGGACGATCTGGGTGCTAATACCTTCCCAGGTCGTAACCGACTCCCGAACTCAGTCTCTTTGGTTCGCAGGACCCGTCTCCTTCCTTTTCTTTTCTTCTGGTTTGTGCAGCATTACCATTCCCGTTCTTTCGGGATAAAAATGCCTGGCTGGCGACTCTACCTCTTTCCGCGCCACTTTCGCGTTTGTACCAGGATGGAAATCCGGGGAGCGACAGTTTCCTGGGTAGATTGAAATACATTGCAAAGTTAATATCTCACCTTACAACCACTTGCAAACCAATATTAAAATTGCTAAGAAAGGAGCAAGCGGTCAGGTGGAATGACGATTGCCAAAGGGCTTTTGAAAAGATAAAAGAATATTTGCAGGAACCTCCTATTATGATGCCTCCAGTTCTAGGTAGGACACTCATCATGTATTTGACAGTGCTTGAAGGATCCATGGGTTTTATTCTTGGTCAACACAATGAGATAGGTAGAAAAGAGCATGCCATCTACTACCTGAGCAAGAAATTCAACGATTACGAATCAAGATACTCAATTCTTGAGAAGACTTTTTGTGCACTTGGATGGGCTTCTATGCGATTGAGACAATACATGCTTATGCATACAACCTTGATGATTTCAAAGATGGATCATGTCAAGTACATGTTAGAGAAACCAACTTGACCGAAAGGGTTTCCCATTAGCAGACGATGTTGACTGATATGACATCCAATACACTTCTCAGAAGGCCATCAAAGGAAGTGTTCTTTCAGACTATCTCTCACAACAACCTTTGAATAATTATCAACCCATGCGTTTTGACTTTCCTGATAAGGACATCATGTACCTCAAAGCTAAAGACTGCGAGGAACCACTCTCGGAGGAGGGGCCAGACCCTGAATCCAAATGGAGTATGATGTTTGATGGGGCTGTCAATATGAATGGTTGTGGAGTTCGTGTCGTTCTTATTACTCCTGAAGGTGTTAACTTTCCCTTCACAACCAGATTGATATTTGGTTGCACCAATAATGAACCGGAATACGAGGCTTGTATCACGGGAATAGAGGAGGCTATTAATCTAAGGATTAAGACCCTCAATATATTTGGAGATTCAGATCTCGTGATTAACCAGATCTCCAGCAAGTGGTATACTCATCAACCTCACTTAATTCCATACCGGGATTATGCGAGAAGACTATTGACCTTCTTCACAATAGTACAACTTCACTATATACCACATGATGAGAATCAGTTTTCCAATGCATTGGCTACGCTCTATTTAACAATCAAAGTGTTATGTTGGAATTATGTTCCCAAGATTGACATATCACGACTTGACATACATGCATATGTGTTTACTGTTGATGCATTGTCTGATGACAAGCCGTGGTATCATGATATCAAGTGTTTCCTGAAGTGTCAGGAATACCTAGTTAGGGCATCTTCTAATGATAAGAAGACTTTGAGACGACTTTCTGTAAGTTTCTTCTTGAATGCTGATGGCGTGTTGTACAAGAAAAACTTTTACATGGTCTTGCTTAGGTGTGTGGACAAGCAGGAAACAGACATGTTAATGCAGGAAGTACATGAAAGATCTTTCGGTACCCATGTCGGAGGACATGTAATGGGAAAGAAATTGTTACGATCGGAGTATTACTGGATGAAAACGAATTTAGATTGTTGTTCATACACCCGAAAATGCCACAAGTGTTAGATCTATGCAGAAAAAGTACATGTGCCTCTGAGCCTGCTAAATGTCATGTCATCTCCTTGGCCCTTATCCATGTGGGGCATTGACATGATCGGGAAGATTGAGCCTACTACAACAAATGACCATCATTTCATCTTGGTCGCGATTGATTACTTTACCAAATGGGTTGAAGCAACATCTTATGCCAATGTCACCAAGCAAGTCGTTGCCCGATTTCTGAAAAGAGATATCATTTGTAGATACGAAGTGCCCGAGAGGATCATTACTGATAATGGTTCTATTCTCAACAACCAGATGATGGCTGAGTTGTGTCGGGACTTCAAAATACAACATCACAATACTTCCCCTTACCGTCCAAAGATGAATGGCGCGGTCGAGGCAGCCAATAAGAAAATAAAGAAGATCACGCAGAAGATGGTGGTCACTTACAAAGATTGGTATGAGATGTTATCATTTGCTTTGCATGGGTACAGAACATCAGTAAGGACGTCCACTAGGGAAACACCTTTCTCTCTTGTGCTCAAGAGAATTCTTCCCCAAAGTACAGATCACAGGGGAAAATGGACTCCTAATTATGAAGGTTCATTCGTGATTAAAATGGTTTTCTCAGGCGGAGCCTTGATGCTTACAACCATGGATGGTGAAGATTTCCTGTCTCATGTTAACTCAGACACAACTAAAAAATACTTCGCATAAAAAAGACCCGCTGGAAAAAAAACATAATAAAGAGTCCAAGCAAAAAATGGGCATCCCGGCGAGCCAAAAACAGAATAAAAGGCTCGGGCAAAAGTTAGGGATATAAATAAAATAAAATTGTACAGCCATTGAGTTGAAAATCTACATTGGACAGCTCAGGAAAAAAGGATATCTCGGTGGACTGAAAACATGAAAGGGAGATCCACGTAAAAGAAGGAATAAGAGAATGAATGTGATTTGAGTTATATGTACTATGTCGTCATCTCACTCAACCTGGTGATCTCCAAAGGGTAGGAATCAATCCAATCTTCTCCTTCATAAAGCAAGGATAAAAGGAGAAATCTTGAAGACATACTGGTCATATCAGAATTGAAACTCAGTGGAATGTCGCATCACATTGTCATTAGGATAGTTTCTTTTCTCAATTTATAGTATTCGCCTCTTTCCAGGGGATTTCTTCTTGATGTATCTTTTCCTATTTACATGCCCATCAATAAAATAATTATTCAGTCCAAAAGCTTCATACTTGTTTTTATTCTTACATGTTTTGTTTGCAAAAATGTCCTAGATTTTGGATAAAAGAACATTGCATTTAAACAACGTGGTCTTACAAATAACATCTGAAGGGGGAAAGCTATTAAAACCACTTTGACTGTTGAATAGCACATGATGGTTGACCCATGTTGTGCAAATCCTCGGGACATATGTGTGCATATTTTGTTGTTGTATGTAGCTCAGAAACTAAAGATGTTACAAGGTAGTATTCTCAGGCAGATTTTCTCCCCAGTAAGAAACACCTTGCAACCCTTATCTCCGAGAGAAAGAGTGATCTTTACATCACCCTCAGTAGAGTTCAAGATGGACTTCCCCATCTGTCGCTCCCCGGATTTCCATCCTGGTACAAACGCGAAAGTGGCGCGGAAAAGATTAGAGTCGCCAGCCAGGCATTTTTATCCCGAAGGAACGGGAATGGTAATGCTGCACAAACCAGAAGAAAGAAGAGGAAGAACATGGGTCCTGCGAACCAAAGAGACTGAGCTCGGGAGTCGGTTACGACCTGGGAAAGTATTAGCACCCAGATCGTCCGCCGTACCAGACGGGATCCACGCTTGCAAAGAAACTGTTTCAAAGGGTGAGGGTATGAAAGCTGCTGCAAAAGAAAATAAAATGAACTGGATAAAATAACTGAGAAATAAACTAGATAAGAAAACAAAGAGAAAAATGTAGGGAAAATAAATATTGTGCTCGAACGGGCCCTACCCCGCTGCCTACGTACCTCATCGGGAAAATGAGGATCAGAGACGATGTAGTTCCCCTAACTAGGGGTAGAAAAGAAATTGCTTGTGAATTAAGGCTTGAACTGCCTATGGCATTGCTCAGGTGTTGCAGACTCGGACGACGAGTGCGTAACCGTCTTGCAAAATGACAAGTAGGAGCAAGTTCGCGTACGGAGCGAAAGAGATGAGAAAAGAATTCCCGAAGGAAAGACGCTTATTGTTTGTTTGTGTTTTTTATGAAGCTTTTTAGGAGTGTGTCACAAGGAAGTGAACTCAAGCTCTTTTCCATGGAATGTGCACTTGTCACTACATTCCAAGATGGAATAATAGAACAAGCACACTCAAGTAAGGAGAAGATCCCCAAAACTTGACTCCAGAGATTAGGGCCTAAGCTCACTAACTCATTAACTTATTAAGTGTTTTTGGTATTTACAGTGAAGAAGTGTTTTTTATGCTTTTCTTGGTGAAGAAGATACCTTGATCAGACTTGTGCATCACAAGGTAAGCTTGTACTATCCCAAGATAGGAAGACTACAAGTACCTCATGGGATAAGGCTATTGCTCAAAGTATCACTTCCAACTTTATTAAGTGTTTTCTTTAAGGTTATGAGATGAGAAGAGAAAAAGAGCCAAAGGATCACAAAGGTAAAAGTCTAACGGGAAAAGTCTAATCCTAATATTCACATGCTCGGATGGTCCTAGATTAGTGAGGTTTATTATCCTAAAGAAGAAAGAAAGAAGAAGAGAAGAAGAAGAAAGAAGAATGACCATGGTGGCCTAAGCACGCCCCAAATTAAGAAAGAACGAAAGAAGACAAGGAAGAAGAATTAAGATGAATAAGAATGAAGATAAGGAGATGATAATGCCAAATGGAGTAGTCGAACAATGCACAAACAGAGCCTACACCAGTAGGACTTCCAGATGCAACAGCATGCAATAAGTAATATTGGGCCACAGTTGTACCTAACGGAGAAGGTTTGTTGCCTCTTCAATGCGCGCAAGAGACTCAAGAACGAATATCAAGTCCAAAGTGGATTCAACTGTCAAGCTCAATTGTCCATTATCAAGATATCAGATAAAGATCAAACATAAGCTTCGAGCATCCAAACCAACCAACAAAGAGAACAAGAATAAAAGCCAGGAATCAGTCTGTAAGATATCAAAACCTAAGTATAATTCGCCTCCAAAGATTTCGCCAGTCCAGAAAGAAAATAATAAACCACAAGGTTAGAATTCCAAATTAAAAAAAGAAATTATTAATCAAAAATGCTAAAACAAAATCTAACATTAACATAAACCACATAAACAAAATATTTAAATAAAACTATAATTAAATTTAACATATACTAAACCAAAACAGAATGTTAGAAATGAATATATAAAATGCTAAAAAAAATAAGTCAACATAAAAAAAGAATGAGGAACCAAGGGAAAGGGGGGTGGATCGCTGAATACAGGAGTGTTGGTAGAAAAGAAGAAACGGGCCTAAGCCCAGTCCACAAACCGCAGGTGAGGGTGCATCACAGTAAACGGATGGTGCAGTAAAAGATTCAGCGGGATTTTGGCCTGATCCAACAACAATAAACCAAAAGCTCTC